>OY998261.1:59881476-61125452 GCA_963922045.1 Persicaria maculosa
GTCCTATGGCCCTAGCAAAGACTCTAGGACTCATAGATAATGGTCGTTCTCTTTTCATACACATAAAGTAAACAAATGCTCATTCAATTTGTGCAACCTAAGTAGGATACTACATGACATGCTTTAATGCTTATGCAACACCTAGTATGTCATATGACTACATGTACGAAGGTTTATCTAATCAGTCTGAGCAAGTCCATTGAGGAACTTACTTGGAAAGCCGAACAGCAAAGTATAGTGAAATGCAGAATCCAATCAATCAACAAGCACCTATTATATTAATAAAGAATGCGATAAGGTACAAGGCTACTAATCACACATATCGAGACCATGTTCCCAAAACGTCTTAAAAATCGATCAGAAGTCAAACCATTTCGAACCATTTCCAAATCGAGACAATGTCAAAAGCCAAGTCATCTGAAGATTTCAAATCCCATTAATACTCAAGTCAAATCTCATTTTCAAGCATCAATCATTGAATCTTAGTCAAGTGTAAAGAATCCCGACACTTGAAATGAAAACTTCAAAACGTTACCAAAATATTCAATCCGATAAATCGATATTTCAAATTCCGTTAAAATCCCAACGAGGAGGGAGGCGGGAGGTGGGAGATGGTGTGCAGCGAGGAGGCAGGAGGCAGGAGATGAGCCTGGAGGGTTGGAGGTGGGAGGGGAAAAATTTATAAGGGCAGGGGCATAAGTGTCAATTTGAAACACTTAATTAAATTCCTAATAAAAATGGACAAGGAGCTAAAATGGGATATCAAATGGACATATAGCAAATTATGCATAATAATAATAATAATAATAATAATAATAATAATAATAATAATAATAATAATAATAATAATAATCCACAACAAATTTTGCTTTCATCGCATCTCATCTCCAAGCGGTTGAACTCCAATCATCCATTTTGAGTAATTTAACGCCATCGCCATCTAGTCGTCCTGACATTGGCCTTGACAATGTTCTCACCCAATCCATCTCGAGGTATGTCACCTGTGTTGGTTCAGATATTGATGACTTGTTTGTAGCCCCCGCCCCCAGAAAATTCATGTCAGTATTGGCGGATCGATACTTCAAGTTCATTGACGATAACTTAGTGTCCACACTCAATCCGACTCCAAGGCAGTTACACATTCTACAAGAGGTGAGGGGGGAGAGAGCACATGATTTTTTGCTGACTACCCCCAATGAGGGCCTTGGTCAAACTATGCCGTCTCGGCAGTTTCGTTTGGTCCTCCAATACCACCTCTCGATCCCTATGTTTAGTGGCTATCCGACTTGTCCCAGTTGTGAGCTTGACAGGATGGACACATTTGGAGATCATGCTTTACATTGTAGTCGAGGCATTGGGACTAAGCACCGACACAACATGGTCCGAGATGTTTTGGCGGACATCTGTTATAAAGCGGGCATCACAGCTGAAAAGGAGGCACATACGGGTATGAGCAGAGATGATGGTGTTGAGCTGAGGCCAGGTGATTTGTTGGTTTATGGGTGGGACAAGGGTAGAGACACCTGTGTTGATGTGGTTGGGGCTTCTCCGTTCACGACTAGAACCAATAACTCCTTTGTACCCGACAAAGCGGTATCTCAAGCTACGGAAAGGAAGGAGAAGAAGTATGCAGATATTTGTGGTGTTAAGGGGTATTGCTTCATGGCATTTGCGTTCTTTACCTTTGGGAAATTGGGAGAAGATGCTATTGGTTTTTTGAAACGGGTTCAGTTGGTTTCGAAAAGCCATGGTACGAGGTTCATTAATGGCGATTTTATATTTCATAGGGTTGGTTTTACTATTCAAAAAGGTGTTGGAGCCCAATTTGTTACGAGGCTTCCAACCAACTTTATGTAAACCTTTTTAATAATAATAATAATAATAATAATAACAACAACAACAACAACAACAACAACAACAACAACAACAACAATAACAAAAACAACAAAAACAACAACAACAACAATAACAACAACAACAACAACAATAATAATGCTACTGCTACTCATACTCATGCTCCTACTCCTACTCCTACTCCTCGAAATATTCTCCTATGCAAGGCGAGAATGTGAAAGAGTAAGATTACGGAAGAGGACATGTGTGATGTATGCGGAGGAAAGGAGACCGGCTTTACATGTGTTGTTTACATGTAGAGCAGCTAGGGGTGGAAATGGAGCGGGTTATGGGTGAAAATCTTCAATCCATCACCCGCCCCGCTCCGTCACCCGCAAATCCTTCACCCGCATCCAACCCGTGCGAGTGAGCGGGTGGAGCGGGTGATTATTGGATATCCAATAAGACAAACCAAACATTTTTATTTTCAAACATTTTATGAAATATATACCTTAAAACACGTACTAGTCTATCAAGTTTAAGTTCAACAATACATAGAAAATATGCAACTTGTAAAATAAAAAATATTCTGAGATCTGGTCCAACAATACGGGAAAATACATAACTTAGAAAATAAAATAAAAAAGATGAGAATATCTTCAATAAGATAACAATATAAATGCATTTTCGGATTAGCTAATAACAATATAAACACAATATAGAAACATTTTCGGATTAACACCATGATCTAGTTTTCAAATTAACTACGGAATCTACTAACAATATAAACCCAAATTTAAAAGCACAATATAAAATCAACGTGAGAAAATGATAGCAAAAGAAAGAAATTTATTGGTTTTTTAAGGGGTAGAAAAGTAAAATCATATGTTTAATGGGGTTATTGGATTCTTATTGGGTGATTATTGGTGCGGGTTAATGGGGCGGGTTATTGGAGCAGGTATTGGATGAAAAATCATCATCTATACCTGCCTCGTCACCCACTTCACCCATCATCCGCATCACTCGTCACACGCTTTTTGCGGGTTCGCCCGCAAAAATGGTGCGGGTGGAGCGAGTGAATTCGATATCCGAGCCCCATTTCCGTCCCTAAGAGCAGCGTAGGCCGTAGAAGGTGTAGAAGATGAGTCCTGAGCTACGGTTGGTGGTAGGGTGGAATTAGGGGTGGAATTGGTACAATGCCAATTAGTTTTTGTCGTTACCATGTACCAACCAATTATAATTGATAATCCTAAAATCCAAACCATTACCAACCACCGATGGGGTTGTACCAACTTAATTGGTAATCAATTAAGTTGGTTGGTACGTGTTGGTAATGGTATTTTACCATGTTTTGGGTGTTGATAAAAAAAAGCATACAAATAATCAAAGGCAATACAACTTAATTTATAAAATTTAAAATTTATAAGTAGCAACTACATAAATACTTAAATTGTTCATACATCTAAGCACAAAAGCAATATAAAGACTTAAAAAGACCCGATAATATTCAAAATAACATGTCTACTAGCTTCCGAATAACATTTGGGTTTTAGTCTGAACCGAGACCAAGCTAGTTCCTCCCTTGATTAAAAGCATTTTCTGAAAATAAGAAATATAAAAAGAAATAAAGTTAATAGGTAATACTTATTACTTAATATCAAAAACAAAATAAAAAATAAAAAAGAAATAGGTAATACTTATTAACTTGGAGTCTTGGATAACAAACAGCAAGTCTTAGGACAAAAATAACAAACAACAATTAAAAAAGAAATTGGTAATACTTAATACTTATTAACTTGAATAACAAATAGAAATAACATGAGTACATGACATCAAATGTTAGAAAAAAAAACATCAATTAAAAAAGAAATAGGTAATACTTATTAACTTGAATAACAAACAACAAGTCTTGAACAAAATAACAAATAAAAAAGAAATAGGTAATACTTAATACTCATTAACTTGAATAACAAATAGAAATAACATGAGTACATGACAACAAGTGTTACAAAAAAAACAGCAATTAAAAAACAAACAGCAAGTGTTAGAAAAACAAACAAACAGAAGTAACATGACAGCAAGTGTTAGAAAAAAAACAAACAGCAATAACAAACAGTAGGAATAGCAAGTCTTGAATAATAGCAAGTCAGCAAGTCTTGAACAAACAACAAGTTTAAATAGTAGGAAAAGAGGTGATCATAGCATAAAAGAGTAACGAGGAGTAGGCTTACCCTTCTCAATTGCCTCAAATTCGTAGTAGATTTCTAAGTTATCTTCTGTGGGAGCATTGTAGAAGCACAAGTTTGCGGGTTCTGCCCTTAACCAATCTGCAGTGCATACAAGTGCTTCGACCATTGTTGGTGTCAATGAAGCTCTGAAAGGATCTACAACTCTTGACCCTAAGCTGAAAGCATTCTCAGATGCTACTGTTGAGCAAGGGACGACAAGAACATCCTTTGCAAGCTTTGATAACACTGGATACATAGATTTTTTACCCTTCCACCACTTAGCAATGTCAAAAATTTTTGTAGAAGGCTGACATAGCTATCTGATAAGTACTGATCAACCTCATTTCGAATACATTGTGACTACGCAGACATCCTCTCTCTTGCTATCTCTCTACTGATTTCATCAAAATCTTCTAATTCATCCACTTCCATCCCCAAATCTTCAACAAATTGGTCAGTTTGATCAGCACCCATATCTCCTTTATACTCGACATACATCCTTATCAATATTCTTTTCAAGGTTTATTCAATCGTGTAAATAACTTCAGCACTTGCATTAACCTTTCTGAAGCTAACCTTCGCCAATTGTAGCTTGTATCTTGGGTTGAGAACATTAGCTATCATGATGATCTTGTTAATTGACTCAAAGCTTCCCCAATACTTGTTGAACTTGGTCTTCATCGAAGTTGCAACCCTCTTCAAAACTGGATCAGATGAGAGCATAGCCTTATCGATCTCAGTATGCAAAGTTATCATTTCAACGAACAAAAGGTTTGCGGTGATGGTCTTCCATGCACTAAGTTTAAGTGTAGCATCATAAAACCTCTTTAGGAAGGTACAAAAGGCTTCTACGTTCCTCCAATCATCATAACTCGGAGGTCCAAGTCGTTTCTTTTCAGCCTTGTCATTCTCTTCAAAATAACCCCTGAATGTTGAATCCTCTTCTCCCATTCTTGTGAAAGTTGGCTCATAAATCAGTGCAGCTTCAATCATTAGATATGTGCTATTCCATCTTGTGATGACATCCAATGGAACATTAGCATTTTCCTTACATTGCTCCAAAATAGCAAACTCCCTAAACTTTACTAGTCTATGAGGCGAAGACCTAACAAACTTTGCACAATTCCATATGGCTGCAATTCCATTCTCTAAATCCTTTAGACCATCTTTCACCATGAGATTGATAATGTGGCAAGAACATCTCATATGCGAAAAATCTCCATCAACCATCAAAGTTTTGTACATTCTCAACTTTCTTTTCATGTAATCGACAGCCTTGTCATTTGTACTAGCATTTTCCACAGTTATTGTAAAGACTTTGGTGATCTCCCACTGCCTCAAGCATTGCTCTATCATCCTACCAATATCCTCCCCTTTGTGACTAGTGATAGTACAAAAGTTAATGATCCTTTATGCAGCTTCTAATCGGCATCCAAAAAGTGTACAGTTAAAACCATGTAATTTATATTCTGAATAGATGTCCAAGTATCGGTAGTGATACTTACCCTCATCTGGTTCTCTTTCAATTGACTCATGAGGGCGGCTTTCTCCAAATTGTACAAATCCAACACACCTTTTGCAATTTGCTTTCTATCTAGCGGTTTCCAATTAGGCTCCATTTCTTTACAAAAGGCTATGAATCCTTCCTTTTCAACAAACCGAAAGGGGAGCTCATCCTTGATTATCATTTCAATGCACTTATCATCACACCTTTTCTTGCTGTACTTATGGTAGCCACTGCCTCCAGTAACATTACTCCCCACCAACTTAGCTTGCTTCGGATCCTTGTTTTCAAACAAAGGGTATTGCCTGCACCTCTTGGAATGGTTCCACATTGAGCTAGTCCCATTCCTTAGCTTATCACACAACACTCTTTCATTACAATAGTTGCAGGTGCACCATTGTGGATCGTCTGCACCATTCGAGAGCTTGCACTTTGTAAAATGTCCCCACATAGGGCTTTTGTTCGTAGGTTCCTTCCTTCTTTTTCCACCAACTTGTGCTGCTAGTGGTGGAATCGATTGATTCATTGCAGCGGGTGGTGGTGCTGGGAGTGCCGGTTGCTCTGACAAAGGGGCTGTTGTCTCTACATTTTCACTAGACCGCATAGACGGGGTCGAACCGCATACACTAGATTGACTCTATGAGGATTGCATATCCATACCTAATTACCTATAAAGTATTTAATAGACAGCATGAGGAAGGATGAAAGTCAAAACCCCGAGGAACTACGAAGGAAGAAGAGAAGAAGACGAACCTTACCAGGCGAAAAGTGTAACCAGTGAGAGGAAGGAGTCAAGCCTGGCGGGAGGAGACGAGCCTGGAGGGAGGAGATGAGCCTGGAGAGAAGAAGGATACAACGTTGTGGAAGATGAACTCATGCAACCATTGAAGGGAATTTGGGATGAAGTCGAAGTGTCGAAGTGTCGAAGGGTGAAAATTGAGGTTCTTCAAAGATCCTTTTCTGCATTATGTTAAAACCTAGATCTGACTTACTGTAATCTTAAAAACAATTAAAATATAATTTAAAAAATAATTAAAAAAAATTAAACGTATATTGGTAATACTTGGTTGGTAATTACCGTACCAACCGATTGAAAATTGGTTGGTAATGGTAATCCCAACTTTTCTGTTTTGATTACCATTACCATACCGATTTCTGACAATTGGTTCGGTTGGCACGTCTTGGTATGGTTTTCGTGGGAAATTTTCCCCAACCCTAAATGGGATGTGTTGATGTGCAACATTGGCTGGATAGGGCTACTGTGGAGCTGTCGAAATAGGCATTGCAATTATGGGCAACGGTCGTGTGGAATATTTAGAGGTGTCACAATAAGAGGATTTTTTAGGGAATAATGGTTGGGCAAGTGACAATACTGGAGGAGGTGATGTTGCTGGTAGAGGATCATAAGAAGGTTTAGGGAAAGTGATAATGCATATTTTGTATAGGTATTATAGGTGGTTTTAGAGTAGTTTTAGATTGCATTTCATATACTTTTCTAGTTAATTCATATCTTTAGTATTTGGCGATTGAAGTTCGGAATCTACGTTTTTTATGTTTAAATATGCAGATTTGGGGATCCAGACTCGAGTGGTTGGTCAAGAGTAGGCTATTCAGATTCGGTTTGAACCGAATTTTTGGGCTGAACCGAATCGAAATAACCGAAACCTAACCGAATCGAGGTGTGTCGGTTTAGGTTTTCGGTTCAGAGAATTTTTATTTTTGGTTTTAGGTTTGGTTTGTGCTCGGTTTGGTTAAACCGGGGGAAAACTGAATTTTTTTAAAAATTTAGCCTTAGGTTGATTGAGAGTAAGTAGATTATTTTTGTGTCCTAATGTGGCTGCAATTTATACTGACTTGATTCAATTTATATTTATCATCGATTGTTGTTTGCAGAAGATTTTTTTTTGCACTTTCTTTTAATTTTTTGTTCAATTTTGTTCATATTTGTACATTTTAGTGCAAGTGTTGCTCACTATTGTTCATCGGTCCAAAATCGATCCGAACCTGGACAAACCGAACCGAACCGAAAATTGAAATTTCCAAAAACGTAAATCGAAAACCGAACCGAAACTAATAGGTTTGCTTCGGTTTTCAACCGGTTTGGTTTCGGTTCGGTTCGGTTATAAACCTAAGTGAACCGTTTTTATTTGAGCATTTTTTTATGAGGTGAACTACCAAAGGACCAAATACCAATAGGCTAACAGGAAGAAAAAAAAAATCCTTGTACAGAAATAGCAGTTGAACAAGCTAATGCACAAATGTGCAAACAGTAGCGTAACAGCAATAGCAAAGTTAACTTACATAAGCAATAGTTTCAAGACTTCATATCACTTCACTAACAACCAACGATACGAACCAAAAATAATTTGTTCTTCCTTTTCCTTGTTGTTTTGTTGGGATTAAGTAGCTAAGAGGTGGATAAGAGATATATCTAATACACTTTTATTAAAAATTAGTTTTATTACTCCCCCGTTGTGCGAATTTTTAATAAATTTTATTATATTAAATATCTTTGAATTCAAAATATGACACGTATACTAATCGCATCAGAGATTACAATATTTTATTTTATTTAGTTTTTTAGATCTTATAATACAAAATTTTAGTTTCTTTCTTTCATCTTATATTACAGATTATTTTAAAAATATGTAATTGTTGAAATTTGACTTCATTGCCTTTAAAAAATTGATATTATTTAATATTGAATCTACAGTTACTCTTTTAAAAAAAATTAAAAGAGTAACTATTGATGTTTTATAGTGAAATTAGGTTCGGATATATTATTTTGATATAATTATTATATATATATATTGATGATGTAAAAGAGGAAGCATATGTTTTCATCAAACTATTTAAATGTATATATGTTAACATCAAATGTATCTTAATAAATGACCTAGCTATTAATATGGTATACAGTTAATTTATTCTCTTCTCAAAGCATATCATCAAATTAATATGGTAAATATTAATATTTAAATATATTATATTCGATTTGATCTAAAAGGTAGAATAATTGACTGAAATTTGACGGCATGGTACATGTTTATATATTATATTTAATTTGATCTAAAACGTATAATAATTGACTAAATATTGAATAGATTATTTGACCTAAAAAGATAAGTTTTCTAACTAGGGCCATTTGCAAAACTAACCCAAAAACCCGGTACCCTTTGCACCCCCTATCCACTATCCAAAAAAATTGCAAAAACTAACCTGCCCCCTCAAAATCTCCCGGTTACCTCACCTGTTGCACCCAGTGGAGAGAAAGAGAGAGAGAAAAAAAGCAACAGTGCATTAATTGTCCATCACTGTCACCCATCCAAGCCCTTTCTCTCTATGCCTCTCTCCACCTTTCTCCATTGAAGAGCTCCATTGAAGAGCTTATTTATTCTTTGATTTCTCTGTCTTCTATCTCTCTGCCTTCGAGGGTGACGGGATCTCCATAGGAGCTTGAATTCAGCCTGCGCCGCTGGTGTGAATCGCCGCCGGAGCACCGCTTTGATGCCTTCGTCCTTCACTTTAGTTCTGATGGTTTTTCCAGGTCAATTCGAAGCGAGTGGAGGCCGGATTTGGAGTAGAGGAGGTAGAATCGAAGTGGAGGAGCCCTCACTGAGGCTTGGTGAACCGCTTTGTTTTTTTTATTGATGATTGAACAATATATCAACTTTCCACTCTCTGGTTTCTTACTGGACACCCTTTGCTACTCTACTGGACACCCAATGATTTCCTACTGGACACCCTATGGTTGTTTCCTGTCTTGCGTGTTGTTCAATGTTTCCCTGGTTCTAGTGTCGCCCTCCCCCCTAAGCTCAGGCGGTAAAAGAGAGAGGACAGAGGGGATAAGACAAAGACAGAGATACAGGGGGGAAGAGTGATGGTAAGGGGGCATTAATATAATTGAATTAAATCTTAAGTTTTAGAGAAAAACCATCGAAGCATTAATATAATTTGAATTAAATCTTAAGTTTTAGAGAAAAACCATCAAAGAAGAAGCAAGTGGGCTGGGGCTTATTTGTAGTTTGACGTGTCAGCAGTTAGTTTTAACTGGACACCAAAAGCAAAACGACATACCACATATTGGAACCGACTGGACAAGAGTTATCGGAAAAACAAATTCACCATCGACTTCGGATAGAAAATGGGTAAGTTTGCTTTCGATAAAAAAAAATCAGAGAGAGAGAGAGAAAGTCTATAGAGGAGAGAGAAAGTCTGTAGAGGAGAGAGAGGACAGGAGAAAGAGAGATGAGTGAAAAAGAAAAGTAAAGTTGCAGAGGAGAGAGAAAGAGAGAGAGAGAGATTAGTGAGGATAGGACAGAGAAAGATGGAAGAGTGACAGTGAGGGAGCATTAAAATAATTTGAATTAAATCTTAAGTTTCAGATAAAAACCATCGAAGAAGAAGAAATTGTGTGGGTTTTTTTTTGCAGGTTGACATGTAAGCAGTTAGTTTTAACTGGACATCCAAAGCAAACCAACATGACACATATTGGAACCGACTGGACAAGAGTTATCGGAGAAACAGATCCACCATCGACTTCGGATAGAAAATGGGTAAGTTTGCTTTCGATAAAAAAAAATCAGAGAAAGAGAGAGAGGGAAAGCAAGAGAAAGTCTGCAGAAGCGAGAGAAAGTGTGCAGAGGAGAGAGAGGACAGGGAAGAGAGAGAGAGGAGTGAAAAATAAAAGTAAAGTTGCAAAGGAGAGAGAGAGATTAGTGAGGATAGGACAGAGAGAGATGGAAGAGTGAATCTGCCTCTCTCCTCTGCAGATGAGACTTTATCAAAAGCAAGCTTGTCCATTTTCTATCCGAAGTCGATGGTAAATCTGTTTCTCCGATAACTCTTGTCTAGTCGATTCCAATATGTGTCATATCGTTTTGTTTTGGGTGTCCAGTGAAAACTAACTGCTTACACGTCAACCCGCAAATAAACCCCCGCCCAATTGCTTATTCGAAGTGAAAGAGCAACAGTAAAGTCGCTGAGGGGAGAGGATTCTTCCATCTCTCTTTGTCCTATCCTCACTGATCTATCTCTCTCCTCTACAACTTTACTTTTCTTTTTTCACTCATCTCTCTCTCTCCTGTCCTCTCTCAATTGCTTTTTCTCTCTCTCTGCCTCTCTCCTCTGCAGATGGGACTTGCTTTCCCCCCCTCTCTCTCTCCTTTTTCTGTCTCCCACATTCTCTCCCTCAGTCTGATGCTGCCAGGTGTCACACATTGCAAGGTTGCACCCCCCTCCCTTACTTGCTACCGGTTGCAAGGGTTCCCCCAATATCCGGTTTCACCCAATTAAAAACCGGGTTGGGTTAACCTTGCAAACCTTTTGGAAATGTGGGTTAGTTACTAACTATCCCTATTCTAACTAATTAACCTAGATTTGAATGGCATGCAATACATCCGCTTATATATGTTCCAACAAAGAGATTGAGTACTTCAATATATATCATGTGATTCATGTCAAAAAGATTATATATCACCTCTTCGATTAGCGTTATTTTTTTTATCTATTCCAATCAATTTTTATTGAAAAAAATAAATTCAATCTGATTAATATTTATTGAAAATAAATAAATTGGATAGATTATTTGATATAAAAAGATAAGTTTTCTAACTAATTAAGATATAATGTTGAATATATATAAAAATAAGTGAGACCATTAACAAAGATGACAAAATCACATTGACTTACTGTATTAATTAACATTTTAAAAAGATATGCGAATTGCACCTGAATTTAATCTAAAATATTACATGTGCAAAATGTTCACCGATACTTTGTAGATTGTATAAAAATATTTTTTTCGACCCAAATTTTTTTAAAAAATATTTTATGAAATTTCGACTTTTGAAAAAAAAATTAAAAGCAATAATTAGAAAAAAATCATATAAAATATAATGTATCCAAGATTGATTACGGTATTTCATATACACTTCAAAAGATATATTGCAAATACAAAGTACAAATTCAAAAGCAATAATTAGAAAAAAAATCATATACTACCTCCGTTCGGCAAAACCTGACGTTTTACTATTCACGCACGCTTTTTTAGGATATAAAAACTATTAAAAATATCTAGTTTTTTTAATAATTTTTTTAACAATTTTGTAGTTATTATTAATAAGTACAAACTTGTTAAATTTTTTTTAAAAAAAATGAATATTTTATATAATTTTTATCATTCTAAAAAAGCGTACGTGAATAGTAAACGACAAGTTTTGTCGAACGTAGGTAGTAAAATATAATGTACGGTACTTCATATCAAATTCAAAAGATATATTGCAAATACAAAGTACGGTGCATAAAAAAAATTAACATCATGTCCATATCAAAGATTTACCTATCCCAACAAATTTTTTATTCAAAACAAATAAATTCAATTTGATTATTATTTATTGAAAACAAATAAAATGAATAGATTATTTGATCTAAAAAGATAAGTTTTTCACCTAACTATATTAGCTTATTAATTGATGTGGCCCGAAAAGATAATACCACTTTAATCCAGAAAATGACACGTAAGCAAAAATAATCCCGCTTTAATCCGGAAAATTTCGTGGACGCGAGATCGCACCAGAGGCCTAAAACGGCCTCTGCTTTAGTATTTTACTAGTATTCGGTACCCGCGCTCTTGCGCGTTGGGTTCATAAATTATATTTTAATTATTTTAATTTGTTTGAAATATTTTTACTAAATTTATGCTTAAAATATTTTAATAAGACTTTAAGTTAGTCATAAAATAAATCAAAGTCATGTAAAATATTTCCCTAATTAAAAAAACTTTTGTATGGTGTTCTCATTATATTTGAAGTTAATTAGTAATGATATTTTGTAGGGAGTTCATATTATTAAAAAGACTTTAAGTTAGTATTATATTTTAAATATTTTAGTATTGATATTGTATGTTTAGTAAAAAAAAAGTAGTGTTTGATTTCTACTTGATTTTACCAAATAATATCACGGCAAATTGCATCAAATATCTCTAAATTGAGATAAGTTGAGATTCATATTTTCAAGTATTATTAAATTGTTAATTGATGTAATATTGGATAGATTATTTGATCTTAAAAGAGAAGTGTTCTAATAATTAAGATATAAGATTGAATATTTATAATAATAAATGAGACCACTAATTGAGATGGAAAAATTATATTAGCTTATTAATTGATGTGGCTAAAAAGGATAACATCATAGTAATCCAAAATATGTCACGTATGTGAATTGCTCCAGAATATAACACGTAGTCGAATCGCACCAGAACCCGTTTCAGACATCTGTTTTAGTATATAATTAAAATATAGATATAGATAGATATATAATATAGATATAGATATATTATATATAGAATAGATATAAAGAATAGATGTTAGATTAAAAGAACCATCCAAGCTAATTAATGAAGATCGATCATCAAGGATTAGGCGTGGTAACACCAAAAAAAAATAATTGCCGGCAATATTTATTAAAATCCTAATTAAGATATAAGGTTATATTTGATAGATTATTTGATCTAAAAAGATAAGTTTTTTTACCTAACTATATTGACTTATTAATTGATGTGGCCCAAAAAATAATACCAATTTAATTCAGAATATGACACGTAAGCAAAATTAATCCCGTTTTAATCCAGAAAATTCCGTGGACGCGAAATCGCACCAGGGGCCAGTTCAGGCCTCTGTTTTAGTATTTTATATAGATATAGATAGATAGATATATAGATATATAGATATATAGACTAGTATCTAACTCCATTACCCTTGTCATCTCTCCATAACCTAAGGTTAAATTAAAACATAAAAAAAATTCGATTTTTCCCCAGTGTAACCGAACCGAACCTAAACCGAAAATAAAAATTCTCTGAACCGAAAACCTAAACCGAAACACATCAGTTCGGTTAGGTTCCAGTTATTTCGGTTTGGTTTGAACCGAATCTGAACAGCCCTAGCTCAGGCGCTCAGCTACTATTCAGTTGAGTTGTTGTACAAGGATTTATTTTGGTATTGTGCTGCTCAACTGTTGTTTGTAGTTTTTTTTTCCAGTTGTGTTACTTTGCATTTTCGGATGAAATTCTCCCAACAACTCAAAATCAAAGTGATCAAATTATTTCGGTTCACTTAGGTTAATAACCGAACCGAACCAAAACAAAATCGGCAAAAATCGAACCAAACCTATTAGTTTCGGTTCAGTTTTCGGTTTGCGTTTTTGAAAGTTTCGGTTTTCGGTTTGACCAGGTTCAGATCGGTTTTGGGCCGATGAACAGCTCTAGTCAAGAGGGCGATGCTAGAACTCTAAAGTTGTTGAATACGCTTGTAATGGCTGAGCAAAGAGTCAAACATGTCAAAGGAAGGACACAAGAAGAGCCAAGACGAGAAGAGCACACGAAACGAAGATGACGGATCTTGGAAACTCAGCACCCGCACCCCGCCGATGTTGGACAAGTGGATCAGCACCCGCCGATAGTGGATAAGGACTGATCCGCATAATCTTCTGAAATTATATCTGATAAAGATCTTTTTTCATCCACGAAGATGGAGGCTGATTCTCTTACCCTCTGGTAAGCTTACCCGGGGGTAAAAATGTAAACTCCTTCTGGTCAAAAGTAAGTCAGACTTTAAAAAAAAAGAAATGAAAAAGGAGAGAGTAGGGCAATAATTACCTGCAGAATTAAAGTAAACATTGATACTAACAACAATCAATGCACCCTAATTCATCCATTCCAACGGTAATTTCAAATGTTAATCCGATTTTACTCTTCATCTCTTTCAAACGGTCGGCATTCACAAAACTTAATCCAATTTTACTCTCCATCTCTTCAAACGGTCCGGCGACGATCGATCATCGATGGTACTAGCGTTTAGAGTTCCGGCATCAACTGATCGAGATCGAAGAACTTGCAGTGGATCGTTTCCGATAACTGAACTCGCCGGACATCGAAGGTTGGTCGTACATATATTCTCCAATCCAATCGAAAAGAGTGTAATTGTAGTTCGAACGTTAAATTAATAAGAATTTCGGATTTCTCCTTCATATTTAACGATCATCCTGTTTTTTCAGCAAGAATGAGCAATGACAGGAAGTTTGATCTTAACATGGACTTTGAAGGTGTGTCCGATGAAAATGATTCGATCGGTGGGTCGGGCTCGGAGCACACCTTGTTCGGAATTGCAGATGATGAGAATACAGGCGGTTCGTCGAACAGTGATAACGAGATCGTGGAATACTCTGTTGAAGGAGACGGTGGAGAAGAGCCCCTGTCCGGTGGTGTTGACCCTCTTCAGAATCACCAGACAATCCATCCTCCCCATGTTGGGCTGACGTTTGAGCATGACAGAGATTTCTTCCAGTTAATCCACGGGTATGCAAGACAAAATGGATTCATGGTAAGAATTCGGGGTTCGGAATTGTTACCCCCCGAGGAAAGAGGCAGTGAGGTTACGACAGACAGGTACAAGACCATTAGGATGGAATGTACAAAAGGGGGGAAGTTTGTATCGAAGTCGAAAAACCCAAGCAAGGGATCCACTTCAACTATGACAGGTTGTAAGTTCAGGGTTAATGCTGTCCGTGATGGACCTGGTTCATGGAGGGTAACTGTCGTTGCGCTTGAGCATAACCACGAGTGTTCGCCGGGGCATTCAAAATACCTCACAAATTATAGGTATATTACCGAAGGCAACAAGAAACGGATCTTAGATATGGATAGGGCCGGAGTACCTATAGCTAAGAACTTCACATCGTTTGTGGTTGAAAAAGGAAACCATGATAATGTGGATTTCACTGAAAGAGACCTGCGAAACCTGGTTGCCAAGTCCAGAAGTAGGGACATGGGGCTGGGGGACTTCTCTGCAATGAGGAATTATTTCGAAGAAATGTCTTCAGGCAACTCGAACTTCTTCTACGCTTATGATGTGGATGCAGACAGCAGATTGAAGAATGTGTTTTGGGCTGATGGAAGGAGTCGGGCAGCATACTTGGAATTTGGGGATGTCATCACATTCGATACGACATACGTCTCAAACAGATACAAGATGCCATTTGCACCATTCATCGGGGTCAATAACCATGGGCAGAGTGTGTTGTTTGGGTGTGCCCTACTCGTCGGAGAAGAGATCGAACACTTTGTGTGGTTGTTTAGCACTTGGCTCAAGTGTATGTCCGGGAAGGCACCAACAGGAATCTTAACCGACCAAGCCAGCTCCATTGGTAAGCCCTTGGTCATTACAATAAGAATTCAGGTCATCAGTGGACGGAAATTTATTAACTATATATTGCTATTTTGTGTATTCTATGTAGTTAATAGAATATTGATCGATAATGTCGATTTGTTTTCAGGCAATGCGGTGGCGCAGGTGTTTCCCAATGCTTCGCATCGTTGGTGCATATGGCACGTGATGCAGAATGCTCGAAAGCATTTGATGTACAACCCCGCCTGGAATGACATACTCAAGTCACTCCAAGATGCTCTACATGACTCCTTGAGTGAAGGAGAGTTCGAAGACGCATGGTCTGAGATGCTGGACAAGTTTGGTTTGCGTAACAACAAGTGGTTGTGCAAGATGTACCAAAATAGAAGGCGTTGGGTTCCTATATACTTCAAGGACAACTTCTGGGCCGGGATGTCAAGCACCCAAAGGAGTGAAGGTATGAACCATTTCTTCAAAAAGTATGTCAATTTCAATACTACTTTGAAGATATTCGTGGAGCAGTACGGTCTAGCATTATCGAAAAGGGTAAGAGAGGAGGAGACGGCAAACTTCACATCGATAAATAGCCCAACCAGGTGCATGACCGAGCATGTGTTTGAGCTGGTGTTCCAACAGTTGTACACTACTGCAAAGTTCGAAGAATTTCAAATTGAGGTGCGGAACCTCGTGTACAACAACGCAGTGAAGGTCCTAGACGATGGCAATGTTTGCACTTACGACGTTATGGTAAAGCGGCCTTATTATGGTCGTACACGGTGCTGCCAATATAGGGTTACACTTCAAAAAGACACCACCGAGGTAAAATGTGAGTGCAAGAAATTCGAGTTCTGAGGGATATTGTGCACCCACATTTTGCGTGTCTTCAACGAAGAGCAGGTGGATTACGTTCCGGAGAGGTATATTATGGATCGTTGGCGCAAGGACCTACCCCGGGAACACTTGAAGGTTGCGGTCCCTTACTATAAGTTGATAGAAAAGAAGTCCGACGGAATGAAACGGTATGATGATATTCATAGTAAGTTTGACAGAATCGCCGGATTGGCGATGTACAATGAGGATTTGTACAAGATTGTGATGGCTGCACTCGGGGAAATGGAACACACTGTCAAGGAAGCTGCGCTGGGGAAGCATATCCTACACTTGCACAACCTCGATGGCATTGGGAAAGTGTATGGGCGTCGAGTGGTGAACCCTACTGAAACGGGCATGAACGAGGACGGGCACGAACCGGCTAACAATTTATCCCCCGTGGTAGATCCAGTAGACAAAAGGGGTAAAGGTGCCATGAGAAGTAGGAGGTTAGGCTATCATAGGGAAAAGGCGCGGGAACGTGAGCGTCAACGGAAACGGGTCGAGGCAAACAGCCCTGCGGAGAGCCAAGCAGGGTCAAGCTATGGTCGTCGCCACCCCAATATGATGCACATGCCACATGGGCATGGGATGCATAATCCTCATCTATTTTACAATTCGGTACGTAACTGGGAGTACATGCTATCATGTCACACTATTTTCGGTAGCATGATACTTATGATCATTTATTCCCTTCTCTTATGGTAGATGATGCATACACAAGGCTTGCAACAAAGTGGCCTGGGCAACACTCCGTTCAGTCAGTTCAATGGTGTTCGTGGTCTTCCATGGTTAGTTTTCATGTTATTCACCAATGATAGTTTTCACATTTCTAGATTTTTTAATAATTCTATATTATTGTATTAAAAAGTTTAAAATCTAGATTGAAGATAAAAATAAGAGCTTAATAAAATTACCTAAAAATTGATACTATAATATACTCCAACGGAGTACTTTTATTATTATAATTATATGTTATAAACAAATATAGCATTCCCGCTGCTGGAAAATATAAAAGAAAGAATATGACACGCGGCATGCTGTGATTGGCGGGAGAACTGATGCAGCGTTGAGAAGCACGATGCAGCGTTCAGCCGCATGTATTATATTGATATTAAATTTATGCCATTACAAATTCATCCGGCCTGAGTAAATCACGGCCCTTCATTTGTTTAAATCCAATGGTAGAAAAGGACAATCCGTGTGCTCAACATTGGACCAATAACAGTATTAATTAACGAGGGCTTGTCTTGTGAATAATTTCACATAACCGCCATAGTTTTCGTTTAATTTTCAATTCAGCACCCTATATATTGCAATTATTGCCCAACAATTTGTTTGTATGTGTAATAGGCACCCTAAATGTCGAATAATTGAGTATGAAATTCATTTAAGAAATAATAACAACATGTGCAAAGTAAAAATTGTGTTAACTTAAGGAAAAGCATCAATCACTTGAAGTTTATAGTATTGGGACCTTTATTAATGTCTAAAGTACACACTAAGTTAAAACTTAGTGTAATGTTTAAATCTCAGAATAAATATTATATGATCCGATATATATATATATATGTAATAATATATATATATATATATATAAATTAGTACATATAATTGTTGTATTCAATATTTAGTGGAGATCGGAAAAAATGTTCATCACATATTATCGATCATCGTTGATAAAATTAGATGAAACCATTGTTATTGGCTAAAGTACATACTTTGTTCAAACTTAGTGTAATGTTTAAATATCAAAATAAATATTATATGTTCCGATATATATACATATATATTAGGCCATATAAATATTGTATTCCATAATTAGTTGAGATCGGAAAAGATGTTGGTCACATGTTATCGATCGTCATTGATAAAATTAGATGACTCATTCTTAGTCTCTAAGGTACATACTAAGTTAAAACTAATGTTGAAATGTTTACATCTTAAAAAAATATTATATGATAGGACACATAAACGTTGGAGTATTCAATAATTAGTTGAGATCGGACAAAATGTTTGCCACATATTATCGATCTTTATTGATAAAATTAGAGGAATCCATGGTTAGTTTTCATGTTATTCACCAATGATAGTTTTCACATTTCTAGATTTTTTAATAATCCTATAGTATTTTATTAAAAAGTTTAAAATCTAGATTGAAGATAAAAATAAGAGATTAATAAAATTACCTAAAAATTGATACTATAATATACTCCAACGGAGTACTTTTATTATTATAATTATATGTTATAAACAAATATAGCCTTCCCGCTGCTGGAAAATATAAAAGAAAGAATATGACACGCGGCATGCTGTGATTGGCGGGAGAACTGATGCAGCGTTGAGAAGCACGATGCAGCGTTCAGCCGCATGAATTATATTGATATTAAATTTATGCCATTACAAATTCATCCGGCCTGATTAAATCACGGCCCTTCATTTGTGTAAATCCAATGGTAGAAAAGGACAATCCGTGTGCTCAACATTGGACCAATAACAGTAACAATTAACGAGGGCTTGTCTTGTGAATAATTTCACATAACCGCCATAGTTTTCGTTTAATTTTCAATTCAGCACCCTATATATTGCAATTATTGCCCAACAATTTGTTTGTATGAGTAATAGGAACCCTAAATGTCGAATAATTGAGTATGAAATTCATTTAAGAAATAATAACAACATGTGCAAAGTAAAAATTGTGTTAACTTAAGGAAAAGCATCAATCACTTGAAGTTTATAGTATTGGGACCTTTATTAATGTCTAAAGTACACAATAAGTTAAAACTTAGTGTAATGTTTAAATCTCAGAATGAATATTATATGATTCGATATATATATATATATGTACTAATATATATATATATATATATATAAATTAGTACATATAATTGTTGTATTCAATATTTAGTGGAGATCGGAAAAAATGTTCATCACATATTATCGATCATCGTTGATAAAATTAGATGAAACCATTGTTATTGGCTAAAGTACATACTTTGTTCAAACTTAGTGTAATGTTTAAATATCAAAATAAATATTATATGTTCCGATATATATACATATATATTAGGCCATATAAATATTGTATTCCATAATTAGTTGAGATCGGAAAAGATGTTGGTCACATGTTATCGATCGTCATTGATAAAATTAGATGACCCATTCTTAGTCTCTAAGGTACATACTAAGTTAAAACTAATGTTGAAATGTTTACATCTTAAAAAAATATTATATGATAGGACACATAAACGTTGGAGTATTCAATAATTAGTTGAGATCGGACAAAAATGTTTGCCACATATTATCGATCTTTATTGATAAAATTAGATGAATCCATGGTTAGTTTTCATGTTATTCACCAATGATAGTTTTCACATTTCTAGATTTTTTAATAATTCTATAGTATTTTATTAAAAAGTTTAAAATCTAGATTGAAGATAAAAATAAGAGGTTAATAAAATTACCTAAAAATTGATACTATAATATACTCCAACGGAGTACTTTTATTATTATAATTATATGTTATAAACAAATATAGCATTCCCGCTGCTGGAAAATATAAAAGAAAGAATATGACACGCGGCATGCTGTGATTGGCGGGAGAACTGATGCAGCGTTGAGAAGCACGATGCAGCGTTCAGCCGCATGTATTATATTGATATTAAATTTATGCCATTACAAATTCATCCGGCCTGAGTAAATCACGGCCCTTCATTTGTTTAAATCCAATGGTAGAAAAGGACAATCCGTGTGCTCAACATTGGACCAATAACAGTAACAATTAACGAGGGCTTGTCTTGTGAATAATTTCACATAACCGCCATAGTTTTCGTTTAATTTTCAATTCAGCACCCTATATATTGCAATTATTGCCCAACAATTTGTTTGTATGTGTAATATGCACCCTAAATGTCGAATAATTGAGTATGAAATTCATTTAAGAAATAATAACAACATGTGCAAAGTAAAAATTGTGTTAACTTAAGGAAAAGCATCAATCACTTGAAGTTTATAGTATTGGGACCTTTATTAATGTCTAAAGTACACACTAAGTTAAAACTTAGTGTAATGTTTAAATCTCAGAATAAATATTATATGATCCGATATATATATATGTAATAATATATATATATATATAAATTAGTACATATAATTGTTGTATTCAATATTTAGTGGAGATCGGAAAAAATGTTCATCACATATTATCGATCATCGTTGATAAAATTAGATGAAACCATTGTTATTGGCTAAAGTACATACTTTGTTCAAACTTAGTGTAATGTTTAAATATCAAAATAAATATTATATGTTCCGATATATATACATATATATTAGGCCATATAAATATTGTATTCCATAATTAGTTGAGATCGGAAAAGATGTTGGTCACATGTTATCGATCGTCATTGATAAAATTAGATGACTCATTCTTAGTCTCTAAGGTACATACTAAGTTAAAACTAATGTTGAAATGTTTACATCTTAAAAAAATATTATATGATAGGACACATAAACGTTGGAGTATTCAATAATTAGTTGAGATCGGACAAAATGTTTGCCACATATTATCGATCTTTATTGATAAAATTAGAGGAATCCATGGTTAGTTTTCATGTTATTCACCAATGATAGTTTTCACATTTCTAGATTTTTTAATAATCCTATAGTATTTTATTAAAAAGTTTAAAATCTAGATTGAAGATAAAAATAAGAGATTAATAAAATTACCTAAAAATTGATACTATAATATACTCCAACGGAGTACTTTTATTATTATAATTATATGTTATAAACAAATATAGCCTTCCCGCTGCTGGAAAATATAAAAGAAAGAATATGACACGCGGCATGCTGTGATTGGCGGGAGAACTGATGCAGCGTTGAGAAGCACGATGCAGCGTTCAGCCGCATGAATTATATTGATATTAAATTTATGCCATTACAAATTCATCCGGCCTGATTAAATCACGGCCCTTCATTTGTGTAAATCCAATGGTAGAAAAGGACAATCCGTGTGCTCAACATTGGACCAATAACAGTAACAATTAACGAGGGCTTGTCTTGTGAATAATTTCACATAACCGCCATAGTTTTCGTTTAATTTTCAATTCAGCACCCTATATATTGCAATTATTGCCCAACAATTTGTTTGTATGTGTAATAGGCACCCTAAATGTCGAATAATTGAGTATGAAATTCATTTAAGAAATAATAACAACATGTGCAAAGTAAAAATTGTGTTAACTTAAGGAAAAGCATCAATCACTTGAAGTTTATAGTATTGGGACCTTTATTAATGTCTAAAGTACACACTAAGTTAAAACTTAGTGTAATGTTTAAATCTCAGAATAAATATTATATGATTCGATATATATATATGTACTAATATATATATATATAAATTAGTACATATAATTGTTGTATTCAATATTTAGTGGAGATCGGAAAAAATGTTCATCACATATTATCGATCATCGTTGATAAAATTAGATGAAACCATTGTTATTGGCTAAAGTACATACTTTGTTCAAACTTAGTGTAATGTTTAAATATCAAAATAAATATTATATGTTCCGATATATATACATATATATTAGGCCATATAAATATTGTATTCCATAATTAGTTGAGATCGGAAAAGATGTTGGTCACATGTTATCGATCGTCATTGATAAAATTAGATGACCCATTCTTAGTCTCTAAGGTACATACTAAGTTAAAACTAATGTTGAAATGTTTACATCTTAAAAAAATATTATATGATAGGACACATAAACGTTGGAGTATTCAATAATTAGTTGAGATCGGACAAAAATGTTTGCCACATATTATCGATCTTTATTGATAAAATTAGATGAATCCATGGTTAGTTTTCATGTTATTCACCAATGATAGTTTTCACATTTCTAGATTTTTTAATAATTCTA
This sequence comes from Persicaria maculosa, assembly GCA_963922045.1. NCBI lineage: Eukaryota > Viridiplantae > Streptophyta > Magnoliopsida > Caryophyllales > Polygonaceae > Persicaria > Persicaria maculosa. The sequence continues at coordinate 59,904,023 of OY998261.1, forward strand.
TAGTATTTTATTAAAAAGTTTAAAATCTAGATTGAAGATAAAAATAAGAGGTTAATAAAATTACCTAAAAATTGATACTATAATATACTCCAACGGAGTACTTTTATTATTATAATTATATGTTATAAACAAATATAGCATTCCCGCTGCTGGAAAATATAAAAGAAAGAATATGACACGCGGCATGCTGTGATTGGCGGGAGAACTGATGAAGCGTTGAGAAGCACGATGCAGCGTTCAGCCGCATGAATTATATTGATATTAAATTTATGCCATTACAAATTCATTCGGCCTGATTAAATCACGGCCCTTCATTTGTGTAAATCCAATGGTAGAAAAGGACAATCCGTGTGCTCAACATTGGACCAATAACAGTAACAATTAACGAGGGCTTGTCTTGTGAATAATTTCACATAACCGCCATAGTTTTCGTTTAATTTTCAATTCAGCACCCTATATATTGCAATTATTGCCCAACAATATGTTTGTATGTGTAATAGGCACCCTAAATGTCGAATAATTGAGTATAAAATTCATTTAAGAAATAATAACAACATGTGCAAAGTAAAAATTGTGTTAACTTAAGGAAAAGCATCAATCACTTGAAGTTTATAGTATTGGGACCTTTACTAATGTCTAAAGTACACACTAAGTTAAAACTTAGTGTAATGTTTAAATCTCAGAATAAATATTATATGATCCGATATATATATATATGTACTAATATATATATATAAATTAGTACATATAATTGTTGTATTCAATATTTAGTGGAGATCGGAAAAAATGTTCATCACATATTATCGATCATCGTTGATAAAATTAGATGAAACCATTGTTATTGGCTAAAGTACTAACTTTGTTCAAATTTAGTGTAATATTTAAATCTCAAAACAAATGTTATATGTTCCGATATATATATATATATATATATATATATATATATATATATATATATATATATATATATATATATATATATATATATATATATATATATATATATATATACACATATATATACATATATTAGGCCATATAAGTATTGTATTCCATAATTAGTTGAGATCGGAAAAGATGTTGGTCACATATTATCGATCGTCATTGATAAAATTAGATGACCCATTCTTAGTCTCTAAGGTACATACTAAGTTAAAACTAATGTTGAAATGTTTAAATCTTGAAAAAATATTATATGATAGGACACATAAACGTTGGAGTATTCAATAATTAGTTGAGATCGGACAAAATGTTTGCCACATATTATCGATCTTTATTGATGAAATTAGATGAATCCATGGTTAGTTTTCATGTTATTCACCAATGATAGTTTTCACATTTCTAGATTTTTTAATAATTCTATATTATTGTATTAAAAAGTTTAAAATCTAGATTGAAGATAAAAATAAGAGATTAATAAAATTACCTAAAAATTGATACTATAATATACTCCAACGGAGTACTTTTATTATTATAATTATATGTTATCGATCTTCATTGATAAAATTAGATGAAACCATTGTTAGTGTTTAAAGTACATACTTTGTTAACACTTAGTGTAATGTTTAAATCTCAAAACATGGGCCAGCCTGCATCAATTCACAAAGAAATTGGCCCATTAAGTACTATAACTTGTCGTAGACCACATGCTGAATTGGGCTTGTACACTACACATTTTGTTTAAACTGGGAAACACAAATCGAAATCAACTTAACAGAGTATCAAACATATTACATTAGGTTCATAAAATACATATATATGTTTCATCGACCATGATGCCCACCACGACCATCATACCGATCACGACCAACAGACCGATCACGCTCACGATCACGATCACGACCACCATACCGATCACTATCATGTCCACGATTTCCATACCGACAGCCACCTCTACCACCATCCCGACATCGCATGCGACCTTGATGTGAATAGGTTGTCTGCCTACGTAAAGTTCGGCGACCGTTAAAACAACTTTCCCTGGTTAGGTTTCGCGTGGCAACGTCATCGAGCTTTTGTAGCTTGGGTGCGAACTGCGTGCAATAACCCTCGTAGCTGCAGCAGGCATAATCGTCCATTGCCTGAACATATAACACAGTCAACTCTTGTTGATCCCGTAGAGTCTCAACCTCATCATCAATCTCTTGCATCCAAATCGCAACTTCTTCTAGTCTGTAGGCGATTTGGTGGATGGTATCGAACATCGATTGTTGGCTTGCCGAGACGTCCCGGCAAGTCATCTCCACGTCTTTCTGGTTGTTGTGATGCAAGTTCTGACCGACACGTATCTCCTCAAAATCTTCCGCCAAACGATCTTGCCTGTCGGATATGTGGTTGAGCCTATCGAAGATGTATCTTTGATTGTCGGCTATCTCTCGAAGTGTCGCATCCACATCGTATAGTCGGTTTACCATCTCTTGTTGCAGTTTCTCAAAACGAATAGAATAGCTTGATTCACCGTGCTGCAATTGCGGACCCTCGAACGAAGGATTCGATGAAGGAATACAGCGTGGAGGACTCGGACATTCTGTATCCATCTGCACATCCTCCACGGGTGAACTAGTTGGACCCCCCCTGTGTCACACTCCATATCCTCTCCATTTGGTTGACAAGGAGGAGAACCACCAGCACTCATTGGCACTCCCGTATCGTATGGCCTGTCTTGTGCAGGAAGGTCGTCCGTGTCCATTGGTGTACCCCCTTCATCTTGATCTTGACATAATGTACTATTGTGTTCAACACGAATCATACGGAAATCCACTGCTCTAGTTCCAAACGGTAGGGGACATGGCAAATATATTGCATGGTAATCACTAGTTGGTTTCCAATGCAAATACTTGTGCAATGGATTGCTCAACAGATTGGCTGCGTTCAGACTCCTTTTATCGTACAGATGAGAGCCATGTAGCGGCTCGAACCCTTCTGGCGGTTCTTGTTCCCAATGCCTAGCGATCAGTGTGATCATACCCCCCAATACTAACTTCCCCTTCGGGCTTTCGCTTGTTGCATCTCGAATGCAAGATGTAACGAATATAGATGCCCAGTCAGGCACGTCATTACAGTCTTGGAAGAAGCACCGAAACCATGCCAAATCCGCAGCAGCAACCTTGCTAGTCTCGGCCTGACCACCAAAAGCCATCCTCATCACTTTGTGTGCCAAGACCAAGCACGGATGCCCATGCCTGGAGTTAGTCTCCCCCCTGTGACCGTCAAACTTTGCACCTGTGATGTCAGTCCAAACCTCTTTGACCTTGTTAGACGATTTTTTCCACCCGTTTGTAGGTTGACGAGAAACCCCAAAGATGTCCCGCAACTCATCGTATGACAGGGACCGCTCGACATCATTGAGGTGAAATGAAATTCGGTTGCCATTATGCGAAGATACAGTGGAGAGGAATTCCAGGAGATATCTTCTATAGGTTGGTGCACTCTTATGCAGAAATTCTGCCAGCCCTGCGTGCTCAAGCATCATCTTTGTAATGTCGAACATGCCTAGGCGTCTAAGTGCGGGAACATCGTAGAATCTAGTGGGAACAATATCCATTCTCGATAACATCAACCATCTGGCCTCGTGTTCTTCGGTAAGATTATTCAACTGGAGATATTCCGGCTCCATTATAAACTGATTTGCACGCCAATAAGTTTCGTTTCAGTTTTGTCAGTACTAAAAACTTAAACCCTAAGCCTACCCACGAGCACCCATTACCCACCTGATAAGCCCAATATCTGAAATCAACTATTGATTAACATAAAATCAAACAGATTGGAATGATTGCAGACATAACGACTTACCAATTTGGAGATTGAGTCGTGGTGGTGCAGCCCTGACGAGACGACTGGACCGACCCTATGGATACAGAAAAGCGGTTGGAGTTTTCAATTGGGAGAGACGCAATCCGATTTTTCCCGGCTGCTACGGGAATGATTTGTTTTTCACAGTCGAAAGCCGTTGAGAGGGAGTGAAGAATTTTTGGAGAGGGTTACTCTGTTATAGTTTTCAATTTGCATCTTCAATTTGCATCACGACGAAACATGGAGTAGGTTGCAGCTCCAGGGTGAGCAATTGGGCCGGGCTGAGTTCGTAATTGGGCCGGGTTTATTTGATTTTTTTATCACTTGGAAGTTGGAAGGGAGTAGTTATATGAGTTAGGTATATATATTATGCAAGACTATATATAGTTTATACATATGGAAATAATCATTTCATTACATGTTGAGAATTCTCATGTAGAGTATAATACATAAATATAGATATTTTCAATCACTCAGTAATACTAATATCAATATCATTGTAACTTTGTTTAAATGTGATGTGACATAACCAATAGTTATATTCAATGTTTTTAATTAAGCCAATCAGTTAGTAAATATGTTAAGAAGAAAAGAAAACAATTTCATTTGTTTAAAGAAATAAAATGAATAATTACATGAAATAATATTAATTACATGAAATATGTAATTTCATTTGTTTAAATAATAATACTTACATGAAATATGTAATTACAAAAGGGAATAAAGAACTTGATTGGTGGAAAGGGGTTGATTAAGGAGGGGATTACACATAAGCATTAAGTATTATAACTTAAGATTATACATAGGTATTAGATATTTAAGAATGAAAGAAAAAATTTAATTTATTTAAAGAAATAAAAGGATTAATAAAATAATATTAATTATTACAGTAATTACATAATTAAAATATGGAATAATAAAGTAATAGTTATTAAGGAGAATATTACACATAACATAAGCATTACGTATTTTAAATTTTATAGTATAAACAAAGTCTAAAAATTATTTAATTAGAAAGTATAAATCATCAAAAATAAACAAAGTATAACAAAACCCCCAAATAGTACTTCAAAAATTAGTTAACAGTTAACACACTACTAATTACCGCATGAAATTAGTTAATCACACTTGTAGGAATCCCGCCAGAAATTAGTTAACAAGTTAACACACTATAGTATTTAATAGGGAGACAAGTAATAGTGGGGTAGTAATTATGATATAGGGTTACATTGAAGTCAACAAAAAAGCAAACCTATTTATCCCCTATTAAAAGATTTCTTTTTATTGCCTTTTTCACTTGGACATCCAAATACCCTTGGGTAAGCTTACCAGAGGGTAAGAGAAGCATTTTCCCACGAAGATTCGATTTTAACTTTGTTTGGCAAACTTTTCTAGGGTTTTGGCCCAAGCCAAGCACTATAAATAGGACTAGTTTCTAGGCTTTTTACACACAACTTGAGAACACAATTTCATAATCAGTTTCCCACTTCTTTCATAGACGGTTTCGAGGTAAGCCACAATGACTAATCTCCTTTGTAGTTTTGCTTGCATTTCAATACATGGTTGAAGGAAATTGATACTTTAGTTTATTTCAATCCTCGTTCTCTATAATTGCTTAATGTTGCTCACGATATCCTGATTAGCTACCTTGATTGAGCCGCATTGCGCTAGGATTATAGCTTCAACCTTCACATGCCCTTAATCCGTAAGTAGCCAGCATATAAGAATGAAACTGCCATGAATGTGGCAACAGCTCGAGACTTACCTTGGGGTTGTTTTGCCCAAACACTAACCCCTGTGTAGTAGAACGCTGCTGAAAGATATGGCCAGTCGCAAACCAACTTCAGACTCACAAACTTTTGCCATTTGAGAAAGAGAAAATACTGTAACCAGGAACTATCAACATTCTTCAAAACCAAGCACACCAACTGCCAAAGTCTTCTGGTCTTTTGGTTCTAAGGAGTACTCATGATCTCCTCAGGATTGTTTACTTCTTTGATGTAATCTGACGGCTGAGTTATGCAAGGATGCAGCTATAATTGAAGCAGCTGCAAACAAGGCTGAGCAGAAAGTAAGAATGGACACCACTAACCCATGGGCCTTGGTGCCAGAAGGTATGCTCCACTCCACGGGCCCAGAATCAAGATCGGTATCACGAGCAATTGATGTCAGTGAGCAGCTCTCGCTATTGGATTGGCCTTCTGCACCGCAGCGGAACAAGAAGTCTGGTGTTCCAAATCGAACCCTTGTGTAGCCACTTTCATCCAATGTCTGCCAAAGCAATGTATAATCATATAAGTTCTGAGATACAAGAAATCGCCAAGACCATTGTGTAGAAGAATTCAGACTCCAACAAACCAAAAATAAAAGAGAAAAACTGTGTGAAAGTAAACCAAATTTTTTGGAACTCAATAGCGCAAACATAAAGCTCAACTGAACCCCACCATAGCTGCCATCTTAATTTGGGCATCACTGAGAGAGATGTGATTAATCATACAAATGAAACACATTCCACTTATTGAAAAGCACAAGGTGATACATGCCACTTTAAGGACTTCAGAAAATTAGAAGGAATTGAATTTAATCTTCAAAACCAGCGTCACCATGAAGAATAAAACGGGCATTTCAAATCTCATGAAAAATAATGGAGGTTTTCAACTGCAAACTTCAACAGCCTTATATTTAAATCACAGAATAAAAAAATATTGAAGAAGGGCATCACTAAGAGTGATGTTATTGCTGTAACCAACACAACATAGACTACTCACTTGATACCGTGCATGCACAGGGATCTCTATCATTAACTCCAAGGCATTCTTCTGTGCAGTGGAAAAATCAATTGCAGCACGCATATGAATCTCAACTACAGATTGGTTGCATACAAATGAAGGCAATTCTAAATTTGTATCACCAAAAACAGCAGCATCTTTGAACACTGTCAAACAGAGGGATATTAACTGTGAGTATTCGTAAGAACTGCCATACTCGTAACTTGAATTTTGAGAACATAGAGAGAAAAATACCCCCACGATCGACAAGATGCTCCAGTTCAAAGGGATCTGCAAAAACCCCAGAGGGCAATCTTTCTATGATTACAACCTCACAGATCGACGTAGAGAGAAAACTTGTGAATTCTTGCTGTACACTTAAGCTTATGGATGAACATAAATGACGATGGGAGCCTTCCCCAATCAGATCACGATGCAAGTATGACACCCTCATCATCGACTGGGATGAAGCAAGATTAAGCTCATGGTCTAAGAAGTCAGAATCAACCAAGTTCGCTTGCTTTTCGAAGCAAGACTCTGTGATATATCTTGTAAAGCATGCTCCATCCTTGAAAAAAAAAATGTTAACATTGGTGGAGGTTAAATTTTTGAACGACCATAATGAGAGTTGAAAACACCCAAAAGATTTCACCAACCAGCAACCATAACTATCAAACCCATAAACCACAGCACCCTATTTTGATGTCGGATCTGTTTTGAAGAATTTCAGGCTACCAATTAGTGAATCTCAATTAAGCTATAACAACACAAGAGATGGAACTTTACATAGTCACAAGTGAGAACTTCCAAATCCATAACAGGATGCTAAGCTGCAGCAAATTACAGGATTTCAATCGTTATCACAAAATTCTAAAGCACTTCTTCCATTCCATCCATTAACAAGATAAAGGTAGCATGAAAAAAAGAAATGTGATGATATTGAATAACTACATGGTCATGCTGTACAACAACTTCCTGAGAAGGCAAAATCAGAGATCGGATCTAAATCATCGAAATTACGAACTGAACAACCACTGACCTTGTTTGAACAAGAACTGGAGACGGAAGCAGCTGTTCTAGAAAGGAAAAGTAGGTCAGCAACAGCTATTGCTAGTAACGCCACTAAATATGCGGGATGCATCAGAACATTCCAAAGGAACTCCAGTTACTTAGATCGAGATTGTTTCAATTAGTTCGGAAACGCGCCTGCAAAAATGGTCATCAATCGACCAATTAGGATGATCGAATTTGATACTCATTCGAATGCGGGAAGCATTTAGCAGCATAAAATCAAAATTAAATCAAAACAGCTAAACAAACTTTCGCCCCCCTTTTTTGAACCAATCCCAATCCCAACGCCATTTAGGGTTCTAGGTTCGAATTGAAAGCCATGGTGAGAAAGAGATTGAATATTGAGGAAATCGGGAAAGAGAAAAGAGGAGCGAAGAAGACATACCCTCGGCAGTGGGTTTGGCTGGTCGGAGGAGACGTCGGCGGTGGGTCAAGGGATGAGGACGGCGGTAGATCAATACTCCGATTCGGGAAAGATCCATCGACCATCGCTAAATTTAACCTTTTTTAAAAGCCAAATCACAACCAAAACTAAACGAGAAAAATCAGATTATCCTAGAAGGGAAGGTGTGTTTGTTTGTTTGTTTTTTTTTTTTTTTTTTTTTTTTTTTGTGATACTGGAAGTATTCGGGTGAGAATGCTCTATCCGATAGCATCCTGACGACGGACAAGGTCCAAAAGACCTGAATCATTTTAAAAGTCGGAGCCCTGGTCGAGTAGCTAAATTGTGCAATCTTATCAGCCACTCAATTACCAGAACGAGGCAGATGAAGGAAAGAAACTTCCTTCACGGGCATTTGGAATTCTCTCATCATTGAAGGAACACTTAAACTGAATTTTGATGGGTCTACCATTTCGTCTTCGAAAAGCGCTATCGGTTTTATTATCCGTGATTGTGCATGGCACCCCATTTGTATGGGTAACCAATTAATTAGGGGTCAAACTTCGATCCTTGCGAAGACTATTGCTCTTCATTGCGGAATTCTTTGATTATCATTAAGCATCTAAGATGATGATTGACGTACATAATTACAAGTATATGTAATACAAAGTAACAATATGAATAAAATATTCTAGTCTATAATGAAGGGACCTGCTGTACATGGGAAGAGAGTGGCAAGATATCAGGAGGCGATCAGTACTTGAATTTGGAAATGATTTGTCCTATTCTAGCGGAGGTGGTTATCTGCTCATTACCCTCAGGTAAGACCAAGTGAGGGAAGAACTTGGATCTTGGAACAAATGAAAGTCATGTGATCTTTGGACAAGGGCTTCGTGAAGATATTTGCGAGCTGATCATGAGAAGAAACACACGACTGATCTTCAAGGCATTCGACTCAACTTGTTCACAAAGGAAATAGAAGTTTAGTTGGATATGCTTTGAACGGGTGCTTATCAATGAATTTTTGCACATGAAGGTAGCACCGATGTTGTCACAAAGGATGGTCGGAGGGAGAGTGAACGGAAGTTGAAGATCTCGTATGAGTTGTTTTAGCCAGAGAAGTCCAGTTGTTGTATAGGCAAGTGTTGTACTCGGCCTCCGTGCTTGACTTGGCCACAACTCTTTGTTTGTGAGAAGTCCAGCTAATGAGGTTGAAGCCATGGAAGATGGTGAATCTGTATTAAGAGCGTGAATCATCCGAATCTAATACCCAGCCAACGTCGAAGTATGCGAGCAGGGATTGCGCATTCGTTGGCTGAAAGTGAAGGTTGTGAGATAAGGTTCCATTAAGATACCATAGGATGTGCTTGACGGTTTAGAAAAGTGAAGGTTGCGAGCAGGGACTGCACATTCGCCAGTCGTTGCCAATGTAGGGTAGTCGGTGAATGCATATATTGAAAGACCCTATTTACAACATTTGCAATGTCTAGACGTGTGATTGTTGCATAGTGAAGAAAGCCCATTGTTTTCTTGTATAAAGGAAGATTGTCAAAGGGCTCACCGTCTCGATGCAACCTAGTGGAGAGATCGGCTAGGGTGGAGATTGGCTAAGAATCAAGCATCTTGGTTCGAGCAAGGATGTCTCAAACATAGCTGGTCTGAGATATGGTGATGTTTGTGGATGAATGTGTGATCTATAGCCCAAGGAAGAAGTGGAGATCATTGAGGTCCTTGAGAGCAAATGTGTTGTTGAGGCAGTTAATGAAACCTTGGATTTGGTATGGGTGATTTCCTGTAATGATCAAGTCATCAACATATACAAGGATATATATTGTGGTTTCCTTGGTTACATGTACAAATAGAGACGTGTCTGATTTTTGCACGCCCTGAAGTCGTTGGAGAAAAGGAAGGATTTGAATTTGGTGAACCATGCTCTAGGTTGAAGCCATAAAAGGCTTTGTGGAGTCAACACACATGGATAGGGCGAGACACGGGTTGATGAACTCTCCATCAAGACGCTCACCTTCGCCGCCCTTCGCCATCGGAATCCGCGCACTTTTGGAGGGAGAGATTGAGAGAGAGAGCGACAGAAATCGAGCAGAGGGAGAGAGGGAGTTGCAGAGGCATCGAGAGGAAGAAAAAGGGGGAAGAAGGAAGCGCAGCCCGGGTGTGTATTAGCCTAGGCTACGCGGATACTCGGTGTGTATAAAAAAGAAAGTCAAACAACCGTAAATGCACCCTGGTTGTGCGTGGACCAACAGGAGAAATTCAAATTTATCCCATTGACTTATACGCGACTAGGGTGCATGTAGACCCTTTTTTTTAGCATTATGTATTTTTTTTGGAGTAATTAATCTATAGAAATGTAAAAAGTATTTACAAAATGACAAGACAGCAAGTCTTGTTGCAAAATTGGCTTGCCACATACCACACCCACTCACCCAGAGTGAAGAGCTCCCAAAAACCACTCGCTCATCATACATTCTCCTCGCTAACCCCTGTATAATTCTCTTTAGACCACAAAAGGTACTCAACTAACTTGTTATCCTACTCACCCATCGGTAATCCTTGCACTTGCACCTCAAGGCTATACGCGATTTACAGTTTTAAATTACACGCTTTTCTCAATTCTTGGGTATACACTCTTCGCCCATAAATACAACTTTGTTCCTACCTATCCAAGTAAAATATATAAAAGCACAAAAGACCATCAGTCGCACATGAATGATAGGACCTGTTTGTGTTGCTTTGTTCTCATGTGCAAAACCACATGAGTCACTTTTCGATCTCACGTGCCACCTCTTCACGGCAATCTAATCCAAACCCAGACTTGATCTCGAGCTTCCCGAATCTTTGTGCACCCAAACCACAAATGTCCTTCAGATTTTTCCTCGACCTTGCAAAGTGGGCACAATGCAACATTACGTATTTTAATTTAAATAAAAGTGCGTTTTTGGGTTGAAATTGGTGTATGCGCACCCTTGGTGCATCTTTATACGCGCACTACATACATTTACGAGTGTCCCTCGATGACCCAATAAAAAAATAGTTTCCTCTATCACCATTGATCACAAGCAACCATGGCCACCATCACCCACCGCTCCTCATCGACCGACAACATGCCCCATAACCTTCCCCTTCTTGAGCAGTGACTCAACTTCTATTATTGATCCTTCACTACACTTCCCTGTAACTTTTGTTGTTGATCCTTCATTGCACTTCCCCGCAATGGCCACTTCTTTTATCAGTCGGATGTGGAGAATATGGGCTCGTTTGGTATAAGTATGTAAGGTAAAAGGAATGGAAACAAATTTCGTATAGGAAAATGTATCCAGATAAGAGAAGAATGTTATTTTTTATATAAAAAATAAGATAGTAGGGGTAATGATTAGAGGAGTATAGAGAATATAGTTACCCTTTGTTAAAATGAGTGATTGAATTAAGGAGGAACATAACCAATTTTGTATAAAAAGTTAGGAAGAAAAGATAATGATTAATTTCTTTTTATCAATGTTTCTTAAACTATAAATGAATTATATTCATTTACTTTCTCTTTACCTTTTCAAAAATCAAACCAAACGAGCCCTAAATCTTAATGACAATGCTGATATTTGGGATTATTTGGCCCCACCTCCATTGAAAAACAAGTCAATCTTAGACCATCAACAAACATAGGTAGGGGTGTTATGTGAACGCGAGCTGCTCGGATTCGGCTCGGATTCGGCTCGAAAAACTCGGCTCGAGCTCGTTCACATTCACAAAATGAGCCGAGTTCGAGCGGGTTCCTGAGCTCGAATCGAGCCCGAGCCGAGTACGAGCCCGAGCTCGAGTAGCTTGCATAACTCGACTATTTTGCCCTTGTTTTTTTTCCTGAGTTTTACTTTCTTTCCCCTTTAGTTTTCTGTCTTAGGGTTTCCTTTAGTTTTCCTCAGCTCATCCGCTGTTGCAGCGCTACTTCCTCGTTCCTCTTCCTCTCTTCATAGTCAGAATTCTCCAATCAATCGCCACCCCTGAGTTTCGCCTCCTCCATCCGATCTTGGCCTCGTCTCGAGTGTTTGCCTCCTCCTCGGCTCCTCTTCAGACATCAGCCAGCGGCCGGCGCCCAAAATCTGGTAAGTTCGCCGCCTTTCGTTTCTTGTTTCGCCGCATTTCGTTGTTCTTCAACCAGCAAAAACCCCTTGTTTCGCCGCCGCTTTTCGTTGTTTCCCTCCCACTCTCTAAGCTCTCCAATTACATGGGCATGGGAACCATCGATTTGTTTGAAGTCACAAATTTACAATTGATTTGTTTTTACAGATTCAAGTACGAGATACCATGTAGTTGGCAAATAACTTTACGGGTACATATTGAAAGATCTTAATCCTTGAGTTTATTCATTCTCATTTCTCATGCCTATTGCAATATTGCCTGCTGGATTAATAGAGATTAGAGTATGCTTTGTTTTCTTGCATTTTTTTCATTGTTTATACTCGTTTGTTTTTATTTCATTTTTTTTCTTGCAAGTTCTTGTCTGTTATTGACAAGGTAACCAAATTCTTTCTCTCCCTTTTAATTTCAAGTGAAATATATAATCTGTAATTCTATAATATGAAATTATACTCTGTATTCAGATATGAAAATTTGTAATTCTCTCTGAAAATATGAAAATCTGATATTATATAATCTAAAAATCTGTAAACTGAAAATCTGTAAACTGAAAATCTGTAATATGATATTATATAATCTGAAAATCTGTAACTCTCTCTGAAAATATGAAAATATGATATTATATAATCTAAAAATCTGTAAATTTGAAAATCTATAAACTAAAAATTTGTAATCTGATATTATATAATCTGAAAATCTGTACTAGTTAATCTATAGTCTGAAATTATATAAATCTGTAAAATGAAAATTTGAAATATGAAAATCTGTAATCTGTAAATTTAAAAATCTATAAACTGAAAATTTGCAATATGAAACTATATAATCTGAAAATCTGCACTAGTTAATCTATAATCTGAAATTATATAAATCTGTAATATGAAAAGCTGAAATTATAATCTGTAATCTATAAATTTAAAAATTTGTAAACTAAAATTATATAATCTGAAAATCTGTACTAGTTAATCTATAGTCTGAAATTATATGAATCTGTAAAATGAAAATTTGAAATATGAAAATCTTTAATCTGTAAATTTAAAAATATGTAAACTGAAATTCTATAATATGAAAATCTGTACTAGTTAATCTATAATATGAAATTATATAAATCTGTAATATGAAAAGCTGAAATTATAATCTGTAATCTCAAGTGTTTTATTACTTTCAATCTCTATTCATACATTATTTTGTGGCTTTAAAAGATTAATTCGATTAATGTGTTATGCTCTCAGCTCTTTGCTTATTTTCAGGTTGTCTACTTGTGTGCTTAGAGATGGAGACATAATAAAGATTATCAAGTGTATGGACTGAATGTATTGCTCATGTTGTGATTGAATGTATGGAGTTTTATTTTCAGTTTGATGCAATTTTGACTTATATGAATGTTTTCAAGTTTGAACAGTAAGCTTTTAGGTTGTGATTGAATGTATGGACTGAATGTGTTATGTATCTGTAGTTATGAGTTGTTATTTGTGTGTAATAGAACTAGCATATAATGAAGCTAAGCTCAAAAAACGAGCTAAAAAACGAGCTCAAAAGAATTTCCAACAAAATGAGCTACTACCCTCAAACGAGCCCAAACGAGCTCACGAGCTCGAGCTCGGCTCGAGAAAAACGAGCAAAACGAGCTCGAGTTCGAGTTTTCTCTGCAGCTCGCGAGCTGAATATGAGCAGGATTTTAGGCTCGAGAAAAAAATCAGGCTCGGCTCGAACTCGGCTCGACAAAAAACGAGCCGAATATGAGCACCTAGGTACTCGGCTCGTTCGACTCGAATAACACCCCTAACCATAGAGAAACCTCTTATTCATTTACTTTTCTATCTTCCTGTCCTAATTTTACACCTCATTTATTTTTTTAAAAATTTATTTTCACTTTTTCTACATTATCCTAAAAGATTTAACCATTTTCAAATTTATTTTCATTTTTTCTTTCCCTTTATTATGTGTAACATCATGGGTGTGTATGGACAACCAAAAAAACTGTTAAAGATTAATCATTTGTGGGTGTTTATTTTTTAAACAGCTTTTTTGGTTGTTTAGATGACCAAAATAAACAAAAACGTGTTAAAAATTGTGTTAAAAAATAAGCTATAAAATGGAGGTTATTTTGGTGTTTATTCTCCCTTTTATCTTATTTGGTTTGAAAGTGCCACAATACCCCTAATAACAACAAAAAAACTCCACTTTTTACAAATAAACTGTTTTTCTTCCCATACGGAGATTATCTTGTTGTTTAAATTTTTAACTACTTTTACCAACAGTTTATAAATTTTAGTCTGTTTATAATTTTAGTCAGTTTATTAACTCCGTCCCATATGAACCCCATATGTTTCCCTTTACTTTTTTATTAAAAAAAAACAAATTACGAAAGAGAAGATGTTACCTCTCTCTACCAATGTAACCTCTTTCATTCCCTTACCTTAAGGTATAAGCTATCAAGGAATTACCTTTTAGTTACCTTAAGGTAACCAAAACCCTTGGTTGTTGATGCTCTTAGAAGAAGAAAAATGTTTTTTTTCCATGTTTACCAAAAAAAAAGCTTTTTCTTAACATTTATCGATGCTTTCATTTCTTAATAAGCTTACAATATTTCACATTAAGACATATTAAATTATAAAATAAGTTAATTAAGATATTTTTATATATTATCTAGATAATTAGGAGATTAATTATGGTAGATTTGATTTATATTTATTTTTGAAATTCTCATATACGCTTATATAGGTCTTAAATTCTTAATTAATAGTTTGGTTTATTCTTATGGCATTCTATAAGTAATATAAACTACAGAATATATAATATAAGAAAAGTGCTCAATGTACGTGTCCAACATCAGTTGAATAATGTCATATCAAATAACAAACACTATAAGGTATAAGACTGGCTGCAGAGCTCGGATTACAGAAAATCATCATTGAAGGTGACTGTGTAATTGTTATCAATGCCACCAACCATGAAAACAACTCACCGTGGGAGATTACACAAATGGTGAAAGAAATTCAGACTCTGAGCAAAGACTTTGATTTTATCAAATTCCAACACTGCTACAGAGAGACGAATAGTGCAGCTAACTTTATTGCTAAATCTCGACTGAGCTGTAATTCTATCTTAAACTATAGTTGTGAATTTCAGAACATCATCATGCTTGATGATCATGGATACTTAGAAGTATCCTAAACTTTACCTACTGTAAAAAAAAAAATAACAAACACTATAAACCCTTTGTTGTTGTCTTGTTGCCCACAAGGCCACAAAGGTATAGTTATGCTTGTTAATGCAATTGTTTTCCCTACAAAAGTATTAAAAAAAAAAGGCATCCTATGAGCTTTGTACTGTACTACTTAATTACTTATCCATCTCAAATCTCAATAGTAAAAAGGAGTGAAGAGTTATCGACTTTGATAATTCAACTTTGTATGGAGTGTGAAATAAGCTTTCTATTTGACAAAATATACAATTATAACAATAAAGTTGGTTAATAATCTCATCGAATATATTGGGTTATCAACCAAAAATTCAATTATCCAAATAAATGAATCAACAAGTTGCCACAATTGTCCATAACTTATACTACTCCATAACTTAACTTATTAGATACATTGATTGTTTCTGCGATTAAAATATGTTTAAGTGCACGGTTTATAACATCGATTTTTTTAAGTCTTTTTCTTTAAAAATAATTCGCTAACATCAGCTTGTGAAAAAAAGGTAGAGATTCTGTCGACTTGAAAAGTCGGTGTTAGTAGATTATTTTCAGATAAAAAATATCTATCGATTTCAAAAATTAATATAATAGTCATACGTTGACAATATTTCATCACAGAAAGTAGCGCCCTAAGATGAAATTAGAGATGAAATTTTTTTGTTGATAGTATAATTGTGGTGCCTCCTCATACCAAATTATGTCGAGGGTTCGGTTGAGTCACCATGATTTACCTCTTCTCACAATTACCTTCGGATTGGGGTGAGGAGCGCCCGGTATAAGCGATTTCACCTTTTTGGAACAAGTCGAGGGTAATTTAGAAATTGCCAAAAAAATCTCCAACGGTCATCACAGTTAATTGGGTATAATGCCGAATGGGCCAAATTGGCTGGGCCCACATTTCCCTTTCAAACACTTCAATTATTAACAACAGCTCACTACCAGCTTCCTTCCACAGTAAGCTTCTTGGACCCCTAACATAATTGCAATATGTATATTTAACGTTCACCAACAAAAAAATTGCAATATAAATTTAAGAGAACGTACGAAATAATAAAAATATTTTATTTCCTAAAAATAAAAGGCCTAATTAAGCCAATCTCCTCTCTCTCTCTCTACACTGAGCTTGTCCATCCTTATCACCGTCTTCCTCTTCCGCCGCTGAAACATGCAGAGGCAGTCGCTTGGCTCGCCATCTCCGAGGCTCCACGGCCATGTCGTCAGAGGAGCAGCATCAATGGAGATTTCCGCCGCTTCCCCGTCGCCGTCCTCGCCGTCGGAATCTCCGGTTGCAGTTTCCGGCATCGGCGCCGTTGACGGAGACGACGTCAAGCTCGAGAAGCTTCGCCGCCGTAGATCGTCGTCGCCTCCGCTTCTCCGCGCTGGACCTGAGAAATACATTCACCTCATTCCGATCCTCACTCTTCTCTGCTTTCTTGTTCTCTTCCTTTGTTCTCACGAACCTTCTCCAACCGGTAAAATTGCTTACTGAGAGGAACTAATTATCAGATGCTTGCTATTTAATTCGGTTTGTTTTTTTTTTTTTTTAATTTCTCTTTTCCGCCTTTTGATTTTGCAGAATTAGGTCGTTTTAATGGATTCAATCATCCGTCAAAGCTTGCAGGTACAACTAATGCCGCTAAATCCGAATCGTGTGCAGCTGATTGCTTCTTCTACTCATCTTTGATTGGAGATTTTGTTTACTGAGTGACTTTGTTTTTTGTTTCGATTTGCATTTGCAGAATCGATTGAAATTGAAATTGACCAGCTGGAGCGAGTTCTGGATAAAGGCGAGATCCAAGCAATTCGAAGTCTGAGAAATCTGCAAGAAATCAGAAAAGAAGGAAGTAAGAATTCCAGATCTCACAGAAAACTCGGCGATTTCTAAAATCGTCTCTGTATCCGAGCAGTGCTTCCTTGAAGGTCCTCCTGTGGATTTAGCAATTTAGAGATGAATTGTTTGATATTTTTCTGTATTTAGAAATTATTTTATTTTGCAGATTTTCTGTGTTATTTTATGGTCGATTGCAAACCAAATAAAGGCACAAAGTAGCTTGCAAATTAAAGATAAAAAGGTTGTTTTCTGCACAAATGAAAATGAAATGTCTATTTTCTGCATGAAAATGCAAAATGGAACGCATTTGTGTTGTGTGTGTTCATACTTCATACTTCCCATAGTGATAGTAATGCAGCAGAAGTCACGGAGCAGAATTGTCGGCGGAGTCACGGAGCAGAACTGTCGGCGCCTGTGAGCCAGCACGCTAGAATGTGCTCAAAAGAGGCGTAATGTAGAAGGACATTAAAATGCGCCGGGTAAGTATAAATGCAAAATGGGGTCCGTAACTCGGCTCTCTGGTTTAGACTCGTGACCCGAAATTTATCCATTTGATTCGATGACCCGTTGGGTCAAAATCGACTCAATGATTCAGCATCATGTAGACGCCACACAGACACTAGATTGACCACACGCAGATTCATCTTGCAATTGTGTTCGTTAAGGTTGCTCATAAGTTAAATAACGTATATATTTTATAATTTTAGTTTGTTTAAAACACTTATTTATATAAATATGATTTTTTTTATGTTTAAAATATTTATATAATAATGCTATTACAATAATATTCATAAATGTAATTATAATATTATCATTTAGTTTAATATGAAATATTTATATTATAATTTAATTTTGATAGTATTTTTAAAAATTTTGAGTTTTTTGACCCGTTGGGTCGAGCCAAACCCGATTTACCCGGGATACGAATAACCCATATCCAAACCCGATCCGATTGACAGGTCTTGTTTAAATAACAATTAATTATAATTTATAATGCATATTATTGAAGTTATAATTATGGTCATTCAAATAATACCGAGTAAAATACATATTGAAGAAATTAATAAATTAGGATTAGAGTTGTTAAAATCTAATCCGATTGGACCAAAACCCAAAAATTTTGTGTTGTATACATCTTGAATCGGAGTTCGATCTATTTTGACCCAATACTCGAATGGACACGAATATAGACAAATATGACCTGATCCATCCTTGATCCGACTCAAATAAGACCCGAGTCATCCTTATAATCCAGTCATCGGGTCATTCGGATTTCAAGTCATATGGGTTTCGAGTCATTAGGGTCGAGTTCCATTTCAGATTTCGGTTGTCTCGGTTTCGGTTATTTAAGGTTTCGACTGTCTTGGGTTTTAGTTATCTTGGGTTTCAATTGTTTTAGGTTTCGATTTTATCATGATTTTATTATTTTAATACTCATTTTTAAAATATAACTAGCATGTATCTTAAAGTTCGGTTTATTTTGACTTTCAGTTATAACTATTTCAGCTCTTATTGAGTTTTGGTTGAATCGAGTTGGTTCATTCAAATTTGGGTTAGTTTAGGTTATTCGAGTGTTGGGGCAAAAATGGTCGGGTTAGGTTTCAAGTGATGTACTCCACTAAGATTTTGGGTATTTGGGGCAATCGGTTTCAGGTTAATCGAGTCAGACTTTCAAGTTTGGCTCGGGTTTTTCTAGCTCTACTTATAACTACTTTATTTTTTTTATTGCATTGTTAAACACTCAAATAACGTGAATTAGACACACACGCACACACACATAAACAAATATATAATGAGACCTAATATAATTAAATAAATGAAGTTTAAAAATAATTAAGATAAACAAAAAAATAATCATCATTTTATATTAAAACTAAATGTGACCTGACTTGATCCAACCTGAACCCTACCCAAACCGAATTCAATTTGACCTAAACTTACTCTGCCTGATCGGAACTTGACCGAACATATATATACCCGAGATATGACCTGATCCAACATATGACCGAACTTAAATGGGTATACCCGAACCCAACTTAAACAACCCGATCACAACCCCTAATCAGGACTAGGGGCGTGTTTGGATTACAACACATTACAATTATAATGCAATAATAATAATAATAATTTGAATAGTATTTGTTAATAAATTTTATAATGTAGTTAAAACAATATAAATTTTAAAAAAAACTATAAATTGTGTTAGTCTATGAACTAAATTTCTAAAGTAATTATAAATTTTATGAAATAGTGGGTTGTTTGATCAATACTACGATTTATAATGTATTTTATTTAAAATTTGGGCATTTAGAAGTCATCTTTCTCATAACATGTACTCTGATACCTATTTGTTTGTCCAAAAGTTGATAGTTTTTCCATTACCAACTTGCCAGATAATTCCTTCACAAAATTCTTCCTTAATTTCCATAAGTTTCATCCATTTCCATGAGGTATTTCCCTTTTTATAGTAATGTAGTGTATGTTCATTCTTTGGATATTAATTTATTTGAGATTACCTGTAACTATTGATTTTGTGGTTTCGCAAGAATCTTCCAAATAAGTAAGTTTAATTTGAAGGACCTTATTCATATCTTTTGTTTTGTGTATTCCTATGTACTCCTCTGTCCTCTTTTCTTTAATTTGCTCATTTTATTCCATCAAATTAGTGCTTTATACGACGTGTCCTTATTCCAAAAGAACGAGTGGGTGATTTGATTAAGTTATTTATTCATTTATGTAAGGAGCATAAAACTTTGCATAATAAGGATCTGTTTAGCCTCCTAGTTCGATCTAATAAGGGTTACTCTACCTTCTTGGGATAGAGCGTTGGCTCTCCATTTGGTTATCATTTCTTCAAAAGTTGTCTTATTTTGGATTTTTTATTTTTGTATGTCTAGTACCTTTGGTGTGGTTTAGAACGCCGATTTGTGAAAGTTGACTAACTATCCTCACGTCGAGCAATATTCATCAATGATCTTTTTGACTTCTTCTACTGCACTTTGGTTTGTCTTAGAGATCCGAAAAGGGAGCTATCTAACCGGTAAGATGGTTTGAATACCTTCGCAATGTTGTCCCCTTGAACTCTCTTCGTATATATGTCCTCATCCACCTCATCAGAGTCAATTTCATTCAGTCCTCTAGAAGTGTTTGGAATCACGAGTGATGGTGTACACTCAGAAGATGAGTGTCCTAGTGCATGAGCAGGACAATGCTAACTAATAAAGCATGAATAGATATGCATAATAGGATTCATTTAGCTCTAGTTTAGTTGTAAATAGTGCATATTTTATTTACAATTACATGTTTACCTGTGGTTTTGGAAGAGGCGAAGTATACGTAATTCTATGGTTTATTTCATAGAGCTTAGATCCAAGGTGAATTGAAGGCATTTTGGAGCCCAGAAGAGGAGCAAAAGAAGGTAAAGAAGAGGTTTGAGCAGTGTTGAGAAACAAAGAAGAGAAGTTGAAGAAATCGCAGGCCGCCCTGCGACTCGTAGCTCAGACAAGGATTTCGCATATTGCCCTGACCGCCCGGTGACCTATTGCCAAATATGAAAATAGACTTTTATCTATTTAATTAAGGTTTTTAGATAAATTATTAGGCCAACTCTTTTAGGGTTATTTAAAGACGTTTTAGGGTTTTGTTTTAATAACCTTATGCACTTTGAGATTATTAAGAGAGCATCATTAAGCATGAGCAACTAAACTTTCAAGGTTTCATCTATAGTTTGAATCTTTAGTTGTTGAATTGTGAGTTTCTTAATCTAGTTTTTATTCCTATTCGAATGTTTTGACTTCTTTGTGCTTAATTACTTGAATGTGTTTTATTCTCTCTAGCCTGATCGATCAACTAGTTAGAGTAGATTCATTCCATTACTAGGGTTTTGCAAATTTCTCGTAGCGAACCTTAACCCAAGTGGCAAAAATATCCCTTTAGGACTCCTATGACTAATTAGATGTGTAGGAAGTTAAATATATGTTGAATATCGACTCGTAGCTTGATATTACATGTATTTTGGTTAATTCATATTCTTAATGCTATTTCTAGGTTGAATCTTAACCGTGTTAGGGTTGCTTAGAGATAAGGATTACTAGGACTCGTAGGATTAGTAATCTACATAAGATCTGGACAAGAACACTCATAGGAAAAGACAAAGACTGGAGGTTGAGACAATGATCAAAATTCATCAATTAAAGTGACAAATTGTAGGTGAACCTATTTCTCTCTATTACATTCTAAACCACAATTTATTCTATTTGCTTACTTTCGCTTTGATAAAAGGTGGATCTTTTTATCACAAAAACTCTCTTTTCTTATTTGCGATTAGATTGACACCTGGACGGATTAGATTTCTCAGTGGGATTGACCTCTTTCTTACACACTATACTAGGTTTAGGGTTGGTTTTTTTTTGACAGAAACAACGACAAGTTTTTCTCTTGTCACTAACTAGGTGAAGGTGTCCTCTCTCTAACACTGTTGTTTTCACTCAATCATGTACATGAATGACAGATGATGCATCCTCCTCTCATTCTCATGTACATGATCATCTCGATGCATGGAAGTTGTGGGTCATCAACGTTAAAGGGCCCTAGCAACGCGCTATCACCTAGGGTTGGGTAAAAATTCCCACGAAAACCAAACCAACACGTGCCATCCGCATTCGTTCTATTTTATGAATAAATTATATTGTAATATTAATAAAAGAGAGCTAAAAACATTTAAGAATATATTATTATTACATAGTTTTTTTTTTGCTTTTTTGTTTGATTAAAAATAGTTTATTGCATGCATTTCGGTCTTAAATGATTCGACCTAAGACCATCCTCATCCGTGAGCCCGAAGGCTCATCGGGATGCCAGCTAGGACAAAAAAGAAAAAAAAGGAAAACGCATGAACCCGACCTTTGGGGTTCAAGCAGGCAAATCCGAAAAAGCGGATTCATGGAGGGATTCATGAAGGGATTTACCCAGTCGCTGACACATGGCCCACTCTTTGGACGCCACGTGGCAACACATGGAATTTCAACCATTTAAAATGGTTTTTAGGCGTTTTCTGTAAAAAAAAAAAAATATTTTCAAATGTGAATTAATTTTATCTACCCATAAACACTCATTTTTCATATGTTTTTTTTAAATTATGCCAACAACACCCATATACTATGTTTTTTTTTACCAAAAAAGCTAATTTTTCACCCGTTTTGCCTATAATAATAATAATAATAATAATAATAATAATAATAATAATAATAATAATTATTATTATTATTATTATTATTATTATTATTATTGTATGAGTTTAATATATAGAAGTTTGATTTAATAAAAAAAAGTGAATAAAGAAAAGTAAGTTATGAGTTCGAGGTTGGGTTCATGAATGAGAGGTGAAAAAATAATAATCTGAAGTGGAGTTCGTAAGCTGACGTGACAATGAAAAAGTAAGTTAGGAGTTTAGAAAGAGATTCATGAATGATGATCTAACTAATTAAATTCACAAGCTCTATAATTCAACAATATTATTAAAACTTATGACAGAAAAACAATATTATTAAAACGTTCATCTATAAATTAAGGTAAAATTAGTGGAATATGTAATGGATCAATTACATCGCTTGAGTTTTGATCCACTCTTCGATCCGATCGATCTCCTCGAACCCAAGCCCAAGAACAGGTTGCTAACTTCCTCACAAATGACATTGTCGATTTGAAGTAAAAAAGAGCAGCTAAGGAGATACACTACTAGATACGCCACTATGTTTCCTTCTTTGAAGATGCGGGAACACGAGACCTCCTCGCCTATATCTAAGGTGAAAAGTTATTTTTTTTTGACACAAGGTGAAAAATTGGATTGTGTCAGGCCATATTGGCCCACTATCTAAGCGCGATCTTTCGGGTGAGAGCAGTTAGCTCTAGATATGAAATTAAAGCTAGTGACAATCTCCAATCGAAGAACAAACCTGCATCATCTTGGAAGAATGCCTTGGGGAAAGACGAGGAAGAGAAGTTCGAGGTATAGTATTACCCTTGAATTTTATTTTTGTTTTACAATTTTCACAAGTTTATAACAAGATTTTACTTGTTATAATTCAATCCCACTCAACTCGTATTACGTTTTCAATCTTTTTTTTAAAGGAATGGGTGGAGCTGGAGAGCGGCCTGCAAAGAAACGAGGGGGTCCATGGGCAGCAAGGGCTGTAGAGAGGGAGAAGGAGCTGGAGGAGGCAAAGGCTGAAATTGCAAGGTTGAATGAGAGATTTGCAACAACTATGACAACAGCCACCCAAGCCCAGAGCAAGAATGAACAGCTGGAGGAGCGTATGGCCAGTATCGAGAAGGTCATGATGACCTTATTGGGTGGTCAGTCTAGCTCATAGCCCTTCGTCACCTATGCGGTGTGTACTCCTCAGGCATCCCACCATTCAGGTGGCCTTCCAGCAGCTTCTCCTTAGCCCTCCAACAATTCAGGCGCCCTTCAATCAGATTCTCAGCCCTCCCCCAGCCGGAATAGGTAAAGATGCCCTCCTGATATAACTTGTGGTTTGGTTTGGTTTTTTGTGAACTTGTGTAGTGTTGGGACAAACTTTTGGAACTTGTGTAATGTGGAGTTGGAACTTGTGTTGTCTGGACAATGTTTCAAACACTTTTGATATGTTGGACAAGCTTTAGGGTATGGTTTAGGTTTTTAAATTGATGTGTATTGTGTGTTTGTGTTGTGATTGTGTGTTGTTGTTGGTGTGATTGTGTGTTGTTGTTGAGTATGTTTGCCCATTTGAACAGGGGCACAAAATGTGCTATTAGGTACATTCCAATAGGGGGCACCTGCCCTACCAAATTTTATTTTTTTAAAATCAAAACAATTCAGCCAACGAACAAACAATATTACATCGTCGTATTAATATATATATATATATATATATATATATATATATATATATATATATATATACAATTTTAACACTTTCAGGCGACGGACATATATGAAACTCTGGTCTCCGGGACACTCCAGCGACGGACATACAACTGAGAACACATATTTGGACTTCACTTAGGAGACGAAATCATTCTATATCCGTCTCCTGAAACGATCTAGGCGACGAAACAAATAGGACAACTTCTTCACCTGGATTCTTTCATAGAATCCCATAAATTATGTGCATTGCAGGCTCCCGCGACGAACATTTGAAACCAAATCTGTCGCCTGAGTCTTAATGGGCAGGCTTGGATGGCCCTTGGCCTCTGACAACATCATGAGTCGACGAACATTTTTACCATCGCCTAAGTTGTTTCCGCCGACGAACATACAGATGCTCGTCGACTGAATAGTGAAGGGATAAAAGTCACCGGATCACTACTCAAGCGACGAATGTTCGTCGCCTGAGATATCAGAGGGCGAAAACCCCATTTCAGCCGACGACTTTGGTCCGTCGCCTGAAACCCCTTCTGGCGTAGTGCTAGTATTCATAGGTAAAACAGTAACACCATTATTCGTTTAGCATAAGATAATTATTAATGTCTTTTGTAACATGATTATTCATACTTATTTATATGAGTTATATACGAATAATATCATGTCATTATAGAAGAATAATTTTTCTCTTCAACATTTCCTATAAATCTCAAGCGTTGATCTTTTTAATACAATGCTTCAGATTTATTTATAGATAACACCGTAAGAAGTGTTCACAAATGATCTATTTTGTGTGTGTATATAGTGTGGTTCATTTGCACACAACCCTTCAAATGTGTCATATTAACATATTTGGACCATTGAATTAGACATGTCAATTAGGGCTGGAAATCACCCGTGGGTGACCGATTCACCCGACCCACCCGACCCGATTATTAGGGTGAAAACCCGAAAAAACCGGGTGATGGATGGGTGATGGGTCGGGTGAAATGGGTGATGGGTCGGGTGATGGGTGATATAGCTTCCACCCATTAACCGACCCATCATCCGACCCATTACCCGACCCGCTTTTTAACCACCCGTTAGTCCACCTGATTATTATAAAAAAAGAGGCTAGTGTATAAATAATATAATTTAGCATAACTAATATATTTCTCATTTTCTACTTCTAGTTTCTCCATTTTTCAAGTGTTCTTGTTCAAAAAGGTCTAAAAAAAATATACGAACTTGCATTATTTAACTCCATGTCTTATCAAAATTTCTTTTATTTGTATTGCATATACCGATAGAATGTAAGCAATTTGGCTCTTTCCAACGACTTTGTTAGCATTTACTGTATTAATCCATGATTAACCAAATCGTATTTTTCCAATTTGTCATGAGATTTATAACAATAATCCTCTTTATGCAAATATATTAAAGAAATGACACCTGAGTCTGATTTCTAAGGACATAGTTTCTCTATACTTTTTTAATTTATTTTAAATCTAGTAACCGAGTTAAATTCATCTCATTTAGTTTGATATATTAAACTTCTAATACTAATTTTGTAAGTTAAGGATAGTGATATAATGTATGAATAAGTCTTTTATTCATTTAGTAAGATTTATACGTTGACATATGGTTTATAAATATGAATGATTTTTGGGTATGTCTTATGACTCATTTTCTTTAAATTTCTTTCACCCGATTAACCACCCGACCCACCCGATTAACCCGACGGGTCGGGTGATGGGTGAATCATTAGACGGGTGGGTGGTGGGTCGGGTGAATTTTTTTTTGTGATGGGTCGGGTGAAAAAATGAGTCCACCCATCCATCACCCGACCCATTTCCACCCCTAAGGTCAATAGATGAGATTAAAAGTATCTTGCGATTATTCGTTACTAATATGTGATTATTCATTAGAATAAAATTTATATTGACGAATAATTACATTAATATATAAGAATAATTATATGAAACAAACAAATAATTTATGTGTACATGAGTGCGTACATGTTAAAGGTTATGTACCCGAACCCTTCTATCTGTCTATCTATCTATTTGATAGTAAGAATACAATTGGATTTTAATCAGGAGATTTAATTTCATCAACATTCAAATTTTTTTTTTAACAAATTGTTTTGGCATATCCAACGCAATTCTTAGGCATGTATTTGGGTACGGTTAAGGTTTAATTATGGAAACTAATTGGTCTTTAATTACAAATTTATCTGTCTATCTATCTAAAACTCTACAAACTTACCATATATTGAAAAAGATATTCCTTGACCATCTAGTAGTACATGTTGTAGATGTAAATAACAATACATATAAAATTCTATCGATCTGAACCTGAGGTGGCCTAGCTATTTCAATTCATAACCAATTCTTAATTTCAATCTCTCTCATAAAGATCCATCGACCGATCAATTCAATTCATCGTTTCAAGTTAAGCATAGCCTTTGCCGTCGATTGAATCGATGGCTCTTGATCCCCCTCCCGGTTACGTCAAACTCTTCGGAGCCTTGGTTCCCATCAAAGCCCCTGAGATGCCAGCAATTGCAAATCCACCACCACCGCCACCACCAGAAGAACTGCGTCGTCCGAACCCAGCACCACCCGCGCTTTCGCCACGGGTTTCGGGTGTGAAACGGCGTCGTTCCCGTTCCCAAAGGAAGACTTCAAGAAAGTGGGCGACATTGCCGCCCCAGCCGCTGCCTCAGAAGTACCGCGACTTCCTCCTCGCGATGGGGGTAGACGATCAGAGCCCCATCCACCACGTGTACACCCGCACTCTCTACGAATCCGACGTCAACGACGGCCAAAACCGCCTCCACATCCTCCCACAGCAACTCTTGAAGCCTTTCTTGGCTCCCGGCGAGGAGGATTTCCTCCGTCGAAAGGACGCCAACAAAGCCCCCAACAAGCTTCGGGTGAAAGTAGTCGATCCCGGCCTCGTTGTGCGAACCATGACCCTCGCCAAGTGGAACTGCCAAGAAGATGGCGATCCTGCCGACACTGTAACTCAAGGCGGGGAGGAGAAGACGACCAAGAAGGAGAGCGGGGTGTACGCGTTGATCAGCAGCTGGAAAGACGTTGTCAAGGTCAACGACTTGGTTGCAGGAAGTTCCATTCAAGTTTGGTCGTTCCGAATCAATGGTGAACTCGGTTTCGTTATTCACAAGGTACCTTCTCACCAACAGCAAGCGGAGGGTAGCATTAGCCAAAAGAGCGTCGTCTTGGATGGTTCGAGTTCGAGTGGCAGCAGTGCTAACAATGGTGATGATCAGGGTGGCCATCCGGGTAGTTCTTCATCTGTTGTTGCTTCTGCATAGAGTCTCCCAATTGATATAATTAGTGAATCCATTTTTATTAATGTAACTAGTATACCCGTGCTACGCATTAGACGTACTTATAAGTTTTGTTATTTTATAAGTTTATTTAAGAACTTATTTTATATTATCTCATTGACTAATCTAAACAGTATATATGAACAAATAGTAAATCTTGATTTTATATACTTGATAATTTGGTTTAAGTTATTTATTAAATTTTTATATTTTTATGGGTTTTTCTTTAAAAAGACACCTTATAAAATAATTTTTTAATAAAAACATCTTTTAATTTTTTTAAAAATAAAAACACCTTATAAAATATTTGGGGTCTTCGATCAATTGAAGCACCAACTTTTATTTTACAACTAAAATTTCAATTTTCCAGTGATATTTTTTAATCTATAACTGAAATGCCCTTATTTAACTAACTTTTTTTTTTTTGAAAAGGAATTGTATATAATAAATTTTTTTCTTAACAACTTGCCTTTGTATTTTTTTTAAAAGGAGTTGGATTATATTATATAAAGTATTTTTATTAATTAAATAATCAATTTGAAATTGTTTTGTTTAATAAAGTTATTATATATGGTGTTTTTAAAAAAAATATTAGTTAAATAAGAACATTTTGGTTATAATCTTATTAACACAAAATATTTTCAAAAAATTTAAACATTTAACTGAAAAATAGAGGTTAGTGCTTCGATTGAATAACTTATTTATTTAAATTTTTTGGTTTTTTAAAATAAAAGGTATTTTGTTGAAACACACTAATTTTCAAAATAAAACCCTATTTTTTATGTTCAATATTTTATTTTTGAAGAAATATTGTTATTTCTAATTGTCAATGACATATTATGGTATAGTTTATGTCCTAGTTTGATATCTTATACTTAAATGAAATTGAATTTATATTTTTTTATTATAAATATTGAATCAAAATCAATTGTGTATAGAATGGAGTGGGTTTGAATTTTTTTTCTTTTCAAAAAACCAATACTGAAATCTTGTTATATCTTTTTTTTTTATTATATATCCATCCTATTTTTGTATATAGATGAATCTTGCAAAAGTATACATATAATAATACTTGACTACTTTTGAATTGGATCGAGTCGTCCAATACAATGTATTTATGAGTTTCTTCATTAAGTGTGTTGATCTTGTTCTTCAAGGCTTACGATGACTGATTTCAGGCTCACTATCAGTTTAGTTAGTGGTCAGTTTCTTGATCTCTTTTTCTAACAAGCTATTGGTGTTTGAAAATTTGAAGACTTGTCAAATGAGCTAGTAATGCTAAAATCTTATTTCTTATCCATTATTGAAGTAATTGTGTTGATAACTTTTTTTTTAAATCAATGATTCCATTTCCAAACTCTTATTTTTAATCTCGTGTTCATCTCTCCTTTGATTTTTTCATTGCTCATGTTTTTTACTAAATTAAAGACCAAAGGAATTTACCTTAATTATATCAATAAAAAATAAAATTCAAAGCATTTTGTTGGCATATGAAATAAATTCATCGAAAAAGAGAGTATATACGTACGTACCGAGTATCGACCTACTTCAATATTGATTAAGTATAGATAAATAAGTACGTAGACTCCAAAAAACAAAGAAGATCTTTGACTTTTTCCATTCCTACCTCCCTGTTTTTTTAGTATATATACATACCGAATATCAACTCACTCCAATCTTGATTTAGAAGACTCGAATCATACCCTTTTCCATTGATCATATATATAAAAAGATATTGAATAGCTAATGAGCTTGTAACGATGGTCAATGAATTTATGACAATCAATTCAATAAAATTGTAGTTAATTAATCGTTTGTTTTCTCTTCCATTTCATGTCTCTTCAAAGTGTCCAAATTAGTGGTCATTGGATTCTTGAATTTAGGACGAATAATAATTTATATATTGGTACCAAAAGTAAAATATTTTTTTTATTAATTTTCATCACGTTTTAATTAGGAGATTAGAAATACGAAGTATAAAAAAGTGACATAAAAAGTAATAAATTATTATCCAATGCTAAATTTGGATTAAATAATATATTTTATTACTTATATAATTACATTTTAGAAATTGTTAGGTGAAAATTAAAATTAATTTATTAATTAAGTTATAATCCATTAAGGATTCTAAAACTAACAAAATATATCGATAAAATAAACTTTTATTATTCAGTTTCAACAAAAAAAATCCATAAATTGGGATCGTAAAGATGTTTTGATATGTATAGATATAAAAGATTAAGGATTAATTAATTTTTATATGAAAATATGTTATTCGGATCGATGATATGAATTTCATAAATATATTGGGGTTCAAAATGATGTGAATGAGGTCATTATTAAGCATAGAAATTTAGGAAAATATAATTCAATTTTCATAAGTTAGTTAGAATAATAAAACATTTATGAATACATTAATAAATGACTAAGTGGTAACAATTATAAAATTATAACATCATCTTACCAAAACAAAAAAAAATTATAATATCAATCAAATTAAAGGAAAAGAAAAGGATTAAGAAATGAGAATGTCTTTAATGAGAATCATTCAGGGGACTAGGACACAGTTTTTATACGTATATAAATAGCTACTTCATAAGTCTTAGTTTCCTAATTAATTACGTCAATAAATGAACAACTATGTATAAAGTTGTACGTATGTGTACTTATAAATTAAGACTATAAAGTTTGTGTTTAATTCCTTAAGTTTTTTGGTTGTATCTAATGTTTGGGTTAGTGAAGTGTGGGTTTGATGTGTTGTAACCAAATTGGGCCGAGTCCAGCCCAATTTCGAAAGGCAACGTATAGTCCTAATTCACTCCACCTATATAAGCTTTAAGATGCACTGTGCTAGGGTTATGGTGTGTTGTCTAATCTAGGGTTTGCTCTCCATCTCGCTTTGTCTCTTTGGCGATCCTTTAGGGTTTCCTTCCCTTGGTAATATGCCTTGACAGAGTTCCCTTGATAGAGCTCCTAATCAATCCAAACACCCGAGACACTGAGATTATTCCAAGCCGGACTCATAGGAGTCTGTCGGTACAAGACATCATTGGATGCTTGCTTTATCCCTAGTTGATCTCTTTTGGTTGTCTTCTATTACTCACAGATACGTAGTTTCTCTTTGCCTTTCTTCTCTCTTTCTTTGCGTTCTTGAGCATTCCATTTGAGGCCTACAGTTGTATTCATTTCATTCTAAGTTTTGAACATAGATCTGGTTTTGTTGCTTCGTTTGTGTTCTTCAAACAGGTATAAGAGTCGTGTTGAGTTTTTTCAAACTACGTTTTGAGTTTTCGACATCCTCTTGTGTCGAAAAAACTCAGATCTAAAGTTTTGATGCTTTGCTTTCCTTGATCTGGGGTATTTAATATTCTAGATTAAAGGATAAGGATCTCTGAGGTACGATCTGGAACAGATCTAAAGACTCGAAACCTTTCTCTTTGGTTTTTGGGGAAACCTAAAGTTTTTGCTGTTTTTTCGTTGTTTTTGAAGTAACAATTTATTTTTCTTTTAGATATGAGATTTCGCGCATCCCAAATCTAGAAGATAAAGGTTCCTAAACTACGATCTAGAACAGATCTAAAGTTTTAGGACCTTTGTGTCTTTGGGTTCTCTTCATAGAAACCCTAAAGTTTTGTTACTTTCGTCTTTCCTGCTTTACTAACCTTCTCATGTTTGATTTGCAGGTACATAAAAAAATCATCGGTCATATATGTGAAGGCTCAAGCATTCATCGATCTTTTGCATATCCTTTTTCATCAGTTCTTCTTTTCTTTGTGTTCTTTCGTGATATCTTTGTCTTGCTACTGTATGACCTCTTTGATATTACTTGCCCTCTCCTATTGTGATGTTTGAATCCTCTGTTAAAATTAAGCCCTTTGTTGGGACCTCTGATTTTGCTTTGTGGCAATTGAAGATGAAAGCTATTCATATTAAAGAAAAATACCGGCCTACTATTGATGAATCTTATCCTTCTAGCTTTGATGTTTTGGCTAAAAGGAAATGGATTAAATTGCTCATTATGAGATTATTATTTTTTTATCTGATGAAGTTGCTAGACAAGTGATAGATTTCATCACTGCTAAATCTTTGTGGAAGGGTTTGACTGAACTGTTTCAACTGCCTTCTAAGATAAGTCTGCTTTGTCGCATCTTTAATTTCAAAATGGATGTCTCTGTGTCTTTGAATGATAATCTGGATAGGTATCTTCGAATGACTCAAGAATTAGAAACATGTGATGATAAAATTGTTGATACTCATCAAGTTGTTATATTGTTGAACTCTTTGGCATCCCAATTTGAAAATTTTAAAGATGTTATACAATTCGGAACAGAGAAATTGACTAAAAATGATATTATTGAGGCTATAATACATAAAAATGAGGTCATGAAAGTACTGTTTAAAGGAAAGGGTGATAAGGATAACAAATCTAATGTTTTGTTCACTAAGGGAAAGAGTAAGAATCAGAATAGGAAAAATAAGAAGAAAGATGACTCTTCTAATTCTAATTCTTGTCCTAACTCAAACCCTTTTGAGACTAAGGCTAATGAGACAAAACCAAAGGTTGATAAGAGCAATGTTAAGTTTTATTACTATGGTGGACTTGGTCACTACATTTCTTAATTCTTTAAAAAGAAAAAGGATGAAGGAAATGCTAGAAACAATAATGGCATTACATCTGTCTTAGAGTCTCGATACTTTTATCCTGATGAACTCCTCATGTGTGCTATTTCTAATAACTTTGATTATGATGCTTGGATTTTGGGCTCTGGTTGCACCATGCATGTTACTCCCTTTAAGCATCACTTTGATAGCTTGCATTTGTCTGATGAGGGTACTATTAAATTGGGTGATCATTCCATGTTATCTATTAAAGGCATTGGGAATATCTCTTTTAAAATGCATGATGGGAAGGTCAGAGTACTCCAAATGATCAGATGGGTACCTGGCCTTACGAGAAATTTGTTGTCTGTCAGCATGTTTGATGACCTTGGTTATGACATTAACACTCGTAATGGCATTAAAATTGTCTCTAGACATGGTAAAATTGTTCCAAAGAGTGTTAACAAAGGTGGCCTTTATCATGTGCTTGGTGA
The DNA here is from genome assembly GCA_963922045.1 of Persicaria maculosa. NCBI lineage: Eukaryota > Viridiplantae > Streptophyta > Magnoliopsida > Caryophyllales > Polygonaceae > Persicaria > Persicaria maculosa. The sequence continues at coordinate 59,936,546 of OY998261.1, forward strand.
ACTTGTTTATCATGCTTATAACTTGTCTCCTGAGATTAATGTTTGCATGAACCTGAGTGATACTAAACTATGGCATGCTAGACTAGGTCATATAGCCAATAAAGGTCTACATTATTTGTTTAAGCATGGCTCATTGAATCATAAACCTTCTGATCTGCCTTTGTATGAAAAATGTGTTTTTTTTGGTAAAAAAATCCAGAACCAGTTTTCAAAAATCAAAATATGTAGCTCAAAGGCAACTAGAGTATGTACATGCAGACCTATGGGGACCTGCCCAGATGGAGACTATAGGTAGTAGGAAGTATTTCCTATCACTTGTAGGCCACTATTCCAGGAAGGTCTGGGTGTACCTCTTGAGGGTCAAGAGTGAAACTTTTGATTTTTTTATGTTCTGGAAAACTAAAGTTGAAAGTGAATGTGATTTTAAGCTTAGATGTCTTAGAACTGATAACGGCCTTGAGTTTTGTAACCATGATTTTGATACCTTCTGCCATCAGAATGGGAACAAAAGACATCTTACAGTGCCTGGCACCCCTGAGCAGAATGACACTACTGAGAGGATAAACAGGACCTTGCTTGAAAAGGCAAGGTGCATGCTCATTAGTGCAGGGATGAAACACTCCCTTTGGGGTGAGGCGGTCATGAATGCTTCATACCTGATAAATAGATCACCTTCTGCTGCCATTGGTTTCAAAACTCCACAAGAATTGTGGTGTGGCACCAAGCCTGGATTATCACACTTGAGACCTTTTGGGTGCACTGCATTTGCCCACGTGAGTGATGGTAAACTGAACCCAAGGGCTCAAGTGTGTTATATTGGGTTATCCAGAAGGTGTTAAAGGTTATAAACTATTGGTTATACAACCTGGGGGCTACAGGGTTATAACAAGTAGAAATGTGACCTTTAATGAATCTGATTTCCATTTTAAAAATGTGTTAATGTCTTCTATTGAGAGGGCAGGTACCCCTGAGCAAAATGGAAACCAGTTATACATGCTAACTGGAAGTGATGACAACTGTGAAGGTGATGAATTCGACATTGGTGATACACCTCCTCCTGTTGAAGCTGCACCTTCTGAAGGGCAAGGCAATTCAAGTACTGAAGAGCACCAAAATGTGCACCCTCACCATTCAGGTGGGGAAGTAAGTGATATTAACTCATACTCTTCCTCCTTCTCTTCCACACCTTCTTCCTCCTCTTCTTCTGCTGATAATGATGAGTTTCTAGAATTTCCCGCCTCTGATGCTTCTGTATATATGTTACTTCTTCTGTTGGTATGCATGATAATGATGATATTGTTGATGAAATCCCAGACTTAACTAATTACCAGCTTGCTAGAGATACGTCTCCTCGTGTGAGGAAAGCTAATATGAAATATGAAAATGAAATTAAGTTATGTGTTATGATTGCTAAAATGCTTTATGCTTATACTCCTGAGCTTTATGAACATGCTATTAAGTGCTCTCAAGCTAATTTTTGGATTTCTACTATGAAAGAGGAGATGGAGCCACTGCAGATCAATAAGACCTGGGAGCTTGGTTCCAAGCCTGAAAAGGCAAGGTCTATAGACTACAAGTGGGTCTATAAACTCAAAGATGGTGCTAGCCCTAGTGACCAACCTAGATTTAAAGCTAGATTGGTTGCTAAGGGCTTCACTCAATGGGAAGGGATTGACTATAATGATGTGATTGCTCTTGTTATTAAATTGAAAACCATGAGATTGCTGCTTTCCATGTATGTTGTGTATGACTTAGAAATAGAACAAATGGATGTTAAAACTGGTTTTTTACATGGATACTTGGATGAGAAAATTTATATGAAGCATCCTAAGGGTTTCATTGCTAAAAATAGACCTGAACATGTGTGCTTGCTTAAAAAGTCTATTAATTATGGTTTAAAACAATCCCCCTAGGCAGTGGAATTTAAAATTTGATAGCAGCATGAGAAAGATTGGCTTTGTTGTTAGCAAATATGATCCTTGTCTTTATTTGAAAGATGTCATTTCCCTTTATCCTATATATATTCTGTTGTACGTGGATGATATTTTAATTATCTGCAAATCAAGGGCAAAAATAGCATATGTTCAAAGCTCTCTTAGAAGGTTCTTTGACATGAAGGACATGGGTCCTGCTCAGGTTATTCTTGGCATGAGAATCATCAGGGATAGAGCAAGATAGCTGATATTTTTGTCTCAAAAGGAATATTAGTTGAACGTCCTTGAAAGGTTTAAGATTTTGAATGCAAAACCCTCGTTCCCTTATTCATTTAGAAGGGCACCTTGATCTGGCAAAGACCAAGATGCCTCTCTCTAAGAAAGAGGAGAAATGCATAAAGTCTATTCCCTATGATGTTGTTGTTGGATCCCTTATGTATGCCATGATTTGTACCAGACCTGATCCAGCCTTTGCTATTAGTGTCTTGAGTAGATACATGTCTAATTCTTGTGAAAAATATTGGCTTGCTATGAAATTTTGTTGAGATATGTTTCAGGTACTTTTGATTATGGTCTTGTCTATGGTAAGCATTCTTCTAACCTTGATCTTCTTGGTTATGTTGACTCTGACTTTACCAGCACCAAAGACAATAGAAAATTTACAACCTCTTATATGTATGCCTGGCATGGAACTACATATCCTGGAAAACTCAGCGGCAAGCTATTATTACCATGTCCTCCACCGAGGCTGAGTACATAGTAGAGGCTTCTAAGGAAGCAATCTGGCTTCAAGGTATCTTAAGGGAGATTGAAAGAAAACACTATGTGTCTGTGTTGCATATGGACAGTCAGAGTGCAATCTATTTATGTAAGGATCTTGTCTGCCATGAAAGTTCCAAGCATATAGATGTCAGATATCACTTTATTAGAGATAAAGTGTACAAGAAGGTGTTCTTGATTAAGAAAATTGATTGAAAGAAAAATTCAACTAATGTTGGAACCAAAATTGTGACAGCTGACAAGTTTGTTCTCTGAAGGGACTTCTTACACATCAAGAATCTCAAGGCACACTAAGGAGCTTTTGTAACAAATAGGTCGATGATATAGAAGGTTTTAAGACTCAAGAACACCCCATGCATGGCTGATTTACACTAGTAAACTTAAGACTTAGAAGGGAAAATTGTAGACACTATAAAGTCTATGTTTAATTCCTTAGGTTTTTGGGTTGCATCTAATGTTTAGGTTAGTGAATGGTGGACCTGATGTGTTGCAATCAAATTGGGCCGAGTCCAACCCAATTTCGAAAGGTAGAGGCCAGTCCTAATTCACTCTGCCTATATAGGCTTTAAGATGCACTGTGCAGGGTTATGGTGTGTTGTCCGATCGAGGGTTTGCTCTCCATCTCGCTCTATCTCTTTAGCAATCCTTTAGGGTTTCCTTACCTTGGTAAGATGCCTTCATAGAGCTCTTGATCAATCCAAACCTGAGACACTAAGATTCCAAGCCAGATTCATAGGAGTTCGTCGGCGCAAGACATCACTGGATGCTTGCTTTAGCCCTAGTTGGATCTCTGCTGGTTGTCTCCTCTTACTCACATATACTTAGTTTCTCTTTGCCTTTCTTCTCTTTTTCTTTGCGTTCTTGAGCATTCCAGTTGAGACCTACAATTTTGTATTCATTTCATTCCAAGTTTTGAATATAGATCTGGTTTTGTTGCTTCATTTGCATTCTTTAGTACTTGATCGGTTCTTTGAATAAAGTGTTGGGTCATGAGGATATCTACAACATGATGTCATTTTACTCTAATTTGTACGTTGTCTCATATGATGCATTAGCCGAGGCCCGAGTGTATTACAAACCTCTCTCATCAACATCGAGCGAGCATGAACACACCCTTATGTGAAGCCAGATCAACACTCAAGCGACGAACATCACTGATCCCATCATCACAGCATATGTCAGGTGACGAACACACACACACACATATATAGAGTATGGATCATATGTTAACAACCCTTATGGTATTAAATGTTAACAAATTTGAGTCATTGATTAAAGGAAAATGGATGGTCTAGATTTTCTCAAAATTTAAATGAATTATTAATTTATCAAATTGGGAAAAAAATTGCATAACTGGAGCGTGTCTTCCAATCCCCTATAAATTCTACGTTTACCCTAACTGATCCTCACAAAACTCACCGATCGAGGCCTCTTCTTCCTCCCATGGCGGATTGGCTCCTCTTTCTTGCTCTCATGGCGCCACCTCTACACCGAGGTCTTCGACCGCCTCCTCTCCCTCCGATGGCGAATCCGGCGATGGCGATTTGCGGAGGCGGAGGCGATGGCAAAGGAAGAAGCCCGTTCACAAGGTCCTCGGTGGTGGAAAATGTATCTCTCTTTTGTTTGAATCTCCTACCAGATCATTCCGTTTTTCTCTCTCTTCTTCCAAGAATTCATCCCCGAGATTCATCGAAATATCTAAATCAAACTTCTGATTCGGTTTTTTTGTTCGTGTGAAATCTTCTTCATGCCTTCTCTTTCTCTCCTTGGAGCCGTTTGAGTTAAATGTATATTTCTTAAAAGCCAACACCATTTTAATTGAAGAGCTCCTCGGAATTAGCAGGAATCACACACGGAAAATATGAATGCCCAAGGTATGTTTTCCTTCTCTCCCTCTGTTTTTTTTTTTGCAGCAATTTTAATGTCAAAATTTCAAGCTTAATAACTTATTTCTTTGAGCACTTCCATCTTTTATATAACTATCTTCATTGCTAGTGAACTCATTCAAAAATTCTATCATTTGCTTCACATTTTTATGGAATCCGGCCTTGTTTTTCGATTAAGCAATTCTCCTTTATCTTATCTAGCTATATAGTCCAACACATTGTTATATTATTTCCTATCAAAATTATTAAAATATGGCTCCTTTTAGCTAGTTCTACATGTGTACTATTCACTTTTTTGTAGTGTGTTTGTTTGCTTGGAGCGCAACATGTTGGTTTGGTATATTTGTTGGATCAAGTTCTATTCATTTGGTATTGTACTTACAGGGAGTGCATCACAAATGCGCCATATATTTTTTAATTTCAAATAGACTCAGGCAACGAACCTAAGACGACTAAATTATTCTCTTCATAACTGAACCCATAAACCTTTTGAAGTTGGTCCCTTAAACTCTCAAGCCAAGGCAAACTCCATCCCTTGAATGGTTTAAAGGAGGTTCAATAACCAAATGTTCGTCGCCTAAATTGCTAACCCACTATCTAGGCTATCTCTTAAATGGTCCCAATGCATATACACAACCTCCACGCAGCCCATGTTGGTCGCCTAAACCCTTGAGAGACAACATCAATTCATCTTGTGTTCGTCACTTCAGTTATGAAGATACGAACTATATTGGTGGCCTCAACCCTTACTGGTCTGACAAGGACTTCCCAATACTCAGGGGATCAACCATTTTCAATCACTTGGATATTATATAAGGGACGAAGGGACAAATGGTTCGTCTCTTAAATGCTCAAGGGTCGGTGCACAAGGGTCGGACCATACCTCAGACGATGAACATACGTCCCCAGAAATAGTAGACAACCCAATCACCATTCTAGAGATGAGTTATGTCTGTCTCTAGAATGTAAAAATAGTGTAGTGACCACTTTCTATTTTATCCTTAAAAATTGAGTTCAAATCGTGTTATAAGGAGGTTTTTGCTTATACTAACCCTCATCTAGTTCCTTATTTGTGTGACTTTCTCTTTTATTTCTTTGTTTTTCTTTTCGGTTTCATCATGTTACAGTGGGTCATAGAAAAGGACGATTGAGTTCCAACGTAGAAGAACAGGCGGATGGAGGAACAGGCAGATCTTCAACAAGGAGCAGCGCATGGAGGACAAGCCAAGATTTATCTACAAGCAAACGAAAGACTACCTAGAGGCTTGGACAGATAGGCTGGTGCACGAGGAGAAGAAGCAAAGGACTGAGGTGCTTATTCGGTGGGAGAAACCTCAAACCAGATGGGTGAAGGTGAACACTGATGGCTCGGTGGACGAAGCGGGCATGGCAACAGGTAGGGGAGTACTCAGGGACGCCCGAGGTGAATGGATTGGTGGTGTGGTCCATTCAATTGGCATTGGTCTGGTGATTATGGCCAAAATTTGGGGTGTACTGGAAGGGATGAAACTGGCATGGGATCTTGGCTTTCGAAGGATCGTGGTTGAGACCGACTCGCGTTGTGCTCTCAAACTCATTCAAGGAAAGACCAACGATAATCACCCCATGTCCAGCTTAGTTCGTATGTGCCACGGCTTAATAAGTCGGGATTGGGAGATTCAATTACAACACGTCTTCAGGGAAAAAAACTTTGTCGCCGACTCCCTTGCTTTTGAGGCCCATAACTTTTCGTTAGGGGTTCATGTTATTACGAAGCCTCCGTATATGTTTATTGAGGAAGAAGCTAAGGGGAGAGCTACTCCCCGCCTTATTAATGTGTAGTTCATGTTTTTTTTAAATGGTAAATCTATAGATCTGTAAACGTAATTACAAAAAGACAAAGCAATCGCCTTGTCGCAAAATGGGGTGGCAAGGGCCAACCCGCACACCCGAACCTACCCGATGTGAACCCCCAAAAAATGGCTCTAATAAATTTCTCAACTCAAACTCCTATCCTCCTACGACTTCTCAAATGCCCCTACACAAAAGTATACTTAACTCGTAACCCGGTTTACACAACGCCACTCCTTGGGTGATTTGCACTTACACCTCAAGGCAATGCGGGTTTTACAGTTTCCTATAACATGTTTCGTCCAATTAATGGGTATACAAGGATCACCCCTAAATACAATCTCATTCCTACCTAACCATGTGAAATAAATAAAGGTTTTAAATACTAATAATTTGGCCTTAAATTCAGGCCTCCTTCTATTCACATTAGGCTCCGCAACAAACCACAAGAGCCACTCCACAATACCTCATACTCTATTAGGCAATCCGATCCAATCCCAAACAATATCTCCAGCTTCTCATATTTTGGTGCATTCAAACCAAAGATGGTATTTGGTCTCCTCCTCGACTCGGCACAAGGGGCACAAAGTTGCATCCTCGCCCATCCAATGTTTGACGATCCTTCCAGTTTGGAGTCGTTTTCTCGAAGCCACCCAAACCATAAAAGACCACTTGCGGGCGTGAATACTGCTCCAGAGAACGTCCCCCCAGTCTACTGTCGAACTTCTCAATCGGATGGCTTCATACAACTTTCTACTGTCCAAGCAGCCCTTGCCATTTACAATCAGCTGCAGATCCACATTCTGATCAAATATGTGATCCCTCATCAGCTCATCTCGAACTCCAAGCAAGGCTTTCCACAACCAAGAGTCATGCACTTTTAGTTGTGCAAGTCAGATGTTCGAGTTCTGCAGGTGATTCCCTGCAACCCACCGAGTCCAGATGCTACTACGTTGAAGCACAACATCACCCAATAAGCTTGCAAATTTTCTTCTGTTCAAAGATTCTATCTGTTTCAATCCGAGGCCACCTTCAGAGAAGGTTGTAGTGACCTCGTCCCAAGCAACCGCACTTCTCCTCCCATTCATGTGTCCATGCCAGAGGAACCTCTGACACATGTTATTCAGTTTATTGATGACCGCTTGTTGAAGCACTACACATTTTCCCCAGAACACAAAGATTCCTTCCAATACCGCTTTGATCAGCTACATTCGACCGACAAATGAAATGCACTTAGTGGCCCGGGTGTTCAATCTACCTTCCACCCTCTCAAATAACCCCTTATATTTTGAAATTCTAATTTTTCTTGAGTGTAAAGGTGTGCCAAGATACCTGACTGGGAAAGTGCCCACCTTATAGCCTAGCTGCTGAGAGATACCGGCTGAAATCTCAGAAGGAGCCCCCCAATGAACAACGTATTCTTAGCAATGTTGATTCTCAGTCCAGACGCACAGAAACACTCATCTAGGCAATCTTGTAGCACCTTAATAGAACCCTGATCGGCACGACACAAAAGCAAATCATCTTCGAAAGCCAAGTTTGTAATTCGTAGCTCCTTACACCTAGGATGAAAATTGAAGTCTGGATTCTCTACGGCTTGACTGAGCATTATGTTCATCATCTCCATACATATGACAAATAGGTGTGGGGAGAGCGGATCTCCTTGGCTTAATCCTCTCTTACCATGGAAGTGATCCTCTGACGTTCCATTTATCAGAATTGAGAACGATGTCGACGTCACACACTCCATGATGATCTCAATCAACCTCTGTGGGAACAAAAGGTGCTCAAGAGAAAACCGAACGAAGTCCCATCTCACATGGTCATATGCTTTCTGTAGATCCACCTTTAGCGTACATCGGGGGGAGAAATACTTCGTCCTGTATCCATTTACAATCTCCAAGGCCACGACACAATTGTGAGCTAAAGATCTGGCCGGTATGAAGGTGCCTTGGTTATCTCCTATTAAATTCGATAATAATGGTTTGATCCTCCCAACAATGATCTTGCTCACCACTTTCATCAGTGTATTGCAACAAGAAATCAGCCGTAGATCTTTCACAAACGTGGGATTCTTTACTTTCGGAATGAGCGAGATGAATGTGGCATTAAATTGCTTTAACACTCGACAACTTTCAAAAATTTCTACTACTGCTCGGCACATATCACGCCCAATCAGCCCCCAACTTCTCTTAAAAAATTGGCTACCGAACCCATCGGGACCTGAAGACTTGTTGATTCCAATCGACCAGAGTGCTCCCTTAACCTCATGTTCAGTCGACCTAGCAATTAGACCCTCAAACTGATCAGGACTCACTGCAGCACCACTTGGGACGGAAGGGAAAGGCATCTGTTCAGAATCAGTAGCAAAGAGTTCCTCAAAATACTTAAGGATATGTGAACGAATGTGTTGCTGATTTCCATCAGCTCTCCCTGATCATTCCTCATAGCAGTGCCGGTGTTAACTGCTCTATGGGCTTTGACATTTCTATAGAACATCGAGGAGGTTTCCTCCCCCATAATTATCCAATGGATTTTGGCCTTCTGCTTCGTTAAACTAAATAGCTACCCCACATCTTCTCTCAACTTATTCTCTAATTCCTCTACACGACGAATCGTCCCCTTGTTCCCCTTTTCCGTTAGCAATCTGATTTGCACTTCCTTTAAACAGTCCTTGCTCATCTTAATATGGCTTTGAAGATTTGGAAATGCAGCTATATCCCATGTTTTGAGTGCCTCTTTCACATTTCGGAGCTTTCGAGCAATTATGAACTGTTTGGAGCCACTAATTTCCTCATTCCAAGCACATCGAACAACATCTCTAAAAGACTCCTCATCGCACCAGGAATTTTTGAATTTGAAGGGAAACCTAGGTGAAGCCGTAGCACATTTTAGCGTGACTACATCCGGAGAGTGATCGGAGCAAAGAGGGACATCAAACAAGGTCTTCACATCTTGGAAAGTATCCCTCCATACATCATTAATTAGCACTCGGTCAATCTTTCGTTCTATTCTATCCTCTCCTTTCTTTCTATTGTTCCAAGTGTGCCTAGCACCAATATATTCCATGTCTGACAAGTTGCAAACAGCCAAGAGAGTTTCCAGTTCCTCAAAACTATCATGACTCGCCGCCATTTCAGGCCATTTGTCCTCAACTTCTAGAATACAGTTCAAGTCACCTAGGACAGCCCATGGTACACTTATATTCTGGGACAACCCAATAACTCTATGTCACAACTCACCTCTATCACGTTTCAGATTTTCAACATACACGAAAGTAGCTAAGAACTTGAACAGACCATCACAAGAGGTTACCTCAGAGTGCATAAACTGTGTATGAGACTCAATAACCTTGACATCAAAAATAGTCGGATTCCACGTGATCTAGATGCGGCCTTTTTCCTCATTGTTGTTATTCTCTCTAAAATCCCACCCAAACATAAGGCTTTTTTTTTTACATTTTCTATGTTTTTCTTCAGAACTTTTGTCTCCAAGATTGCCATTAGTGCTAAGTCGTTATCCCAACAATAGGTAGTTAGGATGTTATTTTTTATGTGGTCATTAAGACCACATATATTCCAAGCTCCGAATTTGATTCTATTCATCATCATTCCACTTGTGAGTGCTACACTCACTCGCTCGATACTGTTCTAAAGACTTTTCCAACTGGTTTCGTTTATTATGTTATATCCTGAGAGCTAGTCTCTCGTTTTCTTGACCAAAAAAAAAAGAGAAAATTTGCGCCGGAGGGGCAAATTTTTGGCCAAATTAACAAACTGTCTAAGTTTTTGGATTATTTAGGTAGCTGTCCCTCTCTAATTTAGGTTGTGTTTGGCAGCCCACCCCTTCCACCTTTATTTAAGGGGTGGGCTGGGTGGAATTCTACTCCATCTCCTCCACCTTCTCTCACAAGGTGGGGAAATTTCCTCCCAACTCCACCCCTTTCCACCCCTTAAAAAATGTGTTTAAAACACAGTCTTAGAGCAACTCCAACAGGTTCTCCATAATAGATTTTTGGAGAATATCAAGGTTGATTTTGGTCCAACAACTTCCCCATTACATTATCCAAAATAGAGAATGAGGAGAAAAGATGGAGATATTTCCCTAAATTTGGAGAAAACTCTATATATTTTGGGGTAAACTCCATAATGGAGAATCTGTTGAATTTCAGTCCAAAAAAATCCAGAATATTACGAAAGAAGTGGAAGACGACCACCTCTCTCTCCTTTCTCTAGATCTGGGCGCTATTGAAGGCGATGAAGACGACCGCCTCTCTCTCTCTCTATGTCGGCGAAGACCATCTCTTTCTCACCTCCTTCCAGATCAGGGCGTCGATGAAGACGACGACGCTCCTCCTCGTGCGCTGATGAAATTCGAAGGCAAAGATCCTTGCCCCATCATCGTCTCCGTCTTCTTTCATTGACGGTCGGAGATGGTTTTCGGAGCAATTTGATTCCTCCTCTGCCTGATCTCCGACGGGGATTTGATCTTATATCCTCCTCCGCTTGAAATTCTGCAATCTTCTGCTGCCATGGCTGCCAGATTTGCGATCTACAGATTTCCCTTCGGAGATCTACAGATCACCGATCTCCCTCTCAGATTCACCGCCGGAGATCTCCCTCCATGGCTTCCCGTCCTCGTCCCCGCCGCAGAATGCTTTGTCCTTCCTCGTTCGTATGTGCAGCAACCTGAGAACCTTCCTCTGTCAAGCCTTAATTGTTGTCATCAAGGTTGCAATTCCAGATTCGGTGATGTCGGCGCCGCTGCTACTAAAGTTTCCGCTGATGCCATGGCACTGGACTATGGAGGCTAGCGATGTTAGTCATGCTTACTCTCAACATATCTTCTTCTGTCATCAATTCTACTATAATCGTTGTTTAATTAGGTCCCCCTGAGTTAGTTAGTTGGATCTTTAGTATAATATTTAGTCTCTCTATGCCACTGATTATCAATGGAATGTAGTATTTGCTTTTTCATCTCTAATCTTTAGTCTCTCTTTGAATTTGCCTCTCTTTGAATTTGCTTTATCAATGGAATGTAGTATTCTCTCTTTGAATTTGCTTTATCAATGGAATGTAGTATTCTCTCTTTGAATGTAGTTGGATCTTGAGTTAGTTAGTTGGAATGTAGTATTTGCTTTATCAATGGAATTTAGTATTCTCTCTTTGAATTTGCTTTTAATGGAATGTAGTATTTGCTTTTTCATCTCTACTGTAATCGTGGTTTAATTAATGATATACACCACTTGTTCTCCCTCACTAGATTCGTCCTGCATATCAAAGTTTAAATGATTTATTTGTAACCATTGTCCCTTTGTTAAGCATTTGAAGAAGGATATTGTAAGGCTTTCAGATTTTTACATGAAGGTAGTAAGAGTTGCCTAAGATGAAAGGATGGAAGAATGCCATTTGAGTTGGTATACCATGGGCAATTTGATGATTCCAGGCAGTGGCGGAGCCTCAAACTTAACAATGAGGGGGTCGGATAAGAACTAATAATTTTGTTTTAGGGTTTGGAACCCGTTCAAACCGGGTGGCTCATCCCACGCCTATTTTATTATTTAAATATGCAAAGTACAATTAGAAGGGGGGACATTTTGAATCCAAAACCCTTCTACAAAATCAAAATACAACCAATAGTAAATACATCATTATTAGTCCAAAGTTATTGAAAGTTAAATTGCTATAATCCTACCATTTGCTAATAATCCTAATTTAATATAGTCCTACAATTTCCTAATAATCAGGCGGCATAGAACTTACTATAAGTGAAAGTTAAATTGAAGGAATGAAGGATTAAAACAAATTTCACATGAATCAATTGTTTCAAATGAAAAGCAATTGAAGGACTAAAACCAAATAAAAGTGAAAGAAATTAGAAATTATAGAGCTTACTTTAATTTGTTTCTTGTTTGCCTGCAAAAATCCATTTTGTGGCCGGGGGAAGGTGTGTCGAATGGCCCGAATCGAAAATTCACAGTAAAACAGCGGCAACCCAAGGCGTCGGAGTGGCGGCGGTGTCGATGGGCATAGCCATGGGTAAACAAGGCATCGGAGTGGCGGCAAACGAGGTGGTAGTACCACAAGTCCACATCGGCAACATGAGGCGTCGCAGTGGCGGCGACCGAGGTGGTGGCGTGTGCTTGTGGTGCTGCAGTTCCTAGAAAATTGAAATGGGATAAAAACTGAGATTTGGAATTAGGGGAGATTAGGTAGAGGACGGGAGAGGTTATGGGGCCATCTCATTCAATGTCCTAATTTCCTTCTTAAATTTTTTTTATGGGGGCCAAGGCCACCTCTGGCCCCCAAAACGTTCCGCCTCTGATTCTAGGTCAAATAGCAATGTCCCCATTACAGGAAGGTTGCTACTTATATGAAGTGGATGTCAACCATGATTATGTAATTGTAAGATTATTAATTAATTGCACAATCTGGTTGAATTAAGTTAGCATATCCCTTGTTGCTCATTGAACAACTTGTTTGATGTCAACCATGATTTTTTAGGCTTTAAAAATTGGTTTGTTTTTAAGTGCTGACATCGTTTTTATGCGTATTTTTATATGTGCTGACATCGTTTTTTTTGTTGAATATTTTATATGTAGGTATATATGTATGCTTGAGTCCTTAAAAATTGGTTTGTTTTTTAGTGTTGACATCGTTTTTATGCGAATTTTTAATGCTGACATCGTTTTTATGCATATTTTTATGTAGGTATATATGTGCTGACATCGTTTTTGCAATATAAGAGATGGAGGAGGAAGGATGTACAGTGATTTTGAGCGATTCAGTGGCATCGACGGACGTTAGCGGAGGAGCCTCCAATGTCACCGTCGATGGAGCTAGGAGGAAGATGTACAATGATTTTGAAATTTTATTTAATTACACTTTTGCCTAACTTATTTATTTATTAAACATTTGTGTTTATATTTGTGGTTTCTATTATGTTAAATTGTGTTAGCAAAATTAAATATTTCAATGTCAGCAAACGTTATTGTTAATATTCCCGTAAGCAATCGTATATATTTTTTCTTTGAAAGTTTCTCATCAACAATTGTTTTCTCCGACATCGACGTCAGCATATTTGGCGTCAGCATCGTCGACATCCCCGATGTTAGCATCGTCGACGTTCCCCGCGTCAGCATTGTCAGCGTCAGCATCTTTGACTTTGGTGTCAGCGTCAGCATCTCCCACGTTGGCGTCAGCAAATTCGATGTATTTGGTGTTGGCCTCAGCATTGCTGACGCGCGAAAAAAAAAATTTGCTGACGCAGAGGGGGGCATGCAAGGAGGGGCACATGGGGATGGACACTTTGCTAATCAATTAATAATACTAAAGGAGAAGTCGCTTACGCCATGTGGTAGCTTCTCCTTTAATATAAACTAGTTTTATTGCCCGCGATCTTCGCGGTTGTTTTTTATATGACTTTTATTATTCATGCATAATTTCATAAGATCACAAAAATTATATAAAATATTAATTTTTAACTTTTTAATTTCCTACCTACTTATTATCAATTTATTATTGGTGATAATTTTTTTGAATGACTAACTTTAATAGCTAAAATATTATAAAATACATACTTTCTCTTATATATACACATACACTTAAATATCACACACGTCTATAAAATTAAATTATTGCTATAGAAAAATAAAGATATAATTATATTGAATGGATGATTATATATATATAAGGACTTTCACATGAGGAGGGTGCTTACCATGTAACATGGGGAGGATTGTGGATCATTAGATCAAAATCATTCAATGGACAAGATAAATCTTTTTTTTTAATGAGAGAAGGATAATTGTAATTAATTTTGAAGAATTAACGGTTACACGGAAATCCAACCGCCTTCTCTCAATTCATGAAATCTACAGTAATCCGTAATTTTTTTCCGACTTTTCTCTCCCTCGTTGATATTTTCCATTAACGTACAGTAAAGATGTCATATGGCTTCAAAGCCTTCAATTAATGATGAGTTCTTTGTGGAAAGATTATTTCCCAACTTTTATTGAAAGATTTCAATTATTTGCCATTAACGTACAATAAGAGGCCATTAACGTACTGTATAGAGGTCATATGAATCACAGTTAATTTGCTTATGAATTTTGCTTGTTCATTTTTAAGGATCTGTTTATTCAAATATAGATATTAATTATTCATTTATAACCATTTAAATGTGAATACTAATTGCCAATTTAAATATGAATAATTGAATATTTAATAATTTAAATCTGAATAATTATAACAATAAATATGAATATTAACAAATTTGGTGATTAATAGTTGTTGATTACTCGCTTAAGCATGTACTAAGGTAAATATTCATTTTTACCTTAAATACGAATAATAGAGGTGGTTACACACTTGAGCGTGTTTTTTTAGTTAATCCAATCCGTTCATTTTTTTAATCCAAAAGCCCATATTTGTCCTCCCGTTTCATGATAAGGGGTGTCCTCGCTAGAAAGTCTCCCTATATATATATATATATGAATACTTTAATGGTAAATTTAATCTATAGGTCGGATTAAGGGCATTGAATTTCAAATTTGTATGATGTAATTTCATTATTCTTTTCCTATTTTTTTTTCATAAAATAAAATTATTTTATCGCTAAACAAAGCAATATGTATAATGGACCTAATATTTGTATAAATTTGGTTTATAAATTAATTGGTACGTGAGCAATATTTGCATAAATTTGGTTTATAAATTAAATTCTCTCTATATATAATTTAATCAATTTTCATTAGTGATAAAACTAATCTAACATATTTTCATATAAATTAATCTAATCTAGATTTTTTTTCTAGATAAAATCTTTATAAAATAACTTAAGGATTAATGATAAGATTCGTAAGATATGAGATTGAATATTTATACTAAAAATTAATTTAATTATCCGACTTTATTTAAATATATTATTAATAAAATATGTTTTTATCTTCGCATAAAAAGATTTTATGGTTTTTTTTCCTTCTTTCAAAGTGCTTATACTTTATTATGTCACATGTTGTTATGATTAAACATAAATGTTTGTGACTTTGGTAGAGGTTTCTCTTCTTTAAGGTCCAGTCGATGTAAAGTTTTGCATTTTAGTTTGACGACGACAACCTCATCGCTCGTTTAAATGCTGGTTCTCGCCCTTTTTAATACATTGAACTCACATGTGAATATGTGATGATTTACTTATTATTAATTTTCTTCTAACGCTGAAATGGGAAATTTTACTTCAATTAATTGAACTGATGACCCAATTTCTGATCGTGCACTTCCTTCAGTCACCTTTTCTATCAAGAACTCAAGAGGACTTTTCTATCGATTATTTCGTGTAATTTATATAGTCTCGTTTAATTAATACATTTGAGTTTGGTTTAGAAAAAATAAAAAGAAAAAAGAAAATTAATACATTTGAGTTTTGTGCAATATATTTTGAGTATTTTGAGAATTATTATAAATCTTTTGTTGATAAGATTTTTGAATAAATATATTAGTAGATTAGAGTATTCAATTTGATGTGTGAATGAATTTTAAAAAATTATATATAATAGAAATATATATTTTAATTCATCTTATTCTTAGGCATGAAGGTAGTTAAATAATCAATATAATTTGGATTATTGTAGGATAGATAAAGAGGGAACACAAATTAAAATGTAACAGTTTATTCCATTTTTTCTTCCAATTAATTAATTAAATTGTACCGTAATCAAAAGAAGATTAGGTTAATTTTTCTAATTCATCTTAGGCATGAGGGTAGTAAAAATAATCAATATAATTTGGATTATTGTAGGATAGATAAAGATTGAAAACAAATAAAATAAAATAAATGTAACACTTTATTCCATTTTTTCTTCCAATTAATTAATTAAATTGTACCGTAATAGATAGAAGATTACGTTAAATACTTGCAGTTAAATTGTAACCATGGGACGTAGATAAAATATTAGGTTAGATTGGTAATAGATAAATTGAAAATCTCTTTAGTGGTTATGGTATTATAAATAATAATTTAAATAAATATACATTAAAACCTATTATATGCATGTAGTTTTTTATTGTTATAAAATATGTATTTGTTTAGTTTAAAATCTTTAATACTCTGTAGTAGTAAAATAAACTTGCAGTGGGTATATTTTATTATAACTTTGGTTTTTCCATTAAAATTTTATCATTATATTTAATTATCATCTGTTATAACCAACCTTAATAACTAAAGGTAAAATGATAGATTTTTGAACTACTTAAGATATGTGGTTGAATATTTATATTAAAAATTAATTGTAGTTATCAATTAATGTGTATACATAGGATGACATGTGGATAAAATAGACAGAGTCGTTGTTTGACGTGCCTTAAATTTATTGGATCATCACTAATTGACATGGCTAAAAACCAAGTCAGATTGCATTAGAGAACGACACGTAAGCGAATCACACCAGAGTCTGCCACATAGGATTTTCACGTCTATGTTTTAGTATTATACTAGTATTCGTTACCCGCGCGATTGCGCGTTTTGTTAATAGATTATATTTTATTATATTAATTATATTAAAATATTATATTAGATAATTAATTGACGTGGCTTAAAAAAATAAAATCAAATTGATGTGGCTCACAAAAACAAAACCATATATAAATATATTATATTCAATTTGATCTAAAAGGTAGAATAACGCACCAAATATTCCTTCTTCATCTTTTAAAATAATAAATAATATAGTTTATTAACAAAAGCATGAAAATAATAAATATGTATAACAACTAATTCAAGTTATATTGGATAGATTATTGATCTAAAAAGATAAGTTTTTAGCTAATTATATTCGTTTATTAATTGATGTGGGCCAGAAATATAATACCACTTTAATCCAGAAAATGCCACGTAAGCAAAAATAATCCCGCTTTAATCCAGAAAATTCCGTGGACGCGAGATTGCACCAGAGCCCGTTTCAGGCCTCTGTTTTAGTATTTTATATAGATATTGATTTGTTGTTAACTAATTAGATATTTTCTATATTTAAATAAATTATTATTTATTATAAATCAAATTACTTCTTTAAATAAGTAATTAATTAATTCTTTTTTTTCTAAATCTTAACCGATTGATTTTATTTTTAAATTACTTTTTTCAATAAAAATATATAATATTTGTAGTTTTGATTCATGGTATAATATATATAAATAATGATTAAATCCATTTAATAAATTACTTTGTTATAATTTGATTATATATTTACTTTAGTCAATTATTCTCATTTCAATGATAACATTTTTTTTTATCTTAATCCAATTCGATCGACTCAGTCGCACTACATCTGGACCGGGTAAAAGATAATAGATTTAGGAGTTATAATATATTATTGAATTAATGCACCTATAGTAAAGGGAAATCATTAGTTGAACGGGTATTAATATGAAATTTATTTAAATTTAAAAGAAATTTAGATAAAGTCATAAAAATCATATTGTATTTTAACTTATATAAATGTTTTATATATTTATAAAATGATTATATAAAAAATATTCGTACAACTGTCCCGGCACTAATCTAGTTATTTCAATAAAGTAGATACTTTGCTAATTTGGCCACTATTTTTTTTTTTTTTAAAAAAGAGATCCTTACCGTTCACCGCATAGCCTGTTGCATTATTTCCATTTCCACGCTTAGCCTGTTGGCTGCTGCATTGGTCACCGCTGCTAAAACCTCCTTAACGTTCCCACCCCTACCGCTCTTGAGATTCCTGTCACCGACTCGCCGTCGCCGATGCCTGATACGCCCATTCGGATTCAAGGTATATGGTCTCTTCTCTAAAACTTCCTGTTTCCATGTCAACTTCAGATCTCGTTCTTGCTTTAATGATTGGGTTGGGGATATTGAATTTCGGTTCAATAATTAGCGATTCGATCTGATTTCTAATTGCTCTAGGTTTCTTTAATCTTTCCGAATTGAAATTTTCGATCGATTGAGACCACGAGTCCGATTGGTTAGGGTTTCAATAGAACCTCATTTGATTACTTGTTGTTCCTGATAGCGTAGCTTGTCGGTTGAGATTTGGTGATCGATGTTCGGTGAACAAACCTTTCTGAATTGGTTTCTGGTGGAAACGATTTTGAGCATGATCTACAAGCTACGACTACATTTCCTCCTAAAATTTTTCTATATTTTGAGCTACAGTCAGTTTTCCTTCTTTTTTTATTCTCCTTAACTTGGGAAAATTATCATTATTTTTTTCAGTCTGATGGGGAAAATGATTTTGATTTTATGATTCCAATGGAGATTTTTAGATTATGATAGATTGATGGACATTCTTTTAGGTGCAGAGATTTGAAGAAGTGAAATGAAACAAATTGCACTTGTTTTGTTGTTGGTCATACAAAAGTAACAAAACTGGTAGCTCAGGAAATCGATTTCTTTGGTGGGATGTTTAGCTTGTTTGTGATCACTGAGATGCTCAACTTAGTAAGTGGCCTGCCGTAAATGTAATGGAAATTACAAGACACAACGAACAAGTAAATGGAAGTTGTTCAGCTGAATAAGGATTATTTCTTTGCTGTCCAGATTCCAGAGAAATCTATCTTATTTATCTGAAGAGTTTTCTTATGTATGGTCAAGGACTTCCCTCGACTTCAGAATGTGGGTTGCTTATATCTTGTTCACCTTAATTTGAAATTGAGCAGATTAAACCCTGAGGAAGTTTATAATACCCCAAAATCAGGTTGGCTGCACAATGGAGTTAGCTGATAGGGCAGTTGGTTTACTTCTGACTTGTGTCAGCTTATCCATATTTACTTACTACACGTTTTGGGTTATTATCCTAGTAAGTTCGATTAACCTTCAACTTGAATTTCCACGACTCTTAAATTGCATTTAAATATAGTTTCTTACTCCTGGTTTTCGGTATTTCACAGCCTTTTGTGGATGATGACCACTTTATCCACAAGTATTTCCTACCACAAGAATATGCGATATTGATGCCTGTTCTCGCTGGGGTGGTGCTTCTCTGCTTCCTGTGTATCTTTATTGGGAGTGTCATGCTCAAATCAAAGAAGAAGAAGAAGAATTAGGACAAATGGAATTTTTCTCTATGCTAAAGTGCTTAACTATAGGTTTGTCATTCACTTGTATAATTTCTTCTTTCACTTCTTTTGCTACCATTTAATCAAGTTGGTTCAAGTACCATAGAACCAAGATTAGATGATGTTTACCATTTGGCTCACTTATAGTTATTGCCCATATTCAGATCTCAGGATTTCTTTCTGTTAACTTTTGTTCAAATTGTTTTGTTCTGTTATCTTATTGGCGACTATCCCTCTGAGAAGTTATATTACGTTACTTTCCATTGCACAGCTCAAACCAATCTACTTCTGTTAAGGAATGTCATCAAGCATTATATGTACTGTAGCGGGATACTTGCATTTGTTTATATTTCTGATGAACCAACTTACTTCCCCTTTTTATTCTGTTGTTAGCCGAAGTAGCTTGCGAATTGTTCTGTAGATCAGTTCCTGTTACAGGGCGGACTTAATTAACTCACTCCCTTGCCCTCTGCTGCTCTGCACAAGTATTGGTGCTCAGTTGGTGTATTTATGTCTGATGGACAAATAGAGTTTATGCATGCTTTAAACTCCTATTTACATCTTTTTGCTCAAGAAGAATCACTTGATCTAGATACACTGTATAAAATTTGTAATGGTCTACATCCAGTTCTCTTCATCAAAGAGGGTCCTAGACATGTTTTCAGTCTGCCTAGTAAAAGATTTTCTATCGTGCTTAATTTTATTGTATGCTTTATTTATTCGTTGGTGGCTAATCAAATGGTAGCACAGATTGGTGTGGATTTGTTGAAAAACAGTTCCAATTCGAAGTTGCAACTTGCAAGAAATGCATATGACCTCCCATAGTCTCCTTTACTTGTCAATGTTGTCTGCTGTAAAATGGTAGACCGGAGAGTGCATTGCAGGTTTGGGTTGAGAATATGCAGTTTAAAAGTTGATTTTCTGGGTTTTTTTAGCTTCAAGTTAGCCTGAACAACTTGATGTTTGGAACTGTCTACTGACAATGCTTGGTTCAAATGTCTTCCACCAATTTCAGGTCTAGATTTTCATTTTTTTTGACGCTTAACCAAAACCAATCTTCATATATGGTTCAGAACCGAAAAGAACTCTTGTGAATTGCAGGAATCATCGAATAATCTTGACATATATGGAGTATGTTTGGCACGATTCGTCTACATTATCAGGAGAAATTTACATTATCATGCCTTAACACATTCATGTCTTTTTAGCAACCGTACAAGGCATAAGAACAAGTCACGCAAACATGCTACTCAATTATAGTCCTATCTCACTCAACGCTTCAATATCCGAAACACATCATCAAGATTGATTTCAATCTCATAAACTATCGAAAGCAGCGGAGGAGACGGCCTGCGAGAACTCCTCGAAACTAATCCTACCATCGCCATCTGTATCAGCATCCTGGATCATCCCTGTGAGCTCCTGCGCGGTGAGGGCATGGCCGAGCTTGGCCATGGAGCGCGCAAGCTCAGCCGCCGTGATGTATCCATTTCCGTCTGTATCGAACATCTTGAAGATCTTCATAAGCTGCTCCTCCGTGTAAGGGGATTTAGCAGGCGCCAGCTCCGGCGCCACCAATTCCACGAACTCCGAGAACTCGACCAAGCCGTTGCTGTTGGTGTCGGCCCTTGAATAGAGTGCATCGATCTGGCCGGCGCTCGGCTTCAGCTCTAGCGATCGGAGGAGCGAATTAAGCTCCAGTTGCGTCAGGCTCCCGTCCTTGTTCCGGTCGAAGGATCGGAAGATCTCTTCCAGCTCCGTGAGTTGATCCTCGTCGAGAAGCGATCCGAATCCCTTTCCTTCCATCTCGATTGATCAACGAACACCGAGAATTTGATCGAAATCAATTCAACGCGAGATCTCACCTCCGTTAAACGTGGGGACCTGATCCGCGTTTCTCTGACTCCGGCAATGTTACCGGGAACAAACATTTACATTCGGAAACCTCCGATTGCAGTACTGCTCGTGCTTCGATTTCTGGCGATTATCAGATTTGGGAAATTGGGGATTAGGGTTCGATGAACTGCGAGAATGAGGACTTGGATTGCGGGGAATTTTGCGCGGTCGGACTCAAAGGGGATTGAGGAATGAATTGAATTGAATTGAGTTGATTTTGGCTTGAATTGTATTGAATTTGAAAAGGAAAGAGCAAATTTGTGAATTATTGACCAAGTTGTGGGAGATTTGTTAGAACAATTTTCAGAAACCACAATCGGAATCATAATTGAGGCGAGAGAGAAAAACGCGGGAAGGGATGCATTAATGTCGCCCGAGTTTGAAAAAAAAAAAAAAAAAAAGCGCCACATGTCCATAATTCCCGATTTTACTTTTTTGCGACCCGTCACCAATGTTCTAAAAAACGCTCGGCGGATTTTCGACAGTGAGGTACCGCCAAGCGCCAAGACGGTTCGGCGGCCTTATTAGCGGATTCTTGGCGGTCAAAACGTTTTCTTAAGATTTTCTTATATTTATCCCCTGTACTAGGACTAGAATATATATGATGTAATAATTATTCATTTCTAAAGTGTTTACCATCACTACATTAACAAAACATAATGCAAATGAAAGTTTAAGTGATTAAGTCATGACCATTTTAACGTTGTTTGGCTCAAAACGAACAAAAAGTGACATAAACATATATGTCAAAAAACAAAAACCCAATCTATATAATCTAAACTTCAAAAACAAGAGGACAGAGGGCTGTGCATTCAAAATTAACAAGTTCAGCACTAGATTCAAGTGGGCAGAGGGTTGTTTGTTCAATTAAATCTCAAGTTCGACACTAGAGTTCAACCTGTTCGTTCTGCAATTGCAATTGCAAGTTCAGCAGGTGTGAACTTTCGAGAGCGGGTGAAGACTGGAGAGAGAGAGACATATCGAAAAGGTGAGAATCCAGTCGAGCACCACCAGTCCACCAACAGACCGCCACAGCGCCACCAGAGAATGAGAGAAGTTGAGCACAATAGAGGCCAGACGCCACGAAGAAGCCGAAGGGACGATCTTGAGGCTTAAGAACAGAATCGATGATTAGAGAGATTGATTTTTTTTTATCCGTCTTGGCCGCCAAGCCCGTCCCGTCCCGCCAAGCCCGCCAAGGTCCGTTCCGCGCCCGCCAAGCCCGCCAAGCTACCCTGTCACGGCCGCCAAGGCCTGCTTCCGCCAAGAACACCCCGCCAAGGCCCATTTCGTAGCGGGAGGTCACCGCCAAGCGTCTTGGCGCCGTCTTGGTGGCCGCCAAGACCGAATTTTAGAACACTGCCCGTCACATGTTATCTAATAGTAATATAGTATAGAGAAACATCATGTAGGTGGGGAAACAAAATGTTGCAGTCCTAATAGTTTACCAATCAATCTGATACTCGATTTACTTCTTGGTACACATGTCGAAATTGGATAAACTAGTGTTTAAGTAGCAAGCCTTGACAAGAAGAAACCAGACTATGTAGAGGGTGAGTGGGTAGAAGATCCTTGCAAAGGAGCAAAATAATAGTCGTTGAATCAATCTCTGCTTCAACCATCATTTGAAAGCTTTGGAATCTGTAAGACATGCAAGTTCAAGGTCATGAGTTTCCGAAAATCTTGTAAAACCTAGCTCTCTTAGGCCCGTTGTCCTCACTTGGAGCCTAAAAAGAAAGAGTTTTTATGACATGGGTATGGCTAGAATCACTTATAAATCACTCACAACATCCTTATGATATCTGATGTGGGACGGGGGTGTTACATCTGACCCAGGAGAAAGCTTCGATTATATGATGGTGCTTTTCCATCCTTGAACACCCTAGCGTTTCGCCACTTCCAAAGCAACCAAATCGTGGTGACAAACAACATATGCCTGTCCTTTCCCGGACAAAAGTGGCTTGCATACTTAGATTTATCGAGATCCATTCATCAATATATTTGAACTTCAAAAAACATGGAACAAACTTGTGGTGGGAGTAAAGTGTTCCATACCTGCGATGCATACACGCAGTCTCACGTGACATATGTAATAGATTCATTTTCCATTTCGCAAGAATCACACATTCCAAATGTGATCATGTGCCTTCGACATCTCTCAAGGTTAGTAAGAATCCTCCCTCGTATAACCAACCATACAAAGAAACGGATACGAGCTGGCACACGCAACTTCCATAACAAGCGGTATGTGAGTGAGTATGAGGTTGCTTCTTGTAACATCTTATATATAGGCGGATGCTGAAGAGAATTCTCCTGTGTGAGAGAATGCCCAAGCCCGAGTGTCTACTGCATCAGTTAAGTCTTTTACAATCGTAGCAGCAATGCTTAGAAGAACATAGTTGGGCAATTGATCCTTAAAGGCATCCCATTTCCAACCTTCTCCTGACATCCAATATTCAAGCACTAGCCTTTTCAATACAGAATCATCGATAACCTGGTTGGCCAATTGGATGAGAGGTAAATTACACATCAAGCCAAAATATCGAATTATTCTTTAATATCCTAATCGCCAAATAGATCCAGTCTGGACAACATGATGAATCCATTTCTAAAGACCCCACCAAACATGAGAAACTATTCGTATTCGAGAAGTGATTCTTACTTTTCAATGTAAAATAATGTCTTTCAAATTTCGAAATACTATAAACTGTTTCCCTTCTTGAATGGGAAAACAAGGTATTTGTTACATTTCAATGTTTTTTTAGAAGAAGAAGAAATAAGTTGGATACACTAGGTTTTTTGTTGATTTATTGAAGAATATTTTTACGGATAAGAATTTATAGTTATAAATGTAAAGACTCGGAATCATAAAATATTATTTCATGGATTGAGATTTGAATTATGATTCAATTACATCCCTTCTTGTTTCTCTCCTGGTCTCTTTCCCTCTATGTACAGCACGCCTCACAAAACAACAAACTCCCCCTCTAGCACATCTGCTCCCCATTCTTTCTTTTCCTGCACCCCACACAAGCATCTCCTCTTATGCCCCCTTTTGTTCCAACAAACCCCACCCCAACCTACTCCCTCCTTGCCCAAGTCCTGAGAACTTCATTCACCCCTACCCTCACACAAACCCACTCTCCTGTTCATCTCCTTCCCTTATTGCCTGGTCTCCAAGCCGCCACACACCCCTAGCTTTCCTTCCTCCTTGCAGACAAACAGCAACCCACAAAGACACAACCTCCATTTTTTTGGCCTCTATTTGCCGAAACACAAACCACCATAAACCATCACCACCTTCCTCTTGTTCGCGGCACCACACCATCACCACCTTCTTCCTGTTCGCGGCACCACAACACCACCATTGTTGCCTGTTCTGCCTCCATCTCCAAGCACCCTGAGCCAGTGACGGATTTAGGGTTGGGCCACACTAGGCCATGGCCCACCCCCAATCCCAAAAAAAAAAAATCCAGCCCACATAATAAGGAGTTACACAATTACAGCCCAACCCACTTGTAGAGTGGCCCACCCCATATCCTTTTTTCTTTACTGATTGAATTGGGAAATTAACTTTCCAATTTAGAGTAGTGGGATACAAAATGTCAATCCCCTGTTAGAAGGGAAGAACATCACGACATCACTGATAACCTGCTTATAGTATCACTAAAACAAGTATTTATCTCAACTTTGGATTTTTCTTTTATTGATGGTCTAAATTTGGAATTTCTTGTTAAAACTGATATAGATTAATGGCTTTGCTAAGACAAAGGATTGTTGTGTTCGTTTTACTTTTTAGTATAAGTTTCTGAACACTTTTGACTATGTATTTTGTAGTTAACATTTATAGGTATATTTATACCTTTGGGGTTTGAATCCCGCCCATCCCTAAAAATTTCCTGGATCCGCCCCTGCCCCGAGCGCTTGTTTTTCAAAGCACCATATCTCACTGAGCACCTTGCCCTTCGAAAGGAAGCAGCTGAAATCGTCCTCTCGTCCATCGAGCAGCAGTGGCCAAGAGCAGCTAGCCTAGGAGCCTTCCCAGGCCGCCACACCTTCATCTTCCTCCCCTCTCCCCCTATTTTCTCCCCTTCAAGGGGTAAGCTTGGTTTCTTCTCCTTTCTCCCTCAAATTCCATAAAGCTCCGCCTTTAAGTTATTACTTCCCTTCCTAGGCCAAGCAAGAACATCTCAAGCCTCCGACGAAGCCAAATCGTGCCACCAATGAAGTTTTTCGGCGAGATCTTCAAATCATGGTAATCCCCTTCTCTTCCCTCCTTTTTGTGTCATTTGAAGTGTTTTCGTATGCTTGATGTCGGAAAAGGGATCCGTGTGTGGGTCGGACGAGCACTGCCTGAGAACCTCCATCTTCTCTCTTCCCCTTCCCTCGCTTTCGAATCCTTTGTTCAGAGGTTGAAGAAGGGTCTTAGACCCGTTTTTCCTTCTCTCCTTTTTCTTAAATGACTGGTCCGGTTCGGTTCACTTAAAAATCAGATTTCATTTGGGTTGGGCTGGTTCGGTTTGGCAAAGGGTTTGGACTGGGTCCTTGGGCCTGTTTTGTTTTCGGTTTGGGCTGGCCAAGATGGCTATATTAGTTGTTTTAGTTGTTGTTTTGCTTATATAACTTGTTACTATCAATGTATTTATTTATTAAATTTATTTGTGGATACTTGTTACTATCAATGTATTTATTTATTAAATTTATTTGTGGATTATTGTTTTAAATATTAGCTAAATGGAATATATAAATCTTATATAATATTATTATGGTGATTTAAAATATAATATTATGAGATTTGGATTTTAAAAAGAAAAGAATTTGGAAAAGGGGGTTTTAAAGGTGAGAAAATGATTTGGTAAATGGAATTGGATTTAAAACGAGAATTTTTGGAAATATTCTAACCTTGTCGGAATTATTTTAATAAAAGATAATAATAAGTTGATTTAAAGGGTTATGTTTTATAAATGGATTTCGACCAAATATGATTTGAGAAAGTTGATTGAATAATGAGTGATCTAACGTGAGCTTTAAAGAGTTTTGGGAACTTAGGGATTTTCTACTTGGTTTGACTTGATGAATCTT
The DNA here is from genome assembly GCA_963922045.1 of Persicaria maculosa. NCBI lineage: Eukaryota > Viridiplantae > Streptophyta > Magnoliopsida > Caryophyllales > Polygonaceae > Persicaria > Persicaria maculosa. The sequence continues at coordinate 59,963,036 of OY998261.1, forward strand.
ATGTGATAAGTGTGAGCATGATGTTAGGTTATCGATATAATTGTTAAGTATAAATTATGATATGTTGATATTGTTATGATGTGTTATGTGATGATTATAAGATTATGACATGTTTTTTATGAAAGCATGTTATAAGATATTATGATATGAATATGTGTTAAAGCATGATTTATGTTGAGGTCTTAAATTGATGATTTAGAAGCATGATTTATTGAGATGTATTACTAATTACGAAAGATGCTATGTTGATGTATGTTCTTGAATATGAATGAGAGTGCGATATGTTATATGACTATGTGAATATGAATCTGATCTATGTATGAGATGATAATGTATGTTGCTATGTGTTGTGAGGTGATGAAACATGATTACGAAATGATGATATATGATAGGATAATGAATAAAACATGATGAGATGATGGAGGAGAGATATATGAGATGATATATGCGATATGATATACAGTGAGATAAGATGAACTGATCTGAGATGAGTTGAGAAAAATGATGAATTGAGATGATGATGTTGATATGGAATATGAGATGGGATGAGACCATGTGATGGGATAGCTTAATAAAGATAAAGAGTTCTTTGCCTTACTTAGTTTCTGTGTAGCGATAAATGGGTCCCCTTGTGCTTTAGACTTATAATTGTTGCTTATTAAACTATTAGGTGATCTATGACGTGATTTGGCTTGCTTATGCTGGTTATTGTCTTTGTTATTCTGCACCTCCAGGTAAGTTCCTTCAGGAGCTTACGTACTCAGATTGATTTTCGCATGCATGTAGTCACATGATATACTAGGTGTTGTATATGCATAAAAGCATGATCATGTAGTATCATATTTATGTTGCACTAATTGAATGAGCATTTGTTTACTTTATGCGTTTGAAAAGAAAACGACCGTGATCTGTTAGTGGTAGAGTCTTTGTTAGGGTCATAGGACAGTCCAGCAGGGTTGTCCCGAGAGAGTCGGTGAGGGCACAGCCTGATCCCATTCATACCTATGTACTCCGACTCGATGTTAGGTGCGGACGATGCGTTACATAGATGCTATGTACTCCGACCTCGATGTTAGGTATGGACGGTGCGTTACATAGACCCCACTCACCCTATGTACTCCGACCTTGATGTTAGGTACGAACGATGCCTTACATAGAAGTTATGTACTCCGACCTCGATGTTAGGTGCAGACGGTGCGTTACATAGATCATATGTACTCCGACCTCGATGTTTGGTACGGACGTTGCGTTACATATGCTTTTCCCCGATTGAGGCGAGGGTCTCACGATCGAGAGTCGGGACATGCCGCTTGGCATTTTGTGTGGGTCCATTTACTGCATTTACTGCATTTCTGTCAGTTTATCTATATCTGTCAGCATGTCTTGTGTGTTTAAATTCGGTCTTGCATGAGAAGCATCTTTATTTAGGTATAACGTATATGTGTGCCTACAGTGAGACCTAGTCACGTATGTGGGCCTCAGTCTGATCCCACGCCCCGTATTATTTTTTAGGTATGATTGCAGATTATATATTGATCTATGCTCAATGGTGAGTTTATTCTTTTGGCGCACTATCGACCGAGAGACTGACTTCCACCAGACTTAATATACTTGGAGGTTTCACACTCGTTTATTTGGTTTTGATCCGGCTATGTCGTGGTAAGTTGTACTCTGATTTTCGCTTTTATATGCTTTGAACTTTAAAAACGATTTTGAGCGATTTAGTCAAATAGGACAGGTTTTGGGTGCCCAATGACCGTTCGCGCATTTTGGGGTTTGAAATCATCTTTCCAAAGACTAAGTTTTGGGGTTTGAAACCTCGACCCTACTTGGATTGCAAGATCCGAACGAATGTATCCAACTTTCGAAACGTAACCAAAATATTTATATTTGTGAAACTTTTTATTATGAATGTCATATTTAAATCAAATTTTATAGTTTTTTTAAATATTTTTCATAAGCGTATTAATTATGCCACACAGATATTTTAAAATTTTCTTCTAATTTTTATTCCTATGAAATTTTTACTATGAATCATCAATGTCATATTTAAATCATACTTTTCAATCCTATCAATTTTTTTTTCATTTACTAATGACATATTTTTTTTAAAAAGAATTATAATTTTCTTTCAATAATTTTCAAAAAAGCATTCATCATACTACACATATATATGAAAAAAAATATTAATTTTATTGTATGAGTTTTTTTAATAATACATCATATTTATACCACAATTTATGGTTTTCTTTCAATATTTAAAAAACAATATTCATTATATACACGGGAAAAAAAATTCTAAAGCATAAATTTCGCCTCAAATCTAGAAAATCCTACTATCGCTAGCAGGTTGGATAGACTAGGGGTGGGCATAAATCCCGCAAATTCTGTCCCGTCTCGATCCCGATGGAATTTAGAAAAAAAAATTTTCAATCTCATCCCGCAAAAAATACGCAGAATGGGACGCAGGACGAATAGTTCTCGTCCCACAAATCCCGTCCCGTCCCGCATATATATAAAATTATACATATATATATATCTATAATTAAAATTAATAAAAACATTTAAAAATATATTTATATTAATATTTATTTAAACCCAGCATTAAAATAAATAAAAAATATTATAAACTTATAAGAAATAAGAATACAGGAGCTTAGTGTTTTTCCCAATTTTAGTAAACTTGTAAGAATACAATAACTTGTAAACTTATAAGAATCAGTAACTTGTAAGAATACACTGCCACTTTGTTCCCAATTTTAGTAGTAGGTTGTTTATATGGATGGTACACATGTATAATCCAAAATCCATAGGCTAACTACTTGGTATTTTTTCGAGTTAATTGGATTATTTTTTAATTTTTTTTATGAGCGACAAGTCCTGTCCCGTGAGGGATAAGGTCCGGTAGGATTTGAAAAAAAAAATTAAATCCCATCATGATCTCGTCCTGTAAAAAATACGCGAGACAAGACGTGAGATTACCCAATCTCGTTCCGTCCCATGCCCACCCCTAGGATAGACATCTGGCCTGGGAGGCTGGGACAAAGGCCCTACGTAGGGGTCGGTTGATGGACCACCACACCGCCTACCGGGTCAGCTCTCGGTGGACTCACCAACCCCAAAACCCCCAATCGAGACCAAACCCAACCCTCCACTTCATTTCTCATGACCCTATAAAAAGGCACCCACCCAACACTCCTACCATATCCATTCAAATTCAGTCAATCAACCAACTACACAAGCAACTGCAATTACTTACACTTATCTAAGAAATTTTGAAGCAAGATGACCATCAACGGCAACAACAATGGTGAGGAGATTCAAACCCGCCAGGTTTTCCGGCACCAGGAGGTTGGCCACAAGAGTCTCCTTCAGAGCGATGATCTTTATCAGGTTCAACCATTAATTTGTTAATTATTACACTCTTTCTTTGTTAGTTACGTACCTTCCGTTAATCTGATCCTTTGTTCCTTTCATTATGCAGTATATTCTGGAAACTAGTGTGTATCCCAGAGAGCCTGAGTGCATGAAAGAGCTTCGCGATATAACCGCAAAACATCCATGGTATATAGCTAGTCTTAATTTAGCATATGATCACTTTTATTGCTGGATGTGTTCTTACAATAGATTACCATGGTTAAACCACTAATTACAGGAATATAATGACCACTTCTGCGGATGAAGGGCAGTTCTTGAACATGCTTCTCAAGCTCATCAATGCCAAGAACACCATGGAAATCGGAGTTTTCACCGGCTACTCCCTTCTTGCTACTGCCTTGGCCCTCCCCGACGATGGAAAGGTAGTTAAGTGTTGAGAATATAGGACCATATATATTATCGCATCAGAAGGTCAGTCAATTGGTTTTGAGATTAAACCTCGTTGGATTTTTGCAACAGATATTAGCAATGGACATCAACAGAGAGAACTACGAACTGGGTCTTCCGGTCATCCAGAAGGCCGGCGTTGCACACAAGATCGAATTCAAAGAAGGCCCTGCCATGCCCGTTCTTGATCAAATGCTTGAAGATGTAAGTCATCGAATTCATCGGGGTAACATACATATGAATTAGGAAGAATGACACATAATATATATATATACATATATGTTGTAGGGAAAGAGCAAGGGGACGTATGATTTCATATTCGTGGACGCGGACAAGGACAACTACATTAACTACCACAAGAGGCTGATAGAACTGGTCAAGGTTGGGGGGCTGATCGGCTACGACAACACCCTATGGAACGGGTCGGTGGTGGCCCCACCCGACGCCCCTCTTCGAAAGTACGTTCGCTACTACAAGGAGTTCGTGTTGGAGCTGAACAAGGCCCTGGCCGCGGATCCGCGCATCGAGATCTGCCAGCTTCCTGTGGGAGACGGGATCACCCTGTGCCGCCGTGTCACCTGATCGATCAATGCATTCATCCATAAGCTACTTCGTATCATCGTTGTTTATATTTAAACTATGTTTACCACACTATATAGGTTTGTGATTGCGTTGTTGGATTTTTATGCGGGTTATCCCAAACAGAAATGAAGTAAAAACTTTTTTTTATATATTAAAAGGATAAAATTTAAATTCAGTTGAAGTTATGGACACTGTTTACCACACTATATGTTTGTTTAAGCATATGGTGATATGAAAAGGCTGAATTACGGAAACCATTCTTGAAAAGTCATTTGTCATAAATCAATCTTTAAATGATTTTGAACATTAATTAACCACCTTGACATTATTTGTCCAAAAGGTTAAATTTGATAAATTATAATTTACTCCACCTTTTATATTATATTCTAATAAAAAAAATGTAACAACTAAAAAAGTAACTAAGTATGAAATTGGGAAAAAACTATTGACATAATTTTCTCTTCTCAAATAACTGATAACGGCTTTTGCAAAATTACTCGATCTCTCACCAATTTATTAACAAAATACGCAAATTATTAACAAAATACGCAAAAGTACTAGTAACAAATACTAATTTATTAAAAAATCGCACAAAAAGCGGGTAATAAAACTATATGCATTATAAACGTCTTTAAAAAAGTGTAACTTTTTTTTTAAATACTTTAACGCCTAAAATTTATATACTCATTCCTAACGTTTTCTTTCCTTTTTAGATATTAATACGTGATAGTAAACACACAAGAGAAAAGCGTACGTAAACCACAGAAGACCTGTCCTGTGAATTGATAACAACATTTTTGACGCTACTCTTCCTTTCAATGCATACCCAATTTGCCACGTTGCAATCAAAATACACCACAAAGTCTAAACAATAATATTGAAAATACAAAATCTAGTTTATAACAAATTCAAAAGTGTTCCTCCAAGACCACATTCAAATCACCATTGGATTGAATGGAAGCAAAAAATTCCTTTTGACAGTTAAAAACATGTTTCGATTCTTCGTCTAAACTTGGTTCAATCCCATAAATGAGTGTATAAGCAAGGGCAAACCCAGATACCCAGTACAAAACATCACACAAAGTAATCAAAAGTTGATTAACCATATGTTTAATTAGAAAATCTAATAAACGGTAAGTTAAGCAACTCTATATTGTCATTATGCAAATATTGTCATTATGCACAAAGTTTCAATAAATAAAACCCACTTATAGCCTTTTCTTGGGGTGTATCATATCCCAACATTACACAATTTCAATGAGCTCTGGACTGGGTACTTACTGGTAAAGGAGGGGGCTCCCTTCCCTAGCAAGAACAAAGAGGCCGCCATCTCCTCTCGCTATGCGAAGATCTCTGTCAAGGTACGTGATGAGCAGCCACGAGCTCGTTCGTTCCCCTGGGATTGGAACCTTCAGAGGGGGCTGACCGGACAAGGCTCGACTGATGCCTGCAACCGCCTCTTGCACAGGTTCCAGAGATTGCTGCACTGGGTAAAGGCTTATCGACTGGCCAAAGATGTCTAGGGTGCTGGGGAGATCGACACGGGACTTGATCTCTGGCGGGTTGAAGATCCCTTCCTTGAACTGCACCTGCTCATGGCAAAACCGCTACTTTAAACACTCTCTTACCAAAGCATTGTCCCTCTACACTACCAAGTTGTGCATAGGCCAACAACATGTTGAGGCTCGTAGGTTGCTAGAATCTATAAATGAGCCGAGAAGTTACCTGTATTCTTGAAGGACTCCGGACTTCAAAAGTGGCAGATGCTGAGAAGGATAATGTGGCAAAAGGGGTGGAAAGTGTAGTAGAGTTTTCTACTGTAGAGGTGCTACTATTGATAGCTTGAGATATCCTTTCGACTTTCAGCAGCGGAAGACTGCCAACAGCCAGAAGAGGCAACAACTCAGAGAAGGCTGTATACCTGCAAAATTATCGACTTTAATTAGAAAAATGATTTCATAAAACAAAAGCAAACGGAAGTGAATTCAACCATCCCAAAAACATCCATATGAACAAGAATTCTTTTCATAGGCAACTTGCTTGTGCTTTGTATTTCTTTCATATATAAATAAAAGTGAGAAAATGAAAAACCAAATTTGGGATCCTCATCATGGTCAACTGAGTGTGGAAGCTTTTACTCAAGGTGGTGCTAAGATAAGAGCAGGAGCAGCAATTGTGCCAACATATACAAAACAATGGAGCTGATTTGTGAGGGCTCATAGTGGTTGCTAAAGTCTCATAGAGCTATTATAAAAATACTGGGGCCGACAGAAACAAAATATCCAAGCTCATGACTAGCCTGATCCATTAGAAGGGTTCGTAAGCTGTTTAATCTCACTTGTTTGGAGTGTAGGTACCAGTTATTGGGACCAAGGTATACATGGGCATAGTTCCGAACTAACCATGACCATATAACTTGCACAAGCCCAGTCTCAATATCCCTGGACCTTAACTAGAGACATAAATGTAGACATTGAACAACTCACGACTCCTGATAAAGTAGAAACAACTCACGACCCCTTTAATATTTAAAGTGACTAAATTATTTACATAAAGAATGAGTAAATTATAAAAAAAATCACCTAAAATTAAAAAAAAAAAGTTCATAAAGAATGAGTAAATTATTTAAAATATGTACTTAATTTATTTTCAAATCCACAAATTAAGTACATATTTTAAATTATTAATCATTCATATATGTTCTAAAATATCCTAAAATATTTTGGATAAAATAAACTTTTTATTATATATATATATATATATTATGTAATCTTTTTAAAACATTAGAAAGGTTATTATCATATTATGTATACTTTTTTCCAAATTTTAAAGTTTTTTTATATAAAAAAACTACCATTATTTTTTGTTATTTTGTACAATTAAATCATTTAGCATGCAATTAATGTGCAGCACTATAAAATATTTAAATGGTTGTAGTTAAATTTTTAAAATAAAAAACCAAAATTGGGTTGTGTGAAAAAAGAATTTTTTTTATGATTATCTTGTGATTTTACCTAAATTCTGCAATATTTTAAACCAATTTGGTTAACATAAGAAAAATTTTCAAACCTCATGGCTACCACACAGAATTGGCCGAAACCACGTGGTTACCATGCGAAATTCTTGAAAAGTTTGGGCACCATGCAAAAAAAGTCAAACCTCGTAGGTACCAGACGAAATTTCCCTTAAAGATTTCTATAGAAAAATTGAGATATATATAGATATAGCTAGAAGTCTACAGAAGTCACACTTCAAAAATTTCGAGACTCTTGATCACAAACATGTTTCCCTAGAAGTTAGAAGTCTACAAAAATCACACTTCAAATTGTAATATAGCCACTAATTAGCTTACTTTTGTTGTGACGAAAACATTTAGTATCTAACCAAACCTTAACATCTTAGCCATATCGTCATCCTAAATTAACCTCTATGAAAGGCGATAGAGCAAATTTGGCAAGGAAGACTGCACAACCCCTATCAATTTAAGGCCAGGAGCTTCAGGAAAATGGAACAACTAGTCTTGCACTTTTTTCCCTCGAAACAACTGTATTTGATTTTTGTTCCGGATGATCTCAAGCTAGAAATAAACAGCTGAATTACAGAGTAATATAGAAATCAGACAGTTCACTGAAAGCAACACACCACAAACCTTGAAACAGAACCACAACCCTTCGGCCTTGGCTAACTTTCCCCACCAAAAAACAAAGTATGAAAGGAAAAGGGCTGTTCAATAATGAAGGCCTAAAGAGACTTTAACTTCATTTCCTCTTCAGCACACTAATAAAGACTTGACTTAGATCTGTAACATTTTAAACCTTTTTCCTTCCGAAATCTGAATATAATGCACGTTTCTTTCAACTAATGAAGCAACATAATAGATATTATCAATCACAAGCACATGTGCACAACTGATACAACTATATAACCCATGAATTGTCTCCATATAGGACTAAGATACTGCGTACATCCGAACATACCACTTGATTACTTATTTAAGAATCTCTAGGCACAATACTAGCAAACTGCTGTACTACAGCTAGAGATTTTGTATGTTTGATTGTATTTTGAACTAGCGCGGCTATTAGCCATTCCATATTTCCACACTATTTGAGTGGCCGTTCGATCAATGCACCTGAAAATGAATGCATCTCTCCACCCTGGATTGACAGCTCACTATCAACGTTTCAAAAAAAACTCACCTGTTGTTTAACAGCCACCTAATTAAGCTTAAATAAACCAAGCATCTTCATGAATAACATCAACATGATTTCAATAATCCAAAGTGACCAGCAGGAAATGGTTAATTAACCGATCAAACTAACAATTCATAGGAGATATTTGGCATACATAACTTATCAGGTTAGGTAGGACTGATGAATCAAATCGGTACTTGGTGATTGGGATGCTCCAGTACTCATATCAAATTCTGGTATGAATTATGCTCAGAAGTCATACTCATACTAGATTTTTTGCAAACACTCAATATAAAAAAAAATTCATAGTCACAATCTTTTTCTAAAGGTATCCACATCAACAATATTCATTTCAAAAATCAAAAGAAAAGAAATTAAAAGAAGAGGGAGAAAGAAACTCACAGCAAAACCCAATTGCCGTCGAGCAACGCCGGTTCCTGAGTAGGGCTGAGGTGGGGGTTGGCGGCCTCCAGCTGATTGACCAACTCGGACACTTCAGCCCTGACCTCAGGCGAAGCCCGGAACCCTAACTCCGTACCGTAGGCGGAATCAACCAAACACCTCTTCAAATCCAAATTGGGGTCGCCGCCACCAGCGGCGCTGATATCCGGCTGAGGGGTGCCGTTTCCGGTGTCGAATTCGGCGCCCCACTCGTCCTTCTCAATGGCAGGGTCGGCATCGGGGAAGCGCGTGGGGACGTTAACGGGTTCGGGGTCGGATTTCTCGCCCCATTCGTCGGTGGTGGGAGGCGGGGTGTCGGAGGAGCGGAGGACGGGGAAGGTTCTGGAAGGTTTGGAAGGGAGAGAGAGGAAAGAGGAGGGAGGCGGGAGAACGGGGAATCTGGATTTGGAGGAGAGGAAGGCGGTGGTGGTGGTGGAGGTGGAGGGAGGAGACGAGTAGAGGAGTGACATTCTTCCCTTTCTCTCAATTTGGGTGGCAATGCCGCCTTCTCTTCTCCCCTTCGTTGCTTTTGCGAAAACTGTTTGGTCAATATCTTTAAAACGTCTCTCCTATTATTTTTTTTCCAATATTTTATTTTTAATAAAAAAGCAAGCCCCATACATTTTCCGACAAGTAGCTTTACGTCGGCCAAACAGTCACAGATAATAGCCCATCAAGTTTTTGATATTTTAACTTTGTTGATATTTGGACGGAAAGACTACATTGGTAAATTGGGTTATTCGGGTTCTGGTCATTCGAGTACGGGTAAATCGGAATCGTATCAATTAGTTATCTGTCGTTTTGAGTCGAGTCAAATCGAATTTGTCCCGAATTTGGATCAACTCATCGGGTCAAAAAACTTAAACTTTTAAAGACTTTTGGAAAATATTAAAATATTATCACAATTAAATTATAATATAAATATATCAAATTAAACTAAATAATAATATTATAATTAAATTTATAAATATTGTCAGTTGGATAGAGAGTAGATGGAGACCACATTAGCACTTACTATAGCAGGCACTCCACCGAAGCCGATTTTAGCATGCTTACATCAAACAACTACTGCATGAAAGAAGTTGTTCGTCACATCGCGACGACAAATATACAATGCAAGGGCATAGTTCAAGGCTGAAGCTAGAGGAGAGAGAACGGTCACGCATGAAACACTCCAACTGTTGAGAGAGAAAGGCTACTTCTATGCTACAAGGAGAGAGAAAGAATTTCGTCATTGCCTTCTGCTTCATGTCACGCGAGAATACAGATACATATAGTTGGGTGTTGCAACAACTTCTGTACCTCTTTCGAGGTAAGATGCCAAACATTGTTGTCACATATCGAGGGTTGGGGCTCATTACAGCCCTGCGGGAGGTGCTTCCCAACGTCAGGCATATGTAATGGCCCGGGATTATGATTCCCGAGTTACGTTTCGAGGGATAAAACCCCTCGTTGGATCTGTCCGAGTACAGTTTCAAAATCGACAATTTCGCTTTAAAGATGGGATTTCATACCCAAAAACCGAGAGGGACCTATGGAATCCCCGGGGTAAGTCCCCTGTACCTGTCCTATGGCCTAAGTCGCGGAATTCATTGATCATACAACCACGAAAGATTTCAAATTCATACATAAGATTGCCACGGCGGAGCCGGGTCAAAACATGATCAAAACATCCAAAACCAATCGTTAAATAATTGGTGAAATCAGAGTCTCGACTCTCTCTTTCCGCTATGTTAGACCCCGCGGTCATGGAGCCAAATCAGTAGCAATAATGATAAGCAATGGCGGATCTAGGAATTTTTGTAAGGGGGGGGGCTGAAATTTTTTTCCGAAAAAGGACAGTTTGAAATGTTTGAGTCTAAGATTGTATCTATATACACCATTGACACCTTCAGTCCGGCTTATTTGTTAAATGACACTAAAAAATTGTGGTTATTCATAGTAAATTCACAAATTCATTCTCACAACCACAATCACAAACCACAATTTCGAATCATAAACAACAAATTCAAATATCTATTTCTCACCACAACCACAAACCCAATTTTAATTTTCTAATCACAAATCGCAAAGACACAAATTTATTTCTCACAAATCACAAACCCTAATAGAAAATCCCCAAATTGGTTCTCATTCCTCAAATCTCAACTCCACAAATTCTAATCAAATTGATTCACACTCAATCAATTCAACTTAAAAACAATCAAATTAAAAGGAAGAGAAGAAAAATAACTTACCTTGCTCTCTTTGTTGCTATACAGTCTGTACTGTAAGGAAAAAAAGGGTTGGTGTTTAAAAAAAAACCAGATGTAACAATGGGAAGAAGGGGACAGTTGAGATTTGAACCACGGATGCCCCTCTCCCGCATTAAATTCACCCCGTGTCCTATCCGCTGAGCTAAGTCGTCTTTGTGATTTAATTGTCCTTCACTTATATATATATATATTATAAAATTAACAGATATATAAAATATCCATATACCCTTATTTTGGCCAGCGGGGGGCTTCAGCCACCCCGAGCCCCCCCCCCCCCCCCACCCGACAGATCTGCCACTGATGATAAGCATAATGGATACCTAAAAACGTTAATAGTGAGCGAGATCAGATCGATGCCCACTTGGGTCTGTCCCTTCATTAAGGGTGCTGTCCTCCACAATATGTACACACATACGCTATACCTAATAATCATGTTTCTAGGTGCAAGGCGGAATATTAACACACTAGCATGCCCCTAAGATCAAGTGCATAATAATAATAAAGCCTTATCACAGAATACCAAATGGTATATCCCTCTCCTACCTCCACCCCCTTCCGATAGGGCGGAGATTGGCCAGCTCATGAATGCATTCCATTCCATCATAATCGAATCGGCCCACAGACCCGACCCGTAATCATATATAAAGCCCACAGACAAATCTCGTAATCATGCTCATAATATAAGTAAAGGAAGTTCCATATGACTCGATTGACTCACGAGACCCGATGGGATTGGGTCGTCCTATGACCCTAGCAAAGGCTCTAGTTACTTCACAGATAACGGTCGTTCTGTTTACATAAGCATAAAGAAATAGAATGCTCAACGATTAATGCAGCCTAGCAGGATACTACATGGTATGCTGATCATGAATGCAAACACCTAGTATATCATGCACATAAGGCATGTAATATCTATTCGATTTGAGTAAGCTCCGTAGAGACTTACTTGGAAGTGCAGAACAACAAAAGGCAACAACTAGGTATATAGAAAGTCAACACGTCTCATATGATCACCTAACACATATATAAGTAATATAAATGAGTCTACTCCTAATGTCACTTAAAACGCATAATATTCCACACGATTCCATACAATCCACAAGTCTCATCATTATCATTTCCTCATCATCATCCATTCATCTCATATCTCATAGCTCAATATAACTCACCATCTCAATGTATTATCTCAACTCATCATATCAATATCTCATCTCCATGTTTCCTCATCATATAATATAGCAATCATTTGTTAGTCATGTATCATCACTTCATATATAAGTCATATTCATTCTCTAAGGCACCACATAACATATTCATAATCATGCTTATCAACCATATAATGTAACATCATGCTTCATATACATCAACACGTCATAATATCATTTTAAGGACATATATCACATTTCATCTCATAATTCACATTCAACAATTTTATCGACATTATATTATAGCAAAATCGGCATATCATACTTATACTCACACAAGTTATCAAATTTGTTCATTAAGTTAGACAAGTCTTAATTTAAAACATTTTCCCCAATTATACTTGATCCAAAGTCCATTTCTAAAGCATAACCCTTTAATCATGCTTATTATCTTATTTTATCAAAACAAAACCGTCAATGTTAGAATATTTCCCAAAATCTATTTCTAAGTGCAGAACTTTAATTCCGCGTTGGGCTCGGTAAGATCTCCTTATTATCTTATTTTATTAAAGTTCCTCTTTTAAGTTGTTTGGAGGTGAAAGGAAGTGAAGGAATCGAAAAGGAGATCTTACCGAGCCCAACGCGGAAACAGGGGAAGAGGAGGAGGAAAATGGCGGCCCGGCTATCCCTGGGGTTTCTAGCTGCATCTCTGGGCGTCGAGGGAGAGGATTTGGGATGCTCGAATGTTGGGCTATTGACTGGATGGGTAATGGAGATGGATGCTCGGTTGCCTGTGACCTCCGAAAACAAGGGGGGAAGCTTGGCTCTCGGTTTCAATGGGAACGAAGGAGAAGAAGGGGAGGGTGGAGTGGTGGAGGAGTGAAGGAGCTGTGGTGGTGTTGGCCCAGCAGCACAACAGATGCGGTGGTGGCTGGTTTCCCACGGCAACAATGAAGGAGGTGGGTTGTGGCAAAAAAAACAAGAGAAAGGAAGGAGCTTGTTTGAGGTTTTGGGTTGTTGTCTTACAACTGAGAGAAGCATGTGTTTGGTTCTTCATTTCAGAAGGGGGAGAAGAAAGCTTGTGGCATAGGTTGTGTTTGGACCAAATGTCAAAAGTGGGAAAATGGCATGGAAGAAGGTACGAAGGGGAGCTTGTTGTTTGCCTATTCTTGCTTCTGTACTCCGTGGGTGCAGGAAGGAGGTTTTGGCTTCATCTAACCATATAAGGGAGAAGGGACAAAGATAGCTTGTATAGCTTGTTTGTTTCCTTTGAGAAAGGGAGTCAAAGTGGCCCAAGTTAAAGTTTGAAATCGCGAAATTAAACCTCCAAACCCACCCTCTCATTCTTATCTCGACTCGATCAAAGTAACGTTTCAAAATCGCGAGGATATCAACATCAAAAGTTAATTTCGACTCCCGATGCGAAAAGACGGAATTTATCTCTAAAAGTCCAAAATTGAGCCAGAATTCGTTTTATAAATCTCGAGTTCAGTTTATTAAATTAAAGAGGAGTTTATTGTTTTTATTATTTTATTATTTTATTATATTTTTTAAACAAAACCCGATTAAATCCGTTCTAATTTTATTTCTAATTTCCTTTTCCCGAAAATCAAGATTTTAAAATCCGGGCCTTTACAGCATATGTGTGCACCGTCCACATCCTGCGAAAATGTGAAGAAGTTGCTTTAAAGAAGTCGAAGAACCTCGACGTTGTGAATAGATTTCAGAGTGTATGTTATGGCCTCTTCGAATCTAGATCAGCTGAGACGTATAATGACCGAAGAAGTCATATGTTCTTGACTCTACTTCCATGGCCTTGTCTTTTATTCTTGTTTTATTTTTATAGCAATATATAAGTAAATTCTTCTCAACTTTTTCCTTGGCCAATAGCCGTGATATTATTGTGGAACTAAGCTGAGATTATTTTACTCTCATTGCATTATTTCTTGTAACAAGGTAATACTCTTAATAGTAGGTTTGTTATTCATTCAATCAACCAAGTAGAGAGGTGGAGACTTTTGGACTGTTCAAAAGTCGTATGTAGGAATAAAATAATTGCAAGTTCAAGCCTGTTAGCTCAAATGGTAGAGCAATGTGTGCACGCACATGGATGCGAGTTCAAATCCCGCATAGGCTAATCTCATATCAAAACAGTCGAAATAAATCCTTGGTGGTTACCTATTAATGTTGAAGATGATATATAGCCTTCCATTAATCCGTGAAATAAACATATCATAACTCACAAATACACTTTGTAATGCAGGTTTGGAACAAGTCATTAAACAAGAAAATATTTGCATTAGCCTATGTAGCAGCCGAACCCACATCTTGTGCATACGCACATTACTCTACCATTTGAGCTAATATGCTTAAATTTGTTCTACAATTTGACATAACATTATTTTTCACGAGGTCGTTGTCGCATTGTGAACATACTTGCTGTGGTTATTTGTTGACTGCAGTTGGCGGGTTATGGCATGATTTTGTCGTCTACCTTGAGTTATGACCCCTGTCTTCTTCGCTACATCATTCTGCCCAGTTGAATCAACATCAAGCTCCCGTTTTGTTACATTTTCTATCCCTTTTCTTCCATCTGTTCCAGCATTTTTTTCCATTCTCTTCTCCGTATTTGTTGTGCATTTGTCTAGGCATGTTCCACAAGAAGAGATCACTTCTGCACCATGCTCAGACATACCACCTGATTCCTTTTCCCCCCACTATATCCTTGTCTTTCTCTTTACTTCTATCTATCTATCTATCTCAGTAGCAGCTTCAGTAGCCAACTCCTTCCCTTTTTCTTTTAAATGTTGCATTGCTCACTGCAGCAACCCACCCTTTTAGGCACCACACCTGTTTCCCTCCCTTGCTATCTTCCCTTTTTCTTTTTATGCATCTCCCCGTATCATGGATAAAAACACAACACTCACTGCATGCTTTTGGTAGCCACTCAAAGATCAATTTATGTTCCTTTTCTCTTCCATTCTCCTCTTCTAAAACTATGCTCCTATTAGCATTATGACAGCAGCAAGAACACAATAGTCTCCCAATACCCCAAAATCTATAATTTTCATCAAATCTAAAACAAAGCCATGATACCTAAACCCCAAAATCATCAAAACAAAGCCAACACTAGTAGAAACATACTCATTGATGACATTTAAACAATGGCGTTTTTAATGAAATGCCATTAAAAAGCTATTTAACGGCGTTTTTTAAACAAAAACACCATTATTTTATTCAATGCAGTTATTTAATATATAACGCCACATATTTCATGGCGTTTTTAAACGCCATAAAAACTATGTATGAAACTATGGCGTTTTTAAACGCCATTCTTTTTCCCGTAATTTTTTTGGGGCAAATTTTATCCTGATATTTCCAATTCCGCGCGAAAAGTCCCCACAATCCCTAAAATATTTGAGTCCAATTAAATTAAAAAAAATCCCCAAATATTAGTCCAATCCGGTAATCCCTTCCTCGATCTCTCTTCACCCACAATTTGGTCCCGATCGACTCGCTCCGATGCCTGCGCCTCCGCCTCCACCTCCGATGAACCTGCGCATCCGATGAACTTCCGCCTCCGTCTGAATCTCAATCCCGACTCGCCATACGTGCTGCTACTCAAGTTTGTCGCTGCTGCTTAGTTGTTGCGTTCTGGCCGGTTCTTCTCTCGTTGTCGGTTGCTTTGGACCTTCGGTGTTTGGTGCTTCCTAAACTCAGGTATTCTGGTTCTCCCTAACCCTTCACCATTGTTATTCACCCAAAGAAAGCCCTGAAGTCCCAAATCCCAACCAAAACCCTAATCTTCTTCAGGTTGAGAATTTGTTTTTCTATTGCTGAATGGCAGCAAAAAATCTCCGATTTCTCTATATTTCAGCCAACGAAAGCTCTAAATCCCCAAATCCCAACCGAAACCCTAAAGTTTTTCTGCCAAAAAAGTACAGGGCAAACTCTAAATCTTCTTTAGGTCGAGAATTTGCTGCCAAGAAAGCTTGGTTAATTTTTGTTAGGAGTAATTGGGTCCCAAGTTTGGTTAATTCATTGGCCCTCAACTCTTGTTTGACTGTTTGTGTTTATTGAGAACTTTGTTGATCTGCATGTCGATTTTTGCTTAAAGGAACCTACTACTGTATGTAAACTTAAGTTTGTTTGGCTTTTGTTGATAAGTTTTGGGGAATGATAATGCCACTTTAGAGTGTAACCTAAGTTGATAGGACAACTTGAAAGCTTGGAGGACGATATGTTTTGTCTTAACTTTGCTTGCTCATGGGTTTGATGCATAAACTGCTAAGACAACTTCACGGCTTTGAAAGGTGACAATCAAGGAAGTTTGCATCACTTCTGGTAAGTAATGTTCCCATATGAGGAACTTTTTGTTTCAGATAGTCAATGACTTTTAGATGAATATATAGACTTTTTGGTTATGAAAGACTAGTAAATTGCATAATTCCGTATTTCTATGATATTCTCTAGCCAAATACCTCCTCAGGACCTTAAATTTATGTTTTAAATTGGATTCATATATTGGATGCAGTAATTGTTCATTTGTGGACTTTTGGGGATAATCCGATACTCAAGCAAGCCAGATTTAAGGTATGAACTTGGTAGATTTTGTTTCTTTGAAGTTGCATGATAATAATTTATGTGCAAATCATTCTCTAAATTTGGGATTTGATTGGAGTATAGTAAATCTATTTTCTTTTCCTAGAATGAGTATGTTCAGCAATGTATATAAAGGCTATTCCCTTGGATGAACAATTACAAGACATGCGATGAAAGACATAAATAATCTTGGTCTTACAACTTATGCTATACGAACAGGACCTCAGGAATTTAGGAATCTTAGAAAGCTATACAAAGGAGTTTGTTAGGATACCAATCCATCGGCCATGGTAGTTTCTGATAAAGGAGTTGCATAGTCCTAGCTTCATTCTCGATACTCTCCTTTTTTTTGCCTTGGGTTCTGTTTGTTCATCCTCCTGGCATTCCAGTTATATAATCTGGATGAGCATCTAATTAACAAAGAAGGGTATTCATAAATAAACATAGTCATTAAGCATATAATACACAAACATGACAAGATAGACTTGGGAAGCATAGAAATACATACATAGACATTAACCATTTTTGGTCTTCTTTAGCTTTTTTCTTTTAGTGGGGAAGGAACTAATGGAAGATGGTTTACTTATTTTTCTAAACTAATATCACTGAAACCTAGATAGTGTTCTATGTGGGCTAAAGAGTTTCTTTACTGAATGAGAATGATGTTGTGTTACTTATCTGGTATCTTTCTATAATGTGTAATTGTGTGTATAAAGTATCAAGTTATTTTAATACTCATGTTTGTCTTGCTACAAATGAGTTAGATCTTCTATGTGGATTGACTTCTAGAAATTCTTATAATGGATATTCAAATTGTTAACAGAGATTGAAGTATTCATTGCTCCATGGGAACAAGTTTCCATTTTTTCCTTCTTGGGTTAATACATTTCAGTTTTATTTTGTATTTACTGGTTGGGTTAATGCATGTCTACTCATTCCTTTTGTTCAAAAAATACTAATTTTTCTTAGGTAAGGAGATCAATCATATTAGATGTCCGTTAGCATTGATAAAAGTTGGGTAAAATTAGATAAAAACAGTGATGAGTATCGAGAAGGAGTTAAACAATTTGTTAATTATTCAAAGAGGCGTGGAAGGAATCCAGAAATGCTTATATGCCCTTGTGCAGTTTGTCGTAACCTTAGTCGGCAAACTGTTAAGGATATGGAGGTACATTTGTTGCACTATGGCGATGATCCTGATTATGATATTTGGTGTGCACATGGTGAAGAGGTTCCTTTTGACGAAGTGTTAGATGGTGAATGTTTTTATCCTTCTGATGTGGACTATGAACTTCCAGACGTGCTTCAAATGAATAAGGATGCTAGCTTTTTTGATGAAGGTGGAAGTCTACGAAGTAATGTCACAGAGGAAGATTATAAAAAGAAAGTGGAAGATGCAGAAGTCCCTCTATATCAAGGATGTAAGCAGAAATATACAAAGCTATCAGTAACTCTTATCTTTTATAAATTCAAAGCCTCAAATGGAATCGCTCATGAAGCATTCGATGAATTGCTTGAAGTAATTAAGGACATGCTTCCAGAAGTCAATAATTTTCCAGAATCTCTCTCTACAATTAAAAAGTTTTTGAAGGGATTTGATTTAGGGTATGAGAAGATTCATGCATGCATCAATGATTGTTGCTTGTTTAGAGGAAATGACAAAGAAAATCTCAATAAATGTCCTGAATGTAATGCTTCGAGGTGGAGAGTGAATCCGAGGACCAATCAGATAGAAGAGGGAATGGCAGCAAAGGTCTTGCGCTATTTTCCCATAGTCCCGAGGATTAAGAGATTGTTTCTTTCAGAATATACAAGTGAGCTGTTAAGATGGAGCTCTACTCATCATAGTCAAGATGCCATGATGCGTCATCCAGTTGACTCAGTTCAACGGCGGACCGTAGATTAGAAATGGCCAAGTTTTGTTGCTGATCAAAGAAACTTGAGATTCGGATTAGCCACTGATGGGTTTACACCATTCAACTCTCTAAGCTCAACATACAGTATATGGCCTGTGATTATAGTCATCTATAATCAGCCTCCGAATGTGTGCATGTCTGAAGAAAATTTGATGTTAAGTCTACTAATTCCTGGGAAAAAATAGCCAGGCAATGACATAGATGTGTATTTGCAGCCACTTATAGATGATTTGATGGAGCTATGGACTAATGGGGTAGAGATGTATGATGCATTTAAGAGGGAAATGTTCAACCTTAAAGTTATCCTTTTGTGGATGATAAATGACTTTCCGGCATATGGTAATCTAGCTGGTTTAAGTACAAAAGGGGAGTTCGCATGTCCTGTTTATGGTCCTGAAACAAAATCTAAATGGTTACCTTTGGCAAACAAGATTGTTTATACTTGTCATAGAGTATTTCTTCCCCAATCCTACCCTCTTCGTAGTAAGCACAAGTGGTTTGATGCAACAAAGGAAAAAAGAAGGCGTCCAAAGGTTTTTAATAGGTTGGCTGTTGTTCGTGCCTTGCATGGGTTCAAAAATAATTTCGGGAAGAAAAAAAAAGAGGCCGAAGTATAAAAAAGGAGACCCTGCCAAACAATTGAAAAAGAAGTCAATTTTTTTTGACTTTCCATATTGGGAGGTTAGTATGGGTTTGATCCTATTTTTTAGGTTATGTATTGTGAAATGTTTGTGGGTTCACTAGGATCCTTGACCTAAATGATGCTTTCTACTGAATTTTAGGTACTTCTTCTACCCCACAACCTCGATGTCACGCATATTGAAAAAAATGGAAGTTGTATGCTTAGTAAAAATTTCGCCTCATATTTGACTTTGTAAATGCTTATATAATTTATATGTTTTTTCTGAAAGACTTTTCAGGGATTTGAGCACTTTTCAACAGACCAATCAACATAAATGACTGAGGTATGATTGTGCATCTGTATTATTACTGTATATTGTAGAACACATGTTGTTTATTTATGAATATCCATTTTCATGTTGCGCAGAAGACTAGTGACAGAAAGAGATGTAAGGGAAATGTAGCTGAAGTTGAGACCGGGGGAAGTTCTTTGCAAAGTGCACAAACCACCAATGTGCCTCAAAAAGCGAGGAAAACAAGAGGTAGGACATGTTTGCAGGTTATGGCAACTGGGGCAAAGGAGAAAAAATTAGTTGAGTGGAATGCGAGGGGGAAGCCCGTTGGAGATGTATCAGTGAAGTTCTCATCTACTATGGGGGTGATAGTATGTGAACAAGTGCCAATTAATATTGAGACTTGGCATGGAGTTAGTGATCAAGCTAAGGAAAGTCTTTGGACACTTTTGATGGTAATTTTAGTTATGTTTCTTTAAGTCTCATCTACTATCAGTTCTCTACTGCAATCTGCATGTTTATTTAGTTATTTTCCTTTGCACTTATTTTGTCATGGAGTTAGTACTCAAGCTAGTGGTTTATAGACAAAGCTTTGATATTTTATAGCAAAAATACTTGGTCGATGTGTGCTTTAAGTTGTTCGTCATGCAACAAATGGGGAAACTTTGGAGATCTTGGAAATCTGAGCTTTCAACTAAAATTAGAAAAATCATGGAATCAAGATCAACTAATGTAGAGCAAACAAGTCAACTTGCTAACTTAAGGCCTCCTGATGTGTCCTTAGATGAATGGGATCAGTTTGTTAAAAGTCGAATGACTGAGAAATGGCAGGTAAGTAATCTCAGAAAATTGATTAAGTTTATTTTGCATTGCATTTTATCGTAGTTTTAACATGACTAACATTTATTCATGTAGGAAAAAAGTACGAAAATGAGAGGCATAAGGGCAAAACAGATTGTGAACCACACCTTGAGTCGAAAAGGATATAGTCGTAAGGAAGATGAGTATGGAAGTGATACTTGGAATTTTCACCTGTTTGAATTCATATTTCTGCGTATTTAGTTTTTTCTTTGCTTTAGTATGTTTATTACTTCCCATTTGCGGAACAAACTACACCCAGAGAAGCCTTTGACTAAGCCAGCACTATGGATTGAAGCACATGTCTCGAAGAAAAAGACAAGCGAGGCTAATGCAACCAAAATTGTAAGCAATTTCATTTGGAAGGTAACACTTGAGTTTACATATTCTAATAATTACATTTCACTTTGTTTTGTGTATTTATTTTTTGTAGGATGCGATAAAAAAGAAAATAGACGAGGCTCCACCTAATGATGATGGGGAGGAGATTTTAACTCAAGTACTCGGTAAGGACTATCCTGGTCGTGTTAGAGGTCTTGGAGCGGGGGTTACGAAAACCATGTTGTATGCTCAATCACAAAGGGAGTATAAGTATGCTAAAATGGAGGCAGAAGTAAACAAAATGAGAGTGTGGAAGACAAAAATAGAGGTTGTATTATCTTTCAAACTTGGAATTACCTTGGATGATGATGATGACATAAATGATCACGACGATGATGAAAGGCGGGAAGATTCACCTGTTGAAAATTCCAAGGTAAAATATTCATGTGTATATTTGTATAGTCTTTATCTTATTTTTTTTATATATAATCCTATGATGATGCTTAGTGATATTTTATTTAATTCGTAGGACAAATTCCAAAGTGGTGCAGTTGAAAGTGCAAGTGTAGGGGCTACTACAACTCCACAGGCACATAGCATTTTCCTTTTGAATAATTATACCTTTAACTTGGATAGCTATGTATACTTTTATCTACCTCATTCATAGTCGCGACAAGGAAGCATAGATCAGCCTTCAATCAATGACAAATGCAAGTTGTTCAATTGGAATGGTGATGGAGAAAAAGTGGCAAAAGGATACATCTCAGCTAATTATCCAAAAGCATCTGTTCATGGATACATACTTGGCCCAGATTGTTATAGAGTTTTCATTGAAGAAGTGATGGTGGAAAATGCTGAATTTTATCGCTATGAGCCAGAATTTACGAACCTTGCAGATTCCATTGGTAGCACAATAGCTTGGCCGATCAAATACATTGTACTTGATCAGGTAATCATGGTTTTTTTTGTCCATTGTCTTTGTATGTCATTTTTAATGATTCCTAGTCTTAAAGTTGCTACTTTTAAACTTGATTTCAGTAGTTGGATTAGTTTTGCTCTAGTTTTAGACCATTTTTTGTTTGCTGAATTTAGCCACTAATGGCCTCAGCTAAATATATGACTAAATACTCTATGATTCAGTTTTAAAGTAAGTTCTAATCTTGGCAAAATATTCTATATATAATGTTTAGGTTTATAGCATTAGCTAAATGGATATATACTCTATCATTTAGGTTTAAACTTTTAGGCTTTTTAGGAATAGGGAGTTTAGGTTTACGACATTCAAGTTAATTTGAAACTGGTGTTGCATTTGTTTAAATACACCTATACTTGGTTTTTGGTAAAAAATTTTGATATAACATAAATCATTTACATCCATCTTTTCATTTGTGATATAGTCTTTTATATGCTAGATTGCTAATGAAATAGTAATAATTTTGGAGTAGGATGTGAAGTTGAATTTGTAATTTGACTTACCACATTTGTGATATGGTCTTTGTAATCATGAGTTTTTTTAGTCTTATTGTAACTTATGTTAGAACTTTCTGCCATGCCATTTGGACAGGGACATGACATTAGTTGAAGCCATTAAGACACTTTGTCTGAGCTTGTTGAATATGAAGTTAGATATCTCGACCGCTAAGACTCCTCTTCGTATAATGGAGTCATTTTGTATAGTGCATATCAAAGTTGTGCATCTGATAAAATTGTGAACAGATTCTCTTGATATGTTATTAGACCTATCTTCTAAGAATATTTCAGTAGATGGGATCTTTTGTATAATGATGTGGATGGTAGAACATCTTGTATGAATATTTGACAAAATGGAGTTGAATGTTTTGTGGTCATTGTATGGCAAATGTGAAAGGCAGGTTGTGTCTGATGCTTGTATGAAAAATGTGCACGACAGGTTTGTTCTAAAAAATGGGCATTTACGCTTTATAAACGCCATATTTTATGCCCTGGTTTAGTAATCCTTATTCATGGCGTACCTAAAACGCCATAAAATAGGTGTTTTTTTGGTATTACAAACCCTTTTAATGGCGTTTTTTAAACGCCATTAAGTATATACTCATTCATGGCCTTTTTAAAACGCCATTAAATATGTTTTTCTTGGATTACAAAAACATATTTCATGGCTTTTTATAAACGCCATAAAATATATCCTCATTCATGGCGTTTTAAAAATGTCATTAAACAAGTGTTTTTTGGATTACTAATCCTTATACATGGCGTTTGATAAACGCCATAGAATATATTTTTCATGGCGTTTCAAAAAACGTCGTTAAATAATATTAGAAAGCATGACATCCGTATAGACGTCGTTTGGGGATGGCGTTTAAAAACGCCATAGAATGTCTTCCATGGCGTTTTTCCAATGTCGTTGATGACTACATTTCTACTAGTGAACAAAATCCTCTAAGCAACCATAAATCATCAATAGAGTTCACATGTACACAAAGCATACAAAACAGTCCTCATACCTAAACCCTAATTTTGCATAAAATCTGAAAATTGGGATTGAGAATCACCTGTTCTCACCAACCGTCAAGTCCATCGTCACTAGCCCCCTCGTCAGAGTTCTCCACCAGCACCAGCACCGCGAACAGCAGCTTTGCCTCCTCACCAGCGAAAAGCAGCTCGACCCCTCTTCTCTTCGGGTGAGATGGAGAACATGTCTCTTCTGTCTTCGTTCCCCCTTTTTTGTAATTCAATTGAGTTTCTTTTTTTTAAATACAAACTAATGGGATCCGTTAAAAAATCATTGAGAAGGGCACGAGACGAAATGAATTAGAACCTGAGGGGTACCACATGAAATATGTAAAACAGTTGTACACCACATGAATTAAGTTATACCTCAGGATACCTCGTGAAATTTCCGAAAAAAATATTTTGACAGGGTTGAAACTAAGGGCCCCACCCTGCTTTTGGCAATTGTATACTCCAGTACTCCACTATAAAGATTAAAGGATACCTTAAATCAACAATCTTGCTAAATTAGGCAGATTACTTGTGCACAGTGAGGTTATAAAGGACTAACTACTCTTTAAGTTAGATATGGAGAAGACTTATGACAAAATTGAATGGTAATTTTTATCAAAACTTTTGCATAAGTTTGATTTTCATACCAAATTTATTGGATGGATTATGGAGTTATCTCTACGCACTATTACTTTTTTTTGTTAACGAGGGTAACTCACCTTTGGTGGTAAACCTCGGGCACGTGACCCCAGACATTATTACTTTCTTTATTTTAGTTAATGATGAATCAACTAAATAATTTTTCCAATCAAAAGGATATTGTGCCAAGTGATCTGTTATCACCATTTCTATTCATTTTGGCAACAAAAGATATTGGCTTGCACTCTTCAATTGGAGGCTAACATTAATAAAAATATTAATATTCTTGTTTAGTAAGAATAGTATGAAAATACCTCTACCATTACTTCTTAAAAGGTGTTTGCTATTCTTGATCGATTCTATCAACTTTTTAGCCAAAAGTTAAATGTGTAGAAATCTAGCTTCCAAGCTTCTAATAATACATTGCAACAACATATCCACCCGATCTACTATATATAGTGACCCTTGGGATTATACATTCTCTAAATTTTAGGTCGCCCTATTATTAATGGTAAAGTAAATAGAGATACTTTTGTTGACGTGGTTCTAAAAAGGAAACAACAACTAACAAAATAAAAAACCTCAAGTTTATCATATTAAGGACGAAAAGTTCTCATTAAATCTAATCTTAATGTTAAACCTATTTTTCTAATGCAATCTTTCTCTTGCCAGGTAATATTCTTCATGAGATGGATAAGATCTATAAACACTTTTTTTAAAATAAGGGAGCTAATTAACTACAATCCATTGATTAGTTGGGATAAGATATGTTCAGATACCATGTTGCAGAGTCTTGGGATATATAAAGCCAAAACAATGAATATTGCGTTTCAAATGATTTTTTTTTTGGAAAATTCCCAACATAGTGTTACTCGTATTCTTTTATATCGCTAACTAAGAATACACTAGTATCGATAGAGTTTCTTTGGAAAATTCCCAATAGAGTGTTACTGGGTCTTGCAACTAGTAACGTAGGTGGGTCCGAGTTATAAATGATAAATATCTTAAAGGAGATAATGTGTTACGATATAAGAAAAAACAATGCACTTCATGGCAGTGAAGTAATTTAATGTTTATTCGATCTCAATTTGAAACTGGACTGCGTTGGAACATTGGTGATGGACACACTGTCCATTGTTGGTTAGATAATTGGGTTCTTTATAGACCACCCATGATAAATCCTCTAAATCACGAAGAGTTAGATAAACATAAAATCTCATTTATTACCTCAAAAATGAGAATTTATGAAATAAGAGAATAATCTACAAAGAACTTTCTACGCACTCTTCTCTCTAGTGGCGTCTTGAGCCAGATCTTAACTACTGAAATTCCAAAAAATAGTTTCATGCACAGATCGTCTTTATTGGAGACCATCTTCTTTAGGATGGTTTTCGACAAAAAAAATTTGCTATGACTAATATTCCTAATGAAAGTCAAGATTCTAGTTTTTAATATAAGTGGATTTGGAAGTTGGACGTGCCTCCTAAAGTTCAACATTTCTTATGGAAGATTGCTAAACATATATAGGTTGTCAACAAAGGTCTAAGACCATGTGCAACAGAGAGTCACACGAATCAAAACTCATTTCAGTCACATCAGCAACTATTCCTGCCATGTCAGCTTTCCACTAACTTTTCAGCTTTTTACATTTTTCATCCACAACAGAGAGTCGCGCGAATCAAAACTCACTTTACACTTTTTTTTCATTTTTAAGCTAAATGTTGATTTATTTTTCTTAAAATTTTTGTTAATGATATTATTAATATTAATATTAATACGTCTAATTAAAATAAAAAGGCACAAAATTAAATTTAGAAATATTTTATTAAATTGATAAACTGAAAAAACACGAAAACAAAAAAATAAGGCTAACTATATGTAACCCAATACTAATTTTTTTAATTAAAAAAAGTCAAACTTCATTGATTAATTAAAACGACATTACACCTAAGATAACACATCAACTGAAACTCCAATTTAACAAACATATGACAAAATGAAACAACAACACATAACATACGATGCGAAATGAAATATACTTGAAACATAACAATCGAGCGATAACAAACATATTAGTCCATGCTCTCATCAATGATCTTCCCTATCTTTGCTATCTTCACTCGCAGCTTGTGGCTCTCCATTGCTAGCTCCGACATTTTTTCCGTAAGCTCCTGAATATGGTCGTCCTTATCAATAATTTTATACCTGAGTTCTGAATTATCCTTCTGCAGTCGATGTTTCTTATCACGCAAAGTTGAGATCCTACGATGAAGAATGTCCATGGCTTCGCGGCTTCCATCGTATAAAATCTCTTCAAACTCCTCTTTACGTAGTCGCTTGAGTTGATACTTGTCCTCTGCATCGAACCATGGCTCATTACAATATCTTTTGATATTGTAATCGTCCGTTTGAGTGAGGAGAGTATTTGGAAGTGAAAAGTGAACAAAGTCTTTTGTAGAAGTAGAAGATGGAAGAAAGGGTGAGTTCTGTCAGAAAATACGATGTGTATTTATAGGCGAATATTTCAACTATCCGGTTTTTGTTCAAACTTCAAATTTGAAAGTTGAAAGTTGAAATTTGAACGTTGATATTTGAAATTTAAAATTTCACCCATTCAAATTGTACGACAAAGTATAGTTGGTAGTATATTTTTATGTTTTATTGTATGTGTGTGTGTTTTCATGTTCCATTTGTAGTGGGTATTGTTATTTAATGTTCAAATTTATGTATTTTTATGGTGTAAGTTTATGTTGATTTAAGTTAATGTTGTTTATGTGACTATAAATCTTTAACCTATGGTAAACTTAGCAAAAAAAAATTTTTACACAAATATATGCAAAATGGGTGTCATTGGATAGAGAAAAAAAATCATATTAAAAAATAATGTTTTTAAAAAACAAATATATGTATATATTTATTTATGGGTGAAATGGGGGTTTTAATTTTATTAAAACCCCTTGACACATGGCGCGTTCCCATTGGCCAAAATTTGGCCAATGAGAGCACGCCAACGCACAACCCAAAGAATAAAAAAAAGTATAAAAAACTTGCAGCAGCTTTTAAACAAATTGAGTCGCTGCCATGGGTTGATTCATTCCCCTCGACTCAAACTATTCTCTCTCCTCCATCTCAGTATTTGTGATGAGCTGTCCACCCATTTGATTCGCACGGCTCTTCGATGCCCATGGTCTAATTACAACAATTGCATATGGTTGTGCCAATGGATTGTGTATTTTGTAATTGTCAAACTGAGTCTACCAATCTTATTTTGTTGGAATTTCATATGATCAAGCAACTATTAATTAAGCCAGGTGGAGCTTTCTTCTATCTTGAATTATAAGTTTGATTTTGGAGTAGATACAAAGTACACACCACAACCCTTCACAATATTAGGAACAAGATTAGGGAAGCCAAGATGTGCAAACTAGTGTTTTTTTTTTTTTAATTTATATCCATGTAGAAATGGGAGGAATCTAAGAAATTTGGATTTCTCTAGGATCAGGCTTAGGCATTCTTTTACCTCAATTTCCCCATCTTATTTGATGATTATCTCTAAAACTAGAGGTGTTAATTGGCATAAACCACCGATTGGATTTTATAAGCTTAATTTTGATGGATTCAAACTTAATATTGGAAGCATCTTATGGATTTGTTATTCGAGATAACAAAACTAATAAAGTTAGTTTGGAATATTTGGATGGAGGAACTTGTGGGACTTACTTCATTGTATTTGCAAGTGCAAGGGCACTGGGATTTCATAAAGGGATCAAAAGAGCAAAACAATTGGGTAGGTATTGTTAATTTACAAATTGAAGGTGACAATTTGTGTATAGTCAACAATGTTATAAGTGGTTGGGTATGCCCATGGAATATTGAACTCCTACAATTTGATACTATGATAGATCTAATTTCTTTATGTAACATTTCAATTCAAAATGTTTTCAGCTAAGCTAATACTGTTGCAAGTGAGATTACTGATCATCTTGTGTACATAGTATTTCTACTATCGGATGTTTTGAGAAAGATACAGAATTCAAGGTTCTCATCCATAAAGTTGCTCTAAGATAGTGCATTGCTCGGTTGTAGTAGTTTTCTGTTTTAATTATTTTCCCAACTTAAAAAAAAAAAGAAAATACTAAAGTCCCCAACAACTCATGAGGGCTGGGTGAGAATCAGTCTCTCATGCTTCCATTATTTAGGTTAGCTTTGGTCTTTCTCTCTCCTTCCCCTCTTCTCCTCTTTGTTCATCTTCGGAGTTAATACTCAATATCCATCTTCCCTCTTTTTTTTTTTTTTTTTTCTCCTTCATCCCTTTTTTTGCCTTTTAAATAAGGGGCAGTTTTGGGGTTTTGTTTTCAGTTTGGCGTCTTTTTTTTTTTTGTTCTTGAGGTGCAACCCTCATTTTGAAACGCTCTTTGGTTAATTTGCTATAAGGAGATTAGTTTTGGTAAGACAAGGAAACCAAATCCGGCTAAGAGAGGTTTTTTGGGAGGAAGAAAATGTATGGGCAT
The DNA here is from genome assembly GCA_963922045.1 of Persicaria maculosa. NCBI lineage: Eukaryota > Viridiplantae > Streptophyta > Magnoliopsida > Caryophyllales > Polygonaceae > Persicaria > Persicaria maculosa. Next base: position 59,991,719 of record OY998261.1, read on the forward strand.
GGCCAAGTGCTGATGTCATCATCATCAACTGGAACTTCCATGGGTGTTGCAAATGCAGACTGTGTGTCGTCATCTCAAGATCACCACCACCATCCCCTCTTCTCCTCCTCACTCCAAAACCCTAACATGAGCTTCAACTTCATGCCTTCTTTCCACTCTTTCCCCTCTCTCCTCCCGGTAATTCTTCATTCTTTCCCCTTTTTTTTAAATAAAATTTTTCCCCCAATTTTTAGGGTTTTTGCTTTGTCTGAATTGGGCTAATTTGGTTCATGATCTTAGAAGGAAGAAAATGGGATGTTTGGGTTGTTGAGATCATCTGGCGGTAGGAAGGAGGAGCACCTTGAAAGCTTATCGGAGACCGAGCAGCTTGAGCTCGATGGCGCCGCCATGTCAGCGGGAAATGAACTCGAGATGATCAGCTGCTCCCATCCTGACGCCCTCGGCAACCTTCCACCGCCGCCTGGCTCAAAGAAGAAGCGCTACCACCGCCACACCGCCCGCCAGATCCAAGAGATGGAATCGTAAGATGAAAAACAAATTTCACTTTTTCGTGCATTTTAGATCGTTATCTAACCTATGGATAAAAAAACACAATTTTGAATATCGTTTTTATGATTGCATGTTAAATTGATGGAACTTAATTAATTAGGGGCTTAATTTGAAGTTAATTGTGTATATATTGTAATTAACCAAACACGGCCTTAATTGGAATGCAGGTTGTTCAAGGAGTGTCCGCACCCGGATGATAAGCAAAGGTTGAGGCTGAGCCAGGAGTTGGGGCTGACGCCGCGACAAATCAAGTTTTGGTTTCAAAATCGTCGAACCCAGATGAAGGTATATATATCTGCATATGATTATTCATTAATCCAAACAAATCTGGGTGTATTTCAAATTAAATAGAAAATTAAGCTTAATTTCTTGATAAGTACAGTAGTAATTAGGGTTTATTGAAGTGTCAGCACCCACATTCATGATTCATTCATGGCAATGGCAGTGGATAGTACCGAAGCTGGTGGGATGGGTAATGAATAAAGAGTAGAGAGGGTCAAAATTTGGAGTTTTTGTGACAGTGAAAGAAAGCAATTCAAGATGATAAAAGCACCGTTTCCCCATAAAAGAGATTGTGATTAATTTATGACTCATACAAATCAAACTCTCATCTGTAAAGTGTATTTAATCATATTTATTGGTATATGAATTTCTATGCTTGAGGCCTCATATATCAATATTCATGGTGATGGAAGGGGGGAGAAACAAGAATTAATTAATTCTATATATTAACTCTTACCATTAATTTCTCTCTTTCTCTTTCAAATTCATGGACAGTGTTTAATTTATTGATTGACATTAGATAAAGAGCCACCAGTCTCACTATTAATAGCCTGTAAATCATTTAAACCCTCTTCAACTGTATTCAATTACTTGAGTGTGCACTTCATTCTGATCATATTAATTTTTGTGTACTTGTACACATTGTATATCTGTTTGAATATGTATGTTTGATATGTAACTCTTTTGTTCTTTTGGGGTTCAAAAGCCAAACTAGACTGTGAATTTTGATTCCTTATTTCAACCTTGAGAATAACAGCTAGTGCTATATATGAAGAGTTGGGCTTTGGATCTAATGTTTCAAGAAAGTTTAGGGTCAATCTAATTGACATATATAAGAATAAAGATACCAATTTTAACACCTAGCTAGTTGCCCATTATATTAATTATTAAGTTGTGGAATTCTTATATATATAACTGTGTTGGTTTAATTTCTATTTAGGCTCAACAAGATAGAACGGACAATATGATATTAAGGGCAGATAATGAGAACCTAAAGACCGATAATTACCGCCTTAAAACGCTGATTAGGAGTCTAATGTGTCCAACTTGTGGAGGAGCCTCCTTGCTAGGAGAGGTGGAATACGACGAGCAACAACTTCGTCTTGAGAACAGCAGGCTTAAGGAGGAGGTATATATATATATATATGTTGATGCTTCTGTTTTCAAGTTACTATTATGATGATGAGAAATGCTTAATTACTATATTATCTGTATATCTAAATTGGATGTTATTGCAGTTGGACAGGCTTTGCAGCATAGCTTCAAGGTACAGCGGTCGCTCTCTCCATCCAATGGGACCGCCACACCCACCACCGCCACCTGGATTCCTCCAGCCGTCACTAGACCTAGACATGAGCATATACTCAAAGCACTTCCATGAGCCACCCTCAGCCATTCCACCAATTCCGATGCCACTCCTTCCCAGTGACATTGATCATCATGGTCAGTTCCAAGGTGGAATCCTTATATTGGGGGAGGAGCAGTCTCTTGCTATGGACCTTGCCTTGTCGTCACTCGATGAGCTGGTGAAAATGTGTCAGATGGATGAGCCCCTTTGGCTTCGGAGCATCAACAAGGAGAACACCAGTTTTCCCTTGGATGTGCTCAATGTGGAGGAGTATGCAAGGATGTTTCCTTGGGAAATGAATGGGAAGAAGCAGTATAATGAGGCGTGTTGTAGGACCGAGGCCACACGACACACTGCTTTGGTTATCATGAATAGCCTCAATCTCGTGAACACTTTTCTTGATGCTGTAAGATTTTGATCATATCTTACCATAAATCAATGGAATCCTTTCTTGGATACTGACTATTTAATTTTGGTTACTTCTTTCTATATAAAGGATAAGTGGATGGAGCTATTTCCTTCAATAGTTTCTCGGGCTAAGACGATTCAAGTTGTGGCTTCCGCAACCTCTGGTCATGCAAGCGGTTCACTTCACCTGGTTAGTGTGATTGTACATATATATTGATCTTTTAACCTCTTAAAATGGTACATAAATATATGTTAATGTTTGACTGATCTAAAAAAAAATTGACTATATATTGATATTTGTTCGATCTCTTCCTAAATCTGTACGCAGATGCATGCCGAATTGCAAGTTCTTACACCTTTAGTGCCCACAAGAGAGGCATGTTTCCTACGTTACTGCTACCATAACGTAGAGGCTGCGATTTGGTCAGTTGTTGATTTCCCCATAGACAGTTTTCATTGTTCCAACACTCTCCAAACATCACTGCCGCAGTACAGGAGACGCCCCTCTGGCTGCATCATCCAGGACATGCCTAACGGTTACTCGAGGGTAAAGACTAATGCCATTTTTTGTTGGTTATGGGCCATTCTCGTACATGGGTTATATGATATATATATATGTACTATGCAGGTTACTTGGGTCGAACACGCAGAAGTAATAGGGGAGAAGCCCGTGCATCCAATCTTCAGCGAACATGTCAGCAGTGGTATGGCATTCGGTGCACAGCGCTGGTTGGCTATCTTACAAAGGCAGTGTGAGAGGGTTGCTAGCCAAATGGCAAGGAACATATCCGATCTTGGAGGTAATCTAGTTGCTGCATACGAATACTCGAATGTGCATCATACACACTTTGGGGATTATTTAGCAGCTGAATATGTGTTATATATATTGTTGTGTGTTAAAGCAGTGATACAATCACCGGAAGCGAGAAAGAACCTGATGAGACTGGCGCAGAGGATGATAAGGATGTTCTGCACCAACATAAGCACAAGCGCGGGCCAATCATGGACCGCACTCTCTGATTCAGCCGAAGACACGGTTAGGATCACCACTCGCAAGGTGACGGAACCAGGGCAGCCTAATGGGGTGATTCTGAGTGCAGTTTCCACCACTTGGTTGCCTTACCCACACCACCAAGTCTTCAATCTCTTGAAAAATGAGCACAAACGATCACAGGTAACCCAATCCACCGCCTTCCCTTTAAGCAATATACTAAGAAACCATCAACAATGTGATCACTAGCTATCTTGATTATGAATCTGTACAACAGATTGAAGCTCTTTCCAATGGCTACACCTTACATGAAGTGGCCCATGTCGCGAATGGATCTGATCCAGGGAACTGCATCTCTCTTCTTCGTATCAATGTAAGCGCGGATTAAGCTTAATTCCGGTTTTCGAATTGAATATCCGCTCCTAGAATGTAGAGCTAATGCTGACAAATCAACATGCTGACAAATTATTATTTTTGGTTATGTGATGTGTATGAATTAAGGTGGCAAGCAACTCCTCCCAGAATGTGGAGCTAATGCTGCAGGAAAGCTGCACAGACGCATCAGGCAGCCACATAGTCTACACCACAGTGGATGTTAACTACATCCAGCTAGTCATTAGCGGCGAGGATCCATCCTGCATCCCTCTCCTCCCCATTGGTTTCTCCATCATCCCGGTCTCCACCAGCGAACCACCGCCACCCGAGGAGGGCAGCGCACCGGGAGGAGGTGGGTGCCTGCTTACTGTAGGGCTCCAAGTCCACGCCAGTACAATCCCAACTGCAAAGCTGAGCCTCTCAAGCGTCACAGCCATCAATAATCACTTGTGCAATGCTGTCAGCCAAATCAATGCCGCCCTTAACGGCAGCAGCATAGCCTCTCCTGCTGACAACAGTCCCACCCCAAAGGGCTCTGCTGGGCCTTGAATGGGAGTTGGGAGGGGTATTTCGGTCATTTCGTCGACTTAGACTTAATTGTTCAGATGGTTGTAGGTATCTCCTATCTTATCTTTACTATTCAAATTTCGACACATCATCAATCAACTTGTACTGTTTAAACAGTAAGTCAAGTGTTTTGATGATGTGTCTAAATTTGAGAAATGTAAAGTAGGCAAGAAGATGATACACAGTGCAGTTGGAAAAATGACATTGTGTTGTGGTAAATTAAATGACAGCTGGGAGTTGGGTAAGTTGGTTGGTAGGTGTGTGGTAGTTGGAATTAACTAGTGTGTGGTATTAAATTTTAGGCGAGTGGTAGAAGTCAAGAGCGAACCAGTTACAGTGAGTCCCCCCATTGCTTGTCCTGGGCTGGTGATGATGATGAGATTAAAGACAATGAAGAATCCTAAAAATTAAGGAGAATATCTGTCACCAGCTCAACAAAGAGCACATGGGTATTGGTTCGGGAATTGACTTTTGCCTTTGCCTTTTGTTTTCTAAAGTGATTCCATTATTCCTACTTGTGTTTTTGTGAACTAGACATAATATATATGTTATCATTGACTTGTGGTGAGTCAAAGCCTCTTTGAATTGATTTATTCTTCTTCACTCTTTATGGTCTATGGGATAGTCTACATATATCCCTTCAAAATTCAAATTGATATTGAATGAAGTTGATGCTATGAGGTCATCAATTTGAGTCCCATAAATGAACCATGAAGGGTGTTGGATCTTTTAGAGGTGTGTTAGTGTGTAAATAAAATAAACATAAAATTTTCTCTAGATATCGGATATATTTAGAGAAATATGTATATACTAGTTTAGTATAGTTAGAGAAATAGGTATATACTAGTTTAGTGCTAGGCATGGGTCTTATGTAATATAATTTTATACACTATTAAATATACTAATGAAATAAATTTAAATAATATATATAGTAGTTTCTTAATGAGTCATTTGAGTTTAAATATTCATCAAGCAATCATTAATACTAAATGAGTTTGTATGGTGAGTGAAAAATGTTCTTAATTATAAAATAAAAAAAGAACTGTATATCAAAGAACTGCAAATCAAGTGTTTAAACCCAATTTAATATCTACATAATCAAGTATTGGCCTAAAATCCAATAATAATAATATAACCTGCATTAAAAGGTGAAACTATTTATTTCAACTTGTCTCGACTACATGAAATAAACATTTCAGGATTCATATTCACTCCTACTCCAATCATCCATATTAAAAATAATTTGAAGCTACATTATTTTTTTAAGAAAATCCAAAGTATTTGAAGAATGATAACTAAAACGTTGATAAAGACACATATTCAACATCCTACTATTGAGCATAATGAAACTTTTTATGCCAAAATGCATAAAAGCATTGAATCTTGAACCATTCGATTATACAATCTACATAAAAAACATGCATGAACGATATCCTAATGAGCTTTTTATACCATAACGAAAATCCCTCCAAGCATGACCTTTAATCGCTAAAATACTTCGTGTACCATAGAAGGATGGAGTTTGGATATGGCTGCAATCAAAGACATTAATTTAGACATCGTGTTAAATGGTAGAAAATGTACTTGTCCATGTGACATAGACATTAATATCTTTAATTTTCCACAATGACAAATATATTTTAAAAAAGCAATACTTATACATGTTATACGTGTAATATTACGAATATGTTGAATTCCGATAAATGTATGGGAGATAACTTGGAAAATATATTTTTGCAAATATGTTGAGTTCAAATAATTGTTAAGGTGGTAAAAGAGAATTAAATGCAATGACAATTCAAAACACATAAAGCGGTTGCCATTTGTGTAGAAAACATTCTACATGCAATACTCTAAGGATAGAAGAGAAAGGTTAACGTACCGTTTCGAGATATGTTAAGTGATGTTGTAGGTAACATTTTGGAAGATCTCTTTGTATACTACATTAGGTGTAGCATATATTATGTGGTTTTCCTTCAGCATTTCAGATCAAAATCTTCAAACCTTTTCTACTTGTAACCCTCAAAAGTGCAACATACAATTGTCTATGAGTGAAAACAGGTTGACGAAGATATAAGCCAACTTGCGAAAGTGATTGACCTTGACTTTTATTATCGCCATCGCAAAACATACCATCAATGGAAATTGTTTTCTCTGAAATTTGAATGGATATCTTGTATTAGATGGTATAAGGACCATGCGTGGGATGTAAACTGTTGCTCTTATGTTTCTTCCAGATATGATATCAACTTGTACAATATGCTTTCCAAGATGGATGACTATCAATCTAGTTCAATTGCATAATCCAGCTAATTGGTCAATATTTCGCATCAACATAACTGGGATGCCCACCTTCAACTTCAGTTTATGGGTTGGGACACCGGAAGATTTAATGCTATTTAGAAAATCCGTTGAATAAACTATATCTTGATCAACATTATAGCCTTCAGATGTCTTAATACTATCAAAACTCAAGTAAACATGGTCTTTTCCAAGCAACAGAGATAATACATAATCATTCCCTTCTTCGACCATGTCATTTGTAGGAGCTAGAACAACCCTTTCTTGAAAGAAGTTTGCAAGATTCTGGATATTAGATAATGACGGATAGGTCCAATGGACAATGGATGCAGTAGGATCATCAACGCCACTGAGAGATCCGAAGGAATTTGTATGTTTGAGTTAACATCATCTCCATGACCCTCATTACCATCTCCAATATTAAGAATCCATTCTGAGAATATTTTTGCAGCAATAGCTTCTGAATCAGAATTTCCCTGAGCAATCCTCATATTTTTGGTCAACTTGAGTATCTTGCAATACTTCCACAAATATGATGAATTGAGTGTTGATGAAATAATATCTGCTCTGCTTCCTTTAAAAACAACGGGTAGGATTTGTTTAAAGTCTCCACCAAATACAAGCAACTTACCTCCAAAAGGTTTATGTAAGTTGGCGTTATCAATCTTCTTTCCAATGCCTCAATAATAGTATAATGGAAATTATAACTTGATGAAGTAGCTAACTTGATAATATTATTGAAATGTTTAAATTTAGCCAAAACAGAAATGCAATACCTTAAAAATAACAAAAAGACACCAAATACCAAACACGTGATTTAAGAAAATATCCAGAAGAAAACATTGGAAATAACTTAATTCTGTCAAAGGATTTCACTTCTCGATCTTTAAAGTAACCGTCTTTATTAATGGAGTCACTTCATCTGCTGATGTCTCTTCTTCTCCTATCATCGCACAACTCTTTTTTTGACTTGTCATCCACTTCAGTTGCTAACGAATCATCTTCACCATCAGACAAAACCACATAGTTAAGCTTGCTTTTGATTGGAACATGCACCTCCTCTGTAAGACGCACATCATCTTGAACACGCACTTGCTTTGATTTGAGTAAATTATGGGAAGAAGAATCATGTAATAATAAATTAATTTTCATAAGATAAATGGATTTGAAAATTATTATTAAATATAGGGGAATGGTAAATTACTACATTTTTTAGTAGGAAGATCATTTTTATATTTCTCAATCATCAATGAATCATCTATCATCCTTGAAATAGAGGAGGCAACACTTGGGTTCATCAAGTTATCATCCTTAATGTCAACTTTAAACAAAAAAGTTTTGTTTATCATGACATTGAAGTCGGATGGGATAGTCTATATATCATCATCCTATTGGTACGATAAAAATATGTTATGTGATTATGTATAACCATAATAAAAATATTTTATTGTTTGTCACTTAATACCTTTGGAAAGGAGTCTAAAATAGCAAACACAGATGTTTGTATAAGTTGACAAACATCTTGGTCAAACATGATGAAAAATGCAGATTCATCTTCGTGAACTACCCTTATGACAACCTTAAACCTACAAACAAAAATAACATTAAATAACAAAAATTATGATATAATATACACCTATAAGCATAACTAACATGTAATAGATTAGCATATCTATTAACACCATAATTGAGGGTTTTATCACACTTTCTAAAGTAAACTTTGTCACCTTGGTGTGTAACTTTAGTTTTGCAGCTCTTGCGGGAATTATAAAACCATCCACGGGCATCATCAAACCCAAAAATGGTACCAATTGTGACAAAAGTTCCCACCAACATTTTCCAGGGAGATAAAATAGTTATATTTTTTAGGGATGAAGATCAAAAAAATATTGGAATAGTTAAAGGGCTAAAAAATACTTACACGATTGGTTGATTTTATCTCATCAAGTGTCTTCCTATAATCCTATCATGTAGTTTGAAGAAATGATCTTCAGGTAAATAATATATCTCGGTAGGAAGTTAAACAACATCTGAACTTTGCATGTTATTGAGTGCTGAAGACTACAATAAATAATAATAATAACAAAATACGGAGTATAAGTATATCTTGTCATAAAGAAACATTAAACATTATTATTGAAAATAATAATTACCCTTTTTTGAAAGCAACTATCTCTTGAATGTTTTTGTCATTAACATACAACTTTGTGGCACCTGTATTGCAGTTTGAGATATACATCTCATCTACAAAATATGTAAAATATAAGTGGATCTAAAATGAAATTTCATAAAATTGGAGTGAAATTATCTATCAAATATATGTATATATGAATGACAATACCTTTAAAACATCCAATGTTAGCAAACTTTTGAAAATGACAACCACATGATCATTATAAGTGACATTCTCGTAATCATTAAATGCTTCGCCTTCAGCGTATGAATCCCACATATTACATCTAATTATAGCATTCCTACAAATAAAATATAGTACATTTATGCCAAAGTGATTAAGGTAATAAAACATAAGGTGGCTAAACCATAGTACTGACAATTAGTATTGTATTACACAACTTAAAAAATAAAATATAGTATTTCTAAATAAATATGCATAAAAAATGATTATATTACCATGTTAATCCCTAGTTTTAATTTGGATAATATATTTAAATCTGGTATCTAAGTATCTAACTATCATTTTTGGATTTTAATATATTAACCACTTGAAAAAAATAATGCAATATACAATTTTTAAGATTTCAGGTTTAAAATTTTAGCTATCCAAAACCAAACTTTACACATATTACAAATATTTTAGCTCAGTCAAATACTGTAAAGTAGTTCTGATATGATCATAGGTTTATAATACCAATTTGTTATATTTAAAAATTAATGCAATTTGTTATATTTAAAAATTAATGCAATTTGTTATATTTAAAAATTAATGCAATTTGTTATAATAGCAATCCAAAAATATTAAATGATAGTAATAACTAAAAATATTTAAATGAATGCAATACGTGTAAAGTAATTCCAAATTTTAGCTAAGTAATTGACAATTTGTATTGTATTACACAACTCAAAACAATAAAATATAGTATTTCGAACAAATATGCATAAAAATGTTTATATTACCTATGATTTTGGATCAAGACACTTCTCCTATCATGCAGACAATAACTTTGTCTGAGGGATTTAGTCATAGGACCAACAAACATCACATGCCCAATGACATCTATATTTAAAATCGATCAAGATGTGTTAATTAAAAATATAGAATAATATTATAAAAAGCAAGTAATTACCAACTCAAAACTGGTGATCCAGTTTGTTGCTAACTATTGCCTCAATATCAACAAATTCAAATCTGTATTGTGGAATAGTGGGTTGATCAATGCTTTTGAATGAAGTGTTATTGAACATCATTATCCGGGTAGATAACTTGCAATATTTTCAAGCAGAAATATAAGAATAAACAACAAAACTTTAAAACTCGCAGGTAGAGCCTTTAATAATTCCTCCAAATTCGTCTGAATCAACTATCATTGCAGAAGCAACACTCTTGGTTCCCTGAAATGTGGTTGATGATTACATAATATCGTAAAATATGTTATTGAATAACAATATACATGAATGGGTAGAAGTACACAAACCTTTCCATCAATCATAACAATGTCTAGTGATTTATCCTTAGATTCTTCTTTGAAATTTTTTGTTTTCCACGTCCGAATAATGCGAACTCTAATCTTGTATCGACCATTTGGCTTGAGATCATTAAGGAATTAGAAATCGTTCTTCTTGACCATCCTGCATACAAAGCAAAATATAAAATATAATGTCAGATGAAATGGTTGGTGATTCATTTGAATTGAAATGTTTTGACTAATTTCAAATGTTAATGGTGTATGTAGGGGCTGGAGAATGACACAATGGATGATACCCTCCAATGGAACAAAGAGAGATGCGGGCAGGAAAAGATGTTATGATGAAGTCTAGTGCTGCGGGAGGGTTGATATAAAAGATTGAAAATATGTTTATAAGTGATTGTTTCCATTATTGTTTTTAATTATTTCCAATTATAAAATATATATTATATATCGTAACTGCAAATCAAATCATATGAATTGATATTGATTGATTGAGATTTGTATGAACACGTACTGATTTGTACGAACATGGATAATGATCAAATATTCTATCCTTAGTTATCATCAATTGCCACCTCAATTGCCACATATGATAATAAAAAAATACGAAAAATTTATAAAATGACACATCATACATGATTGAATAAACAATCGACACATAGGACTAAAATAATGGAGAATTCGACATGTGTCGAATTGTAATCTTTCTTTAGTGTTTAAATATACATATTGTTCTAAATATCGGATATATCGATGATATATTGGAGATATTTAGAATCCGATACGATAAGAGAATATCGGTTAAAACTTATGAATCAACGCATTAATTAAAAATGGTCAACAATGATAGTTAGCGTGTATCGATGATGTTTAGTACATTTGCAATGTCGACATTATTTTCTGAAGTTTATATGGAATCCAATATGATAAGTGATATTGAGAGCCTTGAGTATAGGTATATTTAGGCACATTGTGAATAGGTATAGATATAGGTAGGCATTTCGCTTCGCAAGAACCCACTTCTTCTTCCACCCTTATGTCAATAGGTATAGATGTATTAGGTCTAGGCATATTGCAAATAACTACACTTTTTTTATGACACACTGTAAAACACCCTTTTTTGTTTTTTCTATTTTCTTAGTTTTTTCTATTTTTCTCGAGGAAGTCACACGTCAACCCAATGATCTCATCACTTATTTCTACCCACCAAATCTCAATATTCTATAAGTGGTTTGTGAATATTTGTCTAATAATTAGCGGGGAATATTGTGATAACTCATAAGTTATGTTAAAACGGAAAGATTGATTATATTATGGCCATTCAAAAAGCCTATAATTCTATCAAAATAAAAATATTGTTCCTAGAGATTACATACGACTCTTTCCTATGCTTCTTAGATTACCTCTTTTATATGGTTAGCAAGATCTTCACAAAAGATCTTATCCAATATCTTCAAAAGATATTCCGTATTCACCAATGTCGCGTCTGTTTATGAGATTATATATGTATGTGACATATCATCTTCACATATATAAAAATACTAGCACGCCCCTTCTGGCCATCGCACCACCACCACACCTACCGTCATCACCCTTCGCCCTTCCTCTCACCACCAATTTTCTGGTGGACTCAACCCTGCATCGGTCCATTAGTCAGGCATTTTTTGTCTTTCTTTTATTGGTGCTCGCCAAGCCTTGGCTTTGCTATAGCCAACAATACCACCGTGGGTCCATTGGCGTTGTCCTCATCGCCCGATAGAAATGTTGAGAAATATATATGTGAAAGAGATTTTGGGGATAGGGATTAAACAAATGATGCATCTTCAGTAGGATAAAATATATTCTCGCCCGAACAATTCCAAATTCAGATGCATGTAAAGGTATATGTTGTCTAAGGTAATCAATCACAAATCTTCTTTGAGTCTCAAAACAAATGTGCCTAAATTGGTTATTAATATGCTTTTGGACTCAAGCAACCAATTTAGACCCTTTAATCTCTTCGAATCTAGGTGATAATCATCCTAACATCTCCTTCCGGACTCAATCAATATCAATATCACGAGAGATTTATAGGATAACCTATGAATCCTCAAGAAGCTTAATTCAATTTCGCATAATTAAACTTCAGGTTTAATCCTATAGTTCTGATGAATTAAATCACCTTTCAGTCTCAATTCACCATCTATTTCCAATTTAGGGTTTTATTTTTTCGATTTCAAACCCTAAATCGAATCTAACCAATTTGCATCGATTTGATTTGGCATAATAGGATTAAATCACAAATTGAAATCGAACTCATTCGAGAGATATGAATAACGAGTCTATTTCCACATCTTCGGAATTACCACAACCCTAGAACAAAGGGAACTAGTCAATCCTGAAGAAATCCATGATCAATTCAATAAGATTCAGCATAGTGAACAAGATTCATTAAAAGTGAAGGGAAAAATACCGAATTTCGATTGAATCGATCAAGATTTTCGATTGAGGTTCTCAAACTTTCCAAAACTCTCAACAAGCCTCAAGCACCGGCACCTAGAAAAACCCTCAAAATATCATTCCAATCCCCTAATAAAAATCCCCTAAAAATATAAAAAGATAGAAATAAAAAAAAATCGGAACACAGTCGACACACTCGACCAAGTGGAAATGGCACTTGGCTGAGTGCTCTTGTTGGCACAGTTGCTAGAATGCACTTGGGCTCTTTTGGGTGCCAGAGTGGGATTCCACTCACCTAAGTGCCCTTGTTGCTCTTATTTCCTCGATTTTGTCCCTCGTTGCTTGTCTTTGACGACTTCTTTCCACACCAAGAAGCCTCAAACCACCTCTTTCTTCTCTAGATCTTGTAATGGCTTTAAAAACACTATGAGACACCTAAAATCACAAGAAACTCATGGTAGACACCGATTTCGCAAAACTAAACAAGAAATGCTAAATAAATATGAAAGACACGACTCAAAGCCCTAAACTCGATGCAAACACACCCTATAAACATGACTCAAATAGACGCTTGTGTTATTTAAGATTTGAGGTCCGTCTAGATCCAATTTGAGGTTTTGTCGTAGGGATCAATTAAGGGGAAGGTGTAAGACTCGAGGTTTTAAGAGGCGTCAAACTATTTCACCAAGCCTTTCAAGTCTGTTGTCGTCACTTGGAGCTTGAAAAGGAAGTACTCTTGTAACAAGGATAGGATTTGAATCACTTATAAATCCCTCTCAACATCTTTATTATATCCAATGTGGAACGAAAGTGTTACAATCTCCCCCACTTAAATCATTGATGACCCCGTCAAGCCTAAGAGACTGCTTGATGCACCCCAAGGACCAAGATTGATCAAGGCTTGAGCTTTCTAACACTCTTTTCATGGGCCAAATTTTTGGGGTTTATGAAAACTAAAATACAAGGATATGTGAAGAAAGATTTGCATGCCTCTCACCCTAGAATCTCTAACACTCGATCTCAATCCTCTTAGAACTTCAATTTGAGGATCTCGACCCTAGAGCTGGCAAAACCCGATCCGAACCCGACCCGGTCGACCCAGAACCGATTGTCCTCAACACTATCCCCAACCGACCCATTTTGGACCCGAAATCCGAAAACCGATAACTGAAACTCACCCAAATCCGAATGAACCGAACCCGATTCAACCGAAACCCTTTAAGACCCGAATCCGTTATAACTGAAATCTGAAATAACCCGAACTTTAAGATACATTCTAGTAAATTTTTAAAAATGAATATTGAAATAATGAAAACTTGAGACAATCCAAACCCGAAATAACTAAAACCTGAGACAACCAAAACCCAAAATAATCGAAACCTGAGACCATTAAAACCCGAATAACCGAAACCCCATACAACCAAAACCCGAACCCGACCCAACCGAATGACCAAATTATTAGACATTACCCGAAACCCGAATGACACGAAACCCGACTAACCAAACCCGAACCCGACCCGACCCGCCCGATCGCCACCTCTACTTGACCCGTTGACACATTTAACTCTCACTAGGTTGTCTCCCTTAGCCTCTCATCAAAAGGTTTGCTTTTAGCCTCTCATTAAGAATTCAATCCTTAATTTAATTGAAATCAAAGGAAGCAAAATGCTCATTTTAACTCAAAACTTGATTTTACTTGATTGAAATGGAGTTCTTATAAATAATTTATAGGCTGAAAATACAGTCCCTAAGCATTTCTTAAATTGTGTAAGGCAAGAAAGATGGAATGAAATGAGTCACATCTAACCACCTAGTCGACATGAACTTTTGAAAGGTAGGCACGATGGTTGGCATATGTTTCTCCATCATGGAAAGCACATCCTTGGGAACTCGGATGGGTTCTCATGCTTCTTAGGTGCGGGTTCGACCTTCACAATCTCAATCGGAGCACCTTTGAAATCATCTTCTTTAGTCTCAAGCACCTCATTAATGATTGTAGGGGTTGTAGTCTTTGAAGAGGGAGGCAGTGATGTTTGGGCTTCGATAGCATCAACCCTAATGAGGTGATGAGTTTTTGAGCTTGTTGTAATTCTTGGATTTTGTCCTCCTCATGAATCTATTTCCAAGGTGGATCAATCTTCTTTTTACATCTAGCCTCATCCTCTCAAGCTCTTCTTCTTTGTCTTCTCCTCATGAATTCTCGATCAACAACATTAAAGGTAGCATCATCTACGTTCTCCAGCAGAGATACCAATCATCATAAGCTCGGATAGCCCATTAGATGTACTCTTCTGAAAATAGTTTGGAACTCGACTTCTTGGAGATTTTGACTAACAACCAACAATTCTAATTTTGGTAAGTGATATGGGGCTTGTAGTTTTTTTTGGGCTCTTGCTCCTTGTTTTGATTCCGCTCTTGTTTGGTGTTGTTTTTTACATAAGTATTGTGGTGCATGGTATTGCTTTCTCCAAGTTTTTCTTGTAATTTCTTTTTTGTTCTGATTCGTGTTACCTACTCTTTTGGATGTGATCATCAACTGCACTTTCTTCTTCACTCTAGTGCTCCTCGTTAGCTTTTCTCATCTGCATCCTTTTGTTTTTCCTTTATGGTGATTGTTCACAGTCTAAGTTATTGTGCCTTGAGGGTTTGGGGTATGTTTTAGGTTGCTTGTTGGTTAGATTGTTTGAGATGGTTTTTTTTGTTGACATGTTTTGTTTGGTGAAGTATGATAAAACATCATTTGTTTTTGGGGGTTGTTGTGATGTTGTTTTTGTTTTGGTACCTTTTTCTCATGCTTGTTGTGTTAAATGTTATAGGGTTTTGATTATGAATGTTATTCAAGTTTTGTTCTAAGTGATGTACATCCTGTTTGAAATCGACACGAAGGCTCTCGCAAGTCATTCATCTGATGTGTCCACAATTGCGCCATAAGAGGATTCCTATGTGCATCTCTTGTATATTGATTTGCTTTGTCGTTTCGATCCATCCTTATAATTTAGCTTTTGTGTGTTTGGGGATCGAGGTGCATCTCTTGTCTATTAATTATGTTTGTTTGGTCCTTTAGTTTGTTCAAGCTTGTCTAGAAACCCAAATCTTTTATTGGATAAAAAAAAATACATATGCAACCAAATAAATTATCAACTACACTGCAATAACGATCCAATGCAACTTAATAATTACGTACCCAGTACAAGTGAATAACATAATGCAAATGAATAACATTAATCATTTCAACTGAATAACTTATAATAATTGAATAACTACACACTCCAACTTAATAATACTAAATGCAACTAAATAATTATCTACTACAAGTGCATAACTTAATGCAATTGATTAACTACTCACTACAATTGAATAACTATTACAATCTAATAAATGCCCATTATAACTGATATTCATTACAACTAAATAACCTGCTAAAGGATAGTATGCATCTATAAATTGCACGGGGGAATAGTATCTGCACCCGATCTTGACCCTAATCTAAAATATATTAGTTACTGATCCGCTTAAGTTATGGTATAAAAGTAGATTGAGGTGGAAATTATGAGAGTTGGGTTAGGTCATTTCAGTTTAAGTCATGTTATACTCAGGTTAATATCGAGCGTGATGACATTTAGATCGGGTTGGTTCTGGTTGGATTAATTTAGGCCTTGATTCTATTAGGCATAATCGGAATTCGGGTTCAATTCGATCGGGCAATTTCATATTTTGGTTGAATTGGCCTCCGGTCTAAGCGGGGTTTGATCAAATCGGGTTTCATGAGTTAAATTGGATTCGTATGAATCACACCGGATAAATTAAATCAAATTTTAGCCAAGTGAAACTTCAGATAAAATCGGGTTCAAGTTGTTTCAGGTGTAGAATATAATCAAGTTCGAGTGATTTCATGTTTCAGATATGTTTGAGTTAGGTGATTTTGGACCGATCTATTAAAATATAATCGGGTTCGAGTTGTTATCAGATTTAGATTGCTCCTTGGTTTTGACTTGAATAAGATTAAACTGGGTTCAAGTTGTGCAAGTGCAAGTCACAAATGGATATACGGTGGCAAACAAGACTCCTTTAATATGTATAGAGGTTGGGTAGAGTTGGGGGTTTGCATTTAGTGATCAGAGTAGTAGATTGGTATACTTTTGGTAGCTAGGGGATGCACGAAGGGGTAGGGTACTGGGTATACATCTCGCTTTTGTATAAGACTCTTTGTTTGGTTTTTTTTTTTTTTTTGTAACTCTGGGTTCTCCCACCTTATCCATCTATTTACCTATTCAAGATTAAATCAGTCAGTTTTGAATCCAAACTTTTTTCATTTATTCGAACATTAGTCGGATTCGGTGTCAGATCGGTTGGATCCGCTTTGTCGGACCAGATTTGGTAGCATTGTCAACTCTCTAGACAAAACTAGTTATGGGATTTAGAGCATGTGCAACCATGGGATTACCTCTTCTCCTTTTCAATTTTTATCCTCTTATTATAATTTGCCATCTCATATATTTTTTTTCTCTAAATTATTTTCTACTTTTTCTACCTCTTCTTTAGAGGTTACCCTTACAACAATGAGGTTACCTTGTTCCCCACTTGTGTGTTTAAAAAAATATAAAATAACATGGAGTGGCTCACTTGTGTGTTTAACAAAAAAAGATAAAGTAAAAATAAAAGGGAAGAAGTTACCTTAGTAGAAAGAGGTAACCCCTTTCAACCTCTTCCCTTAATGTTTGGCTTGCAACCATGGGTTTACCTTTTAAACCTATAAGTAAGTAAAACCCATGGTTGCACATGCTCTTACCCGGCCGAAAAATATGGCCCGATCCGAACCGGTAACATATCCGATCCGAACCTGATCCGTAACATATCTAATCCCATGGCAATGGGAAAGCCCCGACAGGGGGGGAGAGAGAGAGTCTTCAATCAACGAGTTGGAGGTGTGTGAAAGAGATCGCGAGACTCCTTCGATCTTAAGCAAAAACCCTTTCGATCCAAACCTTCATACAAATTCAATCCATTCAAATTCATCTTGTTCGTCGCTCGCTCTCTCCTCTTCAAAGGAACGCGCCGCTGCTTGCTGTTTTCCCTCGCTTTTAGGGTTTCTGATCCGTTGAATTCTGCACCCTCAGCCACCATGTCTATGCTCGATTCCTTCTTCAATAAGGGATTCAGAGGTTCCAAATGGTACGCTCTTTCTCCTTTTTTTTGGCTCTCTGCTTGCTTTGCCGATTTGTTTTTCAATCGATTCAGGCTTTCCGTGTTTGATTGATGTGTTATCGTCTCTTGTCCCAGTCTTGCGGAGTTGTTAAAAGATCTTTTTTCTTTTGGTATGAATTTTTGTATTTTGCTGTGGTTGTTTCAGTAAAACATTGCTGAAACTCTCAATTCCGAGGATAAAGCTGCTGAGGAATCGGAGAGAGCTTCAAATTAAGCAAATGCGGAAAGAAATTGCCAAGCTTCTTGAGACTGGTCAGGAAGCTACTGCTCGAATTCGGGTAATTTTCCATCTTCTCTCCACTCTAGTGTTTATCATAGTTAGTGATTTGAACTTTGCATGATTCATATTTTTGGCATCCCAAGATTGTTGGTTTGATGCATTTCCTTGGAAAAATTTACTTCTTAGGTGGAGCATATTATAAGGGAAGAAAACATGATGGCCGCACAAGAAATCATTGAACTCTTTTGCGAGCTTATTTCGGTCAGACTTCCTATAATTGAGACGCAAAGGTATGCCCAGAAAGCTAGTTTTTTCCATTGTTTGAATGAAAGCTACCTTTTGCAATCAAGTGTATGAATGATATTAATTAGGGCTAACTTTTGCAATCAAATGTAGATGATTATTATGACAAGCTCTTGTTCATTGATTCTACCCAAGCAATGCATTTTCCTTTGAAAGGATTGCTGATATGAAAAGGACTGAAACAAGGAGAGGTTGTTGACAATTTACATTGCATCCTAGGTTAGAGCTTCATTGAGTGCGGTGTTGACAATTTACATTGCATCCTAGGTTAGAACCACTTACTTGGTCTGCCAGTCCTTGAAAGTAGTTGCACCTTGAATCGAGAATAGTGGGATGCTATAGGATGAAGCGATTTTGCCTCTTAAATTCTTAACGAGTTTAACCTTGCCCTCCACTCAGGATGTAGACAATGCCCAAATAAATTGATGATGAAAAAGTAGGACAAGTAAAATGAAGTTTGATGAAAGATGGAGTCTTTGTAAAGGTCACATATGCACTGTTCTAGAAAACACTCTTGACGTTCGTCTAGACATTGCCAAGGTGCTTGGCGTTTGATACTTTGACGATTTGT
This sequence comes from Persicaria maculosa, assembly GCA_963922045.1. Taxonomy (NCBI): domain Eukaryota; kingdom Viridiplantae; phylum Streptophyta; class Magnoliopsida; order Caryophyllales; family Polygonaceae; genus Persicaria; species Persicaria maculosa. The sequence goes on from OY998261.1 coordinate 60,010,925, forward strand.
TTAGAATTTGAGAATGATTTTTGTTGTTTCATATTATTAATGTAGAAATTATGGATTGTGATGTTTATTTGAACATATTTATACGATTTTATGTTTAAATCTAATAACAGTTAAATTGATCATGATTTTTATTTGATTTGTATGATGTTTTTTATTTAAAGATGTTAATGACTTTGAAAATGCATAGTTTATTACATTATATGAGTTTTGGATATGGTCAAGGGTTAAATATAAGAAAACGAAAAACCATTTTATCCGCCAATAAGGCTCAAAACTGTCTTGGCACTTGATGGTACCCCACTGGCGAGCATCCGCTAAACATGTTTTTGAACATTGCACATATGTAAAAGAAATGTGATGATTTGAATATCTTTTTTCTGTAAAATAATGTCACTTTTTCGCTGTGACATGTGTGTGAATTCCTACACTGGTCATGATAAACAAGCCAATTGATGAAATATAGGCCATAGTAAAATGGTGCAAGCTTACCCTGTGTAAATGGCTTATAGTCACATCTCATTGCCGGTGACTATTTTTTTCTTCCTCCTTTTTCTTGGATCCTGTTACTCTTGACGTTGGTGGTAAGTTTACTATATTCGCACTCTGCTAATCAGATCTGTTATGAAGTAAAGGATCTTGTTCTTGGATGGACATGATAAAATTCAAACCACTTACCCCATGCATAAGTATTATCAAGTGTGCGCTTACTATTACAAATTTCCTCCATAATCTAACAGATGGTAGCTAAAACATTTTGCGAGGCCGCTTTTAGCCAATGGGCTCTTGAATCCTCTTTTCATCCCAACTGACCCCTTTGCTGACTAATAACACATGCATTATTTGCAGTATTCAATACTGATACGGTCTTGCTTTGACACTCTTAATATTATATACTATCTTGCTTATACCATTGAGTTGGAGATCACTTTATTTTCAATGAACAAATTCAAGTAAACTATGTTCTTATATTTGTTATCCATCTTATTATCTCTTTTTTTGCAGGGAATGCCCTATAGACCTGAAAGAAGCAATATCCAGTGTGTGTTTTGCTGCTCCAAGATGTGCTGATTTACCTGAGTTGCTGCAAGTCCAATTGGCATTCGGTTCTAAATATGGAAAAGAATTTCTAGTAGCTGCTACTGAGCTCATGCCAGATTGCGGTGTTAATCGTCAGGTTACATGTGCTAGGATTATTCAGTTATTGTTGAAACAAGAAAAAAGATTCCATTGTGTTCATATATATAGAATTACTTCATTTGCTAATTTTTTGATGCATTAATGTTTCGCATCGCAGTTGATAGAACTGCTTTCAGTCCGTGCACCTCCAGCTGAGAAGAAATTAAAACTGCTGAAGGAAATTGCTGAAGAGCATGGAGTAGATTGGGATCCAGTTGCATCCGAAACTGAGCTTTTCAAGTCACATGAAGACTTGTTGGTGAGTCGTCTTCTTGTTAGTCTTTGGTTCATGTTTTTTGCTTCTCCTTCCTAAAATCTGGTGTCACATGTCAGGATGGATCAACACCATATGTTAGCGGAAATGTGGTCCCATTACCCAAGGAGAAGCATGAAGAGGTGTTGCAGTCGTCGTCCTCAAAAGTGGTGGATGAGCACTATGATTCTGATCCAGGCTTAGACTCGATGGAATTTCCTGAGGTTCCCACGGCAATACTAAGACCAAATTCAGGATCTGGCTCTACAAGCGAAGATGCTTCTGTTCCATCAGCTCCACATCCAGAAATTCATCAAGGACCCTTGAAAGATTTTGAAACTTTAGCCCATCAGTCATCAAAGGGGCCTGAGGACACATCATTGGTCAGCGATCACGAAATGCCCAGACCTCCTAATGCTAGACAATTCGTGCCCTTCATTTCTCCTCTGTCATCCCAATCTGTCTCCTTCAAAGAAACTGACACATCATTTGAATCTGTCCCAAGGGTCAAAAGGGAGACGATTGACCCTTCACTGCAATCACTGCCGAAGGTCAAAAGTGAGACATCTGATCCGTCGGCGCAATCTCTTCAAGAGAAGCCTGAAATCAGTTTGGATCTGCAAGATGTTTTACTTGCTGCTCAGGCTGCCGCAGAGAGTGCTGAACGTGCTGCTACCGCTGCTCGCTCTGCATCCCGTCTTGCTCACCTCAGAATTTCTGAACTTACCAACAAGAAAAATGTTCAATCACATGACAGTGACTCTCTTCCTGATAACCCATTTGGCATGGAAAACCAATGCTTGTCAGCTACCGAAGGGATGCAACAATTAGACCGCCAATTTTCCTCAGCTGATTCAGACAACAGTGCCGAGGCTGCTCAGAGTATATATGAACACCCCGGAAGCAGCCCATTTGCCACCGAATCGTCACTCCTTCCCACCTATGATTCCAATGAATCACTATTTAAAACCTCTTCTTTTGATGAATCTTCTGAGCAGGTAAACCCACAGCATCGTCCTCAGAGGATGAATTCTGGTGAGGATGATACACTCGGTTCGTACCCAAACCTTTTTGGCTCTGGTGGTCATTCTTTCATTGAGAATTCCCGCTCCAGCACTTGAGGGTTTTGAAGTAAAAACATGCGCATAAAATGCTGTATTTCCTGCTTTCTGAGTGCCTTGCTGTTGTATAATTTCTGAAATGTTTCTGAAACTATTTGGGCCTGTGATGGGGTTATGTGAATGGACTAGTACATTTTGTGTATTTTTGCCAAATTTTGGCTTCGTTGTGGTTTTACGTTAATGGAAATAAATGCCCGTTTTTCGTGGTCTTGATGCGTGAAATAATAAATAAATTATTATGGGATATGGTATATAGAGGGGATTTACCTCTGGTGACATTGCTGGTTCGATCTTACTTGCATTCCACATTAGTGTAGGTTCAAAAAACAACCTACCGCAAACATCTCAGATTCTCAGCCATAAAGATTCCATTTTGGGTCAAAATAGATTTCAGGGTCAGGTCCAATCACGGTTAGTTTATTGAAAATGATGACTATATTCTGTTTGGCCGAAAAGACAAATAGGTATATTAAATGACCCTCCTAAGACATATTGGTATATGGTATATTAAAAGTGTTCATATGGACAAATTGGTATATTAAAATAATCTAGTGGACAAATAACCTTTTTTTTTACATCATTAGACTTCCTTTTCATTTTATTTTAATAATAAAATCATTTTAATATATTTTTATAATGATTAATTGGTTACATACTCATATAAACTTATTCATTTGATTGTATAATCATAAAAAAAATTAAATTTTGCATACATTTCTATCAAATTATAAAATTATTGGATTTTTATCATTATTTGTCACTAATAATATTTATTATATAAATTTAATAAATAAATATTTTATTACAATGGTTGTTTATATAAATTGCACAAATTAAATTGTCCTGCAAAATATGAGCTAATATTTGTTTAGAAACCACAAAAAAATGTTTAATAAAATAAATATGAAATAGGAGAATTTTTATAAAACCTTGCAGAATAAAATAAGTTAAAATTATATTTCATATGCTATTATTATTATTATTATTATTATTATTATTATTATTATTATTATTATTATTATTATTATTTATTTTCTAAAAATAAGCAATAAGTGTTTTAACTTGCAATTCGTAAACCAACTATTAAATAAGCGTTTTTTTTTTGTAATTTATACAAAAAAACCAATAATTTTTTATGTAATAAGATTTTATACAACATTACTAGTTACAAACATATGGCAAAAAAATAGTTTTATAATTTTATAGAAATATATCCAAATTTTTATTTTTTTATGATATAGAGTTAAATAAAGAATTAATTATTTAAAAATATATGAAAATTTTTTATTAAGAAAAATCAAATGACATTAAGCCAAATGAGGCAAAAGGGCTATTTGTCCCTTAGAGTTTTTTAATATACCAATTTGTCCATATGAACACTTTTAATATACCTATTTGTCTCTTGAGTCTTTTAATATACCAATATGTCTTAGGGGGGTCATTTAATATACCTATTTGTCTTTTCGGCCTATTCTGTTTATCTTATTTATTTTGCTTTATTAGGTATCAGTCTAGATAATTCACATTATTAGTGTAATTAAAAATGAGAAAATTAAAGTAATTATAAGGATGACTTGGGTCAGGTATGGATCGGGTAGACGATGAGTCGGGTATGGATTAGGTCGAGTTTGTCTATATTCGTGTCCAATCGGACATCAGGTCAAAATGGGCCAGACTCTAGTTCCAGTTGCGCATGACACTAGATTTTCGAGTTTAGCCAGATCTGGGTTCAAATGGATCGAGTCGGGTTAGATTTTGCCAACTCTAACTCCAAGGGCTCAGATCACCTTCTTGGTCGAGGAACCGTTTTCTCCGATCTAATCCTTCATTCTTTTATTACTAGCATGACAAATCGAGGCAGATCATTTTAGACGGGAAGAGGTTGCCATGTACCCTTCGTTCAAAAAACAAATTTGTATTATATGTTGCTCTTATAGATAACTTTAATTTGCTATATTATAAATTCTAATCTCACAATTGAACAAAAAGTTACCAATATTTAACGATTGAACATGTGCAATTCATTTCACACGTAATTTATAAATATGTTACTTTTATCTTTGGCCATTTTGCATAAATATACCAATACAAATCTCTGTTTGCACAACTATATCATGGGGCATATTATTTGCGTGTCACCACAATTGTTATATTTTTACAAAAAAAAAAAAGGCAACCTCTTGGCATGTAGCAAGTGGACTTTGGAGGACCATGGTGACACCAAAACAGGGGAGTGTTGTTTCCCACCCAGTTTGATGGAGGTATTGGATTTCAATCCTCTTCCTATAAAAGCATTGTAGAGTACCCGCGAAATTCGTAATAATTAGAATATTTTATCGCATAAAAATAAAGTCTAAAAATAGGTATATCCAATAGCACGAAAACTTTTCACAAAACGCAATATAGGCTAACATTGAATAGGTTTCATAGCTGTACATACATGTAGCTTCGCGCTTACTTGTCATTCGAACAAAATATAGTGTAACTAGACCTGAGCAAACCTGGGCCAACCCGCCCGGCCCGCCCAGCCCACCCGGCAAAATGAGCGGGCTTGGGTAGAGTAGGTGGCCCAAGCGGGCCAATAGGCCCGGCCCGGTAGGCCCACCGGGCCGGCAGACCCGCCCGGTAATATATATATATATATATAATGTTTATATATATAAAATATACCGAGTGTGTATGTATACATACTATTTGTATATTACACCATTACAGTGTGTATACACACACATGCAGTACTACATTCATGTACTCTAGAATTGAGTACACATGCAGCTTATGTTATTGTATTCTTTATAATATTTTTATTTATTTTAATGTTGGAATAAAATACATATTAATATATAATATAAATATATTTTAAATGTTTTTATTAATTTTAATTATAGATATAGATATATATATATATATATATATATATATATATATATATATATATATATATATATAAATGCGGGACGGGACAAGATTTGCAGGACGAGAACTCTCCGTCCCGCGCAATTAAATGTTTCGGCCCATTTGGCCCGTTGGGCAGCCCGGCCCGCCAATGTGGGCGGGCTTGGGCGAGGTAACTGGCCCAACCACCGGGCCTGGCCCAAGCCCGACCCGGTATAGTGGGCTGAAAAATAGTCATAGGCCCGGCCCAAGCCCGCCCAAGCCCGCCCATGCTCAGGTCTAAGTGTAACCCAAACAATATTGCATGACAGACGAAGACTTACTCATATCACAAAGGTTTCTGCACAACAAAACCTTTCCATGGGTAAGTGTAGTTTTTTTTTGTTGTTGTTGACGGAGGGAAAGTCGTTGATTTACCTCGTCAAAGATAATTCCCAAACAAACAAACTAGTATAGTATGCAAGTAAGAGGTCGAACCCTAGAGAATCAAGTATTTCTAAATTTTGTGTATTTATCAATATAAAAAGAAAAGATTTTTATGAATGAAAATAAAAGAAAAGATTTTTATGAATGAAAATAAAAGAAAATAATATTGACAAAAGAAAATAAAGGATAGAAGAAAAGCGTTTCCACTTACAAATTCTCGACTTTGGTTGGTTTGATTGGTCATCGAATCCTTTTGAAGTTATTATCGTTTCCTACGAATTCCTCCCGTCTTGGTTTAAATAGATTAAAAGTCCTACGAGTCCAATTATCAAGATTTAATAAAGAAATAGCAAACAGTCCCAAGAACTTGAGCATATAAATAACACCAATTAAACATGGTAAATCAATGTTTAAGATATATGTCAACTCCCTACATAATCATGCTTCAAACACGGAATCCACAATCTTATGCGTGTTACTACGGAAACAACACAAATACGAAAGTATTAAATCCTAGCATGAAATCAATATTATCAAGGTAGCTAATCAAGATAACATCAGTAACATAATCAATATCACACAAAGAAGTTGAAAGAATTATAGAGGAAAAATAACTTGAATTATAAACTCACAAACCACCAACCAACTCTCAAAAGTGTAGGCGGAAAATAGAAAATTAGCCAAACATGGCTTACCTAAACTTTCTTATGTTCAAAGGTGATTGCTCTTCTTCAATGTATATTAGAAAACTAACCCTAAACATCCTATTTATAATCCTAAAGTTCTGAATAAACAAGGTAAAAGATAAACAAATTAGATAGAAATTTCCTAAACCAAACTAGATAAAAGATAGAGATTTCCTAAAATAGTCAGGCGGCAGATTTCGCTGGCAACGACTGGCTTTTTCGCTAGCAGCAAATTGCCTTGGTCAACCTTCTGTTGGATTTTCGCTAGCACCTCGCTACCAGACTCGCTGCTAGCGAATGTCCATGCCTTAGAAATGTTCCAATACTCTTCGGTTCCGCTACCAGCAAAAATTTTCGCTGTCGCGAAAGCCTCCTTCCACTACAGCGAGAACACCCTTCCGCTGGAGCAACTCCATTTGCTGGCAGCGAGTCACCATTCACTGGCAGCGACTTATGTTGCCTGCTCGCTGACAATTGGGTTGACTCAACTCGCTGGAAGTGAGTCTAACTCACTGGCAACAAGTCATGCTGGCTCCTGGACATGCTTCTCTCTGACTCCACTCGCTGGCAGCGAGTTCTGCTCAGGCACTTGCTAGACATGATGTCGATGACTTGATCAGCTGCAGCGGAAAGCAATTCGCTGTCAGCGAATTTCCAGAAGAACACCTCACATAGATCTTCGAAAGAGCTTTCCAAGGCATGCTCATATGCGTCAATCGAACATCCGAGGCCTCCGAAAAGTGCGTTTCAAGTTCAGCTTGCCGGGCGGATAGCTTTCGCGACTCGACCTTGTTTTTGCTGTTAGACCTCGATTTCGTGCTCCGTTGCTCCTTAGGTTGTTCCATGATTTTCGGGACTTCTTCCTTAAGCTCTCTCAAGTCTCTCCTTAGCCTTCTTTAGCTCCGTTTCTCGTGTTCTTTGCCTTGGATCTATGAATCTACAAAAAACCATCGAAATAGCGTAGATTCCGAACTTTCCCACAAAACGAGCGTTAATCTAATTAACACTAAAACATGATTATATAACAATGAAATGCACCTAAAATAATCTATAATACCTATTGGAATATACCTTATCAGTTGTTCTTGTTGTACTTTGAACATGACTATCATCTTCACATCTCTACTTGAAAGTGACAATGTCATCCTATCTTTTTTTTACAAGGAGGTAAATATGGATGCCACCAATTTTGAAAATATCTCAAGTGGTTGGTTGATGTGAGAGTGGAGAGATGATTGGTGGGATAAGAAAAGGTAGGCGAGAGAGCCACTATTGAGGTTTTTATATTACCATTGAACCACATCATTCTTGTGAATTATTATGAGTAAGAAAGCAATTATAGATTTAGGCTCGCCAATGAAAAAGATAAAGGTATGTCTTGAAGGATGCATGTTCTTTTGGAAGGAGGATCGTAATGCTGCACATTGTAAGTTTTACAATAGTCTCAGGTACAAGCAAAAGGTGAAAAGGAAAATTTGTTGCTTAAAAAGTGTTTTGATATTTTCTCTTGATTCCACATTTCCAGCAATTATATGCAATGGAGGACAATGCCCTACAAATGTGTTAGCATGTTGAGCATGAAACTAAAGAAGTGCTCATTTGTTACCATTCTAATATAGAGGCTTGGAACAATTGGACAATACAATTCCAAATGTTGCATAAGAGGTTTGAAATGTTAGGCTATGGATATGTTTAAATGGATTCGCTCCTTTTGGTATGAGTGTTCAACAATACTCTTAATTGCCATTAGTTATTATTCCATATATACAACCTATCGCCGAGCATATGCATGCAATATGCCTTTGCTCTTGATCACTATTATTCTAGGTTAGAAAAATTCAAAAAGCCTAATAGGTATTTGCTTGCAACCATTGATTTATGAACTCCTATTATTGTGGAATCAAAGGATCTCAATATATGACATCTAAGCAAATGAATGTTTTAGGATTAGACCCGGACAAACGCAGGCGCAGGCCAGACTTGGATCGGGCTTTACCCGAGATTTTGTCCCGTTGTTGCGGGCGCGGGCCGAGCTAAGTCCGCTTAACGGGTTGGAAGTCGTGTCCAAGCCCGTCCGCAAATGCGGGTGCGGGTAGCCTGCGGGTGCGGGTACCCATAAACCCAATCAATTTTTTTCTTATTAAAGCTATATATACTAATTAGATTTTTATTATATGTAATATATATATAGATTTTTATTATATATATGTACTGTTTTTACTATATATATGTACTAATTAGATTTTTATTGTTTTTATATATAATCAAAAAGTTACTGTTTATATATATATATATACACACATACATATATATATATTACATATTTATAGTTATTGTTTTTATTTTATTTTAAAAATGAATAATTAATATTATTTAGTATATATATTAATTTTAATAAAAAGGCGGGTACCCGTTACGGGTCCCCGTAACGGATTGATTGATCTGTCCCATCCCGCACCCGCTACGGGCGTGGCCCGGGCCTAACAGCACACATGGGCTTTTTTCCATGTCCAAACATTAGCGGGCGGACGGGGCGGGCCAAGCGGGCCCACCCGTATTTTCCCAGGTCTATTTAGGATGTATGTAATTCTTTTATAGATATTTAATGACTTCCTAGCATATGGGATATTGTCTAGATGGAGTACTGCTAGATAATCTGCACGTCCTTTTTGTATGGAGCACACATAAGTCTTTTGACTAGAATATAGATGAAATGCATCATGGTTTGGCTTCCATATATGTTTCTTTCCAATAGACCATCCATTCAAAAAGGATCAAAATAACTTTTACAAAAGATGAACTCAAACTCAAACTAGAGCCATGCCTTCGTATTTGTGGAGCCACCAGATATGGGAGGGTATTCAGCATGTTGCAACTATGGTTAAATGTCCTAAGCAACATTTAGATGGTTACAAACAATACTCATAAGTTTGCAAATTTGAACTTTTCTTTATTGGAGACATCTTCTTCTTCATCGCAACCTTTATGTCATGCATATTGATAAAAATATAATTCACAACGTGTTTAACATTTTTATTGATGTAATTAAAGGGGAAGATAAAGTACAACTCGATCAAATACAAGGTAGGACTTTTGAGAATATTGTAAGCGACTAGAGATTCGAACGAAGGATGGTCAAAAGAGTCCAAAACTAAAAGTAGTATAAAACCTAAGAGCACCCGCATCCCTGCAACTCAACAGGGTTCCTTATTTTCAATTTTTATCACTCTCTCTTCCCTTTATCCTTTTAACAACTCATTATACTTTTTCACTCACATCCCTACAACTCATAAGGGTTCCTTAATTTTTTCAATTCTTTTACCAAGATTAAAAATAAAAAAATTATATGATATAATAATAATTATATATGAATTTCAATTATCTAATATATTTATATATACACTAAATAAAATAATTATATATTTGTAATTTTTAGCATAATTTGAATAAATAATAATAATATGATTTTGAATCCGCAATTTTAGCACAAATGAAAAACTCGAAACATCATTGAAATTAGAAAAGATCGACATACATAGCATTTGCAATTGAAAAAGTGACATGCGAAATGAAACCAGACATGAACTCGGAATACGAAATGAAACCATACATGAAATCGAAATACGAAATAAAACCATACATGAACTTTTAATAAGTTCTAAACGTACACATGCCCAAACTTTTGCCAGATGTGTTCAACCAAGTCTTCTTTGAGTTGATAGTGTGTGCCTCTGTTTCGAAGTTGCATTCGGTTGTCCAAGTACTTCTCCATGGGGGCTGGTCGCCTATTAGAGTATGATGAGTCATTATCCTCTGCATGATCAAACTGAGAGAAATCATAATTGAAACTATACGTTTCTCGTTCATCTTCCACTATCATGTTGTGCAATATTATACATGCTCTCATTATCTTTCCAACAAAATCAATATCCCAAGCAAGAGCTGGGTTCTTGATTATGGCAAATCGAGCTTGTAATACGCCAAAAGCCCGCTCTACATCTTTGCGTGTTGCCTCTTGTAGTCGAGCAAATAATTTAGCCTTGTCCCCTTGCGGCAATGTGATTGATGGTATGAAAGTTGCCCAAGGTGGGTAAATCCCATCAGCAAGATAGTAACTCATGTTATACTCATGACCATTCACAACAAAATTGACTTGTGGCGATAAACCTTGCAAGACATCATCAAAAACTGGAGAACGGTCAAGAACATTGATGTCATTACACGTACCTGGTGTTCCAAAAAATGCATGCCAAATCCATAAATCGTATGATGCAACCGCCTCAAGCACAATAGTTGGTTTTCCTTCTTTCCCTGAGAATTGACCTGCCCATGCAGTTGGACAATTTTTCCATTCTCAATGCATACAATCGATGCTACCAATCATTCCAGGAAATCCCCGCATCTCACCTACATGGAGTAATCGTTGCATGTCTGCTGCGGTTGGTCTTCGAAGGTACGTCTCACCAAACACAGAAATAATACCCTCAACGAACTTGGTTAAGCATTTCCTGCTAGTGGATTCACCAAGGCGTAGGTATTCATCAACAGCATCCGCCGCCACCCCGTATGCTAACATACGTATAGCTGCCGTGCATTTCTGTAATGCAGAAAGGCCCATCCTTCCAGTAGCATCTCGCTTTTGTTGGAAATACTCTACATCATTTGACAATTGGTTAACAGTGCGTAAGAATAAAGGTCTTCGCATTCTGAACCGTCTTCTGAACATCGCATCGGGATACACCGATGCTGGATCCTATGAGAAGTAGTCATCGAATAGGCGTTGATGACCCTTTTCACGATGTCTTTCAATGTAAGCACGTCGACGTGGTCTAGAACTTTGCCCTTCGCCTCCATTCGAATTTTCTTGAGCAAGACACGTCCACTTCAAAAGAGTTTGGTCAATTTGTTCATCCAACTCATCAGAGGATGACCCAGAAGAAGGCATGAGGAAATTGAATGAGGGTTTAAGAGGCTCCATAGGGATAGAAGAGTGTTTGAGGGTGAATTTGATGGAGATTGATTGTGTAAAACACTACCACTATATATATGAACAAAACACTAACTATTTGTAAGGAGCCAATTTGTCGTTTACTCTTTGGATCTTTTGTGGAGAATCCATTGGAACTTGCAGATGCTTGGTATTCACAATGGGTTGTCACATCTTCCCGACTTTTGCAGATATTCCATTGAAACTCACATCGACTCGATAATCACAAGGAGTTGTCACATCTTTCTAGCTTTTGTAGAGATTCCATTGGAACTCACCAACACATTAATTTTAAAAGATATTCCATTAGAACTCATAGATAAACATCATCAACTGAATACATGAAAACATAAAATAAACATTAAATGTAAAACATGTGAAGCTAGTCTTCACTTAGGAAATATAGATAACCATAGAACAACGTAAATGATGAAGGATTACACATAAAACATTGGCCATGTAGATAACTAATTGCTAGGAAACAACTCAGTTATAAGCATTTTCTTAATCATCTCTTCTTCTGGTGTAAGCTCTGATTTCGCCAGTAGAACTCCCAATGCGCTCATATTACTTGCACGCAAATACTCGCTTGCAATCTTCTCTTGCTTCCCAATTTCCTCACTCTTTTTCTTTCCTCTTGCCTCCCTATTTTCCATTAGCTTATTGTACACTTCTTCAATTTGCTTTATAGAATCAGTGGAGCTTCCAACAACTTTCTTTCCCTTGTTTGCTGCAGCCTTTGCAGCCTTCTGCCCAATGGGTCTGGGTGGAGCACTTGTAGGGGTAGATCCCCCACTTGTAGAGTACGATCCATCTTCATTTAACTTTGATCGTTTAGAGCTCCCTCCAGTACTTGCAGATGCTGCCTTATACATACTTCTCCACTTTGGCTTGTTCCTCAACTCACGCCATGCATGCTCAAACACAAAATCATATTTCATATCCTGTAGGAAAATTTCATGTGCCTTTTTTAAAACATCAACCTGACTTTGCCCACTGGATTGCAAATTTGAGGCTTGCTCATAAGCTCCCACAAATTTTGAAACATTAGGTGACATTTTATGCCATCTTGCTTTGCATGTGGATGCAATCCTCTCAACACCATCCCCTCTATACATATTATAGTACTCAGCTACTCTCTCCCAAAAGGCAGTGAGGGTAGAATTTGTGGTTGATATAGGATCTGTGCTAATGTTAATCCATGCACTTACTAGTAATAACTCTTCACTCTGGCCCCACTTCACTCGTTCACCGGTTGAGGGTCTTCCACTTCTCCCACGGGCGGCTCTTCCTCCTCTTCCACGGGCTCTTCCTCCTCTCCCACGGGTGGCTTGAGCAAGGGTGCCATCTTCGGGGCTGGGTTGTATTTCATCTAGGCTTGTTGCCTCTTCTTGTGTGTTCCCTTGATGCATTTGAGAAGTGCTACTAGCTCCCGGAGTATTAGGAGAAGGAGTTGTAAACATTTGAGAATGAGAAGAATTAGTAAGCTCCGATGGATTCATATAACCTTGATTTTGTGAAAAATACGGAGCACTTGGGTTACTTTCAAGGCCTTGAAAATATGACCCTGTTGGGGCATTTGGATTGGGGTGATAGAGTTGGTAATTTTGAAAGGGTGGTGAGTTTTCAGACAAATCAAGAAAATTGAAAGGAAAATTAATAGAATGATGATAATCTTTTGGATGGTTTGGATCCATCTCAATTATCAAACAAGAGAGAAATAAAGAAACAAGAAAGAGTGGGATATGAGAATGTGAGGAGATGTTTAGGTTGGATACCCTTTTATAGGCAAAAGTGTACTAACTTATTTTGGTCTTTAAATTTTTTCCCATTGTTTCATTAGAATTGTTTATTTTTAAAAATCTACTTTCAAGTTTCAACCCAATTAATTTAATTTTTTTTTCATTAATTAACTATATTCATGTTTTTTTACATATTAAAAAAATATGAACTTGCAAAATATATATACTTTAAAAAAAATTATATGGCTAAATTACACTAAATAAATAACATATCACAAAAAAACAAAATTGATCATAAAAAAAAATCAATGCGTACTTGATATTTGCAAAGGAATTCCCATTGCCATGTGACCCTCCTTCACTCCTCCTGCAGTCTGTGGCACATGGGCCCCACTTCTTTTGTATTTCCTTTGTATTTTATGGGTTGTTTAGCAAACAACCTGTCATTTCGTTGTTTGTAATTTTTTTTGCAGGGAACCCTTTTTTTATTATTAGGTTGTTTAGCTATTGGGTTTAACAACCCCAATGTAGCTGCTCTAAGGGGAGACAAAAAGACAAAGTTGTTATATTGGCTAAAGGCTTTGAGGTTTCTAGATGGCTATACCTCTGACATCGATTGGTCTGTTCATTTGGATGAAGGAAGGATAGTTGAGATGAAGATTTATAATTGCCATGTATTTATGCAAAGACTTATACCAATTAGCATTAAAAGAGCTTCTTTCGTTAGATATATGGGAGCCATTGATAGAGTTGATTTTTCAATCTTTATGTTCATCTACTCTAGATAAGCGTTGTATATATTGAGGTTTTAGAATGTGATGCACCTCTCATATTGTGTTAGTTAATGAGGATCTTTCCACCATTTTCTTCAATTGCATAGAGCATGTCATTGTGCATTTAGCATATAGAAGTTTTAGTGTTAATGTTCAGTTTTGTTTTAGTTATTGTTCAATGTTGCTACTCAGTTTACAAAATTTCTTATTCAATTTGTTGTTGGTTCGGTTGAGTTTTGTTTGACTTCCTTTTGGTATTCGTTTTTTTTTCACATAAGTTTTATTCTTTTTATATTTATGTTAAGTTATAGAAGGTAAAGTAAGGAACGAGGTCAAACATCTCTCATATAGTGCAACGGTTATTCCTTAAAGATGAATCTTGGACCAGATTCTGACTTGTAACCATTGTGGTGAATTTTTCTTCATAATACTATTGATTCAAAATAGTCATTAATTTATTCAACACCATCAAACTTTATCATCTTTAATTTATTTATAGTTCTTGATAAATTAGTAGTTATTTAATGATTTGTAAATGTTTTGCCACGAGTTTATCATACAAATTATATGGAAGACAAAAATATCTCCTTTAGTATTACATGAATTGGCTTCAATTTATTATTATTGTGAAACCACCAATTTTTCGCTTACTTGCTCATGCTAAATATACTTATTGATTTCTTTTTTTTTTAAAACGGAAAGAATTCAACGCACCAGACATACCTGATGAGTCAAGAGGCCGAAAATATCGGCAACAGGTAGACCGTTATGAACGAGAAAAACCAAAGGAAAAACATAGCATACAATAATACTATACCGAGATAAAACTATGGAGCAAAAGACAACACTGGCATAGGCGAACGATGTTAGAACCGGGACAATGTGAACCTTCTCTTCTGACAGTTGGTAAAGGCAACACAGGGTATCCCTGGGGAATAAAGTGGAGACTTCAGATTTGGACTCGACTATCAACGAGTCATCAAGTCTCGATCACGTCCACAACCTGTCACACTACGACAAAAGATAAAACCACAATGCTCAACATAATACCACATCTAGGATCGAACAAACAACACCCAAATTTTAAGACGGCATAGAAATTCTTAGTGAAGGGTGTATTTGGCAGTAAGAATGGAAGTGTGTTCAATTTTGATACGGAGTATTGTAATTTTAGATGTAATAATTGTATTTGGTTTGACAAACTAAGGGTGTGTTTGACAAATGAGAGATTATTTGGGAGATGTAGGGTATGTTTGGATTCCCAAGTGATTATGCTTAAAAGCATAATCACTTTAAAAGTGTTTGGCTAAAAAAATTATAAGGTATTTAAAATAATAGAATTTTAAAATAAAATACCTTATAAATTATGTCAATTAATTATATTGGGTGTGTTTGGATTCCCAATGCATTATGCTAATTATAAGCATAATCACTTTTAAAGTGTTTGTTTAAAAAAATTATAAGATATTTAAAATAACGTAATTTTAAAATAAAATATTACATAGATTGTATAAATAAAATGGAGTACTAAATATTGTGTTAAGTTTGTAATTACCTTATAAACTTAATAGAATTAATTGACACAATTTATAAGGTATTTTATTTTAAAATTCCATTATTTTAAATACCTTATAATTTTTTTAGTCAAACACTTTTAAAGTGATTATGCTTATAAGCATAATCACTTGGGAATCCAAACATGCCCTTATATACATGCAACATCTTTCCTTTACAAAATACAAACAAATAAGTTTGAATTAGGGGTATTTTAGTCGTTTTAAACAAAACAAATAGAGGTTTAATGTGTGGGTGGTCTTATGAAAACAAGTCAAATTTATGGGTGGTTTACTGTAGTTTAAGTTTTCATGGGTGGTTATGTGAAAAGTACCGTAATTTAAGGGTGGTTATGTGTAATTTACTCTTTTATTTATACAATCTATGGAATATTTTATTTTAAAATTACATTATTTTAAATATCTTATAATTTTTTTTAAACAAACACTTTAAAAGTGAATATGCTTATAATTAGCATAATGCATTGGGAATCCAAACACACCCAATATAATTAATTGACATAATTTATAAGATATTTTATTTTAAAATTCTATTATTTTAAATACCTTATAATTTTTTTAGCCAAACACTAGTGATTATGCTTATAAGCATAATCACTTGGGAATCCAAACAGACCCGTAGTTTTTTTTTGGAGTTTGATATTTTTTTTTTTGTAGATTATGGACATTTAGAAGGTGGAGATTTTTTTTTCAAAATAATCTTGTAAAAAAATTGAATTGTGATAGTTATAAGATTTGAAAGATGTTTTTTTATGGTGAAAAGGTCCAAAATTCCCTCACTCCTTTTACCCCTCATCAAAAGGGCAAAAACCTTCATCCACTTGTAGAAAATTTTTTTAGCCCTCGTCTTTATTTGCTATGTGGAAATTGGGACTTCGATCACCTTGGTTTGAAAGCACCAAGCTTGAACACTAATGGGTTGCTATTAGAAATCTCACCCAGAAATTCATTTTGATGAAAAAAATGAAGGTGTTGGTATAGCTATAAGCAGTGGTGGAATTGGGGTCACAGTGGTGGGATTAGATGCTCCGACGGGCTACCATATAGCTCCAAGAATTGAGGCCGACAAAAACGCAACCGGATTGGCGCCCGTTTAGGTTGGTGGGTCCGTGCCGGCGAGATTCCTATGACTGTGAAGGTGAGAGCGAGAGTGGAAGGGTAAGAAGGGTGAGGGAAATTTCAAAATCTCGCCCAAAAAATCTCTGAAATCTTGCCAGGGGAGCTTTCAATTTCATGAAAAAAAGCTTCAACTGAAGCTCTGGAGGCCCAGGCGGAAGACACTACCAAACACACCTTCTTCGGTTTTTTTTTTTCCAGAACCCTCAAAGCCCTCTAAAGCTACCAAAAAAGCTTTCACCAAACACACCCTAACATGCTATCAAATTGTGTCAGTCAAAATCCGGTTCATGGAAGCCCTTTCTCCACAAGGATAATATCATATACTCAAGGAAAGAAGGTTGGAGCTCAAAACCAATGACGAGTTCAAGTGTGGGGGAGGGTTTCCCTATGACACCAACATAAACGCATCATTATATCCAACACAAGGATCTTGACCATATCCCCATTGGCAATGCGCGCCTACCCTCAAGGTGTCAGCGGGTGAGGTCCTTGAGGTCCATGAGAATCATGTAGTTTACTTCAAGATAGATGATAATGCGTATATGCAGCAAAAGGGAGCCCACTTTTCAAGAATTTGGAGGGGTAAGCACCTCATAAGGTGAATCGCACGATGCTTACACGGACGTTGGAGCAAGTTCCTCATATGAGAATTATATGACACATACTTAGACTTTGGAGTAACCATCTCTTTCCATTATAGCGATTCCACCTTCCCATCGCAACACTACTTTGAGAGACCCCATACCCACATCATTAACACCCTCGACCACCGGATCGGAAGGGTCGAGGTAAACCAGATAGTAATGGGACAAAGGATCGATAGGATGAGGGGACACATGAATGGCTACAATCAACACTTCCCTACCCATTATAGCCAACCATGAAGCCCATATAAAAAGCTTGGAAGACTCTAGAGGCTTGTTCCAAAGGAAGAAAAAAAATCCATGGCTATCCACCACCACCATAAGAGCAATCGAGTAAGTTTCTTTCTTTCACACCTATGTCTTCTTGTTTAATTTTGTTGTCTTTAATGTTTCTTTAAGGGCAATGAAAGGTTGAAGTGTGGGGGAGAGATTAGTGCATTTAGTTAAAGCATATTTCAAAAATTTGCATGCATTCCATGTTTATTTTCAGCACTTTATTATGCATTAGAAAATCAAAGAAAAAAATAAGAAAAATGTCAAAAATAAAATCAAAGAAAAAAATAAGAAAAATGTCAAAAATAAAAAATATCATGCATTAATTGCATTTATGTGTTATTAAATATACCCATCTCACCTTATTTTGTCCTCTAAATCATTTTTACGAGCTTTAATGCATATATCCCATGAATTAATTGAATTGCTTAATTCCGTCGCATATTTAAAATGGTTTCTAATTGGAGCATGACTAGAGAATAAAATTGAGCATGCATGGTCTAAATTCCTAGAGATAACTGAAATCTGACAAACAATTGTCCTAGTGATAATTTTTAGCTTTATAGGGATATTCTTATATTCCTTCTACTTTTATTGCGTGATTTACTCATCTTATACAATTACCTCTTAGTATTGACATGGTTATCTATTTTTCGGCCAATTATATGATGTTCATTGCTTATAAGTTTCGTATGATAGAGGCACCTTTTAGTCACATTTATCCATATCCACCTAGATTATACCTCTGCTTGAAGCCAATTTTGAGCCTTAAACTTTTCTTTGAAAGCTCCACAAAATATAATATATCCTTAGCCGATAATAAGCATGAGCCCTCTGGGAATTAGGATTATAGTTGCTTATGGTTATGATTTGGAGAAAAGAGAAGCTAGTAGCTTATGCCTTAATGGTAAAAAGTCTCACGTCAAAGATGTAGTGTTATGTGCTTTATTTCCTCACATTGTGCTTCATAATGGCTCTAAAGAAAAGAAAAATCGGAAAAAGAAAGGAAAGAAAAAAAAAAGTTATGCATATGTAGCAAGGAGCATAGCCAAAATAAGGTAATCTTTCTTGACAATAAAGAGCCTTAGTTCATTTCTATATGTGAGAGCTGGATGAATTACATGGTTAATAGAGTTGTGCTTTATTCATCATGGAAGCTTGATTGTATTATTTTGAGTTGTTTTGGTGAATGTTGGAAAGTTGGAATCTTAGTTCCAGGAATTGAAAGCACCACATGGCCAAAAATAATTCATTGCCCTTTACTTTCATACCAAGCCTCATTACAACCCCGCCGAATGAAGACTTCTTTGAAGTTTTCCATTGAGTGAAAGACCTCTTGATGTTGCTTATATGCTTTGACGTATCTGGTGGAGAATTTATGATATAAATGTCAATGCTTATGTAGCTTTTTGTATAACGAATGAGTTGAGAGTTGTTCTTAAAAGCCTAAATACATTAGAGAGGGAGAGAGAAACACATTTTCCCTGTGAGGTTAGATGGATAAGCATGCAGGCTACTTGATCACTCATATACTTGCTAGGATGTTTGTTCTCCTAGTCATGACTCCTACTATGCGATGTTGCATTTGATGGAATTATAGCATGAAGATCTCATTTGTGGGATATTAATTATATTTGTTTTCATTGCTTGAGGACAAGCAAAGGGTAAGTCTGGGGGATTTGATAAGGCATGATTTATATAGGTATTTAGAGTTATTTTTATTTGATTTAGGTTGTATTTAGACATGGTTTTATCATGAAGTGCATTCATTGTCTCTTTAGTGGAAGAAGTCGGAATCTACGCGTTTTCAGTGTTTAATTGCAAGAAATGGATCCGAGCTTTGAATGGTGGAGAAATCAGGGATCAAATAGAGCTAAGGAGAGCCAGGACAAGCTATGAAAGAGCCAAGACAAGACGAGAAACAACGGAGGACGGAATCAAGGTCCAAGTGTTGAAACGACAATGAGTCGCGAAAGCTGTCCGCGTGGCGAGCTGAATTTAAAATGCAATTTCCCGTGGCCTCGAATGTCCGGTCGACTATTATGACCATACGTTGGAAAGCTATCTACAAGCTCTACAATATATGAAGTCAGAATTATCAGCGCTAGCCTATGAGAGAGCAGAGCCCGCCGATCAAACGACGCTCGCCGATCACCAACGCGCTCGCCGATCAGCAACGACGCCCGCCGACCTCGGCACAGAAATCAGGACTCCTGTGGGATACAACTGGATCGGAGCGCGCCGATGGCTAGCGGCACCCACTGATGACCAAATCTCAGCAAATCTTCCGAGGATTCTGCTGGCCCATTGGGCTTTGCTTCTACACTAAGGATTGACGGCTCCTAGGATTTTATCACTATAAATAGGGCTCTCTTCTCAACCATTCAACACACAACTCACACATCATGCTCTTCTCTGTCTTTCAGGGTTTTGCCTCCCTCGTGGAGCGGAAACCCTATGTTTTCTTCTTTCTTTTATGTTTTGCATGAAGATAGCCATGCTAGGCTAATATTTCACTCATCTACTTGTCAAGACATTGATTTAATTATCAATTCAGGTTATTTCTATCTTATGATCTCATTTCCTTTGTGATTATATGGTTATTATGTTGTTACTTTGTCTTGATTTATCACCTAGAATGAGTTGCATATAGCTAAGGGTTTCCACTACCTCTGCTCTTGCGAGTCGAACCTCTATAGTAGCAAACACGTCCTGATGAACATGTTGGGAGTCTGGATTATGTAAGGAATCAACAGGTGAGAATCATCTCTTCTAGCAGAAGCGATAGCTTGGTTGACAACTAGGTGACACATCAACGATGCGGGAGAGATGCTGATCTATATGCTATGGAGACTCGGGACCTAATGCTTCTTGAACCCCATGTAAGAGTTTAGGGAGTTGATAGTGATCAAATTAACTCTATGCACAAATCGATCTCTAGGGTAATATTAAGAAGATCCTAAATAACCAACCATGTTGAGATAAGTAGATGACATCAATCCCATCATATTCATTCAATCATCATTACTATTGCTTTACCTTGCTTACAACTGCATTCACATCAATCACTTGTTTTGCTGCTCGGCTGTGTTCTTTCCTCTTTATTCTTTATAGTTAATAGGAAATGGTACTAAATACATGTTCTTTGTAGGATCGACACCTGTACTTATTCGCTACACTAGTGTTGAGTATTGATTATTTATTTTTGGCAAGACTCAACGACCGGTTCACCGCTCATCAAATTACGAGCTTGTTATTGAGAACAAACCTTTGTATTGCATGGATTGTTGTAGCTTTGGTCACGCAGCAGTCGAGTGTTCCTTCAAGGAAAAGAGGGTTGCTGTTGGCATCAACACAAGGGATCCCAAGGCCTCGAGGAGTGATACTCGGAGAGGCAAAGAGCCAGCCGGGGATGATGGTTCCTTGGGAGGTGATGAAGGCGCTGATCCACCGAATGACTCTGGCTTAAAGGGCCCTATGTCTTGAACGACCGGTGATGATCCCCCTAACAATGAGGCTTTGAATGGTAAGGACTCTACCAGGAGGGTTACTAGTGAGGATAAGGGTGATGAGCATCACACTTCATAATAGGCTCGGGAAGCACAAGAGTGTAATCCTTCTAAAGGAGAGAGTGAAACACAAGGTGAGATTGGGGGGGGGGGGGACAAGGGCAAAGTGACATACAAAATGTCAATAAAACACAACTTATTGTGAGTATGGTGGAGGTTGATCTGAACCTTGACAAGTCCTCATCGGAGTAGGGAGACGCTAGCATTGAGGATGATGGCGACGAGTTGGGCTCCTTTACCGACATTGGAGGAGGTGGGCAACATAGTAAGGATGCTTCTTTTGTGGAGTTTTTCTCGAAATCAGGTCGAAAGAAGGTTAAGAGAGATGCTAAAAGGGACAACCCTTACGGCGGAGAGACCTTAGACAAGGCAATGAGAATGTCTCTGCTCTTAGAGCTCAGAAATGAAGACCTCCTCGTCATAGGCAAGGGAAGCACACCCGTTCTTCTTCCCACGGTGTGAAGGGAACCACGGTTGATGGTCCATGATAGTGATCTCTTGGAATGTGAGGGGGCTTAAACCATCCCCGAAACAAATTGGTTTGAGGAAGTTCATTCGCGAGCGGAGGGCTTAGTTATGTGGTTTCTATGAAACTAAATTTCGTGGTGTTGATTTTGATGTGAGAGTCACGGTTGATGTCTTGGTTCCAGGGTGGGAGTTTGTCACTAACTTTCACCTTGATCCTTGTGGTTGTATAATTGTTTTCTGGGACCCTGTCTTTGCTTTTGTTGATTTTCTTGATATGTCTGCCCAACATATTGCATGTCTTGTCACTTGTAGAACCTCATGGAGGAGGTATGACTATTGTTTTTTGTATGTTTTGCATTTGGTTGTTGAGAGGAGGACCATCTGGAGTGCTATTTCTGATCTTTTTGAGGTTGTGGTTATGCCATCGGTTGTCATGAGTGACTTCAACAATATTATGACTGCTGATGAGAGGATTAATGGTGAACCTGTCACTATGTATGAGTGTAGAGATATGATCGAGGCTTGTCATAGGCTTGGTCTTGCCGATGCTCCCTACACGGCCATGGATTAGTTCACTTAGACTAATACGATGATTTGGAGCAGACTTAATCGTGTGATGATCAATGATGAATGGCTGAATACAGATTTGCATTGCTTTTCTGAGTTCCTTAATATGTGGCACCTGTCGGATCACAAACCTGTTGTGGTCTATATCAGGAGTGACATGATAAGAAGGAGGAAGAACTTCAAGTTCTTCAATTTGTGGGCTGATCACGAGGACTTCGAACGCATTGTGCGGGAGAAGGAGGAATTTGGTTAGGGGGACTTATCAGTTTAGGCTCTGTAGTCTCCTTTGGGGGAGGAAAGGGCCACTCCATGTGCTTGATAGGAGGTCTTTCAGCCACATTTCAGTCCATACTGAGAGGGCTAATCAAGATTATGCTAGTGCTCTTGAGAGTCTCAGATAAGATCCTTCTTCGCCAGAGGCTCATTCTTCTGCCTTGAGCGCTAAAGAGGTGATCCAGAGGCTTGGTAAAGCAGATTTGAGCTTTTCGATGCAACAAGCTAACACCATATACATCTGGTAGAGCGATAGATTCAACAAGTATTTTCATAGGGGGAGTTGAGGCGTTTGTACGTGCGTTGGAGACTGGAGTGGGCATGCCACTACGACCCCAGTTAGACCCTATTGTTGTAAATTTAATCCATCCGAAACACACCTAGGACCACCAAAAGTACTAGCACATAACAACCTGAATTGAGATTGGCCCCATCTCCTTGAAGCTACGTCGGATATCCCTTTGGATCTGGTTGCTTTGGCTAGATCTAAGCCCCATTTCTACTGTTTCCTCTTTCTGCTGCCATGGCATCCTCTTCCTCTTTGATTTCTCCATCTTCTTGTGTCTCCTTTTTCGTCCTCCCAAATCTATGCCTTCTCTCGTCCTTGTTCGTTCAGTTCTAGCCCCGTTGCCTCCCTTCATGCCGACTTCTCTCTTCTCTCAGGTGGTCCCTAAAAGCTTGAGTTTCTTATCCATTTCTCCGTCTTTAGAACCCCTTCTGCTTAGATCTACTTCTCTTCCGGTTTAAACATCGACTTTCGATCTTCGCTCTTTTGGCCCCTCTCATCCCCTCCTTCGTCCTTTCCCCCTTCAGATCCGAGTTTCTACTTGAATTGTCTTGAGTGTCACCATTGTTGTTCTATGTCCTCCTTAAAGCTCCACCCTCTCCTATCCTTCCCCTCTGCCTCTTCCCCTTTGTCCCTCCTCTCCAAATATGAAAGTTTGCTGTTTTGAGAGTCGTGAATCGCTTCCCCACCCTTGAAGCAGTCGTCGTTTGATAATGCATATTTTAGATAGACATTATAGATAGGTCTTGTTGCATTTGGGTAGTTATATTGCATATGTTTTGTGTTAGTTGCATAGTTTTGCATTTGGAGTATTCGAGTTCGGAATCTATGCTATTTTGTGTTTTTTCTGCAGTTTAACATTTCGAGATTGAATGGAGGCTTGAGAGACAGATGAAGGATGATTTTGGATCATTAGAGAGTCCAAGGGAAGAGCATCAAGGGAGATATGGAGCATAACGTTGAAGACATAAGAAGAATCAAGCTACTGGAAAAGCGGCGCCCGTCGTTATTTTACCGGCGCCCGCCGGTCCTGCGTGATCAGAAGATTCGATTCGTCCGAAGATCTTTCTATTAGTTTATTGTTATTTTATTTCCTAGGGTATTCCTATGACGGTACTTTAGGGTTATAGACATACTTGTTCATTGTGGTTGAAGTTTGTGAGTTTAGAACAATGAAAGAGAGAAAGACAATTAGGTTTACGTTGACTATGAGTTGCTAAACTCATAGTTTCCCCTACAATTGGAAGAAGTGGTTGGATGAATTGTGATGATTTGATTTCTTATTAGTTATTCTTTGGTTATTTATCATCCTTGCTATATATTGCTTGATATTTGCATATGTTCTTTCTATGACTGATCATCTAGATAGAAACTGCATTGTCGCTAGCGATTCCTATTTTAGATTGGTTTCTTTGTAGTATCTCAATTGATTGTGGAAGTATCGATTATTCTGTAGGATGATAACTAATATTGCTATTAGGTCATGTACTTAGGTAAACTAATTTTATTCTTGTAATGTTACTTGAGTAAGTGATTTCTCTTGTGAGTGATCTACAAAAGCCAAGTCGGGCATACCTTTAGGAATACTAATGAAATCAATCCGAGGACCATGAATTCCAAACTATAGTTGAGAGTTGCAGGTGAAGCATTTAATTCCCATTATTATTATCAATCTACAATTATTATTTCTTTGCCTCTTTAGTTTATTTCAATTGCATACTACAATCTTATTGCCTTGGGTTTAGATAATCTTCTTAAGAACTAAGAATCAGTCTTCTCTGTGGGATCGACTCGTTACTTGTCTGCTATACTAATCTTTTGTTTAACTTGAGTTAGGATGTTCTATATTTGGGGGACTAGGACCAACGACACATTTACACCTGGTAAAAATAGTCCACCATCGTTTGGTCTGCCTTAGTCTCCTCTTCCTCGCCGGTTCTTTTGACCAATATTCTGTCGGTTTGAGTGTCGACATCGGTTGGTGGTTTGGTGGTGGTCCGCCACCGCCGCCTTGCTCCAACCTCCCTCCAACCAACTCCGGTTACCCCCTTCACCCCTCCCTTATGTCAGCTCTGGTCAACGCTTGTCCCGTAGACAACTGTCAACTTTTCCTCTTACTGCAGCCTTTGACTTCTTGTGGCCCCTACATCTACAACGTACCTCCTTCCTTCATTCTTGATTACTCCTAGTTTGAATTACATTTGTTGAGAGGTTTTGATTGTCGACGAGCTTCCAACAACTTGACAGTTTGAGAGTCGTCCATTGTCCTTGTTGTTAGAAAGTGCTTCTTTGTCTCAAATCTTTGCTACTGTTTTCAAATGATTGGTGGGGTGCTTGTTAAGCACCCGTTACATGCTAGCCTATGGTTTTGAGCGTCGAAAGCTAGTTGCTTAAGATCGAACTCCGCCCATAGTTTGGTTCCACCTGCTGTTTACTGCCTCCCATGAGCACCTTACCTGGCAGGGAGCTTTCGCTTCAATCAATGTTCCCCGCCGGGCTATACTTATTGGCTTTGGTTACTACTGTCGTGTCCTCCATCTTGTCGTAGACGAAGTGCAGCTTGGTTAATTTCCTTGGATGGCCTTTAATGATTACACCTAGGCCTATTGTATTAGCTTTTATTGTTTTAATTTGACTTGGACTTTATGGATGAGTGTATGCATCCTCATTTTGGTAGTCTATGGACATTTGTCGGGTGTTTGATCACTTCAACCTATTGAGACTGTCCGTACTTGGGGGTTGCATCCCTCGGGTAGGACATATTGTATTGGTTCACCTAGCAAAGTCTTGCGGCTTTACTAGGGGCGACCCTTCCCTCTCCCTCTATTTCTCATCCTTTGTAATTAAGTTTTGTTTTCAATATATTTACCCTTTAAAATAAAAAAAAACATAACAACCTGAATAAGTTACACCAAAAGGATCAAGGTCTTGTAGGGAAAGGTGTTCAAATATACCTAGGTGTGTTTGGGATGGATTGAAGTTGCAATGTCTTGAGTTAGGGTTGACTGAGATTATGTTGGTGTGTTCTACACGACTTCATCTATGAGAGGCACTTCCTTAGAGTTGGTCTTCACTGCCCACGAGAGATAATGTTCTGATGTATCGTTGGCCAATAGTGTCACCATGATAGTGCTTGATTTAATTCATCGTTTGCATGTTCAATTTGACAGTCTTCGTTTTATCGAGATTTGACTTTATTGTAGGGTGCTTGTAGCCTTTGGCTATGCCTTTATGTTGTATTTGTTTTCTTTGTATTGTATCATAATAGTTAGTCTGTCTGCTGATTCGTCGGCCTCTTGAGAATCAGGCATTTGACTCCGGTGAAAACCTCAAATTGCGGTAAAAACCGTGAGGACTACTTTTTAGCTTGGGTTATTTGAAACCCGTGCTAAAAACATCAATTACATAGTGACTTTACAACTCAGTTCAACCTAAAAACCGTGCTAAAAACTCCAGTTTTAAAATAACACATGACTTTATATATCGGTTAAACCTAAAAATTGTGCTGAAAATTTATGTTTTAAAATTACATTAGTGACTTTATAGCTCGGTTTTATTCAGAACCAGGCTAAAATATGTGACCTTATAGATCGATTCTATTTATAACCGGGCTATAAAGCTAGTGAACGGGGCGAAAAAGCCGGTCCTCACAGGTTTTTACCGCAATTTTGGTTTTCATCGGAGCGCAACCCTATATATATATATATATTATATGAACACCTTTCCTTGCAAGACCTTGATCCTTTCGGCGTAACTTATTCAGATTGTTATGTGCTAGTACTTTTGGTAGTTCTAGGTGCATTTCGAATGGACTAAAGTTGCAAAGTTTTGAGTCGGGGCTGACCAGGGTCGTGGTTGTATATTCTGGACAATTCCGCTTTTGGGAGGCGTTTCCTTAGAGTTGGTCTTCACTGCCCACAAGAGTTGGTCTTCGATTTGACAGTCTTTGTTTTTTCTAGATTCGCCTTTACTTTAGGTTGCTTTTAGCCTTTGACTACGTCTTTATTTTCTATTTGTTTTCTTTGTATTGTATCATAACGGTTAGTCCGTCTGCCGATTTGTCGGCCTCTCGGGGATCAGGTAGTTACTTGCTTTCTCAAATAATTAATTTCTTGTATCAATATATATATATATATATATATATATATATATATATATATATATATATATATATATATATATTTATATTTATGTGACCTCCTTACCTTGCAAGGCTTGATCCTTTAGGTGTTCCCAACTGTTCTTAGGGTTTGTTGAAGACGCAGGAATGAATGAACGGTTTCGAGGTAGCTAGTTAGCTGCTTGCCTGCCTTTCGACGACATGCTGAATCAGAACTAGTTAAAGTTGTGTGTTCAAGTTGACTCTATTTTTAGGGGGCATTTCATTGGAGTTCCTCTTCACTGCTCACATAAGTTCGAGTCGTGCTATATCACTAACCAACGATGCTACCGTGTTTATACTTAGTTTGGTTCGTCGTATGCTTTTTCGATTAGATATATAGTATTCATTTTGTGTGTGCTTCACTTTTTGTATGGGGTTCAACCTATTTGTGTGTCTTTTTTTTGTTTGGTTTTTTATGTCCATATTGTATCATGGCCTCTCAATTGATCAGATACTGTTGGATCTTTTGAATATTGTAACGTATAAAAAATAAGGGATTGAGTTCCAATAGAGTTTTAAAAAAACTCTAATGCAACTATGAAGCAAAGCCAGTTGGCCCAGTTGTAATGCAACAAATATAAACCCCACACACACATTGCAAACTTGCAATATCCATACAAATACTGCCGATCTGAATATCAAATTTATTCACACCTATCCCATTTGAATGATTCATTATTAGAGAAATAGACACTTGGTTGACAATTATCATTGCAACCATGAATCCATATTGCACGTTCCCATCCCAAAATTAAGTGTGGGGGTAATTGGGTCCTGCTTGTAGTGGAAGTTGCCGGAGGGAATTTGTTCTATTATTTTTTATAGTAATTTTCGTCAAATGTATCTGGGATTCAGGCTAATTCATATGCTTTACAAAAGTTTGGAATTTTTCCTTAAATATATATGAGGTTTCATTTTTTTTGCCAAATGCCACCGAGGTTTTCATTTTTTCACCAAATGCCCCCCGTCTAATTTGTTAACATTTTGATTACAAATAAAAAGAAAATAAATATTATTTCATTATTATTTTTACAAGGTATTATTTGCACAATATCATTTAATTACCGTAACTAAATGATCTAATATTATTTACATAATATTGTTTCATACTATATTTTTTAACCAATAGGATTAATTCAAACTTTTATTTTAATAAAGTTAATATTACCTATACGATATTATTTCATTATATATTAATTACACGATATCATTTCATGCTATTTTTTTAAATAATAGGATTAATTCAAATTTTTTTAAAAATACATAGTTCTTAATATATGCACTCTCTCTTTATATATATTGAAAACTGTTTTTTTATATAATAATCTTAATTTTTTGATTTTCACCCAATCAACCTAATATACATAAATTTTAAATTAATAAAATTTTAAAATATTTTTTAACCAATGAGATTTGTCTATTCTAACTATTAAATGAGAAATATTTTTTCTGAGATGTCATAGTCATTTTAATTTTACGAATTTATCCCAATCAACTAAATCTAGAAAAAAATCCAAGTAATGAAATTTGTACACGTTTATTTAATTAATCTAGTTATATCTAACTATTAAATCATATACATTTTTATTAGAGTTATAACTACATTTATTTTAGGATATTAACCCAATCAAGCTATTCTACTTAAATCTTAAACTCATGTAATTTTTACTTATTTTTCATATATAATTCTAGATTTTTTATTTAATTATCAATTTTTTTTCTATTTTATGCTAACATTTGGTAATAGCTTCTTTAATTTTATCATAATAATTTTTCATACCTACAAAATTTTATTTTTATTTTTTCAAAATAAATATACGCGATGTGGTGCGAAAATTGTACTAGTTTTCAACTAAAATGTTAACAAATTAGGCAGAGGGGCATTTGGCGAGAAAAATCAAAACCTCATGGGCATTTGGTGGAAAAAAATAAAAATCTCAAAGACATTTAGTGAAATATGTTAAACTTTCATACACCGCGCGAATTAGCCATAACCTCATAGGCATTGGGCAAAAATTCCATTTTTTTATATTATGATATGGTTCAATAATTTCCCATTTTCTTATGAAGATATAATAATAAACACGTACTTTACCATTTTTCAGATAAAAAATTTCCACTTCTCTAGTAAAATATAAAGATGTAAGCTTTAAACAAGTTGATGTTCTTCTCAAACTCCACCGGCCCTTAAACAATGATCACTCCTATTTAAATTAAGTGAAACAAAATATTTTTCTAAACTTTGCTGGTTTCCATAGAAAATTTTAACACATATAAACAAGCATTATAATTATAATGTGAGTACGGAAAAGCTAAATACACCCGTAATTTTTACTAGATACCCCTAGTAATCGCAATTTCTTGCGGAAATGGGTCTACAATATGTAGCAGACAACTTTGGAGGTCGTACCAAACACGCCCTTATGGGGATGTCAACATAGTCTGTAAGGAGTTGCGTACGTATCAGGATCCACAAGTAGTAGCAGAGTCAATTTTATATGTTACCAAACGCAGTCTTATTAGAATTTCAAAATACTCCGCATCTCGTTTCGTAATAGTCCACCACTTGTTGTGAACCAAGGCGTCTTGTGAAGGACGCTTTGCAAGCCGAAGCGGAGCATCTTCAAATGTTCATGATCAAGAGAGATAACTCTCGATTTCAATAGTGAGAGCGACAACGAGAAAGAAGGTGGTGGAGTGATTGCCATTTGCCGACGACGAAGAAAAAGGGCGAGAGAGAGCAAGAGCGACGAAGAGCAAGTGTGAGAGAAAGTGTCGGAGAAAAAATGGAGGATCAAAGGAGCAGTGGCGAGAGGGCGGCCGGAGGCGAGGTTGGTGGTGAGGGATCGGTGGCGCCGACAAGTAGTTTAGAGGAGGAAGAGGCACAGATGGTGAGGATGGAGACGATGTTGGTGGTGTTGGAGTGGGTCGGGAGACGCTTGCGATGACGGAGATGGAAAGTGCGGGGGAGCAGGTGAGGGAGAGGGTAGCGGCAACAGCTATGGTGGAGATGGAGAGGGCGGAGGAGGAGGAAGTTAGAGGGATGGCTACGGCGGTGATAGCGCATATGGGGGGGGGGGGGTCTGGTGAGGTCGACGGAGATGGGTGGCGGTGGTGACGTAGAAGGGAGACAACTGGCGGCCCTGGAGGTGAGGGAGAGGGTAGTGGCGGCCCTGAAGGCAAAATTTATTATATGTCAAATGGACATATAACAATTTTTTTTTATACGAGGCAAGGATTCGGGGGAAAGCTAAGAATGGCTAGCCTCCCGCCCGAGAGCGTCCCCACGCACAAGCTCAAAGATCTCCGCGGGAACGCAGTTCGCTACGAAGTGAGACGAGAGGCCAAGATGCGCAAGGCGTTCCGCCACCCGGTTGCCCTCCCTGAATATGTGGCCAAAAGTGACATGCTGGAAGGAGCGACAGAGACCCAAGGCATCCGAAATCGACATCTCAATCTCCCATGGACAGATCCAAATCCCCTTAAGCGGATTTATGATCGTGAGGCAATCACCTTCGATCTCAAGTCGCTCAAAACCCCGCTTGGAGGCTTCATGAAGACCCATGATAAGCCCATAGCATTCCGCCTGAACAGCCGAGCTCGAACCGTGACCACGAGCTCCGGAGGCCAGCACCCTACCCTGACAATCACGAATCACAAACCCGGATGCCGCACGGTTCGAATCCGTACGAGCACCGTCGAAGTTTAGTTTGATAAAATCTGAAGCAGGTTTTTTCCATCTAACTATTTTTGGTTTTTCCGTTCTCTTTTTTGGGTCGGTGTGATTTTGTTCGGTAGTTTGATCAGTTTGATCGTCCGATTCTGCTCTTTGCCACGTTTTTCTAAATTGCTTGATATTTTGAATCCAATCTTCCATGGATTTGATGTTGCTATTATCAAAAGTTATTATGTTTCTCATTGACCATATACCCCATAATGCAAAAGCGAGGATTGATTTTTGTGTGTGGGTTAATTTTTGGAACACTTCCGTTATGATATCCTTGTATGGTTTGTTCTCTTTGTCCGTATTTCGAATCGTTTGTTCAATCCTCCGGTCGAGGCCTCCTATAAGGGATAGTGAGATCTGACAGTCAGTGAAAAGGTGGATGTTGTCTTCGTCTTGGTGAGAACATAGGGGACACTGCAGTGGCACATGGACTCCTTTGCTTTGTAGTCTAACCTTTGTTGGGTTTCCATTTAGTAGATTTTTCCATAGGAAGTTTTTTACTTTTGGGGGGCAATCGATTTTCCATATCCAATCCATTTGTTCTGCGTTGACCCTTCTAGCCCTTGTCACATAATCTAATGCACTTGTCGTAGAGAACCAGCCATTTTTGCTTGTTTTCCAGTACAATCTGTCTTCAATTTCGTTGGAGGGTATGTATACCTGTAGAATTTTCTCAACAATTTCCGGCGGGAGATAGATATTCAGTTTTCCTTTATCCCAGGTCTTATCTGGTCTTATGAAGTTGTCGACCGATTAGTTTTCATCTATTTGGTCAATAAGGCTTTTTTGTTTCAGGTTTCCTTCATTTTGGATCCACGGATCCTTCCAAAATCTTATGGTCTTACCATTTCCGACATGCCATATTAGCCCTTTACAGAACTCGTCTTTAATTTCCATTAGCTTTGTCCACTGCTAGGAGGAGTTTTTTTTTTCTTTTATAATTCCATATTTTTTCCCTTTTGAGATACTTATGTTGTATAGTTTTGACCCATTCGTTTTCTGGTTCTGCTAAAATTTTCCACAGCAGCTTCATTTGTAGCGCTTTGTTCATATCTTTTGTCTTGTGGATTCCAATTCCGCCATCTTTCTTCGGTCTACACACTTTATCCCATCCTATCAGTGGTTTATGTTGCGGTCCTTTGTTCCAAAAGAAATTCCTGTTAATACAATCCAAGTCATTTTGGATGCGCTTGTGGGGAGCATAAAGTTTTGCATTATGTAACTGGGTTTGGCCGCTAGGTTTGCTTGAACTAGTATCGCTCGCCCTTGCTGAGTTAGTTCATTTGCTCTCCATTTGGATAGTTGGTTTTCTGTTTTTCGTATGACTTCCTGAAAAGTATCTGTGTTCACTCTGCCATTGATTATGGGGCATCCCAGATATTTTTCTAATACGGTTTAGTTGGTTATTTGTAGGCATGACTGCAGTCGCTGTTTTTTTGTCGTTTGGAATCCCCCTTGTGGTTTGGAACGTCGATTTTTGAAAATTTACTTTTTGGCCTGATATACCGCATTACTCGTCTATAATGGTTTTTACCGTTCTACAGGCTTCTATTGTTGCTTTAGAAAATATCATAATATCATCCGCAAAGGACAGGAAAGGAATCGTTGGCCCACTTCGCGATGTTTTGAACCCGATATCTTTGCTTTGGAGATCACTTTGTCGTTGTAGTTTTCGTGCCAGGATCTCTGCCCCTAGGATGAAGAGGTAAGGGGAGAGTGGGTCTCCTTGTCTTAGTCCCCTTTTTGGTTGAAAGGTGTCAGTAGGTTCGTCGTTTACCAGTACAGAGAAGGATACAGTCTGGATGCATTCTTTGATCCAGTTTGTGAATTTCTGACAGAATCCAAATTTAGTCATTACCGCCATTAAGAATTCCCAGCTCACTCTGTCGTATGCCTTTTCCATGTCAAATTTGATCGCTATCCATCCGTCGCGACTCTTGTTGGTACGGAAAGAATGAAAGATTTCGTGCGCAATTAGCACATTATCTTGGATTGCTCTATCTTTAATAAAGGCGCCTTGTAATGGATGGATCAGTTTCTGTAATACCGTTTTCAGTCTCTCTGCAAGAATTTTTGCAATTGCCTTGTATAGCGTTGTACAGAGACTAATAGGTCTGTAGTTGTTTGTCGTTCTCGGATTATCACATTTTGGGATTAAGGATATAAATGTTTGGTTTATTTGTTTGAGGATTTTTCCGGAGTGAAAGAATCCTTTGATTGCTTTTATAATCGACAATCCAACGATATCCCAGTATTGTTGGTAGAATTCTGCCGTCATTCCGTCAGGTCCGGGAGACTTGTCCTTTCCCATGGAGAAGAAAGCTTTTTTAATTTCTTGATTTGTTATTGGTTTTGTGAGGAGATCATTGTCTTGTTGTGATATTTCTATGTTTATTAGTTCTAAATATTCATTTAAGAGGCTTTGGTTAATCCTTTCTTCTTGAAATCTTTTTTCAAAGTCATTTCGAATTTCTCTTCTGATATTTTCATCGCCTATAATAGTCGTTCCTTCCGTTGATACAATTTCTCGGATGATTTTCCTATTCCTACGCCCCGTAGCGACTTTGTGATGATACCTTTAGTTCGTATCGGAAAACTTTAGGTGTTTTGTTTTCGCCCTTTGTCTCCAATATTGACTATGAAATTGAAGGATCTTGCTTTTTTTTTTAACAAACGCATTTGTCGACGGTTGTTGTCACCTTGTTGTGTTGGGCTATTTGTACGTTGTAGATTTGTCAATTTTTCTTCTGTCTTTGAGTTGTCGGAATATGTTCCCAAAGGTTGTTTTATTCCATTCTTTTGAGAGTTTTTTTAAGTATTGGGTTTTCATTGTTACTTGGAACATATGAGAACCCGAGCAGTGGAGGTTCTAAGTGCGAGTGACAATGTTGCGGTAATCCTTTCTTTGAAGCCACATCTTCTCAAATTTGAATGGTCTCGCTTTTGTTGTTCTGTTTACCTTTAGTTCAATCGAGATCGGGCAGTGGTCAGATGATGAGAACGCATAGTTTCTCGTAGCCACATTCGGGTACCATTGGAGTATGTGATTTTGGACAAACGCACGATCCAATTTCTCGTAGATATTGTTTTGATCAGTTTTATTCTTTCTCCAGGTAAAGGCATTGCCAATTGTTGGGATATCTAGTAAGTTACAGGCATCCTTGAATGAAAGTATTCTAGAGAATCTGGTTTGGTTAGGATTCGCGCCACCCAGCTTTTCAGCCGGATTTTGGATTTCGTTAAGGTCACCCATGACTATAGCCGGGCACTCGAGTCGGAGGATATGATCGGTTAATTTTTGCCAGAATTCGTTTTTTCCATGGGCTTGGGCCGGAGCATAAACAATGCAGCAAACAGCTTTTGTTCTGGCATTGTAGTCCTCGAAGATAAGGGTTGTGTATCGCTCATCTTTTTCAAGGACCATTATCTGTCCACCGATTAACTGGTATTCTTTCCAAAGGATACAAATACCCTCGGATCTACCGCGAGCCGGCGTCCAACAAATGGAATCAAATCCAGCCTTTTTCCACGTAGAATCTGAAGGTTGGTTTTCCGTTTTTGTTTCTAGAAGTGCTAAGACTTGTATATTTTCAATTTTGCAGAGTGTCTCGACTTCAGCCCAAAGATTTCGTTTTCCTAAGCCACAACAATTCCATGTACATATCTTCTTTCCGGATACTCGCTTAGATTAATTGTCATATTATAGGGTTTTTTTACCCAATGTTCTCTCAATTTCTGTAGTAGTCAGTCTACTTGTTCTGTTTTCCATATTTTTCTTTCTAGTAGTATTTCTTTTGTGATTGTAGATTTTATTCTCTTGTCGATGTGTTATGGCTTTCTCTTTACTTCTCTCCTTCTGTTCATCTTTCAGTTTTTGGGCGTGACCAATCAGTAAAAAGAATGAAGTCTTTGTGTATCTTTTGTTGGCCCTTTTTTTATTGGTTGTTATCTCTCTGTTAGTTTGACTCTGTGGAGCCCAAGTGTGGTAAACCATGTCCATTAGAATCAAAATGGTCATTGTAGCCATCATCAAGGGGACTGGTGCACCAACTAGATGCATATAGGTCGTTTCCTTCCTTAATGTCAGATTATTTTTACTGGCTTCCTCAGCCTTTTCCTGGGGGAACATGAAAGTTTCACCAGGGGATGTAATGTCGTTTTTTCTACCGGCTTTGTCAGAGTAATCCCCAGACATGATCAGATTGATAAAGGGGACACAAAACCAACTGGAAAAGGGCCTCCGCAGCCGCATGAATAACCCAAGTAGAGATACAAATATTGGACAACACAAAGCAATATCAAACCGAAACAAGACAAGTCGATAATAATAAAACGGAATGCTGACAGGAAGCAACACCATCATAAACATAACATAGTTCAATACATATAGCCAGCCCCACAATACGACAACAATTACAGAAAACATAAACCCAGCTACTCCGGGGAGAACATCAACTGAGATCATGGTCACACCATCCCTCATAAACAGGGCACTAGCATAGCAGCCCGACCAAAGCGTAAACAAAAGGTACATGAAAGGCAAATCAGATCGAGATGGTAAGAACATCATCGAGTTTCTAGAGTTACAGTTCAATCTTGGTATGCTTGTACTAATTTTGATCAGATTCAAAAGAGAGACAAAGGGGCTTAGCTTTGGAGGCGTCATCATTAGCGCTTCATCTTCTTGGTAGCTTGGTCTTGCATCATGGACACAGACGCTTCGCCGTCTTCAGCGTTGTTCTTCCTCTTTCCAGATTCTGACTTTGAGGTTGTCTTTTTGTTCACTTTGAGCTTCTCCATCTTGTTGGTGACCGAGATTTGTGATCTCCTATCCTCTTCAGATTGCTCCATTTGATCTTTGGTGAGGGATATTGGCAGTCGGCCTTCCGCTTCTGCTGTCATCAGGTCTTCATCACCTTGGTCCTCCATGAACTCCTCCTCGTCCTCGTTTTCCAGCTTGTCGGATGTCTTTGTTTCTTTGTGTTCTGTAGGCTGGTTCACTATGTTTTCATATGCTGTTTCAATTTTGTTTTGTTCCGATGTTTTTCCACTCCCTTTCGCAGCACTTTTTTCAGTAGCAGATAGGTTCGACTTGTGTGTTTCCTTCTCAGATATGTTGCTGTCAGTAGCTTTGCTCTCCTCTTTTCCAGATTTCTTGTGACTCCCCTTTACACTCTGCGAAGAAGACACTGAATTCTTGCTAGCAGAGTTCGAGGAGGAAGATTTGTACACCACTTCAAAGATCTGTTTAGCCCCTTTTTCATTATTGCCTTTATCTTCCTTAGGTAGGCCAAACTTGGGGGTTCTTTTCTTCACCCTTTGCCATCCATCAGCTGCAGTTTCATATTCATTTGCCTTATGATTTCCTTACTTGAATAAGGGGATAAACCCCTTTGGAAGAGTGACCTTCACCGGCCTGGAGGTGTGTTGAAGAAGCGGGCAGCAGTTGAACAGGTGATCGAGCTTCCCACAGTTTCCGCAGCCCCGCGGAAACTCCTCAAACCACACCGGAAAGGAAAGAAAACCGTCAGCCTCATCCGGAATCACAACAGTATCACCTCTAATGTCATTGATGTCCATCTTGATGCAGATTCGAGGGAATCGGACATTTATTCCCTTCTCGGTATAGTCATCCAATCTGATGAAAGTGCCCAGCTTGTTTTTTTCAACCACCGTTTTCAGGATTTTGCTACTGATGAACTCCGGTGGGAGTTGGAGAATTCTGATCCACATATCTACAATAGTTGTCGGTTCATTCTTGGTGTCAAAGGTTGGGGACCATGGCTTGAGTAGTAGAAGGTTACTGTAGACATGGTAAGGTCTCCCGTCCCAAATTCGCTTCTTGTCGATGGGGTTGTTGAAGCGAAATTCAAGCCATCCATCAGCCATCGGATAGACCACATAGCGTCCAGCAACGTTCCACCAGCAGTCACGGTTGAGCTTGGTTGTTAGTGTCTCCACATCAAGATAGTCACCAATGACAAACCCAAACAAAGAAGTCTCCTTCAGTTTCTCTATATTTTCCTTTACTCCTCGTATCTCAGCTCGAAACCGCTTCAGCTCTTCATCATCCATTCTCAGTTTCCCTTTCCCTTTGTCTTGTTTCTTCTTTCTTTCACGGGTCTCGTCTTTATTAGTGGATTCTTGGTCCACTGGTTGTTTCTGGTCCTGGGTTGTCCTTCCCTTTGTGTTGTTGTTCTTGGGGTTCTCCCCCTGTTCCTGGGTTTTCTTTCCCCTGTTGTTGTTCATGGGGTTCTCCCCCTTACATGTTTTCTCAGAGGTTTGTCCGATGCATTTTTCCTTCTTTTTCCTGTCATTGTTGTTCAGTTCATTCTTCTCCTGCTTTTCCTTTTTTTCCAGGTTGATTCCCTGCGAGCAGACAGCTTGCTTGAAGCTTTTCTTTTCTTTTTCCATACCACAATGACGCCTAATTTGCCACAGAAAGGGGTTGAGATGGGAAAGGAGATTTGTTAGAGGTTCAGAAGCCCCTTGAGAGTTCCTTATCATTCCTGGGCACAACCTTTTATAACGGGGGTAAAGAGAAACAAAGGAGCTGGTGTAGAAGGAGCCTAAGAAACTAGCAGAAACGAGAGGGAAAGCCCCAAAAAAGAGTTTATTATTTGGAGTAGAGTTAGAAGGTACCATATCTAGTGAGGAGATATCGGCGGATCTGAACCAGTCCACACACATGGAGCTGTTGCCGATCATGGTCATAGAGCGCCAGAGGGAGCAGTTGAAAAGCCATGATGACCCTGCCTCCAGAGCCGCGCCATCCTCAGAGCCGAAGAACCAAATCAAGACTCTAAGCACAGAAACCCTAGAACCAGCGCCGCCCACTGTTTCGCAGCCATCTTCAATAGTGTTTTCTGTCCCCTTGATATGCCTTTTTTGATGAGATCTTTTCCATCTCAGATTTTTTTCCTTGAATCATCCATATTCCAATTCTGACAGAAATTTTGAACAGGAGAGGGGCACAATTTTTGTGCTGGGCTCGATAATTAGCATTTTTCCTTTTGATTTGATAAGATTTTTTGATTTGGGGGATTTGGGGATCTTGTTTACAGGTGCGGCCATGGGGTCTTTTCTCTTGTTTACAGGTGCGGCCATGCGGTCCTGCTGGTGCAGATCTAGGTTCCTGGTTTGAGGGTGGCGGCGGCGCCAGGAGCAGCGATCACCTTTCTCTTCTTCTTTTCTTTCGCTCTCATTTCCTCGGGTTATGTTGGGACATATAACAAATTGTTCCTATAAAATTTAGCTCATTGTCCATTTTCTTAGCAAATTTAGGTGAATGTCCTAATTTGACACTTTTGCCCTTGGTGCTATATTTTTTTTTCCATCTCTTCTTTCTGATAACTCATTTGTTCGATTTCGAAAAATCATCGATCCTCCTCGGCACTCTTCCTCTCGGTCTCTCCTCCGGCATCTACCCCAAACAATCCCCGGTGTTCGTTCTCCAGCATCCGCCGCTGCCGCCGCTTGACCTCTTCCCTGTTCAATCTCATCTGCAAGTAGTTGTAGAGCTCGCCGAAGAGCATCTCGGCATCAACCGCCATATCCAGCGCCTTCATCTTCGTCAGATCCATCTCCGGCATCGCGCTCTCCCTCTCCTCCACCCGCGCCTTCATCTTCTCCGCATCAATCGCCAGATCCAGCACCAGTTGTGCGTCGTTCATCTTCGTCATCGTCGGCGGCTTCTTCCTCCTAGGGCTTCTCATAGGGCTAATTAAGGTTGATTGATTTTCGCTCTTCCATTCATCTTTTTCCAGAGTTCATTGGCTCTTTGTCTGAATTGACTTCCGTTTGCCTTCAAATTCATTACATGTAACTACAATTTCTTCGCCTAATTTTCGATTTCTAGTTGCATATTGGAATTCGCCTAATTGATAGGGATCGAAACTTTTTTTTTTGCCTCCACTCCTAAGCATCACCACTACTGATTAAATTCGCCTAATCGAAGCTTTTTTTTTTCGATTTCCAATTCTCCACTCCTGAGGCATTGGCTTCGCCTAATCGAAGCCTTTTTTACAGGACTCTTTGGCTTCGTTCCAGTTCTTAGTTGTTGAAGGAATGACTTGATTAAATTTGGTGTTGGCTTCGATCGAAGCCGAGTTTAATATTGCCCTGAGGCCTGAGTTGTTGCATGGATTTTATGGCCCATGGGTGGTGCTGTAATCCTTTGCAGAGTTTAAAAAAAGAATGTGTTTTATGAGGCATTTTGTACTTGCGAATATTAACTATATATAAATTGCTAGCACTTGGTATTTTAGAAACTTCAATTTGTTATATAAAATGAGAGATGTAGATGTATTATACATGAACAAATAAAATATAGTTTGATGCATACATGTCATTATGCCACATGTGAAGAATCTATCCATGGTCAGTAAAATATCAGTTTTGCTTTATACACGGTCATTATCTCGCTAGACACACAGTGGCGATCACGGATTTGAAAGTTGTAAAAAAATAGATGTCACAGTTTCTCAAACTGTGAAAACGAAGGAGCTCTGACTGTCACTGATTCCGAAACCGTGAGAGCCTTTCTGACGACAGTTTTGAAAACCGTGGTCGTCGAGATTTGGGCTTCATGGGCTTTCGGCCCAAGACACTTAATTGGGCTTCTTTTATTTTCATGATTTTTGAAACCGGAACCGTGGTCTTTTTCACGATTTTAGAAGTTCTGACCATGAAGTTTTTTACGGTTTTGAAAACTAAAATTGCCTAAAATTTCTACAGTTTGAGAATCCGTAACAGTGACCGTGCATTATGCGATATTTTGACCGTGTCATTTGCCCCCCCCCCCCCCCCCCGCGTAAAATATTCACATTTGTAAGGCACTCAGATTTGACATGCACTCGTAGAACAAAGGTAGCACAAAACCAAGGGGAGTTAATGCTAATCAAAACCATTGTTGTCATCAAAGGAAAAACCCTAGGGTAAGAGAAAAGAATAAGCAAGTGTTAATAGTGGTGTCACCAACATAAAAACAGGGTCATAGACACTATCACCACTATAAAAACAGGGTAATAGACACTGTCACTACTCTAAAAACAGGGTCGTAGACACTGTCACCACTATAAAAATAGGGTCATAGACACAATAACCAAAAGAAAACCCTATGACAAGGAAAGCACAAACCCCAAAGGGCCTAATGAGAAGCCAAAATACATGTGGTTGACAATTCTCCTCCGATATATGAATGGGTAAGAGGGTCATAGAAGTAATAACAAAAATAAAAACAGGGTCATAGACACTGTAACCAAAGGAAAACCCTAGGACAAAGGAAGCACAAAGTCTATAGGGGCTAATGAGAAGCCAAAATACATGTGGTCATAGTTCTTCTTTAATATATGAATGGGTAAGAGGGTCATATACACTGTAACCAAAATAAAAATAGGGTCATAGACATTATCACCACTATAAAAACAAGGTAGTAGACTTTGTCACCACTATAAAAACAGGGTCATAGACTTTGTCACCACTATAACCAAAAGAAAACCCTAAGACAAGGGAAGCACAAACCCTAAAGGGGCTAAAGAGAAGTCAAAAGACATGTTATGTACAATTCTTCTCCAATATATGAATGGGTAAGAGGGTTATAGACATTGTCACCACTATTAAAACGGGGTCATAGACACTGTCACCACTACAAAAATAAGATCATAGACACTGTAACCAAAGGAAAACCCTAGGACAAGGGAAGCACAAACCCTAAAGGGGATAATGAGAAGCCAAAATACATGCGGTGGACAGTTCTCCTCCAATATATGAATGGGTAAGAGGGTATTAGAAGCTATAACTAAAATAAAAACAGGGTCATAGACACTGTAACCAAAGGAAAACCATAGGACAAAGGAAGCACAAACCCTAAAGGGGCTAAACCTAAAAAAAACATGTGTTGTACATTATGGTTTAAGGTTTAGGATTATGTCTTTAGGGTTTAGGGCCCTAAACCCTAAAATGTTAAGTACAGTATGTTGTTAAGAGATGAATGTTGTCACCAAAAGAAAAACCCTAGGACAATGGAAGCACAAACCCTATAAGGACTAATGAGAAGCCAAAATACATTTGGTGACAATTCTTCTCTAATATATGAATGAATAAGAGGGTTATAGACGCTATGACCAAAATAAAAACAGGGTCATAGAAGCTGTAAACAAAATAAAACAGGGTCATAGACATTGTAACCACTACAAAAATGGGGTCATAGACACTGTAACCAAAGGAAAACCCTAGGACAAGAGAAACACAAACCCTAAAAGGGCTAATGAGAAGCCAAAAGACATGACGTGGAGAGTTCTTCTCCAATATATGAATGGGTAAGAGGGCCATAGACACTGTAACCACTATTAAAATATTTTATAGACACTGTCACCACTGTAAAAACAGGGACATAGACACTGTAACCAAAGGAAAACCCTAGGACAAGGGAAGCACAAACCTTAAAGGGGCTAATGAAAAGCCAAAAAACATGAGGTCAATGTTCGATACTCCTTTGACAGATGAATTTTAGAGCGTAAAATGGGGTGTCACCAAGAATAAGACATTGTCACCAAAGGAAAACACTAGGACAATGAGAGCATAAACCATAGGTGCTAAAACTAAGCAAACTAACATGCAATTTATTCATTATTTGTCCCCAAATTTTTGGTATATGGACAAACGAAAGGTGAGATTAAAAATTAAAAATTTGTTGATATATCTCAGCAACCCAGTCACAACACAAATTTTGATCTTCAACAGTGAATACACCTTTATTCATGACATTTGGATACAAAGTTCACCAACTACATGCCCCTTTTTTCTCATTCATCACTATCAGGCAAGCTTTTACATAATTAATAGTTGCAAGAAATTACTAAGTTCACCAACTACATCCCCCTTTTTGTTCAGTATCTCACTCAGTATGTAAGCCATTGTCGATCATCTAGTGGTGACTTGCTTTCAATTGCCTGGATTGATGCATAGCTGACCAGCAAAATCCACACATGACAAACAAATCTCAATTCATATAAATTAAGTCAATGCCACATTAACAAGAAAAATCTATGGTACATGTCCATCTCTTCAATTAAATCACTATATAGTATTATATCTTCTATCAAGAGGCACAGGAGAATGAACATATTACACAGAGATTGAAAATTTCGAAACAAAAATAAACTAATAATTCCTAATTGAAACAAAAAAGTGAAGCAGCAGCAGAGCATGAGCAGAGATCAGTTTCTCCAACAAAAAGCCGAAAAAAGTTGAAGATGGGAGAGCAATAGAGAGCGCAATCAATTCACCTTGCTCCCGAAGGCGCAGTGTCGCTGAAAGTCTTTTACAACTGCCATAGCTCCGACGAAGGCCAGCAGGAAGAGGCATAGGACATACGAGAACGCAACAAAGTTTCTTGAGGCCACCATTGAACAACCAACCGAAACCTCCCATATATTGAGTAGCGACGGAGCCCCGATGGACTGCGTCGATGACCAAAGAGAAAAGCGCTGATGATGTGAGATCGGAGCTCTGAACGGAGGGCGAAGAATGTAGAGAGATTGTTTCTATGATCGTGCCAGAGAGAGTCACCGAGAAGAGACGGAGAGAGGTGATAGAAGTTGAGAAAGGGGTCTTCAACAGACAGATTAATTGGGGTTTAGAAAAGGGGTATTTAGGGTATTATGAAATTATTTTGGACAATTACTTAAAAATAGATTTAGGATGGACAAATACTTAAATGATTTATGAAAATGGATATTGGACCAAATAATTTGTTATTTATTTTATCAAAACTAATTAGATTTATATTTTTATCAAAACTAACGGTATATATTTTTATCAAAACTAATTAGATTTATTTAAATAAATCACAAAATATAATCAAAATATAACTAATTACGTAAGATATGATAATTAATAACTTATTAATTGATATAATATTGGATGGATTATTTTATCTAAAAAGATAAATTTTTTACCTAATTAAGATATAAAGTTGAATATTTATAAGAATAAGTGGCACAATTAAGGCAAATTTGCATGAATATACCAAAAAGATAGGGGCTTTGCAAAAGTAGCACTGCTACTACATAATTTGCAAGAGGTGGGGTCAATTTTTTTTTTGCAAATTTTTTTAACCCAATTAACCGGTTGGTCCTTTTATGGGCATCAAATGCACCCAATGCAACATAAAAAAAGGACAAAAGTAAAGGAAAAGCAGAGAAGAGAGATGGTGATTTCATAGGCATTAAATGCACCCAAATTTCCCGCCCAAAGTTCCCGCCATTGAAGGCAAACGTGAAGCAAAGGTGGATACAGTTACCAGTTATATGCCAGGCAATAGGAAACACGGGACAACAACTGATTATTACATGCCATCCAAAGGGTGACACGTGCCAAATCCAAAAAGCATTGCTAACAAATCCATGAAGTCCATGAATCATACGATGGAGAATCTTAAGTTGCTGGCACGGTTTATCGTTCGGTCGACACACAATATTAAGTTGCTGGCACGTATTTCATTTTGGTTGGCATGCAATTGATCACTGGGTTCGTATTTCCGATCCTTCTTCAATGACAAAACTTCCACTTTCTCTCTCTCCTCTACCTCTCTCCTCTGCGAAAAGTTGATCTTCCCCCTCTCTCCTATGCATTTAATGCTCATTTCTCTTCCTTTTTCATTTAATGTTTCCTCCCCCCCCTCTGCCAACAGTTGCGGATCTCTTATCTCTCTCCTCCCCCTCTCTCCTCTGCCATCATTACATTAATTAGAAAACTGGGCAACACAGACAACCCAGTGATTAGTTACATGTCAGTCAATACATTTTACATGCCACCAACAAGTAAACACATGCCATCAAAATAAATTTCCAAGCCAATGATGTTTTAAAGTCTACGAATTGCTCAGAAATCCATGAAGTCCACGAATTATACGATGGGAAATGTTAAGTTGCTGGCACGGTTTAGTATTCGGTCGGCACACAATATTAAGTTGTTGGCATGTATTTCGTATTGGTTGGCATGCAATTGATCACTGTGTTTGTCTGTGTTTTCGACCCTTCTTCAATTACACCGCTTTTACTTTCTCTCTCTTCTCTACCACTATCCTCTCCGAAAAGCTTATCTACTCTTTTTTCCCCCTCTCTCATCCACATTTATTGCTTTTATCTCTCCCTTTTTCATTTAATGTTTTCCCCCTCTCTCTCTCTCTCCTCTGCCACCACTTAGAGCATTCCCAACAGGTGCTCTATTTTAGAGAATTTTGGGTATATGGGGAATATTGGACTTTTTTTTTATCCCAACAGCTTCTCCAACCCATTCTCCAAAATAGGGATGCAGTAGGAAAACTAGGTTGTCTTCCCTATATATGCAGCAAACGCCAAATTTTTTGCAGGCAGCCTTTTCCACGTTCTTTCACCCCATAACCCACGATCTACCGGAGGAGATCAAGTGCGTCAGCTTCTTCTTCAATATCGACGGCCAGGCAAGCTGGAGGACTAGCAACACCTTCGAGTTCCGCTACGATCCGATGAGCTACGTGCTCAATTTCAACGACGAGGGCTCCCAAATCGACGAGTTTTCGCAGCAAAGGTTCTCCGTCAGGCTTTCGCCGTCGCCTCAGTCGACACCTCGCTGTCAGAAAAGGCTTCCGGAGCAGCCGTTGTGCGAGA
Source organism: Persicaria maculosa (assembly GCA_963922045.1). NCBI lineage: Eukaryota > Viridiplantae > Streptophyta > Magnoliopsida > Caryophyllales > Polygonaceae > Persicaria > Persicaria maculosa. Next base: position 60,055,298 of record OY998261.1, read on the forward strand.
GATTGCGGCTTGCAACTAGTCGAATTGCCGCCTTCCTCTTCGTCGTCTTATTGGACTCCAAAGATTATTTTGATTGCTAGGTATTTAAAATTAATAATCGATCTGATGAGTAAGTATTAATTAACTCTTTAAATTGTTTCATGCCGCATGTCATCAATGTACAGCCTATATATGAACTTGTGTTTTGAATTAATTAGTAATTTATGCAGTCGATAATTGATAATTCTGCCATTGTCTCTTTTTTTTCCATATACTTAATTGAGTTATTGTCAATCAGCCTTTTGATCTAATAAATATGTCAAACTTGATTTCTTCATTAGAAATTCAATTAGAGATTGATGGTTAATTTGAAACTGGAATTTAACCCAAATACTAATTTGTAATTAAAGAAATTATTAATTTCCAATTCTTTAAAATGGAGAACCTGTTGGAATTGACATAAATTTTTTTTGGAGAAAATGGATTTTGATTCCCCATTTTGAATAAAATATAGAGAATCTGTTGGGGATGCTCTTACAAGTCTCTACCTCTTTCCACCCCCTCTCTCCTCTGTCATCATTAAGTTTACATCCAATAAGCAATTAGGGACCGACTAATTTTGCAAATGTTTGGGCCCCATTGCTAGTTTTGCAAATTTTGTAAGGGGAGTGTTATTTTTGCAAAGCCTACCCGCTTTTGGTATACTGAATACTGTTATCTCCACAATTAATTGAGATGACAAATTTATATTGGCTTATTAGTTGATGTGATTAAAAAAAATAACATCATATTAATCCAGCATATGACACGTATGTAAATTACTCCAAAATATAACACGTATGTGAATTGCACTAGAGTCTGTTCCATGTCTCTGTTTTAGAATTTTATATTATATTCATTTTTTTGCTAATGAGTATGCTTAAATTTTATGTCTCATATCTATAAATTAAATAACGATTTTTATAATAATGTATGTCTATAAAAACACGTTAGACAAAAAAAACCTAATTCAGGTACATTTTTCCTATATAAACATGAGTCCGGATACTATACAACACCCGGTGCACCCTACGGTGTACCACGAAATTATTTCGAGTATAATTTTACTTTAAAAAAAATTAAAAAAATATATTTACATTCTACATACTTATATTTATATGTTTATAAATTGTTATTATAAAAAACTCATTTTAAAAAATTATAAAATTAAAAGGTCAATTATATTAGAAAATAAATTTTATGTTTGTTTAAAACATGATTTTTTTCCAAAAAAAATTATAAACATATAAATATAAGTATGTGAAATGTAAATATATTTTTTAAAAGTTTTTTAAAGTAAAATTATACTCGAAATAATTTGTACACCGGGTGTTGGGGGTTGTAGAGGATTGGGACTCGTATAACATACATTGAAAGTTATTTTATGACGTTTTTAAAAGGTGCCAATAAAACACATACCTGTGTTTGGTTAGCATTTAAAAAACCCAGGAAGTTTAAAAAACAAGGAAGTGGGTTAAATACCTGTGTTTGATTGCTTTTTTTAACACGAAAAAATCCAAGAATTTGTCTTCCTAGAAATTCTAATTCCTACAAAATGGGGGAATTTTCCTTACCTAGTACCTAGGTAAGTTGCAATTCCACCATTTTTTATGTAAAATTCAAATTCCTCAATTTAAATTCCCTACACCTTATAACTTAACCAAACAACTTTTTAAAATTTGTGGGGATTATAATCCATAGGAAATGAATTCATGGGAATTAACTTCTTAGAAGCGTACTTCCTATGTTTAACCAAACAAGCACTTATTCGAACAAAAAAAAAAAACAGTAGTGTATATTAGAAAAAATCCATTACATAATGGTGATCCCTTCTCTCTTAAGAACAATTGAAGAAGATGGGAAGCCCAACACCACCGCAGCTTCTCTGCTCCATCCTTCTCCTCCTCTTCCCTCTCGCTGTACGTAATCCCCTCCACTTTTTAATTAGCTCCAACAGTATTAATGGCACTCCGGCTAACTTACTCATTTCTCTAACTTCTTTATTAAATTATTATTATATATAATATATATATAAATAATATATATAAATAATATTGCAGTGTGTTGCCGGCGACAATCCGTTCAGCCCAAAGGCCCACCTCATCCGCTACTGGAACTACAAGATCTCGAAGCCACCCTGCTCTCCGTTCCTCCTCTCCAAGGCCTCCCCTCTCTCCGCCTCCGACTCCGCCTCCTTCTCCCTCCTCGCCTCCCACCACGCCGCCCTCTCCTCTCACCTCGCCTCCTTCTGCAGCAAGGCCAACCTCCTCTGCTTCCCCGACCCCTCCCCCGACCTTTCCAGTCACTCCTCCGACTCCCATTTCTCCACCTACCAGAACCAGAATTTCACCAACTACGGCACACATCACTCCGGCGGCTTTGACTCCTTCAAGAACTACTCCTCCGGCGGCCAGATCAATCATGATCCGGTTCTCGACACCTTCCGCCGCTACAGCCGCGACTCCTCCGGACACAGCGATCAGTTTAGCACCTATGGCCCTGACGACAGCTTCCCCACCCAGGTCTTCAACACTTACGGCACCGGCGCCACCGACGGCGATGGTGAATTTAAGCACTACGCTGACAGAGTCAATTTGGCAGACCTCGAGTTCACGTCCTACTCCGCCAATGGCCACGGCCGCCAGCAGTCCTTCTCCACCTACTCCATCGGAGGCAACTCTGGCGGCGAGAACTTCGCCGGGTACGGCAAGGATGGGAGCGACCAGCTCAACAACTTCATAAATTACGGCAACGGCTCCAATGGCATGGAATCCCATTTCGCCTCCTACAGTAGCAGTGCCACCGGAGATGTTGGCCGGTTTACGGCGTACGGCAGCAACGAAAATGACCCGGATCTAAGTTTCAAGGCGTACTCAGCTGCCAGTAACGATACGCAACAGGTCTTCACGTCCTACTCCTCCGGCAGCAACGCCGGCGACGCAAACTTTGCCAACTACGGCAAGCACGGCAAGGACCTGAGCAACACATTCACCAACTACGGCAACGATTCGACCTCCGTCAACCTGGGCTTCTCCTCCTACAGCCAGTCCGTCAACGGCGGAAATGATACCTTTACCTTCTACGGAGACAGCCAGACCGTCCCAGAAAACACGTTCAAGAACTACGCCGACGGCGGAAGCAATATCGCAGAGAGATTCTCCAGTTACAGGGACAAAGCGAACATCGGAGACGACTCCTTCCAGTCATACGCCAGGAAATCAGACACCGTGGAGGTCGAATTCTCCAATTACGGTAATTCATTCCACGATGGCACCGACAAGTTCTCCGGTTACGGGAAGGGAGCGAAAAGCGACACCACCACCGTCGATTTCAAGGGGTACCGACAAAACTACACCTTCAAGGACTACGCCAAAGACGGTGTAACCTTCTCCAATTACACCGCCACTACCTCCATCCAAGATAACCGCCATGGAAAAGCTGTAAACAGGTGGGTAGAGCCGGGCAAATTCTTCAGGGAGGAGAAGCTGAAGACGGGGACGGTAATGGCGATGCCTGATATCAAGGACAAGATGCCCGGCAGATCTTTCTTGCCCCGCTCAATCCTCTCCAAACTACCCTTCTCCTCCTCCAAGATCGCCGAGATGAAGGAGATCTTCCACGCGTTCGACAACTCGTCGATGGAGAGCATGCTAAACGCTGCGTTGAAGGAGTGCGAGAGGGCCCCCAGCCCCGGGGAGACGAAACGCTGCGTTGGATCAGCGGAGGACATGATCGACTTCGCGGTGTCGGTGCTGGGTGATTCAGTGGTCCTCAGGACCACCGAGAGCACCCAAGGGTCGAAGCAAGACATCATGATCGGGAAAGTCAAGGGGGTCAACGGCGGGAGGGTGACGCAGTCGGTGTCGTGCCACCAGAGCTTGTACCCGTACTTACTGTATTACTGCCACTCGGTGCCCAAGGTTCGGGTCTACCAAGCGGATATATTGGACCCGAAAACGAAGAAGAGGATTAACCATGGTGTTGCCATCTGTCACCTGGACACGTCATCATGGAGTGGGACCCATGGTGCGTTCCTTGCTCTAGGTTCAGGGCCAGGCAAGATTGAGGTGTGCCACTGGATATTTGAGAACGACTTGACGTGGACGATTGCGGATTAATGGATGGATATGGATTATATACATGTGCTTGAATAAAGAGATTGTGATGATCTGTTAGTGGATTCCTTGAGAGGTAATGAAGGCTCGGGGGGCCACTTGGATCGCAATCTAAGGCTATATGTATGAAAGATCTCCATGTAAGAGCTGAGTGATAAGGTGTCATATGTCTCTATATATGATCCATTGATTATAATATATTTACTCGTTCTATGAGTTATTTTATGGAATTTTTTTTCGAAATAGCCAAAAAATGAAAACTTATTATGACAATAGCCAAGATATGAAAGATTTTAGGAAAATAGTCAAAACAGGATAAAGTCGCTGTTTTAAACAATGACTTTACCCAAGATTTAAAAAAAAAATTAGTAAAATATGTAAGTCGTTGTTTGCGAGGACACGTACTTGCCAAAGGATGCCAGCACTGTACCAGCAAGACCAGAATAATCGCGCAACTGCGATGCTTGTTGCACGATGTCTGCTACATGTCGCCCTCAATCGCCTACGTCAGATACGTAGTGTCCCTATGCACTTCTGAATAGGGTGCCTTTACTTCCTCATGAAGAGCTCCTATATATGTAAAGAAGCAATGCTTTTGTACCGAAGTTTAGAACTTGAAAATCCAGATTGTTCACCTGCAGATTCGGCTTCTCAGCATTCCATGAAGGTTTCTTTCACGCGGTTGATGCGATCCCAACACTACACTCATTGGTATCTAATGAAAATGGGGTTTGTCAAAGGTGTTCTAACAAATTCCTTCGGTACCATACTCTGCAGTCACTGCAAGCGTGACTGTTATGTGGCACATATGTCAACTGCACTTGCCTCTTAGTCTTACATCCAGTTTGCATGTCTTCGCCATGGTAAATGTTAAATAGATTTCCCTAAATTTGCTGATTTGTTTTAGTATTTTGGTGGATTATTTATTTATTAATTCCTGGTCCTTCACATGCATGCAGGAATAGGTCCAGAAGTTTTCCCTTGTGGAAGCGGTGGTATTTTATGCATAAGGGAGGATCTTTTAGAGATGGAAGCCACATCAAAGAATTTTGAACAAGAAAAAATAATACTGGATGAAGTTCAGCGTGTGTTTGGGCACAATGATCTGTATATTCTTCCAAAAACTATATCTTCTGCTGATAAGTATGGATATTTTCCATACTGTGATCTAGATTCTCAACAAGTATCTGATAGTAGTTGTGCTCTAGATCAGTCTCAAGAGCTACACTTGTTTCTTGACAATCGGACTATTTCATCCAGTGATACTGAAAATATTATGTACATCATCCATTTATACTTCTAGAGAGTATACATGAGTGCCGAAGGGAGTAAATCCAACCATGCCAGTCTTCACAGATTGGAAACAATGCCTCTAGTCGATCAGCTACGTGATGATTCGGATTCAGATATATTTAGGGTTAAACGCAGATCATCTCTAAAAGTGGAGAGAAGAAATTTAAATGAGAGTTCAGAAAATTTCAAACATCAGGTAAAAACAATCAATGTTATCTTCCTGGGTGATGGGTACCTTTTTAAACTTGTTGATTTGAAACCTTTGCGATTTCTAATTGGCCGATATTTGCTTAGTAGAGGGGTTTTTGAAGCTTTTATTGTGTGATATCTAAGTCGGTTTAACATTCTGCAATCCATTTCAACAAAAAAAGGAAAAAAATGGAGTAAGAATAATGGAATATGTGAACCCTCTCATAGACTCATAGTGGACATTTTTTTACTTTTGTACCCATTCTTCATAAAGAGTTCACATGTACATTTGATAACTTGAATGCAAGGCATAAAATGTGCAAAGTACTTTAAACTGGAATATGCAGGTACTAGGAAAAATGATGAAATATGCATGTCATAGTGTTAAATCATAAGTGCAAAAAGAAAAATCACTGTAAATATGTCCCTAAATATTCCAAACCCAAGAGGACCAAACCACTGAAATGCTGGAAGGATATGTACTATGGACAGAAATAATACTGAATTTTTTAGGTTTTTTGCTTGACTGAAGCAAAATACTTTAGCTCAATGAGTGCTTGCCTGGTTCCTTTGCAGGATTCTGTTGCTTTCTCTGCTTATGTGCTCTTTGCCAAATAGTAAATTGTCTTACTTGCTTATGAAAAGTTCTAGTAACATGCAATATTTTTGTCCAAGGGGATTAAATGATTATGGATAGTGTATTTATGTTTTTCCTCTCCCTGATATAAATATATCACTAGTTAGGCACAGGGATGATGAGCTAAACCATGCAAATGCTGGGTTAGGCTTTGTTTGGCTTCTCAGAAAATGTGTTTTTTTAAAGAAATTCCTCATCAAAGAAAGTGAGAATTTTTTTTCAAACTAGCTAAAAACACACAAAAATTAGGGAAGTAGCCAAGATTAGAAAGTATTTTGGGATTTAGCCAAAACGGGGCTAAGTCGCTGTTTCAAACAACGACTTTAGCCCGGCTTCTAAAAAAAATTAATAAAATACTAAAGTCGCTGTTTGAAACAGCTACTTAGTATTTTTTTAAAAAAAATCAATTTAAATAAAAAACAAAGTAAAAACAAAAAAAAATTATATTTTCAGGAGAGTCGCTGTTTTAAACCGCGACTCTCCATTTTTAAGTTGAAAATGTAAAAAAAAAAAACAGAACCGCTGTTTCAAACAACGGTTCTTTTAATTATCCTTCTCTCACCTTTTTTACACCTCTGACATCCTCTCTTCTCTCTCTTTCTCTCTCCTTTTTTTTCCCTCCTCAGTCCTCACGTCATCTCTCTTCTCTCTCCTTTTTTTTCCCTCCTCACGTCATCTCTCTTCTCTCTCCTCTCTCTCTCTCTCTCTCTCCTTTTTTTCCCCTCCTCACGTCCTCTCTCTCTCCTTTCCCTCTTCTCTCTGTTTCTATTTTTTTTTCTTCTACCACCTTCCCCTTACTTTTTTTCTTCTACCAGAAAATGGGTTAAAAAAAAAATAAAAAAGGTAGAGTCGTTGTTTCAAACAGCGACTCTACCCTATGTATTTTTTTTTGGGTTTTTTATTATTCTTGTAGAAAGTTTATAATTTTTTTTAAAAAAATACTAAGTCGCTGTTTCAAACAATAACTTTAGTATTTTATTAATTTTTTAGAAGTCGGGCTAAAGTCGCTGTTTGAAACAACGACTTAACCCCGTTTTGGCTAAATCCCAAAATACTTTCTAATCTTGGCTACTTCCCTAATTTTTTTTTTGTGTTTTTGGCTAGTTTGAAAAAAAAAATTCAGAAAGTGATATCATCTTTCTATATTGTAAAATCACAATGAAATACTAATCCAAATTTTACCCGCCGCAAGGGTACTGGAATATAATTAGAAGGACATGTAAATAAGTTTTGGCGTGCCTATTTTGAAACAATTACTCACATAATAGTAGGTATTTGAGGATATCTAGATGTTCAGTACTTTTGTTGCTTGTTATAGTCCTGCCTGCTGCTTCTTTCGCCACACCAATCTGGTATCCTCCATTCATCTGATATTGCTCTCTCCTGTTCCCTGATTCAACTCTGACCATTTTCTAAATTTTATTATGTGGGGGAACGGTGCTTCCTCCAATAGATCCGTTGCTCCTAGAGCACATGTCCTCTTCATCCTTTACAACAACACTTCTTTTGAAAATGGAACTTGTGCAGCGAGCTGATGAGGCAGATTCCTCAGCCTTTGTTTCAGGCACAAATCTCTTCAACCGTTTAAATCCCTAAACATGAACAGGTTAAACATTCATCAGTTATTTGTGTTTCCCCTCAATTATCAAGCATAATCTTAATGCTCAACATTCAAATAATTCAAAATGAAATCCAGATTATGAAAACACTGGTAGATCAGTTTTTAAAAACCAAGATAACACCTCAATGACAATCTCAAACAAATTAAACAACAAATCACATGGGCAGGAAAGGTATGAGGATTGACCCGACAAGGAAGTTTTAGAAGACACAGGACTATAACAAGCAACAAAAGTACTGAACATCTAGATTGGCCTCCGCCTGCCTGGGACACATCTTTTTAACTTTTGCTAACTACTTGATATTCTTGTGTAACGAGGTTCTTCTAATGACACTGGACATAATTTAATCAGAGACATTCAACATTGGGAAGCATCAATGCGGAAACTAACCAAGATTTCGTAGGAAGACTATTCTAAAGATTCTTTGTCCAGGCGTCAAGCCTTGCTAGCTTAGCTGGTAAGGATGACATGTAGTGACCAATAGGTCACGAGTTCGAATCCCCTCCCCCCCTATTGTAATGGCCTAAGTGCCTACCTATGAACCAAAAAAAGATTCTTTGTCCAGGCTCTAAGCATCGAGGGCAAAATTTGCACAGGTGTTGTGTTATATTTTTGGAGGGATGTGGTTTTCTGCTGCTTTAATCGTTGGCAGGTGGAAACCTCTTCACTCTTTCTAAATCGGGAAATTGTCATGGTGATCCATTGTAGGAAAGGTTAGGTTTTATCCACTCTTGTAAAAAGAATCTCTCTTTTTCAGTGTTATACAACAGAAGAAAAAGACTCAAGATTAGTTTGTTAGTAATTCTGTTTCAGTGGAGGGGTTCTTTATTCTTTTGTGTAGCTACTGGGCAAGTTCACACTTGTACCTTATGATTACCTACCTTAATAAAATGCAGTTTCAATTGCCCCACTTCACCGTGTGCCTTACAATTCATGTTGTTAAGTTAGGTTAGATGCTCAAATGGAAACAACAACAATAATAACAACAACACTTGTGGCTGTCTGGAATGGAAAGATGGCGTTTTCTGCAGTTTAGTCCCATTTGATTCTGCTCGTGTTCGTGCTCGACCCTGTTGGCAAAGGCAAAATGAGATTGATTCGTGAGGTAACCAAAGTTTTTTGGTATTTCGCATGGTAACCCTGTATTTTCTTACTTTTTTGTGTCGCGCCCTTTTGAGTTAAAATGTGTAATTTTGAACTTTTTTGGGCAAAAATTGTAAATTAAAAGTGAAACCCATCTTCAATCTCCGGTTTCATCTGAAGAAAGAGAGAAGATAGGCGATAGCAGAGGGAAGCCACAAAGGCTCGAGGGTGATGAAGGTAAGCGACGACCGAAGGCGATACCGCTGCAAGAGGCGGCGATTCTGATGACAACGACGTCGGTGACGGCTACTGGAGACAGGTATATATGGAATATCTTGGTGTTGAAAAATTAGGGCTAAAATGGGGTTTGAATTTAGGGTTAATTAAGGGTTCAAATTTAGGCTTGAATTGGGGTTTGAAATGAGATTCAAATTTAAGGGTGAATTGAGATTCAAATATAGGGATGAATTGAGATTCAAATTTGAGACTGGTATGGATTATTTTGTTGGTGTTTGTGGGTGAATTGAGATTCAAATTTAGGACTCAATTAGGCTTCAAATTTTGGAGTTTGTTGAATGTAAAGTTCCAATTTGAAGTGTTATATTCATATTTCTTTCTTATTTTAACACCATACTTGAATGTCATAGAGAACAAACTATTTGTCAACCTAACTGAATGTTTCCTACAGAAGGAGTGGACAATCTTAAAGAAGCTCAGAATCAAAGAAGAAAAATCTACGGTTGGTGTCTCCCCATGCTAACACTTCTGGATGGCTGCTGTCAAATTCAGTTGTCAACTTATATGCTGGGGGTTTGAAGATATTGTGAGATTTTGGCTTTAGGTGTTGGAGTTTTAAGATAGTGAAAGAGAAGGTTGCCATCAGACTTGGTGTGAATTTGATTTAACCATTGGTGTGATTTTATAGTTAAATTCAAACCAATATTGATGTCATGTTCAACATTATTGTAAAATTCAGCTTCACAAGTCTTAGCTGAATTCAACATGTAAAATTTAACTTGTATTCAACAGTCAGATTTAGCATGTAAAAAATGGAGTTTGAAGATATTGAAGAAGTTGCTGTAAAATTCAACATGTAAATTCAGCAGCCAGATTCAGCATGTTCAGATATTGAAGAAGTTGCTGTAAAATTCAGCATGTAAATTCAGCTGTAAGATTCAGCATGTTAAAGTTGCTGTAAAATTCAGCATGTAAATTTCAGAAATCATACAAAAGTGCTAACAAGTCTTAGCTGATTTCCCCACAAGTTTGGTTAAAAGTACTAACAAATAAATCATACAAAAGTGCTAACAGTAACCAAGTGTTTTAGTCTCCAATGCACATGATACTTAGCCTACTCTTTGAATTCCAGCTATGCAGGGTGCTAAGCTCATCACATCATCGATTGATTGTAGCTGATCATCACTTTTCATTTTTTGTGCCTTTCGAACTTGTATGTGTTGTGATTCCTTACGTTCTCTTGCAGTCATGCCACCTTTACATGTCAAGCTATTATGCCAGAATTCCTTGCATAGTCAAAAAAGTTTACATATAAGAAAAAATTGCATAAATTCAAAAGTGACAAGATAAAAAACTTCAATTAATACCTTGCATTTTCCACAGCGAACAGTCCGAGACCTTGATCCTTTTTCTTTTTGACCCACTTGTCTTTTCCTATTTCTTGGTGGTCTTCCGACTCTCCTTTTCATGGTGGGAGGGGCGAGTTTTGGAAAGTCAAATGTAGGCCATTGCTCTTCATCGGGAATAGCTTTGTAATTAACAAAATATGCTCTCCTCAACATGTTTGTAGAGTACCAATGCGAGACATAAAAATGTACATTTCCCCTGATTTCTGAAATAGCTCTCACAACATGCCTACAAGGGATCCCGCTGATTTGTCATTCACCACATGAACAAGTTCGGTCTTTAATGTTGACAGGATAAGTTGATTTACCCTCTTTAATTTCAAACTCGATCTCAGATGCCTTAAAATACTGCAACACAAACATTCAAGGCAATGAAATGAGTGTATGAAAATGTAATATCTCCACCCTATTCATGAACAAATTCTCAACCTCTAATTTGCGTGATTCTTTATACACCAAGTATCTCTATTCACATTCACCAATAGCTCTTTCAAATGAGAGAAGAAAGAAGACCACGTGTCCTTACTTTCATTCTCGTATACACCTTATGCTATAGGGAAAATCTGATTATCTCCATCTAGAGCAATAGCAGATAACACAACCCCACCATATTTTCCCTTTAAATGGCACCCATCAACTCCAATTAACCCTCTGCAGCCCATAATGAACCCTTCGATCATTGGTTTCAAAGCAATGAATACACTCTTGAATTGAATCGGTTGCTCAGGATCATTTGTTGCAGCCCTTCACACACAATGAGCCTTGGAGTCGGGATTACTTATCTTCAAAACCTCACAATAGCCCGACAAAGTAGCATATGATTTGCCTTCATCTCCATCAAGCATCCTTTCAGCAAGTTTCTTTGCCTTGTACAAAGTGGTTGCCTTTAGATTAATTCCAAAGGCTTGATACATGATTGAGTTGATGGTTTTTCCCGTGATACTTGCATTTCCACTAACATCTTGGAGAATCTTTCGAGCTGCCCAATCGGCGGTTGCCATGGGATTGTTCTTACCCAACCTCATGCAAGCATGGATATTTTTCAATGCTTTTATAGCCCAATTGTGTCCATCTGGCAACCTTGAAGCATGAATCCTCCAATTACATTCTGAATCTGCATACATATATAGCCGTATATCGCATTTGCTCATTTTTTACCACTACAATGGCAAATCCCTCTTGAACACAACTCCCCATTATCATAAAGCCTATCAAAATAATCTTCTTTATCCATTTCCAAATCTTCTTCTTCAAGAAAATCAGCCACATCCTCATCTTGTACAACCATACCTGACACATCGCCATTTTCTATTACAACACTAGCCATATTGTCATCTTCTAATACACCACCAACCATATTGTCATCTTCTGCTACAACACCGGCCACATCACCATTTTGTACAACAAAACCAACCACATCAACATCAAGCATGTCACCGGCCCCTACATCAACAACCTTTGTTGTACTCTGATTGCTTGAAATGGATGCACTTCCAGATGATCGGGAATTGTTTCCAACTTTCTGAAGATGTAAACCTCTTCTTCTTGCAGTAGTGGCAGGGATTTTCTTTACTCTGTCATGTGATTGTGAGTTCATAGAAGCATCCTGCTGACCAAAAATCAAAGATGTTGTTTTATGACTTGACCTTGTAGTTGTTGAGTTCTCTACATGCCTCTTTGATTCAATCAGACCCCGCGCCAATTCCACATTCTTACATGGTGAATCACCACATCCAATTGCCAAATTAATCAACCTCTTCTCATGTAATGACTTGAACATATTCATCAAATCACTATCACTCTTCAATTGAAAGTTTCGACTATTATGTGCATACCACAAAGTTGGTTGTTTGGGAAGTGTCATCCCAATTTTAGCAGCCTCTTCCAGTAAATGGACAAATAGGTCAAGAATGTTGCTTTCATTTGTATTGTCCACTTGCATTTCTACATATTCTGATTGGTTATAACGCATTCTCACCACTTTACTATCTCCCATTCTGCAAGAAGCTACAATTTATATATAAAAAAGTGAAATGCACCAAAATAAACCCCAAATACAAAGCCTGAAATCAAATCGCAATTTTAACCCTAAAATCAGATCTAATGTAGCCCCAAATTTGATCATCAATTCAACCCTAATTTAACCCTAAAATCAAATTGCAATTTAGCCTCAAAATTCAAACCCCCAATTTCGCCTTAATTTCTCAACAACTAGAATTTAATACCTAACTTCGATAGGCGTAGCTGAAGAAGGTGTCGTTGCCACTACAAACGTGTGCTGCCTCTGGTAGTCATCGTCTTCAGTCGCCGCTTACCTTCATCACCCTCGACCCATCGACTTCCCTCTGCTATCTTCTCTCTTTCTTCAAATGAATACAGGAGATTGAAGATGGGTTTTGGTTTTAATTTACAGTTTTTTCCCAAAAGAGTTCAAAAGTACACAATTTAACCCAAAAGGGCGCAACACAAAAAAGTAAAAAAAAATACAGGGTTACCATGCAAAATACCAAAAAATTTTGGTTAGCTCACGAAAAACTCAATAACTGGAGGTCACCACGTGAAATATCCGTTCTAAAATTTATCCATTTCCTTTTGTTTCTGTTCTTGTTGCATCAACCTCTTCGTCTTCCACCTGGGCACATCATCGGTGCCCTGGCTATATACAACTGTGCACATCATCAATCTCTTTCTTAGTCTCGAGTTCACTGCAAATACATTCATAAGCAACGTCCTTTCCCCTAGTTTACACAAGGAAGTATCGTCAGTCATGTTGAGCAACACATACTTAAGATCATCCACAGTGGTAAACGTTTGAACAAATGGATAAAAATAAACTAGTATCACTTTTTAATATTTTACTCCATTGTACATTTTTACACACCCTTCAAATTAAATTAATTTAAAATATTAAAATAAAATTAAGAAAATAAACCAATAAAATTATCTTGACTTTAAAGTTTATACACATAGGGAGTTGATGACTTGATGTGTTTAAATTTACACATCACTTTGTTAAATGTGTACATCACTTTGGGAAGGCTAATGAAATGACTTATAAAGCATCATATAAAACAACATATATTCTCAATACCTCCTCCTCAAGTAAGACTTGGAGAAGCATTAACAAGTCATATAAAACATCATATATTCTCAATACCCCCTCCTCAAGTAAGAGCATGCCCAAGAGATTCCCCATATTTTATTCAAAATGGGGAATCAAATCCATTTTCTCTAAAAAAATTGTGTTAATTCCAACGGGTTCTCCATTTTAAGGAATTGGAAATTAATTTTTTAATTATAAATTAATATTTGGGGTAAATTTCAACTGCTACCTAGCTAGAAGAGATCCTCATGGTCATGACTTTATTTCTCTTTCTCTCAAAAAGATTCAACAAATCCTCCTCTTTGCCAGCTTCTTTATCATCCATGATTTCACAACGACACTACAAACACTTTTATCCTTGATGCAAAGTGATTTCCATACAAAGACAAAACTGATTTATTAAATGTCCAAACTTGCCTAGTTGGAATTGATTCTCTATTAGTATTTGTTTCTATATAAATACCAAACTAATTTATTAATTGTCCAAACTTTTAGCCCTTCCAATTTACAAAGATCACATAGTTGGAGCTCTGATTTGAATTTGTGATATTCATCATCTGCACTGAACTGCTCATACTTCAAGCAAGCCAACAGATCGAGGATCAAAATTATATCTTTCTATGTACAACATTACGATTATACGGAATCAGTAAGCGATTATAGATTCATCAATCCTCCCATAAGAATCTCTAATTGGAAGAATAACTAAACTCTAGTTTCAAATTAACAATCAATCGAAAGAAAAAGATTCAGCAGATTCAAGTTCCGAATTTGACTAGCTGCAAGCGGCGATCTCTCGCGAAACGGCTGCCGCCGGAAGCTTTTTATGGGAGCGAGGATTCAACTGAGGTGACAGCGGAAACTTGGGGAAGAAGCTTTGCTGTGGAAACTCGTCGATCCGGGAGGCAACGTTGTCAAAATTGAGTGCGTAGCTCATCAGAACGTAGCGAAACTCGGAGTTATTGATGGTCCTCCGGCTCTCCTTACCGCCGATCTTGGAGAAGAAGCATGTGCATTTCTCCTTGATCTCCTTCGGTAGATCGTGAGCTCTAGATCTGACTATTGAACAGTCTCATTCAAATTCAGTTTTTTGAGGGTAGGAGGCTGAAAGAACGTGGAAAGGATGCCTGCAAAAAATTTGGCATTTGCTGCATATATGGGGAAGAGACCCTATTTTTCCCACTCCATCCCTATTTTAGAGAATGGGTTGGAGAAACTGTTGGGCCATAAATAAGGATAAAATTCCCCAAAAGCCCAAAATTCTCTAAAATAGAGAATCTTTTGGGCATGCTCTAAGGCTGTGTTTGACAGTAGCTTTTATTTTGGAGATTATTTGGGATTTGTATAGATGCTAGGGGATGGAGATTATTTTTGTAGATTAATGAGCTTTTGCAGATTGAGATTTTTTTGTAAGAAATCTCTTAAAGGTGTTCGGTGGGTATAAGATTGTGATGTATTTTGAAGGTAGAAAATTACCACTATGCCCCTAAAAGTAGTACCCCTCCTAATCAGCTCCTCCCCCCGTCTTCCTCCTCATTCAAACCCGACCTGTTCACACAGTTGAGAAAAGAGGCGATTCTCCCGACCGGAGCTGTAGGATCCTCGAAGGCAGCCGCCTGTAGTCATCCCGAAGTGACGACCCCCGCGTCTCCGAGCACTTCGGGCGCACTGGCAAACGTTTGCATATTGGTTACCACATCTTTGAAATCAATCTCCGTCGGTGAACATGTATTTGTTGATGCCTACGTCTTCGTCTTGATAACCTGTTACTGAACTGAGCTTAGGAACCTTCCTTGTATGTAAAATGTCATTTGTTTTTCGATTTATCTTTCCACTGTGTGCTTATGGAAAATGAACTAGTTAGGGTTACAACCCTATTTGGGGCAATTGCAAACGAAGGCCTAGTGATGCAATTAGGGTTACACATTCCAAATTGGGGGCCTTAGGAACCCTAATCGAACGAGCCATAACCCAATGCAATAGCTTAAGGGGTTTGTAGATGTTCTTAAATAGGGCCGAATGTAGTAGGTCGAAATTGTGCATCCATTTGTCATTGCCATATGATTGATTGTCGTTTGTGTTGTTTCATTGTTTTTCATGAATACTGATTGTGGGTACTGGAGGGTTTCAGTTCAGCTCGAGGCAAATTGAAGTCATTATGCACTGATTTTAAATTTGTTAAAGTTCGACTTGCATGGTATGCCTACGTTTCATATTCGTTTGCACATGTGTGACCTGCTTTGGTGTTGAAGGTTCGATAATGTATAACAAAGTAGAATAAAGATACTCCAGAAGGGGGGGGGGGGCTTGAATAGAGTATGCCAACTTTTCGCTGACAATCTCAAGACTTTTGAAACGCTTTTCAAACCTCTTGGAGTAAACTTAATTCTTTCGATTGGGATACCTAAAGCACAACAAAGTTATACAATTCGAAACAAGTGCGGAAATAATGGTAAAGCAATAAGTAAAGAACACGATGAATTGTTAACGAGGTTCGGCTCCTTTAAGGCTTAGTCCCCGCCTAGGGTTCTTCCACAACCCTAGGATTCAACAGGCTTTATTGATTCACAAAACTTAGGATCCTAATAGCTCACCGAGAAGCCTCTGTCCTATACAATTGAAATCTAGTCAACTCTCGTTCCCTTGGAGTCCTAGACCAATCTAGAAGAGCCCCACCTCTCTCAGCTATCTAGTACAATCCTCTTACACTCGTGAATCAATAACCTAGTGCACACTTCCTGAGTTATAAACTCTCGAGTATAACACTCTCTCAGAATATATCCTATAAGGTCACTGTGTAACTCTCAAATGCTTTGAAACAAAAGATAAAACACTTAACACCTAGTAGAGAGTACACGTAGAAGAAAGATTGACTTGAGGGCTGAGTGTGTGTTGTAGTTCAATGATCGTCAGTGTTCAACTCTCTCTTCTTCTTTCTTCTTCATCTCCTTTTATTCTTTATCAAATCGGCGCCAAGAATCTTCACCCAACGGCTACTTGAGATCATGGCTTAGGAAGGATCTTCGCAATCTTCTATTTCGGGAAACTGCGAAGCCACAATCCACCTGATTTGATCTTCATGTCTTTCAGCTTTAAGGAAGGAGATTTCTTCGAAATCTTTGCTGTATGGTTAGTATAACATATGTATAATAATATTTGGAAACCATACATAGATAATATATATAAGATAATAACTAAAATACAGGTTTTGAATTTCATCAATACAGCTTTAGCTTCAAGACCTTTGACACAGGCTTTGTGTCAAAGCCTTTGAAACCTTTTCCGATTTTCATCAAGGGAGTGGAGTTAACAATCTCCCCCTTGATGAAAGACAAAACCTGTGCATCCCTGTAACTTAGTCAAGCGAATATATCATATAAAAAATCGGACTAAGTACCTGCAGGGGTTAGACAAATGTTGGATCATATAAGTTCAAAACCTATGATAAACGCATCCAACAAAATAAGGCAAAATAAGGTCTTCCAAGACCCTTTACTTCAAAACAGTTTAAAGTTTAAAGTCACCAAAAGTCTAACCAATCTCCCCCTTTTTGTCTTTCAACAAAGGGAGGAGTATGATAAAAGTCACCAAAAGTTTTAAAAACAAGGTCAGTAGTGTTAGAGAGTTAGATCAAGGGTCAGGATAGGGGTTCAGGGTTCATCGTCTTGAGCACCATCCTTGATCAGCATCTTCAACTCGTTTAACTGCTTGGCCAGCTCTCTCATCTCAACCAGCAACTCGTGGCACAACTCCTTGACGTCCAAGCGAACTTCCTCCAAA
The DNA here is from genome assembly GCA_963922045.1 of Persicaria maculosa. Lineage (NCBI taxonomy): Eukaryota > Viridiplantae > Streptophyta > Magnoliopsida > Caryophyllales > Polygonaceae > Persicaria > Persicaria maculosa. The sequence continues at coordinate 60,072,781 of OY998261.1, forward strand.
CCCAACTCCAGGTTCTCCATGCATTCATCGATGGCAGAGCTAGTGGGGAGAGTTTTTGAAGAAGAAGAGGCAAAACTCCAAGTCCCTTGAGGGGTCTGAGTTATGCCGATCTTCTCAAAGCTCTTGGAGTCAAATTTTCCTGTATGATGTTGTTGTTCTTCATTTTGAAAATCAATTTTAGAAGCTTTGAAGACACGGGTCAAGAGGTTTGCGAATGGGAGGGGAGTTCCTTTTCTGGCTTTTCGGATGTGAGCAATGGATCCTAAAATGGTATTGGCCAGATCAATATCATGGCCATTCAATATGCGGTACAGGAGGACCATAGCATTGCCAGTGAGGAGGGAGCCAGAGTTGATTCGTGGTAAGAGACATCTCACAATAATGTTAAAGATGATTTTGGCTTCAAGTGTGAGGGACAAGTGGGTGAGTTGTTTGGAGGTGCTGCTTGATCCTTCGGGGAGCAGGTATTTGGCACGGGCAAGAGTAACACACTAGTCTTTTGTGGGGGTTTGAGGAGAGGGTGGACTGGTTTGGGAAGACCAAGGAGTTCAGCGAAGTCAAGGGAGTTGAACATGATTCTAACCCCTTTGACGACTAACTCCAGAGTCCAGCCTTCATCGGTGTGCTTGGCTTTTAGCTTTATGTAGAAGACACGGGTGAGTTGGGGGTAGTACTCAGATTCAAAGTTTAGCAGGGTCCATGCTGAGGTTTATTTGAGAAGGGAGATGCAGGGTAGGTTCAAAGCTTCTAAAAAGTTAAAATCAATAAAATCAGAACAACAAATCCTACGAGTTTTGAACTCGTCTACCCATTTGCCAGCCATCTCAACATTCTCAAACCAGGAGGAGGGTAAGGATTGGTTTACCTGGATAAGTGCAGGGGGATCGACGGCAGGCTCATCATTCTTTCTTCGGGCTTTTGTTGGAGCGGTCGACTTGACGGGCGCTTCAAATCATTTGGGAGTGGCTTTCCTGGAGCGCTTGGGAGGTGGAGACGTCTTGGCTTTAGCGGCCTTGCGCTTCTTCGGGGACGGGGGAGGAGGAGGAGGAGTAGGAGAGGGAACAGGTTCCGGCTCCTCTTCCTCTTCTTCCTCAGACCCCGAGCCCTCAGCAGACTCCTCGACCTCATCTCCCTCGGCCTCCTCGTCATCATCAACCTCGTCGTCCTCCTTAGCTTCCTCTTTCTCTGGTTCCTCTCCTGCTGGAACCTCCTTCTCTACTTCTCTCTTGGCCTCTTCCTCGGCCTTTTTCTTTTTTCTGGGCCTCTTCCTCAACCTCTTTCTTTTTTGGGCCTCTTCCTCGGCCTCTTTTTCAGCATCTCTCTCTAGAACCTCGTCAAGATCTTCCTCTTCCTCCGCTTCCTCAGCAATGACCTTTTTCTTTCCCTTAAGCTTCCTACTGAGGGGCGTCTTTTTCAGGCGCTTCCTGGACGGTTTGATTTCGGCAGGGGTGCTCTCAGGGACGGTGCTCGGGACAATGGTCTATGGGGTAGGTTCAGGTTGAGGGGAAGACACGAGGGGGGTTTGACGACCTTTGGAGGTAGCGCCAAGTCTTTTGGGGGTGGAGGTTTTCTTCGATTTGGGTGCCATGGATATGAACGGTAAAAACTTTCAAAGAGAAGGGATGAAGAAGATGGTCTAAATTTCAGAAAGAATAGAGAGAGAAACGGTGGGTTCTGAAGATGTGAATGGTGGGAGTAAATATTGTGTGGTTTTAAAAAGGGAGCGGGTGAGGTGAGTTGATGGGACAAGATGGTAGTTTCCCAAGGTAATAACTCTAACTCATCATATCACTGCCATATTTTCAAAATCAGTTTTACCAAAACAAATTCAAAATTTGAACAAAGAGCCGTTTGAATGTTAATTGTTAAGGCAAGATGTTTATCCGATTTAAAAAATTTCCACAAATAAAAATATAATCGGATAACATGAAATAAAAAGATTTTCCTGAAGGTAACAATGAAGTAAAGATATTTAACCTTCCTTTTTAAAACATATTTGATCAAATATCTAAAAAGATATCAACCAAATATATGATCCGTTATATGTGCTCTACTGTTCAGTTCACAACCTTTGAAATGAGGTTCAAGGGTCTTGACACTGAGTAGAAGTTTTCTTTCGTAAAGGGAAAGCCCCCCCTACGAAAGTGCATCCCTGTTAAGCATTCCGATTTCTCGTCTAATGAAAGTGAACCTGTCCTCTGCCAAAGGCTTAGTAAAAATGTCAGCCCATTGATAATCAGTTGATATAAATGATATTGACACATCACCTTTTTCGACATGATCTCTAATGAAATGATGCCTCACATCAATATGTTTGGTCCTTGAATGCTGAACGAGATTCTTTGTAATGGAGATGGCACTTGTGTTGTCACACTTAATGGCAATGTTTTTGAGGTCGATGCCAAGATCCCTCATTTGTTGAGCAATCCAAAGGATTTGGGAGCAGCATGCTCCAGCGGCTATGTATTCAGCTTCGGCAGTGGAAAGAGCAACTGAGTTTTGTTTCTTTGAATTGGCAACATCCTGACGTGCTCTTCCTATCCACCTTATAGCCTGCAAAGTCTGCATCAGAATACCCAATTAGTGTAAAATCTCTTTGCTTCGGGTACCACACACCAAGCTCCTTGGTGCCATTTAGATATCGAAAGATCCTCTTCACATCCACGAGGTGAGATTCTTTAGGGTCAGCTTGAAACCTAGCACACATACAAACACTAAACATGATGTCAGGTCTACTAGCAGTAAGATATAATAAAGATCCAATCATCCCTCGATACTCCTTTTGATTGATACTCTTCCCGGTCTTGTCTTGATATAAGGACAAGGTTGAGCTCATGGGTGTCTTGGCTGCTTTGGATTGATCCATCTTAAACTTCTTCAAGAGATCCTTAGTATACTTGCTTTGGTTGACAAAGATCCCTCTCTTAGATTTATGAACTTGCAACCCCAAAAAGAAGTTGAGTTCTCCCATTAAGCTCATCTCAAATTCACTGCACATTATATCGGAAAATTCCTTGTACAAAGATATGTTAGTAGCACCAAACAATATATCATCAACATATATTTGGATAACCAATATGTCCTTTCCTTTGGTCTTGATCAAAAGAGTCTTGTCGATCAACCCCCTTTTAAAATCATTTTCTAAAAGATATTTTGACAAGCGCTCATACCAAGCTCTTGGGGCTTGTTTCAAACCATATAGCGCTTTGTCTAGTTTGTAAACATGATTAGGAAATTCCAAACTTTCAAAACCTGGGGGTTGAGCCACATAAACTTCTTCTTCTAAGAAACCATTAAGAAATGCACACTTGACATCCATTTGATATAGTTTTATGCCCATAAAAGATGCAAATGCTAATAAAATGCGAATGGCTTCAAGCCTAGCTACGGGAGCAAAAGTCTCCTTGTAGTCTATACCTTCCTCTTGATTGTAGCCTTGAGCAACAAGCCTTGCTTTGTTCCTTACGACCTTACCATTCTCATCTAGCTTGTTCCGAAATACCCAATGTGTGCCAATGACTGATTGATGCTTTGGCCTAGGCTTCAAGGTCCAGACTTTGTTCCTTTCAAATTCATTAAGCTCACTTTGCATAGCAATGATCCAGTCTGGCTCTTGAAGGGCCTCATCCACCTTATTTGGTTCTACAAGTGAAACAAAAGCGTGAAAAGCACATAGATTTTTAAGTTTAGAACGAGTTTGAACACTATATGTAGGGTCAGAGATGATATCCTGTAATGGGTGTGACGAGAAGTATTTGAACTTTCTCTTGCTAGTCTCAGCTCCCTGGTTTGTCATATCAACAGGATTTGTTTGAGGTCCATCTGACTCCATGGATACACTGTGCTCAGTTACTGCAGTATCTGACGTCTCAATAGCTTTGGACTGAGCTTCAAGACCTTGAGCCAACTCCTCAGTGTTAAGAATCTGATCCTGCATGTTCCTCTTCTCTGTGTTCTTAGTAGCAATATTATCACCATCCTCATTCTCTGTATGACTGTTAAGATCTATATCTGCAACACTTTCACTTAAAGAACCGTCATTGCATTCATCAAATATAACATGAATACTTTCCTCAACCATCTTGGTCCTTTTGTTGAAGATTCTATATGCTTTGCTACTTGTGGAGTATCCAAGAAATATACCTTCATCACTACGCGCATCAAATTTCCCAAGGTTATCTTTTCCATTGTTATGAACAAAACAAGTACAACCAAAGGGTTTGAAATACGATATAATGGGTTTGCGGCCTTTGAAAAGTTCATAAGGAGTTTTCTTTAAGATGGAACGAATAAGACAACGATTCAAAATATAGTTAGCCTTGTTAACAGCTTCAGCCCAATACGTTTTAGGTAGTGCATTTTCTAAAAGCATAGTCCTGGCCATGTCCTCTAGGGTGCGGTTCTTTCGTTCCACAACCCTATTCTGTTGACGTGTCCTAAGAGCAGAAAAATTATGGGAGATGCCATATTTAGCACAAAACAAATCAAACTGAAGTTGATCAAACTCCCTACCATGATCACTTCGAATTGACACTATGGGCTCATTTCTTAAAGTTTGCAACTCCTTACAAAGTTTTGAAAACTCAAATAAAGCTTCTGATTTTTCTTTTAAAAATGCAACCCAAATATATCTCGAAAAATCATCAACAACAACAAGCATGTACTTTTTACCATTGGGAGATTTGACTCGCATAGGACCACATAAATCCATATGTAAAAGTTCAAGAGGTCTAGAAGTACTTACAACCTTTTTGGGTTTGAAAGAGCTACGTGTTTGTTTACCTCGTGTGCATGCTTTGCACATCTCAATACCTTTGAAGTCCATCTCTGGTATTCCTCTTACAAGCCCTTTGGACACAAGCTTTTGTAGTGTATGTGGGCTTACATGACCGAGTCTCCTGTGCCAGAGCTTTGGATCGTCCGTCAAAGCCTTTAGGCAGGTTAAGCTTCCTTGTGCCACTTGCTCAGCATTCACGGCATAGATGTTGTTATAACGATAGGCAGTTAGAACTATTTCACATGTATCTTCTTTGCGCACTAAACATCTTTTCTTGTTAAATCCAACATCATTACCATTATCACATAGTTGAGAAACACTAAGCAAATTATACTTCAAACCATCAACAAGATAAACATTTTAATACTGTGGTTAGGATCACTCCCAACACTACCGATACCAACGATGTCACACTTTCCTTTGTCACCAAGAGTGATTGTTCCAGTGGATTGCTTCTTCAGTTCATGGAAGAGAGACCTCTTCCCACTCATATGTCTAGAGCATCCACTATCAATAATCCATTTTTGCTCTTTCACCTTGGTGATCTCCTGCAAAACAAACATTAACCTTTGTGGCTAGACCAATAAGCAAATTTAGATCCTTTATTGGGATAAACCATATTTGATAAAATAGTGCCTTTGGGGACCCAAACTTGCGTTATCCGTTCTTTTCTCAAGTGAACAGGAAATGTATTGCGAATAATATGAGGATCCTTTCTTCTGTAGGGGCAGGTCTCTCTTACATGTCCCTTTCTTGCACAGTGGTGACATATAGGAGAGGTTCTGCTTCCTTTTGCCTTTACAAAAGTGGTAATGTGTTGCTTCTTTAAAAACCTCGGGTTGTAACCAATACCACTTCTGTTTAGAGAGCTTTGTTGCTCACCCAACATCCTATCAAGAGTGCCCTTGGACTTGGTAAAACTTATGAGGGTTGTCTGCTGGTCTTGAATCTTCTTATTCAGGGAGATCTTCTCGCTATCTAAGTCATGATGTTCACTTCTTAGAGACGAGAGATCTTGCTTGAGTTCAGATTTCTCTGAGTCAAGAGTCTTGACTTTAATGTCAAGACCTGAATAAGAGGTTTCAAGACTTTTGACCCTCATTGACAATTCCTCAATAGTTCTTTCCTGGTCCACGGTTTTCTTAATAAGAGTGTTGGTTTGGGCAATAAGCTTCTCTTCATTGGCAATCATATTAGAAAGGAATTCCGATAGTACCTCTTTTGGACTTGCCATAAGTTCTCTTACAGTTACCTCAAGTTGCTCATCGTGGGATTCATCTCTTGAGGCCATGAGACAAATGTTGGCCTTCTCATCATCTGAATCTGAGTCACCTGAGTCAGAATCACTCCAAGCTGCCACCATGGCTTTCTTTTTCCATCTATCACCTTTCTTGACCTGGCTCTTCTTCTTTTGAGGGCAATCTTTCACTAGATGGTCTGTTTTACCATATTCAAAACAAGACAAAGGTTTAGTCTTCTTGTCATATTTGTTGTATTGAGACTTACCTCGAAATTTAGAAGACTCTAATCCATCTTTGTTGTTGAATTGTTTCTTCATCTTGAGGATTCGAGAAAGACCCCTTGTAATGAGAGCAAAGGGATCATCCTCATCATCATCCTCTTCTTCAGAATCAGACACATCTTTGGGCTCATCCTTCTTAGACTTGAGTGCCAAGTTCTTAGTGCTTGTTGGGATTTATCCATCGTCTTCATTGAGAATCATCTCATGTGTGATCAACTTCCCAAGCAAGTCATCAAGGGGTAGAGTGGTGAGATTTTGGGCTTCCTCTATGGCTGTCACTTTAGGGCCCCATTTGTCTTTTGGGAGGCACCTCAATATCTTCCTTACTTTCTCAACATTTTCAAAGGTCTTGCCGAGAGAGTCAAGGTTGTTCGTGATTTCCATGAATCGTGTGAACATGGCCTTGATAGACTCATGAGGCTTCATTTTGAAAAGTTCATACTTTCGAAGGAAGATACTGATCTTGGAGTCCTTCACTTGACTGGTTCCTTCGTAGGTGACAACTAACTTGTCCCAAATCTCTTTAGCCGACCTACAAGATGAAATACGATTAAACTCATCAGTACTAAGACCACAATATAGTAAGTTAATGGCTTTATAGTTCTTGGAGACGAGTTCAAGATCTGCTTGGATGTATTCGTCCTCAGTCTTCGCGACTCTGCTTCCATTAGGTCCTTCTTTCTCAGGAATCCTTGGACCATTCTCTATAATGTTCCAAAGTTCCAGATCTTGATCTATAATGAACATTTTCTTTAAGGACCTCCAGTGGACAAAGTTGTTTCCCACAAAGAGTGGTGGTCTATTGGTAGACCTCCCTTGTGCAAATCCTCCGCTTGCTTCACCAGACATGATCAAAACTAACAAGATTGTTAGATCAAAAGCAGTGAGTAAGGCTTTGATACCAATTGAAGGTTCGATAATGTATAACAAAGTAGAATAAAGATACTCTAGAAGGGGGGGTTGAATAGAGTATGCCTACTTTTCGCTGACAATCTTAAGACTTTTGAAATGCTTTTCAAACCTTTGGGAGTAAACTCAATTCTTTCGATTGGGATACCTGAAGTACAACAAAGTTATACAATTCGAAACAAGTGCGGAAATAATGGTAAAGCAATAAGTAAAGAACACGATGAATTGTTAACGAGGTTCGACTCCTTTAAGGCTTAGTCCCCGCCTAGGGTTCTTCCACAACCCTAGGATTCAACAGGCTTTATTGATTCACAAAACTTAGGATCCTAATAGCTCACCGAGAAGCCTCTCTCCTATACAATTGCAATCTAGTCAACTCTCGTTCCCTTGGAGTCCTAGACCAATCTAGAAGAGCCCCACCTCTCTCAGCTATCTAGTACAATCCTCTTACACTCATGAATCAATAACCTAGTGCACACTTCCTGAGTTATAAACTCTCGAGTATAACACTCTCTCAGAATATATCCTATAAGCTCACTGTGTAACTCTCAAATGCTTTGAAACAAAAGATAAAACACTTAACACCTAGCAGAGAGTACACGTAGAAGAAAGATTGACAGGCTGAGTGTGCGTTGTAGTTCAATGATCGTCAGTGTTCAACTCTCTCTTCTTCTTTCTTCTTCATCTCCTTTTATTCTTGATCGAATCGGCGACAAGAATCTTCACCCAACGACTACTTGAGATCATGGCTTAGGAAGGATCTTCGCAATCTTCTATTTCGGGAAACTGTGAAGCCACAATCCACCTGATTTGATCTTCATGTCTTTCAGCTTTAAGGAAGGAGATTTCTTCGAAATCTTTGTCGTATGGTTAGTATAACATATGTATAATAATATTTGGAAACCATACATAGATAATATATATAAGATAATAACTAAAATACAGGTTTGAATTTCATCAATACAACTTTAGCTTCAAGAACTTTGACACAGGCTTTGTGTCAAAGCCTTTGAAACCGTTTCCGATTTTCATCAAGGTAGTGGAGTTATCAGGTGTTGTTGTGGTGCATGACTTATGGCATCAATAACATCTACGTATCTATTATTCATATGCTCTGAAATTTGCATGAGTAATGATTTGCGCTGATATATATGCATTCGGTTCCCAACTCTTTGCCAAACACAAGCTATAAAGTGTGCGATGAGTGTTGAATTGCTACTATGCAGTTTACAGAAAATGGATTTGAGGTATAGTTCGTACTGTTTACACGTGTCTTTGTTTCCAATTGGTATTGTGTTGTCCCCCCGCAATTTCAGTTGTCGAAGAATTGGGAGGCATGGCTTCTAGTAGCAAACCCCCGCTGAAGGACAAGGCCAAAAAAGATAAGGCCCCTAAGGAAAAATCCTTCATATGGACACCAACTCTACTTAAGTAATTCTTAGACCTCCTTATTGCTTATCAGCGTAAATATGGTAGAGATTAGGGGTTCAGCTGGGTTATTTTAACCATGCAATTTGAGGAGCTAACTGGGCAGAAATGTGGAGGCAACACCCTGAAGAACAAGCATGCAACTATGAAGTAGCGATGGAAGGACTGGAAAGATTTGAAGCACAGCGAGACCGGCTTAGGGTGGGACTACGAACGAGGATGCATCAACGCAAGCGATGAATGATGGGATTGGAAATGTCAGGTATGTATCCTAATCAAATATGAACAATGTTGGAATTCAAAATCCGATTTGCCTTATAGATTACAGAAATTCAGGCTTTTCTATGTTCTTACCCACTATGTGAAATCATTTTGTAGGACAAGAAAGACTTCCGAAAACTGAGGAAGAAGTGTATACCACCAGAAATAGAACACTGCATGGCTCCGTCCATGGATCCGGCTGACGGGACTGTGCTGATGTCCACTACATCCGATAACGGGGGAGCCACCCAGCGCCCCCAGCCGACTGACCATGAGGCCTGCCTTGGGGTTGATGACGACAACATTGACGAGTTTGACCTCTCCCGCTTTCCAGACATGGTCCATGGTGATAGCAACTCTGCCCCGGTCCCTCCCGTTCAACCACCCTCGCCCCCACCCCTGGGTGTAGCTCCTTCCCAGTTCGGTCCGAAAAGCGAGCATCGGGGTCTTCGATGACTAATTTAGTAAAGCGACGTAGTGCGAGACAGGCATCTGGTTCAGCGTTGTACCAAAGACACATGGAGGTCGTCCATGAAACTAGCGAAAAGTTGCTTGCTTATGTTTGTGCCAAGGACGAGGCATCTAAAACGGAAACTGACCGAGAGGCAGAGGTAATGGAGGTGCTTAACGGTCTTGTGGCTGATGGACTGATTGAAGATGAGAGCCCATTGTTGTGCTTCGCCATGGAAGCACTGATCAACCCTGAACGGGCGAGGATGTTCCTCGCTTGCAAGCGAAGCAATATGATGAGGGTGGCGTGGCTCAAGTTCCTTTTCCTTCAGAGTGGCGGGGACATATAGTGAGCGACATTACTGACTACTTCCACCATTTGACACGACGCCGTACATGTTATAAAAAAAACTTGATTGCTCAGTGACCTTCGTGCAAGTTCTTCTCTGAGATGTGTACATCGGAGCTCCTTTTTCACATTACTTATCCCACACATATCATTTTAATGTTCTGTGGATGTCTCCTTGCACAACTGATTTGTTTTAAAATGTGTGTGTTTCATTGTTGGACAACCTGTGTGATTGTATGTTTCAGAGTTTTTGAGATTGTATGTTTAACAATTCGTGTGATTGTACGTTTGACAATACGTGTGTTTGTATGTATGACAATATGTTTGGTTCGTTTTTAACTTATGAGCTTCATAAATTTCAGTTAGGGTATCAGCTTCATTCAGTTTCGTTGTTAGTTGCACGTATGGATGATGGCTTTGATTGATATGTTTATTTGTGATTGACATTGGAGTAAAGATGCACATCTGCTATTGTGGGTTTCATATGTGTGCTTGCAGTGCGTGTGCTTCAGTTTAAAATGACACTCGTCTGTCATTCCTTGTAGTGATTATGGAATGGATGCCCGGTCAGTTGCTCGTCGACGTTGGCGTCGCCACAAGAAAGCGGCCCTTACGCAGTTGCTTGTGCATCTAGCTGCCGTCAACAAAGCGACTCACTGCTACAAGCATGTGCACAAGGTTTCGTGCTACATCGGTGACTACACGGGGACTCGTTGGATTGACGACATCCTCGCCCACAAGACAGACCTTTGTGTCATGCAAGTATTTCGGATGTCGAAGCATGTGTTCACCTCGCTATGCTCCATTCTCGAACACAGGTACGGATTGCGAGGATCTATGAACATGTCCGTCATGGAGAAGGTTGGGGTCTTTGTCAACACCATGGCTTGGAGGGCATTGCTACGTGACTCGTTCGAGTGTTTTCAGAGATCTACGTCCACCCTCAGTGAAGCCATCACAAACGTTTTGGAAGTGTTCGTTGGGCGATATTGTGGCTGGAACGGCCTTGCGCGTGACGTCATTAGGCCAGTGGACCCTAACTTTATAGAGATACCCAAGCAGATCACCGACGATAGTAGATATAGCAGATACTTCAAGGTAACCGCATCCCCGAGAAATATGACCTGCAACCACGCTCAATTCGAGTGTCACCCTTGACATTTCCTATGCAGGGGTGCATAGGAGCACTCGATGGGACACACATCAAAGCGTGTATTCCCCGGGAGGAGCAGCTGCCGTACAGGGGTCGGAAGGGGATCACAATTTTCAATGTCCTTGCGGTGTGCGACTTCGATCTTAATTTCACATTCATATCAGCTGGGTGGGAGGGAAGCGCCCACGACGCTCGTGTGCTTGATCACGCCCTTAGTACCCCGACATTGCTTTTCCTCCACCCTCCCTCTGGTAGGTACTACATCGGCGACAAGGGATACCCAGAGAGAAAGAGGGGTACATGATCCCGTACTTAAAGACAAAGTACCATCGGGCATCGTTTGTTCAGGAACCAACGGACAACGAGAATGAAGCATTCAACCAACGACATTCGTCATTGCGGGGGACCATTGAACGCTCGTTCGGGATATTTAAGAGTCAGTGAAAGATTACGAAACCAATGCACAAGTATCTGGTAGACAAGCAGGTGGATATAATCATCGGCTGCTTTGCTTTGCATAATTTCATACGACGATCATATGCGGAAGCTGATTCACCCTTCGGCGACAGTAGTAGCCCATACGTGGAGCCCAGAGAGCCATTCATTGATGCGGAAGACGACGATGAGGACAAGGATGAGGACGAGATGGACTCCTCCTCAAGTGATGAGGAGGACGTCACACTTGTAGGGATGCAGGGGCTCCGTGAGGAGATCGCTAGGCAAATATGGGCTGACCGGCGAGGGCGCCGTTAGTGCAACACGTGACCCATACTTTACGTCATCGCTTCACAGACTTTGGGGACCCTTTTGTAAGGTTGTTGAGTGAAGAACGCATCTTCAAACTTCGACGTAACCGTAGGTCCTATTTTGGTATTGTAGCTGCCGATGATGTAAGAACCATTCGGTGTTGTATATGTAGTGTGAATGACAAAATGTAAGCTCATGTGTTGTAGTTGCCAATGAAAATGTGTAGTAACGCTATTTCTAGCATTATTGACCATGTCATTCGTACACATCACATATTGGATTTGTGTCACGCCACTGTTAGATGCAAATGAATCCTTCACCTACTAGCGTACACGATTGCATGATTAAATTGTATCCTTCGCCTCAAGTGACATGATGAAATAGATACAAATATGAATGCCTAATGAACGATGAACCCCAACATATGCCAACTGAAACGATAACGAAACAATAACCAAAGCGAGTGCACAAGGTTGATCATAGTCTTACATCAAACGTCGTATGCCGTTTTACCATATGACTACGAATACTTGCAAAGGTTCTTAAGAGTCCTACATTAACCTACCGGGGCCAAGACAGGCAACCCCATTACACTTCCCCTACGAATATACAAAAACCAGCTGGGTAGGGGACTGCCAAAATCAGCTACAAGTCCGAAACCATTCCAGGAATACAAACATAAACGGGTTCCAATCCCTTCGGGTACATACGTACAACTTTACACAAAAGACATGGCTTCCAGAGAGGAAGAGTCCTACTTCCTCACGATGGCGGCTAAGGCGATCAAGATCATGGCTAGGAACATCCATTTGTTCCTTTCCTCTTTGGTCCTCGCAACCACCATGTCCGCCCATACCTTGCAAGCGTACGTTCAATGGCTAACAACACGTTCTGCCAGCTTGTTGTTTAGGGCATTCACCCTTGTCAGCTCCTCTTCATTCCTCTGGGCAGTGGCCTCGACAGCGTACAGTCTCGTAGTGAGCTCCATCACTATGTCCTCGAGCTGCTGAATCCTTGGGTCCTCGGGAGCTGGGGGAATCTCCTCAAGTGGTGGGCGGTTCTCCTCGTCACTTGCTTGAAGGCGTGAGGTGACCTCAGCCTCGTCCTCCATCTCCTGGATTATAAAGGTATTAGACAACGGGAAAGAATAGATGTACTGTATGCCACAAAATGGAGATTATAAAGGGTGTGTCTCTTACCTGCTCATACCAGGGTGGAGGCCTCTCCTCGCCGCCTATCCACGGGTACTTTTCTTGGTATCCACTCAGCCAGCTACCGGACGATGACATGGTAGCACCTGCAATTGCACCCAAACGCAGATAATCATTACCTAAGCAACATCCCATTAGAAGTCACATAAACAACAATAAGGGCATGAAGATGAATCCACACAACTATAAGGTGATCAGAGATGACTTGAACATATTAGATAAACGAGGAATCCAATACACACAAAGGTGACACCACAAAGTTCGTCAAGCACATACGCACTAGGAACTTGGACAAAGGATCAAAAACAGAAATATAACATCAACTAGAAGGTAATTGACAAGTTCCTCAAAACAACATCAATTATAAACACATCAAGATAATCATGATAGACAAGATACTTGAGAAATGTCATACATGATGAAGCTACTTGAGAAATGTAATACATCACATAACATCAACTAGTAGTTCATGTTATAAACTACAACGACATGAAGAAGACACTGCATTACATAATACTTTAGAAATGTTAAAGACAATATCACGTACTGGATGACAGTGCAATCCAAACAAAGAATCCACTACACACAGAGTTGATTCTACCTTCCTCTGATCTGAATGTATTTAAATGAAGAATCAGCCCCCTCTCCTATAAACCCCCAAGCTCCTTTTGGAGTTTCCCTGCACCTAAAATATAACCATCCCTTGTATTTCACCTCTATTGATACAACCCAAAACCCAGAAAGAAAAAAAGCAAACAAAACTTTCTCTGTTTTCCAAGTTTCAACCCCCTGAAACCATGAAGTAAACATGACATTTGTCTGTAGTTTTCTTACTCTTCTTTCTCCTCATACTCTCATCTGAATATATCCGCACACTCTCAACTAAGCAAGGTATGTGAAATACAATAGAAGCCCTCACCTTTGTGGTGGTTTGTATCATGTCTGCTAAACCCATAACGATATTTCTCACACAAGACAAGAAACCAAGCTCACAAGAAGATCACAAATGGCGGTATTCATCCATAAACAGTATCAGACAACAGCTCCATCGATGTACTTTTGCAAGTATGTAGCTGTCATACACCTGCTTTCAGAAAAAGCTTGAATCTTTAAACTAACAAGGGTTCTTTCCCCCCCTTTTTTCTGTTTTGGAATGAATGAGGAATTGATGGGAATGGAGGCATGTGTTGAAGGGGAAAATGAATGCAGTGAAAGGAGGATGGCTTCAGAAGCTCATTTGAATGCAGTGAAAGGAGGATGGCTTCAGAAGCTCATTTGGACTTCACTGCTTGTAATGGAGGATGGAGTCGACGATGGAAATGTAAAAGTACAGAAATCTAAAACTTCCCTATACTTTCGTACAATATTGGCTGTAAGAGGATGGATTCGAGGGGGAGACGCAAGGGAGGACCACACAAAAAGGTGAGCTTGAACAAAAACGCCAGATCGAAGACAAACCCTGAAAATGGCGGTCCAAAGCTTCCACATGGGGGTTCACATTCACGGACGGTGCAGACTCCAGCACCAACCTTCGCCTCCCCCTGGAATCCCCATTTTCGGTTCGAATATTCAAGTTTGGGGAACCCTAGCCCGAAAACGACTCCCCTTCCGCCGTTACCAGCCGGTCTCCCCAAACTCCGACCCACTGACCGACGCTAGGAGAGGAGATGAGAGGAGAGGACAGTAGAGGAGTGTACCTTCACAGGGGTTGACGATGGTGATGCTTCTCGGCTCGTTCTTGAGGGATGCTCTCCAAATTTGAAAACATTGGGGAATGAGGGGCAATGTTGTGCAAATTGTAGTGAAATCTCCCCAAAATCTCCATAATCTTGGGGGGAGATTTCAATTTGCCCCTCCAAAGATCTGATGAAAGCCGGAGAATCCCCATCTCCTAATCTGTTAACAACCCCCGCCAAACACCAACCCGCATAGATTCTTTTTTTCGAAAGCCACATAATCTAATACAATCCCGTGCCAAACACACGCTAAGACTTGGAGAAGCATTAACAAGTCCCAACTTGTCAAAGAAAAATATGTATTGTTCCTCTTCTAGAGGCTTTGTTAAAATGTCAACAACTTGCATACTAGTACGAACATGAAGAGTATTGATAAATCCCTTTAGCACTTTCTCTCATGAAGTGACAATCAACCTTAATGTACTACTATGTATATGGCTGCTTTGTTATCACAATGCAGGAGAATAGGAAGAGCTGGATGAATGGACAAAACCTGCAAAATTCAATAGTGACACTAGTTCATTGACAACTTTTGATACATTCATGTACTATAAATCAACAGAAGATTTGGACATGGTTGGTTATTTCTTGGTCTTTTAAGAGACCAATTATTGATTAAGGTACACACAATAGCCAGTTAGGGATCTCCCATTGTAATCACACGATGCCCAATCAGCATCACATAAACCAACAATGTTATATTCAACATCTTTCGTAAAAAATAAGCCAACACCAATAGTGCCTAATAGGTATCTTACAACATGCAATATAACCGCCAGATTAGGCTCTCTAGGACAACTCAAGAACTGACTCAGATGTTGTATTAAATAAGACAGATCAGGCCTTGTGAGATTCAAGAACAACAACCTCCCAATTAGCCTTCTATATCTATTAGGTTCCTTAAGTGGTTCTCCAACATCTATTGACAATTTAAGCCCCCTTGGCATAGGAAAACCACTTGGCTTATAATTGCCCGTATCACAATCATTTATAATGTCAAGAATGTATTTCCTTTGATGAAGAGAAATACCTTTGGATGACCTTGTCACGTCTAAACCTAGGAAGTACCTTGCCGGGCCTAGATCCTCAATAGTTAGCCTTATGTAGACAGGTTTTCACTGAATTGATCACATTTTCATCATCTCTTGTGATTAGAAAGTCAACCACATATACGAGAGCTATCACTTACACCTTTGGACATTCATAATAAATAGAGAATAATCATTTTTAGATTGATGGAATCTAAAAGAAATAAAAAAACTAGGCCAGTTCTATATTCCACTGTTTGTATGTTTGTTTCAAGCCATACAAAGATTTCTGAAGCTTGTAATAATGATCAGGTTTAGCTGCATAACCTTCTGAAGGGAACATATAAACTTCCTCTTCCAATATTCCATGGAGGAAAGCAGTGTTAATGTCCACTTGGTTAATTCAACATTCCATTGTCTACTTGCTTATTTTAACCCATATAAGGATCTTTTAAGCAAGCAAACCTGACTAGGATTAACCAAGTATCCATCAAGAGGTCAATGGTAAATTTAGCTACGGGAGAGAAGGTATGTTTGTAATCTTTCTCCTTGATTTGATTATACCCTTTAGCAACAAATCCAGCTTTATATCTTTCAATGGATCCATCAGGTTTGTATTTAAGTTTGAAAACCCATTTGGATCTGATGACATATTTTCTTGGAGGTAAAGAGGTGAGTTCCAGGTTTTATTTTTCCAAGGCTTCAATTTCCTTATTCATAGCCTCAAGCCAATTAGGATCATCTTTTGCTTGAGCATATGTATAAGGTTCGCTAAACCATATTAGCAAAAGAATGAAGGAAGTCTTTTGAAAATGAATCGGTACGTATCAGCAAGTATGTATGATAGAAAAGACTATAATAAAGAATTTACAGGAGTTATAGTCGGACACAAAAAATTCTTCAATTTAACTGGAGGATTATGAGATCTTATAGATCTTCTTGGTGTTATAACGCTAACTTGCTGCATATCCCTCGTATTTTGAGATGTAAAATCATGAACACTAACATACTCATTGCTAAGAGACTGATATGATAATGAATTTGAACTTTATCATTATTAGGAGTTGTAACAAAAGTATGATCACCAAAAGATGCAAGAACTGAATAGGTTATAATGGGAACAATATCCATATCATTAGCATGATTAACAAAAGGTAAACTAGGGATAGCAACATAACTATACGTATCAATGTCTTTGAAAGGAAACATGTCTTCACTAAAGGTTACATCTCTACAAACTATGTACTTTATATCTTGAAGATCAAACAATTTGTAAGCCTTTTAACCAAAAGGGTATCCAATGAAAATACACTTTCTCGCCTTAGGACCAAATTTATCTGTACGACAGTTAGGATTCAGGGCATAACAAAGACATCTAAAAGTTCTCAAGTCAGATAAAGGAGGAGATTTATTAAACAATACCTCATAAGGAGACATCCACTTCAAAACAGATGATGGAAACAGATTAATAATATGAGTTGCTGCTCGAACACAGTAAAAAAAATTGAAATGGTAAACCGACATGAATTCTTAAGGCCCTAGCAATCTCAATGAGATGGCCTTCCCACCTCGGGATGGTGGAGGTGGTGTAGATCTTCCATGGCCTGGTTGAAGTGGGCCGATTGTCATAGCCAAGCTCACTCATTACTGAAAGGTGGGAGGGAGGTTTCTTTGGCTTTAGTGGAAGCCACTAGGGGTGGGCATTTGATGTACATATTTGTACCTCTTTTTATTGCATCTTTTGACTTCTTATTTCATTCGATTTCCAAAGAAAAGGTTCAAAAGAATATAAACTTGTGTAAGAATGGGCTAAAATACAAGAAATAGAGTCTGCACAAGTTTTAAGCTAACCATGCAGGAATTCGAGCGAAGTCGGAGTCAAAACGGAGAAGCCAAGCGAAGCTAAGCAGAGGTAGATATCGACCTTCAACATCGATATCGACCTCCAAATCGACCTCAACATGGACATCGACTGGAGCTGGACAAGTCGAGCAGAAACACAGACATCGATATCGACCTCCAACGTCGATATCGACCTTATCTCGACAGAAGATAGATCCAATTTCGAGACCCGGATTATGAATTCTATCATCAAGGCCACGGATTATCTTATTTCTCTAGATAGTTAGCAGCTGAATTTATCTTTACCTTTATGTTTTATCAAATTGTTTTAAGTTTTATCAAAATAAAAGACCTATCCTAATTGTTTGGATAGAGTTAATAGTTTAGATAGAAGTTACAATCCTTGGATAGCGAGGATTAGTAGCCTATAAATAAAGCTCTAAGGAGCAGGCATTCAAGAATCAATCAACACATCCAATTACATACAATAGAGTTAGAGAGAAGTTTTAGGGTTTGGCGTTTGCGAAAGCCGACGTTGAGTTGTAAAGCTTCGAAGTTTATATTTTAACGCAAGTTTCTTTCTTTCAATTAATGATAAGTTCCATGATGAGAAGCGAGTAGTCACCCAAAGCTCTTAGGGTTGGGGTGAGCCCGACGTTAGCCATGCACGCTTGAGGTAAGTGTTAGATGCTGATATCGTTGTGTCTATATCATCTCCTACGATTCTATGTTTAGTCCTAATCGAAAGAAAAGGGATTCATGCTAGCAACTTGTTATAAACATTAAAATTTGTAGAGACAATTAGGTTTATTTGCAAGAGTAATCCTAAGAGTTGGTGTATGGAGAAAGCTCGTCCCTCGGGTGAAATAGCGCAATTGTCCGTCTTATTTATCTTATCGCATGCATTGGTTAACATTGTGGTAAACCCTAATCCTAGGAGTTGCTTTTTAAATAGTTTATACACATAAAACCACTGTCTTATTTCTGATCATCACATCCTCATTCATCCTAAAATCTTCGGCCTTTCTTTGCCGACGAAGAACTAACCCACTGCAGGAGAACATCGATATCGACCCTGAACGTCGATATCGACCACGCTGATAGATCGACAGTTTTCTGAGTCGATCTCGAGACTCCTGGGTCACTGCTGCAAACATCGAAATCGACCCCCAACATCGAAATCGACCCTTCTATGTCGACTGGCAGTCTTCTGAGCCAGTCGATTTCGTGGACTAACATCGATATCGACCTTTCCAGTCGATTTCGTGGACTAACATCAACATCAAACTAAGAATGATCAATCCAACAATGCTATCCATTCTCAACTCAATCATCTTACCACAAGGATTGGGGAGATGGATATTTGGAAAAATAACGTAGAGACCCAACTGGGTCAATTGGCGGCGCAAATCCCTAGACCGTCCGGAACATTCCCTGGGCAACCAACTACCAATCCTAAGGGGCAATCCGGGACAGGCCATGTCGCAGCCATGCAATTAAGGAGTGGCAACAAAGTGCAAAAGCCACGGACGGAGTCGGAGAAAGCAGCAGATCCAGTCGACATCGACAGCCCAGTCGATGTCGAGGAAGAGGTCGATATCGACCCCCAGGTCGACACCCAGGTCGACATCGAGGCCACTGCAGAGCCATCAAAGCCACAACAGAGGTCGATATCGACCATCCCAGTCGATATCGACCAGATCCCAGTCTATGTCGATACCCAGCAGGCCCCTCCAACCACCGTTTTGGCCCCTCCACCAAAGAAGACGTTGCCATTCCCATCCAAAGCATTGGAGGATCCCACCAAAGGTAAGTTTAGGCGCTTTGTAAAAATTCTTCAAGGACTTAACATTACCATTCCTCTTACAGAAGCCCTATGCGAGATGCCCGCCTATGTACAATTCCTCAAAGACATCCTTAACAAGAAGAGATCCATGGCAGAGATTGCAGAGGAGTGCTCAAAGATGGACTTCCCTGAGAAGAGGAGTGATCCAGGGAAGTTTGCAATCACCGTGGGACTTGGTCAACATCGTTATAAAGCCCTATGTGACCTAGGGGCAAGCGTAAGTCTCATGCCTCTCTCTATTTGGCAAAAGGTGAACATTGGCGCACTTGAACCAGTGGACATGAAACTCTATATGGATGACAACTCATTCGTCAGGCCATAGGTATAGTTGATGATGTTCTTGTAAAGGTAGGTAAGTTCTTTATGCCTACTGATTTCATTGTATTGGAAATGCCCGAAGATCCTGTAGTGCCTATTATACTTGGTAGGCCTTTCTTAGCTACTACTGATGCCAATATCAATGTACGTCGAGGATTACTAACCTTTACTATAGGGAACGAAGTGATAGAATTCTCTTTCAACCCAACCATGAGCGAAACGAAGCACCTGGAGCAAGTATTTCTCTCACCGGCTAAGGAAAAGCTTAGAAAATTTTTGTTGGCGAGGACGAAAACAGCAAGCAGGGTCGACATCGATTGGAACCAGTCGATATCGACCAAAAACATCAAGATCGATCCCCCTTGGTCGAAATCGAGTATGCCAGATTGTTCCCAAGAGCTTAAGTATAGGGTCACAGAGGTCGATATCGACCCCCACATGTCGGTATCGACCAAAGCTCTCGAAATCGACCCACCTTGGTCGAAATCGACCACCCCTCAGCCCGAAGGTTTCTGTTTCGGGCCCAAACAGGTAAGCCCAGGTATGAGTCCTAACCCTCCTCTGTCCCTTATTGATGAATCAATTAAGCCAATTATTGATAATTCTACTAATAAGAGGGTCAAAGCTCCATGGTTTGCCTATATTGCAAAAGTTAGGTTAAGAAAGAGAAGGAAAGCGCCCAAAGAAGAACCTAACAATGAAGAAGCCTTGGTCGCCGAACTTAGATGCTATCAAAAGGACCTAGATGATCCAGGAGAAGGCTCGCGCTCAAAGTGTCCCTACATAAAAGGCTCGTGAAGAATTGACGGAGAAGTCGGCCTAGCGACTCAAAACTCTAGAGCATGTACATATAACCTTTAAATTTTTCATAGATGGTTTTTAGGATTTTTTTGATTTTTGAACTTTTAAAACTGAGATAATTCGTGGCTTTATCTATAATTCTAACAAAGATTTCAGGTTTCTAAGCAAAAGGAATGACGAAGAAGAAAAGAAGCTTCTGTAGAGGCAGTCGAAATCGACCAGGCCAGTCGAAATCGACCCCCTCAGGGTCAAGCCATCTCATGGAGTCGACATCGATGACTCAGGAGCAGAAAAGCAGAGGTCGATATCGACCATAATCATCGATATCGACCCCAACCTGGCGGCCCTCGACTTCACCTTCTTCCTCGAATTCGACAGATGCAGTAGACATCGACCACTGACATAGATATCGACTTCTGGCATCGACCCATCCTGAAATCGACCTGAATCCGCAGGTTGCGCTATGAGTTTCTCTCTAACCTTGTTCTTCTTTTTAATACAGTGAGGACACTGTATATTTTAAGTATGGGGTGGGGGAAAAACATGTCTTATGGTCGTCATAACTTGGTTTTCTTCTTCGCATTGCATTCATGTTTAAATTTTTGTTCTTAGTTTTTCTTTTATAAAATGTCAAAAAAAAATCCAAAAAAAATATAAATGTCAAAAATAAAAAAAATGCATGCTTATTTTTAAGTTTATTTTAAAACCCTACTTAGATGTCCTATGATGAAAACTCAATAGCTGACTTGATCATATAAACCCTATGGCATATTTGGATGGTTTAGCCTAATGTCCTTAAATTTTTATGTAGATTGTGAACTTGTGATGAAATTGAGCACATATGATCCTAGGCTAAAAAGCAAATCCAACAAAAATTGTCCTTGTGAGAATTTTTGCCTATAGGGAGAACATCAAAAATCCCTCTGCTTTCATGAGTGAAGTTACTCTTCCTATGCATCTCTAAATGTTGTGATAGTTATTCAAAGCCAATACATAAATATGTCTATGTTTACGAGAATTAAATGATGGAGGCATCTTTTAAGCCATTTTTCTCCTCTCTTTACCTACCCTGCATTATCCCTGCTTGAAGCCGGAAAATTAGCCTGAGCCTGAAATTGAAAACTCCACAAAATTATCCCTAGCTGAATTGAGCCTGACCCTTATTTGGGAATTAAGACTTAGATTGGCTGGACTAATGCCTTGTGGAAATAAAAGTGCATATTGTCCAGTTTTGAGCAAGGAAATTATGGGTTAGTGCATATTTACATCTTGTCATATTTTGTAAAAGGATTTTTGGCTCACCATATAAATGCACATATTTTTAGTATTTATTTATTATTTTCGTCGAAAAAAAGGGAGATATATATATACGTAGTGCATGAGCCAAAATCTTTAAGTCCTTTATTTATACAAGTGTTATATTCTTGAGAGGCATATTAGAGTTTGGAAGAAGGGTTGATAGTATGGTTTACATCTTTTAGTGCATCTTTAGAGCATATTATGGAAAGATGAGTTGGGAAAGAGCATTATGGGAGATTGAGCTTGGAAGAGCAACATGGAAGAGTTATGGTTTGGATATTGCAAGTGTTGAGATTTATGAGTCTTGATTCTCGAATTATAAAAGCACCACATTGCCAAATAATTCCATACCCTTTTATTTCATACCAAGCCCCATTACAACCCCGCCGAATGGAGTCTTCTTTGAAGTCTTCCATTGAGCGAAAGTCCTCCTGATGGTTCTTATTGCATTTTCATAATTGGTTGCGAAGTGGATTTTTATAAATTGCAATGTTCATGAGATTGTATATGGAATTGAGTTGAGAGTTGATCTTCATAGCCTAAACACATGAGAGTTGAGTGCAAACACATTATCCCTATGAGGTTGGATCAAAAATTGCATATGGCTATGGATCGCCTAAATATGTGCTATGATGTTAAATTCACTTGCTTTGCTTTGCTACCGCTTATGATGTTGCTTTTGACAAGGGCAAAGACTTGAAGGGTGTGTTGTAGGTGTTGGTTATTGCTTGGTTATTGCTTGATGACAAGCAAGTCTAAGTATGGGGTGTTTTGATGTACATATTTGTATCTCTTTTTATTGCATCTTTTGACTTCTTATTTCATTCGATTTCCAAAGAAAAGGTTCAAAAGAATATAAACTTGTGTAAGAATGGGCTAAAATACAAGAAATAGAGTCTGCACAAGTTTTGAGCTAACCATGCAAGAATTCGAGCGAAGTCGGAGTCAAAACGGAGAAGCCAAGTGAAGCTGAGCAGAGGTAGATATCGACCTTAAACATAGATATCGACCTTCAACATCGATATTGAACTCCAAATCGACCTCAACATGGACATCGACTGTAGCTGGACAAGTCGAGCAGAAACACAGCCATCGATATCGACCTCCAACGTCGATATCGACCTTATCTCGACAGAAGATAGATCCGATTTCGAGACTCGGATTTTGAATTCTATCATCAAGGCCACGGATTATCTTGTTTCTCTAGATAGTTAGCAGCTGAATTTATCTTTACCTTTATGTTTCATCAAATTGTTTTAAGTTTTATCAAAATAAAATACCTATCCTAATTGTTTGGATAGAGTTCATAGTTTAGATAGAAGTTACAATCCTTGGATAGCGAGGATTAGTAGTCTATAAATAAAGCCCTAGGGGGCTGGAATTCAAGAATCAATTAACACATCCAATTACATACAATAGAGTTAGAGAGAAGTTTTAGGGTTTGGTGTTTGCGAAAGCCGACGTTGAGTTGTAAAGCTTCGAAGTTTATATTTTAATGCAAGTTTCTTTCTTTCAATTAATGATGAGTTCCATGATGAGAAGCGAGTAGTCCCCCAAAGCTCTTAGGGTCGGGGTGAGCCCTACGTTAGCCATGCGCGCTTGAGGTAAGTGTTAGATGTTGATATCGTTGTGTCTATATCATCTCCTACGATTCTATGTTTAGTCCTAATCGAAAGAAAAGGGATTCATGCTAACAACTTGTTATAAACATAAAATTTGTAGAGACAATTAGGTTTATTTGCAAGAGTAATCCTAAGAGTTGGTGTACGACGAAAGCTCGTCCCTCGGGTGAAATAGCGCAATTGTCCGTCTTATTTATCTTATCGCATGCATTGGTTAACGTTGTGGTAAACCCTAATCCTAGGAGTTGCTTTTTAAATAGTTTATACACATAAAACCACTGTCTTATTTCTGATCATCACATCCTCATTCATCCTAAAATCTTCGGCCTTTCTTTGTCGACGAAGAACTAACCCACTACAGGAGAACATCGATATCGACCCTGAACGTCGATATCGACCACGCTGATAGATCGACAGTTTTTTGAGTCGATCTCGAGATTCCTGGGTCACTGCTGCAAACATCGAAATCGACCCCCAACATCGAAATCGACCCTTCTGTGTCGACTGGCAGTCTTCTCAGCCAGTCGATTTCGTGGACTAACATCGATATCGACCTTTCCAGTCGATATCGACTGCTTGTTTTTGTCTCTGCATGTCTTCTGTTGCAGAAAGGATCGACAGCCGAGGTCGACATCAAGCACCAAGGTCGAAATCGAGGCTTCTGATCGATGCAAGATGTGAGATTTCCAAACGCTACTAGGATCCCGCTGACACGCCTCCTTGTGGATCGATCCTGACTACCCTTCCACTACAACGGGAGGAAGTCTTGTAATTATTTGTATAGGCTAGGAGTCGGTTTACGTTTATACATCTTTATATTTGTATTAAGATACTCGACCTTCCTCCGACCTAACAGCATTCAATTAATTGAAATAATTGAAACATAAATTTAACATAGGAGATCGAAGACATTTCATTTTAAGGGATTATAATTAGGGAAAAGAGTGACAATAACAAAATAGTAAGAGTTGAGCTTTTTAATTACATTTCAATTAATTTAATTAATTGTTTGCCCACCCCTAGAAGCCGCTGCTCACTTGATGCTCTTGTGGTACTCCTTCCTAGTTGGTTTTAAATTAATAAAGGTTGAAAAAAGCAAGAAATATGTATATATTCACATATATGTAAATATGCTCTGGGCTAGCATGGTTGAGCTTTATTCATCCATTATACATTATTAAATTGAAGCAACTCGAGTTAGAGACGGAATCGGAAAAAGTTGGATAGTTTGGGAAGATGTATTGGAATTTCTCAACCTATATAATAAATAAGTGGATAATTTTCATTAATGAAATCCTTATAGTTTCTATCTATTTTTTAATTTTGTAAAAAATTAAGTGGGTTGGAGCAAACTTTGTCTTGCCCTTAGGTTTGTGCATAACTTGAGAAATAGAGTTATATATCTAAGTCGAGCTTGAGGCTCGTTGAGACTAGCAGCGAAACTAGGGGAAGGGGTTGATGGATGTTCCTTTCCACCCTTCCATTTCGTTGAGGGGTGTAAGGAGAACTTTTTAATTAATAATACATTTGGAAGCAAACAATTCAACACAAGAATTTTGAACATATTCAGTGCCATTATCACTTCTAAAAGCCTTACCCATCACACCAAACTGGGTTTGGACATAGGCAATAAAGGAAGAAATAATGTTGAACACTTGAGTCTTGTGACTCATAAAGTAAGTCCAAGTAACCCTACTCTTATCATCAAAGGTAGTAAGAAAGTAAGAGAAACCAATAGCATTTTTTTATGGTGATTTATCTAACTAGACCTTTAGGAAAATCTAATTTGGTAATTAGACCTCTATAAAAAAAATTAGGTGAGATATACCTTCCTCCAAATAGAGTATTAATGATCAATGGTCAACTGTTTGACCGTCAACTGGTCAATAGTTGACCATTGACGGGTCAATTTTCACCGACTTATTTGGATTTTTTTAAAATTTATTTATTTATTTAAAGATGACATTTTTTGTGATGCCATTTTTTATCGTTAACCACTGATGCCACTTTTTTATGTCATTTTTTACCGTGATGTCATTTTTTCAAAGTAGTGTTTTGATGGTATTTTTTTAATGGTATTTTTTCTTTAATGTGATGCCACGTTTTCAAATGAGTGATTTGATGCCACTGTTCTAATGTAATTATTTGATGACACTTTTTTTAATCAAATCGTTTGATGCCACTTTTAATTAATCAATTGTATATATCGATATATTTTTATTGATTCTATTTTTTCACTGATGACACATTTGTGATTACACTTCATTGATGAAATCATTTGTGATGACATTTTTATTACATTTTTATACAATTGATGATACAAGGGCATAAAATGTGATTAAACTTCATTGATGACATCTTTTAATGATGACTTTTATTTGTTGATAACATTTGTCATTACACCTCATTGATCTCAATAATTTGTGATGATATTGTTTGTTGATGATATTTTTATTGATAACATTTTTATACAATTGATAACATATGAGCATAAAATGTGATTACACTTCATCAACATTTTCACCCTCGTGGTAGAAGTGGAAAGTAGGGGTATATCGTATGTACTGAGTTGTTTCCGGGAACTCATCGATATTTGCATAGATGAAGATCAGCTTTGGGAATTCACTACTCAACTAGCTAAATGCCAGCAGGATTTGGCTGCAGACGCAACACCTGAAAAGCCGTCAAAGAAGGATGTGTTTAAAACACTATTTCCAACCTTTGTATATCTATTCAACCCTTGTTTTTGGTAAATAGAGAGCGGTCATCCGAGGTTCGAACTAGGGACCTTTGAGTACTACACGTGGGTGCTTTCCGGCTGAACCATTTCGAAATGGTTATATCTATCTATTCAACCCAAGATCATTTAAAGACTGCATTTAATCAGGCTTAAAACTAAAAAGTTAAAGGGCACTCTGAAATTCAAGTCCTTCAAACCCTATCAGGAGCCTTGGGACAAGCTCGTTTAACAAGTGGGTTTCAAAAAACCAATTATACTAGTGCAATCATATCTAAAAGAAACCGATAATGTTGTAGAATATGAACAAGAGAAACATTTGACAACAAAATCACACACTCGAATTAATTCAACATCCTTGTTGAAAAAAAAGGTTATATTTTCAATCAGCTCAAGTGCTCAACTCTCTTCTCAATATAAGCTACTTTTTGAATTGTGTTGATTATCTGTTTTATCTTGTGAAAAAAAAACTGAAAATTCCTCGACAATAATTTACAACAGAAAAACAAAGAGAGGGGGTTAAAGGGTGAAGAGAAAATCATACCATGAAGCGCCATAGTTGATAACAGCCTGAAAAAATTGCAACCCAAAATCTGAAATGAGCTACTCAGAATCATTTAAACCCCTCAAAATTTAGAACTAATTGAAGAAATGGAGATCACGAGGAAAAGAGCGCTCAGACTGAAAAATGTGGAGTTAAAATCGCAAAGGCATTTCATCGAACAGATAGGAAGCAACACAAGACCGATAGTTCATACCTTGAAAATATCAACAAATTTCCAGGTCCGACCAGTCCTAAAACTCGATCAAAGTAGGCGGCTAGCATAGGCAGTGAAACCGAGAGTGAGAGAGCAAAAGAAGGGAAGTAGAGGGCGAGACATCGACGGCAACCGAGAGCGAGAGGGAGAGGGAGATTCGAGATGACGTCGATGGCTTGGAAGGACCTGGCTCCGTGAGAGGAGGGTAGCGACGACGCTCTCCTTCGACCTTAATGAGCAACTTCGACGGTGGGAGGTCTGGCGACCTCTCAGTGGTCGTATAATGAGCAAGAGGTGATAGTGATTCCAGTCATCCACGACACGCGAAAGGGCAACATCGACCACAACGAGGAGCCCCTGACTCCTCCGGATCTGCGCGGCGTAGCTCCGAATCAACCCTAATAGGGGCTGGAAAGGGGCGTGGGAGGACGACGGAATCTCCGTGGGAGGAGGTAATGTGCTCGGGCCAACCCCTAAGGCGTGGGAGAACTATATATAAATACATTGTATAGTTTGCAATTCCCGTCCCGTCCCGCGCCAAACCCTAAGGCTTATAGTTCGAGATATTTTTTTTTAATATTCCACTATAGGCTTATAATCCGTATACGGGTTGGATTCGGTTTGTGTTAAACCAAACCGAACACAAACCAAACCGGCAATACCCATAGGGAGAAACTCTATCTAAATTGAAGATATAAAATCGTGGCTAGCAAGACTCCTTCTACTTGGATTCGTCAATCCGCGTCAAAACTGCGGAAATCTTCAATCGACGTCGACCTGGGTAGTCGACGTTGAGTGCCTTGTTTTTGCTCGACCTCGGGCTCCGTTTTGACTCTGTCGACACCGATCAGTTCCTCGATGTCGATCACTTCATGGCCGATCGATGTCAAGTGCCTTGGTCGACCTAGGGCAATGTCGACCTCTTCTCCAGTAGCTTGTGTTTTCTTGACGCATTTTACTTAGTTTTTCCACCGTTTGCTTCAGTCGATCTCGAAGGGTCCAGTCGATATCGACTGCTCCTTCTTGATAGCTCTCGACTTCTCGTTTTGGCTTCAATTCTGCTCCAATTTTTTCACAATTAAACCAAAACTTGTGTAGATCTCTATTTCTTGCAAATAAGCATATACTACACAAATTCAAGGCATTCCCAACCCTTAATGCAAATATAAGACAAAAATTGGAATAAACGTAGGCATAAAACAGGGTCATTTTAGCGGACATCAATGACGTATATCAAAATAAGCTAGAGTAGGGCCCATTGGCAAGATGAAAGGGAGGTGCCTGCGGTGTGTCTCGCACGGTCCAGATAGCCAACATAATCTCTCTGGAATATGAGGCATCTGCACTCTCTCAACCATGTGCTCAGAAATCAGTGTATCCATATCAAAAGTGTAAGACAATCTCTCAGGTCGCAAGGAACTAACATCAACTCCAAAATAGTGTGCCAACAAGGTGATCAGCCTCCAAAAGAAACAGCCAAAGGGCGGTTCTCATAGCGGTTCGTGCGAACCCTCTCACAAGCTCCAAGAAATAACTGCACCCAATCAGAAATGACAATCGCCTCTGGGTCAAACAATACAGCAGGTCAACCATACCCATCCTAACAACTCTCGAATCCTTAGCATCGAAGAACGTCGAACCCAATACTCGGAGATACAAGCGAAGATCTGGATGTGTAAGCATACAATCGAGCTCATGACCAACAAACTCCTCGGGTGTCCCAGTCAAACTTCTCCAAATCTCTGCGGACTTGAGTGCGTTCATGGTGGTTTCCCAAATGTAGAACACTTCTTGCTTATCCCAAAAGCTCCCATAAATGATTCCTTCATAGCATAGCACTCTTTTCCCATCAACTTGAAACGAATGTCTTTAGAAGACCGCACCTCTAACGTCGTCAAAAACTCCTTGACTAAATATGGATAGGTTGGTGCATTCCTACTCACCAAACCTCCTAAGCCACCATGCTCAAGTAATTCCACAACTAAGTCCAACAAATTAAACCAAGATGTTTCAAAGCTTCCACATCAAAGAACTTGGTTTATGTATAAATTCGATTACTAAGCCTATTCCAATATGCTCTTTCCATATCATCAAAGTATTGGGGCATCATCCTATTAGACCACACTTCCATAATGCACAAAACAAGTGAAGAGCGCAAGTGAACTCACACGAAACCAGGAAAAACAGCCGGTCTAGGGGCGGCGGGCGCCGTTCGACGGTGATCTCGAAATCCGAATTTCAACGTTGCTGTCCGAATGTTGAAATCCCTTCCAATTACTTTCTTGAAGTGCAAAACTTGGTTCCAAAGCCTTCTTTTGTGAAAAAGATGGTAGTGGTGATGGAAAAGCTTGAATTTGATGGGGGGGGGGGGGTTTAGAATTTGGGTTTAAATTTGATGGATGAAGGGTAGTAAGTGATTGAATTTGTGATTTGGGGTTGAAGATGGGATGAATGGGTGATGGTGAATAGGAAAAATCAGGCTTTTGATTGAAACTCAAGGATTTAGGATTTGGAATTTGGATTTGAGTAGAAGGGTTTAGGGTTTCTTGTGTTGCTTGGGGAAAAAGTTTGAGAAAGTGAGGAAGATAGAAGATGGAAAGTATCTAAATGGAAAAGGTAAGGACAAAAAGATATAAGATAGATAAAATTAAAAGATCTCGTGCCCTTTTCCAAAACAGAATCTGTGTCCCAAATCGATAGAGCGACGGGCACCGGTTTTAGTGCGGCGGGCGCCGATCTGGCAGTTCTCCACTTCCGTTCTTTACTTCATTTAAACTTTCCTACAAGTTAGTTCTCACCCCAAATCTTGCAACAATATAGAAAATAGACTTGTCCTACTTTATTGAATTGAAAAACAAATGCAAAAACCAAATAAACTACCTACTTACCTTGGGTTGCCTCCCAAGAAGCACCTTTGTTTCACGTCTTTGGCTCGACATGTTGCTCTTCTTGGATCACGTAACTCCACCAGGGTCCTCCACACTTGTCCTTTTCTTTACTTTGAATTTCTCCGGCCTGGAGGTTGTCCTAAAATTGCAAAAACCTCCACATTCTTAGTAATTAGCTTTTCATAGGGTAGAAGAGTAGGTTCATGTGGACTAATCACACTTTCAAATTCCATCTTGAGCTCTTCTTTCCCTACACAAGATTTCAAATTGTTAGAAGATTCAATATTGAGTAAATCTTTTCCCTTAGGAACTTCTAACAACTCTTTAGATTCATCCATGCACTCAAAATTATTAGCATTAGGAATATCCAAAGAATTTTTAGGAGAAAGCTTTATAGGATCATAAATAGAAAACTCAGTCTTTCTACCGTCAAACTCCATGGTTAGGGAACCTTCGCAGCAATCAATCTTTGTCTTAGTTGTTCGCGGGAATGGCCTTCCTAAGATGATTTAAGTATCCGGCGTTCCTTGTTCCATATCTAATACAAATAAATCAGCATGAAATATGAATTCATCAACTTTTACTAAAACATCCTCAATAACTCCTTTAGGCTTGATCTGAGATCGATCAACGAGTTGTACTGTCAGACCTGTTTCTGTCATAGCATTTAGACCCAAAAACATATATAAGTTATAAGACATCACATTTATTGAAGCACCTAAATCCAACATAGCTCGAGTGAATCTAGTGTTTCCAATTGCACATGGGATAGTGAACATACCTGGGTTTCCACATTTCTCTGGCAATCTCTTTTGTAACATGGCAGAAACATTTTCATTTAAACATACCTTTTCCTTCTTCCTCAACCTTTGCTTTATTTTCATAGTGCATAATTCTTTTAAAAACTTAGCATAGCGAGGCACAGATTTAATAAAATTCAAAAGTGGAATATTTACCTCACAATGTGCAAAGGTATCATATAAGATTTGCTCATCTTCCCACTTCCTATCAGCTCTCAAGGCAGGTGGAAAGGGTGGTTCAGGTTTAGAAACCTCATTGGACCATTCTTCCAACGATTGCTTCGTGGTAGCTAGGTGACAGGACAAAATCGTTGTGTTTTCCTATCAAAAGAATATCCAAACTAACCAACTAGTATAGCTAGTAAGTCCGGAGTCGGTCCACAGGGAACTACTTTGACTTTATGTGTTTTAACTACCAACAAGAGTAAAGAAGGGCGTTGTAGAAATGCAAAGATGAAATGAATGGAAGAAGTAAATAATGGTGATAGTTGTAAACAATGATGAATGAGATGTTTCACCTAAGATACTCAACTTTGGCTCGTCTCCTTGATCATAGTTCTTCCTTCTAGTTGTGTCTTTTCTACCATCTACTCTTATCTTGATTTAAATAGATTGTTAGCCCTATGAGTTATAATAATCCCTTATTCCTAGGCAATCTTAACACAGATTATGGTTTAATCCTAGGAATAGCACTAAGTCTCAAGATATATGAAGCTTATAAGCAATATTAATTCCCTAAAGAACTAACATTTAACCTATAGTCAATCTCTTATACAATCAAGCTTTTCTACGAGATCCACTCAATTGTACTTTCTACTATGAATTAGGCTTCACAAACGTATGAATCAAAACCCTAGCAATAATGCAATTCTAACGAGGTCGCGAATCAAGATAGAATCAACACCAACCAGCAATAAGAGCACAAAGACATTGAAATAGATAGTAGAAATAAACTAGAATTCCAAACTCACAATTCAACAAAACCAAGTCTTGATCGTAGGCAAAGCATGATGAGTTTAGTTGCTCATGCTTCTAAACGTCGTCCATCAATTCTTCAAAAGTCCAAAGATCCGATAAAAACATCTAAAAATAAGTCTTTATAAATCCCTAAGTACCCTCATAAAACCCTAGAAGACGTTCTTAAAAGATAGAGTTCAATTAAGGTAAGATAAAGATTTGGCGCTAATTCGGCCCAACATGGCCGCGGGCGCGGCCTCTAGAGCAAACAAGTAAACTAACCCATTAAAATGCAATATATACATCTAAATGACCCTAAAACTACTCTATAATGCCTATCTAAATATGCATTATCAAACTCCCCCACACTTAGCATGTTGCTTGTCCTCGAGCAAAACAACTCATTTGTGAATCATTCATCCCACAAACACAATCCTACATGCAATAGCCTCATCAAAAGCAACATCTCAACAAAGTGCAAACATAGGCAAAGCAAACAAACGTCCTAGCATGTATTTAAGTGGTCAAGTAGCCTGCATGCTTATCCATCCAACCTCACCGGGAATAAAGTGTTTTCTCTCTCACTCAAGTGTTTAGGTTAATCAAATAACACTCAAACTCCATCCAAATGCAACTAAGCTACATAAGAATTGAAATTGAATCACAATCTCCACCGTGAACTCATTACCAGCGAGAATCATCATGAGGTCTTTTGTGGGTTGTAATGAGGCTTGGTAAGACATTAAGGTAGGGAGTACTTTGGCCATGTGGTGCTTGTAAATCCGAGAACTAGAATCTACTACACTTCCGTAATCACAACACTCTCTAACCATCAAACTCAAGTCTTAAATACAACTCATGCAAAGAAATTTCCCTTCAACCACACTATCTTCCACTCACAAACAAAAACAAATGAAGTGGTTCTTTTATTGCATATAATGTTTGTTTTTTTTCTTTCTCTTTTTTTTTCTGATTTTTTTTCTTTTTTTTCTTTTTTTACTATATAAAGAAGTAAACTAGAACCAATCTTCAACTAAAAAGCTCAAAGTGAGAATTTACCATTACATATCATTCCATTCTCAAAACACACTCAACATTACTCCAATCAATCTCTAACCAACTCAACTCCTAGTTCCCGGATGGGTTAGGCTATAATTAGCTAGGGATGATCTTTGTCGAGCTACAAAGAATGGGCTAATAGGCTCAAAAGGCTTCAAGCAATGGAAATAATATAAGGTAGATATGGAACATATACGGCTAAAAAGAAACATGCCTCAAGCATGTGAAACTCACTAATAACAAACATAAGAGTACATCCTTGACATAGATAAACAAAATCAATTCTAAGAGGTACAAGCATTGGAGAGTCTTCACACACATGAATAAAAGCAAAAGGACTCAATGCAGTGTAGTCCCAATAAGGCCAAAAATCAACTCACAGGGGTAAATTTTTGTTGGATTTCAGTCATGCCTAGGAACTTAGATCGTGCATGCTCAATTATGTTTACTAACTATGTTCCACATGAAAACCAAAAGTAGGATAAGGCTAAAATAATTCAAACATGTCATGGGACGTATATGATCATACTTCCCAAAATATTTTGAGGACTAACTAGGCTAGATGGTTGTTTAGACAATGAAATATTCTATGCAAATGCATGATATTTTCTTTTCTTTTTCATTTTTCTCTTTTTATAAATAAAACTAGGATGCAAAACAAACTAATATGCAAAACATGACTATCATGCAAACTAAATTAAACATGCTTACTATGCAATGCAACTCTAATATGTACACTAAACCCCTCCCCCACACTTGAAACTTTCATTGTCCCAATGAAATAAAAAACAAAAAAAAAATAGAAAGAATAGGGGAGAAGGAAAACAATACTCACTAGCTCACTGGTATGGCGGAGGTCGAGGTGGGCACGAAAGGAAGGAAAAATGAGCAAAGAGGAGGTTGTAGGCTGAGGCCGCAGGCGTGGCTGGGTAGGCCGCGGGTGCGGCTTGTCTTGGTGAACCTGCTGTAATTGCCGCGGGTGCGGCTTTCATGGCCGCGGGTGTGGCCTTTCCCGAACATTCTCCCATCGTCTTATCCTTTGTCCTTCTCCTGAAACGTTAGCCCAATATACCGGAAAACAACGACCTAACCTCTAAGAAAATCCTAGAAATACTGCGTAAATAAACGAACTAAAAATGAAAAGAAAGTTTAGCCTACTTACCTCGGGTTGCCTCCCGAGAAGCGCCTTTGTTTCTTGTCGTTGGCTCGACGTTGTGCTTAAGCTTAAGAAACTAATCAGACATAGTCAAAGACCTTAGTAACCTGTCAAATTCTTGTGCACAACTACCAAACAAGCATGCACTACATACAAATAAATTGAAACTAAATAATAATACATTTAAGAACCTTTTTGACTTATTGTATTCATGCGCTTGACTACCCATAGAGGGTATATAATACCACCAATTTAGTTCTATTGGTGGCTTGTCAAAGTAGTATTCAAATGGATCAACGTATCCACCAATATTCTCTCTAGTGCAGGAGACAACCTTTACTTGCTCTGTAGCCTCAACAATAGGCTCTAGACCTGATTCATCAATGGGCGAGCTAGGGATGATCTCATCAGTTGGAGTGTCTTCTTCCTCTATCTTCTCAGTGTGATTTTCCACAATGACCTCAAGAGGTGTAACAAAGGTCTCAACGATTTGAGATACTGGAGGAAGTGACTCATTCTGCGCACATTGATAATCCATGTAGCAGTAAAATTCCCACATCTCCAAGAGTCACATATCTAATAAACCTCCATCACTCATGCGCTCAGCAAGACTCCGTGTCTCAGAAGTCATGCCATCAAAGATACATAGAAGCATTTCCCTTATACTAGCTTGATATCCCCATGAATAAACATCGTTAATGTACTCCTGCAGTCTGATGAAGTATTGATTAAAACTCTCTCCGTGTAACTGCAATAACCTCACGTTCAACATATGTTAGTAGCACGAGTGCGGACCATGTAAGTGGTCCACACCAAGGTTAGTAATTAAACACACAAAGTAAACAAATAATAGTTCCCCGGCAACGGCGCCAAATTTTGACAGGACGAAATCATTGTGTTTTCCTATCAAAAGAATATCCAAACTAACTAACTAGTATAGCTAGTAAGTCCGGAGTCGGTCCACAGCGAACTACTTTGACTTTATGTGTTTTAACTACCAACAAGAGTAAAGCAGGGGGTTGTAGAAATGCAAAGATGAAATGAATTGAAGAAGTAAATAATGGTGATAGTTGTAAACAATGATGAATGAGATGTTTCACCTACGATACTCAACTTTGGCTCGTCTCCTTGATCATAGTTCTTCCTTCTAGTTGTGTCTTTTCTACCATCTACTCTTATCTTGATTTAAATAGATTGTTAGCCCTATGAGTTCTAATAATCGCTTATTCCTAGGCAATCTTAACACGGATTAAGGTTTAATCCTAGGAATAGCACTAAGTCTCAAGATATATGAAGCTTATAAGCAATATTAATTTCCTGAAGAACTAACATTTAACCTATAGTCAATCTCTTATACAATCAAGCTTTTCTATGAGATCCACTCAATTGTACTTGCTACTATGGATTAGGCTTCACAAACGTATGAATCAAAACCCTAGCAATGATGCAATTCTAACGAGGTCGCGAATCAAGATAGAATCAACACCAACGAGTAATAAGAGCACAAAGAGATTGAAATAGATAGTAGAAATAAACTAGAATTCCAAACTCACAATTCAACAAAACCAAGTCTTGATCGTAGGCAAAACACGATGAGTTTAGTTGCTCATGCTTCTAAACGTCGTCCATCAATTCTTCAAAAGTCCAAAGATCCGATAAAAACATCTAAAAATAAGTCTTTATAAAGCCCTAAGTATCGTCATAAAACCCTAGAAGACGTTCATAAACGATAGAGTTCAATTAAGGTAAGATAAAGTTTTGGCGCTGATTCGGCCCAACATGACCGCCGGCGTGGCCTCTAGAGCCGCGGGTGCGGCTTTTCCAGGGAGTCTTAACATGATGGCCGCAGGTGCGGCTTTGGTGGCCGCGAGTGCGGCCATTCAGGACTTCTTGTTTATTTGGCCGCTCGTCGTGGCTTTCCTTCCGTGTACTTCCTTGCCTCTTCCTTGTGCATTTCACTTGAATTCTCTAGCTCGTTCTTGCCTCCATATGATCCATATAACTCTCATGAATGACCTCCTCACTACTTCGAATCCAAAATCTGCAATTACGCACTAAAGTTGTGTAGATTCCGCACTTAAACACCAAATGAACAAACAAGTAAACTAACTCATTAAAACGCAATATATACATCTAAATGACCCTAAAACCACTCTATACTGCCTATCTAAATATGAATTATCAGTAGGATGAGGATCAACAATCGGATCAGCTACTGCATGGAGCGGTGGGCGCCGATCAGGGCGGCGGGCGCCAGTTGACGGTGTTTCAAAATCCGAGATGCTTTGCTCCTCCTTCTCCACGGCTATGACTTCCTTATGCCTTTATTCAATGGTTTTTGTGGGAATTTGGACCTCTTTTCCTCCTCTAAGGATCATGGCACTTACATTCTCTTTTAGACTGACTACCACCTGCGATGGTAGCTTGCCTAAATCCTTAGCTTTGAGTTCTCCAATCTCTTTAGCCATTTGACTCAATAGCTTTTCATGGACACTCATCTTGTCCAACAATAACCTCAAAGTTTCTTCCATATCCTCCTGCTGAGGATTTCTTGAGCGATTCTCAAATTGGCCCCTTTTTTTGATAAGGTGCTTGTTGCTGCTGACCCCTGCCATTGAAACCACTTTGATAATTTGAATTGAAGAAATTGTTACCAAAGTTTCGACGAGGTCCATAATCCATTACATTGACATCAAAAACCTCCTCTTGAAGTTTCGACGAGGTCCATAATCCATTGCATTGACATCGGCAACCTCCTCTTGAATCAATGGGCACTTATCATTATGATGATTTGGATCTCCATAGACTCCACAGGATTTAGGATATTGTGTCTTATTCATCTTCATAGCCATGTTCATGACTATCTCAGCAAGCCTATCTAGATCATCTATGCGATTGTCTCCAGAGTTGTCCAATCTATGAACTCCTCTAACACCTTGGTGTCTCCCATATTGTTGTGAAGCATTGGCTAAGTCTTCAAAAATTTGCATTGCTTCCTCAGGCGTCTTGTCTAGGACATCTCCTCCACTTGTAGCATTGATGACATTGCGCTCTCTATCAAGGAATGCTTCATAAAGATAGAGGACTAGATCATCCTCTAGTATACCATGTTGCAGGCAACTTCCTTTAAGCTTCTTGAATCTCTCAACATACTCATACAGAATCTCAGTATATAGGTGATTTCTTAATACTAGACTATTCCTTCTTGAGTTTGCTAAGGCGAGTGGCAGGAAAGTACTTTTGAAGGAAATCCTTCTTCAATCCAACCCAAGTATAATGATGCTTTCCAGAGGAATATAATATAGACAATCACTTGCTGGCTCTTTTAGAGTAAAGGGAAACACTCTAAGCACCAATTGGTCATTCGTCAGTCCTTGAGGTCTCAGTTTATCGCAGATACTAGCAAACTCTACGAGATGTTTGTTTGGCTCCTTTCCAGACCTTCCATGAAAATTTGGTAAAGCATTCGACCAATTGGATTTATACTCAAACCTAGAACCTTCAGGAAGAGCAGGAAGCCTGATTGCAAGCGGTTGTACATTCAGATTTGGCTCCTTTAAGCTTCTCAAGGTTCTCCTTGGCGGATTATCAATGTTGCCGTCATTGTTGTTATTGTCATCCATCTCCTCTTCTTGATTAAAATCAAGTTTTCTTCTCAACCTGGATAGAGACTTTTCAATCTCAGGATCAAAAGACAAATGCGATGAATTAGTAGCACGGGTCTGGACCATACAGAGTAGGTCATACCTAAAAGAAAATAAAAACTAAAAATAAACAAAAACTAGAAAATAGAAAATCAACAAAAGAACAAGAATACTAGACTTCCCCGGCAATGGCGCTAAGATTTGGTGGGCTGCTTTTACCAGGTGTAATTGTGTCGTTGGTCCTTGTCCCCCATATACAGATTATATCCTAACTCAATGCCAAACAAAAGATTAGTATAATAGACAAGTAAGAAGTCGATCCCACAGAGAAGACTGATTTGTAGTTCTTAAGATGACTCTCTAAACAAATAGCAATAAGATTGTAACAAACAATGGAAATAAGTAAATGTGCAAAAGGATTAATGATTGCAGATTGATAACAATATGAAAAAAGCGCTTCACTTGCAACTCTTGACAATGGTTGGGGTTCATGGTTCTCGGATTGATTTCATTGTTATTCATAAATCTATGTCCACTTGGCTTTGTTAGATTGATCAAGCATAGTCAATCACTTATTCAAGTATCACTACAAGAATAGCATGAATTACCTAAGTACTTGGCCTAATAGCAATATTAACTCAATGCAATTAGAAGTTAAAAGGTTGCCTGTAGTAGAGCTTCTAACCCTAATTTCACCAACTCAATACCACTAAAAGTTATCATCTTGCAGAGCAATCGGTATCCTCACCTACCCGATTTCCCTACTTGCTACAAAGAAACCAATCAAAAGATTGGAATCGCTAGCAAGGATGCAGTTTCTGTCTAGATGATCAGTCATAGAGAGAGCATGTGTAAATATAAAAGCAATGAAGAACAAAGATGATAAATAACTCATGAATAACTATAATATGAAATCAAATCCTCACATTTCATCCAACCATCTCTTCGAATCGCAGGCGAAACTATGAGTTTAGCAACTCATAGCCAAAGTGAAAACCTAATTGTCTCTCTACTTGAATTGAATTCCCTAATCGTTCTCTCAATAGTGTTGTAAATAACCTAAATATCATCGTTCAAAACCCTATGAAATAAAATAATAATAAACTAATAATAAGATCTTTCGACGAAATCGTATCTTCTGATCGCGCACGACTGGCGAGCGCCGGTGGAATAACGACGGGTTGTTCGGCTTCGAACGGGGTAGATTCAAATATTCAATATAAACTCTAACTATGCTAACTCCCTATCCCAAGCAAATAATACAAGAATCCCTCCCGATGTAGTGGTAGGGTAATTCAGGATCGAATCCACGAGGAGGTATGTCAGCGCTTCCTTTGTTGTAGTCACGATCAAGCTTTCGACCTCAGAAGACACTCGATATCGATGTGTCTGGTCGATATCAACCTCAGTTCTGGTCGAATTCGAGTAGAGTTCATGCAGAAGACAAAAGCAGCAAAATCGACGTTGAGACAGACCTCGATATCGATGTTTAGACCATGATATTGACCTTTACAGTCGATTCCGATGTTTGTCACAGAAACTGTTTTGCATAACCTATTGTCGAAAAAGTGTCCGAAGAACGTAGAATGGTAAAGAAGGATGATCAGAAATCAAAACTTAACTTTTTATGTAATTCAATAAACTTAAAGCTTCCAAAGTCGGGGATTCATGCCACAACGATAACAATGCAAGTTTGATGCTAAAGTTATGAAATTTAATGCCTTTCCGTCAAATAACTTTCGTTACCAACACTTAGGTGATTAGAGGCTCTCGCATAATTCCTAAGAGTTACTATCCAATTCATGAGTAATCCAAGTTCACAATATGAGTGGCTTTCGCTTCAATAATGCAAATAACGAATCTCCCTAACTTTCGCAAAGGAATCATGCATAGGATAGAAGATGGAATCGCATAAAAGTCATACCTTAGATGCACTTACCCTACAATGCTATCGTCGGGCTCACCCCGACCCTCGAAGTAGGTTGACTATTCGCTTCTCATCATGCAACTCATCATCATAATTGAAAGAAAACAACTTTGTATTTGCAAAAGAAAGAAATTACAACTGAACCAAGCCAATTCCGCTCTCGCTTCCAACCTTACTCGGCCTTCTCTCTCTTTACAAATTTGCTACGTTCTATGTGTTTGAATAACTGAAATTGGATGTAATTCAATGCCTAAACTCAACCCTAACGGCCTCTAGATATAGATATCAAACTCTGCTATCCAAAGACTCAAAACTTTATCTTTATTCTCTAAGATAAAACTTAAATAAAGTAAAAATTGAAAGTTCTATGGTAAAACAGCTCATGTGATAACTCTGACGTTGAAGATAAGAAATCTCGACTTTAGGATAGACGTGCAAGCTTCGGATAGAATTCTATCAAAATCTGAGTCGGACTTCTCTGCTGGCAACATCGATATCGACCATAAGACCTCGATATCGATCTCTATAAAACTCTATCTCGAGCTCTCCTTCTTCTACTCGGATTAGCACTCGACTTCTATCATTTATCTCGATCTGGGCACTCGATATCGACCATGCATCCTCGATATCGACCTCTGTATGTCGACATCCTCTGTTCTCTTTCTTGCTCGATTTCTGCCTCACTGCTGCACTCGATGTCGAGGTCCTTTAGTCGATTTCGACCTCTCAGAAGACTTCGAGTTCTTTTTCCGCTCTTCCAAATCCGTCCATTTTTGCCCTGTTTTCTGCAAAATCACATAGAAACTCGTGCAGACCCATATATTTGACATTTAAGCGTAAACTACACTAATCTCATGTTTTCCCACTAATATGCATGCAAAAGAATGATAAAATGGACTTATATGTGCATAGAAAATATGGCAATTTGCGCACACATCAAACACCCTATACTTAAGCTTGCTTGTCCCCAAGCAATACCTTTAATGGTCATTCAGTGGAAGAAAGTAGACTCTCAACATCATAGATTCATTTTTCATATGTCCCTACAATCAATTGCCATCCTCGATAAGGTACTAATGTCAACCAAGTCCATGTCTATGCATAAAAGCAATTTCATACTCATAAAAGGAGGTTTATATGCAAAAAACAATTTCAGCGACATAGCATTAATAATCAAGAGGACTTTTTCAAGCTTGTAAGAAGTAGATTGGTAAAAGGCTAAAGGTGGGCTAATATTTGGCCATGTGGTGTTAAATCCGGGGAAATAAATCTTTCTTTCCAAAATATTCCACATTCCTTCTTCATAATGTCTCATCTTTTACTCATCGCTCAATGCTTTTTTTCGCTTTAATGCTTTTACCTCTCTGACCTTAGCACCGCCTTCTCGCGAGTCGCAAACATGGGTGTCATGAATGGCCCCGGATACTTAGTACTTCTTACTCCTCACCTTGTGTCCCATCTCACTGAACTAACATCTCAACCAGCAGGGTCGACCTACTTTTATCTCTTAAGGTGATCGGATTTTTTTTCTCGCTCATTAAATTTTCCATAATTCATAATTTCTTTCATTCCTGCCAACAACTTCATAAATAATATATGCACAACTCCATATAACAACTCCAAAGATGACATCCATTCTCAAACTTGTCCCCGGATAGGGTATAAGGTATAAAATGGGAAATGTGTAATATATGTGGAGCAATAATGATCATGATAAGGCTCATATATCGCTTGTGACTTTTGCAAATATACATAGGTAAGGCTAGGATATGAACTTGTATATGTAAGCATTTGTATGGAAATTTCATAAAAAGTCCTCCATCATCTTATCATGCACATGTCAAAAGCAACTTCAAATTTTCATCTCCTTTATTTTTTCTTTTTGCACTTCATTGGGACTTCTCTTAACTAGGCAATTTCCTATTATATCTCTAATGAATCTAATTTTGCATCATAGAGCTCTTTTTTATACTTTCATGACTCTTTCCTTTATTTTCAATCTTTGATGGGGGTCATTTGTTTTTCTTCTTTTTTTTTCTTTTTTTGAATTATATAAAACGTAAAGATAAATATGACTAACTAACTATGTAATATGCATGAACTATATAAATAAATATGCAATAACTATGCTAAAACATGTAAGTAAGCCCTTCCCCCACCCCATACTTAAAGTCTGCAGTGTCCTCACCGTATTAGAACTAGGGTTAAGAAAAACTTACTAAACTGTCACAACTTTCAAGAGTCGAAGAAGTCAGCAGGCCTGGTTGATATCGACCTTGCAACATCGAAATCGATCTCTAGTATCGATATCTGGCTCGAGCTTCAGGGTGATCCGGCATCGACCACAAGCTTATCTAAATCGACCATAAGGTCGATGTCGATGTGTAACATCGATTTCGATGTCTGTTCTGTGTGCTTTTCTCTTTCCTACAACTTGTTAAAAACAAAAACATTCAAGACAATAAAGTGTAGTGTCTCAAACCAAAGTAAAAACTGTCTAAAACCAAACCTAAGTCTTTGTTACAAGCTCTGGACTTTTAAGTCGCTAGGCCGACTTCTTCCTCCTGCGCTTCTCAAGGCGGCATCTGCAGACCCCATGTGGCTTGGGCATCAAATATTACTCCTTTCTTGTCACGCAGCTGCATTCCGCAGGGATGGATCTGATTCACCGTGAATGGTCCCAAATTTTTATCTTTGAATCTCGTAGGGAACCAATGGTCCTTGGATTTGGCGACGTAAACTTTGTCTCCTATCTCATATTGGATTGAATCATCATCGGATACCCTACATAAGCACACATGTCAAGGCACACCTCTTCCAAATAATGATAAATCTTTAATTGTAATGGAACAGGAGGAATCCGTACCTTGACTTACCTTCTTATCTGTCTGTGGCTCAGGTCGACATCGATCATTAGTGGTCGATATCGACCTTTGTTGTACTCCTAGAGGTCCAGTCGATTTGGAGAGTTCTCCCTTGATATGATCGGGTCGATTTCGGCCCTCAGAGATCGATATCGAGGTCTCTGTTCCTCCCTTTTCAGTGCTTATGGTGGTCGATTTCGATGTTCTGTTTGGCTCCTTCGTTCAAGATTTCCACAACCTCCTCCACTTGGGCTTCTATGGCCCTCTTTTCTAGCTCTTCTGGTGTTATACTCCTTACTTTGGCTTCTCCACATGCAATGTAGACACCATTGATGGCTTTTATCTCCATTGGCCCTTGATTTTTCACCGTCTTGTTGAAGGCATACTCTATCACCTCGTCACTATTTGTGAATGAGAGCAATCCTTTCTTCACGCTGATGTTGGCATCGACGGTTGCTAGGAATGGCCTACCTAAAATAATAGGACAAGCAGGGTCCTCCGCTATATCAACAACTAAGAAATCAGCAGGGACAAAGAATTTACTTACTTGTACTGGCACATCAGTCACTATCCCTTTGGAGGCTCATATAGTGGCATAGATGGGGCAGGCCTTGAATCATAGGCCGCAGCAGTCCCATAGTTGTTATCAAAGTTCACGAGCCTCTCAATGATCTCCTAGGCCTCCGTTGGTGTAAGCTCAATGTACCGATAAGAGGTATATGAATTGATCCTCTCCTTATTCGGCGCATCAAGGGAATTGTAGAATATCTCCTGGATGACATATGGAAGTTGCTCATGCGTCGGGCATGATCTCAGTAAGTCCTTAAAGCGCTCCCACGCCTGTGCTAGTGTTTCACCTGGCTTTTGTTTGAAAGTTGTGATCCTTTGTCGCAGCATCGCCGTTTTAGAAGGTGGAAAGAACTTATTCAGGAATGCATCCTTCACCTCCGCCCATG
The DNA here is from genome assembly GCA_963922045.1 of Persicaria maculosa. Taxonomy (NCBI): domain Eukaryota; kingdom Viridiplantae; phylum Streptophyta; class Magnoliopsida; order Caryophyllales; family Polygonaceae; genus Persicaria; species Persicaria maculosa. Next base: position 60,115,826 of record OY998261.1, read on the forward strand.
TCTTCAGCGAGCGTGGAGCCAAACTCTCAAGCCATTGTAATGCCTTCCCTGCCAAAGACCATCTAAAAGGTTTTAGTCTCACATACTCTAAATTTACTCCATCTGCAATTGTTTCATATAAATCCATAAAAGTAGAGATGTGTTGCAGTGGGCATTCATTAGGTCTTCCTTCAAAAGTGTTTCTTTTAATTTCAGATAGGAAGTTAATTTTAATCTCATAATTGGAAGGAGGAATAAGTATAGCGGATTCAGGAACGTGACGCGGCGGATGCATGTATTGCATCGCCGTGTGTGGATACTGATTGAGCCGCTCTTGGGCTTGTATGCGCGCATCCTCCTCCCTATCAGCACGGGCTCGCTCTGCAGCAGCGGTGGCCCTTTCAGCAGCGATTGTGGCGTTGTGGTCCTCGATCTCCTTCCTCAACCGCTCTATGGTCTCGGCCTGCGTCTCGTTGTCCGCCATGATTCGAATTGCTTCATTGCGAAGATGGAAGAAACGTTCTGGCTCACCTATGGTTTCCAGGATAGGTTCGCGATCAGAACGTCGCATAAACCTGCAAAATAAGCTATAAAAGATCGTGAGAAAACTTAGTTGGCGATTGATTGCCTCCCCGGCAACGGCGCCAATTTGTTCGCATTTCGAGAGATACTGGTAGATTCAAATATTCAATGTAAACTCTAACTATGCTAACTCCCTATCCCAAGCAAATAATACAAGAATCCCTCCCGATGTAGTGGTAGGGTAATTCAGAATCGAATCCACGAGGAGGTATGTCAGCGCTTCCTTTGTTGTAGTCACGATCAAGCTTTCGACCTCAGAAGACACTCGATATCGATGTGTCTAGTCGATATCGACCTCATTTCTGGTAGAATTCCAGTAGAGTTCCTGCAGAAGACAAAAGCAACAAAGTCGATGTCGAGACAGACCTCGATATCGATGATTAGACCTCGATATCGACCTTTACAGTTAATTCCAATGTTTGTCACAGAAACTGTTTTGCGTAACCTATTGTCGAAAAAGTGTCCGAAGAACGTAGAATGGTAAAGAAGGATGATCAGAAATCAAAACTTAACTTTTTATGTAATTCAATAAACTTAAAGCTTCCAAAGTCGGGGATTAATGTCACAACGATAACAATGCAAGTTTGATGCTAAATTTATGAAATTTAATGTCTTTCCGTCAAATAACTTTCGTTACCAACACTTAGGTGATTAGAGGCTCTCGCATAATTCCTAAGAGTTACTATCCAATTCATGAGTAATCCAAGTTCACAATATGAGTGGCTTTCGCTTCAATAATGCAAATAATGAATCTCCCTAACTTTCGCAAAGGAATCAGGCATAGGATAGAAGACGGAATCGCATAAAAGTCATACCTTTGATGCACTTACCCTACAATGCTATCGTCGGGCTCACCCCGACCCTAGAAGTGGGTTGACTACTCGCTTCTCATCATGCAACTCATCATCATCATTGAAAGAAAACTACTTTGTATTTTCAGAAGAAAGAAATTACAATCGAACCAAGCCAATTCCGCTCTCGCTTCCAACCTTACTCGGCCTCCTCTCTCTCTCTCTACAAATTCTCTGCGTTCTATGTGTTTAAATAACTGAAATTGGATGTAATTCAATGCCTAAACTCAGCCCTAACGGCCTCTAGATTTAGATATCGAACTTTGCTATCCAAAGACTCGAAACTTTATCTTTATTCTCTAAGATAAAACTTAAATAAAGTAAAAACTAAAAGTTCTATGGTAAAACAGCTCATGTGATAACTCTGACGTTGAAGATAAGAAATCTCGACTTTAGGATAGACGTGCAAGCTTCGGATAGAATTCTATCAATATCTGAGTCGGACTTCTCTGATGGCAACATCGATATCGACCATAAGACCTCGATATCGATCTCTATAAAACTCTATCTCGAGCTCTCCTTCTTCTAATCGGATTAGCACTCGACTTCTATCATTTATCTCGATATGGGCACTCGATATCGACCATGCATCCTCGATATCGACCTCTGTATGTCGACATGCTCTGTTCTCTTTCTTGCTCGATTTCTGCCTCACTGCTGCACTCGATGTCAAGGTCCTTCAGTCGATTTCGACCTCTCAGAAGACTTCGAGTTCTTTTTCCGCTCTTCCAAATCTGTCCATTTTTGCCCTATTTTCTGCGAAATCACATAGAAACTCGTGCAGACCCATATATTTGACATTTAAGCGTAAACTACATTAATCTCATATTTTCCCACTAATATGCATGCAAAAGAATGATAAAATGGACTTATATGTGCATAGAAAATATGGCAATTTTTGCGCACATCACGGGCGCTGCTATTACAGTAACGCGATTCTTCTTTGTCTTCAATGTTATGCTCCATAGCTCCCTTGATGCTCCTTCCTTTAGACTCTTTTATTCTCTAAAATCATCTCTTCTGAATCTCTCAAACCTCCATTCAAGCTCGGATTGTAAAACTGCGGAGTAAACACAAAATAGCGTAGATTTCGAACTCGAATACTTCAAATGCAAGACAATGTAAATAAGACAAAACATATGCAATATGAATACTTAAATGTAATAAAACCTATCTATAATGCCTATCTAAAATATGCATTATCAATATATATATATATATATATATATATATATATATATATATATATATATATATATATAGGATGGATCAATTGTGCACACCCCTTAGGGTGTACTTTGTACACAATTGTGGGCCTTTGATTGAGATGGGATGGAGGGACGATATAGTGCCACCTGTCATGGGCAGTCTTTTAAAAAATGTGGAAAATAATCCCAAACTCACTCTTTTTTTTGTGTAGCGCGTGTGGAAGAGAAAAATAAAACCCTAATTAATTTTTGGCATCTTGTTTGACTTTGTAGAGCCGACCGTCTGTGTGGAGCCCAAGAGAGCGAACTAGAGGACTTCGAGGAGGGTCGATGGGCTGTTGCTGAATCCGATCGGTGGGTTGTTGTGCTATTGGTGATCAACGGCGAAGTTGATTTGCTCTGTCGTTGCTGATCGGCGGCGAAGAAGGGGAAGCGAAAGAGATTGAACCAGAGGACTCCGAGCGATTATGGGCAACTGAAGGCGGCGACGAAGGGCGATGGACGAGGCTGATCTGAGGCGGCCTGACAGCGGCGAAGGGAGATGGACGAAGGTTGCCCATCTCTTCTGAATCTCTCAAACCTCCTTTCAAGCTCGGATTGTAAAACTGAGGAATAAACACAAAATAGCATAGATTTCTAACTCGAATACTCCAAATGCAAGAAAATGTAAATAAGACAAAATATATGCAATATGAATACTTAAATGTAATAAAACCTATCTATAATGCCTATCTAAAATATGCATTGGGCTCCACTATAAATTAAAGAAAAAATAAAAAAAATTCCTTTTAATCATAACCATCCATCCCTCCTCCATCAACGGTCCATAACTGTGTACAAGGTACACCGTAAGAGGTGTGTACACTTAACCACACCCTATATATATACGGTAGGGTTCGGGTGAGAACACCTCTACCGGTGAGAACGAAAGAAGTAATTTGATTGGCCCACACGGATTAAAATAATATAAATTTCTCATTAAAAAATGGGTCTCCCCAATCAATTCTCGCCCGCTCCCAGCACCCGAATGTGTTCCCAATTCGCAGCACTCGCGCGTGATGCCACGCTGCCTCCCACTCCCAGACACGTGGCCTCCCACTCCCCCTGAAAAGGTAAATATATAGATGCGGTGATAACACCAGATATACAAAAGATGAGACCAAACGCAGGGTCTCATGAAAAAGGGAACCGTATACCCAAAATGGCCCATATACCCTCCAAAACATCAACTCTAGAAAACTACCCAAAATTACGACCACTACCTACTAACTCGGTCAATCACTCAAGTCACCTACTCACAAGTAATCATCTACCTAAATAATATTTCTTCCAAGTATGATCCGTGAGTGACAGTGACTTGCACTTCCACTTCACGGATATACGAGCTTTACAACTGTCGATAATGATCTTAGCATAAACAAATGGATTAAAGGATTAATTACCGAACACACATTTGTTCCTTCCCATCCAGGTAAAGTACACCAACGCTTCAAAATTGAAATCCACGCTGCCTCCCACTCCCACATTAATTATTTACAATTGTTGTCCCTTATTTGCGGATTAATACTAATAGCCCATTAATTATTCACGTACCCATTTGCCATAGCCCATTAATTAATCAAATTTTAAAAATTAATTTTTTTTTGCATTTTCACTTGTTAAAAAAATATAAAATATATATATTTTTTAGTGTAATTTAACTTTATCTACACATAGACACCCACTTTGTATATGTTTTGTGGAAAAAAAATTAACAGAAGTGGTTCATAAGGTTAACAAGAAGTGGTTCAGTCATTTTACTCGTAGTGGTTCACCAACTTTACTGTACCACTTACTAATATAATTGTTGAACCATTTAATAAGGGTATACTGAACCACTTTATTTACTTCATGAACCATTATATATTTAGTCACTGAACCACTCATATTTATATGTGATGAACCAGTTAATATAAAATTGGTGAACCACTTCTATTTACTTCATGAACCACTCTCAATTCAGTCATTGAACCACTCTCTATCAAGTCACTGAACCACTCTCTATTCAGTCACTGAACCACTCTCTATTCAGTCACTCAACCACTATCTATTTAGTCACCGAATCACTCTCTATTTATATGTGTTGAACCAATTAGTATAAAATTGATGAACCACTTCTATTTAATTTATGAACCATTAACTAAACCACTCTCTATTTATATGTGCTGAACCAATTAGTAACCATTATATATTTAGTCACTGAACCACTCTCTATTTATATGTGTTGAACCATTTACTATAAAATTGATGAACCACTTCTATTTAATTCATGAACCAATATATATTTAGTCACTAAACCACTCTCTATATATCTGCTGAACCATTTACTATAAAATTGGTGAACTACTTCTATTTAATTCATGAACCAATATATATTTAGTCATTGAACTACTCTCTATATATGTGTTGAACCACTCTCTATATATGTGCTGAACCAATCTATATTTAGTCACTGAACCACTCTCTATATATGTGCTGAACCACTCTCTATATTTAGTCACTGAACCACTCTCTATATGTGTGTTGAACCATTTACTATAAAATTGATGAACCACTTCTATTTAATTCATGAACCAATATATATTTAGTCACTGAACCACTCTCTATATGTGCTGAACCACTCTCTATATTTAGTCACTAAACCACTCTCTATATATATGCTGAACTAGTTACTATAAAATTGATGAAACACTTCTATTTAAGTCATCAACCATTATATATTTAGCCACTGAACCACTCTCTATATATGTGCTGAACCATTTACTATAAAATTGATGAACTACTTCTATTTAATTCGATAGGAAGAAAAGCAAAATGAGACAAATTGAAACCAAATTCGATAGTAAGAAAAGAAAATTGGGAGAGAGAAGACCTTGAGAATCAAAACGATTACTGTTATTTCACTTTTTTTTTGTATTTTTTTTAATAACACAAGGTTCTTGTTAGATACACCGCAAATGGTGATTAAGGATTTGCAGGTCTTTATTAACGTGCTTGCACGTCCTTAACAACGTGCAGGTGTGGCAGTCGTGCACGTCGATAACAAAATTGGATTTGCACGTTGTTAACGACGTGCACATATTGCACGTCCTTAACAACGTGCAAATATTGCACGTCCTTAACAACGTGCAAATATTGCACGTCGTTAACAACGTGCAAACCCTAGTTAGGGTATTTGCACGTTGTTAAGGACGTGCAAACCCTAGTTAGGGTTTAGGGTTTACGGAGGATTTTTTAGGGTTAATTGAAGAATCTGATGGGTTTAGCTAGTGGAGGTTTATGATTTAGAGTTTTAGTCATTCCGAGTATCCCCAAAAGAATCCTATTTTTCGTCCACGGCGATATTTACCATGTTATTAACCGATCGAATGTCATTTCAGGAAGGATACGATACAATGTCATTTCATGAAGGATACGGAAAAAAAAAAAGGTTTACATCCATAATGGTAATAAACTGGTGGAATAAAGTCTAGGAAAAGTGTAAAGGGCGACCAGACTCGACACGTAAGGCTCGAAATCTGTCAAACCGAGCTCGAAAAGGAGCATCCCATCCTTTGACACTCGGTTGATGATGTGCGACCCATTCTGGAGCAGGCGGCGGAATAGGAGCGTCAGGACGCAACCAGACCTATGAGAACGGAAAATTAGAGTTAGAGTATTGACATATAGATGAAAAGTAAAATAGGTAATAATATAAGACGTTTGAAGTTGTACCGCGGCAAAATGGTCTTTGTTTCCGATGCAGGCTAAACCAAGGGTTGCTGATTGAGGGTTGTTAGCAGGTGTGGTCGAGGTCATGGGGAGACATGTGAACGGATGATGCCAAGCTAGGACAACGAGAGGAATCTGATATACCGTTGCAAATACTAAACCCATGATGGGTAGCTCTATCCACCGTCTCCTATCACCGTGCACAAGTCCCGCCCATCTCTGGTTGTCGAAGAACTGCTGGAATGGGTACCCTCCCATATAACAACCGGCGTAGAGATCGGCGTGATCCTCCAAGTGATTGCATAATAACGTTTTGAGTTCCGGGAAAGCAGACTCGCCGATCGGTGATGTCAATGACGCCAAAGCACGGTAGCCACAATGACCATCTCCAATAGTGTCCCTCACACCCTCAATATGTCCGAGCATGAAGGGATCAACGTTGTTTCAACCCCAGTTGAACCCTCCGAACACATCATCACGTCCACGTCGAGCTGATGTCGTTTGTGGACGATGTCGAGCAGCATGTCGAGCAGCACGTGCTTCTTCTCTCTCAAATCTTCCCCTTAACTCCTCGTATGGCAACGGGTTGGTTCTGCAGGCATTCCTCGACCCCCGAGGCCTCCCTTTTGATCGGACGCTTGCAGATGAGGGTTAGTGGAGCTCTTTGTCGCATACATCGTTGGAAGCCGTGTATGAAGATGACAGCTCATACGGCAGTGGGGTGTCGTCGATGTTCGTCCATGACAAATCCATCCAGAACGGGTGGATGTCCTCAGCGGGTATCGGAGTACCGGAATTGACGTATGCCTGAATCTCATGGACACAAGGTATCCCGTAACAAACCCTCCAATGTCGGTCCGTGCATTCCGGAGGAATGTTTTGGTTGACGACATCCTGCCACAACTTGTACAGATAGTCGAAGCACTTTTTGGAAATTAAAGTCTTTACCTCATCAAAAAGGTTGACTTTATACGCCGCCGTTGGCCATTTGAAGCGGTCGATCTCCAAAGCAGTTTGAAGCTCATGCAGTTGGTAATAGTTGACTCTATGGATTGCATCGATCACGATCCGGAAGTCACCAGTCGATGAGTGTAGTGCCTCCTTGAGAACCTTGTGTTGACCCTCAACTCTGTAAACAGTTTCACATAAACATTGAAGTTTATAGCACTAAATGTTTGATGTCATATCATACTGTAATGGGAGATATGAAGTAAGGTGTACCTGTTTATTGTACGAGTGCCTAAATGGAAGACATTATCTACGTAGCATCGTACGATGTTCCTGTTGTACGGAAGCCACACCGCCTCTAAATACGCCATCACACTTGGGAATGGGTGCCATGCAGCGTGTAGCGCCCGACGACGTTGGGTGAATGATTCCTCCGTCCTCGATTGGAACAACCCCCAACAGTTGCCCTTGAAGATGACAGCGTGGTGTAAATTCTTTGTGATCTTCAGAGCAGCTTCCTCGCATTTTCTCGTCACGTGTAACCAGCAAAGGAGATGTTGGACATTGGGGAAGACAACATTTAGCACCGCCAAGAGACCTAGCTCCTGATCAGTCATAATAGCTTGAGGTTGAACCGCCCCAAGTAAGATCTGAAGCTGACGCAACACCCAAGCGTACGTGTCTTCGTTCTCGTGCGACATGAAGGCGTAGGCGATGTAGTAAGTATGGCCTGAGGGTGTGAACCCGACCACCTCGCACAATGGAATCCCATATCTGCAAGTGTAAATATGTTACATGTACAATACTTTATAATTGGATAGATGTGTCACAACGTAATCGTAATTAAGTAACTTACGCATTTGTTTTGTACGTGCTGTCCAATATGATGATGTAATGGAACCTTCGGAGTAGCCGTATCCCGTCAGGATGCGCTAGGAAGAGGTCGCTTAAGACGTCGTTGTCATTTGGATGTCATCTGAACTCGTAGTAGTATCCTCTTTCTCGCATACGATGCAAGGTATCTTGGGTTATCGTCCGACTACCCCTTTCTTCGGCTACCATCTTGTTGAGCGTGTTCGTAAGGGAACGCGATGATGTGACGCTGGTCTCATCAAACTGCCTCAATCCGTACACAATGGCTTTTGGAGGAGTACCAATTTCCTTCATCCACCTAGCCATCTTCTTTTCCCCCTCTGTCATCTGTCCGGCAATGGCATGACCGTTCAAGCTCGTGGGAAGCCCGTGGTTATGAACACCGTGGGTTACCGTCATAACCCAGTGACCCGGCAGAGCTTCGTGCCCGTGTAGAGAGAATGGACATCCGTTTATCTTCGATTGCGTGCTCCGGAGCTCCCTCCCGCGTGGTCGGTACTCCCCATACTGCTCGCAACCAAGGAGAACCCCGCCTGGACGGTTTGACGCCCCCGTCCAAGACCGCTTGATTACTAAAATCATGCAGTGTTTGAGACCCAAGTCTTTGAAATGCGTAACCATTTCGTTACGGTCATTCCAAACCTTTGTGTCCGAGAACTCGGGTGTGAAGTCTCAAAACTGTAATAAAATGAGTGGAAATATGAAGATAACGCAAGACATATGGAATATATACGAAACGTATCCGTACCTGGCAAAGTTGGAGACGACGACTGTCTTGCGACTCGGCCATAGCGATTGTAAATGTACAACAATATATCGAACTACGTCGGACTTTGATCCCGATCCGCTTAAAATATAGGAAGAAGTGCGTCAAAGATATGCGAAGAAGCACGTTCAAAAGATCGTGCAAAATACACGTGGTCAACGACGTGCAAAATGCACGTCGTTGACCACGTGCAAAATGCACGTCCAAAATAACGTGTAATATTACACGTCGTTAACGACGTGCAAACCCTAACCCAACCCTAACCATAAACCCTAACCCCAAGCCCCGAACCCTAAAACCCTAACCATAAACCCTAACCCCGAGCCTGTCGTTATTTTTTATCTCATAAAATATTACAAATGTGAGGATGGTGGAGATATAATAATACAAAAGTTGAATATCGCATAAAATATGATGTCATAGCAAATACAAAAGGTGGAAATCGCAAAAAATATAATGTATAATGTACATCACGGTGATCTAGTGGACCGTACAACATCATCTAATATAAAGGTGACCTCATCTAATAACTAATGGATCTGAGGGTGGGTGGCCAGGGCCCGTATATAGCCCTCTATCTCCCGCATTCGGGCCCTACCGCCGGAGGGATGACTGCAGGCTGAGGCAGGTCCACCCATGGATCCAGGGCGATCGGGTGGACGGGCGCTGGAGGGTCCGAATGGGGTGGCGTGGTGGACAGCACGTACGGCCGACTCTGAGATGCGTACCAAGCCATGTAATTAGCAGTGACACCGGCCTGACAGTCCTCGCTGGTGCGTCTGTGGCTGCCCCCCTCTCGTATGCCTGCAGATCAGAAGCTGCTCAGGATCAGCTGCGGCCTCGGGGTCATCAGCGGGCGCGGGGTCGATGAGCGGCCCGTGTCTCGCGATCCACTCGTCCGTCACCACCGCAACGGGAGGGCCGCCGGCGTGTCTGTATGAGCGCAGGGTCTTTGGGGTCAACTGGTAGTACACGGCGACCGTGTGGATCAGCTCCGCCGGGCCCAGGTGTGACAAACACGGCAGACCCTCAATCCGAAGTCCCAAGAGGCAGGCAACGTCGTGCAGCGTGATGGTCATCTCGCCCCACAGAAAATGGAAGGAACTGGTCTCCGGGTGCCAATGTTCTAGGAAAGCGGTGACCGTGTACTCGTTCACACCCTCCCAATGGAGGGCTCGCAACTGTGGGATGCCCGATGGAATCAGATCCTGCCACCAGGTCCCCGGGCCCTCGAAGATATATGGGTCAAACGGCAGCAGGTGACTCGCCCGATGGTGGAACATCAAAACCGGCATATCCACAATCGGCTCCCTCCACACCCGGTACGCTCGGTGGTGCCTGTAAGACACCAGCAGATCGCCCGGCGACAAGAATGGGTCGACCTGCGCAGCCGGTGCAGCAGCATGCGCAGGGATGGGCGCGGGCTCCTGCTGCCCCCCCCCCCCTCCTACCCCTCTGGCCCACCTGGCCCCCCTCCTGCCCCCCTCCTGCCCCTGCTGCCTATCCTGCCCATCGTCCACAGCATCTACGACGTCAGGGATGCTGTCGTCCGCAGAAGTCAAAGAACTCACCGGTGGTGGGTGAGAGGTCGAAGCCTCGTGCACGCCGGATAGAAGCCTCAGGGATGGTGGGGGGTAACCGAGCAGTCGGTCTAGCCCCGTGGGCCCGTAAACCCCCAACTACATCAGTAACGCAGTTGCTAAGTACATCGAGGGGCGGCAACGAAGGCTGCTGACCATCCATCGGGTCGCCAGAAGAGCGCCAATCAGGCAGACCCCGCTAGAAGCTGTGATCATTGTCGCCCGGGGGGTCCCCATGGACTGCTGGTAGCCCTCTGCAGACATCAGTAGATCAGCTATTGTATGTGTCTCCTCCTCTCTAACATGGGGTATCGTCTCCCCCTATGCTCCTCCCTCTACCATATCATCTCCCCCACCCTCTACCCGCTGACTGACCGCTGCCCGGTCGCCGACCCCAACTGGCCGTAGGGTACCATCCCCCCTCAAAAGCCTCCCTACCTGTTATTATGAAATGTTTAAGAATATTTTAATGTCTTTTAATATATTTTAAAATATATTAATCGCTTTTAATGTTTTTTATTGTCTTTTAATATATTTTAATGTCTTTTAATATATTTTAAATTATATTAATCGCTTTAAATGTTTTTATTGTCTTTTAATATATTTTAATGTCTTTTCATATATTTTAAAATATATTAATCACTTTTAATGTTGTTTATTGTCTACTAATATATTTTAATGTCTTTTAATATATTTTAAAATATATTAATCGCTTTTAATGTTTTTTGTTGTCTTTTAATATATTTTAATGTCTTTTACTATATTTTAATATATATTTTCATGTATTTTAATATATTTTAATGTCTTTTAATATATTTTAATATATAATTTATGTTGTAATGTATTTTAATATATTTAAAATACATATTTTAATGTATTTTAAATATATTATAATGTTTTTATATATTATAATGTTTTCTAAACTATATAACTACATTATAAAACTACATTATAAACTATAAAATCATAAACATATAACAAATCATAAAAACTATATACTATCAATTAATCAATTATAATCTATCAAACTATATTATAAAACTATATTATAATCTATTAAACTATATTATAAAACTATATTATAATCTATCAAACTATATTATAAAACTATAAAACTATTACTATCAAATTAAATAAATAATTCAAATAACATACCGGTGGGGTCGGGACAGGAGAAACCTCCATATTACGCCGCTTCCGCGGCGGTAATAGGGGCTGTGTCGCCATCTCCGGATCCGACGCCGGCACCACCACCTCCGCCACCGGTGCCTCCTCCACCAGATCCACCACCTCCGCCACCGCTCCACCACCACCACCACCCTCCACCATCTCCATCTCCGACAAAGCCCCACCACCACCGCCACCACCACCCTCCACCGTCTCCATCTCCGGCACAGCCCCACCACCACCGCCACCACCACCCTCCGTAGTCTCCATCTCCGCCACCGCCCCACCACCACCGCCACCACCACCCTCCGCAGTCTCCATCTGCTCCACCACCCCACCACCCTCCGCTGCCTCCGCACCACCACCCTCCGCCTCCACTGGCACCACCACCACCTCCGCTGCCTCCACTAACTCCATCTCCGCCTCCATCTCTTCTCTCTCTGTCTCGATCTCTCTCTTTGAATCTCTCTCTTTGTCTCGATCTCTCTCTCTCTAGTCGTCGCCGGTGACTCTCTCCCTCTCTCTTGCTCTGAATACGCGAATGGAGACGAAGGGGCACGTCGCCTTCTATTTTAGAAGACGTGTATGCACGTCGAAAACGACGTGCAGTATTGCACGTCAAAAGCGACATGCGGTTTTGCACGTTACTTTTGACGTGCAATACTGCACGTCGTTTTCGACGTGCATACACGTTTTTTTTTTAAATTACGTGCGTGCACGTAGGCACGCTCTGGGGTGTATCCACCTTACACGTTAATTACGACGTGCTTGCACGTCTTTTTTTACGTGCATGCACGTTATAATTAACGTGCGGATTTGTGGTGTATATATCCGAAGCGTAACACAATCAGTGGCTGGAAATTAAGGAATCAAAATAGTGATTTCACTTAATCAAAATATCCATTAATTGCAAGAAGCAAAACGAGCAACCATTGAACCAATGTATCCACTACTGCGCTCGTCGAAAGGTATGAATTACCCTTGAACCACTGGGTAATTCGAAAGCTCCAAGCCGACTTCTCCACCGATGTATCTCCTCGAGCTCACCGAGCGCCCTTCGTCCATTGCCTTGGTCCAGCGACTTCACCGCACTAGTTTCCCCTTTATCACCGGTCCTTGCTGCCGCAACTACGCTAGTCGGGAGAGTGGTTCAATGTCTAAATTGATGAACCACTTCTATTTAATTCATGAACTATTATATATTTAGTCATTGAACCATTATATATTTAGTCACTGAATCACTCTCTATTTAGTCACTGAGCCACTATCTATTTAGTCACTGAACCACTCTCTGTTCAGTATCACTCTCTATTTTTTATAATTATATTTTTTAGTCACTGAACCACTTTCTATTTAGTCACTGAACCACTTTTTTTTTATAATTAAATTTTTTAGTCACTGAACCACTCTCTATTTACTGAACCACTCTCCATTTAGTCACTGAACCAATCTCCATTTAGTCACTGAACCACTCTCTATTTAGTCACTGAACCACTCTTCACGAAGCGTTATGTTTTTATTTTATTAATTAATAATAAGGCTTCTAAGCACATTGTATTTTTATTACGATTTTTCTATCCTATGCCCCAAGGGCATATGATAAGATGCCCATTTTAGAAAAAAATACATCCTTAATTAAATTTCATTAGCCAATTTTTAAATTAGATTCTTAGGGTCGCTTATTTTTGGTAGGGTATCTTTGCCCATTTAGGATCTTATCCTATGCCCTTAGGGTTGATGTACATATTTGCACCCCTTTTTATTGCATCTTTTGACTTCATATTTCATTCGATTTCTAAAGAAAAGGTTCAAAAGAATATAAACTTGTGTAAGAATGGGCTAAAATACAAGAAATAGAGTCTGCACAAGTTTTGAGCTAACCATGCAGGAATTCAAGCGAAATCGGAGTCAAAACGGAGAAACCAAGGAGAGTTGAGCAGAGGTAGATATCGACCTTCAACATAGATATCGATCTTCAACATAGATATCGACCTTCAACATCGATATCGACCTCAACATAGACATCGAGTGGAGATGGACAAGTCGAGCAGAAACAAAGACATCGATCTCGACCTCCAACGTCGATATCGACCTTATCTCGACAGAAGATAGATCCGATTTCGAGACTCGGATTATGAATTCTATCATCAAGGCCACGGATTATCTTGTACTTTTAGATAGTTAGCAGCTGAGATTTATCTTTTCCTTTAAGTTTTATCAAGATAGTTTAAGTTTTATCAAAATAAAAGACCTATCCTAATTGTTTAGATAGAGTTCATAGTTTAGACAAAAGTTACAATCCTTGGCTAGCAAGGGTTAGTAGCCTATAAATAAAGCCCTAGGGGGGCTGGCATTCAATCATCCATCAACACATCCAATTACATACAATAGAGTTAGAGAGAAGTGTTAGGGTTTGGCGTTTGCGAAAGCCGACGTTGAGTTGTAAAGCTTCGAAGTTTATAGTTTAATGCAAGTTTATTTCTTTCAATCAATGATGAGTTCCATGATGAGGTGCGAGTAGTCCCTCAAGCTCTTAGGGTCGGGGTGAGCCCGACGTTAGCCACGCGTGCTTGAGGTAAGTGTTAGATGTTGATATCGTTGTGTCTATATCATCTCCTACGATTCTATGTTTAGTCCTAATCGAAATCGAGGCTTCTGGTCGACGCAAGACGTGAGATTCCAACGCTACTAGGATCCCGCTGACACGCCTCCTCGTGGATCGATCCTGACTACCCTTCCACTACAACGGGAGGAAGTCTTGTAATTATTTGCATAGGCTAGGAGTCGTTTTACATTTATACATCTTATTATTTGTATTTGAGATACTCGACGTTCCTCCTGCTTAACAAGGGTATAGGATAGAAAAACCGTTTTTATTATTATGAATCAAATATATAAATTGGCAGCAAGAGTGACTTTCTACAAACACATTTTAATAATTCAAGCTAATGAGTGATTACAACGAATTGGTAGCAAGCCAAAGTTACACAAACAACTTTGAATTCAACAATGAATAATACGCAACATTGCACCCAAACATGTATATATTCAAGCAAACGTTTAAGCAACTTTTCTACCCAGAAAGTCTTCCATTCCACTTATGTATTTGAAAAATAATCTCACATAGACATACCAACGAATTAGAGTTTCAAGTCACTAAGAAAATCACAGCAAATGAGGGGAGAGCGAGGCATATCTCGAATTAAAATTGAACCATGAATCTCTCCCTACCTTATATGCTCCACCTTGAACAACACATTCCCAGACACAACCGAAACAAGGAGCAATTTCCATATCCAAAGCCCTAAAATCGCAAATCTCCCCATAACCATTCGCTTTTCAGCCTCTTTTCAAACAAAATTGTCAAATTCTACCTTCTATTCCGTTTCAAGGATGAAGAACACCAAAATCCCCAATTAACCCAAGAAAAAAGCAACCCCCAAGATCTCCCAACCTCCAGGCGATATTGTTTTTGGTGACTTCGTTTCGTTATCGAGCTAGACGGGAGAACTCGAAGTCGTCGACGACGACGAGAGTGCGGGGGAGGTCCTGGGCGGAGTCTAGCGTGGACTGGAGTTCGGAGTCTAGGGCGGAGTCTAGATGACGGAGGAGAAGAGGCCCTTGGAGATCTGGGCAAGAAGGAGAGTGAAGAAGGAGAAGAGGTACCAGGAGAATGAAAGCGCGTGGAAGCTTTTTTTTTTAATTTTTAATTAGGGCCCGTTGTTCTCACCGGATCGGGTTGTTGTCACCCGAACCCTCCCCTACCCTCCCCTATATATATATATATGGGAGGGTTCAAGTGAGAAGCACCCTTCCGGGAGAATGAAAGAAGCCCTCTGATTGGTGGAAACGGATCTATTTTCTTTTATTAAAAAAAACACTCACGCGCACCGACTCTTTCTCTCCCTCATCAGATCCCTCTTCTCTTCTTCTCATCTCGCCTTGGTCGCCCCACTCACGGAGGAGAGCACGAGGCCACTGGCGCTGCCGGCGACGGTCAGGAATTCGTTCAAAACCCTCCCTGCAAACAGTACATCATCTCGTCGATCGTCTACCTCAATTCCCTCATTTTCTCTTAATTTTGCTTGAATAGTCCTCGGACACTGCTAATTTTGCTTGAATCGCTAGGCCTATAGTGTCGGCCTCTTCAGGATTCCGATTCAGATTCAGACTCTGGATGTCGCACGGCGGCTCGGAGGCGACTAGGCTCAGAGGCGGTTGGGCTCGGAGGCGACTGGGCACTGCGATTCAGATTCAGACCTGACACGACGGCTGGGCTCGGAGGCGGTCAGCCTCTGGATGTCGCACTGCTGCTGTAACTGCTGCTGCTGGTGGCCGCGCTGCTGGTGGGCACCTTCACGGCTCTGCCACGGCCACTGCTGGGCAGAGGAACCGAGCACCAGGAGGCACAATGCTAGCGGGAGTTTGAGTTTGGTGGGCATTGTGGATTTGATATTAATTGGTTAAGGGGATTTGATATTAATTGGTTAAGGGGTTTTATATTAATTGGTTCAGAGGTTTATACCAAGTGGTTCAGAGGGGTATACCAAGTGGTTCAGTGTTTTAATACCAAGTGGTTCAGTGACTAAATAGAGAGGGGTTCAGTGACTAAATAGAGATTGGTTCAGTGACTTAATAGAGAGTGGTTCAGTGACTTAATAGAGAGTGGTTCAGTGACTAAATAGAGATTGGTTTAGTGACTAAATAGAGAGTGGTTTAGTGACTAAATAGAGATTGGTTCAGTACTAAATAGAGATTGGTTCAGTGACTAAATAGAGAGTGGTTCAGTAACTAAATAGAGATTGGTTCGGTATTAAATAAAGAGTGGTTCAGTGACTAAATAGAGAGTGGTTCAGTGACTAAATAGAGAGTGGTTCAGTGACTAAATAGAGAGTGGTTCAGTAACTAAATAGAGAGTGGTTCAGTGACTTAATATAGTGTGGTTCAGTGACTTAATAGAGAGTGGTTCGGTGACTAAATAGAGAGTGGTTCAGTGACTAAATAGAGAGTGGTTCAGTGACTTAATAGAGAGTGGTTCAGTGACTTAATAGAGAGTGGTTCAGTGACTAAATAGAGAGTGGTTCAGTGACTAAATAGAGATTGGTTCAGTGACTAAAATTTATTTATTTTTTGAACAAAACATATACAAAGTGGGTGTCTATGTGTAGATAAAATTAAATTACACCCAAAAATATTTTTTTTATATTTTTTTAACAAGTGAAAATGCCAAAAAATAATTTTTAAAAGTCCATGTAAACACTTTTCATATGTACGTAAATTGTCTAATTAATTAGTAAGTTTTGTTGATTGACGCGTGCAATTAATTAGTGTTAACTGTGAGAGTGAGGTGTTACTAATTAATTTGGGTGAGTGTTACTAATTAATTGGGGGAATACGCGTGTCTGCTAATTTTAATTCACTTTTGGACACGTGGACCAATCAAATTACTTCTTTCCTTCTCACCCTTTCACCCCTTCTCACCTTAACCCGACCATATATATATATATATATATATATATATATATATATATATATATATATATACATATATATATACATATATATACATATATATATACATATATATATATATATATATATACATATATATATACATATATATATACATATATATATATATATATACATATATATATATGCCCCAAGGGCATATATAAAACCCTAAATTGGGGAATGTTTTTAAAATTTTAATTAATTTAGCTTATTTTTAAATTAGATTTCTAGGGTCGCTTGCCTTTTTGGTAGAGAATCTTTCCCAATTTAGAGTCTTATCATATGCCCTAAGGGCATAGGATAGAAAAACCGTATATATATATATATATATAGGGAAAGGTTCTAATGAAACGGATAATACGGTGTAACGGTGAAACGAATGAATATTGGGTCATATTCATATGAATATTATGTTATATGAATATATAAATATGAATATTATGTTGTGTGAATATGAATATGATTTAAATATGGGTATATGAATATGTTATTATTTATATTCAAATAATATAAAGTGAATAACACCATATTCATATCCACATAATGTCATATTCATATTAATATAACGCAATATTCATTCGTTTCACCGTACTCTTTGTTTCATTGGAACTCTTGCTTATATATATATAGGTTGGATCCCGTGTAAGCAACCCTTACGGTGTAATTTGTGAGCAGTGAAATTATTCACATGTACCAAGCGATTATTCGTGTATAATAATGTAATTATTCGTATGTATGAACAAATGTAATTATTTGTAAGTAACAAAAGATTATTCATATGTATGTACATACGAATAATCACTTCGTACCTACGAATAATGTTACTGTTCACAAGTTACTTTTAATCTCATCCGTTTGATCTTCTTAATCCGACGCTCTAGATCTGCTCACAAATTACACAGTAACACTTGCTTACACATGATCTATCCTATATATATATATATATATATATATATATATATATATATATATATATATATATATATATAGGGAAGGGTGTAACATTTTATAAGGTGTAACGTGTAACGGAATTATAAGCGTGTTGGATCACATGTTAATCAACGGACTAGATTTGATTAGAATATCCACACGATAGGAATTATGGTGGAGGTGTACCTGATTATAGAAACAAAAGGAAAGATTATATAATCAAGAAATTAGTAGGATAAAATTACGGAAATACTCCATAGGATATTGATTTCAATTAGGGAGGATATTTACTGTGGGAGAAATTAAAGGGGACGCTGAAGGTTATTAAGAACATTGCATGTAGGATATAGCTAGGTTCAAATCTTATCTTTAGAAGATGTTGTGTGATGAATATTGAATACAAAAAGGAAGTTTAATGTTTAAAAAATAATTGAAGATACTGCAATTGATCGTCTATTATAGTCTGACAGAGAGAACACATCTCCGTAAAATTTGACGTTGTTCGCGAACGAAGAGTGCTCATCTATCATAACGAAGAAGAAGACGTCAAAGAACAATGACTAACGGGAAGGGGAAGGAGAAGTTGACTAGATTTATGGGTAGTGATCTTCTTTTTTTTTACAAAAAAAAAAACCCAGCAACTCGCAACTTTTTCATATATATTTATTGATTTGCTTCTGCTTTTCTTTTTAATTTAATATAGATTTAGGTACGGTAGCCATAATAAGCGTAAATGTGATTACTATAACCCAAGTGGAAAATCCATAACAGTTCAGGGTTGCATCAGTTTGTACTCATTTCCAACTAAAAGTCTTCATATTAATATGAATAAATTACCGCTGCAATGTGAACACTTAGAACTGTTGAAATGAATAATGAAATTTTAATTTCACACTGAATTGTATTATGGGTCGGAATCGAAAAGCAGTCAATATGAAATGAATATCCATGATATCTAATGTGAAATGCTACTTGTTGTCACAACATGAAATTTACTGAATATATTGCTTGCATGTGATGAATATTTAATGTGAAATGAATGTTCATGATAGATATTGTGAGAGTAAATTGAATATTTTTCTTCCATGTGATGAATATGTAATGTTCTTTAAATGAATATTTATTATTGATCGAAAATCTCTATTGTAGGACTGGACTAGGCAAATGAGACTGATAAGTTGGCAAAAACAATAATCAAACTCGTGGACATGGCAAGAAGAATAGCACCGGAACTCATGAAGGACATTGCAGTGAGTACTATTCGAGCGAATGCACTAGCACTGATCGACCTGAATCAAAACAAGAACCTGATGTCCGATCATAGTTCGAAAATGCTTTGATGCAGTCACAAGATCCTTGATGAGATTTATGAGCTTCACCTGTATAAAAGTAACTAGTGCAGTGCCCGCGCCATGACGCGGTTTTGTTAAAAAAATCTTAATAATAAAAAATTTATTATTATATAATTAAATAAATGATTAACGAAGGTAGCATCGACTTATAAATGTAGGGAGTTGATAAAGTAACATATATGTAAAAACTATAAAATGAAGGTGGTTATGACACATTAGCAAAAATATTCTCATTTCATTAATGATTAAATATAGATAGATGGCTAAACATGTATAAATTTTCAACTATTAACAACTTATGAGATGATAACATCAAAATGTAATAATTTAACTTCTATAAATATCTTGTTCTAAGGTTGTAACAACTGGCAAAAATGCTTCTGTTTTAATATATTATATAGATGATTAAAAATATAGAATATGTTAATAACATAAATAAATAAATAAAATGATTCTCTTAATAGTTATTCGTTAATATATGATGTAACCTTATTGAAAAATAGTTTTGAATTAATCCCATTACTTAAAACATAAGAAGTAGTTTAACATATTGTATAGATATACAGATATATAGATAAATTATAATAAAATTATATAAGAAGACAATATTATTATATAAAGTATATAAATAATAATAATAAGAAGAAGAAGAAGTTGCCATAATTAAGATGATAAATGGATATATTAAAGGATATATTAATTAGCTGACAAAAATAAATTGATTATGTAATAATTTAATTTCTATAAATATCTTATTCTAAGGTTGTGACACGCGGCAAAAATGCTTCTGTTTTCATATATTATATAGATTACTTAAAACATAAGAAGTAGTTTAACATATTGTATAGATATACAGATATATAGATAAATTATAATAAAATTATATAAGAAGACAATATTATTATATAAAGTATATAAATAATAATAATAATAATAAGAAGAAGTTGTCATAATTAAGATGATACATGGATATATTAAAGGATATATTAATTAGTTGACAAAAATAAATTGATTATGTAATAATTTAACTTCTATAAATATCTTGTTCTAAGGTTGTGACACGCGGCAAAAATGCTTCTGTTTTAATATATTCTATAGATATATAGATTACTTAAAACATAAGAAGTAGTTTAACATATTGTATATATATATACAGATATATAGATAAATTATAATAAAATTATATAAGAAGACAATATTATTATATAGAGTATATAAATAATAATAATAATAATAAGAAGAAGAAGAAGAAGTTGCCATAATTAAGAAGATACATGGATATATTAAAGGATATATTAATTAGCTGACTAAAATAAATTGATTCTGTAATAATTTAACTTTTATAAATATCTTGTTCTAAGGTTGTAACACGCGGCAAAAATGCTTCTGTTTTAATATATTATATAGATATAGATACGTAGATTGTATAGATATACATACAGGGATTGACTCCGGTAAAAACCTCAAATTGTGGTAAAAACCCGTGAGGACTACTTTATATCTTGGTTTTTTTGAAACCCGTGCTAAAAATCTCAATCACACGGTGACTTTACAACTCGGTTCAACCTAAAAACCGTGCTAAAAACTCCAGTTTTAAAATAACACATGACTTTATAGTTCGGTCAAACCGAAAAATCGTGCTAAAAAGCTACTGTTTTAAAATTACATAGTGACTTTATAGCTCGGTTTTATTCAAAACCGGGCTAAAATTTATGACTTTATAGATCGGTTCTATTCATAACCGGGCTATAAAGCAAGTGAACCGGGCTAAAAAGCCGGTCCTCACGGGTTTCTACCGCAATTTTGGTTTTCACCGGAGCGCATCCCTATACATATATATATATATATATATATAGATAAATTATAATAAAATTATATAAGAAGACAATATTATTATATAAAGTATATAAATAATAATAATAAGAAGAAGAATAAGTTGCCATAATTAAGATGATACATGGATATATTAAAGGATATATTAATTAGCTGACTAAAATAAATTGATTCTGTAATAATTTAACTTCTATAAATATCTTGTTCTAAGGTTGTGACACGTGGAAAAAATGCTTCTGTTTTAATATATTACTAGCGTAGTACCCGTGCGTAACGCACGAGATTTGTAAAATATATTATATTTTATAGAAGATATTACCATAATTTATTTACATTATATAATAGATATATTATACTATTATAATAATATGAAAACGATATAACAAAATAATATAAATTTGGATAAAAAAAAATAATGCTTATATCATATCAATATATAATATATGTGGTAAAACGTCAATATCTCACCCTCCTCGCAGGGTCGGGTTTGAGATTTGAAATGCTCGAGGCAAGATATAAAAATGTGGCCCTCTACTATTATTTTTTGTTGTGTTAATTGATTGGAAGGTAAGACCAAATAATTTGGTAGTTCGACTACATATTACACAAAATCTAGGTGAATGGAGCTTTAAGAACTTTTGGATGGAGAGCACATAAAAATGTCGGAGAAGAAATATTCTTGTAATAAACTTAAAAGTAAAAAAAATTGCTTCACCCGTCTCAAAATATAGGTCGTTTTATTTTTTTGGCATGTTTTTTAAGAAGTTAAAGACTCTATAAAATATTATATTTTTATTGGTTTTTAAAAATAATATTATGCTTATTAATAATATAAACTAATAAAAAAAGATAATATTTTATAAAGTTTTTAGCTCCTTAAAAACGTGCTAAAAAGTAAAACGACTGATATTTTGAGACAAAGGTAGTATAAAGTTTAGAGTCACCACTGCTGTTTGAGAATGAGGTTTTTTAGCATTCTAAGTTTTTTAGTAATTTGATTGATTACTTTGAGCATTAAACACACATTTGTTGTGGTAATGAGTTGGAAGGTAGAACTAAATAATTTGGTAGTTGGACTACACATTCAACAAACGCTACTAAATGGTATTTTCAGAACTTTGGGAGGGAGAGCACATAAAAAAAAGATATAATATATTAATAAACTTAAAAGTAAAAAAAATCCTTTCGTCTCAAATATATATATGCCATTTTATTTTTTTGAAATGTTTTTAGAAAAAACTAAAAACTCTATTAAATATGATCTTTTTATTAGTTTTATTTGAGCATGTTATATGATTTGTAATGTGAAATAGAAGCTTTATTATTATATATTAGGCCAAAGAGAAATCCAGATAAGTAGAAAAACTATTATTTCATTTAAAATGAAAAAAAATAATATTTTGCCTCAAATTATACGTACCACTTCAATTTTGCAAAAATAAAAAAAATGAACCCGAATTAAACCTTTAAAGTTTTCTAGACTAATGGATCACATATATACCGAGATCACGGATCATCTCAAGAAGATCGACTTGATCTTATCATCAATTTATTGAATAAACATATATTGATTAAGATAAAGAGGTTAGGATCATGCATGATTTTGCATACCCAGTAATCCAAATGATTTTTTCATAGTCTATTGATTATTGATATAAAAGTATAAAATAAATATCATTAGACAACTTTAACTAAAAAAAATAAACAGATAAATTAAATACAATAATAAAATCTTCAAGTATTTTTATTTTATTAAATACAATATCATTCCAACTTATGTTAGTTAGTTTCAATTTTTAAATATCCGAGTATCATGGAATCCTCAAATATCTTGACCAAAAAAATCAATAAATAAATTGTTTAAATAGTATTAATTTATTAATTTAAACAAATCTCGTTATTATGTGTTTTCAAATCATTGGTTAAAAAGTCTTGGATAAATTAATATAAATTTATTAATAAATATATTGATTTATTATTTTCCGACTTTAAAAAATCTTGGATAAAAAATAATATGCAAATTTGGAGAATTTGGTCAACAAATTCAATATTTTAAGTAATAAAAAATGATTTTAAGTATATTTATTTTAAATATATACGGTGGTATGTTAAGTGAATGACTGTCACGTGACACTTTCAACGTGAGGCCACCGTACATGTATCATTCGCAGCTGCTTTAATATTATTTAAGAAATCTCTTGGCTTTCTCCTTTTGTTAAATTTATTTATTTTTAAATAATTATAAATGATTACTTTTAATAAATAATTAGACATTATAACATTTATAATCAACAAATTAACCGACGGGATTATATGTTCAAAATGATAAAGCTCTGGGTTCGTCGCACAGTTATATAAAAAACAAATAACAGTCGAATCGAAAAATATGGAAAAATGAATCTGCAGATGATCACCCAATGCATAAAAAAATGCCAAAAAAAAGAAAAACAAAATATTACCCCACTTACATACATAATTGTATAATGATACGAAGATGCAAATTAGGTGGGTGTTGATATGGATTTTTTATTCTAATTTTGTTCAGCTTCAAGGAAGGTAAATGGCTGAGAATGTATATCACTGGGATTAATCAGTACTATATACTGGTCTATAGCTACAAACTACCAAATAAACGACAAATTTCAAGAAAACAGAAATTGATTTAACGAACCAAGATACGTAGTTGTAAAACAAAACAGAAGTGGATGAAGATTTGATATCGTCTTCTAATTTCATATTTCCAACCTAGATACTATCGATTATAAGTATACTGTGAAAGCACACATTGAAATATGAAATAACCTGAAAAAAATTATCTGCAGATGATCCTCTGGGAAATCTGAAAAAAACATTCTGCAAAAAATGATCGGAAATCCGATAAACAATCTAAAATATTATCGGTAAAAAACAATCTGAAATATGGAAAAAAAAAAACAATAGCTATAAAATATTATCGGAAATCCGATAAACACCGAAGGAAAAATGAATCTGCAGGTGATCCTCCGGGATATCTGGAAAAAAAATTGCAACTTTGATATCCTAAGTTAACAAAAAAAAAAAAAAAATTGGAGTTGTATCCGAAGAGAACTTAAGAGGAAATAGTGGGCTGCTGAATGATTATGTAGGAGGTATTTTTGAACATTAGGATGCGGTAAGGACAATTGCAACTTTAATAGGCAGCATATTGCTAGAGCTCATAGGTTGATCCTTCCTCCATTTCATCCATGGTGTCGGAATCAGATATTTTAATTGAAGGTTGAATCTTATTTTCCTGCACTGAATAAACTAATAGATCAAAATAAACGAACAAAATATAATTTTTACATAATCGACGCACTGGAAGGGATGAGAAATCTCCTCATCAAGTAGGATGAAATCCAATGTCTTGAACTTTGTTTGTGTAAAGACGGTATATATTTTATATATTATTTTATTATTTTATTAGAATATAAAATATATTATTTTATCCGGTTTATAAGGTTGAAGAAAACTCGTCCTCGAACCCACAATTCGATTAAAAATCTGTACAAATTATTCCGGCATCGTTTTGAATTGAGATTTTGACGGAATCCATTTCCGCTTTCTGGTCCCGGGTTTGTGAAATTTAATTTGATTTCGAGCGTTGAAGATGATTTGAAAATTTCGTTTCGAGATATTTTAGAATCGGAATTACGTTAGCGAGCGGGTGTCGAGATATTTATGCGGGATTCAAGATATCTTTTGGGGACCACTAAAATTCTATTTTATTTTTCTTTTTCTTCTCTCTCGCCCTCACCCTGTCGTTGAGGAGATTCCTCCTGCTCTCTCACAATCCAGCTTGCAATATTTGTTGTTTTGTGCCATTCCATCCACCCTCATCCCTCATCCCTCTTCATTCACTCACAAACCCACAAAGAGCATTCCCTTTCTCCCCATTTCCTCCCTGCAGAAATCAGAAAATCAACCCATTTTCTCTCTCTCTTTCTGTCATTCTCTGCAGCCGCCCAAGAGCATCCCAGCCTCGCTCTCCCCTGTTTCGATCCGAGCCCTTTCCTTCTCTCTCTATTTCATCCGGAGCTCCAAGTCGCCAGGCGCCGCGACTTCCCCTTTCTCCTCTGTTTCCAAGCAACAGCAGCAGGTCTACGACGACTGAGACGAAGGCCGAGCCCAGGAGCGCCACCAGAGCACCACCAGCGAGCCGCTTGCACCCCTGATCTCCGTCAAGGTTTAGTTACGCTTTTCATGTCGATTTCGATTCAAGTGACCTTCAATCCGCTTTTGCTCATTCTTCATCCTTTCCTAGACTAAAGCCGAGGCTTTCCTCCCGTGTTGCAGCCCGAGTCGCAGGATGGAGTTTCCCTCGGAGTCGGAATCACGCCGCGCCTCGGTAATCCTTCTCTCTCTCCCTCCTCCCTTGCTGCGTTTTCTTTCTGTTTGTATGGGTGTTGTCGGAATCGGGGTTCGGTCGGAGCGGGTGAATCTCAGGCCAAAGGGTCGCCAGAATCTTCTGATTTCCCTCCGTCTGTCGTCGGCTCTGTGGGAGAAAGCTCCGCTCCACTTTGATAAAGATGGAAGATGATGATGTTGGGCTTGGGCCTATTTTCCTTCCAGGTCCGGGTATCTCATTTGGTGAAATGGGTTTATACCCGGATCCACCCCTTCTCTCTTTTCGGTTTGAAACCGGACTGGGGCTTGGGCTTTCAGGTATGGGCTGTGTCCGGGCCTTTTCTTCCTCTTCTGTTGGGCTCTCCCTTGGATTGTGTTGTTGTTATTATTTGATGATTAGCTATATATATGGATTATATTATATGTATGGGTTATAGTATGTTAAGTATATATTATAAAATTGTTATCATCAAATTAGTATTGTCTTATAATTCCGATTTTAGTGAAATTTTTTTTTTGGAAAAGTTGTGTATATTGTTTTTAAAAAAATAGTATTAATTGGGATATATGTATATGTATGATGTTCTAATATGGTGATTTTAAAAATGGTTTTACTTGTTGATTATTAACATCATTTAATTAATGATTATTTAATTGATTGAGTGTTTAATGATATTTGATAAGATAGAATTAAAACATATTATTTTTGAAATGTTTATTAGTGTCTTTCATTATTTGAAACATTAAAGTCAAAGTTTTGAAATAAAGATGACGGAATGATTTCTATAATATGATTTTTGGGAAATTGGTTTTAACGCTTAAATGTTTAATGTCGGGATTTGGATAAACGATTTTAAAAGGATTGTTTGATTTCTAAGTTGAGTTTTTGGAGAGATTGTTTTGGAAATGATGAGATGATGAGATAAGATGAACATGAAATGAGATATGGATTGGGATGAGATAAGATGGAATAATCTGAAATAAGATATGAGAAGAGATGTATGGTAGTTAGGGGCGCCTTGTGGGAATTAGATAGACTTATGCATTTATATGTTATTAGGTGATTGTGACATGTTGGACATTGCTTGCTATTGGTGACTCGTTACTTGGATTCTGCTTCTGCCTTGTTCTCTGCTATTCGGCTTATTCAGGTAAGTTCCTTTATGGGCTTACTCAGATTCGAAAGAGATTACCTGCTTGTGAATATATGACATACTAGGTGTTGCATAAGCATTAAAGCATGTCATGTAGTATCATGCTAGGATTGCACTTGTGATTGAGCATTCTATTTCTTTATGCGTATGAAACAGAACGGCCGTTATCTGTGATAGTCCTAGAGTCTCTGTTAGGGTCATAGGGTAGCCCAGCCCCATCAGGTGCCCTGAGTCTATCGAGTCGATATGATATGATATGATAGCCCAACACCATCGGGCAAGAGATGAGATGATATGATATGATATGATGATACCGTGGGTGAGTGCACCACCACGAGGATATTGCTATGCTATAGCACCGAACTGGCCAGTCTCTGCACTAACGGGAAGGGGTGTAGAGGTAGGAGAGGGACATGCCACTTGGCATTCTTTGGGCGCCTTTACAGTTCTTTTTCGCATATTGTAAATTAGGATCATGTTAGTGTGATTTAATTTCCGCATCTGCATCATCTTTATTACTAGCGTATGTGTATGTTCGCTTGTGGGACAAGGTGTGTTGGGGCCTCGGTCTGATCCCGCTCGCACCAATTGTTTTTAGGTATGATTTCTCCCTGTCTCTATGGCGTGGGAAAGTCCCCCGGGCGATTGCAAAGAAATCTGTCTGACCCTGCTAATTTGGCTACATGACTTTAGAATTTATGTTTGGTTTTGACCCGGCTCTGCCGTGGCTTTTGTATCTAAACCGTACTTCCGCTTTACTTTCGTTTAAATTGAATTTCTGAGACTTCGACTGATTTGAGGTTTGAAACCTCGACCCCTACCTGAATTGCAACATCCGAACGAAGGTATCCGACCTTCGAAACGTATACCGGATATTTATATCTGGGCCGTTACAAAGTTGGTATCAGAGCGAGGTTGTGCAATTCGGGTACGCAAGGGTCGAGTGTATGTTTTGGAAAACCGCCCATGAATTTCAAAAGATTTGAAAGCGTTTTAAAGGGGCAAAATGAACTTAATATGCCTAACTCAATTGGACTAAATATGAACTTGGCTTATGATAAAAGAGGAGAACCAACTAATAAGGGATCGAGTGGGTAGAAAAGGCGCTAGACCATCCCTATTGGATGTAGTCGGGAATAGGTAGGCGAAATATTAGCTTGTTCTTTACAGATGGGTCGGGAAGACTCCAAGGAGGTCGTTATATGTGGCATTGACTGATTCTATGTTGAGTGCTTGATATGCTAAAGAATTGATTGTTATGCTCTAACTATTGAATGAATATTGGACGATCTGTGTGAACGGGATAGCGGGAGTACCCTTCTTCTTCTTATATGGTTAAGCTCAGTTTTGTGGAACCGCCCCTTTCCTTATGAACCCTTTGATAGTTCAATCGAGTCCTCCCTTTGAATATCGGTCTCCTTCACGGGAAATCGGGTTGGTAAACATAGTGTTTCGGAAATCATGGTTGGATATGAGGGTTGCTTGGGGAGAGTATTGAAAGTTGGCTTTTGATGTAATTCCAAGCTAGAAAGTAAGTGTTTCCGAGGTTGTCTTTCTTGATTCTTATGACGATCCACCGGTGTCACCTTGCCATAAAAGTCATATCCGAGTCTCACGGGAAAGATGAGTGATGAGTCAGTTAGGAAGAGTCAATGGTTGCCCTTAGGGATCTCTGTCCGGTTGTAATGGTGACTCTCTCTGAATTTCATGACATGATTTTGTAACATCCTGCATTTACCTTGCGAATGCTTCTTAGTAAAATGTTGCTCATGCTATTACACCTGTGATTAGTTTCATTGCTTAGCCTCGTGTTATACCTTACTTTCTATCATGGTTATATGTTGTCATAGCATGTCTACTTGGCCTATTGTATTGCTCGTATGATTGATTGAAAGCATGAACCACATGATATGAGTCTATATGATTGTTTCTTCTTCTGAATTAGGTCCATGATATTGTGATCGACTCTTCTTTGTATGAATGCCTCATAAGACGTGCTCCTTAGCATGCTCACCGATGATGCCTCGATGCTTATCATTCATCTTGTGACAAGAATCTATAGCATGCCCGTCTATTTTGTCTTCCTTAGATTAACTATTGTGGATTACCTTGCATATGATGGTGTTGTGTGTTCCTTGCATTAAATGGAGAATATGTGTTATAATTGAGCCTTGATGAGTGCATGTTTTGTCATATTATGTGTTGATTCGACCTCATGTCCCCATATTCTCGTCACATTGCCCGTTACTTAGACTTGCATTATACATCGTTACATTCCTTCCCATGCTTCTATAATATTGGAACGTGATTGAATTGAAGTCTTGCTTAATGCCGAGTAGTCAATCAAGTGCATGTATGTGTCCTGTGTTAGGTTGAGTCATTAGTAACATATAGACCCCTTGGTTGTGACTTGTTCGAATTTATACCTTGCCTACATTATTGTTGATTCTCTCTTGAGCTAGGTCCCTGATAGTGTGGCTCTTTCTTCTTTCTATTCTCTTAATATGTTTCACTAGTCCTGATTAGCTTAATGTTGAGTTCTATGATTGACTAGCTTTCCGTGATGGTCAAACCTAGCATGCTTACATGGTTAAAATGTCTATTACTCTATGAGGGCTTCTCGTGCTTGTATGAACCTATGACTTGACACATCGCTTGATCAAACACCACTCTATATCCTGATTTTGCATATACATGACGCATGAATATCGGAATGAATCTAGTTGAATCACTTTAGTTGTACTCCTGTTCGATATGTGCTATTAGTATCATGTAAGGCTTATGGTTTCCAATATGGCCCACTAAATGATCACGTGTTGTAATTTTTCCATGATGTGACAACCATTGTACCATATATGTACTCTATGATGGTTCGTTCTTAGCATTATTATAATCTAACACCCATGATGTTCTTCTTGTTACTTTTGATGATGCCTCATGTTTCGTGAATAATATGTTGAACTCCTCTTAATGACTCTTGTTTATGCTTGTATCACATTATGTATCGCTAGTATCATGTAGGATCTATGCTCTCTAAATGTATCTCGTCGTATGATTACATGTCATCCTTAACCTACTATTTGATCATTGCTGTTAGGTGTGATAGTTACTATGCTGTTCTTATGAGCCTCGTATGACGCTTCATCTGATTATTATAATATACTTTGCCATGATATATTTGGACTCATTTGTTGATGTGTATACCATCCTCTTACATTGATCATATGCATGATGCTCGTTATCTTCACTAAATTCCGCATGACTTCGAATCATATATGATCATCCTTGGTTCCGTCTATCTTGCTTGAAGCTGCTAGGCATATCTGCTTCCTTGGAATACTAGAATGTTAGCTTATTTCATATACATCAGCATCGGATTTGATTGTGTCTTTGATATGAATACGAATGTTGCCCCGGGATAGCTGCATGTTAGTGTGGATTAATGTGATGGATATGCTCTATGATGAATTTGTGCTTGTTGTCACCATTGTAACCTAATGGACTTTCATAGAGGCATCGTTACTATTCTCGGGTCGGAGTCTTGTCTCTAGTCGTGTCATCTTTAGATTTGGTCCATTTTGTCTCCGAGAGAAATATTGGGTCGTCCGCTCTTGTCACTCCCATATCTCCACTAACTTAGACTCCTACCCGTTACGTTGGACAAGCGACCACATGGAAAAAGGATCGGGAAGTCGAATAGCGATAGAGCAGCACAGCGGAAGCGTGGGCCCATAACCCACGGGCCTCAGGATCGACAAGGTCGACGGAACAAGCTCGCTTCGAGGGTTGCGATTATTGACGACGATATGACTTGCAAGTGGGAGTGTCCTCCATTCAGATTGCTAATCCTTTCTGAACTTGTTGATGGTGATATTGCACTAACTTGATGTTGAAAGTTGCTTGTTGATGTGATGACTTGGTGATGACTGTTTCTTGATTGTCTGTTGGCTATGATGATATGATTCGATTGCCTTACAGCTTTAATGTGCCCGATGTGGTGATGCGTAGATGCTCTGAACTGTCAAGCATGATCGAAATTTCTGCCTTTAAAAGTATGAACTGCAAATGTTGTGAAACCTGGATTGTTTATCTGTTAAGGTTCTGATGAAACTTGCTAGTTTGAATTGACTTTATTCATATATGATGTTATGTGATAATTTTGAGCATGACGGTAAATTAAGACTTGTGATACATGTTGCAATATCTAATGATGATATTTAATATAAATGCTAGTTGATATGATGTAGTCCTTATGTGCAATAATGTCCATGATTGCTTCTTCTTTGAACATGTGAGTGAGGTCCTTTTGGTTGAGCGGTCAGAGAGTGGAGAAAGGTTTTGAGTGACTAGAATGATCGACGGTGGTAAGGGAAAGTTGCCGAGGAGGGGTGTTGACTTAGGTTGGACCGAGTGAGTTCGGGGATTATAAGAGGCAATGCTTGGTGGTTTCGATGAACTCTTAGGTGAATCTTGGAGAAGGGGTATGGTTAGGATAGGCTAGTTAGGTAGTGACCGAGAAGATTTTATTGAAGATGCGTGGTTAGAAGGGTTCTACGTTGTGATATCTTGGGGAAGAGTGAGAAATGTAAGAAATGACTTTGCGGATATCGGGACCATAGTATACATGGGTGCTCGAGTGTGAAAACAGAGTTAGGGGTTGGAGTCTTAGAGGTGGATTGTTAGTGAGAGTGCTTGGCGGGAAGAGGTGTGAGATTAAAGATCGAATGGATTGGGGTTTCTTCAGTGGGGGTAGTAGCTGAGAGGATGTTGGTAGATCTATATGAAGGTCGGTCTTGGCTTGAGAGTGGGAGACGAGTGAGCGGGGTTTGCGCTTTATTTTGATTGGTATGATGTGAGGGTCTTCTTGATTATGTGATTTATTAATATGTACTAGCAAGATGTTGGATAGCGACCATGATGAACCTGATATGGCTTGATATTACATGTTGATATGCAATATTGAAATCTAGTTAGCAGTGACAAGTATGATCATGAAATGATGACACATTGCTATCCTACTATGTTGGTCTAGAAGCATGTTGAGATGTGTTGTATGAATCATAAAATAATGATATGTTGCTATGTGAGAGCATGATGTTATATTATGATCAAGAGATGTTAAATGATGAATATGGAATTGGATCGTGAATATGACTTATATATATATGATATAATGGTGCGTGATTGCTAAATGATCGTTATATGGCATTGCATGAGTTGAGATGATGTTTTGTGAGTATGTTGACATTTTGGTGATTGATATATTGATTGACCTTCCCCTCTGCTAAATCTTAATAGCCTGACCTTGTTGTGTTGATGTGTTGACAATGGGTTTTGGTTCATTGGTTCTATGATGAGTGATACTTTATGACTTCTGGTGTGATGTTGAGACGTTGTTATGATTTTGTTATGTCGTTGAGATGCCTATTACGACCTTTAGTATGATATGGAGATGTTGATGTGACCTTGTGGCACTACTCTGGTATATGTTGAGACTTGTCGTTTGATGTGTTGATTGGAGGTTGGATGGCTATACGGTTATGCATTTCTTATGGCTTATGCATCATGCTTGAATTGAGACTGATAGATTGATTCGACTTTGGAACCTAGGAAGAGAATATGGGATTAGCCCTTAGAGGTGGATGATTCCACCTCATACCTTCTAAATTTGATTGATTGGTTGCGAGAAGCTGATTTGGTTTTGGGAGATTTTGACGATATCTTGATTTGAAAGGATTTGACTTGTTTGGGTGTAAAGTTGCTTGATTAAACATCGGATTTGAAGATTTTGAGCGGTTTTAAAAATGGCCAACTTGGGGGTTTTAAAGAAGTTAAGAGTTTCAATGATTTGGATGACAACCTTTCCATTTACAAAACGCTTTGAGAATTTACGAACTGGATTTACATTATGACGTCTCACGAAGTGGATACAAGCATTCAATAAGGGCGCTTATAGATTGCTTGCTAAGACCTAGTCGGACGCTATAATGCTTTTAGAGTTGTGATACTTCCGAAAAGTCGAAGCGAGGATGTGATAAGGGCGCTTATTACACACTTGTCAAGACCAATTGGAGATGTCACGACCGTGACTAGGATGTTGTGAGAATCCCGGAAGACGCAACCGAGATGATTACAAGATCCTTGGACATGGTCCTCGGACTCACCGATTTCAAACTTCTTCCCATTGCTTTGAAATGATTCTAGTCTCGGGGACGAGACTTGTTTTTAGAGGTGGATAAATGTAAAGACTGTATATATTTTATATATTATATTATTATTTTATTAGAATATAAAATATATTATTTTATCCGGTTTATAAGGTTGAAGAAAACTCCTCCTCGAACTCACAATTCGATTAAAAATCTGTACAAATTATTCCGGCATCGTTTTGAATTGAGATTTTGACGGAATCCATTTCCGCTTTCGGGTTCCGGGTTTGTAAAATTTAATTTGATTTCGAGCGTTAAAGATGATTTGAAAATTTCGTTTCGAGATATTTTACAATCGGAATTACGTTAGCGAGCGGGTGTCGAGATATTTATGCGGGATTCAAGATATCTTTTGGGGACCACTAAAATTCTAGTTTATTTTTCTTTTTCTTCTCTCTCTCTCTCTTTCTCGCCCTCACCGTGCCGTTGAGGAGATTCCTCCTGCTCCCTCACAATCCAGCTTGCAATATTTGTTGTTTTGTGCCATTCCATCCACCCTCATCCCTCATCCCTCTTCATTCACTAACAAACCCACAAAGAGCATTCCCTTTCTCCCCATTTCCTCCCTGCAGAAATCAGAAAATCAACCCATTTTCTCTCTCTTTCTGTCATTCTCTGCAGCCGCCCAAGAGCATCCCAGCCTCGCTCTCCCCTGTTTCGATCCGAGCCCCTTCCTTCTCTCTCTATTTCATCCGGAGCTCCAAGTCGCCAGGCGCCGTGACTTCCCCTTTCTCCTCTGTTTCCAAGCAACAACAGCAGGTCTACGACGACTTAGACAAAGGCCGAGCCCAGGAGCGCCACCAGAGCACCACCAGCGAGCCGCTTGCACCCCTGATCTCCGTCAAGGTTTAGTTACGCTTTTCATGTCGATTTCGATTCAAGTGACCTTCAATCCGCTTTTGCTCATTCTTCATCCTTTCCTAGACTCAAGACGAGGCTTTCCTCCCGTGTTGCAGCCCGAGTCGCAGCCGGAGTTTCCCTCGGAGTCGGAATCACGTCGCGCCTCGGTAATCCTTCTCTCTCTCCCTCCTCCCTTGCTGCGTTTTCTTTTTGTTTGTATGGGTGTCGTCGGAATAGGGGTTCGGTCGGAGCGGGTGAATCTCAGGCCAAAGGGTCGCCGGAATCTTCTGATTTCCCTCCCTCTATCGTCGGCTCTGTGGGAGAAAGCTCCGCTCCACTCTGATAAAGATGGAAGATAATGATGTTGGGCTTGGGCCTATTTTCCTTCCAGGTCCGGGTATCTCATTTGGTGAAAGGGGTTTATACCCGGATCCACCCCTTCTCTCTTTTCGGTTTGAAATCGGACTGAGGCTTGGGCTTTCGGGTATAGGCTGTGTCCGGGCCTTTTCTTCCTCTTCTGTTGGGCTCTCCCTTGGATTGTGTTGTTGTTATTATTTGATGATTAGCTATATATATATGGATTATATTATATGTATGGGTTATAGTATGTTAAGTATATATTATAAAATTGTTATCATCAAATTAGTATTGTATTATAATTCCGATTTTAGTGAAATTTTTTTTTTGGAAAAGTTGTGTATATTGTTTTTTAAAAAATAGTATTAATTGGGATATAGGTATATGTATGATGTTCTAATATGGTGATTTTAAAAATGGGTTTACTTGTTGATTATTAACATCATTTAATTAATGATTATTTAATTGATTGAGTGTTTAATAGTATTTGATCAGATAGAATTAAAACATATTATTTTGGAAATGTTTATTAGTGTCTTTCATTATTTGAAACATTAAAGTCAAGGTTTTGAAATAAAGATGCCGGAATGATTTCTATAATATGATTTTTGGGAAATTGGTTTTAAGGCTTAAATGTTTAATGTCGGGATTTGGATAAACGATTTTAAAAGGATTGTTTGATTTCTAAGTTGAGTTCTTGGAGAGATTGTTTTGGAAATGATGAGATGATGAGATGAGATGAACATGAAATGAGATATGGATTGGGATGAGATAAGATGGAATAATATGAAATAAGATATGAGAAGAGATGTATGGTAGTTAGGGGCGCCTTGTGTGAATTAGATAGACTTATGCATTTATATGTTATTAGGTGATTGTGACATGTTGGACATTGCTTGCTATTGGTGACTCGTTACTTGGATTCTGCTTCTGCCTTGTTCTCTGCTGTTCGGCTTATTCAGGTAAGTTCCTTTATGGGCTTACTCAGATTCGAAAGAGATTACCTGCTTGTGAATATATGACATACTAGGTGTTGTATAAGCATTAAAGCATGCCATGTAGTATCATGCTAGGATTGCACTTGTGATTGAGCATTCTATTTCTTTATCCGTATGAAACAGAACGGCCGTTATCTGTGATAGTCCTAGAGTCTCTGTTAGGGTCATAGGGTAGCCCAGCCCCATCGGGTGTCCTGAGTCTATCGAGTCGATATGATATGATATGATAATCCAACACCATCGGGCAAGAGATGAGATGAGATGATATGATATGATGATACCGTGGGTGAGTGCACCACCACGAGGATATTGCTATGCTATAGCACCGAACTGGCCAGTCTTTGCACTAACGGGAAGGGGTGCAGAGGTAGGAGAGGGACATGCCACTTGGCATTCTTTGGGCGCCTTTACAGTTCTTTTTCGCATATTGTAAATTAGGATCATGTTAGTGTGATTTAATTTCCGCATCTGCATTATCTTTATTACTAGCGTATGTGTATGTTCGCTTGCGGGACACGGTGTGTTGGGGCCTCGGTCTGATCCCGCTCGCACCAATTGTTTTTAGGTATGATTGCTCCTTGTCTCTATGGCGTGGGAAAGTCCCCGGGCGATTGCAAAGAAATCTGTCTGATCCTGCTAATTTGGCTATATGACTTTAGAATTTATGTTTGGTTTTGACCCGGCTCTGCCGTGGCTTTTGTATCTAAACCGTACTTCCGCTTTACTTTCGTTTAAATTGAATTTATGAGACTTCGACTGATTAGAGGTTTGAAACCTCGACCCGCACCTGAATTGCAACATCCGAACGAAGGTATCCGACCTTCGAAACGTATTCCGGATATTTATATCTGGGCCGTTACAGTTTGATCGTCATAATCGCGTGTTTTCCAGTTACGAAGAACACGGATCTTGATCTTGTATCGGCCTTTTGGTTGTAAAGTATCCAAAAACGATATCTCGTTTCTCGTTGACATGAGTAATTCAAACAACTCGAATAGATAAAGAAACAGGGGAGTTCTTTGAACGATTGATATGAAATTTCACAGGGTACTGCTTAAATATATATACATGTGAAATTTGATTTGAATTTCGAACATTTAGTTTTTCAAAAATCAAAAATCAAAAATCAAAAATCAAAAATCAAAAATCAAAAATCAAAAATCAAAAATCAAAAATCAAAAATCAAATTCAATTCAAGATAAGTAGAAAAAAAGGAAACTCTCTGACCCGAAACTTTACATTAGTCTTCGATAATATTGGATGTCAAACTCTCTGACCCGAAATGTGAGTCACCGGAAGAAAATTCCAAGGAAACAGAACAGTAATGTCAAATGGAGAAAGCTCCCGGGACGTACAAATTGAACTTTGATAGATCTACCCTCCCAAATAGAATAAGTACCAGTGTACCACTGGAATCATAATTAGAAATTGGGCTGGGGATCCCATTCTCATCAATTACCAAAATATTGAATGTCAAACTGCGCTTATAGCAAAAGCAATGGCACTAAAACACGGTGTTCACAAGATCCGTCAACTCTACATTGATAAAGTTGTCGTCGAAGGGGATAGCCAGATAATTATAAACCACTTAATAAATAAACAAAAATGCCCTTGGAAAATTGAGATGATCATGACCGACATTAAAATCTTACTGTCGAATGTGAAGGAAGTTTCCTTCCTTCACACCCCACGTATGGGCAATAGAGTGGCTGACAAGGTTGCACACGTTGACACTCTGCCCGGGGTTCCGACATATCAAACAACCCTGGTCTCCTCGACATCTTCCGAATTACTACCTAATAAAAGAAAGGAAACAAAAATTAAATCAGTATATGAAAAAATCGGATTGTGCAGTGGAAATATGAAAAAATTTCGGATTGAGCGCACCAACCGGCGGAAGATATCGGAATCAAATTTGAAAATTAAAGAAAAGTAGTTGAAAAAAAAGAAACCAATACTAAAATCTGGCGGCATAGGAAATAAAAAATGGAAATTAAAAAATAATTATGGAAAATTGAAAAAATAATTAAAGAAAAGTAGGAAAAGAAAAAAAGAAACAAATACTAAAAAAAAAAATTTTTAAACATTTGGAGAAGCAATGGGGATATATTTTAAATTTCTAACTTTAAATGTATGACCGCCACGTGCCCTATTTTGCAAGTGTTTTAGTATTATATTAGATATTAGATATAGATAGTTGTAACATCTTCTCAAATTACAGAAATATATATTTATAAATTTTATATATTCACCTTATATATGATAAACATTCAATATAGTTGAGACATACATTCGGCAATAAATATCAATAGAGTTGAAAAATAAATTTCAAAATAATAACGTATCGACCCAAATTAATAACATTTTATGCCGATTCCATGAGTTTCTCTCCCACCATATGCTGTGTTCCTCCAAAACCGCCTACTATGATGCATTCCTACATTAGTGGAATTAACTTAAGGAATGCTTCTATGTATCCCTAAATTAATGGAATAATTAAAGCCCAATTGCTGATTTAACTCTCCTATATATTAACCATGAGAATATACAATCACCACTAAATTGCCTTGTTCATTCACGTTTTCATTTAATATTAATTTAATCACACATTTAATCTAGTACGGTGGGGTTTATTGACATCTAAATCTAAACCGTTGATTCTGTCTCGATCCAACGCTTATAATTCCGTTACACGTTGCACCCTATAAAAACGTTTCACTAGAACCCATATATATATATATATATATATATATATATATATATATATATATATATATATAAAATATACGAAAATTTCGCGAGGTACCCCTGGTGTATTGCAATTTTCGTGAGGTATACAACTCTTTTGCATATTTCGCGTGGTACCCCTGAGGTTTTCAATCTTTTCGCCTCATGCCCTTCCTGGTTAAACTTAACAGATTGGGTGAACTCCGTTTGTTTTGAAATTAAAAAAAATAGAAACAAAGCGGAGAACAGAAGCGAAGAGAGCAGAAGTCTGAAGCTCGCGGGAGAATCGAGATCTGATGACTCGTTGGCGATAGAGTCTAAATCTGAGGTCTCCACTTTTGTTCCCCAGGGTGCCCCTGCGTTGCCTCTACCAACCGTTAGGAGTGATGACTCACATTGTCCCGGTTCCTACACCGTTTGCCTCGTTAGTTCTAGGATTCTTTCTCTAGTTTGTTTGTGGTGCTTAGGTCTCTGTTGTTTGGTCTTGTAATTTTCGTTTCTTTTCATAACGGTTTGTCCGTTGCCGACCTTTTCGGCCTCTCGACTCACTGGGCATGTCCGGTAGTCGAATTCTTTCCGTTTCAAAAAAAAGAAGCTCGCGGGAGAGAGAGAGCATGAAGGTTGCCCGCCAGGTCGGAGAGAGGACGAAGGTCATGCCAGAGCTGCTGCTCAAAGAAGAACGACACTGCCGTTGCTCGAAGGAGAACGACGCTGACAAGCCAAGTGAGTATATGAACCATAATCTAGGGTTTTAGGATTTGGGGGTTCGGGGTGAGGCAATTGAATATTTTGGTACCGAATCGTTGTTTATCGTCTTTGAATTTCTACTGTAGTTGATCTAAAGATTGGAAAGAGTTTGGGGTTAGGGATCTGTGGTGCTTATTTTGATTGCAAAATGTTGCCAATGTTGTTAGAGTCTCACATGGATAGTTCAATTCAAAAGACTGGAAAGATTTATAGTGTAGTTCACAAATTTATTCTACAAAGATTCAATCAAATTTCGAAAGTACTGCCTTTTTCATTGTGGATAAATGTTCAATTCAACAATGATCTTCTGAGCTTTAAAGTAGTCATGAATGAGGAATTAATGAGTTTCAAAGTTGGTTTTGTGCTCTTTTCCCACCGATTAAGGTTTTGCTAGTTTATGTAATTACATACACTATCAGAAATAAGATATGTAGAATAAAAAGGATAAAAAGACTTAAGAGTGAAATATTATAAATGCAAAACCAATAGGTAAGTTGGCCATCTGCAATGGCATCTGACTAATCAAAATCACTTGACTTAGGAGCTTTGAAAGGCTTCAATATGCTACACAAATGCTTATATTTATACATTTTGCTGCAAAATTATTACATTGATTCTTGTTTTGAAGCCTATTAGCTCAAACAGGAGAGCATGTGCTTATGCACAAATGTGGGTTCGACTCCCTCATAGGCTTATATAAAAGATTGATGGTCTGCAATTGACATATTTGCAAAGTTTAGCTGTCATAACAATATGCAAACAACTTATAAATTCAGATTTTTGTCAAGTCTGTCATATGCAAGCTATAACTTGTAATAGTTCAAATGCAAGTTGAAAAAATAGGTGAATAAATGCAAGCTAAATTTATTATGAATAAGATAATAAGCACATGCAACTAGAATTGCTTATAGCATTTTCGATCAAGACGACAGTGGTTTGTGATATTATGTTCAACTGTCATAAAGCTGAATTTGTTATGAATTCAGCTTCGACTTTTTTTTTGCTACGTTTTGATTTATATTAGCCTATGTGGGAGTCGAACCCACATCTTGCGCATAAGCACATGCTCTCCCGTTTGAGCTAATAGGCTTCAAAGCAAAATTTACAATAGCTCAACGCGGACTTAAAGTCATTATTGATTCTCGATTCAGGTTGCTCTCCCGTTTGAATCAGTTTGCTGATTTTTAGTTATATTCAAAATGCTAACTTGCATTGTTGATTCTTGATTCTTCTTAAAGTCATTAATATTGTCCACCTTCCATAAATGAGTTGCAATCGTCTTAGGGCTTGGTCTGATTTTCATTGGTTCATATGAAGCAATAAACATTGCACATTTGTACCTGTTGGCAGTTGCTAGTTATTGTGCTACTTTATAAATTTTTACTGTTGCTTGTAAGTACAACTTGAAGGTCAAAATGTCTCTAATATTTCCCATGACAATCTAATAGGTTGCTCTTCCTTCTGAAACATGCGCAGGAACTTGTTT
This sequence comes from Persicaria maculosa, assembly GCA_963922045.1. Taxonomy (NCBI): domain Eukaryota; kingdom Viridiplantae; phylum Streptophyta; class Magnoliopsida; order Caryophyllales; family Polygonaceae; genus Persicaria; species Persicaria maculosa. The sequence continues at coordinate 60,156,042 of OY998261.1, forward strand.
CTTGCAGCTTTACATTGAGTCAATTTTGGCTCTTCAAGAAGCCAGCAATAAACTAGTCAAAGGACAATTTCACTAAAAATCATTTATGTGCTATAAGATGGATGATTGTAGGTATAGGCTTGATCCATCCAAATAGATCATTATAAAGCATGGAGTGGAGCATAGCCATTTTTTAGGTTTTGATAAATTATTGCATTTTAAGAGTTTATATTATTTTTTTGAACGTTTTGGAGAGCTCAAATAAGTTTGGTACATACAACTACATTTATGTTTGATGAAATATTTTGTCTATGTGCATCTTTTGCGATGTGTAAAATGTCATACTTGGTATATATTTAAGCATTTATGTCACAGTTGTTATACTAAACATTGCTCTTACTCGCATTTACGCACATTGGAACTTTTAGAATCAAATTCTTATTTTGGATTAAAGCCTACACAAGTGACACTTCTAAAGCAGGTAATGTCTACATTTCCATTGCAGCTATTTTCTAGTAGAGCTAATTAGATTTTCATTTCCAGTATAATTATTCGACTTTTCCATTCTAGGAAAAAGTAGCATGCTTACAGGACATAGCACACTTAAATTAAAAGACTTTCAAATTAAAATTTTGCAATTTACAGATTGTTAATTTTTCTAGATTGAGTAGACTGAATTTCATTGAAATGAAACAGTAGAGTATAGAATGAACTGATAACTTCATTTTTACACTAAAATCAGAACATAGCACACTTAAATGAACTTTAAATTGAACTCAATTCACACTGAATTAAATTGAATGAACAGATATAATTTAAATACTAAATTGAACTCAATTTCAAAATTAGCCGATGAAGATATATAGTGAAACAAACAGACCCTATGAAGGAGAAGAGACATCTAGTTGATCAATCAATTTGCTTATAGAAAGCAAATTAAACTTGCATTCTAGGACAAAAAAAAACCATGATGTTGGGTAATATCAGGCATGATCTGCACTAAGCCATGAAATTGGACAGTTATAAAAGATGCACTTGGTAAGGAGATTTGGTAAGGAGACCCTATCAGTCATCACTCTCACTTCCAATTCCAATTGCACACAGGTTCAAAAGCAGCAGACACTTCAAATCGAAAAACACCCCTTATGTAAAAACCCCAAATACCATCCGCGCGCCCAGGGAAAACAAACAAACAACAAGTGCTAAAGCTCCTTCTTTTCTGTTGCAAAACGGCAAAGAAATGTACCCAGGTCAACACAAGCAAATCGTCAAACACTTGGTGTGCACCAAACTTAGCTTAAACGCTACACCAACAAACAAACTAAAGCTCAACTAGGCATGCCAAATTCAACTCTAAACCAACAATAGATGATAGAAGATGAAAAACATGGGAGGAAATTCAAGGATGAACCATACCTGAGTGAATTTTGAATTATAAAAATTTATGGGTAATAAGGGTTGGAGCGCGAAATTGAAGTGTGAGGTGGAGAGTTGGGAGAACACAGTGTTTGAGCAGCAATAACGTTCTTCTTCGAGCAACAGCTCCGAGTCTCTGACTGGCTTGGCGACCTTCTTTGAGCAGCAGCTTCGAGCAATAGCTTCTTCTCCTTCACTCTCTTCTCTCTCTGATCTCCGTTCTTTCTTTATTTTTATTTTTTTAATTGAAAACTAACGGAGCATTCATCACATCCGTTAGATTTAACCAGGAAGGGCGTGAGGCGAAAAGATTGAAAACCCCAGGGGCACCACGCGAAATATGAAAAAGAGTTGTATACCTCGCGAAAATTGCAATACCTCAAGGGCACCTCGCGAAATTTCCGATAGAAGCAACCTAGAATTACATAATCCATTGGGTATGTACATCAAAAAATACAGTGTAACCTCTTATGTTGGGTGCATGTTGTTTAGTATAACAAAACTACACCACCACCTTACAAGTTACAACATGCCTCTATATACCAAGTCAACATTGCTATGTATTTTATCCTAACCAACAGTTGATCCTACGCAAAATTCCAACAACTCAAAAGCATTAAGAACCTTGGCAACATAAAATAAAAAACACTAAGGATCCTTGGAAGCCAGTGATGAGCCACCGACATAAGCTCGACAGCCATTCGCGAGTCTCCTACGCAAGCTCGGTAGCCAGTAGGGAGCCTTCTACAGACCCTCGGCCGATAGAGACGAGGCTCTGCTTTGGCCTCGGCTGAACAGATCGAACACACCCCTGACAACAATCGAATCCAACGCGCAAAAAACAAGCAACTTCATATATCAATTTTAGTCCCTATTCTACTCAAAACTCGATGCCCATATCACAAAACTGAACAACACTCAAACAACAAGTAATGGATTTTATAATTGTAATGATATGTGTTTATTTCCCTATGTCTTGTTTTTATATGTGTTACATGTAATATTGTTATGTGCTCGTATCAATGTATGTGTATGTGATGAGTATGCATATTATATACTATGATATACATGGATGCACGGTTGTAGTTAGACCCGACTGAGTTGTATTGAGTCGATATCGACTTGATCCTCTAACGGCTTTAATGGACAATAGTGGAGTATAGTGTATAACATATAGTATATAATATATGTATAATATGTATGATATTATGGGAAGGTTGAGATAGTGTGGGCTTTGGCCCAAACCGAGCCCATGGTCTTTAGATGGGAGTTGAGCTTGGTAGCCCAAGTTGCCTGATTGATGAAGCGCTGCGTTTTGCCTAGCGCGTCTCATGTGATCCGTGACCTAGCTATATAAGCTCTCTACAGTTCCCTGATCTCCTCAGATTCAGCTCTCTCTCTCTCCTCCGTCTCTTCAAACACTCTGCTAGGGTTTGAAGGTTTCTAGGGTTTGATCTCATTCCATGTGGTCTCCTTCCCGGCAAGTGTTGAGACGAAGAAGGTGGTTGGTCTCGGAGATCTTCTGGTGGTGGTGCAGCAAAGCTTCTGGCTTGGGTGGCTGCTTCCTCCTCGTCTGAAGATATAGGGTTTTAGAGATTCGAAGAGTTTTTCGATCTCTGGTTTTCCCACGCAGGGGGATCTTCTTCTTCCCTTATCTCTGATTCACATGTATGCTAGTTTAGGGTTCTTCCGTGTATCTATTACTTGATTGTACCCTCTGTGAACTATTACTTAGTGGATTCGGCCGATTCTTGAGGCCCCGAGGACGTAGGCAATTTTTGCCGAACCTCGTAAAACCCTGGTGTTCGTTCTTGCATGCTTATTGTGTTTCTCGCTTTGATTTCATATGCTTCCGCTCAAATCGTTTTCGTTATCTTTCGAATCTCGGTTTTAACAATATTGATAAAAACTATATAAAATATTAACTTTTTTATATTTGTTTTTATAAATTCTTATTTAATACTAATAAGTATAAAATTATTTTAAAGAAATATTAAAAAGGTTAACATTTTATATAGGTTTAACACCTAAAAAAGCGTGCGTGAATAGTAAAACGTCAAATTGTAATTAACGGAAGGAGTATTCTCTAAAATATTTGTGTCGTGTCAATCAGTTAAAGGTATGCTTGTTTATTTTCAACGGTTCACCTTACAGTAGTACCATGGGAAGAGATAAATCACACATATTTGGGAAAGAAGGGATAAATCACACATATTTGGGAACGATTTTTTAAAACCGAGTTAAAAAAAAACAGAAAGACCACGATTTTATTTACAACCATGTTAAAACAAATGAAAAGAACACGGTTGCGAATATAACCCGTTCTTTGAAGTACCCGGAACATATTTATTATTGAAAACTGTGTTAAATCTCTACTTCTCTACTACTATAAAGGAGCCTGTTTTACAAACATACATATCTAGCTATTACACAATGTATTCAACCGCAGCTCTCTCTCTTAGGAGCTCCGAAACTCTCCTCCGAGAGTCTCAAATCTCCTTCGGGAGCCCCAAATCCCTCCTCCGGGAGCCCCAAATCTCCTCCGAGAGCCACAACCCGCTTCCTCGGCGTGAAATACTTTGGTTTCGGCCACCAATACCTCGGATCCGGCCACCTTCTCGGATCTAGTACCCATGCGTCCAACCCTTGTAACCACCAGCTCGCTACCACCACTGTACCACACCGGCCACCCCGTCCCCTCCCTTGGGTGTGCTGCTCACCCTCTCGCTTTCCCCTTGTCTCCGGGTGCCTCCTTTGGCTTTGGTTTTTGGAGATTCGCCATCCCCCGTTTCTCCTATTGATTTGGGATTTTCGGTTGCTCCGGTCCTGATTTCGTTTTGGGGCTTATCATCCCTTCCGATTCGTTCTCTCACCGATCTTTTCGAACAATCTCCTGTTTTTTTGGGGTTTTCCTTCCCTGAATAAACTTGCAATTGGGTCCTTCGGCGCCTCCTCGAACCTTACGGGTCCGGGTGCTCCGCTCTAGCCACTCCGACCACCTTTACCTGCTGACGTCCCCAGCTTCCTCTCGCCCTCATGCGGGAGGCGCTGGCTCTGCCCTATCGTCGCCGGTTCTCTCTGTCGGCGGCGTCCGACGTCAGGGGCTGTCCGTTTTGCACATAAAAGCTTTTCGATCCATTCTTGGTGGTGCCGGGCCGTGCCACCGTTCATAGTCTCAACCATCGAGTCTTGGCGGTGCTGTCTCGTTGCTACTAGCCTCCTAGTCCGGCTGTCTCGATCGCCGGTGTCGTCGTCACTTTTTGGCCTGACCTAATCTCGCTGCCCTGCCAAATGCTTGGTGTATAAGGTGCAAACTTGGCCTTACACACCAAGCCAAAGTAACTAAAAATAAAATAAAATGGAAACAACTGTGTATCGGATATTATATTTTTTTTTATTCGATACTTGCTTGGCAATTTGTTGGGTTGGCTACTGCAACACGTCATTTGTGCTCATTTCAACTGACAAGTCATGAAGTCCACAATGGAAAAAAAAGAAAGAGAAAAAGTGCTCAGCACAATATGAAAAAAAATTTAATAAAAAAAACTCTTTCTTTTTTGCAACCATTGGTCACTTGTGCACGCCTTGATGTGTTTGTTTTCAATAAAATAATAATAATTATTATTATTATTTTATTTTAGGAACACATCACCTAGATATAAATATTTATTAAAATATTCCGTAAGGGTCTTGATAAAATCCCGAAAGGGTTTGAATAAATCCCGTAAGGGCTTGACTAAATTTTTGTAGGCAAAATCTTGTTGGTGTTTTGTTCGAGCAGCGTGCGGCTCTGCTTCCGACGTTTCTAGGAGGTCTTCTGCTTGGTTGGGGTGTGGAGTCTGGTTTCGGGATTGGTTGGGGTCGTGGTGGTGCGCTCAGGGCGACTCCGTACCCGGGATTGAGCTTCGTTGGAGTTCGTCTGCACTACCCACAGAAGATAGAGTCCTGCTGTACCGCCGGCCCGCGGTGCCACTGTTTTGTGGTGCTTGGCTTCGTTCTTCGCCGTCGTCCTTAGCTTTCTTGGGAGTTGGTCTTCTTGGTCGTCTTGTAGTAGAGTTTATTTCTACTTTTTCATTTCGCTTGTTATCTGTATTTCTATCTTTAGATTGTATGTTTGACGGTTCGCCGTCTGCCGACTTTGTCGGCCTCTCGATGAGTCAGACCTGTCAGACCTTCGAATTATTACCTTATCAAAAAAAAGAGTCTGTTTTGATTTTACTGTTCCTTATAAAAAGTTACATTAGCCGTTGATTTTTTGCTTTTATTGATGATCAACGGCTCATATCCTTTCCATGTATATTGTTATATTTATCCCTCAGACCTTCAATTTAAAATTGTTTATTTTTTTATTCCAGTGCCCATTTTGGTATTTTCATCTAATTCCCTTTGCCCCATCTCAGACTTTGCGTCTCTCCAGTCTCCTCTCATCTTTTGTGCAATTCGTCATACTGGTCGGAGAGAGGGCCTATCTTCTCTGTGTTGGTTGGTGATTCCGACGCCTGCCACTGTGCGCTCTTCACACACGTCCTTGCACAGACGACAGATGCGAGTTCTGCACGAACTCTCCGAGGACGACAGTGGCGGCTTGCGATTCAAAAAGAGGGCGCCAACACCATCGAAGACGTCGCTACGAGGGCACAGGATGAAGACACCGCTACTTAGGTATGCTCAGCCTTTACTGAATTTACCTCGAATCCGCTTCTCTAGCCTTATGTTTAGGTAATTTATGTCCCAAACTTTTAAATCGTTCTTTCATCTACCTTTAATTGGATGTTCAATTTTCAGGTTTGATTGATTTTTTTCTAGGATCTATAATTTTAGGGCTTCTAGATTAGGGCAATTGACGATAGGGTAAGTGAATTCAGCGCTCGGGAAGTTTGAGGAGATGCCAAAGGAACACTGACTCTCACCAATTGAAAGTACGGGGAGCTATTAGTTCAGATTGGGTATGTTGGTCTAATTTTTCCCTTTGTCCTATATTTTTCATGATTTGGAATTTTAGTTATATAGATCAACTTGAATTTGGGCGTATAAACTACGAGAATTATCAATTTGCATTTATCCCTCTTTGTAACTCCCTTCTCCAAATTCATATGCGCAGGTACTGAACATAATGATTGGATGATGATTGGAAAATGCTCCCTTGTATTCATTCATGAAACAGATGTCTATATAAATACAAACGTTTCTTGGAGAGGAGGAACAATATTGGAAAACAGTTGTCCTTCTAGACCCTTTCTATTTTGTCTGAACATCAACGTCTTTATGTGGATGGATACACAAGGTTTGGGCTTTGTCATTGGGCTGATTATCCTGGGGCTTCTTTCCTTCATCTTCATGTATGTGTTGTGGGCTAGTACCCCCCTGCGCTTCCAGCGGGACAATGTTCAGATGGGAGCGGATCTTCTGGAATTGAGTAGAAGCAAGAGGCTTGGTTAGGAGATCAGCAACCTGATCATTGGACGAGATGAAGGCGACTTTAAACGACCGATTTGCCACACGTTCTCGGACGAAGTGATAGTCCATAGAGAGGTGTTTAATCCGATGATGTAGGACAGGATTGACAGCCAAGTATGTTGCTCCAAGATTGTCGCACCACAAGGTAGGGGCTGCTGGTAATGAGACTCCAATGGCAGCCAAGACTGATTGAATCCAAAGTGTTTCACAAGTGGCGAAGGCTAGAGTCGTATATTCGGCCTCAGTTGACGATCGAGAAACAGTGGTTTGTTTCTTTGAGATCCAGGAAATGAAATTTGGACCATGGAAGATACAATAAGCACTGATGGATCTGCGGTCACCTCGATCTCCGCCCCAATCGGCATCTGAGAAGGCGGAAAGATGGTGATGCTGATGGCGAGCAATCTTGAATGTATAGCCCTTTGTATGATTGAGATAACGAAGGATCCTTTTAAATCCTTGCCAATGAACAACCGTGGGATTGTGCATAAATTGTGAAGCCTTATTGACGGCAAAAGTAACATCCGGCCTTGTGAAACCGAGATATTGTAAGCTTCCGACAATGTTTCGGTAAAGACTTGGGTCAGAGAAGAGCGGCGATTGCTGAAGCGGATCATAATTTGAGGCCATCGGAGTATTGATCGGTCGGGAATTCATCATTCATGCTTTTGACACCACATCAGTGATGTGTTTGGATTGGCTAAGGGAGAATCCATTTGAATGTCTGGTGATTTCAATTCCTAGAAAAAATTTCGCAGGTCCAAGATCTTTGATTGGGAATATCCTGCTGAGAGCAGACACACAGCTTGCAGAAATTGTAGGGTTAGATGCAATGATCAGCAGGTCATCGACATATACGAGAATGAAAATACAATTGGACCCATGGCGATAGGAGAAAAGAGAGGAGTCAGCTGTACAGGGAGAAAAACCCATGGTAATAAGCGCATCACTTAACCGAGCGAACCAGGCTCGTGGCGCTTGTTTCAAGCCATAAAGGGATCGATTGAGTTTGCATACATAAGAGGGAAAGGATGGGTTTGCAAAACCTGGAGGTTGCTGGATGTACACTTCCTCTCTCAGCGAGCCATGTAGAAAGGCGTTTTGTATGTCCAGTTGCCGGGTGGTCCAGTTGTTCATGGCAGCCAAGGAAAGGAGGAGGCGGATTGTGGAAGGTTTTGCAACAGGGGAGAAAGTTTCACTGTAATCTATTCCAGAGAGTTGGTGGAAGCCCTTGGCCACAAGGCGAGCTTTCCGCCTTTCAATTGTACCATCAGATTTTCTCTTGGTCTTAAAAACCCACTTTGTGCCCAAAACATTGTAGGATGGGGATGGAGGAACCAACGTCCATGTGTGTGTGTCAAGTAAAGCACGAAATTCGGACGCCATAGCCTCCCTCCATTTTGAATAGCGAGAAGCTTCGGTGAAGCAACTCGGTTCTTCTGGTGTGACAACAGTCATGGAGCACTGAGGCCAGGGTATAGTCCCGTCAGTACGAATAAGGGGCCTGGACTTATTGTCTCTGCTCCTGGTGGTCATAGGATGTGGGAGGGGTGGCGGCGGATTTTTGGTGGAGGTAGTGGGGAAGGGGCTTGTCATTTGTGGAGGAGAGGACGGACTGTGGGGAATGGGCTCTGTTGCAATGGGAATGGGCCCTCTTGCAATGGGCTGATTTACAATCTGTTGTGGGCTTGTGGCAATGGGGGGGGCATTGGGCTTGTGTTTGTGATATTGGGAAATTTTGTGGAGATAGATTTAAAATGGGGAGGTTTACAGAAGCTTGTAATGAAGAGGACGTTGAGGGTGGGGAAGCTGAGCTTGTATAAGGAAAGGTGGTTTCATGAAAAATTACATCCCTTGAGATGTACATCTTCTTGTTTGTCCAATTGTAACAATAATAGCCCCTGTGATTTGGACTATAACCCAAGAAAATTGTTAGAGTGGAGCAAAAATTGAGCTTGTGTTTGAGATATGGTCGTAGATTGGGAAAGGCCAAGCACCCAAACACCTTTAGTGACTTGTAATCTGGAGTGCAGTTAAACATTTCTTGGTATGGTGATTTGTGTTTGAGGATAGGAGAAGGTAGGCAATTTAGAAGGTAGGCGGCGGTTTGAAAGGCATGATCCCAAAATTGGAGAGGAAGGGAGGCATGCTTGAGCAATGTAAGGCCCATGTCAACTATCCGTCGATGACGAGATTCAACACTCCCATTTTGTTGGTGAGAGTAAGGACAAGATAGACGATGGTGAATCCCCAAACTATGAAAATAGGGAATGAGTGGCTTGAACTCCGTGCCAATATCCGTTTGAACGGAAATAATGTTGTGGCCAAAAAATTTGTGACAATTTTGCAAAAATGTATAAAGATAGTGGCAACTTGGTCTTTTGATTGAAGGGGAGAAAGCCAAATAAACTTTGAGAAATCATCAACTATAGCAAGATAATATTTATTTCCATTGAAGGATATAGAGTGGGAAGGGCCCCATAAGTCACAAAAAAGAAGCTCCAAAACTGCCTTGGACCGGCTAAGACTAGTTGGATGAGGCAAATTGTGGGCTTTAGCCCATGAACCGCTAATGTAAGGAAAATGAGAAGTGGATCCGGACAAACTGAACCAGGTTATTACAAAACGGGTCGTATCCACACTGGGATGGCCTAAGTGAGAGTGCCAAGAGGGTGATGAGGTTGAAATGGCGGTGGCCTGAAGGGATGGAGAAGAAGAGATGGTGGGTGAAGGTGCTGGAACATCCGGACGCCAGACATACAAGCCGCCATTAACGTGGCCCCTGAGAAGAGGCAGCTCCATCGCCGAATCCTTCACAAGAAAACAATCGTTATGGAATTGGAAATATACTTTGTTATCTTCGCAAAATTTCTGAACGGAAATCAAATTTTTGTTAAGCAAAGGAGAATGGATAAGGTTTTTGAGATGAAAAATGCGAGACAGAGTGGAGATAAAGGAAGAACTGTGGTGATGAATGGGAAGGGAAGAGCCATCTCCAAGAGCAATTGTATCCGTACCCTCGTATGGTGTTCGATCAAACCTGAGATTCGTTACATCGGGTGTGTAATGGTGAGTTGCAGCTATGTCAGGGTACCAGGCAGTGGTCGTGTTGTTCGCTTGAAAGCTTCTGGGTGGGGGAGCCTGTATTGCTTGATCGAAGCGGCTCCAACACCGAAGAGCGGAATGGCCCCGTTTGTCGCAGATCTAACATATGGGACGGGTGCCTGGAACCCCATTGAAGGTGGTGAATGAGCTTCCTCGGCCTCGACCACTGCGACCTCCTCTGTCGCTGCTCGATCCTCGACCACAAGAGGAATCGCCTCGGCCACCACGCCCTCTGCCCCGAACAGAGGTAGTATTGACTTCAGGTTGTTGTTCTTGAGTGGTAGTATGATTCATAGCCACTGGGTTGTTGGTTGTGGGCGTGGAGGTAAGCCGGGAGACACGAGATTCTTGAAGCAGAAGAAAAGTGAGTACCTGTTCTGGTGTTGGGAGGATTGGTTGCGTGGTGAGGGTCATGACAAGGGCATCATACTCTGTTCCGAGGCCTCCCAAAAGGTAGGTGACAAACTCGTTGTCGGAAACGATTTGTCCTGCAGCTTGAATTTGTTGAATCAAAGTTTTCGCCTTGTTGTAATATTCCGTCACAGACTCGTCTCCCTTCTTCAGACTTGAGAGAGCAAGCCTTGTTTGGATGATTTGAGCATTGGACCTGGCCGAGTAAAGGCGATGAAGCCTCTCCCAGATCTGCCGAGATGTGTCGCAGTCTAGAACCTGGACCATAACTTGCTCCGTCAGGGAAGCAGTTAGGATAGCAACCACAAGCTGGTATTTGGCTATCCATTCTTCAAAGGAAGCAACATTGTCGGCTGTAGGGTCTGGGCATGGGAGAGTGCCATCAACGAACCCTATCAACCTTTGTGAACGCAGGTAAGGGGTAATCTGACGAATCCAAATGGGAAAATTGGAAGGTGTGAGCTTGATAGTGTTTAGTGAAGAAAATTTTGGTAATAGAGAAGGGTTTGAAGGGGAGAGGTTTAAGGCAGCCATGGAGGCTTGAACCTGTTGTGAGATTGGTTGAATCCATATTAGCCAAGCTTAAGCAACGGTGGTTGCAGCTTTAGGCTCTGATACCATACTGAATATAATGATTGGATAATGATTGGAAAATTCTCCCTTGTATCCATTCATGAAACAGATGTCTATATAAATACAAACGTTTCGTGGAGAGGAGAAACAGTATTGGAAAACAGCTGTCCTTCTAGACCCTTTCTATTTTGTCTAAACATCAACGTCTTTGTGTGGATGGATACACAAGGTTTGGGCTTTGTCATTGGGCTGATTATCCTGGGGCTTCTTTCCTTCATCTTCATGTATGTGTTGTGGGCTAGTAGCAGGTGTACTTTAGGGTTTAGAGTTTTCTACATTGATTGATGCCGCTTCAAATGATGGATTAAAAGGAGAGGATGAGCAAAAAGAGGTGACTATTTTTCTATTTAGATACTCCCTATTAGGGTTGTCTTCTACCGTCACAATCTATTAGCAGTTACCTTTATTTTCATTCAGAGATCAAGTGTTTTTGATTGTTTGCTTTCTTATCTTTGTTTTCGGCATGTGCTCTTTTTAATAAATTTGATTGATTACTTCCAATTTGTCAGCCTCTAATAGTAATATGACTTTTAGAAAGTAGAATATGAGGTATATCCTTTAGATGCAAGTTTTGCTTTGGTTTTGACTTGGTTTGGTACTTGGTAGATGTTGCTTTACTGGATGTTGAGATTTGAGAAAGAGGGAACTGGTCTACAAATCTACATGTTAGTATGACTTGATATATTCTTTCCACAAAATCTTAATCTATTTTGTTTCCCATTCAAAAAGCCCATTCCTAAACAATGTAATTTGTAACCTCCAAATGCGGATTGACATGGAGGGAAAGGAAGGGTTTTGTATAATTAATGAATCATAATCTAACAATTTGAGTCAATTTGTTAACACTAGCTTCCTTTCTGTCTGCATCATATTAAATTAAACTGGGGTGAGGTATCTTAGTGGAAATATGTGGAATTAAGCATCTGTGTTGGAGTGACAGGGTTTTAGTTTCATTTGTGAAGGGAAATGAATTTTGTATGGTAAATGAGATGAGAAGGGTTTTGCTTAAAATTATGATTAATGAATCATATAATCTAACAATTGACTAAATTTAATTTGTTAACTTAGTGGGAAATATATATGTGGAATGAACCATTTGTGTTGGAGTGACAGTGGTTTTAATTTAATTTGTTTTTTAGGCTGAGAGGTAAACATATGTTGGAATTGATAAGAGGGAAGCACCTTGTATTTGTTGGAGACTTTTTTAATAGAAACATGTTGGAGTCTCTTATGTGTATACCAAGGAATTCATTGGAGGACAAGAGTAGATCTGGAAAACAAGAATTTCGCACAGAAGGATATTACTCTTTCATATTTAGGGTATATATTCTCATATTCCTTTTAAAACTCTAATTCCCTTTTTTTTGTTCTGTGAAGTAAATGCTTTAGTTTGCAAAGAAGATCCTTATCATATGACTGAGTATTACTGATTGGTTATATGATCTGTCAGGATTATAACTGCTTTGTGGAGTTCTTTCGGTCTCTGTTTTTGGTTCAAGAATGGGAAACACCTAATAGGGATGGATCAAAGAATGAGCCACTAAGGTTGGACTTAGTGGAAAGATCATCTGATAGATACAAAGATGCAGATATTCTCATTTCCAACTCTGGTCATTTGTGGACGCATAGCAAAACTTCAAGGGGGTAAAGCCTTTTTTTAGAATACATGTCTTTTGTTCTCCCCATTTAGTAGCATTGATGAAAGAACTTCTCATTTGTGCGGGAAAAACTACTATCAGGAAGGTAGCCATGTTTATGGTAAATTGAATGTAGTGGAAGCTAGCTTATCGGAGAGCAATGACTACATGGGGAAGATGGGTGGATACGTGAATCCATGGACCACCCAGGTTTACTTCAGGTGATTTTCTGCTGCTCACTTTAGGTATGTAAGTGGTTTTTTTATTTAAATTTACCTTGGTTGTGATTTTGATTGGGTTAATTCCTTTGTATTGATCTCTGATTTTGTTTGAAAAACAATCAACGGAAGATGCTCCATTTGGTGTTAATGGGTGTGGTTTGTTTTTACGCTATGAATAATAAGCGGTTATTATATCTTTTTGCAGGGTTGGAGAGTGGAACTCAGGTGGATGATGCGAGAAGGAAACTGAGCCCTTCAAGAATGAAAAGTACTTGTTACAGTACCGGAAAAGATGGAGATGACTCAGACCCGAAAATCAACTATGAGATCAACCACCAAATGAGCTTGTTGCACTCGCAGACTCTAGAGAAGTGGCAAGCTATCAAGGAATAGTAATTTTGATATTTGCAAGGTGAAAAGGATCTGGATGAAAGATCAAAATGTTGAATATTACATACCACACCTGGTGTTTTGAAAGTCCAAATGGGATAATTAGAGTTTCAAGTACATTTGTAGTGCAGTGAAGTCGTCAATAGGTTAGCCTTAATTAAGCCCTTTATCTTGCTAAATATTTATATATTTGTAATGTATTTTTGACTTTGATCTTGGTAAAGTTGCTTTATGATGGGTTTTATAAAAATTGGATGGAAATAGAAGTAATTTTGTACGTATGTAAAATTAAAATTCAATGTTTGTTTATTGATCTCTATGAAAAGTGCTAATATTATTTGGGTTGCAGTAATTCCAGACATCCGGTAGTTGTATTCACATATGCATCTGTATCCTATATCAAATGGTCAAGAAATTTTCGTTTGACTAAAGAAGCAAGGAGGGAGGAGCTGGAATTACCAAAGGTTGAGCGCGTGTGAAGCACGCATGGACAACTAGTATATTTAAAGGAGTAATTATTTTAAAAAAATCCATAAGTAACACCAAAAAGATAAACCACGTACGATGGAAAAAGAACGCGCCTAGTGACGCGCCCCCAAAAAACCCAGCTCTCACCAGTCCTAAACCTAAAAGCCGAACTCGAGCCACAAAGATCTCAAATATCACAATCAATCTTCCTGCAAATCTCAAGTTCATCTTGATTCAAAGCAAAAATGGGTATTGTCCCATCAATCTTAAGAGCTATCGGTACTGGATCTGGCAAAACTCGTGGTTCCTGGGGTGTTTTTGGGGCTTCTGTCTCTCTCTAGGGTTTCTGCCTCCTTGCTCAATCCTCTCAATCTCATGGAGATCCGTCAGTGTAATGATGTCTTTCTTCTGGGAGAGAGCCATGTCTCTCTCTATTGTTGGTCTTAATGGCCGATTTGACCCTTCCTGGTGCCTGCATATGGGGGCTTGCCAGACGGAGCTCTCTCACACACGAAGTTGGAGTCCGGATCTGCAACTGAAGCCTAAGCTTTGGATCCTGGACATGTATGATTTCTTTCCTAGTATTTACATATCTGAACTTCAGTTACTTGTTAAACCTCATCCACTTTGTTCTTTCTGGATTAACAAATCTTGCTATATAAACCTTCATTGTGACCGATTAATTGCACATCCACCAACTTTTTCTTCTGTCTCTACTAATACTCCTCGAGAAATCTCTTATGTCTTTCTTTGGCTACTCTGTATCACCATTTGCTCGGCTATGGCGAGCGACACACCCTCTAAAGGGAAGGGGAGTCTCTCCAGAGCTCCACCGACACCCAATAAAAAATCACCTAACGGGAAGCCTTCGGGTGACACCCCTAACCAAAAACCACCAAAGAAAATCCCAAAACCAGACAAGGGAAAAGCCAAAATTGTTCTGTCCTCTTTCTTCAACCAACTGCAACAATTTCAACCAAAATATAGGTTTCACACAGATGCCATTCTTTATGGGAGGGCATTTGGAAACCCAATCGAATTCAAAAAGCTGGAATCCAAGCTTTCCTTTGACTGGAAAGGTATCTGTGGTGACTTACAACTGATTGAGTTGCCAAACCGTTGGTTTGAGGCTTGTTTCTCAGACCCTCAGGACCTCTTGAGTGTTTGGGAGGCTCGGCCTTTCCATGTTTTTGGTCAACTGATTATCCTTAGACCAAAACATGATTCCTTTGATCCCCTCAATGAGAATACAACTAGCCTTGACATGTGGGTTAGAATCACTTCTATCCCTGAAGCATACAAAAAACCTGCTGCTATCCAAACCATTATCAAGCATAATGAGTTTGGCAAAATTATCAAGGTTGACACAACTGTCGACCCTAATGCAAGATATGGGAGAGTTTGTGTCAATCTTGATATTGCTAAAAAAATTCCAAATACTATCCTCATTCCAGTAAATACTAACCAAGTCTCTGCACACATATCAAGTATTAATAACCAAATTACAACACAAAAGAATACAAGTGGCCTAAAATCTGACCATCCTCCAAAGCATAAATCCATGAAGCTTGTGACTTACCAGCTACGGATAAATCAACTTGGTACAGCAACGCTCACAAACTCTAGAATTTTACAATGCTATCCTACAACATACAAACAAATGGATAACTTATTTACCATAGATTTATTCATCTGTCAAATAAGGAACTGTAAGAAAATACCCATAATTATTAATCACAATGACAAAACAAACTATCTATTATGGAATCTAATACCTATGAACAAGGCACACCCTATTAACATCTCTTTCAAAGTACAATAAAAAACATGAAACTAAGCTTCTGGAATGTTAGAGGACTAGCAAGGAAAAACATTTGGACACAGATAGACTAAACATGCAAAAATGAACATATACAAATACTGGCTTTAGCAGAAACCAAGATTAGAACACACCCGAAAGAATCATTTTGGCGACATGCGGGTTTTGATAACTTATGCTTTTGCCCTGCGGTAGGCATGTCTGGAGGTCTGTGTCTTCTTTGGAAATCTTCACACCTTAATAACGACACATTCGAGATCACGAGAGCGGAAGAACGTTATATTCTGGCAAAATATAGTAATTACAGTCTTCAAATGACTATATCAATTTTATTTGTATACGCACCCCCGCACCACACCCAGAAAACATAGTTCTGGAATGAACTCTCTACAATAATCCTAACGAACCCGTACCCATGTATTATAGTTGGAGATCTTAATGAGATTCTCTGTAACGCGGACAAATTAGGTGGGATGCCCCCTACTTCTGCAAGGTTTAACAGACTCACAGACTTTATCCTAAGGCATGACCTTATTGATCTCCCCACAACTGGAAACCAATTTACCTGGAGGAAAAGCTCAAGAGCGGAACAAAATACATATGAAAAATTAGACCGAGTTCTAGTGCATAAGAACATTTACGCACTCCTGCCAAATCTTATTACAAAAAATCATGCCTTCACAACCTCGGATCACGCACAAATTTCATTAGAATTAATTCCAAATGAAATACCAATTATGCAACCCTTCAAATTTGAACTTGCATGGACGAAACATAAAGACTATGAAAATCTAGTTAGGCAAGCTTGGCGTCTCAACCCATAAGGATCCAATTTATTTAAACTTGTCAAACGTCTGCAAGAACTAAAGAAAAAAAGCAAGCTCTGGAGCAAAAAAACATTTGGAAATATATTTGCGCAGATCGCCAAAACAGAAATGGAGCTTCAACAACTACAAACCCAATTGTTCATAAGGTATGACATTAACATTGACACAAAGCATAAACGTCTACTCAACAAGTACAACAAATTAGTAAGCTTTCAAAAAACATACTGGGGTCAGCGTGCTAAGAAGATACATCTGAAAATAGTTGACACTAACTCAAAATACTTCCACCGGGTTGCAACAGGAAGGAGAAATAGAAACATCATAAAAACATTTACAACAAAGGAAGGAGAGGTACTGAACACTGCAACTCGAATCAGAAATGAAATTAAAGCAGACTTCTTACATCGTTATTCAGCCACTCCGGCGGCACAAGAACATTGTCAACTACTACAACACATCACGACAGAAGTCACTAATGTCGATAATGAATGGTTGACCAAACCAATTACAAACTCCGAGATCAAAACTGCAGTCTTCTCCTTGGCAGGTGATAAATCGCCTGGCCCAAACAGCTTTCCTGCTGGATTTTTTCATACATATTGGCACATTGTTGGACCTTCAGTCATAAAAGCCACCAAAGGTTTTTTTTCGAGTGGAAGAATCCTAAAACAAATAAATCACACATTCATAGCACTAATACCCAAATGTGACAACCCGCAAACAGCATCTAATTTTAGGCCTATTAGTCTTTGCACTACCATATACAAAATTATATCCAAGATCCTAGCAACCAGACTACGTCATATACTCCCAAAAATAATCCACCCACTACAAAGTGCATTCATAGCTAAACGATCTATCTAGGACAATATTCTAATAGCAAATGAGGTATTCCACTCTTTTCAACATAAAAAAGGAGCAACAGGCTGGATGGCTGTCAAACTTGATATGGAAAAAGCATTTGATATGGTTAGGTGGGATTTTCTTCTTCACATACTGGAGAAATTTGGTTTCAGTAACAGATTCTGCGACTGGATTAAGGAGTGTATATCAACGGTCACCTACTCGGTACTTGTTAACAATGAACAAACAGAAATATTCTCCCCATCAAAGGGACTGAGGCAAGGTGACCCTCTATCACCATATCTATTCCTTTTGGTATCTGAAGTCCTTGCTAGAGGACTACAATATGAATCTCAAAAACCCAGAAGCCACCTAGGAATCTCTATCAAAAGAGGATGTGACAGAATTCCATTTCTTGCTTTTGCAAATGATATTATTATTTTTGCAAGGGCAACTAAAAAAGCATGTGAGCAAATAAATACAATCACACAGGATTTCTGTAGACATTCTGGTCAACGAATTAATTTTCGCAAATCAGCATTCCATACGACAGATAATACAGAAGACGTAATAAAAACTAATATTGCACATGAACTCAATATAGAATACACATACAATCTAGGAAAATACTTAGGATGCTCTGTCATTACCAGTAAAGTCACAAATTCCACCTTTGAAGACATCATAAACGCTGGGAAAACTCAACTTACAAAATGGACTGCAAATAACCTATCACAAGCAGGTAGGAGCACGCTCATAAAAGCCAACTTATCTGCCAAACCACTACACATTATGCAATGCTTTCTTCTACCCGCACATATACATAAAGAGTTGGACAAGATCAACAGAAACTTCCTTTGGAATAAAGGCCCGAAGCACAAACCCCTCATCAGCTGGTATGAAATATGCAAGTCCCATACTAATGGTGGTTTGGGTATTCGGCTATCGGAAGACATGAATAAATCCCTACAACTAAAGTTACTGTGGAAACTACTAGCTGAACCAAATAACCCATGGGTAAGACTGGTATCTCAAAAATATCTACGAAACAATAACATACTCCAATATGAGAAAAAAGGAATTGTATCGTGGCAATGGTCAAAACTAACATCCCTATTGCCTCTTTTCAAGAAAGGACTACGTTGGGGCGTTGCTAATGGAAAATCAATAAATTTTTGGCTTGACAGATGGGCGGGAGATGAACCGCTCTTGTCCAAGGCCATAAACGTAAACCTAATTGATAGCCATTTGACGGTGGATAACTTTATCAATACAGATAAGAATTAGGATACTGACAAATTAAGAAACACCTTGGGTAATAATATAGACAATGACTCCCTTACAACAATCTGCCAAATCCCAATACCTAAAAATATACATCAAGATAGGCTCTACTGGACATATAGTAAAAATGGATGGTTCTCTACAGCTTCCGCAATCGACCTAATTCAAACCTTAAAAAATCACTCTTAAGCTGATCTTTCATGGATTTGGAAACTAGATGTACCTTCAAAAATAAAAAATTTCCTGTGGCGAATTAGTAAGAATGGCCTCCCCACGTCAGTAAAACTAGCTGCGCGAGGTGCTGGTATTCCCACTGACTGCCCACTATGTGACATGAATTACGAAGACATCGACCACTTTTTATTCACTTGCCCCCACATGAAACATACACTTCAGCTGCTTTCCCCAAAAATCAGCAACACCCTCAAAAACGCCTACGAAACCACGTCTAATACGCATGACACAATAACCACTCTCTACACCAGCTTGGGTAAAGCAGAGTTCTCCAAACTGGCCACAGCCTGGTGGTGCTCTTGGTTTTTTAGGAACAAAACCCTATTTGAAAACCATAGATCACAAGTACAAACAATAGTTTCTCACATACAAAACCAGTTGACAAGCTGGGAAAAAGCAAAGATTGATGACCTGGCCATGGACACTAATCCAATGACAACTACCCCTAAACCACAAAAAGTGCGACACCGACGACATAAATGGATAAAACCCCGTCCTCATTGGTATAAGCTAAACTTTGACGGAGCATTTTCTTCTAACAACTACGGCTCCTATGGGTTTCTTATCCGTGACAACCTAGGTGGGGTTCTGTATTCAGAATCTAGAATCTCCATTATTCCTTCTGTAATTGGATCCGAATGCTATGGATTATGGAAAGGCATTCTAAAAGCACATGATTTACGATTAGATAAACTTTGTATTGAAGGGGATAATCTTAGCATCATCAACAACCTTCGTACTGGATTATCCAGTCATGGTGAAATTGAGCTGTTATTATCTGATGCTCTTATAGTTATGTCCCGTCTGTCAGAATTTGAGATTTCTCATACTTTTAGGGCTGGTAATAGTGCTGCTGACTGTCTATCTCACATCGGAATTGACTTCTCTGGCTTGTCTGTTCCCCCTGATGTAGCTCTCAGTGAAATCATCCGAAAGGATGCTCTTAGCTAGTTCGCTATGCGTACGGCTAAATATTTTCTTGTTAAAAAAAAAGTTTAAACAAAACTATTTTCAATTTCCATGACTCTCCCAAAACCAGAAGCAAAAACGACAGTGAGTCTTTGCGCTCTCCCGCAATCTTGGAACTCGTGGCACATCTTGGTTCTTCATCGACCTCTCTGCTAGATGTCGCCTTGTATGGGTTGACTGGGTTTTTCTTTCTTCTCCATTGATTTGTGTTATAGTGTATTGCTTGTATTGACGGTTTTCCGTCTGCCGACTTGATCGGCCATCGAGTTTCATATTTGTCTGAACTCGAATTCTTACCTAATAAAAAAAAGCAAAAATGACAGTTGAATGTTGAAGGGGCGAAAGGCGATGAAGGTCTCTCAAAGACTCAAACCATCTACCTCCCTCCATCCTCAATGCCCCCTTTCCCTCTATCCATTTCTCCCTATCATATACTCATATTCACCGCGTCGTTGCTTATCCATCTCCTCTTAGTCGCTGACAAATAGAGAAACGACGATGGAGGAGTTTAGAAAGGGAGACCGAGAGTTTCCTATAGAATATGGTTTTTGCATTTCTTTTATCTTCATTCCACATGTGAATTTTGATTTAAGACTTGATGTTTTTCGATATTTTGTTCTGAGTATATTTTAGGGTTAGGTTGTGCATCCATTCCATCAATGCTCTGACCGTGATTCTATATCCAATGGTTGGTGATGAGAGGCATGAGAAATTGATCTTTCATGGTTACTTGCAATATATATAAACTCTGGTAAGAGAAAATGATGGTTCAAATCGAACAATTGAGAGAGAAAAATTAATGTTGTTCTTACCGAAACAAAATGTAGTCGTGATCCTAGTGTAAAAACTCGAAATTTTAAAATATATTTTCTAGACTAAGATTTAATTCCCGATTAAATATTGATTCATATTTGATTTAAATTCTAAAGAATTTGGAAAATTTTTGAAAATCTCCGTCTTCGATCAATTTATTTTATTTTATTTCTTTCGAAACGAATTTCTGCATAAATATGAATTGGATTTAAAAAACGGATTTTTGTTCCGCTTTCCTAATTCGAGACTTGAAAATATTTTTTTTTCGGACGTCGTTATTATTTCGGAGTTTAAAAAAAATTCATTTGAACTAGGTCGGGATAGGTTGAGATAGCAGGTTTCGTGATTCGTTTTGGGGAATTTGAAATTTGGGTTTTAGGGACCACCTAATCCTGTTTTCTTCCCCTTCCTTCACCCACATTCAGAGACTACTCCTCCTTCACTCGGCAGTAGCAGCACAGCAGGACCAGCCTTCCTCTCCAGCTCCCCTTTTTCCGTTAAATCACAGCTTCCTCCCACCTTCCCCTCACCCACCTTTTCCCTCCATTTTCGGATGAGGCCAAACAACCCCTTGCGCTGCACACCCTCCCCTCCAGTCCCGTTTGAAACAGCTCTTCCCCTTTGCTTTAAATCGGATCCCTGTAGGCTTGCAAAACTCATACGCCACACTCCTCCCTTTCTCCATTCTCTCTCTGTTTCAATCTCCATCCAAGCAAACCCCTCTTTGGCCCCTCTGAACACTGCAGCCACGAACAACCACCACCAGCTCCTCCTTGTCTTCACCCCACCCACCACCAAACTGACCCTTCCTCTCCTCTTCGGGCAACCAGCCACCGAGCACCTCCATCGCCGAAGCCTCGTCCCCTGTTTCTCCTTCTGAAGTCGCCGAAGCACTCACCACTCTCTCCTCCATTTCATTCGAAGCAGCAGCAGCCAGAATCCCGAGGCTCTCCTTCCTCCGACGTCCGAGCCACTAGAAGTAGCCCGGGAGCCCAACACCGCCCTTCTCCTCCTCTCTCCCCTGTTTCGCGTAAGAAAGCGGTATGAACTTCTTACCTCGGTTTCCGGACGAAATCCGCGTAAGGGTCCGCCTTTATAACCCATTGTCTTCAACCCAGGTCCCAGGTGTCTTCCCTCACCTCCGGCGAGCCTAGTCGAGCCCGATCGAGCGTTTTCCGGCGAGATCTCGAGACCTCCTTTTCTTCGAGTTGGGTTCGTTCCTTTTCTTGTTCCTTGGTTGTCGGGAAAGCAAGGGTGAGTGAGAGAGAGCTCGGGGTGGGAGCGAGGGACGCCGGCGAGGTCCTCCTGCTCCTTTCCTTTCTCCGATTTCGATTTGCAGAGAACGGGTGAGGAGAGTGGCCGGTCCGATTTTCTCTTTCTTTTCCTTATTTTTTTCCGGTTTGGCCGCTTTAAAATCTTCCGGTTCGGTTTTTTTCTCAAAATCAGATTGAGGATTTGGTGATTGGGCCGGGATTTGGGCTGGGCTGACGGGCCGGTTTTTTAAAAATTGTTATGTTAATTTTATTTATCAACCTATTAGTATTTTATTTACTATTTATTTGTCTATATAATTACTTATTTATTTAATTATTTATTACATTATTATTTATTTCTGATTTAATTATTCATTTATTTAATTATGATTTTTTTATAGTTTATTATTTAGATAATTGTTGGGTTGTATTTATTTGTTTAATTAGTTGGTTGTTTAATTTGTTAATTTAATTGCTATTTAATTTATGGATTAGGTGATTGTTATTATTATATAATTCTAATTATTTATTTAATTATTTATCTGAATTATTTTGTTATTTAATTAATTTCGGATTTATTTAAATGTTTAATAAAATGATTAGTTGATTTATTACTTGATGGGTTATATGCAGACCTATTAATCGGGTCGTTCGGGTCGGGTCATTTCGGGTTCCGTGTAAAACGGGTCCCGGGTAGATATGGGTTGATTTGAACTTGGGTTTGATCCCGTTTCGGGTTAAATCGGGTCGATTTCGGGTTTGGCAATTTTTTCTTTTTTAAATTAAAAAAAATCATGATTTGGTAATTTTGCGATAATTTTAAAATGATAAAATTAAAGAAGTGGTTCATAAGTTTTAGTGCTTGTAATTATATACTATATTTGATCTAAAATATTTGATTTTTATTATTTCTTGTAATTTTTAATAAAATTTAAAAATATATAAATATCAAATTTTTAAATAATTTTTTAAAAATAATTTCATGCGATTGGTAATAAGCATAGAATTGTTTTAATATTTTTTAAAGTTTTTATCTTCTTAAAAAAATGTGATAAAAAATCAAAAATCATATACTATCGATCGAATGGAATATTACACAATACAAATAAATATAAAAGTTGATTTGAAAATAAAAGATCAAGTGATTGTAATTATAAAACGTAATAAATTTGAATCTCCATAAAAAAAAAATTAAGCATATATAATTATAAATCAATCGGGTCACCGGGTCAATCGGGTAAAAATTACCGGGTCAATCGGGCCACCGGGTCTAAACCCAAATGACCCGGAAAATTACAGGGTACTTCGGGTTCGGGTCCAAAAAAATTTCCGGGTCAAAAAAATCGGGTCTTCACCCAGAATTTACCGGGCGTACGAGTCGGGTTTCCGGGTCAGGTTGTGTTTTGACAGGTCTAGTTATGTGTTGATATCTAAATGGTTGGTTTTAAAAAGCTATTGTTTGAAATGTTTCTCAAATTGTTGGAATTTATTTAAAACATTAGAATAATGATTTTTGAAGAAAAATGAATTATGTCGGACTTGATTTAATAATATTATACTATGAGATTAATCTAAGGTTTTGAAATGTCCTAACTATGCCGGATTATTTTGATACAAATGAGATTTAAAGAGTGGTTTGAGGAAATGATATGAGATGTTACATGATGAGAAATGATGACTTGAGATGATATATGACGATATGAGATGGATGAGATGATATGAGAAGGAGATGAAATAAGATGGCTTGAGATGATCTGAGAATGAGATGATATATGACGATATGAGATGATTGAGAAAATGATGATGATGTTATGGAATTGAGTCCTTCCTGTTTATATGAGTCATGGCCATTGACTGCATCAGAACATAGACTTATGCATGATTGTATTGCTTGCTCGATGATATGTGACCTGTTGGATCTGCTTGTCATATTGTTGAATTGCTTTTGGATTCCACTCTTCTCTAGGTAAGTTCTCCGGGACTTACTCAAATGATTGGACCTCATGCTTGGGTATCATGTAGTATGTTAGGTGTTGCATTGTGCATTTCATATAGTATCCTGCTTAGGTTTTGCATAAATGTATGAACATATTTATTCTCCATGCGTTTGGTAGAAACAATTGTAAGTCGTGAATCTAGGGTATTTGCTAGGGTCATAGGACGACCCAGCCCCATCTGGTTGGTACCTAATCGAGTCATGTCATACGAGTCTGATTATATGAGCATGATTATGGATATTATCGAGATATTTACATGAGCATGATATGGACACTATATGGTCTCTGATATGACCTGGTCTCTACGTCTAGGTATGGGCAAAGAGTGGTCTCTTTACCTAGGTAGCGGTATAGAGTGGTCTCCACCCTAGGTAGCGGCATGGAGTGGTCTTCATACCTAGGTAGCGGTATGAAGTGGTCTCCATACCTAGGTAGCGGTATGGAGTATTATCCACCCTAGGTAGTGGCGTGGATGAGTCGCCCATTGGTTTAGGCATGATTATGAGTGGGATATGTCACTTGGCACATTCTTTGGGTCATTTACCACCTTTCTTCACACACACATATATATATATATATATATATATATATATATATATATATATATATATATATATATATATATATATATATATATATATATATATCATGTCAGTATGCTTGTGTGTTTAAATTTCCAAGACAGCATTAAAGCATCTTTATTTAGGTATAGGATACATTCTACGTGGCCTCAGCGACGTCTCCAGGGCGCGCATGAGTGGTTTGACCTTGACTTGTGATACAGTTTCAAGTACCCGCTCCCTTTTGCTTGATGATTGCTGATTGATGGGGCTAGCCATGGCGTGTTTTGGATAGACTAACTCTTCACCACTTGTACTTTATTTTGGTATTACTCGTATTTCTGTTTTGACCTAACTCCGTCGTGGCGACCTTGTATTTAGCAATTCGTATTTCTATTTTTACTTGGTTGTTTTAGACTTAAATGTTTTCACGCAAATTAGCAAATAGGGCAGGTAATGATGTGTAAACACCGGGTCCCCAGTGGACCGTACACAAATTTAGGGTTTGAAATCCCTACTTTCAAAACTTGACCCCTTGGTTTTATATCAACCCGTATTTGAATGGCAAGATCCGAGCGAAGGTATCAATTCCTTCAAAACATAACCCACGTTCTATAACTCAGGCCGTTACACCTAGATAACATATGACGTACGAAAACATATTCCACAACTTCAGGAAATCCTTGTGAAGAATAAAGCTAGATCTGCAATACCTCCTTCAGCCTTCAACGTCTAATTTATATTAGAAGGAGTATTCCTTGCGCACCAACTCTAACAAAAGATATTGAGTCGGTGTTCAGTCATCCAATAAGTTCTTCTTCACTCGAGCCCATGCATTGTATATTTGATCCCTCGAAGTCACGGTTGTTAGCTCATCGTAACGCAACTTAGTAAGCACATCTTTCGGTCTCGCCCCAGCCATAGTGATGTTTTTAATGTCATTCATTTGATCCGCGTTCAAACGCCCGGTGATTGAATGACCTACTAACATAGGAGGATGCTCGTGGTTGTGAACACCGTGTACCACCCTGACTATCCAACTACCTCTTGGATACTGTAACACCCCCTTTTAAATCCCAAGGGAGCGTTACAGCGCCAGTGAATCCGCAGACTTTAATGGCTTTGCATTCACCTGAGGCTTATAGGGACATGCAACCATGCTCCCATAAACAAGATGATACTTTAGGCAGTTGAATAAAATAATGCGGAAGTAAATTACATATCAATGTTTGAAATATCCAATCACAACAACATACCTAAAAATACCAAAACCATCAAGTATAAAAGAACTCCAAAATAGCTCAAAACCAACGTAGCGTTGCGAAAACTTTAAAGGTTTAGAAATTTCAGTTTTAAAGGTCTATTGAGGATAGTCTTTTTCCTTCCGCTCTCTCCTGCTCCTTTGCTCTTACTAGACCTGTGGAATATGGTCTGGTGTTTCGTGAGAACGAAGGACACCAGCCATCCAATAAATAGGATGGTTAGTACAATTAAGACTAGCAAATGATAGGGAAAATGTTCATACTTTTAACCATACAGTGACCATGAAACGGTATGATAAATAGCTAAGGAAAAATTAAGAGTATTTAATGTGGAAACTGGTAAAAAGGCAAACTTTCAAACATGACTCGGATGATCGTGAGGATCGATGATATGATAAGATAGAGAATTATGACTCGAATAATAGTGAAGTATAATATACCGGAATTGATCACCTATTAAAAATCTCAATAATAACAATAGTGTAAATATGTATATAACACAATATAAAACGTAGTGACACGGGTCCAGACTCAACTAGGACTGCGACCTGAGACTTTGAAGTCTAATCGTACGTAGGGGCACGGGTCCAGACTCAACTAGGACTGCGACCTGAGACTGTTTGAAGTCTAGATATTCCATGGAACCTTTTAGATTGGGCTTTACACTATTCCCAACCTGCGAGATAGCTCTTGCACTGACTTTAAGTCAATCCACACCACGTGAGATGCACATCTTAATTATAACAGCTTTAACATTTAATACTAGGTGATCATAATAACGACATTAAACCAACGAGGACGTACAAGCACGGATATTTCAATAGATCTTAATATCACATGCTATTAATTTGCATGAAAGAAACAAGCAGAAATTCATGCAATTAGAAAGATGAAAATGAGCAATTTTCACTTATCTCGAGTTATAAACAAATAACATATTTAATACACATATCACTATAATTAAATTAATAATTGCACATTTATTTATACTCATGTCAATTTATGAATAAGGAGATAAATTACATCAAGCAGACAGATATGCAATTTATCGAAACTGGCAAGGAAATTGGCCACAGGGCCGCATTCGACACAGAAGAATAAGAAGGCACGCCAAAAGAAAATCACGAAACATGCAAAGGGCATTGAACGAAATCACTTGCCTTGATTCGGAGTTGCAAGCTTTTGACTTAAGTGGTTGGTCGGACTCGAATTCCTTCGTATGGGCGAGCCTAGTCTCTGCAAATTAATGGAGTTGGAAGCAATTTATGCCCAAATAAAAGTACGGGTTAGAATCTGAAATTTTAAAAACTGGGAAAGGGCATAATTTGATAAAACTGAAAGTATGGGAGGTTTAGCGCGAATAACCTTCTTCAACCTTCAACCCGTCACTGCATTCAACATAGGTTCTCGGCGAGGTTCCGGCTCCACTTCGGCGAGGGCTTGCGGCTTCGATAGACCTCGGAATGACACACTACCGGTAGCTACGGATTCGTGGCAATACGGTGCACCTCTCGATGGTGGCTCGTTGCTCTGGCAGCGTCTAATGGCGGCAGACGAGGGCGGCAAAGATGGCTCCGACGAGGTCGAGTTCGAAAATTGGGTTTTCTGAATCGGGATATTTTTGTGGAAAACTTGTGAGGGGAAATGTAGCTAGAAGGGTTTAGAACACAATGGGATAGGTTAGAAGCTTGGATTTCGTCTCTACAGAATGAATTCCGGGGAATACCGAACCCTTGTATTTATAGTCGATGTCAACCAGAGCCGAATTGGATTGAATTGAATCTCAGAAGATAACCCCAAATCCATATAAAAGCTATCTAATTGATCAATTTGATAAAATCTATCTTATTTAACGGTTTTGATAAAATTTTCGAATTGGGGATAAACTTATTTCGGATCCGTTTGAAATCGAAATCACAAATTGATTAATTAGATAGCTTTTATATGGATTTGGGGTTATCTTCTGAGATTCAATTCAATCCAATTCGGCTCTGGTTGACATCGACTATAAATACTAGGGTTCGGTATTCCCCGGAATTCATTCCGTAGAGACGAAATCCAAGCTTCTAACCTATCCCATTGTGTTCTAAACCCTTCTAGCTACATTTCCCCTCACAAGTTTTCCACAAAAATATCCCGATTCAGAAAACCCAATTTTCGAACTCGACCTCGTCGGAGCCATCTTTGCCGCCCTCGTCTGCCACCATTAGACGCTGCCAGAGCAACGAGCCACCATCGAGAGGTGCACCGTATTGCCACGAATCCGTAGCTACCGGTAGTGTGTCATTCCGAGGTCTATCGAAGCCGCAAGCCCTCGCCGAAGTGGAGCCGGAACCTCGCCGGGAACCTATGTTGAATGCAGTGACGGGTTGAAGGTTGAAGAAGGTTATTCGCGCTAAACCTCCCATACTTTCAGTTTTATCAAATTATGCCCTTTCCCAGTTTTTAAAATTTCAGATTCTAACCCGTACTTTTATTTGGGCATAAATTGCTTCCAACTCCATTAATTTGCAGAGACTAGGCTCGCCCATACGAAGGAATTCGAGTCCGACCAACCACTTAAGTCAAAAGCTTGCAACTCCGAATCAAGGCAAGTGATTTCGTTCAATGCCCTTTGCATGTTTCGTGATTTTCTTTTGGCGTGCCTTCTTATTCTTCTGTGTCGAATGCGGCCCTGTGGCCAATTTCCTTGCCAGTTTCGATAAATTGCATATCCGTCTGCTTGATGTAATTTATCTCTTTATTCATAAATTGGCATGAGTATAAATAAATGGGCAATTATTAATTTAATTATAGTGATATGTGTATTAAATATGTTATTTGTTTATAACTCGAGATAAGTGAAAATTGCTCATTTTCATCTTCCTAATTGCATGAATTTCTGCTTGTTTCTTTCATGCAAATTAATAGCATGTGATATTAAGATCTTTTGAAATATCCGTGCTTGTACGTCCTCGTTGGTTTAATGTCGTTATTATGATCACCTAGTATTAAATGTTGAAGCTGTTATAATTAAGATGTGCATCTCACGTGGTGTGGATTGACTTAAAGTCAGTGCGAGAGCTATCTCGCAGGTTGGGAATAGTGTAAAGCCCAGTCTAAAAGGTTCCATGGAATATCTAGACTTCAAACAGTCTCAGGTCGCAGTCCTAGTTGAGTCTGGACCCGTGCCCCTACGTACGATTAGACTTCAAAGTCTCAGGTCGCAGTCCTAGTTGAGTCTGGACCCGTGTCACTACGTTTTATATTGTGTTATATACATATTTACACTATTGTTATTATTGAGATTTTTAATAGGTGATCAATTCCGGTATATTATACTTCACTATTATTCGAGTCATAATTCTCTATCTTATCATATCGTCGATCCTCACGATCATCCGAGTCATGTTTGAAAGTTTGCCTTTTTACCAATTTCCACATTAAATACTCTTAATTTTCCCTTAGCTATTTATCATACCGTTTCATGGTCACTGTATGGTTAAAAGTATGAACATTTTCCCTATTATTTACAGGTCTAGTAAGAGCAACGGAGCAGGAGAGAGCGGAAGGAAAAGGACTATCCTCAATAGACCTTTAAAACTGAAATTTCTAAACCTTTAAAGTTTCCGCAACGCTACGTTGGTTTTGAGCTATTTTGGAGTTCTTTTATACTTGATGGTTTTGGTATTTTTAGGTATGTTGTTGTGATTGGATATTTCAAACATTGATATGTAATTTACTTCCGCATTATTTTATTCAACTGCCTAAAGTATCATCTTGTTTATGGGAGCATGGTTGCATGTCCCTATAAGCCTCAGGTGAATGCAAAGACATTAAAGTCTGCGGATTCACTGGCGCTGTAACGCTCCCTTGGGATTTAAAAGGGGGTGTTACAGAAGATGGTATCAGAGCCAACTCCGGGCTTGGAGGTGCGCTGAGAGTATGCCTGGGTACGCTCCTCATGGAGGGCAGTTCCTTGGGCTTGACGGGGTCGTTAGCACTTTGAATGGGGGAGAATGTAACACCCCCGTCTCACATCGGATATCATAAAGATGTTGTGAGTGATTTATAAATGATTCAAGCCCTACCCATGTCACAAGAGCTCTTCCTTTTCAGGCTCCAAGTGAGGACAACGGACCTGAGAGGGCTAGGTGGCATGGGCTGGCGCCTCTTGAGACCCCGGGTCTTACAGATACTCTCGACAATCCAACTCAAATTTGCATTTGCTTTTTTTTTTTCCAATTCTGGTATCGAGAACGATATCTTCATCATCGCCATTTCCAACAACCTGCCAAAGACTCTTTTGATACTTCTCATAGTGCTCACAAGTTAAAACTATTTTTCCATCCCTCCTATCCGAACTATTTCACCACTTGAACGTGGTAATCACAAAGTTTTTTTAGCTCTCTTACATGCCCGATTTCACCGAATTCATATCAGGTCACACTAATATAATCGATTTCAATTTGTCTATTTTCAGAAAATAATCGTACAATGCTAAAGATAAATACTAAATCAATCATCTAATCTAAATGAATATAATTGCATATAATATAAATAAACATAAAAGCGTTCAAATAACAAAATAAAACAAACATACCCGTTCGTTCTCTCCTTCGCTATTAGATCTATTTTATATATATAGCAGACATATTTTAATGTTTTTGATGATGAAAATGATTGAGGAGAGAATATTTAATTGTGGGGTAAAAGTGGTATATTTAATTACGAATTTATAGAGTGGAGAGAAAACTAGTCATTGCTTACAATGACTATTTTTAGCTATGTGCACCCTAGGTGCGTGTAAACTAACTAGTTGTTACATCAATGACTAGTTCTTCTTCGCACCTAGGGTGCGCATAATAAAGGGGGAGCGACTCGAATGGTGAAACGCACGTAAGGTTCATTTACGAGTGCACAACAAGATCCAGTGTCGGATGGGAGTTGGAAACCCAAGTGTAGGAGGTGTGCAACTTTCGCATCTATTCTTCGCAGACAACCTAGTGTTGTTCGGGGAAGCTACAAAGGAACAGGGGGAGGTGATGAAAGCTAGCTTGCCTTGAGAAATTCTGCAATGCTTCGGGAGAATGAGTGAACTTTGCTAAGAGCTCGATCTTCTTTTCTCACAATGTCCCAGCTGCAATCAAGGGGGAGATAAGCATGGCCATCCCTATTGTGACTGAGTTTGGAAGGTATCTTGGAGTAAACACAGCTTGTGGAAGACTGTCTACGAGAAGATTTAACTTCCTCCTAGATAAGGGGGCTAAGAGAAGGTAGGGGTGGAAAGCACGAACTTTATCATTGGCAGGTCGAGTTACATTGGCTAAATCGGTTCTAACAAGTCTTTCGGTCTACTACAATGCAATTGAATTATGTTCCTCGGGGAGTTTGTGACGCTATAGACAAGGTCGTGAGGGGTTTCGTTTGGCGATCAACAGCGAATCACCGACGAATTCATCTCCTCCGAAAGGAGGTCTTGTATGCGCCGATGACAGCCGGAGGGCTGGGAATCCGCCCGATGAGGGAAACGAACCAAGCCGTGCTTGCGAAACTCAGCTGGAGAACCTTGCAAGACCCGACATCCCTCTGGAGCCGAATGATTCGGGGCAAGTACTGCAGTGGCAGAGTGTACATCGATATGTTTGAACGAAGGGCCAGTGCGTCAAATCAGTGCGCAGGAATCATGCACGGGGCGAGCTTGCTGACCCCAAGACTGAGAGTCGACATTGCAAACTGTAGAAGCACTTTGTTCTGGACCCACCCTTGGTTATAAGAAGCACCTTTTGAAGAAGTGGCGACTCAACCGGTGCTGGAGGAAATGGTTGGGCAGACGGTAGAGGAAGTGTGGGAGGGGGAAGACTGGAATTGGGAATTGTTATCGAACTACCTCCCTGCAGAAATCAGGCTCAAACTGCACTCAATTAGGGTGAGTAACCAGGCAGATAGGAATGACTCGGTGTATTGGGGGTTCACAACGTCTGGGAGATTTACAACAGCATCCGCAATGCAACAGTTAAGAAAGGAGGGTGGGTTGTCTCATTCACCAGGATGGATCATGGAGTCACGTTTGGAAGATCCCGACATAACAAAGAGCGCGAACCTTTACGTTCTTGACAGCCCACGACGCCATTTTGTGCAATGCTAACAGGTTGAAGCACCACCTATCAAACTATGCCACATGCCCAAGGTGTGGCCTGGAGGAAACTTGTATACACATACTGCGGGATTGTTACTGGGTTGGACAAGAATGACTTCAGCTGTCCAACAACAATCTCCCATCCAACTTTTTCGTCCCATCGAGCATACAAGAATGGGTATTCCAAAACATCAAGAAGGGGGATAGATGGAGCTCCGTGTTCACAACCATGTTGTGGATGACATGGAAGGCTCGAAATGGATTAGTCTATGACAGCATAGACAAGATTCGAGGGGTCAAGTATGGTGTATGGAGAACGGTGTCGAACTTTTTCCATGCCCGTGCCAAGACCAAGAGACCGGAGAACAGAGACGAACGCAACCAAAGAGCCACTCCCAACTGGTCACCACCCGAGGTAGGTTGGACCAAACTTAACACGGATGGTGCCTCGAAGGGCAATCCGGGTTTAGCAGGAGGAGGGGGAATATTCAGAAACGACCAAGGCGTGTTTATAAGGGCCTTTGCATTTCGGTGTGGCGTTTGCTCAGCCCTTGATCGCGGCAGAGCTGTGGGCTGTTTTACATGGCCTCAAGATTGCAAAGGAGAGGGGGGTTACAAAGATTGTGCTGGAAACAGATAGCTCCACCCTTTATGATATGCTGAAGCAAAAAGGAGACAAGAACTATGCTCACCAGCAGCTAGCCATCTGCTGTCGGCACCTGTTGGAAGACACCTCTTGGGACTACAAGGTCCTTCAAGTCAACCGAAGAGCCAACAAAGAGGCTGATCTGTTGGCAAATTTGGAGGTTAGCTCTATAGAGCCTTTCACACACTATTTTTCTGTGCCTCTAGGCCTTGCTACAACTGTATCGCCACTCTCCCTGAGTGAGCCCAATATCTAAATTTATCAATAAAAGCATAGGGCCTTAGCCCTCGTTTGATGACCCCAAAAAAAAAAAACGAGTGCACAACTTACCACCCTTTTTAAATGTTACAAGGAGAAATTTATCTCCAAAAGACCTTCATATCTTCTCAATAAAGAGGACACGAAGTATATATTAAATGGGACAAAAATTAGTTAGAAATATCTATGAAAATCCCTGGAACTTCTACGTACTAAAATGAAACAATATATAATAGATCATTTTTTGAAAAGACTATATATAAACACACAACGAGCACAAGTGCTATGTGCACTCAACACAAATGGATTCTAGATCTGTTTAACCCTCAGCTTGACACATGTCCAACATTAAATACATCTGACATTAAAAAAACGAACGGATCTGATCTGTTAGTGTGTTTTCAAAAGAAAAAAGCAACTTACAATTTTTGAAAGAAAAATTAATTATACGGACGGATCATAGAGATCCGTTCGTTGTATATGTGTATTTTTTTTTAAATTTAAGTGTTAACTTTTAACACGAATGGATCTTTGATTCGTTCGTTACTTTTTTAATGTCAAAACGTATTTAATGTTGGATACGTGTCAAACTGAGGGTCAAACATATCTGAAATCCGTTCGTGTTGAATGCATATAACATCTGCTCTCGGTGTATATAGCAACATGTTATCAGTCATGGGACACAAATTAGTTGAAAATCACAGGTATCCTGGACTCTATAAAAAAAACAGCACTCGGAAAAAAAATTTAAGGACATCATAAGAAAATTTCATTAAACAAATGTTCTTGATAATAACCATTTGTTCAATGTACAATGCAAATTATTTAATCGTAACAATTATATTGTTTCATGACAAGCAAGAGTGATCATATATTATATTAATCTCGTTTAATTTAATGCAAAAACCATAGCATATTAAGGACGAATACACACAACATGTGTACGTACGTACACCTATGTAGGAATAGGATCAGTGAGGATGAGAGAAATGTTGTTCTTCATGCTATTGTTGGAGAATGTATAACCATCTTCTCCCTTGTAGATTACATCCACTATCCGACATTCGTTAAGGATCCGAGTCAAAAGAGGCTTCGGCATCACATAAGGTTTCAACATCGACTCGTTTATGTCCTTCCAGCAATTATCCACGCGCCTTTTGAATTCTTCACGGGCCACATGTTCTTTGACACCATGTTGTCTCATGTAGCATTCGACCGCCGAAGGAACATGATTTCTACCTTGCTCAAACTTGTTAACAAAAGGAAACCAAAAATTGACGTCAATAACAAATCATTTAACTTTTTTTTTTGGTTCATAATTAAGGATTACTTCAAATTCATTCATATAACATGAGAAGTTTTGTACTTGGTGACTAGCCATGTCATCCATGAGTCTTCCAATTATGCCCGCAGCTCTTATGGCCTTCGGATTTCCTCGAACCCATTCGAAAGCTTCTTTTGTTGCAAATTTTCCCATGCCGAGGAAACACACCATTGTTCCCAACTCGTAGCCAAAGCTTACAATGGCAGCCTTTTCTAGATACTCGTCGCAGGTTGGAGAGTATTTCTCATGGCACCATTTGGCTTCTTGAAAGTACATTCGGCACACATCTTTAAACTGTGTAAGAGCAAAGTGATATACGAAATTATAGGATAAATATATTAACCTGGACAAAATAACATATATTGTTAATCTTTGTTGATTTCCTATAAACATTTAGTACTTGAACATACTTCCTCCCTTGCATATTCGACACACCACGACCTTCCTTCGGGAGCCAAGTCTTGTTCAAATTCCTCAAAGGTATCAAGGAGAGATTTATAGGACACTTTCATGTAGCTTGGAAGTTCTTCCATGCAACTATGATCCCATCTGAAATAATCAAGGAAAGCTTGCATTGTCAATCAAAGGGTACGTGCATTAATTGTGATCGATTATCTGCACTAAAAGAAACACTGAATTTTCATATTCATCTGAGTTCGACTATCGAATGATAAGGATATACGCATGGAGTACCTTTCAAGGGCTTTAGTAAAGATGGTAAGCTCATCAATAGTTCCATGGGCATCGTATATATCATCTACAACAGAAATTACTTTGAACACTTGTGAGAATAATTTTCTACAAAGAGCATATTGTGGTTCATAAAAGGGTCCCAATGTCCAAAAGTAAGCTTCCGGAACTCTATCTCTACTCGAAAAGGGCATCTTCCCATTCAAATCTAGGTCTTTCCACCACCTGAATTCAATAAGTCATAAAATTAACATAACTCGATCTCCAATTAATTACATATATAAAGGTAAGGTAGTGTGTCCCGTTCCATGCAAAGCAGTATGTTAATACAATATTTTAAAATTACATGCATTATATCTATAAAAAAATCACCTATAGAAAATATGACCTAAACAAATGATGTGAATTTACAATATGAGAATTAAACTAATAAGGAACAAAGTGTATGAAAAATATAAAATAAAATTTAATCTAATATAAATAATTCATTCTACCAAAAATTAATATAGATATAAATAAAAAAATAACAACAATCATATAATTAATTTTGATATAAATAATTCATTCCACCAAATTATATATATATATATACATATATTGTGGCTTATGATAACTTTCTATAAATTATGATAACTTTTCTATAAATTATGACAACATATTATTTTATTTTATTTTTGCATGAATTTTTTTTCCTAAAACCAATCACAATATGCCACGTATGACGTTATACATCGGTTTTAATATATGTATGAGTATCACATTGATCATAAAGGTAAGTATGTTACCGGCTGAGATCTCTAAGCTCCTCTTTGTGCAATGCTAGCACCCGGTTGAAATCCAATATTCCGAATTTCAATAGAGTTGCATTGTGTAGAGGATCTTGCTCATAAAATGTGATGAAATGTCTAGACTCCAGTCTCGGCATGCCCTTGTGGTAGGGTTGATTTAAGGCATGAATCACTTGTGACGCCAATGGATGGTTTGGCTGGTTGGTCGCCACATCTTTTAGATGCACAATACTAAATGCTAGGGCGTCATCGAGGATGTAATCGTTGTGGATGCTAACATGTGAGGCTTCATACAATCCTAGTATTCCCTTCACATCACTCGCCAACGAATCCTTGAACCTTCCATTTTCGCCCTTGAATTTGTTGAACACGTCTGATATATATATCATACATAATAGATTTTACTTGGCGTTGAGTTGATATTCGATCAAGATCGAAGACAATGGCATGAACTAATTAATTGTATTAAACGTACCGCAAGAGACGTGAAACCCATGTTGCCTACCAAGACGAAACCAAAGAGAAGTATGATAGAGATCATATTCATCAACTTCATCTTTCGCAATATCAATAGCTGCTTCCAACACTTGGTCGATTTCTTCCTCAAGACGGTAACTGACTCCAAGGCGTACAATGGCATCGATAAAATTGAGCAGCTCTAATGGCTTCCCAGCCATTGCTTGCAACTTCAGCTCCTTTTTTACCACCTTTTCAACCTCCTTCACCTCTTCTTCCTTGTTGGCTTTAGTCACCTACAAAGCATCAAATATAATATATTCCAATGCAATGCACCCACATTATCGTCACTTATATTAGTGTTCTTATAGAGTGTATAAGGGTATTTTAGTAATGTGTACTTAGGTGCATCTTGTATAAATACCCAATTTAGCAAGCTCTTACACAATTAATTGAATCAAGAAAATTCTGTTACAACTTCCGTCTCTTTCTCTCTCCTTTCTGTTCTACAGTTCAACAATGGAGGTCATCTCCTAGATACATAGATCATCTGATCTAGTATCTTTCATGGTATCAGAGCGCACGGTGGAGAGATCCTCGGCGTATTAGCAGTTGACGAAGAACAGCGAAGCTCGATCGAGATGGAAGAAGGCAGAGATCCAGTTCCAGGAGAAGCAGGAATAGGCGCCGGAAATGGTGGTCTGAACGATCCGCTGAGTCTATCTAACTCCGATCATCCTGGAGCGAAGCTCGTCGCCAACGTGTTCAATGGATCCAACTTCCTGAGTTGGAGCAGAGGAGTAAAAATGGCATTAGGAGCCAAATTCAAGATCGCATTCATCGATGGGAGCTCTCTGGAAGATGATGTGGCGCCAGAGGATGTTCCAAGATGGAAGAGATGTGATTATATGGTTCGATGCTGGATAATAAACTCCATGACTGCTGAAATGGCAGAAGGATTCATGTACACAGATTCGGCGAAGGAGTTATGGGATGAATTGGTGGAAAGATTTGCTCAGACGAACGGCCCGCTGTTGTATCAGCTGAAGAAGAATCTCTGTAATCTTGAACAGGGATCAATGTCCGTTGTGGATTACTTCGGGAAAATGAAAAGATTGTGGGATGAGATATTGAGCTTGGAAGGTATTCCGAAATGCACATGTGGTGCAGTTAGCAGATGTACTTGTGATGTTGTCAAGAAAATTGCAGAAATCGACGGCAAGAACAAGTTACTTCAGTTTCTCATGGGGTTAAATGATACATATGACAGTGTTCGCAATCAGATACTAGCTATGGACAATATGCCTACTGTCAATAAGGCATATTATCTTGTGTATCAAGTGGAGACTGCAGGAGGAGAAGGCACATCCACAAGCTCACAAGATAGCAATGCATTTGCTGCGAATAAGTCATCAGGCTCCAAGAAATCACTCAAGAAGGATAAGGCAGACAAGTTGTGCAGTCATTGTGGGATGCAAGGTC
This sequence comes from Persicaria maculosa, assembly GCA_963922045.1. Lineage (NCBI taxonomy): Eukaryota > Viridiplantae > Streptophyta > Magnoliopsida > Caryophyllales > Polygonaceae > Persicaria > Persicaria maculosa. The sequence continues at coordinate 60,193,382 of OY998261.1, forward strand.
ACACAGTGGAGGGGTGCTTCAAGATCATAGGGTATCCTGAATGGTTCAAGGATCCCAAAGGAAAGAAAGCCATGAAAACTGCAGCTGCTGTCTCATCAGGAATGTTTGAATCTCCTTTGGATGATGATATATTTGCAGAGCAAGGGTCGGAGGTTGATTTGGTTATGGCCAACATCATATATCAGGAGGTCTTGAGGGCCATGAAAGGCAAGGCTCAAATGGCATCCACCAACAGTGCAGGTATAATTTCTGCTATGAATTCCTTTAGGAATAGCAAGGATTGTGATTTGTCTTGGATTATTGACTCAGGAGCATCTGATCATATGACCTTTAATGACAAGGTTTTAAGGTTTAGACGCAAGCTAAGTAGACCTGTAAGTATCTGTTTGCCTGATGGTACCATTAAGAAGGTACAAGAAGTAGGAGATATTGAATTACAGTCAGGTCTTAAGCTGCAAGATGTGTTCTATGTTCCTGAATTTAAGGCCAATCTGCTGTCAGTAGGAAAGTTGATTGATCACACGGGTGTTGATGTGAAGTTTACAAAGTCTAAATGCTTATTTCAGGACCCTAAGAATGGTCAAATCCTGTTGATAGCTGAGAGGACTCCAGGGCAGCTTTACAGAGCTCAGCTGAACTTGCTTGGAGGAGGTGGAAGCTGGAGTAATGCTGTGAAGGTCTTTCAAAACAATAAAGTTGTTTGTAATAAAGCTGGTCATGTACAGTTGCTACATGATAGATTAGGACATATTTCTGTTTCTAAGATGAAACATATTCATGGGAATCTGTTTAGAGATAATGATTCCTTGTTTTGTGAAGCATGTGTGATGGCCAAAATGCACTCATTTCCTTTTGACAGTAGTAATGCAATTGCTTCTAAGAAGTTTGAGTTGATTCATGTGGATGTCTGGGGCCCATATAGGGTGCCTAGTCACAATGGGGCCAAGTATTTTGTCACATTGGTGGATGATTTCAGTAGGGGAGTTTGGGTGTTTTTATTGCCTGATAAAATGCAGGTCAGTAGAGTGGTGTGTGAGTTCATCACCATGGTAGAAAGACAATTTGAGGCTATGGTCAAGACAATTAGGAGTGATAATGGAACTGAATTCTTTGGGTGTAGAGATTTTTTTTCAAAGAAAGGTATTGTGCATCAGTTAGCTGCTCCATATGTTCCCCAACAGAATGGGAGGGTGGAACGAAAACATAGACACTTGTTGGAGACAGCTAGAGCTATCAGACTAAGAGCTCATTTGCCACTTATGTTTTGGGGTGATTGTGTTCTAGCAGCTGCACATCTCATTAATCTTATGCCCACTGCAGTTCTTAATTGGTCAACTCCTTATGAAAGGTTATATGACACTCATCCAGATTATGATGCATTGAGGGTGATTGGTTGTCTTTGTTTTGCTCTTATTAAGGGTCATAGCAGAGACAAACTTGCTCCGAAGGCCAGGAGGTGTATTTTCTTGGGTTATCCTAGAGGTCAAAAGGCCTACAAGGTCTATGATCTCAAGGAAAAGAAGGTTGTGATCAGTAGAGATGTCATCTTCTGTGAGTCGACTTTCCCCTTTGACACATCTGTTGCAAAGCAGCCAGCAGCTTCACATGGGTCTGATTCCCTTCCTCTTGTCAATCCTGCTCATTTCCCTGATGATTTACCACAAATAACATCCACTTTGCCATCACCCACCAACCCAGATTTGTCCCATTTCCCACAAATAGTTCCTGATTCTGTGCTGTCTCTAACCAGCTCAGAGTCATCTAATCCCATTTCAAATGCCAATTCAGATGAGAATTCATCATCTTCTTCCTCCATTCCCATAGACCTTCCTCTCATTAGACGTTCATCCAGAAATATTCAACCCCCTAAATATCTCCAAGATTTTGTTTGCCCAAATACAACCTCTGTTTCAAATTCTTTCATGGTTTCCAGTCTGGATGATCACACTTATTACCCAGAGGACTATGTTGTCTCTCTTTACCAAGTTCTATCTCTCAAAGAGCCTCTTACCTACAAACAAGCTAAGTCAGATCCGAGATGGGTTGAAGCTATGCAGAAGGAAATTAGAGCTCTAGAGGACAATGAGACTTGGTCACTTACCCAACTGCCACCTGGTAAGACTGCAATTGGGTGCAGATGGGTTTATAAAATTAAATTTAGATCTGATGGGAGTATAGAAAGATTCAAGGCTCGATTGGTTGCGAAGGGGTACAATCAGATAAAGGGGAAAGACTTCAAGCATACATTCTCACCAGTAGAAAAATTTACAACTGTCAGAATTCTGATTGCTCTTGCAACTTTCAAACAATGGCCAATTCACCAGCTTGACATAAACAATGCTTTCCTCCATGGATACATTGATGAGGAAGTGTTTATGAAAGTTCCAGAAGGGTTCGATAAAGCTGCTCCTGATCAGGTTTGCAAATTGAAACGATCTTTGTATGGCCTTAAGCAGGCATCTCGACAATGGAACATTGAGCTTTCCAAGTTCTTATTAAGCAAGGGGTTTGTCAAGTCATCCTATGATTACTCCCTATTCATCAAATTGATTCCTGAAGGAATTATTGCAGTACTGGTTTATGTTGATGATTTGTTAATTACGGGTGACAGTCAGGATGAAATCATCTTCCTCAAAGATGCTTTGTACACCCAATTCACAATCAAGGATTTGGGTGAAATCCGTTACTTTCTGGGATTAGAGGTATCAAGAACTGCACATGGGACCCTGCTTAATCAACGAAAATATGTGCTAGATATTTTGCAAGACACCCAGATGGAGGAGTGCAAGCCTGCATCCTTCCCTCTGCCTCGAGGATTGAAACTCACCATTGAAGAAGGTCCATACTTAGAAGAGCCTGAGAAGTACAGACGATTGGTTGGTCGTCTTCTGTACTTAAATATGACCCGCCCGGACATTTCTTATGCCGTCCAGCATCTTAGCCAATTCATGGGTGATCCCAGGCTTCCTCATTGGCAAGCAGCACTGCACGTGGTCAGGTATTTGAAGGGCTCTTTCAATCTGGGTCTCCTCTATCCCTCAGCAAGTTCTATGAAGCTAGACGCTTTCTGTGATTCGGACTGGGGCAATTGCCTATTTACTGGAAGATCATTGACGGGATTCTGCATTTTTCTGGGTAAGGCACTTGTCTCCTGGAAAACGAAGAAACAGAGCACGGTTTCTAAGTCATCAGCTGAGGCTGAGTATCGCAGTATGTCCAAAACTGCAAGTGAACTTGTGTGGTTGGATTCAATTTTGGAGGACTTCAGGATTATCATTCCCAAGCCAATTGATCTTCACTGTGATAACAAGGCGGCCATCCACATCGCAGAGAACCCGGTCTTCCATGAACGAACCAAACACCTTCGATTGGACTGTCATTATGTTCGTGAGAAGCTTCATGAAGGGTTCTTGAGTCCTTCTCACATTAGGACAGGTTTACAGCTTGCTGATCTTATGACTAAGCCTTTAGGGGCCGATCAACACTCTCTGTTAGCATCCAAACTGGGCTTAGTTTATTCAACAAGCTCAGCTTGAGGGGGGAATATAGAGTGTATAAGGGTATTTTAGTAATGTGTACTTAGGTGCATCTTGTATAAATACCCAATTTAGCAAGCTCTTACACAATTAATTGAATCAAGAAAATTCTGTTACAACTTCCGTCTCTTTCTCTCTCCTTTCTGTTCTACAGTTCAACAATGGAGGTCATCTCCTAGATACATAGATCATCTGATCTAGTATCTTTCAGTTCTCTTTGGAAGCATATATATTGTTGGTTAGTTGAAGTTGATAGGATAACTCATAAGAGAGGGAGAAAGAATAAACTCGTGAATTGAATATAAAAAAAAAATCTAGCTAGCTAGCTGAGACACAACAAAAAATGAGAAAAACAATAACCTATTTTTTAATTTTAGGAGTAAAATAATATAAAAATATTAATTAATCATAAAGACAATTTAAGATGATTCGAATAGACTAGTATATAATTAAGATAATACTAGAAATGCATTCCCGCGCTACGCGCAGGTCATTATTTAGTATGTTAAACTTTATATCTTATATGCAACGTACCTGACATCTTTGAATATGTTATTTACACATTAATGTGGCTATGGTTTTCGCCTTTCATATATGCCCATGTCATTAGTCTTATATTACAATCTTTCATATATTGATTTTGTCCCTTATTACTTAAGTTAAATAATACTGTAGTATAATTTAGCATGTACAATATTTATTCTTATACTATACTCCCTCCGTTCAGAAATAAACTTTTTTTTCAAAAATAATTTTAAACTTATAACTAATAAGTCTAAAATATATATAAAAAAATTGATTAAAAATTTGATATTTTATGTAGTTTTAAGCTCCTTAAAAAAATTGTCAAAATATCAAATGACACATAATTCTGAACGGATGGAGTATTTAATAGAATTGATCAGTTTTATGACAAATTAAAATATGTTTTAATGTTTAGAAAAATATTTATTTTATTTTGGCAATTGATAACCACTTAATTTGCATAGAATTATATATTCTTATTTTTGACAACATTTATTTAATCACATTTTGTAAAAAAAATTATTATCAATGTTTTAACATTAATATAAAGTAAGGCCCTCTATTTTTTATTCATTAAATAATATTAAACATAAATAATATATGTCTTACAATGACAATCATAACCATTAGTTAAACATAAAATATTTAATTTCAAAAAATACTTTTTTAGATAGAAATGTATTAGTAGTTATGGTGCTACATCAAAAAAATATTATAATTCTATTGTCTAAGAAACCATTAGAATTTTTAAGGGGAGTTGAACTCATATAATTAAAAAATACAAAAATAGTGTAGTTAAGGGGAGTTGAACTCTTGACCTCATGCATATAAATTATTCCTTAACCATTAGGCTAGAACAACATTTTGATTTTTTATGGTAATATTTAATAATATTAGATTATTTTTTTAAAATCATTTAATAGGTGCAATTAATGGGCTTTCACTCAAATTTATTTTAAAAAACACTTTTTTAAATAAAAATGTATTAGTAGTTATGGTGCTACATCAAAAAAATATTATAGTTCTATTGTCTAAGAAACCATTAGAATTTTTAAAACGAAAAAATATTAAATATTTTTTATCTAATAAATTCAAGGCATTAAACTAATATAATTAAAAAATACAAAAATAGTGTAGTTAAGGGGAGTTGAACCCTTGACCTCATGCATATAAATTATTCCTTAACCATTAGGCTAGAACAAACTTTTGATTTTTTATGGTAATATTTAATAATATTAGATTATTTTTTGAAATCATTAAATAGGTGTAATTAATGGGCTTTCACTCAAATTTATATATAGTATAGATTTAAGATAATATTTTATCCGATTTCATTACATATCAATATAATAAGATAAAATTTTACCCAATTCCAGTAGATCCGTATTTCCTTTTAGCGTCATTTTTTTTATAACCGCTAATGAGGTGTTATGGTGTATACTCGAACCCATTAGATATCGATATTATTTCTAGAAGATTGATATTCAAAATTACTCCCTCGTTCTCATTTATTTGACGTTGGAAAGAATTAACAATGTTGCAAATTATTTGACGTTGTCTAATACCCTAGAAAAGACTCAGAGATTAGTGATTCTTTCAATGTAAAAGAAGTACATACTCATTGTCATATGTTACAAGATAAAGTCTAAAATGCCCTTTTAATATTTAAAAGCATGTTTTATAAAGGACATTTTTGAAAATTTCACAAATTGTAGGAGATACACCCAGCAAGAAGAGAATTACAGTATTTATATATTTATTCATTCTTCACATCTTTTTAAGAGGATTAAACTTACCTTGTTTTATGAGTTTTTTTGTCCTAACGAGAATTAAAAGAGAATGGAGGGAGTAATCAAGAGTCCTATTAAAATAATAGTCAAATCGTTCAATGAACTCTTGTTCTAGTAATAAGGGAGAGGTTTAATTAAATTTCACTTATCAGACATTATTGACTTGCGTGAGCCTGACTGATGCATTGTCACCTACCTTATTGGTTTGAGTCCTTGACAGACTATGATTCGGGTCCGTGGGAATCAGTACTAATAATAATAACAGACCAAGTAAATGAAGGTGTAGGGTGTACCTTATCACAGGGGACATGGTTGAGGAAGTAGTCTCCCCATATGCTTGGGTGAAAGGTCGTATTGGGACGGTTGCTCTGAATCTGAGGCGAACCACCCACCACCCACCCTGCAGAAGAGAGAACCACACCAATAGCCTTTGACATAGCTATTGTTACTCTTGAGAGCTGGAAGAGTTGAGAATTGAGATGGATGTGTGAAAGCTGCTGAATATGCTACTCCTTATTTATAGTGAACACCCAGTTTCCTCTCATGTGCATTGAATTTTTATTCTTTACAAAAAAATTCTATTATGTACTCCGTAAAAGAGAGTGTGACTGTGTTACTGTGTACGCATTACGATTCGTGTTGAAACAAATGGAGCAATATTGGTAGGTAGGAGATAAGATCTACAACCACCTCGGGTATATCATTATCCTTAGATGTAATAGTAAATTAATTAGTATATATTTTTATGATTACTAAAATTTTAAAAAATTATATTTATGTTATAAATAACTAATTATATATATTTATATAAATTTATCTACAAAAACATGTTCTAAAAAATATTAAATTGAAAATATTATTTGATGATAATAATTTCAATATTTTGAAAATACGTTTTTTCAAGTTAAGATTATACAAATATATATGTGTAAAACCTAAGTTTCTAGAACTAGAAATCGGTTTAAGCGGAAGCGAAGGCGATCGTAAACGATAAACGCAAGATCGAAACAGAGAACACATGCAAGATCAAGAACACAGCGATTTTACGTGGTTCGGCAAAATGCCTACATCAACGGGGCCTCAAGAGATGGCCAAATCCACTATAGAGAGTTCGTACAAGGGATGATCAAACAATGAAAGTAAACAACCCTAGATCTAACATGCATGTGAATCAGAAAGTACAAAAAAGGAGAAGAGAAATCCCCCTGTATGGGATAACCGAAGATCGAAGAAGAATTCGATCTTCAAAACCCCTGGATCTCAGAAGGCAAAGAAGAGCGGCCACCCAAGAGGACGCCGGAGCTCGATCCACCTTCCCAGAGATACAAACAGCCACCTTCTTCTCCGAGCGCTCTCAAGCCGACGGCAAGAGCTGAGAGAATCTCAAACCCTAGAAACCCTAGCGGAGCGTTTGTGAGGAGAGAGAGTGTGTAAGCTGAATGGTCGCACCAGCAATGAGGATATGAGCTTATATAGCTAGGTTAAGCCCGATCCTCCAAAACGCAGCGCTTCACACAAGGTAAGGTAAGTGGCAAAGCTCGGCGTCCATGGGCTACCAGGCTCACTCCGAGCTGAGACGTTTGGGCCAGATATTGGGCCTAAGGCCCAATCTGTCATCTTCCCTTCATTATACTTCTATACATATACTATATATTATATGTTATATAATATGTGTTAACTCCACTATTATATAGTTAATCTCGTTAGAGGATCAAGCCTAAATGGCTCAATTCTACTCAGTCGAGACCAACTTAAATAGTGCATCACATATATATAGCATACACTATATAATACTTGTATAGTCATCATACACACATACATGTACATACACACATAAAACAATATTACATGTCAAAGTAAAAGACTAGGAAAAGTAACACATAACATTACAAACACCCCTCTACTTTTCTAAGTCTTGCACTGGGCAGACTCAGACTCTACATATAAGTGGATTCTTCATGCCATGTCCATCCTCAGCCCAAGCACACATCACACAGAGATCACTGAAGTTCCTCCAGGTGGAGGAAGTTCCTGCAAAACACAAACTTATCATGAGGAACAATTTTTGTGCCAAAATCTGCACGATTAAGTCTACCATCAATCTTCTTAACATGAATGATGTTATCTTCAACCTTTTCACGAATGAAATGATATCTAACATCAATGTGTTTAGTTCGTTCATAGTACATAGGATCTCTACACAAATACAGAGCACTTTGGCTATCTATATGCAACACAGATGTATAATGCTTCATTTCTACTTCTTTCAGAATACCTTGCAGCCAGATAGCTTCTTTACAAGCTTCAGTAGCTGCTATGTATTCTGCTTCAGTAGAAGATAATGCAACTATAGGCTGTTGTTGGGATTTCCAGGAGATACAGTTACCTGCCCATGTATACACATAGGAAGTAATTGATTTCCTGGTATCCTTATTACTAGCATAGTCAGCATCAACAAAGCCATGCAATTCAGATGCAGAAGAATGCTCAGAATATAGCAATGACAGATTAACAGAGCCAAGTAAGTATTTCAACAGATATTTCATGGACAACCAATGCTTTTCAGAAGGATTAGACATGAATCTACTTAGAGTACTGATAGCAAAAGCCAAGTCAGGTCTAGTGCAGATCATAGAGTACATCACAGACCCAACAGCAGCATCATATGGAATAGATTTCATAACTTTCATCTCAGCAGAAGACAACACATCTTTGGATTTAGTCAAGTCAAGATGAGGACCTAAAGGAATATTATTCACTTTATCACCAGAAATATGAAACCTATCAAGCACCTTATGAATGTAATCACACTGATGCAACCATAACCTTTTATGCTGTCTATCTCTAAGAATGGACATCCCCAAGATTTTCTTGGCAATACCCAGATCTTTCATATCAAAATGCTTCTGTAAATTCCTTTTAATGTCTAGAATGCAATCTTTAGATTTAGAAATCAACAGGATATCATCAACATATAAAAGAACATAAGCAGCAGGACCATTTCTTTTAACACCTTTAAAATACAAGCATGTGTCAAACTTACTTCTTTTAAAACCTAAGCTAAATCTCATGCATTTATCAAACTTAATGTTCCACTGTCTTGGAGACTGTTTAAGTCCATAAATGGATTTATTTAGCAGGCAAGCATAGTCAGGATGCACAAAATCAATAAAGCCCTTGGGCTGTTTCATATATATAGTCTCATCCAAGTCACCATGCAAGAAAGCAGTTTTAACATCCATTTGCTCTAATTCAAAATCATGCACAGCAGTCATAGCAAGTAAAAGTCTAAGAGTTTTATACTTAACTACTGGAGCAAAGATTTCATTGTAGTCTTCACCTTCTCTTTGGGTGAAACCTTTAGCAACAAGCCTGGCTTTATATCTAGGTGGATCAGATTTAGACACACCATCTTTAATCTTAAAAATCCATTTGCAATCTATAAGTCTTGCAGTATTAGGTTTAGCAACTAAAGTCCAGGTCTTATTTATCTTCATAGACTCAATCTCTTCATTCATAGCCCTTTTCCAATCCTTAAAGTGAGCACATTTTATAGCCTGTTCATAAGTGTCAGGAGTAAAGTGTTTGACAACCTCAGAAACTAAACAAGCAAACTCATCAATGTTGTTAATGAACCTTTTATTAGGAATGACAGCTCTAGGACTCCTATCCCTAGTTAACTGCCAATCAGTGAGATCATGTCTTTCAGCTACTGAAGTACTAGAGGAACCAGAACCAGAAGCAGACACAGATTCAGCAAAAGCATCCTCATTCTCAGAAATAGGAGAGGGAGAAGAGGAAGAAACAAAAGATTCAACAACAGGTTCATGCACTGCCCCACCCAATTGGTGAGGTTGCACAATCACAGAGGAAGGAGGGGGAGGAGAAACAGAAGTAAGAGTCATAGGAGGGGAGGAATAACCAGTATCAAACTCATCATCAGACCCAGGATCACTGTCCTTAGGGACATAGAACTGATCACCATTATGTACCTGCAGGTTAGAGTCATGCACAGTAGGAACAGACATTTTAAAATGAAACTCATTTTCATTAAAAATGACATTCCTACTCACAATTGTTTTATACACACCAGGTTGAACAAGTAAAAGTTTATAGCCTTTAACCCCTTGAGGGTACCCCAGAAGGACACACTTTTGTGACCTGGGGTCCAGTTTACCTTGGTTGATATATGAATATACAGTGCAACCAAAAGGTTTAATGTGATCAAGGTTAGGCTTTCTTTTATACCATAGTTCATAAGGAGTTTTAAAATCAATCACAGAAGAAGGGGATCTATTTATCAAATATGCAGCAGTCATAATAGCTTCACCCCATAAACAATGCTTCAAACCAGAAGAAAACAGCATACATCTAGCCTTTTCAAGAAGAGTCCTATTCATCCTCTCAGCAGTACCATTCTGATGAGGGGTGCCAGGAATAGTCAAGTGCCTTTTGATGCGATGTTGTTTACAATAAGCATCAAACAGAGAATTGCAAAACTCAAGACCATTGTCAGTTTTAAAACATTTTACAGACAGACCAGTTTCCTTTTCAACCATGGTTTTCCAGACTTTAAAGGTTTCAAAAGCTTCATCTTTAGTTTTAAGCAAGTAAACCCAAACTTTCCTACTGTAATGGTCAATTAAGGACATAAAATACCTTTTAAGACCAACAGTAGAAACCTGGGCAGGGCCCCAAAGATCAGAATGAACATAATCAAGAGGGGCAGCAGAAGTATGAACAGATGACTTAAAACCTTTTCTAGTATGCTTGCCTAAGACACAATTTTCACACAAGTCAATGGAACATGGTTTAGCAGGTATGATGCCAGTTTTATATAAATGCTCTAAACCTTTATTACCAATATGACCTAGTCTAACATGCCACAACATAGAATCATGCACGGATAGAGACTTGTCAACAGCAGTAAAGGCAGTAGCAGAAGAATTGATGACAGGAGAGGCAATTAGTTCATAAAGGCCAGATTTTCTCAAGCATTTAATCACAGGTTTACCATCCTTAGACACAATTCTAACACCATCAGAACTGAACACATCATAATGCAATTCTTCAAGGGCACTTTCAGACAGTAAATTTCTTCTTAAATCAGGAACCCACTTAACATCCTTTATAACCCTAATGACATTGTCAAACATTCTTAAAGCAACAGAACCAACACCTTTAATCTTAAGCACAGAATGATCACCAAGCATGACAGTACCCACATCATAGCACTTAAGGTCAGAAAACCAAGATTTATGGAAGGTAGCATGCATAGTACATCCTGAATCTAAGATCCAGGAGTTACTGTCACCAGAATTTAACAAAGCAAGGACCTCATGAGTATAGTAAGGATGGGATTCAAGCACAGCAGACACATTGGGTTTTTTACCAGCAGCTTTCTCATCTTTTTTCCTCTTAAAACAATGTTTTTCTATGTGACCAGTTTTAGAGCAGTAAGTACACAACAAGTGAGATTTATCAGGTTTACTATTTTGATTAGTCTCAGGTTTACTGGAATCCTTTTGAGGGGGCATATTGTTGTTGTTATTATTCTTATTGCCTTTGAATCTGCCCCTAGCAATAAGGACTTCATCCTTATTGTCAGGTTTGTTCACAGATCTAAGCTCATGTTTGTTTTTAAAAACTTTCAAAGATTCATTTTTCTGAATAATGGACTCAAGAATGACCTTTTTATCCAGTTTATCAGTACTGTATTGAACAACATCCTTGAAATTATCAAACTGAGCAGGCAAAGAGTTCAACAAAAGCACACATTGTTGAGTTTCCTCAACTTTATCACCACATCTTTGCAAATCTTGTAAAATATTTAAAAACCTATCCAGATTTTCAGAAAGAGGGCAAGAAACATCCATTTTGAAATTGAACAGCTTATTAAACAAGTTGACACGAGAAGGGAGAGATTTTACCATGTATAAACTTTCCAAACCTACCCATAGCTTATCAGCTGAGTCAAAAATAAGCACTTGTCGAGCAACCTCATCACCCAAGCGAAGCATGATCTCACTGTGGGCTTGCTGATCAATTTCCTGGATTTTTTCTTTAGAAATGTCATCTGGGTACTTGCTTGTTATAGCAACCCAGCATTTTTCTTTGATAAGAATGGCCTTCATTTTAAGTTGCCACATAGCAAAATCTGTGTGGCCATTGAAAGGCCTTAGGTATGCACCCTTATCACCCATTTATACACACTGTACCTGCAAGTGACAAAAGAACACCACGAAGTCAGTAAATAGGCAAGGGTTATAGTTAAAGATTCAAGAAAGGCTTGAATCAGAGGTGCAGAAAGCAGATCTAAGTGAACTAGCCTAGCACAAGGCAGTAAAACTAGCAGATCTGAAGCACAAAGAACGATCTAAGCACAGAGAGACCTAGGTCTATCAAACAAGGGTGTGGTACGTCACGCAGGGGGGGTTCGGACCAGCGATGTCGCATCTTTAGGTCCGTCCGAGGCCCTAAGTCCAATCCCTATCTCTGATATTCAAGAATGATACAGAGAATCGAGAGAGGGACACCTAAGCTCTGATACCACGTTGTAAAACCTAAGTTTCTAGAACTAGAAATCGGTTTAAGCGGAAGCGAAGGCGATCATAAACGATAAACGCAAGATCGAAACAGAGAACACATGCAAGATCAAGAACACAGCGATTTTACGTGGTTCGGCAAAATGCCTACATCCACGGGGCCTCAAGAGATGGCCAAATCCACTATAGAGAGTTCGTACAAGGGATGATCAAACAATGAAAGTAAACAACCCTAGATCTAACATGCATGTGAATCAGAAAGTACAAAAAAGGAGAAGAGAAATCCCCCTGTATGGGATAACCGAAGATCGAAGAAGAATTCGATCTTCAAAACCCCTGGATCTCAGAAGGCAAAGAAGAGCGGCCACCCAAGAGGACGCCGGAGCTCGATCCACCTTCCCAGAGATACAAACAGCCACCTTCTTCTCCGAGCGCTCTCAAGCCGACGGCAAGAGCTGAGAGAATCTCAAACCCTAGAAACCCTAGCGGAGCGTTTATGAGGAGAGAGAGTGTGTAAGCTGAATGGTCGCACCAGCAATGAGGATATGAGCTTATATAGCTAGGTTAAGCCCGATCCTCCAAAACGCAGCGCTTCACACAAGGTAAGGTAAGTGGCAAAGCTCGGCGTCCATGGGCTACCAGGCTCACTCCGAGCTGAGACGTTTGGGCCAGATATTGGGCCTAAGGCCCAATCTGTCATCTTCCCTTCATTATACTTCTATACATATACTATATATTATATGTTATATAATATGTGTTAACTCCACTATTATATAGTTAATCTCGTTAGAGGATCAAGTCTAAATGGCTCAATTCTACTCAGTCGAGACCAACTTAAATAGTGCATCACATATATATAGCATACACTATATAATACTTGTATAGTCATCATACACACATACATGTACATACACACATAAAACAATATTACATGTCAAAGTAAAAGACTAGGAAAAGTAACACATAACATTACAATATGATTGGTTATTTATAATATAAATATATTTTTTTTGAATTTTTTTATCATAAATATATATACTAATTAACTAGTTAAGTACTCGCCCTTTTGTGCGCTTTTGTAATGTAAAGACCTGGATTTTGAAATCTTGATTTTCGGAAAAAGGAAAATAAAATTAGAACGGATTTGATCGGGTTTTGTTTTAAAAATATATATAATAAGATAATAAACACGTCTTTAATATAATGAAGTGAACTCGAGATTCATAAAACGAATTTCGGCCCAATCTTGAATATTCTAAATTCGATTCCGTCTTTTTCTCGAAATCCAAAAAATTTCTTCGGGTAACGATATTCCTTCGGTTTTAAAAATCGAATTGACCGAGAGAGCGAGATTCGGGAAACCCATCGTCGAAAAATTCGAATTTTCGACCCGGGACCACGATTCCATTCTACTTCATCCATTCTTATCCATTCCACTCACCTTCTCCTAGTTTGGGTAAAGTCTTATCTCTACTTCCCTCCCTCCCTTCTTGATTCCCCCATATTTGGAAAACAATTGGGAAACAAACAAAACTGCACCCCCTCCCATCTGTTCCATTGCAGCAAAAGAAGAAGAGAGCAAAACACCTTTTACCCTTACTTTGTCTGATCACACACAACAGGCCACCCTCCTATTTAATTTACATTTCAAACAAGCTCCCCCACATTTCTATTCATCCTCCTCCATCTCTCTCTCCAAGATGTTAGCCCCCTCTGCACACCCCACCTCATCCCCACCTTGTCTTCACGCCTAAACCACCACAGCAACACCACCACCCTCCTCGCCTTCTTCCTCTGACAACCTATCTTACCGCCACAGTCACCGTCACCACTCCCCCAGCCACCGCCACCACCACAGCCCCTCCCACTTCTTCCCATGTTTGCCGAGAGGAAACCAAGCCCCACCCACCTCGTTCCTCCGTCCTCTTCATCCCTCCAACGGCAGCGGCACCACTCGAGACACCCTCGGAGCCACCAACAACAGTAGAAGCCGCTCGAAGGCCCCCAGAGACCCGAATCGTCGCCACCCGCCCTGTTTTCCGTTCTCACCTCGGAAAGGTCTGTTTCCACTCATTCCCTCTTCTCTCACCTCTTATCAACCCAACGCTTCCTCCTTTAATCCCCGGCACCTCTCCCAGGCACGTCCGATCGAAGAACCGGCCTCGACGCACCCGGACGTGCCTCCCCGAGCCAAGTTTCCGGCGAGACGAAGGCCCTCGGTGAGCACTTTCTCTCTCTCCTTTTCTTGTCTTTTTGAACCCATCAGCGTCGGGTAGTCGGTGTCGGGTAGTCGGAGCCGGAGTCAGAGTCGGAAACCGCCGCCGGCCGCTCCACATCTTCTTCTCCCTTCCGCCATCTTCGAGCGGAGCCTGGTTCTGATTTCTTTCTTCAACCCTCAAAATGAAGATGAAGATTGCGGGCCCCGCCCCCTTGCCACGTTGGAGCCCCGTCAGCTGGGCCCCCTTCCTCTTTTTTTTTAGTCTGGCTTCGGTTGAGGGCTGATGGTATGGGTTTTGGGTCGTTTTTATTTTGGGTCGAGTGGGTTGGGTTTAAATAAAGGGGATTGGGCTTTATTTGTTTTAAAAAACCAAAATCTGGTTGGGTTTAAATAATGGATTTCGGTTTTGGGTTTGCATAAACTGATGGGCTCGTTTTGGCATGATGAAAAGAGAGGGTGGTCGGTTTTTTTCAATTTATAAAATATGGGGGGGGGGGCTGTTTTATAATTAAATAAAATGGGTGGTAATTTAAAAGGAGATTTTTTATTAAATAAAATGGTTGGTTATTGAAGGTTTTGAAAATACTATTTGAAAGTGTTTTAAAGAAAATAGTATTTGAAATATTATAAATATTATGTTGAGATTTAAAGGATATAAATATTATTTTGAGAATTAAAAGATATTATGTTATGATCTTATAAAATCTTGGAACTTCAAATATGTTATCGGATTAAAACAAAATGGAATTTGGCAAATGTTTTCAAGAATCGGAATTTCTAGCGAATTGACTCGAACTTTGAAATGGCTTGGGAACTAACTTGGGAATCCGACTTGTTCGATGACTAACTAGCATGATGATATAATTATATGACTAATAGCATGATATTGTGATGATGTGTTATGAAAGGTTATACGCTAGTTACTTATGATGATGAAGTGACATATACGCTAAGTATGAGTATAAATTATGATATGCCAATATATCTATGATACGATGTCGACGTACTTGTTGAATATGAATTAGGAAAATAAAATGTTGATATATGTCCTTAAAATGATATTAGGGAGTGTTGATATATGATTGAAAAACATGATATGTTCTTAAATATGAAAGTATGAATATGATATATATATGAGACGATGACGTGTTACCATATGTTATTATATGATATGATAATAAGTTAAAGCATGATAAGATGTTGAGATGATGAGTTGAGATGGTACTTTATGAGTTATATAGAGACTTTGCGATGAGATATGAGATGAGTTGAGTGACGATGATGATATGGAATGTGATGATGAGACTTTCAATATGTGATGAAATCGTGTGTGCTTGTATGTTTGAATAGATAGACTTATACTTCCATTATGACTACTAGGTGACTTTGAACTGTGTGATTGCTACAACGCTGTTCTGCACTTCCAGGTAAGTTCCTTTATGGGCTTACTCAGATTCGAAAGAGAATACCTGCTTGTGATTATATGACATACTAGGTGTTGCATAAGCATTAAAGCATGCCATGTAGTATCATGCTAGGATTGCACATATGAATGAGCATTTGAATACTTTATGTGATTGTGAAATAGAACGACCATTATCTGTGAGTCTTAGAGTCTTTGCTAGGGTCATGGGGGCATTCGTGTTTTATACCGTTTCGGTCCCCAATCGAGTCGATGAGTATGATCTATATATATATATATATATATATATATATATATATATATATATATATCTGATACGGTTCGGCATAGACCGAGCGCCCTACCTCGGAGTGGGTACGGGAATATATCTGTTACGGTTCGGCATAGACCGAGCGCCCTACCTCGGAGTGGGTACGAGAATATATTTATTACGGTTCGGCTAAGGCCGAGCGCCCTACCTCGGAGTGGGTACGGGAAATACAGAGATATGGGGATATGCCACTTGGCATTCTTTGGGCGCCTTTATAGTTCTTTCTGCATATCATAACCTAGGAGCATGATAGTGTGATTTAATTTCCGTATTGCATCAAAGCATCTTTATTACAGCGTATGTGTATACTTGCTTGCGGGACAGAGTGCGTTGGGGTCTCGGTCTAATCCCGCTCGCACAACTTGTTTTTAGGTACTTTTGCTCTTTGTTTCTATGGCGTGGGAATCCCATGGGCGAATGCAAAGAACATGTCTAACTCCGCTAATTTGGTTATATAATTTCATAATATATGTTTGAATGATTTGGTTTTGACCCGGCCTTGCCGTGGCAAGTTGTACTTTACTTCCGCTTTCACCAGTTTCGAAAATGAATTTCCG
Organism: Persicaria maculosa; assembly: GCA_963922045.1. Lineage (NCBI taxonomy): Eukaryota > Viridiplantae > Streptophyta > Magnoliopsida > Caryophyllales > Polygonaceae > Persicaria > Persicaria maculosa. The sequence continues at coordinate 60,210,286 of OY998261.1, forward strand.
CGATATAGTCTTAGGACAGCTTAAGGGTTCCTAGTGGCCTTCGATTGTTTTGGGGTTCGAAATCCCTACTTTAAAATACTGATCCTTTGAGGTTTGAAACCTCGACCCGTACTCGGATTGCAAGATCCGAACGAAGGTAACCAACCTTCGAAACGTAACCCGGGTATTTATATCCGGGTCGTTACATGTAATATTAATTCATTTGAGATTAATATATAAAAGAACTTATAAGTCAACATTAACTCTAACTACCATTATATGATATATATATATATATATATATATATATATTAATTTTTTTAAATATAAATTTTTTATTAACACATGTTTAACTAATTAATTTATGTCAATATGTTTAATTGACTATAGATAAAAGAGATATAATATAATATATCCATATTTAACAAAATTGGTAAAATCTTGTAAAAATATATTGATATCTAACAAAATTTGATAAAATATTATCTTAATTAAGTATATACTGTTATATTAATCTTCTAAAAATATATTTATATCTAACGGGGTAAAATCTTATCTTAAGCATATATTTTTATATTGATTAAGTGAAATTGGATAAAAAAAAATAGTAAAATCTTATCTTGAGTATATATATTGCTATATTGAATTAATCAATGGGGAAAAAGCAATTGTAATTAAAAAAAATTAAAGAGAAGCCGACACTTGCCACAAACGACTTCTTCTTTATTATATAAAATCAATATCAATATCTATAGAATATACTAAAACAGAGGCCTAAAACGGGTTCTGGTCCGATTCGCATACGTGTCATATTCTAAAGCGATTCGCATACGTGTCATATTATGGATTAATATGGTGTTATCTTTTTTAGCCACATCAATTAATAAACCAATATAATTTTGCCATATAAATTAATGGTCCCACTTATTATTATAAATATTGATGATTATATCTTAATTAGTTAGAAAATTTATCTTTTTAGATCAAATAATTTATCATATATTACATTAATAAGTTATTATCATATCTTACTTATTTATATTTTGATAATATTTTGTTATTTATTTAAATAAATCTAATTATTTTAATATTAACTTAACAAATTCAAGATTTAAGAAATTGCATGTAGGATTTAATTTTACTCAACTAATTGTCATGTTGATAATTTTGAGTGGTTAACTAAAACGGTGATATGTAATTTGCTAATTAATTTTGAGGGTTATCAATTCATTTGTTATTCCCAAAACAATATCATAATTTGCTAATTAAAAAAATCTGGACAAGGTTATAAATGTATCTTTGACAAGAAAAAAAGATCAATTAAATTATTTTATTATTTGATTTTAAAAAAAGTTTCAGACCCCTAAAATTTTAGAATATGATGTTGCTATAGTTTGTATATATATATATATATATATATATATATATATATATATATATATATATATATATATATATATATATATATATATATATATATATATATATATATATATATATAGGGATTGACTCCGGTGAAAACCTCAAATTGTGGTAAAAACCGTGAGGACTACTTTATAGCTTGGTTTATTTGAAAACCGTGCTAAAAACCTCAATTACATAGTGACTTTACAACTCAGTTCAACCTAAACACCGTGCTAAAAACTATAGTTTTAAAATAACACATGACTTTATATCTCGGTTAAACCTAAAAACTGTGCTGAAAACTCATGTTTTAAAATTACATTAGTGACTTTATAGCTCGGTTTTATTCAGAACCGGGTTAAAATATATGACTTTATAGATCGGTTCTATTCAAAACCGGGCTATAAAGCTAGTGAACCGAGCTAAAAAGCTGGTCCTCACAGGTTTTTACCGCAATTTTGGTTTTCACCGGAGCGCAACCCTATATATATATATATATAGGTTGGGTCATGTGTTAACAACTCTTACGGTGTTAAATGTTAACAAATCAATATTCGACAAAATTTATCAAATATTCATCACAGTCACTCAATTATTCACAATTTCCCAAATATTCATCAATATTCGGCAACATTTGAGAAATATTCATCACAGTAACACAATTACGGGATTGGAGGTGGATACACGCGCAAGGGTTTGAGTTTTTTGGGTGATAATTTTTTTTAATTGGCAATAATTATTAATTGAAATGAATCTCTTAAATGTTTTCAAAAAGCTTTGATGAATAAGTGAGTGAATGTGATGAATATTTGATAAATTTTGCCGAATATTGATTTGTTAACATTTAACACCGTAAGAGTTGTTAACATTTGATCCGTATTCTATATATATATATATACCCTAGTTATAAATATTTTTCATACGAAAAAGATGTTTAGAATATGATGTTAGTATAGTTTATATTTATGAACTCTCAATTGCTTTAATTTCACTTTCAAATTTTTGTTTCCATCATCGCCTCATTGGTGTATGTTTTAAACGATTTATTGATATGTTTAAAAGTGGTTGCAAAAATAAAATATCATTTCTAAATAAACCGCGCGAGGTGCGGGAAAATAAAACTAGTAATATACTAAAATAGAGACATGAAGTCTCTTCTGGTGAAATTCGCTTATGTGTCAATTTGTGGTTGAATTTGCTTATGTGTCATTCTTTGGTGCAATCTCACTTGAGTTGTTTGTCACGTCAATTAATGATGATCCAATAAATTTAAGCCATATCACATAACGACCCAATCTGTTTATCCACGTGTCATCTTACATGTCTATCATATCTGATAAATAAAATTTATTTTTATCAGTTGAACAATAAAATCATCAAATATATATAGAGAAAATTTGCTGGGAAGGCAATTTTTTCGGCCTAATTGGCGAAATGTCCAAGATTTTGGACAAATTGGAAAATTGTCCACCCAATTAAATCCTCCAATTCATCATCTCCTTCCTCCCTTCATCTGTCGATCTTCCTCCATCCAGATTTCCGCTGCATCGATCTCCCTCCTCGGATCCCCTTCCTCGGATCCAACCCGACCTCAATCTCCCTCGATCGCCGGAGATCCCCTTCCTCCTCTGAGATCTGAGATCCCGTCCAGATCCCGTCACATTCGGCCTCTCCGACGAGCGAGCGAGGCGGCGCGAGGCGGAGCGAGCGAGCGAGGAAGCGAGCGACGACGTCCAGATCCGGCCTGGAGGTCGAGCGAGCGAGGCCGAGCGAGGCGGCGCGAGCGAGCGATTGCTCAGATCCGGCCTAAAGGTTTCAGATCCGGCCGGAGCGAGGTCGAGCGGCTGGAGATCGGCGTTCTGGAGGTTTCAGATCGGCGTTCTGGAGATGGGCGTGAAGGAGATGGACTTTTATGTTAAATTACAAAAACCACCCTATGAATATGAGAAATTAAAAAAACTATCTATATTTTATTATGTGATCCATAATCTACTATATTTTTATTTTTATTTTTGCACAACAAAATGTTATATTTGCACAACATATGGTTATATTTGCACAAGCACAACATACGGTTATATTTGCACGCCAAAATGTATCGATGTGGAAAAAAAAACTAGACTTGGGTCATATTTGCTCAACATACGGTTATATTTGCACATCGTACTCTTATATTTGCACGACAAAATGTTAAAAAAAAATTAAAAATAAAAAAATATAAAAACTAGACTTGGGTCATATTTGCTCAACATATGGTTATATTTGCACATCATACTCTTATATTTGCACGACAAAATGAAAAAAAATTAAAAAAACTAGACTTGGGTCATATTTGCACAACTTACGGTTATATTTGCACAACGTACTCTTATATTTGCACGACAAAATGTTAAAAAAAAACTTGGGTCATATTTGCTCAACATACCGTTATTTTTGCACATGCACAACATACTCTTATTTTTGCACGACAAAATGGGAAAAAAACAAAAAAAGACTAGCCTTGGATCATATTTGCTCAACATACGGTTATTTTTGCACATGCACAACATACTCTTATTTTTGCACGACAAAATGTAAAAAAAAGAAAAAGAAAAAAAAAAAGAAAAAAGAGTGAGGCTATAGGCAAGATGATAAAATTGCTATTGGTAAGATGGACACTCCACCAATTTGTCCAAAAATGTGGACAATTCACCGATTAGGACAACTTTTTTGGACATTTCACAAACTCTCCCATATATATATACACATTATTTTTAAATAAAAAGTATTAACCTCTTATATTATTCGGGGAATAAAAATATTATTATTAAGATTTTAAGTAACCACATACAAATTGTTAAAAGTTATCATTACATAATATTATTTTATTATTGTTAAAAAGCACGGACAAGAAATTATTTTTTATATTATCATGAATAATATATATATATATATATATATATATGTATATATATAAATATATGTATATATATACATATACGAATTGACTCCGGTGAAAACCTCAAATAATTGTGGTAATAACCATGAGGACCACTTTATAGCTCGGTTCATTTTAAAACACGTGCTAAAAACCATGTTTTTAAATTTACACGGTGACTTTATAGCTCGGTTCAACCTAAAAGTCAGGCTAAAAACTTCTGTTTTAAAATTATGCAGTGACTTTATAGCTCAGTTCTATTCAGAACCGGGCTAAAAACTGGTCCTCACGGATTTTACCGCAATTTTGATTTTCACCGGAGCGCGCCCTTATATATATATATATATATATATATATATATATATATATATATATATATATATATATATATATATAACCTCATATCTTAATCAAAGACAAAAATATCATTATAAAAATCTTTTGATTTTGAGCTATTTTTTTGAAATACCATTAAAAAGTTATAATTTCAAACAAATCGATCAATATATAAATTAATTTAATATTGTACGTACCTAAGCTACTTAATTTGAATCATAAAGTTTTTGTATATTTTCCCCTTGAATAAAATTTTTCATAAAAGATAAATATTATACTTTATTTAATAAATATTTTAATAAATTAAAAGATAAATATTGTAATAAATAAAATAATAACTAAATTTCAGTCATAAATTTTATGAAGATACAAAATTTCATTTACCAAAATCACATATCATCATATGGGTTCATCCTAATTGCATCTACCATAACTTAAATAAATAGTTTAAATTAATTATCATTTTATATTCAATAAGATAAAATTTCATCTCATAATCTTTAAACCCTAATCGTATTTAATCTCATAAACTTAGATTTAGAATTAAAATAAACACTATTATAAGGAAAACTAGAAAAGGACACATGATTGAATATTGTCACCTATATTATTAATAAAAATAACATAATAATTTGATAGATATATTGACATTATTCTATGATTTTGTTTACATTTTATTTTTATCTTAAAAAATTTCCAAGGTTTTGATTTAGTTATTTAAGAAAATTTTAAGTATCTTAATTTCAATCAAACATAATTTATTTATCTATTATATATATAGTATGTTGTATATTGATCTGAACTAAACATACTCTTAATTTAGTTTATTTTTATTAAAAGATCTAAATATTTCAACTAAACTATTATAACCATCAAATTTCAGACAGAAAATATAAATTAAATATCATTTTATTTTTTAACAAACCGAACAATGGGCGGGTAGTAAAACTAGTTGATGATTTAGTGTTACACGTAAGGATGTATTAAATCTTATCTCAGATGGTGCCAACCAAATCCAACACATAAAGTCAATGAGATTTCACGTGAAATTAATTGATAATAGATGGAATAAGGCACAATTTCTTTCCCCAATTAACCCATTATCCACCAGGCAGTCCGAATTAGTCGATTGTTCTACCGGGGCAGTTTTACTATATGCATGTCTTCTCTCTTTCCCTCTCTTCTCCCTTTATTTACCGTTTCTCTTTCGCTCTTTTTCTCTGGTTCGAATGGATCATCGTCTCCCCTCTTACTACTGATCGTTGTTTGATTCTTGTAAAGGCTGAATCGAGGAATGCATGCCGAGGTTAGTGTTGTTGTTGTTTCATTGTTAGGGGTTTCTTCATTTTTCACGAACAAGCTCGTTGTCAGGGGTTTCTTCGTTTTTCATGAACTTGTTCATTAACCTATACGGATGTGAGGAGTTCTTATGAAACCTTCAAGAACCTTTTCTTTGATGAAATGGCAGTCCACCCTGATGTCTTTAGTTCTTTCATGGAAAACCGGATTTACTGCTATATGTATAGCTGCTCTGCTATCACAGTGCAATGGAATTGGCAATGGGACCTTTATAGACAGGTCATGAAGTAAACCTTCAATCCACACAAGCTCACTAGCTGTCTTAGACATACTTATGTATTCTGATTCAGCTGAGGACATAGAGACAGTTTGTTGTTTCTTGGTTATCCATGATACAAGTGAGCTCCCAAGATAAATACAGTATCCAGTGAGTGATCTAGCACTGTATGCACATGCTCCCCAATCTGCATCACAATATCCTGTGACACTGCAATTTGTCTCCCTTTTGTAAAACAAACCCAATCCAATAGTGTGTGCCAAGTATCTGACAACATGCCTAGCTGCATCCATGTGAGGTTCCCTGGGACTACTCATGAATTGACTTAAGTGTTGTATGGAATAGGATAGGTCAGGTCTTGTTAAATTGAGGAACAAGAGCCTTCCTATCAACCTCCTGTATCTCTCAGGATCAAGGAGAGGTTCTCCAATCTCTGGAGATAATTTCAAGCCCTTGGGCATGGGAAATCCACTTGGTTTGTAGCTTGTCATCCCACAATCTTCTATGATGTCAAGGATGTATTTCCTTTGATGAAGAGAGATCCCTTCTACTGATCTTGTAATCTCCAATCCCAAAAAGTACCTAGCTATGCCAAGGTCTTTGATGGTGTATACCTGATGCAGAGCTTCCTTAACATAATTTATCTCATCAATGTCATCTCTTGTAAGCAATAGATCATCCACATACACCAGTTCCACAACTTGTCCCTTAGGAACCTGTTTGATGAATAAGGAGTAATCACTCCTTGACTGCTCATATCCAAGTGAAATCATGAACTGAGACAACTCTGTATTCCATTGTCTAGATGCCTGTTTCAGACCATATAGTGACTTTTGCAGCTTGCACACTTGGTCTGGCTTGGAATCATATCCCTCTGGAGGAATCATATACACATCTTCCTCTAAATTTCCATGTAAGAAGGCATTATTGATGTCTAGTTGAAAGACTAACCATTCCTTCTTTGCAACTATGGAGAAAATCAATCTCACTGTGGCTAACTTTGCCACTAGTGAGAAGGTATGTTTGTAATCTTTCCCTTCTATTTGATTATATCCCTTTGCAACAAGCCTGGCCTTGTATCTCTCAACTGACCCATCTGCTCTATACTTTATCTTGTATACCTATTTGCACCCTATGGCCTTATGATCAGGTGGCAACTCTGTCATAATCCAGGTTTGATTTCCTTCAAGAGCTTTCAACTCTTTGTTCATGGCTTCTTGCCATAAGCTGTCTCTCACAACCTGTTTGTAGGTGCTAGGTTCAGGGATGTTTGCCATATTTATGAAGGAGCTAACAAATTCCTTGGAGTATTGGGACAAGTCTCCTAGGACATTAGCAAGAAAAGATGATGAAATTTGGCTAGAATTTGATGTTATTGTGGGGCATATGAAATCTCTGAGTTTTGATGGTCTTGTGTTTGGTCTAGATGATCTCCTCAAGGGAGGAAAATCATCATGGTTGAAGATAGGGGCTTGGTTTATGCTTTTTGGTGTTGGTGATCTCCAAAGAGAGAGAGGCATATTTTTTGGTGATGGTAGGTTAAAAGAATCTATTTGGCTTGGGGTAGGAATAGGGTCATCATTCCTAAATTGAGCTCCCCATTCTTCATAGTCACCTGCGGGGTTAACAAATGGCAGGGCTGGATGACTTTTTGAACTCAAATCATCATCCTCACTGATGTCATCTTTGAAGGGAAATCTGCTTTCATGAAAGACAACATCTCTGCTCACAAACATCTTTCCACTCTGATAATCAAGCAATCTGTATGCCTTTTGTCCATGGGGATAACTCAGGAAGACACATTTTCTTCCTTTTGCAAAAAACTTATATCTGATTGTGTGCTCAGTGGGTGCAAAGCACAAACACCCTACAACTCTCAGTTCATCATATGAATGTTTCCTTCCAAACAATACCTCAAATGGAGTCTTCCATCCAAGTACTGCAATAGGTAACTTGTTGATCACATGGGTTGCTACAAGTATACATTCACTCCAATATTTCACATGTAGGTTAGCATGGATCCTCATGGCCCTTGCTGTCTCAACAAGATGCCTATGCTTCCTTTCAACTCTCCCATTTTGCTGAGGAGTATAGGGCGCACTCCTCTGGTGAATTATCCCATTTTTTGCAAATAGCTCACTGCATCCCTGATTCACAACTTCAGTCCCATTATCACTTCGAATGCACTTCACTTTCCTTTCAAACTGTGTCTTCATGTTAGGAGGGAAACTAGTTGAATAAATATCAATAAATATAAATTAAACCAACTCCCTGTCCAACCAAATAAAATTACAAGAATCCCTCCCGATGTAGCAGTAGGGTATTCAAGATCGAATCCACGAGGAGGTATGTCAGCGGTTCCTAAGCTTGCAATCACGTTCTATTTCGACTCCAGAAGATCACTTGATATCGAGTAGATCAGTCGATATCGACTACAGTTCCAATCGATTTCCAGCAAATTCCTACAAAGGACAAAAGCAATAGTTGACGTCGAGTAGAGCACTCGATATCGGGTCAGCCACTTGATATCGACCTCTGCAGTCGATTTCGAGTCTTCGCAGAAACTGTAAACGTAGCTAAATTTTGTCGGAAAAGTGTCCGAAGAAATTAAGAATGATGAGGGAAAGATGAACAGAATAAAAAAAGTGATCTTTATAAACTTCAATAAACTAAAAAAACCTCCAAGATCGAGGATTTCATGCCACAACGATAACGATATAAGCCTATGCCAAATTCATGAAAGATAATGCTTTTCCATCAAATAACTTTCCTTACTAACAATTAGGTGATTTAGAGGCTCTCGCATAAACCCTAAGTGTTACTATCCAATTTCATAATTAATCCAAATTCACAATATGATTGGCTTTCGCTTCAATGATGCAAATAATGATCGCCTACTACTTTCGTAGAAGAATCATGCATATAGGATAGAAGACGGAATCGCATAAAAATAATACCTTTGATGCATAAACTTACATGGCTACCGTCGGGCTCACCCCGACCCTAGAAGTAAGGGAACTACTCGCGCTTCATCATCATTGACATCATCATCATCATGGAAAATAAACTTGAATTGAAATTGCAAACGAAAGAGTACAACCGAACAAAGCACAATCCGCTCACGCTCTCCTCTACTCCACTTGGCCTCTCTCTCTCTCTTAAAAACTGAATTGAAACTGTTCTTCCTTGCTTGAATGATTTAAACTCAGCCCTAATGGCTTCTAATTATAGATCTCAAACCTTGCTATCCAAGGATAAGAAAATATATCTTTATTCCTAAGATAAAACTAAATCAAGTAAATAAATAAAATCACTTTAGGTAAATATGAATTCTCCATAAAGGATATAAAGTCTGATAGGAAAGGATAAAAGATCTCGACTTGATGTAGATGTAAACTCCTTCGGATAAGATTTTATCAAAAACTGTCGGATCTGTTTGCAGCTTCATTCGATATCGACTAGCTCCAGTCGATATCAACCACTTCTCTTCTATCTCGAGCCAGTTCTACTCGACCTCGGATTTGCACTCGAACTCTATCTTTTCACTCGATTTGGGGCACTCGATATCGACCAGCTCATGTTGATATCGACCTGTCTGTGTCGAGTTGCATTGTTCTTCTCCTAGCTCGATTTCTGGTGTTCAAATTCCACTCGACGTCGAGTCGTTTGGTCGATTTCGACTCCTCAGTAGACTTCGAGTAATTTTCCAGCTTTTCTTCTATTGTCCAAAACGCTCCAATTTTGCCTCGATTTCTGTGAAATAACACAAGAACTCGTGTAGACCTCCATAATTGGCAAATAAACATAAACTACACAATTCTTATGCTTTTCCAACCAATATGGATGAAAATATAGAAGAAATCGAAGTAAAAGTATATGAAAAATATGGCAATTTGAGCGCACATCACTTCACAAATGATATAAATAAACTAATAGTTCTGCATACTTCTGTCTTCTCTTTGAGAAGGTAGGTCCATGTGACCCTGCTATGATCATCAACAACTGTCAAGAAATATCTTGCACCTGTTGCACTTTGAACCTTATAAGGTCCCCATAGATCTATATGCACAAGATCAAAAAGGCCTTGAGCCATAAAATTACTTGATTCAAAAGGTAATTTGTGGTGTTTAGCCAAGCTGCAGGTTTCACAAAACATATCATCCTTGACAAAAATTTTCAAAAACTCTATGTAAAGACCGAAAAAGTTATAATATTATTTTCTTACAATATTAAATTATTTTCGACTTTAAAATTAAGATTCTAGAAATTTTAAAATTTCCGTCCTCGAGCAACTGAATTTTATTTACACGAACTTCTATATAGTTTTGAATTGGGTTTTCGAAATGGATTTTGATTTTCGGGGATCGAGCATTTATAAAATTCATTTAAGCTCTGGGTTTTAATTGAAATTGATTTGATTTCCGTTATCTTGCGATTTAATTAAAATTTGATAAAATTTGATTTAGTCGGGATTCGACCGGGCGAGCGGGTTTTGAGTCTTTTCCGCTAATTTTGAATTGGTATTGTGATAAATCCTATTTTATTTTTTTTCCCTTTTCTTTATTCCTTCTCTTCTCTCTCTCTCTCTCCCCCGGTTTCCTGTGAGCTGGTCCCCTGCCTCCTACCTCCCTCCATCTTCTTTGTCTTCTTCCCAATTCTGAACAAGGCAACAACCTCCCCTTGTCCTCACTCATACAAACCCACAATCTTTCCTCTCTCTCCCTCTTTTCTATTCCTGTAAACCTCAGCCCCTTCCATTCACTTTCACAACAAACCAAGGAGCCCATTTTCGTGTCCATAATCACCACCACCGTGACCTCCTCCTCGGCACCACCTTCCTCCTCCTTGTCGTCGTCGTCAGCCACCATTGTCGTCGGAGAAGCCACCTCGCAGCGCCGCCCCTGTTCTCGCAGGCCAAGCAGCCGAGCACCGGAGCCCCTTTCCCTGTCCAAGCAGTAGCGTCGGCCCTACGTCCGCCTCCAATAGCCGTAGGTACAACCAGGAGTCCCCCGTCGCAGCCCAGGGGCCCCGTCGAAGCCGCATTCCTCTTTCTCCCTGTTCCGTACTCCTCAAGATCGGTGATGATTTCCCTCTCGTTTTCGATCAATTACCCCTTTAAAGTCCTCCTTTCTAATCTTTTCTTTCGTCCAAGGATATTCCGGCGCCGAACCATCTCCGTCGAAGCTGAATCGGACCTTTTCCGGCGAAGAGCTTCGACCTCGGTGAGTCCCTTTTTCCCCCTCTCCTTTGCTCGCGTTTACTTCTTTCCGGGTCCATGAGGGTCGGGTTAGTGAGTCGGTCGTCGGGGTGGAGTTTGGGGCCGAGAGGGCGCCGGTGGCCTGAGCCTTCCCTTTCTCTTGCCTCCATTTCCGCCGTCGAACTCTGTTGCTGAAGGCAGGGGGAAGAAGAGGGTAGGGCGCGGGCCCCCACCGTGCCACCTTGGCGCTGAGTCAGCTGGGCCCCACCCTTTCTTTATTTATTGCTGGCTTCGGTGGTGGGTTCCAAAGCAATTGGGCTGTCGGGTTGGGCTTCCATTGGGCTCGGATTCGGACTCGGGTATAGGGCTTTAGGGTTGGGCTGGCTTCCTGGATTCTAGTTGGGTATAATGTTATTAGTTGTACTATTTTACTTGTGTTGATTTATGCTAAGTTGTTATTATAAGATATGATATTTTATACATACTTCTGATTTTATGGAAAATGTTTATTTTCTGAAATTATATTTATATATATTATAAAATTTCTTGAAGGTTATTATTATTTGAAATATGTAGTTATGATAGTTTAAATATGTGTTTTGGGAATTTTGAAATGTTGTTGATCCTCAACTAAATAGAGTTGTGATAAATGAATTTATTTGAAGAGTTATTTTAGTTATATATTATTATTGTTAAACTATTATTAGATGTTATTTTCCGAGGTGGGGAGATAATATATTATTCTGAAAATATTTTATATATATATATATATACATATTATAAATGGTTTTAAAATTAATATTTATTGAGATGGGTTACTATATTATGTTTTATAAAGTTAATTTTAAGATGAGGATTTTAAAGTAAGTTATGCCGGAATTATTTAAATGGTATGATTCTATAAGTTGGCCAAGATTTTAATGTTTATAAATGGGATTGACTAGATATGGTTGAGAAATTGTTTGAACATGAGTTGACTTAAATTGGGATTTATGAGTTGAAAATATGGTTGGTATGATTTTATCAAGGGGTTGATTTAAAGAATGATTTTGGTCGATTTGATCGTATCGGGAAGGTTTTGGAAAACGATTTTACTATCGGTCGGTTTTGAGAATGTTGAGAACTTGGGTTCGTGTGTATGAATGTTGGTCTGGTAGCTTATAGAAATGACTTGATGATAGGTGTGTATTGCTTTTGGATTGCTTTGGACTTGCATTTGGGCCCTTGCTTATGTTATCTTGCTGTTCTGCATCAACAGGTAAGTATCCTACGGGACTTACTCAGTAACCTGGACCTCCTGCCTGATGTGTCATGTAATGTGTGGTTTTGTTGCATATTAAAGCATGCCATGTAGTATCATGCTAGGATTGCATTGGACTGAGCATGTGTTTACTTTGTGTGTTTGAAACAGAACGGCCGTTATCTGTGATAGTCCTAGAGTCTTTGCTAGGGTCATAGGGTAGCCTAGCCCCATCGGGTGCCCTGAGTCTATCGAGTCGATATGAGCATGATATGATAGCCCAGCACCATCGAGCAAGATTTATGTATTTTTTTTATATATGTTATGATGATACCGTGGGTGAGTGCACCACCACGAGGATATGCTATGCTATAGCAACGAACTGGCCAGTCTCTGCACTAACGGGAAGGGGTGCAGAGGTAGGAGAGGGATATGCCACTTGGCATTGTCTTGGGCCCTTTAGAGTTCTTTTCCGCATATTATATATATTAGGAGCATGATAGTGTGATTTAAATCTTGTACCGCATTAGTCATCTTTTATTTAGGCATAGGCATGTTATGTGGCCTCAGCGCGGTCAGAGGACCCGCAGGCGATCACAGGCCTGACTTCGTGGATAGTGTTAGGTACCGCTCTTGTTGCTCCATGCTTCTGTGACGGGGAAATCTTTTGGCGAATCGAAGAATCCGGCTAATATATTCTAACTTGACAAATGGCAAATCACCCACTTTGGTTTGGTTTTGACCCGGCTCTGCCGTGGCTTTTGTATCTAAATCATATTTCCGCTTTACTTTCGTTAAACTGAATTTATGAAACTTCGACTGATTAGAGGTTTGAAACCTCGACCCGTACCTGAATTGCAACATCCGAACGAAGGTATCCGACCTTCGAAATGTATCCCGGATATTTATATCCGGTCCGTTACAATGTTGTTATCAGAGCCAGGTTGTGCAATTCGGGTACGCAAGGGTCGAGTGTATATTTTGGAAAACCGCCCATGAATTTCAAAAGATTTGGAAGCGTTTTAAGGGGGCAAAATGAACTTAATATGCCTAACTCAATTGGACTAAATATGAACTTGGCTTATGATAAAAGAGGAGAACCAACTAATAAGGGATCGAGTGGGTAGAAAAGGCGCTAGACCATCCCTATTGGAGGTAGTCGGAAACGGGTAGGCGAAATACTAGCTTGTTCTTTACAGATGGGCCGGGAGGACTCCAAGGAGATCATTGTAATTGTCATTAACTGATTCTATGATTGAGTGCTTGATATGCTAAAGATTTAATTGTTATGTTCTAACTATTGGATGAATATTGAACGATCCGTGCGAACGGGATAGTGGGAGTACCATTCTTCTTCTTATATGGTTAAGCTCAGTTTTGTGGAACCGCCCCCTTCCTTATGAATCCTTTGATAGTTCAATCGAGTCCTCCCTTCGAATATCGGTCTCCTCCACGGGAAATCGGGTTGGTAAGCATAGTTTTTCGGAAATCATGGTTGGATATGAGGGTTACTTGGGGAGAGTATCGAAAGTTGGCTTTTGATGTCATTCCAAGTTAGAAAGTAAGTGTTTTCGAGGTTGTCCTTATCAATTCTTATGACGATTCATTAGTATCTTCTTACCACGAAAAGTCGTATCCGAGTCTCACGGGAAAGATGGGTGATGAGTCAGTTAGGGAGAGTCAATGTTGCCCTTATGGACCCCTATCGGGTTATCTTGATTGCCCTGTTCATGATTGTGTGATTCTATATGCACTACTCCTTGACCTACAATTGATCCTTAGTGTGAATTTGTGCTTATGTACTTTGATGCTCATGATGACCATTGTATAGGTTCGAACTACATTTATTATGTCCATATCATCCCGACATGATCTATTTAGTATATTGCATTGTCATACTAGGGCACGAATGTATATGTCACATGCCAGGATGTTGTATAATTGATGTCCTCCCTGTGAATAGGTTCATGATAGTGCGATCGTTCCGTTTTATTATCATGATAGAGTGAGTACCTTACTTGATGGATACGTGTTATAATTTGATGCCAACGTGCCTTATATGTTATGTAATTCCCAGTACATGTTATGATGACAATCTTTAATGTGAATTCGTAGTTGTATGACATTCTGTACCCATGCTTGTCCCGTTGCTTATGTCCCGTGTTATGCCTTTCTTTCTCTCATGATTATATGTTGGCATCGCATGTCTACTTGGTCTATTAATCGTATGATTGATTAGAAACATGAACCACATGATATGAGTCTATATGATCGTTACTTTTTTGAACTAGGTCCTTGATAGTCTGATTCTCCCTCTTTATGCCCTCGTAATTGTTTTACTATCCGATTAGACTGATGTTAAATTCGATGATTGATTTGCCTTCCATGAGGGTTGATCATAGCATGCTTACATGCTATCGCCCGACGCTATTTCTCTATTACTCTATGATATCCTCTCGCACTTGCATGAATGTATGACTTGACACCTCGCATGATCATACACCACCCTATATCATGATTTTGCATATGCATGACGCATGAATACCGGAATGAATCTAGTTGAATCACTTTAATTGTACTCATGTTCGATGTGTGCTATTAGTATCCTGTAAGACTTATGATTTCCAATATGACCCGCGAAATGATCACGTGTTGTACTTGTGCTATGATGTGACAACTATTGTACCATATATGTACTCTATGATGGTTCCTTCTTAGAATGATTATAATCTAGCCCCCATGATGTCCTTCTTGTTACCTTGATGATGCCTCATGTTTCGTGAATATTATGTTGAACTCCTCTTAATGACTCTTGACTATGCTTGTATCACCTCATGTATCGCTAGTATCATATAGGACTCATGCTTTCTAAATGTATCTCATCATATGATTCCGTGCCATGCTTGCCCTAATATATGATCATTGCTGGTTCCGTCTATCTTGCTCGAAGTTGCTAGGCATACCTGTTTCCATGGAATACTAGAATGTTAACTTGTTTCGCATACATCAGCGTGGGACTTGATTGTGTCCTTGATATGAATACGAATGTTGCCCCGAGATAGGTGCATGTTAGTGTGGATAAGATGTGATTGATATACTCCATAATGAATTCGTGTGTGTTTGTCACAATTGTAACCTAATAGACTTTCTTAAGGGCATCGTTACTATTCCCGGGTCAGAGTCTTGTCTCTAGTCGTGTCATCTTTAGCTTTGGTCCATTCCGTCCCCGAAAGAAACATTGGGTCGTCGGCCCTTCTCACTCCCCTATCTCCGCTAACTTAGACTCCTATGCGACACCTTGGATGAGCGACAGCATGGAAAAAGGGAACGGGAAGTCGAATAGCGATAGAGCAGCAGAAGCGTGGGCCCATAACCCACGGGCCTCAGGATCGATAATGTCGACGGAACAAGCTCGCTTCGAGGATTACGATTGTTGAGTACGATATGACTTGCAGGTGAGAGAGTCCTCTATTCGAATTGCTAACCCTTTCTGAGCTTGTTGATGATGATATTGCACTGACTTGATGCTGAAAGCTGCTTGTTGATGTGATGACTGTTGCTTGATTGTCTGTTGACTATGATGATATGATTCGATGCCTTACAATCCTAATTTGCCTTGATGACTTGATGTGATGCTATTCTAAGTTGCTAAGCATGATCTAAATTCCTTTCCTATATAGTATGAACTGCAAATGCTGAGAACCTGAACTGTTTATTTGATAAGATTATGATGAAACTTGCTAGCTTGAAGTGACCATATTCATATATCATGTTTTACAATACTCGTTGAGCATGACGGTAAATTGAGGCTTTTGATGCTTGTTGTAATGCTTAATGATGCTAGTTGATATGATGTAGTCCTTACGTGCAATAATGTCCATGATTGCTTCTTCTTTTAACATGTGAGTGAGGTCCTTCTGGTTGAGCGGTCAGAGAGTGGAGGAAGGTTTTCAGTGATTAGAATGATCGACAGTGGTAAGGGGAAGTTGCCAAAGAGAGGTGTTGACTTAGGTTGGACCGAGTGGGTTCGGAAATTTTAAGAGACAATGATTGGTGGTTTCGATGAACTCTTAGGTGAATCTTGGGTGAGAGTATGGTTAGGAATAGGTTGGCTAGGCGGTGATCGAGGAATTTTACTAGAGAATGTGCGATTAGCAGGGCATGATGCTTGTGAAATCTTGGGAAGTGTGGAAGTGTAAGAAATGGCTTTTAAGAGCATGAAGGATATAGTATGAGAGGGCCCTCGAGTGTGAGGTTAGAGATAGTAGTGGACCCGCAGGCGATCACCAGGCATGACTTCGTGGATAGTGTTAGGTACCGCTCTTGTTGCTCCATGCTTCTGTGACGGGGAAATCTTTTGGCGAATCGAAGAATCCGGCTAATATATTCTAACTTGACAAATGGCAAATCACCCACTTTGGTTTGGTTTTGACCCGGCTCTGCCGTGGCTTTTGTATCTAAATCATATTTCCGCTTTACTTTCGTTAAACTGAATTTATGAAACTTCGACTGATTAGAGGTTTGAAACCTCGACCCGTACCTGAATTGCAACATCCGAACGAAGGTATCCGACCTTCGAAACGTATCCCGGATATTTATATCCGGGCCGTTACACTCTACATGTTTTAGCTTAGATACAGAAGTGTGTCTAAGCCTAGCATGATGGATATGCAAATCCAGCTTAATAGAAGCAAAAACTGAAGGATTCAACTTGAGAGCCTACTGATCCTCTTTATTCTCTAATCTTCTTGACAGCACCCGTGGGATCTTGTAGAGTCCATCCTTCCTTATCCCTTTCATGATCACATCTTCACATCCATGGCCCTAAAAAGAGCAACCATGTGAATAAAAAATGGCTCTTAAACCAGTTCTGTCTACAATTCTTCCAACAGATAATAACTTGTGCTTGAAGACTGGCAGATATAGTACATTATGGAGCACCATCTGGCAACCCAATAAAGATAGGCCTGCTCAACCTCACTTTGTCATGCAATAATGTCTCATCATCAACCATATGATCACTGGCACCAGTATCAACAATCCATTCCATATTGCTCTCCATTTCATCTACAGAATTCACAGTAGACAAGAAGAACATACTTGCAAAATTAGCATTTGAGGATCCCTCTGACGTGGCTTTCCCTCTCATCATCTTGAAGACCTAATGAGAGACAGCATTGACAAGAGCTTTATCAACTCCTCCATCTACAGCTTTGCCTTGAGATCTTTATTCATCAATGGGACTATCCTGCTCTTGCATCCCTGCTGAGTTTGCAGATCCCTTCACAGGATCCCTGGGTCCTTGAAACCACTCTGGATAACCATGGATCTTAAAGCATCCTTCAACCAGATGTCCTCTTTGATGGCAGTAAGAACACTTTAACTTGGCCTTCTTTGCCTTATCCATCCTGCCTTAATACTCCCTTTTGCTGTCTCTTCTATCCTGATATCCCCTAGTGTTCCCTTGATTTCCAGAGTAAGAGGGATTCTGATTGTAACCCTTGGAATACTGTCTATTCACTAGTCTGTTGGCAGCCATGGTAGTGGAATCCTGAGGATTCCCAGTGGTGCCCCCTCCTCCTTTTTGAGATTCAGCTTGAGTGATCAAGTAATAAGCTCTGTTGATGCTTTGTATGGGATCTATGGAGAGGATCTGACTCCTCACACCCTCATAATACTCATTCAGTACCATCAGAAACTGCATAAGTTTGTTCCTCATCTTAACCTCATTCATCTTCCTCTGCAACTCACATATGTAGTGTGAGTTTCTTCCACAAGTGCACATTGGAATGCTTTCCAACACTTGAAGTTGATCCCAAATCTTCTTCAACTTGTTAAAATAATCAGCAACAGACAAACCCTAACGCATTATACCACTCAAATTCTTCTTCAACTGGTAAATCAGTAGCCCATTTGATTGGCCATATCTCTAAGAGATTTCATCCCATAACTGCCTAGCTGAGTCTACATAGATGAATCTTTCCTTTATGGAACTAGTCATGGAGTTTAGCAACCAAAACCTGACCATGAAATCAGCTCTTATCCATCTTTGAGCCTCAACAGAATCATTACCATCTGGTTTTACACAGGTTCCATCTATCAACCCAAGTTTGTTCTTAGCTCCTAGTGCCATCATGACACCTCTGATCCATGGTAAATAATTCAAGCCATCAAAAGCCCTTGTGATAAGCTGTGACCCTGGGTGATCAGAATTAGCTAAGAACAGAGGATCAACAAAGTTACCTTGGTTTTCTTGATTCCCGAAATTGTTGTGAACATGGTTTTGATCAGCCATGGAAGAAACTTTCTCAGAGGTTTTAACGGAAATAGAAGGCAATCAATGAACCTTACAGCTCTAATACCATGTCAAAATCCAGCTTTGATGCCAAATCTGAGCTCAGCAAACATTCAACACCAAATGATGAGCAACAAATTGATGAAACAGATAAGCTCATTCATGAGCAATAGGAGGCAATGTTCCAAAAAACGCTTGGCGGATGCTCGGTGGCAAGATAGGGTCAAGGGTCTAGGCGGATTGTGCGGGGTCTAGGCGGATTTACTATTTTGAGATGTATTTTTAATCCTAGGCTATATTCAATACGTATATAAAATAATAAAGTTTAATTCATAACATATATAAACAAATAAACTTTAATTAATAGTGTAGGCGTTAACAATGGGAGTTACGTCGCGAGTTAGAGGACTATGGGAGTGAGGGATCAAGAGTAAGAGAGAGTATAGAGGTTGAGAATTAAGAGAGAGAGATCGACATATGGGGGTTTTAGGAGTTAAAACCTCAAAATGGGTTTTTTCACTAACTCGCCGAAATCGCAAGGCCGCCAAGACCTTGCGAGTGACCTTCAATGGTCTAGGCGGCTAAACTCAAAGGTGGGGGACCTTCAAGGGTCTAGGCGGGGTCTAAGCGGAGGCCCATGCCTTTTTTTGGAACAATGATAGGAGGATTCGGCCATAGTTATTTAGGGTTTTCTGCAACTGCAGCCCTTCATTCTCTCATACCAAGAAAACGGAAATTACAGTTTAAATAGTGCATCAAAGGAGCTAACAGACAAAATAGTGATAGCTAGCTAGTGGTCAGGAGGACATTATTTTGAAAAGAAATTAACAAGGGACATAAACTGTAAATAGGTAAAAGTGAGGATATCTCAATATCCTCTAATTTGACGAACTACCTAAGTGTATTCTACTCGTCGATAGCTTCGTTTTGGTATATAATACATATTAACCCGACATTTGAGTAAAAAGTTATGAATATTTAAAAATTAAAGGTATATTAATCACTTTAATTTTGTTTCAATAGACTATAATGATTCTACATTTTACTTAAATTAACATTTGCATACTATAATTCATCTCAAGAACTTCGAAATGAGAGGTTATACTAATCATTTCGACTATTAAATAAGAAGTTACACAAGTTTAAAATTTTTATATCTGGTTATACATTATTTTATGTTATGAATGCAACAAGTTATATATATTAACTAGGGTTGTTATGCGAGCAAAACAAGTTTAGTATTGTTTGATTATATTTAGCTCATTTAGAAACAAGCTCAATTCGAATCTATATTTGAAATTGATCGAGCTCATACTCAACTTGTTTAGTAAATGAACGAGCTTGAGCTAAGTTTTTTTTTCAAGTATCATGCAATTTTACTTGCTCATGACACAGTAACTTAAAAGAAAATTGTTAAATTTCATAAAATTCTTGCTATTTGAGTTTCAATCAGGCCGACCCGAGCTTTGAATCGAGCATAAAAATGTGCTCATAATCAACTCATTTTGTAAATGATGCTCGAGCTGAGCTTTTATTAAGGAAAACTCGAGCCAAGCTCTAGCTACTTAGCTCATATAACCATAATCTTAACTTAATGTTTATTATATTGCGTGTCCTATACTTATTTAGTTCATTTTTTTCCTGATATTTCATTTATATATTTATATTTTTTTAGGCGTGAAAAAATGATAGTGTTTTATCATAAATCGATGACATTTTATCTTAAAATAACATCATTTATTATCGTATTATATATCATTATTTATGTCAATTTAATCCAAAACTCTATCGTACATATATCATTGTGCCCCACTCCGAAATTTTTCTGGCTCCGCCACTTTTCGGCGAAAAGTACTATGGAGTTCCATCATATCAACACCCGCACCAGGCCACCATATATACCTGCAGCCTCCACTTATCGTCGATGTCTTTAGCGACCACCCCTTGTCCGTTTTTTTTAATACAATGAAAGCAGTTTAGAACAGAAGCCCGCTAGCCAGCATAATCCCATCCTATAGCTTCCTTCTGGACAAGTAACCGAAGCACCGAATCTTCCTCCAAAGAACCGTCGACAGGGATACTATAAACAAGACGTGCAATCTTATCTGCTACAAGATATCAGATTGTAACAGTTCAACATCCATGAGGCAAACACCGATCCCTGAAACCTCTTCACCCATTTTCCATTATTAAAATGCTAAACAAAATTTTTCCCTTAATAATAACTAATGAGTATCCACCATCTTCCCTCTGTGCATCAAGATTATATGCTTGCTAGGGAATGAGACAAGATATTAGATTGTAACAGTTCAACATCCCAGAGGCAAACACCGATCCCTGGAACCTCTAACCCCGGCCTTGCCCGTTATTAAAATGCGGCGAAACTAATTAAAATAACACAACACAACCTTTATGGGGTGTTAAAAATATATCTCCACCTTTTAAATGTAAGATAAATATCCCGACCTTTATTGGTGGTGTTAAAATAATATCGTAATAATTTTATCTCAAAAAAAATGATGACATGGTGCATACAAGACAAAAAAAATTTACAAAAGGTAAAACTAATAAAAAAAATCAGCATTAATATAATTTTTTATTTCCGCACTTATAATTAAATTTTATTTTCGCAGCAAAACAGGTTTCTGATATAAGGTTATATTGGATAGATTATTTTATCTAAAAAGATAAGTTTTTTTTACCTAACTATA
This sequence comes from Persicaria maculosa, assembly GCA_963922045.1. Lineage (NCBI taxonomy): Eukaryota > Viridiplantae > Streptophyta > Magnoliopsida > Caryophyllales > Polygonaceae > Persicaria > Persicaria maculosa. The sequence continues at coordinate 60,231,941 of OY998261.1, forward strand.
TTGGCTTATTAATTGGTGTGGATAAAAAAAATAATATCATTTTAATACAGAATATGACACATTTGTAAAAACAAATATCATTTTAATTCAGAAAATGTCACGTATGCGAATCGCACTATATCCCGTTTCAGGTCTCTATTTTAGTATTTTATATAGATGAGTATCCACCAGCTGCCCTCTCTGCATCAAGATATGCTTGCTAGGGAATGTGAATTTGCAGCCAATCCAGGCTGAATCGCACATACAGATAGCACATGCGGGACTCTCTCCTCCGTTAAAACGCTTCTTGAATTGACAGCTCTGTCGAGATTCATTCAACTGACCCCTTTTATAATATATATATATATATCCTACGTACCTATACGTACCGACATATCTCTGGTCGAGATATGACGCCTTTCTAATTTCAATAATTTCCCACGTACATGTATTATGTATAGATCGATAAATGTAGAATCATTAGTTTGCCAACAGCCCTAAACCCATGAACCTTGATAACATACCATTTGGTCTATACATCCCCAGAATGCGCATATAGACCAATGCAACCATAAACCCTAAAAGCAACAAACCTCCATTCAGTGAGCAAAAAGAGTGTCGGTGCGTCCGACTATATATCTTTCATCTAATGCTAACGTACTGTGTGTAAATAATAAGCTAATGCACACAGGCTGGAGCCAGAAATAACATGAGCAGAATTATATATATATTCCTAATAAGTATATATTTATGTAAAAAATTTAATTAAAAAAATATTATTTTATATAGTTTTTAACTCCTTGAAAAAACGTGTCAAAAGTCAATGGACTTATATTTCAAAACAGATGGAGTATGTATAAAAGGTTAGAGACTTAAATAGAATGAACGAAAGGTTAGAGACCAATAAGAAAAATTTATGAAAGGTTAAGGATTAATGACTTAATTTACCAAATTTATTTGCAGCCAACCTATTGTGTTTGTTGGTTCCTAACCTTCCGTTGATTTCATTCAATTCCCTAACATATTGAATTTATAGCAGTATTAGTCTAAATTATTTATAAAATTGATAAATAAAATAAAAAATTTTATTTTAAAAATAATTTAGACTAAATTAGAATTTTTTGGTGAATGTTTGAGATTTGTATAAACTATTCTAATTTTTTTTTAATTGGAAATAGAAATCTGGGTATAAATTATTTTTAATCTAGTTTTTTTTTCAATTTTTTGGTGAATGTTTAAGATTGGTATAAATTATTTCTTTTCCACATATTTATTTCTTTATACTCATATAAAATAATATCAAATTCTTGTTACAACTTATACGTCTTTATTCCCCATATAAAATAATAACAAATGAAAGTTGGTAATCTCTTACTTGAAAGAGCTAGAATCATCAAAGCTAGCTCATTTTTTTCAACTAAGGTTATTTGAAATTGAAATCTTGACGGGCAACCCCACACAACCCAACTTCTCCTCACCACACCACATATGAAAATAAATGAAAGTTGGTACTTCTTTTAATTCAAAAGAGAATCAAAGTTTTAGTTTATTTGTAACTTCGCATGTCAATCACAATCGATCAAATGGATGTGCTGAACGTGGAAGGTTAAGTCGGTGTCACGAAACTTGTCTTGCATAACCTTCTCTAGACGCTCGTACAAGGCAGGGCTAATGTGGTTCTATCAGTCACCGACCTCTCCTTTTCTAAAGAACACCTTATTTTTAAGGGGTGTTAGAAACGAACCCATAAGAAAACATAAGGCTCAAAGGCCATTTTTTTTAGGCTGGCGAGCAATTTTTTTTTCTTTCTTTCTTTTCTTCTTCCAAAAAAAGCCAAGAAAGAAAGAAATAAAGCATTTCAGCCACGCTTAGACGCAAGAAGTACGACGACAAAACCACGAGGAGGGCGGTTAGGATGGGCCGACGGCCATGGGAGCAACCAACCTATAGGTGATGCGGGCGGCGTCAACAGGTCATTGTGAGGTGGTGGTGAGCTGGTAGCGGAGGTGTTCGTAGCGGCGGGCGGCGCGCAACCGAGCACCGAGAGGCGGCGAGCAACAGGTCCGGCAGGTGGGTCGTGTTGAGGCGTAGGAGGGCCGGTAGCGGAGGTGAGTCGGGACGGTGGTGGCAGAATACAATAGTGGTGGCGCCGGGTAAAGAAACCGAGGGAGACCGGTATGGGGCAGTGGTGAGCCGAGGTCGAAAGGTGGAAGCAAGTGTTGTAAGAGGCGGCGGCGGCACCAAAGGAAGGCGGTGAGTGGCGGCGGAAAGTCGAGTGCTATTGGAGAATAGATGGACGGGGTTGAATAGATGAATGGGAAGATGGAGCAGTGGTTGAACCTGGAGAAGCAGAAGTCATGGAAAGCAACTGGTGGAGGCGGCGGCAGAAGCCAAGAGGCTCTCAATTGAGAGCGTTTTCGATTTTTTGGTAAATTTTTTGTTGTGTAAATATAACTTAATTTTGTGCACATATAACATTATGTTGTGCAAATATAACTTTATGTTGCACAAATATAATTTTTTTTTTTGGCGCCCTCACTTTTTTTTCCGTTTTCAACACTTTTTGTTGTGCAAATATAACTTTATATTGTGCACATATAACATTATGTTGTGCAAATATAACTTTATCCTGTACAAACATAATAATTTCTTTTTTTTTGGCGCCCTCACTTTTTTTTTTTTCCGTTTTCAACACTTTTTATTGTGCAAATATAACTTTATGTTGTGCATAACATTATGTTGTGCAATTGTAAAATACAATTGTGCAAATGTTCAAATTTTCATTTATTGACAATATATGATATTTTTCATAAAGTAAAACTAATCTAATGATGCTGTCTAATAAAATGACGGTGCAAGAATCATAATTTTACAATTATGCAATCGTAAAATATAATTGTGCAATTTTCAACAACAAACTCACTCAAAAATGTATTAAATATGGAAAAACAACCGCAAATAATACGAACTATCAACGGTGAAACAAAAATAATACGAACTTTGAAAATTATAAATTTATATCCATACTATATCCAACGAAACCAATATTGATATAATACTCAAAATTCGTAAAAGAAAATTTAAAATAGACTCAAAATATAATTAATAACAAAGTTGGGTAAAAATTTGAAAATTTGAAAGGGAAAATCACTATTCACCTTCTTTCCCACTTCTCCATCCATTTTTCTTCCGTACTTGTCATTCGCCTCCTTCATCCATTTTTCTTCTTGATCTGTAACCAGTCACCTCCTCCATCTTCTCTCGTCACCAGTGACTCGAATCTGTCATCAGCGCCGTTAAACTTTCTTCTCCACCCCCTTCCCGATTGAACCCGAAACCACTAACCCCACCACATGCACTTCTGTCTCGCAATATTGGCACTTCTCCTTGCTTCAGCCAGTGACGCCACCACTCCACCATCAGCCACTAGGCTTCGATTGGTTCCAGATCCATCCTCACCTTGCCACCTCCATCAATTGCAGTCCTCAGCCACCACCGATACAGTATAGGGAAAGATAAAGATTGATTTCTCTTAATTATTCCAAATTTCCCAACTTTTTTTATTAATTGCATTTTTAGTCTACATTAATTTTTTGTTTGTCAATTTTAGTCATTATATCAATATTGGTTTAATTTAGTATAGTTTGTATATAAATTTATAATTTTTAAAGTTCGTATTATTTTTGGTTCACAGTTGATAGTTTATATTATTTTGAGTTGTTTTTCCATTAAATAAAACCTACGAAATGAATCATTGGAAATGATACACATAGACCAAAGATTCATAGTGATAAGATATTAAAATACACAAAGAAATATTAATTTAGCAATCTACTTCGTTTACGGTCCTCCTCATGAGGTCGACAAGCCTTATTTTTGGACATGTTTGCAACAACATGTCCAAAGTATTGAATGTCCATATACCGTCATAGGAGATCTAAACGAAATCCAAAATAGCTCGGAAAAAGAAGGTGGGGTGGAACCTCATCCGAACCGATATAGAAATCTTACAAATTTCATTTACATCTTCAGATCACTGCCCAATTGTGACCGAGTTAGACAACCTAGAACAACACAAAGCACAACCATTTAAATTTAAAAAAATGTGGTTAGAAAGACATGACTATAGGAATATTGTAACACAAGCATGGCGAACCCAATACCTTGGCTCGCACATGTATAATCTAGTTAAGAAAACTTAACACTTGAAAAGACTAACAAAAGAATTGAATAAAAAAACGTTTGGGAATATCTTCAGATAATTAAAAGAAATAGATGAAAAATTGATAAAAAAAAAAATACAAAACAGCAGACCACTTCAGCAATTAAGAGTCGAAATTTAGAAACAGAATAAAATCATCAAAAGGAAAGAAGAAATCCTCAACTTTCACAAACAATATTGGAGTCAAAGAGCGAAAACCAGGCACCTTAAACTATTAGACACAAATTCTGGGTATTTTCACAAAGTGGCAACTAGAAGAAGGAATAGGAAAAATATCAAAGAAATCTCTAATACGGAAGGATAAAAAATATCAAGAGATGCAAACATCAGAACAGAATTTAGAGAAGATTTCATCCAACGCTTTAAAAAACAAGAAATCAACAATAAAAACACTTGAACTTTATTTAGAACTAATAGACAGGGAAATACACGAATCTTATAACCAGGAACTAATAAAAGAAGTCACAAACTCGGAAATAAAAAACGCCATCTTTAACGTTGGAAAAGACAAATCACCAGGACCGGATGGAATGACAGCTGAATTCTACCAGAACTACTGGGACATAGTAGGACCAACCGTTACAAAGGCAATTAAAGGATTCTTTCACTCTGGCAGAATCTTGAAACAGATCAACCAGACATTCATTACTCTAATACCAAAAATAGATAACCCGACAACGACCTCTCATTATAAACCTATAAGTTTATGCTCTATGATATACAAGACAATCCCAAAAATTCTCCCTCGATCTATGGCGAAATCCGATTCGACTCTGATCTGTGGCGAAATCCGATTCGTCCTGTTCCTCTTCGACTCCGATCCGGCGCCGATCTCGAATGAGGAACTCGAACTCGGGGATGTGCGCAGATCTCGACTCCGATCAGATCTATTTCGATCCGATCGGTGCTTTTCTCTCCTCCAATGGTGGCTCCTTCGACGAAGATCCAGGGGATGGAGAGGAATACGAGGCAACGCAGTTGAGATGGGTAATCCAGGGATTTTACAGAGGAATGGAAATTGACGTGAGGAAGGAGAAGTAATTTTTGTGAAATTACAAAAATTATCCCATGAATATGAGAATTAAAAAAACTATCTATATTTTATTATGTGATCCACCTCTACTATACATAAAGTTATATTTCCACAACAAATTTTTATATGTGCACAACGTAAAGTTATATTTGCACAACAAAAAGTGCTGAAACGAAAAAAAAAAACGGAAAAAAATATTACATTTACACAACATAAAATTATATTTGCACAACATATTGTTATATATGCACAACATAAAGTTATATTTGCACAACAAAAAGTGCTGAAATGAAAAAAAAAGCGGAAAAAAATATATTACATTTGCACAACAAAATGTTATATTTGCACGACAAAATGTTAACATTTTTTTTTAAAAAAAATTAAAAAAAAATTAAAAAACTAGACTTGGGTCATATTTGCACAACTTACGGTTATATTTGCACAACGTACTCTTATATTTGCACGAAAAAAATGTTAAAAAAAATAAAAATAAATAAAAAATAAAAATAAACTAGACTTGGGTCATATTTGCACAAGTTACGGTTATATTTGTACAACGTACTCTTATATTTGCACGATAAAATATTTAAAAAACAGTCAACAGTAGTTCAGAGCACTATTTAACCATAATCATGAAGTTGTGAAATGAACTCACATTGTGCAGATGAGGTCATGTGACATCCACTCCACCAAGAACCTAAGCAGCTCTGAAACATGAACTTGATGGCTATACAAAAAAAAACGGAAATTTCGTCAGGTACCCCTGAGGTATTGCTTAATTCACGGGGTGTACAAATCTTTTACTTAATTCGCATGGTACCCCTGAGGTTTGGTAAAATTTTGTCTCGCGCCCTCGTCCGTTAACTTTTAACTGATGCCGTTTGTTTTTATTGAATAAAAAAGGAAAATGAAAAAAAATCAAAATGTTTGTCTTTGTATTTGAAGAAGACCCCGACGTTCATTCCACGAGAAGAGGCGATCGGCGACTTGGGGGTGGCGATTAGTGCTCGGACGATTACAAGGCGGACGAAGACACCAGTGAGAGAGGGGAAGGCGACAAGGAGGAGAAGATCAACTAACGCTGGCATCGACTGGAGGTGGATACTGGCGATGGGGTGGGCAAATACAGGTACGTCTTCTCTGAAATTTTGCCCCTTTGCGAGAATTAGGGTTTAGTTGTTATGCAAATTTCTTGTGTTCTCTCCTCAACTTTAGGGCTTTTTGATGTACATATTTGCACCTTTGTTTATTGCATCTTTTGACTTCATATTTCATTCGATTTCCAAATAAAAGTTTCAAAAGTATATGATCTTGTGTAAGAATGAACTAAAGTGTAAGAAATAGAGTCTGCACAAGTTTTGAGCTAACTATGCAGGAATTCGATGAAATCGGAGTCAAAACGAACAAGCCAAGTGAAGCTGAGAAGAGGTCGATATCGACTGGAGACATCGATATCGACCCTGGATTTCGACACGACTTCTGAGTGTCGAGATAAGCCACACAAACCAGACTAGAAGCCTCGATATCGACACACATGCATCGATATCGACCTCAACATAGAAATCGACCAGAGCTAAACAAGTCGAGCAGGAACAGAGACCTCGATATCGACCCCCTGGTGTCGATATCGACCCCTTATCTCGACAAAAGATAGACTCGATTTCGAATGCGGATTGGAACTATATCTTCAAGGAGGCACGGAATTATCTCATACTTTCAAGATAGATGGCAGCTGATGTTTTATTTATCTTTTTTACCTTTAAGTCATTTAAGTTTTTATCAAAATAAAAGACCTATCCTAATTGTTTGGATAGAGTTATTAGTTTAGATAGGAGTTACAATCCTTGGATAGCAAGGATTAGTAGCCTATAAATAAAGCCCTAGGGGCTGATTTGTTAGAGCATCCCAGAACAATCCAATCATCCAAGACAAAGACAAGACAATAGAGTTAGAGTTAGAAAGAGGTTTTAGGGTTTGACGTTTGCGAAAGTTGACGTTGAGTTGTAAAGCTTCGAAGTTTAGTTTAATGCAAGTTTCTTCCTTTCAATTGACGACGAATTCCATAATGAGAAGCGAGTAGTTCCCCAAAGCTCTTAGGGTCGGGGTGAGCCCGACGTTAGCCATGCGCGCTTGAGGTAAGTGTTAGATGTTGATATCGTTGTGTCTATCTCTCCTCCTACGATTCTATGTTTAGTCCTAATCGAAAGAAAAGGGATTCATGCTAACAACTTGAGTTATAAACATAAAATTGGTAGAGACTATTAGGTTTATTTGCAAGAGTAATCCTAAGAGTTGGTGTACGGCGAAAGCTTGTCCCTCGGGTGAAATAGCGTAGTTGTCCGTCTTATTTATCTTATCGCATGCATTGGTTAACGTTGTGGTAAACCCTAATCCTAGGAGTTGCTTTTTATATATTTTATACCCACAAAAACCCACTGTTTTATTTCTGTTCATTGCTTCTCTCTCCATTCTTAATTCTTCGGCCTTTTCTTTGCCGACAAAACCACTAACTCACTGCAGGAAGACATCGATATCGACAGCAGAGGTCGATATCGACCAAAACTGATAGATCGACGGTTTTCTGAGTCGATCTCGAGACTCCTGGGAAACTTCTGCAAGCATCGATATCGACCCCTAGACGTCGAAATTGACCCTTCTGTATCGACTGGCAGTCTTCTGAGCTAGTCGATTTCGTGGACTAACATCGATATCGACCCCCACCAGTCGATATCGACCACTTGTTTTTGTCTCTACAGGTCTTCTGTTGCAGAGAACATCGACAACCGAGGTCGACATCGAGGCCCAAGGTCGAAATCGAGGCTACTGGTCGACGCAGACGTGAAATTTCCAAAGCTACTAGGATCCCGCTGACACGCCTCCTCGTGGATCGATCCTGACTACCCTTCCACTACAACGGGAGGAAGTCTTGTAATTATTTGCATAGGCTAGGAGTCGATTTACATCTTTACGTCTTATTATTTGTACTCGACTTGACCTCCTTAACAAATTGGCGCCGTTGCCGGGGAGGCAATCAATCGTGCCCTAGTAGTCTATCTCACGTCTTTATCTAGATTGGCTTTGCAGGTGTATGCGACACGCTGATCGCCCACCTGAATTTGAAGGAGTAGACGACCCTGAGCGTTATTTCCATCTAAGGGCCCAAGCTCAAAGAATCATGGCGGAAAACGCGAACCAAGCAGAACTTATTGAACAACTAAGGAAGCAGGTTGAGGACTTAACGACTAGAGAGGCGGCACTTAAGGAGCGTGCGGATAGGGAGGAGGAAGGCCGGAGGCAAATAGAAGCCCAAATCAATGCCCTCCCTCGGAATGCCAAGCAATACATGCACCCCGCTCTCACAGTGCCTGAATCGGCATATCTTATCCCTGCCTCTAATTTTGAAATAAAACCTAACTTCCTAACTGAGATTAGAAGGCCTCAATACGCAGGAAAACCTAACGAATGCCCTATGGCACATATTTCTACCTTCTTAGACCTTTGTGATACTATTGCTGATGGACAAAGTCTTGAATATGTCCAACTAAAAGCCTTTCGTTGGTCTCTTACAGGAAAATCATTGCAGTGGTTGGAGAGCTTAGCCCCAAGATCGCTCCGCACCTGGAATGAAGTCAAGGACGCGTTCCTCAACAAGTTCTTCCCTCCTTCTAAGACGGCGTTGATCCGACAGAAAATCACGGCTTTCAAACAAAAGCCTGGTGAGGCTCTGGCGACTGTTAGGGAAAGGTTTAAGGACCTCCTACGATCATGCCCGACGCATGGCCAACCACCGTACGTAATTCAGGAGATCATATACAATGCTCTTGACGCTGCAACTAAGGAGAGGATAAACACCTACACCTCCTATGGCTACCTTGAATTCGCCCCACAAGAGGCTTGGGAGACCATAGAGATGTTGGTGGAGTTCGACAACACATATGGGACTCCTGAGGCTTCCGACGCACCATCATCGTCAAGGCCTGCCCCATCTATGCCCTTATATGAACCCTCCAATATAATCGATCCTGATGTGAAGGAGCAATTCCACAGAGATCAACTTAGAAAGCTCCAAAAGCAAGTAAGGTTCCTTTCAGTGAACCAAGATTGCATCGAATACGGATCGCAGCGACACACCACCATCGAGTGCCCCCATGCCGAACAAGTACACCTAGCGGAGACTCACCAAGAGGCGCGTTACATGAGGGGTCCCAATAACCAATATTGGGGAGACCAAAGGTTCCATCAACCACAAAGGAACCCGGTTAACCCTAGGGACCCTCCGCCTTATAGAGCTCCTGGGCACCTGGAGAGAGACCAAAAGAAGGATGATCTTCAACTAGTACTGGATGAGATAAGGAGGAATCAAGCTAGGAATGATCAATCCAACAATGCCATCCATTCTCAACTCAATCACCTTACCACAAGGATTGGGAAGATGGATATTTGGAAGAAGAACGTAGAGACCCAACTGGGTCAATTGGCTGCACAAATTCCTAGACCGTCCGGAACACTCCCTGGGCAACCCACTACAAATCCTAAGGGACAATCCGGGACGGGCCACGTCGCAGCCATACAATTGAGGAGTGGCACCAAAGTACACAAGTCACGAATGGAATCGGAGGAGAAAACAGCAGACCCAGTCGACATCGACAGACCAGTCGATGTCGACCCAGAGGTCGATATCGACGACCATGTCGACCCCCTGGTCGATGTCGATGACACTACAGAGCCTGAGAAGTCACAACAGAGGTCGAAATCGACCATCCCAGACGATGTCGACCAGATCCCAGTCGACATCGATGTCCAGCAGGCTCCTCCGACCACCGTTTTGGCCCCCCCCCACCAAAGAAGACGTTGCCTTTCCCTTCCAAAGCATTGGAGGATCCCACCAAAGGCAAGTTTAGGCGCTTCATAAAGATACTTCAAGGACTCAACATCACTATCCCTCTTACAGAAGCCCTAAGTGAGATGCCTGCCTATGTGCGATTCCTGAAAGACATCCTAAGCAAGAAGAGATCCATGGCAGAGATCGCAGAGGAGTGCTCAAAGATGGACTTCCCTGAGAAGAAGAGTGATCCAGGGAAGTTCGCAATCACCATGGGACTTGGCCAACATCGCTATAAAGCCCTATGTAACCTAGGGGCAAGTGTAAGTCTCATGCCTCTTTCTATTTGGCAAAAGGTGAACATTGGCGCACTTGAACCTGTGGACATGAAACTTTATATGGCTGACAACTCATTCATCAGACCCACAGGTATAGTTGATGACGTTCCGGTAAAGGTAGGTAAGTTCTTTGTGCCTACTGATTTCATTGTATTGGAGATGCCTGAAGACCAGAGCCTATTACTCACTACACAGCATCTCTTTCTTTTAGCAAAGGTGAACGAAACGAATCTATAAAGCAACGGAGCCAGAAATCAAATAGAAAGAATTACAAATAGGCTGGTTATTCACCATACTTGGTAGGCCTTTCTTAGCTACTGCAGATGCCAATATCAATGTACGTCGAGGGTTACTGACCTTTACTATACGGAACGAAGTGATAGAATTCTCTTTCAACCCAACCATGAGCGAAACCAAGCACCTGGAGGAAGTAGTCCTCTCGCCGGCTAAGGAGAAGCTTATAAAATTTTTGTTGGCGAGGACGAAAACAACAAGCAGGGTCGACATCGACTGGAACCAGTCGATATCGACTAAAAACATCGAAATCGACCCCCCTTGGTCGAAATCGAGTATGCCAGATCACTGCCAGGAGCTTAAGTATGGGGTCACAGAGGTCGATATCGACCCACACATATCGATATCGACCAAAGAACTCGAGATCGACCCACCTTGGTCGAAATCGACCACCCCTCAGCCCGAAGATTTCTTTTTCGGGCCCAAACAGGTAAGCCCAGGTATGACTCCTAACCCTCCTCTGTCCCTTATTGATGAATCAATTAAGCCAATTATTGATAAATCTACTAAAGAGAGGGTCAAAGCACCATGGTTTGCCTATATTGCTAAAGTTAGGTCAAGAAAGAGAAGAAAAGCGCCCAAAGAAGAACCTAACATCAAAGAAGCCTTGGTCGCCGAACTTCGCTACTACCAAAAGGACCTAGATGATCCAGGAGAAAGCTCACGCTCGAAGGGTCCCTACATAAAAGGGTCATGAAGAATTGACGAAGAAGTCGGCCTAGCGACTCAAAAATCTAGAGCATGTACATAAAACATTTAAATTTCACATAGATGGTTTTTAGGATTTAATTTTTGGTTGTTTGAAACTTTTAAAACTGAGATAATTCGTGCTTTATCTTTATTACTAACAAATATTTCAGGTTATCAAGCAAAAGGAACGATGAAGAAGGAAAGAAGCTTCTGCGGAGGCAGTCGAAATCGACCAGGCCAGTCGAAATCGACCCCCCAGGGTCAAGCCATCTCCTGGAGTCGACATCGAGGACTCAGGAGCGAAAAATAGAGGTCGATATCGACCATTATACTCGATATCGACCCCAATCAAGCAGCCCTAGTCTTCATTTTCTTCCTCGACTTCGACAGATGCAGTCGACATCGACCACTGACCTAGATATCGACTTCTGGCATCGACCTCAACTTGAAATCGACCTGAATCCGCATGTTGCGCTGTGAGTTTCTCTCCACCCTTGTTCTTCTTTTTAATACAGTGAGGACACTGTATATTTTAAGTATGGGGTGGGGAAAAGACATGTCTTATGGTCTTAACTTGGTTTTCTTCTTCGCATTGCATTCATGTTTAAATTTTTGTTTCTTAGTTTTACTTCTATAAAATGTCAGAAAATCCAAAAAAATAGAAAAATGTCAAAAATACAAAAAAATGCATGTTTATTTTTTAAGTTTATTTTTCTAACCCTACTTAGATGTCCTATGATGAAAACTCAATAGCTGACTTGATCATGTAAATCCTATGGCATATTTGGATGGTTTAGCCTAAGTCTTTAAAATTTTTATGTAGATTGTGAACTTGTGATGAAATTGAGCACATATGATCCTAGGCTAAAAAGCAAATCCAACAAAAATTGTCCTTGTGAGAATTTTGACCCATAGGGAGAACATCAAAAATCCCTCCGCTTTCTTGAGTGAATTTACTCTTCCTATGCATCCCTAAATGTTGTGATAGTTATTCAAAACCAATGCATATATATGATTATGTTTACGAGAATTAAATGATGGAGGCATCTTTTAAGCCATTTTTATCCTCTCTTTACCTACCCTACATTATCTTTGCTTGAAGCCAGAATATTAGCCTGAGCCTGAATTGCAAACTCCACAAAATTGTCCCTAGCCGAATTGAGCCTGACCCCATTTGGGAATTGAGACTTAGATTGGTTGGACTAATGCCTTGTGGAAAGAAAAGAGCATAATGTCCAGTTTTGAGCAAGAAATTATGGGTTGGTGCATATTTACATTTTGTCATATTTTGTAAAAGGGTTTATGGCTCAACCTATGAATGCACATATTTACTTATTACTTTCGAAAAAAAAAAATCCGAAAAAAATAAAGATATCTATATATAGTTCATGAGCCAAAATCCTTAAGTCTTTATTTCATACAAGTGTTACATTTTTTAGAGGTATATTAGAACTTGGAAGAAGGGTTGATGGAATGCATTTTTAGAGCATATTATGAAGAGTTATGGTTTGGGTATTGCAAGTGTTGAGATTTAGGAGTCTTGATTCCCGAATTATAAAAGCACCACATAGCCAAATAATTCCATACCTTTTATTTCATACCAAGCCCCATTACAACCCCGCCGAATGGAGTCTTCTTTGAAGTCTTCCATTGAGCGAAAGTCCTCCTGATGGTTCTTATTGCATTTTCATAATTGGTTGCGAAGTGGATTATTATAAATTGCAATGTTTATGAGATTGTATATGGAATTGAGTTGAGAGTTGATCTTCATAGCCTAAACACATGAGAGTTGAGTGCAAACACATTATCCCTGTGAGGTTGGATCAAAATTGCATATGCCTATGGATCGCCAAAATATGTGCTATGACGTTAAATTCACTTGCTTTGCTTTGCTACCGCTTATGATGTTGCTTTTGACAAAGGCGAAGACTTGAAGGATGTGTTGTAGGTATTGGTTATTGTTTGGTTATTGCTTGAGGACAAGCAAGTCTAAGTATGGGGTGTTTTGATGTACATATTTGCACCTTTATTTATTGCATCTTTTGACTTCATATTTCATTCGATTTCCAAATAAAAGTTTCCAAAGTATATGATCTTGTGTAAGAATGAACTAAAGTGTAAGAAATAGAGTCTGCACAAGTTTTGAGCTAACTATGCAGGAATTCGATGAAATCGGAGTCAAAACGAACAAGCCAAGTGAAGTTGAGAAGAGGTCGATATCGACTGGAGACATCGATATCGACCCTGGATTTCGACATGACTTCTGAGTATCGAGATAAGCCACACAAACCAGACTAGAAGCCTCGATATCGACACACATGCATCGATATCGACCTCAACATAGAAATCGACTAGAGATGAACAAGTCGAGCAGGAACAGAGACCTCGATATCGACCCCCTGGTGTCGATATCGACCCCTTATCTCGACAGAAGATAGACTCGATTTCGAATGCGGATTGGAACTATATCTTCAAGGAGGCACGTAATTATCTCATACTTTCAAGATAGATGGCAGTTGATGTTTTATTTATCTTTTTTACCTTTAAGTCATTTAAGTTTTTATCAAAATAAAAGACCTATCCTAATTGTTCGGATAGAGTTATTAGTTTAGATAGGAGTTACAATCCTTGGATAGCAAGGATTAGTAGCCTATAAATAAAGACCTAGGGGCTGATTTGTTAGAGCATCCCAGAACAATCCAATCATCCAAGACAAAGACAAGACAATAGAGTTAGAGTTAGAAAGAGGTTTTAGGGTTTGACGTTTGCGAAAGTTGACGTTGAGTTGTAAAGCTTCGAAGTTTAGTTTAATGCAAGTTTCTTCCTTTCAATTGACGATGAATTCCATAATGAGAAGCGAGTAGTTCCCCAAAGCTCTTAGGGTCGGGGTGAGCCCGACGTTAGCCATGCGCGCTTGAGGTAAGTGTTAGATGTTAATATCGTTGTGTCTATCTCTCCTCCTACGATTCTATGTTTAGTCCTAATCGAAAGAAAAGGGATTCATGCTAACAACTTGAGTTATAAACATAAAATTGGTAGAGACTATTAGGTTTATTTGCAAGAGTAATCCTAAGAGTTGGTGTACGGCGAAAGCTTGTCCCTCGGGTAAAATAGCGCAATTGTCCGTCTTATTTATCTTATCGCATGCATTGGTTAACGTTGTGGTAAACCCTAATCCTAGGAGTTGCTTTTTATATATTTTATACCCACAAAAACCCACTGTTTTATTTCTGTTCATTGCTTCTCTCTCCATTCTTAATTCTTCGGCCTTTTCTTTGCCGAAAAAACCACTAACTCACTGCAGGAAGACATCGATATCGACAGCAGAGGTCGATATCGACCAAAACTGATAGATCGATGGTTTTCTGAGTCGATCTCGAGACTCATGGAAAACTTCTGCAAGCATCGATATCGACCCCTAGACGTCGAAATCGACCCTTCTGTATCGACTAGCAGTCTTCTGAGCCAGTCGATTTCGTGGACTAACATCGATATCGACCCCCACCAGTCCATATCGACCACTTGTTTTTGTCTCTGCAGGTCTTCTGTTGCAGAGAACATCGACAGCCGAGGTTGACATCGAGGCCCAAGGTCGAAATCGAGGCTACTGGTCGACGCAGACGTGAAATTTCCAAAGCTACTAGGATCCCGCTGACACGCCTCCTCGTGGATCGATCCTGACTACCCTTCCACTACAACGGGAGGAAGTCTTGTAATTATTTGCATAGGCTAGGAGTCGATTTACATCTTTACGTCTTATTATTTGTACTCGACTTGACCTCCTTAACACTTTTGAATTTGGAGGGTTTTGAGTTTGGGCACAAGAACCAATCTTAATCGTAGCCATCTGAAATACAAACAAGTATAGGAGCTTTGCAACTAAAGACAAATCAAAAGATAGATTGAACATTGCAAGGAATACGCACAAAGTTCCTGGCCATATTTCTAGTACAATGCCTTCAAATTAAATCATTTCCGGCAATAATAAAATTTGAACTAGCTTACTAATTGGACTGAATAATTGAAGATGACAGGTATATTATGGTGATGATTTGTGACTGAATTCATATTTTAGTAAAATTTGAACTAGCTTATTAATTGGTTGGTATACATTTGATCACATCCATAGATTTTTATGATTTCTGATGTGGTAAATATTGAATGGAATTTGTGATATTGTAGTAAACTAATTATGTCCTAAAGAAGTATTTTGTGATGTTAATGCCTTTCTATCGGAACAAATTATAGTGTAGTTTTTTTCCCTCTCCAAATTTTGGCCTATTAGCTCAATCGGTAGAGCAATGTGTTTAGTCACAAAGACGTGGGTTCGAATCCCACATAGGCTATATAGATTTTGAGTTTTTGTCTTGCTTAGAGAAATTTTCTACAGTTTATGGTGGGAATGCATAAAGCAGCAGGCAACACCAACTCACCAGCCTTGTGATGTAATTTTTGTTAATTTTAAGAATATCCCGTTTGAGTGCAGACCATTCTTCTTTCCTTATTTTTTTTCGAGGTCTTCTAAGCTAATAGGCAATGGCTCAATGCACTAACATCTGATTAGTTCTGGAAATACATATCCAATATCTCATAATTTCATTGAAAGGAAAACTAATACTACAGATTTTTCCCCCCTTATTCGACTAGTTGGTCGGATGTAGCATGAAAGTTAATTGACTACTGTGAAATTAAAGAAACATGATCAGTGACCATTGGCCAGAACACGAAGAAGATTATATATTGAGAGAGCATGAAGATAATTTTTTTTCCTAACAGAAGCATAAGTGACCACTGCAAGATCAACTCCTGTGCTTGATTTGCTAATAAAACCAACTGCTGAAAATTGCATCGTTGAGTTATTACCTTGCAAGGTTTAGTTTCTATATCATGAATGTGTTAGTGTGGTAAGCAATTTGACAGGAAAATGTTCCAATTCCATTTTATACCAAGAAGAAACCAAGAATATAGAGTAAATTTGAATAGTTAATAACTAAAGAAATGATTTGTAGCCTATGTGGGATTTGAACCCACATCGATGTGTACAAAAACACATTGCTCTTCCATCTGAGCTAATAGACTAAAAATTTGCTCTCCAATTGCTCTTACATTTACAATGAGATATAGAGTATATGAATAAAAAAAGAGTGGCAAAAAGTGTCAAAAGCCTCCCTCAGTTGTGGAAATATCACATTGTGTTCTTGAGGGAGGCTTTTGCTACAACAATCCTATTCCTTCTTGAAAATACATTAGGATTAACATAAGATAGCGATACTAGTGCTTTATCAAATTTGATGGCTTTGGACTTTACTGATGTGTAGAATTGCAAAATATCATATGCTTTCAACCTGTTGGTATTGCTTTTATTTACTTCCTATTTTCTTTTCATTTTGTATAATAGGTGGAAGGTTATAGCTACCAGTAACCCTCTCATCCACATGTAGAAACAAACCAAAAAAAAATTGAAAAGGCTATAACCAACCAGATGGAGATCAACTCTATATATATCTGTTGTACTTCCTGTCTGCTGTTACACCAAACTAGGGCCTTAGTCTTGTTACTGAAAGTCCTATATATATATATATATATATATATATATATATATATATATATATATATATATTCTGGGTAGCTATATATATAGATTCTGAGTAGCTCTAAAAACCAACAGTAAAGATTTATAGCAAAATATTACAAGCTCTCCCAGTTGAGGAAGTATGTATACACAATCTCCCCATTTCGACGACCAACTAATTGATCTTACCAACTTTACGTAGGTAGAGTCTAGAGTTTCCTGTAGCTTTTCATTTTGTTGGATAAAGATTTTGGTTTCCAACTTTAATTCATTCGCACCCGCATCACATGTGGTGCAAACCAATTGACTTTTCTTTTCACTTCTTTTCTTTTGATTTTTAAACCACCTATTTGCAACTTCTTCACATGTTAAGTGAAAATAATGTATACAACATCAAAAGATTATACATGTATTCAGGTAAGAAGGGGTCTTACGGTGAGGAGTGGGATGATCCAAAATTGCATAAATATACACAAATGCTATCTATGCAGTTGTTTCCTATTTGAAACAAATTTAATATATGATGCCAAATTTGTGGGAATTGCAGTATTAAAGGCACAAGAAAATTCAACATGGATGGGAATGCAACATCTCAATTTGTGGGACAAAAACAAAAACCAAACACTAATCACAAACTGGGTATTTCACATCACACAATTACAAACTCATCACAAAAACAGATTCACACCCAATTTCACACTAAACCCTAATTTTTGGAAAGGGGTTCGAAATATCACAACATGACATACCTGGCAGGCTGACATCACCCTCTTCCAGCGGATTCCTGCACCTCTAGCTCTAGTCGGCTCGGTACGGCTCGGCCTCCTTCTCCCTTGTGTCGCCTCCTCCACCTCTGTGTTGTCTGAGAGTAGGCCCTTCTTCCTTCCTCTCTTCTGTGTATGACTGATTGAATTTTCAACCTAAACCCTAAATTTCAGAAAAGGGACAACATTAATCCACTTACCTCGTATCAACGTCGCCTCCACCTCTGGCTGGCGGCCTAGACATCGACCCCTGTTGCCTTCGCTCCCAGTTGTAGGGGTTTGTTGTTCGCCCTCGTTCGCCTGAATCGCCTCCATTGTTCCGCTCAATTCGCCGTCGCCTTTGTCAATTACCTTCGCCTCCAGCACAGGACTCGCCGTCCTCCAGTCGCGCAAGACTCGCCGTCCTCCAGTCGCTCAGTTCATCCCCTTTCCTCTCAGTTCGACATGGAAGACGCTCTCTCAGTCTGACCATCCATCGTTCTTTCTTCTTTCTTTCTTTTTAATTAAAACTAACGGAGAGTCGAAAACTCTGTCAAAATTAACTACAGAAGGGCACGAGGTGAATTAGGAGTAAAGCTCAGGGGTACCACATGAAATTTGTCAATCTTTTGTACACCCTGCGAAAAACGTTATACCACGTGGGTACCTCGCGAAATTTCCGAAAAAAAACATTAGGTGAAACTTGAAACCCCTTTCAAGAGCCATTTGGAGCCATGAGACTCTCTTACCTAAAAAGATGAGAGTAAAATGAACTTACCATATCTATGGACAACCTTAGCAGCCGCTTGGGCAGCTGCAATGGCAGCCTCGGTTGCTGCTCCATTACAGGCGATGAAACTGCTCCGCCATGATAGGCATTGAAACTGCAGCACTCACGTTATTAGTTCTATCAGGAGAACCCTTAGCGGGAAAATGCTCCACCGAGAAAATATCAGGCGTATGATGTTGCCACTTTCCTCCGTTCTCTCTCTGAAAACCATGTCAATTTCACAACTCAAAATCCAATTCAATCCATAACTTGGCCATAATTATTGAAACTACGATTTCATAAATAGTAGTTCTTATAACAAGAGTAAAATGCACTTTCATAAGATATAATTCAGTCATTTTTGAGAAAGTAATGTAAGTAAAATCATAGCCGACATGTGGATCAAGAAAATCGTTGAAGATCATTGTTAAATGTCGAAATGATGATGATGACGATGTAATACCCCCGTCCTACATCGGATATCATAAAGATGTTGGGAGTGGTTTATAAGTGATTCAAGCCCTACCCATGTGACAAGAGCTCTTCCTTTTCAGGTTCCAAGTGAGGACAACGGACCTGAGAGGGCTAGGTGGCATGGGCTGGCGCCTCTTAAGACCCCGGGTCTTTCAGATGGTATCAGAGCCGACTCTGGGCCCGGAGGTACTCCGACAGTATGATCGGGTACGCTCCTCCCGGAGGGCAGTCCCTTGGGCCTGACGGGGTCGTCAGTGCTTTAAGTGGGGGAGATTGTAACACCCCCGTCCCACATCGGATATCATAAAGATGTTGGGAGTGGTTTATAAGTGATTCAAGCCCTACCCATGTCACAAGAGCTCTTCCTTTTCAGGTTCCAAGTGAGGACAACGGACCTGAGAGGGCTATGTGGCATGGGCTGGCGCCTCTTAAGACCCCGGGTCTTTCAGATGGTATTAGAGGTCTTTCAGATGTACGATCGTAGGAGAGGTCGTCAGCAGTATTCTGGCTCAAAGAGGTCAGCTCCTTATGCATCTGATGGGGGGATGACAGTTGGCCTCACCCAGCCAGGTCAGGATACTATCTCTGCGGGAGGTGTTCAGCCAGTAGTCTGCTACAACTGCGGTAAGTCGGGCCATAAGAGACCTGCATGTGAGGAGAACGCTCGAGTTTGTAGAGGATGTGGAAAGTATGGACATATGGAGAAGTTTTGTAAGAACTCGGGTAATGGTCAAGCTCGGCCACAACGAGCTTCAGCAGTTGCACCGCGAGCTCTAGACTCGGCAACAAACCCACATCAAACATGGGGTTATAACATGCAAGCTGCATCGGAACCTATAATGCGGAATAAGAACAAAACCCCAATGGAAGGAACGTCTAAGCAAGGTCCTCAGCTTTACACCTTAGATGCCATTACCGAGGCTGATGAACAGGAGTAAGCTACACTGAAAAAGTTGTGCAACGTCAAGCTGTTTAGTAATTTCTTTATGTTAGTCCATTATAGCATTTCAATAAAGTGAGTCAATGGACAAGTATGTCCGATAAACTCCATATCTAGCAATCATATTTCCGGTATTATTATTTTAAGTAGTCAATTTTGGATTCATCTTTACAACCTTGCTGGTTCGAGTCAAAGTGGGGAATTGGTGTGCGAATTGGCAATATTTTGACGTTGAATACCATATAAGCTATGAACACTTCTCTACTAGTATTCCTTTCACTTTATACAGTCGGCTCTAGCATGATGATACTTCTGACTCCGGTTTCACTTCTGTATAAGCAGGAATAATACCCGCATGTGAAATCAGTGATTAATGATCGATATGTCATAAGTAAGGTTCTTCAGAAGGATAATTAGTAACTCTTTATGTAAGTAGGTTCACCTTTTTTAAATCTTGATAGGATTAAAACGATCATGGGTTACATATTTCATTTCTCCTTGCCATGATCGAGCAAACCGAACTCTCATTGGTAAAAAGCTTGAGAATTTTAATTTTAAATTTAGATATGTGCGTTTTATGGTTATGAAGAAGACTAGGATGCAAAATTTTATGAATAATACAAGGATGCATGTGCTGAAGAACCGGACAACGTTCATGTCGATAAACCAAAAGCTCATCTCATATGAATAAGGCTGGCTAGTCTTGTCACAATGGTTGCCTTCAAAGCCACCCGGGCCGTTTGGCAACCTGGAAAAGGAAGCCAGATGGGGCTGAGACAAAAGCCAATGACAAGCTAGTTATCCCCGTTTCTTATGGGATGCGAAATCACTTATCCAGAGCAACGGGAGTGAATATTACGAGATGTCTCTCAAAATTTTATTATCCTTACGTTAGATACTTATAACGATAGGAATACACTATATTCATAGAATTAAAAATTTCAAACTTTGCCATTGAGGAGTTCGGAAAAGCAATGAGTTACTTTAGATGTAATTCTCATCGCTCACGTATTTGATAAGTACATTAAGCGAATCATGCTTAAATTCTACCCATTCGGGAACCATTGTTAGATACACCTAGCTTTATTTTGATCAATCTATATCTTCTCATCTATTTCGAGGTTACTATCCTATCTGCAATTCATTTCTCGTTTCTTTTCTAAGTTTCGGGACGAAACTTATTTTAAGTGGGGAGGAATGAAATACCCCAAAATATTTTTGGGAATTTCGAATAATATTTTTTTTTAAAAAAGTGTTTTGAATTTGGGAAAAAAGCGTCTTTGAATGAAACGTATATAAAGTTTTATATTATTTTGAAATATTTTAGTTTACTTTCTTATAAATAAGTTAGTCTTTAAATTTGTATTATTTTAAAACAAAGTCTTATATTTTTCTTCACAATAGAAATGGATTTATAATGATGATGTATTTTACTTTTTATAAACTATATATTATATCGTTTTATAAAAATATATTTTTAGGAAAAATAAAATGTATTTGAATAAAAGGTGTTGGTATTTTATTATTTAAGTTTTGTAGAATTCTAATAAATAAAATTCCGGATATAAATATATTTATTTGTATTTAAAAATAGGTTAGGGCTGAACCGGTTATCCTTTGGGTTCACTTGATCCGAACCAACCAAAATAAAAGAACAGGTTGAACCGAACCGGGGGAACCGCTTCTTCTTCCTCCCACCCATCGCCCCTACTGTTGAGAAATCTGAAATTTCAATCCCCTCAAATCTCGCCCGAATCTTATCGTTTTCGATTCTAAACTGTTACCCAATCTCTATTATATCTATATCTATAATCAATTGGTGATTTCGGATAGAAACAGATCCAAAATAAGTTTATCCCAAATTCAAAATTTTTAGCAAATCCGTCAAATAAGATAGATTTTCTCAAATTAACCAATTAAATAGCTTTTATATAGATTTGGGGTTATCTTCTGAGATTCAATTCGATCCAATTCGGCTCCGGTTGACATCGACTATAAATACTAGGGTTCGGTATTCTCCGAAATTCATTCCGTAGAGACGAAATCCAAACTTCTAACCTGTCCCATTGTGTTCTAAACCCTTCTAGCTACATTTCCCCTCACAAGTTTTCCACAAAAATATCCCGATTCAGAAAACCCAATTTTCGATTCAACCCCGCCGGAGCTGCCCTGTACGCCACCGTTCCGCCGCTGCCGAAGCCACGATCCACCACCGGTGGATGCGCCTCATCGCCACGAAGCTTTAGCCACCAGTCGCATGTAATTCCGAGTACTAACGAAGCCGCTATGCCTCACCGACGTCTTGTCGGTTGGTCACCGGAAAGTTGCTGTTGAAGTTACTGTCCGGCTGAGGGAGGGGATGGATTAATTACGTAAAAGCTCCCATACTTTCTGTTTTTGTTAAAATATGCCCCTGTTTCAGCATAATTAATTTCAGGAAAAATCCCATACTTTTCAGGGTTGTTTTAAACGTTTTCAATCTATTTAATTCCGCAGCGCTTCGTCAATCCCTATACGTCTACGAAGGAATTCGAGTCCGACCAACCACTTAAGTTAAAAGCTTACAACTCCGAATCAAGGCAAGTGATTTCGTTCAATGCCCTTTGCATGTTTCGTGATTTTCTTTTGGCGTGCCTTCTTATTCTTCTGTGCCGAATGCGGCCCTGTGGCCAATTTCCTTGCCAGTTTCGATAAATTGCATATCCGTCTGCTTGATGTAATTTATCTCCTTATTCATAAATTGGCATGAGTATAAATAAATGGGCAATTATTAATTTAATTATAGTGATATGTGTATTAAATATGTTATTTGTTTATAACTCGAGATAAGTGAAAATTGCTCATTTTCATCTTCCTAATTGCATGAATTTCTGCTTGTTCATGCAAATTAATAGCATGTGATATTAAGATCTTTTGAAATATCCGTGCTTGTACGTCCTCGTTGGTGTAATGTCGTTATTATGATCACCTAGTATTAAATGTTAAAGCTGTTATAATTAAGATGTGCATCTCACGTGGTGTGGATTGACTTAACGTCAGTGCGAGAGCTAGCTCGCAGGTTGGGAATAGTGTAAAGCCCAGTCTAAAAGGTTCCATGGAATATCTAGACTTCAGACAGTCTCAGGTCGCAGTCCCAGTTGAGTTTGGACCCGTGTCCCTACGTACGATTAGACTTCAAAGTCTCAGGTCGCAGTCCTAGTTGAGTCTGGGCCCGTGTCACTACGTTTTATATTGTGTTATATACATATTTACATTATGACTATTATTATTGAGATTATTAATAGGTGATCAATTCTGTTATATTATACTTCAGTCTTATTCGGGGTATAATTCCATTTCTTATCATATGATCAATCACTATGATCATCCGAGTCCTGTTACGAATCTTTATTTCTTATTAAGTTTTCACTTTAAATACTCGCGTCTTTCCCTTAACCTATGTCATACCGTTTTATGGTCACTGTATGGTTAAAGTCTGAACATTTTCCCTATCATTTGCTAGTCTTAATTGTACTAACCATCCTATTTATTGGACGGATGGTGTCCTTCGTTCTCACGAAACACCAGGCCATATTCCACAGGTTTAGTACGAGCAGTGGAGCAGGAGAGAGTTGAAGAGCGGGCTATCATTTATAAATCTTTATACTACAAGTTTTGAACCTTTGAGGTTTCCACAATGCTACTTTAGTTTTAGCTATTTTGGAGTTATTTATACTTTATGGTTTTGGTATTTTTATGTTACTATGATCGGATATTTTAAACTATGATATTTATTTGACTTCCGCCTATTTTATTTTAATTGCTTAAATTATCATCTTGTTTATGGGAGCATGGTTGCATGTCCCTATAAGCCTCAGGTGAATTCAAAGACATTAAAGTCTGCGGATTCACTGGCGCTGTAACGTTCCCTCGGGATTTAAAAAGGGGGTGTTACAGAAGGTGGTATCAGAGCCGACTCTGGGCGCGGAGGTACTCCGACAGTATGACCGGGTACGCTCCTCCCGGAGGGCAGTCCCTTGGGCCTGACGGGGTCGTCAGTGCTTTAAGTGGGGGAGATTGTAACACCCCCGTCCCACATCGGATATCATAAAGATGTTGGGAGTGGTTTATAAGTGATTCAAGCCCTACCCATGTGACAAGAGCTCTTCCTTTTCAGGTTCCAAGTGAGGACAACGGACCTGAGAGGGCTAGGTGGCATGGGCTGGCGCCTCTTAAGACCCCGGGACTTTCAGACGATGTACTAATTTCTAAGATGGCATGAAAATAAAGTAATATAAGACAATCGGACAAGTAGT
The DNA here is from genome assembly GCA_963922045.1 of Persicaria maculosa. Lineage (NCBI taxonomy): Eukaryota > Viridiplantae > Streptophyta > Magnoliopsida > Caryophyllales > Polygonaceae > Persicaria > Persicaria maculosa. The sequence continues at coordinate 60,256,112 of OY998261.1, forward strand.
TCTATTCAAGGTAGGGGACCAAATTAATCATCAAAGAATCATATGAATCTCAAACCATCAACAACCGATCATCCAAATCTCATCTAACTCTGTAGAGATTTTTCTCATAATTTTTATGAACGTTGATCATAAATATCTTGTAATGCTAGAAATGACACACTCACAGTAGTAAATTCAAAGGAGCAAATTTCAACAAGCAAAAACAGGAACTGGACAGCTAGGTTAGGGATTGATTGATCTAAAAAAATGCGATAAAACGAATTGAAGTTCAAAAGTTGCAGGAATCAAAGTAAATAGAAATCAAGCACAAGATCAGCAGAAAGATGTAAGCAAAACCTTATTTTTTCACTTTACAGTGACATAAAGACAAGAGGGAGTGCGAGTTCGAGGGAACGAGTAAGAACCGTGATGGCTGAGCGTCAGATTTTTCTTTCTTCTTCGATTTATGGAACAATTCTTCAGTGGAACTCCAATTCGATCATCATCTCCAAGGTCGCCAAAGAATCCGGCGTAATCTACACCGGAGTTCCGAGTTCGGGCCTCAACAATGCTCGATCGACAGTCGGAAGGTCGAGAATCGGGATAAAAGAGCCGAGAGAGGCATCCGACGGAGAGAAGATTTCAAGGTAGTCGTCGACATGGAGGGAGAAAGGCGACGCATTGAGCTTCGCATTGAGCTCCCATGGACGAAGAAAGATTTGTTGAAATATGATTCAAACGTTATTTTAGGAAGAAATAATTTAGACAATCTATTATTGATGTGTAACAATTCAATTAAGCAAATCTATTATTAATGTGTAGATATTAATAGCCTAGGATTTCTCTATTTAAGTGATGTATTTGTTTCATTTTAAATTAAGAAGAAGAAAAGCAGTAATCTTCCTCTACAAACATTTCATTGTTCTTCATCTTCTTCCTCTGACAAATCCAACAAATTGGTATCAGAGCAAACACATTTTTCCAGGTTTATATCCAGGGAATTGAGAATAAAAGAGTGAGAGATTATACACAAGGGAAACACGAGTTAAGAGAAAACATTAATTGTTCAAAATGTAGAACAATGGATCAGGAAACGTTGGTACTCCTCAACTGCCAATTTTTAAAGGAGTAAATTATCATTTTTGGAGCTTGAAAATGTCAACATTATTCAAGTCTCAAGAATTGTGGGAATTGGTAGAAAAGGGTTTTGAAGATAACCAACCAGAAGAGCCTGATCAACAACTCAAAGATAAGAGGAAGAAGGATTCGAAGGCCTTATTCATGATCCAATCAGCCCTAGATGATGAGATCTTTCCTCGAATTGCAGCCACGACTACATCTCACGAAGCTTGGGAAATTCTCAAGCAGGAGTACATGGGTGATAGGAAGGTAATCACCGTTAAGTTACAATCCTTGCGTCGTGAGTTTGAAACTCTAAATATGCAAGAGAAGGAATCTGTGCAAGTTTTCTTGTCAAGAGTATCCGCAATTGTTAATCACATGAAGTCTTATGGTGAGAATTTAAGTTGTGAGACTGTTGTTAGCAAGGTTTTGAGATGCTTAACTAAGAAATTTGATCACGTCGTTGCTGCAATTGAGGAATCGAAGGATCTGTCTACTTATAAGTTTGAAGAATTGACGAGTTCTTTGCAAGCTCATGAAGATAGGCTTAGCAGGTCAAGTGAGCAGAAAGAAGAAAAGGCTTTTCAGGCTAAGGAAGAGTCTTCCAATAAAGGCAGATCAGACAATTCAGGAAATAGAGGAAGAGGTAGAGGCGGCTTTCGAGGTCGAGGACGTGATGGTGGTCGAGGCAGAGGCCAATTTAGTAATACATGGAGAAGTCAATATGGAGAATCGAGTCGAAGCCAATATGGTGACTCAAGTAGAGGACAGAATGGTGATTCTCGACAACACCGGAGCAACATCCAGTGTTACTATTGCAAGAAGTATGGCCATAAGGAGGCGCAGTGCTGGAGCAAGCCAGAGAGTGAGCAAAAGTTAGCAAATTATTCCGAGAATGTTGAACATGAAAGTAGATTGTTTATGGCTCTCTCTTCTATTAGTGATGACACGAACGGGATGTGGTATCTCGATAGTGGTTGCTCCAATCACATGGCCAGCTCTAGATCCTTGTTCAAGGAACTTGATGAGTCGCAAAGGGGCAAAGTTCGCCTTGGCGATGACAAGATGCTTCAATCCAAAGGGAGAGGTACAATTGCTATCAAAACAGTGCGAGGTGATATTAAATTGCTTCCCGATGTGCAATTTGTGCCTGGTTTGGCTCACAATTTGTTAAGTGTTGGGCAATTACAAGGTACTGGCTATTCACTTATTTTCGAAGATGATTCATGTGTCATTAAGGAAAAGAGGTCTGGCCAAACTATTGTGGTAGTTCCTATGACAGGAAATAGAATGTTTCCTTTAAACTTATCTTCCAAGATGAGTAGGGCTTTGACAGTTAGAGGAGATGATGATGCAAAGTTGTGGCATCTGCGTTATGGTCACCTGAATGTGCATAGTCTGAAGCTGCTGAACACAAAAGAGTTGGTGCAAGGCTTGCCAAAAATTGGTGAGCTTGAGTTGTGTGAAGGATGCCTATATGGAAAGCAGTCCAAGGGTCCATTTCCAAGTGGAAGAGCTTGGAGAGCAAGTGAATGTCTTGAGCTTCTGCATGCAGACCTATGTGGTCCAATGTAGACTCAATCACTTGGAGGGAGTAAGTACTTTCTACTCATTACAGATGATTACAGTAGAATGAGTTGGGTGTATTTCTTGAAGGCTAAATCTGAAGCCTTTGAGAATTTTAAGAAATTCAAAGCTATGGTAGAGAAGCAATCCGACAACTTTGTGAAAGCCTTGAGAACAGATCGAGGAGGTGAGTTTCTTTCACATGAATTCTCTGCATTTTGTGAAGAACAGGGAATAAGAAGGGAGTTAACAGCACCGTATACTCCAGAGCAAAATGGAGTCTCGGAGAGAAAGAATAGAACAGTTGTAGAAATGGCAAGAAGCATGCTTAAAGCAAAAGGGATGCCGAATCAGTTTTGGTGTGAAGCAGTGGCTACAGCTGTATACATCCTCAACATTTCTCCAACAAAAGCGGTCATGGATATGACTCCACTAGAAGCTTGGAGAGGAAAGAAGCCATCAGTAAGTCACTTGAGAGTGTTTGGTTGTATAGCTTATGCTTTGGTTAATTTGAGAACTAAACTTGATGATAAGTCTGAGAAGTGTGTATTTATTGGTTATGCGGTTCAATCCAAAGCATATAGGCTATATAATCCTCTCAGTGGAAAGATTATTATCAGCAGAAATGTGGTATTTAATGAAGATGCAGAATGGATCTGGCAAGAAAGAGAAATTAGCACAAGCAATCAGAGAATCATTACTCTTGATGTTTCCGTGGGGGAGCCAACTGTGACAGACAACAACGAGCAAGTTCAGAGTTCTCCATCAACACCATCAAGTCATCACAATTCATCAAGCCAAAGCTCCTCTCCTTCAAGCTCTTCAAGTGAATCACCACCAAGAAGGTTCAGATCTCTAGCGGATATTTATGAGAATTGTGGCTTTGCTTTGATTGCTACAGACCCAACATGCTTCAATGAGGCAAATGATAAGGGTGAGTGGAAAGCTGCAATGGAGGAAGAGATGAGGTCTATTTAGAAGAATGAGACTTGGAAGTTGATAGATCTTCCTCAAGGTAAGAATGTGATTGGCTTGAAGTGGGTATTCAGAATGAAGTACAACACAGATGGAAGCATTCAGAAATATAAGGCGCGACTAGTGGCTAAAGGGTATGCTCAACAAGAAGGGATAGATTTTGATGAGACATTCTCACCGGTGGCAAGATTTGAAACTGTGAGAGTTGTGCTTGCACTAGCTGCTCAATGGAAATTGCCAGTGTTTCAACTTGACGTCAAGTCAGCATTTCTCAATGGAGAACTGCAAGAGGAAGTATTTGTTGAGCAACCTGAAGGCTTTGTCAAAAATGGAGAAGAGAGCAAAGTGTACAAGTTGCAGAAGGCTCTCTACGGTTTGAAACAGGCTCCTCGAGCATGGTATAGCAAGATAGATACATTCTTCCTTCAAAATGAGTTTGAAAGAAGTGAGAATGAGCCAACACTCTATATTAAAAGGAAAGGTGTGCAAGGGTTTATTGTAGTGTGTTTGTATGTTGATGACATTATATACTTCAGCTCTTCACAAGCACTACTAGATGAATTCAAGTTCTCCATGATGAAGGAATTTGATATGACAGACTTGGGAATTCTACAATATTTCTTGGGTTTGGAAGTAAAGCAGAGAAAGAGTGGCATCTTTGTATGTCAGGAAAAATATGCAAAAGATTTGTTGAAGAAGTTTCACATGGAAAGTTGTGAGGTGGCAAAAACTCCAATGAACACCAATGAGAAGCTACAGAGAGAAGATGGCACAGAAAAAGCTGATGAGAAGATGTTCAGAAGCTTGGTAGGAGGCTTGAACTAACTCACGCACACACGACCAGACATTGCTTATTGTGTGAGTGTGGTGTCAAGATACATGCATAGCCCAACCAAGCAACACCTTGGAGCTGCAAAGAGAATACTCAGATATGTAGCAGGAACAGTCAAGCATGGAATCTGGTATGAAAGAGTCGAAGATTTCAAACTGAAGGGTCATACTGACAGTGACTGGGCAGGATGTATTGACGACAGAAAAAGCACCTCTGGCTCAGTCTTTTGTCTTGGCTCAGGAGCAATCACCTGGAGCTCAAAGAAGCAAGATACAGTGGCATTATCTTCTTCTGAAGCAGAGTATGTTGCGGCAGGATCAGCTGCAAGACAAGCATTATGGCTGAAGAAGTTGCTGAAAGATTTGGGTTGCGCACAAGATGAACCTACTGAGTTATGGTGTGACAACAAGTCAACAATTGCAATGACCAAGAATCCAGCATTTCATGCCAGAACCAAACACATTGATGTGCAACATCATTTCATTAGAGAGCTGGTTTCTATGGAGAAAATTGTTCTAAAGTTTTGTGGAACAAATGATCAAGATGCAGATTTGTTCACCAAAGCACTGAGTTCAGTAAAGCATCAATTCTTTTTAGAGAAGATTGGAATGCGAGAGTTTGAATCAAGGGGAGGTGTTGAAATATGATTCAAACGTTATTTTAGGAAGAAATAATTTAGACAATCTATTATTGATGTGTAACAATTCAATTAAGCAAATCTATTATTAATGTGTAGATATTAATAGCCTAGGATTTCTCTATTTAAGTGATGTATTTGTTTCATTTTAAATTAAGAAGAAGAAAAGCAGTAATCTTCCTCTACAAACATTTCATTGTTCTTCATCTTCTTCCTCTGACAAATCCAACAAGATTTGCCAATCTCAGATCTGATCTGCCAATCTCAGATCTGATTACCGTCTCTTTCTCTCCCCTCCATTACCGCCTCTTTCTCGCTCAAATCTAAGATCCGATTCCATGGAGGGAGAGCTCTAGCGTCTCCGTCTCCAATACCAGATGACGAAAGGGCGTGAAAGAGAGAGAAGGAGCTCCGCTTGAAGCTGGCTGAAGGACAAGGACGAGGAGGAAGACGATGCGGAGAGGTTGCATCTTCTTTCTTTCATTTCCCCTCTTTTCTTTCTTAATTATAAATTATTCATATATTTTTTTTACAGTATGCAAAAAGTTGGATGTGCTACAGACATCCATAATCATCTGAAAAGATGATGTTTTGGAACTTGTAACAGTAAGAACCTAGGATGCTATTACAATTTAAAGGAGATTTTGCAAGGAAATCGGCTGCTTGATTCACCTCTCTGTAGCAATGTTGAAAGTTGATCGATTCGAAGTCTTCTTTTAGAGACTTGATTTCTTCGATTAGTTGTGCTATCTCCCATGGGATTTTGATAATGTGATTGATGAAATTGATGATGGTTGCGTTATCGCTTTCAATAATGATTCTTCTGATCCCCAAGTCATTTGCATGTCTTATACCTGCATATATAGCCATAGCTTCTGCTAAAATAATAGAGCATTTTCTAATGTTGCTTTTATATATATGAATTACCTGACCGTAGCTATTTCTTAGAATGCAGCCAATTTGGGTTTCATGATTAGTTTTAACTGAGGCATCTACATTAATTTTGATCGTGTTAGGAGGTGGATGTTTCCAAATTAATTTATGAGGAGGTCTACTGATTTTGGGTTTTATGTAATTATTATTTTCTTTGTTCCAAGAATATATGTTGTCAATAGTTTGGTATAGAGTGTTGATGATATTTTTGTTTTTGTTGTTTCGGAAGATAATATTGTTTCTAAGTTCCCAGATATTGTGTCATAAGTAACAAAGGTCAGAGAAGTCCTTATTTTGTGTTTTGGTGTTAATGATATTTTCAGATGCGTTGTCTGTTAGGTCCGGTATATTGAATAATTTATTTAATTTGATGCCAAGATTTATTATAAGAGATTTGGTGATTTGGCAGTTAAATAAGAGATGGTTTGTGTCTTCTATGTCAGAGTTGCAGAGAGAGCAAGTGTTGGGAACTCTATTTATATATTTATTTAAGCGGGCAGTGGTAGGTAAGATATCCAGAATAATCTTCCAGATAAAATTTTTTATATTTGGAGGGACGTTACGTTTCCAGATCCAGTTTGCATCAATTTTATTTGTGTTTCTGGTATTGAGAAGGGAAGTAGTGGATTTAACTGTAAATTCTCCATTGTTGTTATAGATCCAAATAAGTTTGTCAGGAATATTTCTAGTTGGGATATGTATGTTGCTGATCATTTGGACAATGTTAGGGGGAAAGATATTATTTAATTTATTTATATCCCATGAGTTGTTTTTAGTGAAAAGGTCACAGCCTTTTAGATTATGGTTTTGATTATTTCGGAATGTTTCAAGATATTTTTCATTTACCCATATGTCAGTCCAAACATTTATGTTTTTTCCATTGCCTACAAGCCAGAGTAATCCTTTTGAGAAGAGGTCTCTCATATTTAGAATCCTTCCAAATTGCCATGATGTTTTGTATTTTCCTCTTTCCATTAACGATTCTTTAGAGAGATATTTTTCTGAGATTACTTTAGATCAGATATTGTTAGGATTGGATATGATTCTCCAGAGGAGTTTCATTTGCATTCCAATATTAATTTCTTCTGCTGATTTGAATCCTAGTCCACCGTCCTTTTTGGGGGTGCAAAGGTGTTCCCAGCTGATTAATGGGTGATAATTATCCGATTGAAGTTTGTTCCAAAAGAAATTTTTGTTTATTTGATCAATTTTATTTAGAATTCCTTTAGGAAGAAGGAAATATTGCATTAAATAATTTGTTTTAGAGTTGAGGTTAGCTTGAATTAGTACTGATCTACCGGCTTGTGAGAGAGTGTTTGATTTCCATTTTGAGAGCTGTTTTTTGAGACTTAGTATAGCATCATCAAAAGTAGCATTACATACTCTTCCACTAATGAGTGGTATTCCGAGATATTTTTCCATTGTTTTGGTAATGGGAATATTTAGTTGTTGGGCGAGGGATTGTGCTTTATTTTGTTGTATATTTTTGGAAACTTGTAGGGAACTTTTATTGTAATTGATGGTTAATCCAGATAAGTTAGAGAAGCTGTTTACGATATTTTTAATTGTGTATAGGCTTAGTTCATCGGCGCGTCCAAAGATTAGTGTATCATCAGCGAAGGAGAGGAAAGGGATAGGACTGCTATTGTTTGTGAGTTTAATACCAATTAAAGGATCACATTCTAGGGATTCTTGTTGTAGCATTCTTGCCAATAGTTCCATTACTATTACGAAAATATAGGGTGCAAGGGGATCTCCTTGTCTTATTCCTCTTTGTGTTTGGAATGTATGTCCTGGTAAGTTGTTGACTAGGACGGAAAAGTTTGTATTGGTAAGGCAAGTCATAACCCAATTAATCCATTTAGGGTCGAACCCAAATTTATTTAGAATTGTTTTAATAAAGTTCCAGTTTATTTTATCATACGCTTTTTCCATGTCAAGTTTTAGGGCCATCCATCCTAATTTCCCTTTTTTGTTGTGGAAAGAATGGAAAATTTCATGAGCAATTAGTATATTGTCTTGTATATTTCTACCTTGTATAAATGCTCCTTGAAAAGGGTTTATGATACGTGGTAAGATCGGTTTCAGGCGATTAGCTAGTAATTTTGAGATGATTTTATAGATAGTGTTGCACAGACTGATGTTGTTGCAGGAGGCTTGATATGTCAAGTAATTACAAATAATAAAGATGTAATAAATGTAATCCAACTCCTGGCCTAAGCAAATAATTACAAGACTTCCTCCCGTTGTAGTGGAAGGGTAGTCAGGATCGATCCACGAGGAGGCGTGTCAGCGGGATCCTAGTAGCGTTGGAAATTTCACGTCTGCGTCGACCAGAAGCCTCGATTTCGACCTTGGGCCTCGATGTCGACCTCGGCTGTCGATGTTCTCTGCAACATAAGACCTGCAGAGACAAAAACAAGTGGTCGATATCGACTGGAAAGGGTCGATATCGATGTCAGTCACGAAATCGACTGGCTCAGAAGACTGCCAGTCGATACAGAAGGGTTGATATCGATGCTAGGGGTCGATATCGATGTCCAGTAACTCCACAGCGATGTTCGTCGTCGACTCAGAAAACTGTCGATGAACTCAGTGGTCGATATCGACGTCTGGGGTGGATATCGATGTCTCCCTGCAGTGAGTTAGTTCTTCGTCGGCAAAGAAAGGCCGAAGATTTAAGAATGGGGAGAGAAGCAATGAACAGAAATAACAGTGGGTTCTGTGTGTATAAACTATGTAAAAGCAACTCCTAGGATTAAGGTTTACCACAACGTTAACCAATGCATACGATAAGATAAATAAGACGGACAATTGCGCTATTTCACCCGAGGGACAAGCTTTCGCCGTACACCAACTCTTAGGATTACTCTTGCAAATAAACCCAATTGTCTCTACAAATTTTATGTTTATAACTCAAGTTGTTATCATGAATCCCTCTTCTTTCGATTAGGACTAAACATAGAATCGTAGGAGGAGAGATAGACACAACGATATCAACATCAAATACTTACCTCAAGCGCGCATGGCTAACGTCGGGCTCACCCCGACCCTAAGAGCTTTGGGGAACTACTCGCTTCTCGTCATGGAACTCATCATTGATTGAAAGGAAGAAACTTGCATTAAAATAAACTTCGAAGCTTTACAACTCAACGTCAACTTTCGCAAACGTCAAACCCTAAAACTTCTCTCTAACTCTAACTCTATTGATTGTCTCTTGGATTGGATTATTGGATTCGTTCTAGGATGATCTGATGATCTCACAAATCAGCCCCTAGGGCTTTATTTATAGGCTACTAATCCTCGCTATCCAAGGATTGTAACTCCTATCTAAACTATTAACTCTATCCGAACAATTAGGATAGGTCTTTTATTTTGATAAAACTTAAATAACTTAAATCCGCATTCGAAATCGCTATCCAAGGATTGTAACTCCTATCTAAACTATTAACTCCAATCCGCATTCGAAATCGAGTCTATCTTCTGTCGAGATAAGGGGTCGATATCGAAACTAGAGGTCGATATCGAGGTCTCTGTTCCTGCTCGACTTGTTCAGCTCTGGTCGATTTCTATGTTGAGGTCGATATGTGGGTCGATATCTGGGTCTAAGGTCGATATCTACCTCTTCTCAGCTTTGCCTGATGTCTATGTTGAGGTCGATATCTACACCAGAGGTTGATATCTATGTCAGGGGTCGATATCTACCTCTGCTCAGCTTCACTTGGCTTCTTCGTTTTGACTCCGATTTCGCTCGAATTCCTGCAAGGTTAGCTCAAAACTTGTGCAAACCCTATTTCTTGCATTTTAGCCCATTCTTACACATGTTTATATTCTTTTGAACCTTTTCTTTGGAAATCGAATGAAATATGAAGTCAAATGATGCAATAAAAAGAAGTACAAATATGTACATCAAAACACCCCATACTTATACTTGCTTGTCCTCAAGCAATAACCAAGCAATAACCAACATCTACAACACACACTTCAAGTCTTCGCCTTTGTCAAAAGCAACATCATAAGCGGTAGCAAAGCAAAGCAAGTGAATTTAACGTCATAGCACATATTTTGGCGATCCATAGGCATATGCAATTTTGATCCAACCTCACAGGGATAATGTGTTTGCACTCAACTCTCATGTGTTTAGGCTATGAAGATCAACTCTCAACTCAATTCCATATACAATCTCGTAAACATTGCAATTTATAAAAATCCACTTCGCAACCAATTATGAAAATGCAATAAGAACCATCAGGAGGACTTTCGCTCAATGGAAGACTTCAAAGAAGACTCCATTCGGCGGGGTTGTAATGGGGCTTGGTATGAAATAAAGGGTATGGAATTATTTGGCTATGTGGTGCTTTTATAATTCGGGAATCAAGACTCCTAAATCTCAACACTTGCAATACCCAAACCATACTCTTCATAATATGCTCTAAAGATGCATTCCATCAACCCTTCTTCCAAGTTCTAATATACCTCTCAAAAATATAACATTTGTATGAATAAAAGGCTTAAGGATTTTGGCTCATGCACTATATATAGATATCTTTATTTATTTTTTTCGGATTTTTTTTTATTTTTTTTATTTTTTGAAAATAATAAGTAAATATGTGCATTTATATGTTGAGCCATAAACCCTTTTAAAAAATATGACAAAATGTAAATATGCGCCATCCTATAATTTCCTTGCTCAAAACTGGACATTATGCTCTTTTCTTTCCACAAGGCATTAGTCCAACCAATCTAAGTCTCAATTCCCAAATGGGGGTCAGGCTCAATTTGGCTAGGGATAATTTTGTGGAATTTGCAATTCAGGCTCAGGCTAATGTTCTGGCTTCAAGCAGGGATAATGCAGGGTAGGTAAAGAGAGGATAAAAATGGCTTAAAAGATGCCTCCATCATTTAATTCTCGTAAACATAATCATATATATGCATTAGTTTTGAATAACTATCACAACATTTAGAGATGCATAGGAAGAGTAAATTCACTCAAGAAAGCGGAGGGATTTTTGATGTTCTCCCTATAGGTCAAAATTCTCACAAGGACAATTTTTGTTGGATTTGCTTTTTAGCCTAGGATCATATGTGCTCAATTTCATCACAAGTTCACAATCTACATAAAAATTTCAAAGACTTAGGCTAAACCATCCAAATATGCCATAGGGTTTACATGATCAAGTCAGCTATTGAGTTTTCATCATAGGACATCTAAGTAGGGTAAAAAATTAAACTTAAAAAAATAAACATGCTCTTTTTTTTTCTTCTTTTTTTTTGACATTTAAAAAAATAAACATGCTTTTTTTTTGACATTTTTGTATTTTTTTTTTGACATTTTATAAAAGTAAAACTAAGAACAAAAATTTAAACATGAATGCAATGCGAAGAAGAAAACCAAGTTAAGACCATAAGACATGTTTTTCCCCCACCCCATACTTAAAATATACAGTGTCCTCACTGTATTAAAAAGACGAACAAGGGTAGAGAGAAACTCACAGCGCAACCTGCGGATTCAGGTCGATTTCAGGTTGGGTCGATGCCAGAAGTCAATATCTAGGTCAGTGGTCGTGTCGACTGCATCTGTCGAAGTCGAGGAAGAAAATGAAGACGAGGGCTGCCTTATTGGGGTCGATATCGAGTATTAGGGTCGATATCGACCTCTCTTTTACGCTCCTGAGTCCTCGATGTCGACTCCAGGAGGTGGCTTGACCCTGGGGGGGTTGATTTCGACTGGCCTGGTCGATTTCGACTGCCTCTGCAGAAGCTTCTTTCCTTCTTCGTCGTTCCTTTTGCTTGATAACCTGAAATCTTTGTTAGAAATATAGATAAAGCACGAATTATCTCAGTTTTAAAAGTTTCAAACAGCCAAAAATTAAATCCTAAAAACCATCTATGCGAAATTTAAATGTTTTATGTACAAGCTCTAGATTTTTTAGTCGCTAGGCCGACTTCTCCGTCAATTCTTCATGACCCTTTTATGTAGGGGCCCTTCGAGCGTGAGACTTCTCCTGGATCATCTAGGTCCTTTTGATAGTAGCGAAGTTCAGCGACCAAGGCTTCTTTGATGTTAGGTTCTTCTTTGGGCGCTTTTCTTCTCTTTCTTGACCTAACTTTAGCAATATAGGCAAACCATGGAGCTTTGACCCTCTCTTTAGAATTATCAATAATAGGTTTAATTGATTTATCAATAAGGGACTGAGGAGGGTTAAGAGTCATACCTGGGCTTACCTGTTTCGGCCCGAAACAAAAATCTTCGGGCTGAGGGGTGGTCGATTTCGAGTGCTGTGGTCGATATCGATATGTGAGGGTCGATATCGACCTCTGTGACCCCATACTTAAGCTCCTGGCATCGATCTGGCATACTCGATTTCGACCAAGGGGGGTCGATTTCGATGTATTTAGTCGATATCGACTGGTTCCAGTCGATGTCGACCCTGCTTGCTGTTTCCGTCCTCGCCAACAAAAATTTTCTAAGCTTCTCCTTAGCCGGCGAGAGGACTACTTGTTCCAGGTGCTTTGTTTCGCTCATGGTTGGGTTGAAAGAGAATTCTATCACTTCGTTCCCTATAGTAAAGGTTAGTAACCCTCGACGTACATTGATATTGGCATCAGCAGTAGCTAAGAAAGGCCTACCATGTATAATAGGCACTACAGGATCTTCAGGCATCTCCAATACAATGAAATCAGTAGGCACAAAGAACTTACTTACCTTTACCGGAACGTCATCAACTATACCTGTTGGCCTGACGAATGAGTTATCAGCCATATAAAGCTTCATGTCCACAGGTTCAAGTGCGCCAATGTTCACCTTTTGCCAAATAGAAAGAGGCATGAGACTTACACTTGCCCCTAGGTCGCATAGGGCTTTATAGCGATGTTGGCCAAGTCCCACAGTGATTGCAAACTTCCCTAGATCACTCTTTTTCTCATGGAAATCCATCTTTGAGCACTCATCTGCGATCTCTGCCATGGATCTCTTCTTGCTCAGGATGTCTTTGAGGAATCGCACATAGGCGGGCATCTCGCTTAGGGCTTTTGTAAGAGGGATGGTAATGTTGAGTCCTTGAAGTATCTTTATGAAGCGCCTAAACTTACCTTTGGTGGGATCCTCCAATGCTCTGGAAGGGAATGGCAACGTCTTCTTTGGCGGAGGGGCCAAAACGGAGGTCGGAGGGGCTTGCTGGACATCGATGTCGACTGGGCTTTGGTCGATATTGACTGGAATGGTCGATTTCGACCTTTGTTGTGGCTCTGATGGCTCTGCAGTGTCATCGACATCGACCAGGGGGTCGACATGGTGGTCGATATCGACCTCTGGGTCGACATCGACTGGGCTGTCGACGTCGACTGGGTCTGTTGCTTTCTCCGATTCCGTTTGTGGCTTATGTACTTTGGTGCCACTCCTCAATTGTATGGTTGCGACATGGCCCGTCCCGGATTGCCCCTTAGGATTTGTAGTGGGTTGCCCAGGGAGTGTTCCGGACGGCCTAGGGATTTGTGCCGCCAATTGACCCAGTTGGGTTTCTACGTTCTTTTTCCATATATCCATCTCCCCAATCCTTGTGGTAAGGTGATTGAGTTGAGAATGGATGGCATTGTTGGATTGATCATTCCTAGCTTGATTCCTCCTTATCTCATCCAGTACTAGTTGAAGATCATCCTTCTTTTGGTCTCTCTCCGGGTGCCCAAGAGCTCTATAAGGCGGAGGGTCCCTAGGGTTAACCGGGTTCCTTTGTGTTTGATGGAACCTTTGGTCTCCCCAATATTGGTGATTGGGACCCCCCATGTAGCGCGCCTCTTGGTGAGTCTCTGCTAGGTGTACTTGTTCAGCATGGGGGCACTCGATGGTGGTGTGCCGCTGCGATCCGCATTCGATGCAATCTTGGTTCACTGAAAGGAACCTTACTTGCTTTTGGAGCTTTCGAAGTTGGTCCCTATGAAATTGCTCCTTTACATCCGGATCGATTACATTGGAGGGTTCATATAAGGGCATAGATGGGGCAGGCCTCGACGATGATGGTGCGTCGGAAGCCTCAGGAGTCCCATATGTATTGTCAAATTCCACCAACCTCTCTATGGTCTCCCAAGCCTCTTGTGGGGTGAGTTCAAGGTAGCCATAAGCGGTGTAGGTGTTGATCCTCTCCTTTGTTGCAGCATCAAGAGCATTGTATATGATCTCCTGAATTACATATGGTGGTTGGTCATGCGTCGGGCATGATCGTAGGAGGTCCTTAAACCTTTCCCAAACAGTCGCCAGAGCCTCACCAGGTCTTTGTTTGAAAGTCGTGATTTTCTGTCGGATCAACGCCGTCTTAGAAGGAGGGAAGAACTTGTTGAGGAACACGTCCTTGACTTCATTCCAGGTGCGGAGCGATCTTGGGGCTAAGCTTTCCAACCACTGCAATGCTTTCCCTGTAAGAGACCATCGAAAGGCTTTTAGTTGGACATATTCAAGACTTCGTCCATCAGCAATAGTATCACAAAGGTCTAAGAAGGTAGAAATATGTGCCATAGGGCATTCGTTAGGTTTTCCTTCATATTTGTGCCTTCTAATCTCAGTAAGGAAGTTAGGTTTTATTTCAAAATTAGAGGCAGGGATAAGAATTGTCGATTCAGGCACTGTGAGAGCGGGGTGCATGTATTGCTTGGCATTCCGAGGGAGGGCATTGATTTGGGCTTCTATTTGCCTCCGGCCTTCCTCCTCCCTATCCGCACGCTCCTTAAGTGCCGCCTCTCTAGTTGTTAGGTCCTGAACCTGCTTCCTTAGTTGCTTTATAAGTTCAGCCTGGTTCGCGTTGTCCACCATGATTCTTTGAGCTTGGGCCCTTAGATGGAAATAACGCTCAGGGTCGTCTAATCCTTCAAATTCAGGCGGGCGATCAGCGCGTCGCATACACCTGCAAAACCAAACTAGGTAGAGACGTGAGATAGACTACTAGGGCGCGATTGATTGCATCCTCGGCAATGGCGCCAATTTGTTATTGCAGGAGGCTTGATATGTCAAGTAATTACAAATAATAAAGATTTAATAAATGTAATCCAACTCCTGGCCTAAGCAAATAATTACAAGACTTCCTCCCGTTGTAGTGGAAGGGTAGTCAGGATCGATCCACGAGGAGGCGTGTCAGCGGGATCCTAGTAGCTTTGGAAATTTCACGTCTGCGTCGACCAGAAGCCTCGATTTCGACCTTGGGCCTCGATGTCGACCTCGGCTGTCGATGTTGTCTGCAACAGAAGACCTGCAGAGACAAAAACAAGTGGTCGATATCGACTGGAAAGGGTCGATATCGATGTCAGTCACGAAATCGACTGGCTCAGAAGACTGCCAGTCGATACAGAAGGGTCGATATAGATGCTAGGGGTCGATATCGATGTCCAGTAACTCTGCAGCGATGTTCGTCGTCGACTCAAAAAACTGTCGATGAACTCAGTGGTCGATATCGACGTCTGGGGTCGATATCGATGTCTCCCTGCAGTGAGTTAGTTCTTCGTCGGCAAAGAAAGGCCGACGATTTAAGAATGGGGAGAGAAGCAATGAACAGAAATAACAGTGGGTTCTGTGTGTATAAACTATGTAAAAGCAACTCCTAGGATTAGGGTTTACCACAACGTTAACCAATGCATGCGATAAGATAAATAAGACGGACAATTGCGCTATTTCACCCGAGGGACAAGCTTTTGCCGTACACCAACTTTTAGGATTACTCTTGCAAATAAACCTAATTGTCTCTACAAATTTTATGTTTATAACTCAAGTTCTTAGCATGAATCCCTTTTCTTTCGATTAGGTCTAAACATAGAATCGTAGGAGGAGAGATAGACACAACGATATCAACATCAAATACTTACCTCAAGCGCGCATGGCTTACGTCGGGCTCACTCCGACCCTAAGAGCTTTGGGGAACTACTCGCTTCTCATCATGGAACTCATCATTGATTGAAAGGAAGAAACTTGCATTAAAATAAACTTCGAAGCTTTACAACTCAACGTCAACTTTCGCAAACGTCAAACAATAAAACTTCTCTCTAACTCTAACTCTATTGATTGTCTCTTGGATTGGATTATTGGATTCGTTCTAGGATGATCTGATGATCTCACAAATCAGCCCCTAGGGCTTTATTTATAGGCTACTAATCCTCGCTATCCAAGGATTGTAACTCCTATCTAAACTATTAACTCTATCCGAACAATTAGGATAGGTCTTTTATTTTGATAAAACTTAAATAACTTAAAGGTAAAAGATAACTAAGTCTTCAGCTGTCATCTATCTTGAAAGTATGAGATAATCCCGGGCCTCCTTGAAGATATAGTTCCAATCCGCATTCGAAATCGAGTCTATCTTCTGTCGAGATAAGGGGTCGATATCGTCACCAGAGGTCGATATCGAGGTCTTTGTTCCTGCTCGACTTGTTCAGCTCTGGTCGATTTCTATGTTGAGGTCGATATGGGGATCGATATCTGGGTCTAAGGTCGATATCTACCTCTTCTCAGCTTCGCCTGATGTCTATCTTGAGGTCGATATCTATGTTGAATGTCGATATCTACACCAGAGGTCGATATCTATGTCAGGGGTCGATATCTACCTCTGCTCAGCTTCAGTTGGCTTCTTCGTTTTGACTCCGATTTCGCTCGAATTCCTTCATGGTTAGCTCAAAATTTGTGCAGACCCTATTTCTTGCATTTTAGCCCATTCTTACACAAGTTTATATTCTTTTGAACCTTTTCTTTGGAAATCGAATGAAATATGAAGTCAAATGATGCAATAAAAAGAAGTACAAATATGTACATCAACTGATAGGTCGATAGTGGTTAATGTTAGAAGGTGTATCTATTTTTGGAATAAGAGCAATGAAAGTGGTATTAACTTCCTTTAGGAGGATTCCAGAATGGAAAAAGGATTTGATTACCTTACATAAAAGGTTACCTATAATGTTCCAGTATTTTTTGTAGAATTCTGGAGGAAAGCCATCAGGGCCTGGACTTTTGTCATCTGTCATTGAGAATAAGGTGTCCTTGATTTCTTTATCTGAGAAAGGTTTTGTTAAGGCAAGGTTTTCAGAATTAGTGATGGTGTGATGTATTAAGTTAGGAAAGTTTGTATTGTTGCTTGTCGGGTTATTTAAGATAAATCTTTCAGCTAGTTCTTTGGTAATTTCTTCTCTTATTTGATCTTCGTCCTCAATTAATGTTCCATGTTTATTTGTAAAATTTCGAGTGATATTTTTTGAATTTCTTATTTTTGATATGGATTGATAGTATTTGGTGTTTCTGTCTCCAAATTTCAAGAAGTTTGATTTAGCTCTTTGTTTCCAGAAAGTGTTATTAAACTCCATAAGGGCTTCCCGTTTGTTTAATAGTCTTTTATATTTGTTATTTGTATTGTCAGTTGAAGTTCCGATGGTCTGTTTTGTTTGTAAAAGAAGGAGTTGATCTTCAATTTCTTTTATTTGACGGAAATTGTTATTAGGGTGAGATTTGCACCAAATTTTCGTATTTTTTTGAGAAGTTTTTGTTTTTGTAGTAATGTAAACATGAATGATCCGTGAAGTTTATTTTCCCAAGTTGATTTAACTAATTTGTTATAATTGTCATTGTTGGTCCAGGACATTTCGAATCTGAAGGGTGATCCAGCTCTTAATTTATTTGTTCCAATAGATATGGATATTAAGGAGTGGTCAGAGGTTGTAAAGGGGTGGTTGTGTACTGATAGATTTTGAAACTGATTTGAGATATCTGTATGGATCATAACTCTGTCTAATCGTTCATAGGTATTATTTATACAGTTTTCTCCTTTTCTCCATGTGATTGGGCTTCCAGTATAGGGAATTGTATGGATATTTAATTCCCCTGAGATCGGTTCTATTCTTTGAAATCTTTTGGTATGTGGTGGTGCTCCACCTATTTTTTCTTGAGCAGATTCAATTTCATTGAAGTCACCTATTATAATACATGGTAAAGATTGTTTCTGAATATTTGTTATAAGTTCAGTCCAGAAGGTGTTTTTTTCAGTTTGATTGGAGGGTGCATAAATGAAACAGATTATGAATTTAAAGTTGTTAATGTTACCAAGGTATATTACGTAATTATCTGTTTTCATTAATTCTTTGATTGATTCTATAAATTTTGAGTTTTTAATTAGGATCCAAATTTCACCTTTGGTTCTATTAGAAGGGATATAATGGGCATTATTGAAGCCTGCTCGTTTATAGAGTGATTCATTAGGTCCTTCGTTTGATTTTGTTTCTGTCAGAACTAAAATATCTAGATTATTTCTTTTTCGAATGTAAGCTAGGTCTTCCCAAAGATTAATTTTTCGAACCCCTCTAATGTTCCAGTATGCTATGTTTGTCATTTAAAAATTATTTTTAAATATTCTAGCTTTGTGAGCCATAAATTGTATAAGCGCATGAAATGAATATTACAAATAGGTTCATGATCATTATCCTTAATTTTATTTGTAATCAATTCATCCCTGTTGTTAGACACAAGTCTATTTTGAATACGGTTTTGGGGTGATCTCTTAGTAAAACCTTTTTTTTGCTGTAGTAAATATGGAAATCATCATAGTTCGGCTCTTGGTATTCTATCCAAATATTTTTATGGTATTGGAATTCAACCTTTGTTGAGGTAGTGAAGAGGGGTGTTAACCCAGAGAGATCCCTGTTAAGCTATTTAGATTCAAATTTGATCCAAAGTTTTTGAGGAGACATGGTAATGTAATCGTCAGCCAATGTATTACAACTATTGAGCAGGGTATCATATAAGTAGACATAATTACCCAGGAACATGACAACAGTCGACATAAGTTCTATTATTATCCGGGTCGGCAGATAGAAATCCCTATGAACCATAAGACAAGGGATATTCTCTGGAATACCTGTATAAGTGATCAACAAGCAGACCCACACCACCCTTACAGAACTACGATAAATGATGCATATCACAATCAGCATACAAGAAAGGTCAAACCGGTCCAAATAAAATACGAAAAATTTGCACCAAGGAAAAGCTTAATCTTCTAGAACAATTTTGAGAACAAAATTAAAAAGATAAAAAGTCGGAATAACACCAAAACGTGAAGCAATTTTGAACGAATTGTAAATTATGTAAGTGCAGAGCATATTTGGTATCCAAATGTAAAGTAAGTTCATACTATGAGTTTGATTAAGAGGGAACAAATAGATGATACAAGTGGAATAGATTTTCCAGTGGAATATCCAAGGGGTTCTAGAGTAAAGAAATTGAATGATGGAGTAAATATATAAGATATGATACTGTTTACATAAGGGTTTGAGAGAAATTAATCTATTAATGTGATAAAATAGATTATGACAGTTCATAAGGAAGCATTGAGTAGGGGACAGCCAAAAAAAGTCCGGATGTAAGTATACAGAAATTAAATAAGTGTTTGAATGGGTAATAGTTGTTAAGCCTTGTGAATTACACATCTTTATCAGGACAAGAAGTGGGTAGCTGAACAAATTTAGATTCAGATATATCATAAAATTGATACCCTGGCTGTTAAGCCATAATTTTGGCAGAATAATTTGAGATTTCATCACCTTTTCGCCATCTCCGGGGAGCTGTCGATGAGTTGAAGAGGAGGAGCCTTGGAGGAGTTGCTTTTGGAACGAAGTAGTACGGCAAAGGAGGAAGGAGAAAAGAGAATCAGCACTGGGAGGAGGAGTCCGACCTCGTTTACTGTCACCGTAGTTCCCCACCACCATCAGGGGGCCGGGCAGCAGATGAGCCCTGGCGGCGGGGAAGCATCCTTGAGGAGGTTGCCGTAGCGTGAGGGTGAAGGAGGGAAGCAATTGTCGTCTGGGTGTCAGCGGGAAGAGAATCGTCGGGCGGTGCTAGAGACCCGGCGAGGTTAAGGGGGAAGGGTTTGAAGGATTTTGTGTAGTTAAACGGGAGTGATTGCTGCAGATGGCCGAGCCCTTAGAAGACGCTCTTGGTCTGCAGAAGCCCCACCCCACAGCAGGTGGCCACAGCGGGAGGGTGGCAGAGGCAAGGAAGTGCCGCTTGGGCATTGCCGGGAAGAGAAACGAAGGGCGGCGGTGGAGAGGCGGCTAGGTTTAGGGGTTATGGTTAGATGGAGTTGGGTTTTTGTTGGGAGTGTTTTTCTGGGCTTATCTGCGTATTGGGTTTTTTCGTTTGATTCTGTTCCTATAAATTATTCATATTTAATAGATATATAACATTCAAGTTTATTGCATTAAAAATTCATTTTTATGTAGAGTAAAAAATTATAACATCTTCAATTGTAATACACGCATAAATAATTGCTTTCATGATACTCATATTTAAGTGGAAATTTATTCATATTTAAATTATCTAATATTCACATTTAAATAGATAAGTGTTGAATTTTAAAGTGTGAATGATTCATATTTAAAATTTCAAATATTCATGTTATGAAAAACAGAGTTTGAAGATTAAACATAGAAAAAATAGTACATGTTAATACGAGTAGAAATTAATGGAAGTGATGAATGCATAATTGTTTTTTTCCCTTTAAAATTGCATAATTATGGTCCTTTGATTTAAGTAGATCTAATGTAAAGGCTCGGATTTTCAAATCCAAATTTTTGGAAAAAAGAAAATTAAAATGAATTTAAATTCGAAATTTAAAGGAAAACTCATTAAATCGGATTTTAGAACTTATGGAACGGATTTCCGACCTAAATAAAATTTTGGAAAGTAACTTTACATGGCGACACCATTCCTTGGATTTTCGAAAATTCTAATTGATCGAGAGAGCGAGGATTGGGAAACTAACTCTCGAGAACTAATTTCGGGACTCGACTCGCGTGTTTGGGATTGAAGACTATCGCCCTAACTCTCTCAATCCAAAACCGACAACCCTAACCCATGATGGAGCCAAGATATATTTGAAATTGGTCAAAGATTCCCATTACCCTAATGGGTGAATCACCCACATGATACCTTTTTCCCTTCCATCTTTGATCTTGCCCAAAATAGCCAAGGGAGACAAGCCCCATACCTTCTCCCATGTGACCACCGATTTAGCCCCATCCAAAGCTCCCCTTGGCTTCTTAAAAATCAGATTTTGTCTCCCGATGCCTCACCACACAATTTCAAACACAATTAATCTCTCTTCAAAACCTTATCCAAAAAGGCTCCCAAAACCCTCCTCTCTTCCATCTCTTGCCATGAGCCTTGGGAGGCCAAAGGGACCTCCTTTCCGCCATCAAAATGCCATCTTCACTCAGCCATAATACCACCTCCTTCCTTACTTCATCATCTCCCATCATTGAAGTCCAAAACCTAGCTCTAAAGCTCCCTTCCCTTCTTGTTTGCCGTGAGCTTCCCAAGCACCAAACCACCTCCATTTCTCTTCCTCCCCTCAATGTCCAGCAACGGCAGCTACCTCAGCCTCCCCTTGACGTCCTCCAAACAAGAAGAAGGTGCCCAACAGCCCGGAGAAGCCCTAGAAGACCCAAACTCACTGTTTTTTGTTTTAGGAATGTTAAGGGCTCTTTTTTCCCTCTTTTCACCTCCTACTAACTCAAAGGTCACACCTTTAACACCCTCTAACAATCCTAGGCACCCTCGCGCAAGAACGAGCCCTATCGGAGCCCGGACGAAGATTATAGAGCAAACCGAAGGAAAAGAAGAAAACTTGGGTGAAGATCCTTATTCTCTCGATTTTTCTTGTGTTATGAGTGTATTAACATGGGTATTGATAATGGGAAAGGGTTGGGTGAGAGCTAGGGAAGCTAACAACAATAAACGAGGCTAAACCAAGCTCAAATCAGTAGCTCCAAGCCCAGACTCGCCGCCGCGAGTAAGAATCCGCGGCCGCGAGTCAGAACAGGCCATAGGGTTCTATCTTGCCGTGGCGAGTGACCCCTGTCGCCGCGGCGATTGACACCCCAGGGGAGCCTTTGAGGACTCCCCATATTCGCGGCCGCGAAAGTCCCTTTCGCTGGGGCGACTTGCTCCTCTCGCGGCCGCGGAACCCCAGTCTCGTGGGGTGCTCGCTGAACATGGTTCGCGGTGGCGACAACCCTTTTCGCCGCGACGAAACACCCTTTGGCGGAGGGTTTAACTTGCTTACCTGGGATCTTTGCCGAATGTTTTCGAAATCCGGTTTTGATGGTTTTGGGGATTCAAATGACTGACTTGATGACATAACCTCAAGCTTTGGAAAATGAATTGCGAACACTTTCAAAGGTCGAAAGTCCCAACTATTTGGCTCAGATTTCAAAATGGTTTTGAGACTAACTTGGGGATTTGACGTATTCTGTGACTAACTAGATGTGATGATGTGACTAATAGCATGAATGTGTGACTAATACCATGTATGGATGACTAATAACATATATGTATGACTAATGGCATGATGTAGTAGTAAGGTATTATTATATGAGTCATGTGTTATCGTATGAGTAGTGTTTTGCAAAATATTATATACATGTTGAGAAGTTATACGAGGATATGATCTTATGGGCATGCGAATTTGGCTATGTAAGTTATGGAGATTATTGTGGTCTTATGAGGTGTTATGATTCGATGAGTGGTTGATCATGATGGAATGACAAGTATGGATGATGCGATGTATTTACTTATCTGATTGTGTGATGTGTGTATGCTATGTATGCTTAGAGTAGCATAGATGTAGACTCATGTATTTCTGGTATACCTCTAGGTGACATTTATGATTGTGATTGATGTGTGCCGGATCTATTACTATGTTGTTCTGCACCTCCAGTTAAGTTCCCTCGGGGCTTACTCAGATTGATCAGACCTATCCCTTCTTATATGTGCATGATGTACTAGGTGTTGTATTTCATAATAGCATGCCATGTAGTATCATGCTAGGTTGCATTAACGTATGAGCATCCCTATTCTGAATGCGTATGTAAACAGAACGACCGTTATATGTGAAGTTACTAGAATCTTTGCTAGGGTCATAGGACGGTCCAGTCCCATCGGGTTTGTCCTGAGTCATTCGAGTCAGTGGTAACATCTTTATAATAACACCTTTACTATTACCAGCATAATTATTATTTCTTTTCGCAAGACCACAATTATGATGATTTATTAAGCATGCTTTGGGTGGGGCTCAATATGGGCTTGATCCACTATAATTAAATGGAATGCATTCATGAGCTGGCAGTCTCCGCCCTATCGGGAAGGGGGTGGAGATAGGAGAGGGATATGCCACTTGACATTATGTGCTAGGGCCCTATTTATTATTTTGCATATATATAAACTGCGAGCATGTCTTATGTGTTAATATTTATGTCTGATGTACACATTTGTACTTCTTTTTATTGCATCTTTTGACTTCGTATTTCATTCGATTTCCAAAGAAAAGGTTCAAAAGAATATAAACTTGTGTAAGAATGGGCTAAAATACAAGAAATAGAGTCTGCACAAGTTTTGAGCTAACCATACAGGAATTCGATGAAATCGGAGTCAAAACGAAGAAGCCAAGTGAAGCTGAGCAGAGGTCGATATCGACCTGAAGACATCGATATCGACCATAGTTGTCGACACGCCTTCTGAGTGTCGAGATAGACCACACAGACCAACCAAGAAGACATCGATATCGACATACTACATCGATATCGACCATCAACATAGACATCGACTGGAGCTGAACAAATCTAGCAGAAACACAGACATCGATATCGACCTCTGGTGTCGATATCGACCCCTTATCTCGACAGAAGATAGACTCGATTTCGAGATGCGGATTGGAAACTTTATCTTCAAGGAGGCACGTAATTATCTTATACTTTTAAGATAGATGACAGCTGAAGATTTATTTATCTTTTTACCTTTAAGTTAGTAGGATTTTATTAAAATAAAAGACCTATCCTAATTGTTTGGATAGAGTTCATAGTTTAGATAGAAGTTACAATCCTTGGATAGCGAGGATTAGTAGCCTATAAATAAAGCCCTAGGGGGCTATCATCTTTCAATCTTTTAATCATCCAATTTTAGAGTTCAATTAAATACAATAGGGTTAGAGAGAAGTTTTAGGGTTTGGCGTTTGCCAAAGCCGACGTTGAGTTGTAAAGCTTCGAAGTTTATATTTTAATGCAAGTTTCTTTCTTTCAATCCATGATGAGTTCCATGATGAGAAGCGAGTAGTCCCCAAAGCTCTTAGGGTCAGGGTGAGCCCGACGTTAGCCATGCGTGTTCGAGGTAAGTGTTAGATGTTGATATCATTGTGTCTATATCATCTCCTACGATTCTATGTTTAGTCCTAATCAAAAGAAAAGGGATTCATGCTAACAACTTGAGTTATAAACATAAAATTGGTAGAGACAATTAGGTTTATTAGCAAGAGTAATCCTAAGAGTTGGTGTACAGCGAAAGCTTGTCCCTCGGGTGAAATAGTGCAATTGTCCATCTTATTTATCTTATCGCATGCATTGGTTAACGTTGTGGTAAACCCTAATCCTAGGAGTTGCCTTTTATATAAGTTAATTCATCAAAACCCCTGTTTTATTTCTGATCATCGCATCCTCATCCATCCTAAAGTCTTCGACCTTTCTTTGCCGACGAAGTACTAATCCACTGCAGGAAGACATCGATATCGACCCTGAACGTCGATATCGACCACGCTTATAGATCGACAGTTTTCTGAGTCGACGACGATCATCACTGCGGAGTTTACTGAACATCGATATCGACCCCTAGCGTCGATATCGACCACCTGTGTCGACTGGCAGTCTTCTGAGCCAGTCGATTTCGTTGACTAACATCGATATCGACCTTTCCAGTCGATATCGACTATAGTTTTTGTCTCTGCAGGTCTTCTGTTGCAGAAAGGATCGACAGCCAAGGTCGACATCGAGCACCAAGGTCAAAATCGAGTCTTCTGGTCGACGCAAGACGTGAGATTTCCAACGCTACTAGGATCCCGCTGACACGCCTCCTCGTGGATCGATCTTGACTACCCTTCCACTACAACGGGAGGAAGTCTTATAATTATTTGCATAGGCTAGGATTCGGTTTACGTTTATACATCTTTATTGTTTGTATTTAAGATACTCGACCCTCCTCCTATTAACAAATTGGCGCCGTTGTCGGGGAGGCAATCAATCGCGCCCTAGTAGTCTATCTCACATCTCTACCTAGTTTGGCCTTGCAGGTGTATGCGACGCGCTGATCGCCCACCTGAATTTGAAGGAGTAGACGACCCTAAACGCTACTTCCATCTAAGAGCCCAAGCTCAAAGAATCATGGCAGACAACGCGAACCAGGCTGAACTTATTGAGCAACTAAGGAAGCAGGTTGAGGACTTAGCAACTAGAGAGGCGGCACTTAAGGAGCGTGCGGATAGGGAGGAGGAAGGTCGGAGGCAAATAGAAGCCCAAATCAATGCCCTCCCTTGGAACACCAAGCAATACATGCACCCCGCGCTCATAGTGCCTGAATCGACGATTCTTATCCCTGTCTCTAATTTTGAAATTAAACCTAACTTCCTAACTGAGATTAGAAGGCATCAATATGAAGGAAAACCTAATGAATGCCCTATGGCACATATTTCAACCTTCTTAGACCTCTGTGATACTATTGCTGATGGACGAAGTCTTGAATATGTTCAACTAAAAGCCTTTCGCTGGTCTCTTACAGGAAAAGCATTGCAGTGGTTGGAGAGCTTAGCCCCAAGATCGCTCCGCACCTGGAATGAAGTCAAGGATGCATTCCTCAATAAGTTCTTCCCTCCTTCTAAGGCGGCGTTGATTCGATAAAAAATCACGACTTTCAAACAAAAGCCTGGTAAGGCTCTGGCGACTGTTTGGGAAAGGTTTAAGGACCTACTACGATCATGCCCGACGCATGGCCAACCACCGTACGTAATTCAGGAGTTCATTTATAATGCTCTTGATGATGCAACCAAGGAGAGGATCAACACCTACACCGCCTATGGCTACCTTGAACTTGCTCCACAAGAGGCTTGGGAAACCATAGAGAGGTTGGTGGAGTTCGACAACACACATGGGACTCCTGAGGCTTCCGACACACCATTATCGTCGAGGCCTGCCCCATCTATGCCCTTATATGAACCCTCCAATGTAATCGATCCAGACATGAAGGAACAATTCCATAGAGATCAACTTCGAAAGCTCCAAAAGCAAGTGAGGTTCCTTTCAGCGAACCAAGATTGCATTGAATGCGGATCACAACGGCACACCACCATCGAGTGCCCCCATGCTGAACAAGTACATCTAGCGGTGACTCACCAAGAGGCGCGCTACATGAGGGGTCCCAATCACCAATATTGGGGAGACCAAAGGTTCCATCAACCACAAAGGAACCCGGTTAACCCTAGGGACCCCCCGCCTTATAGAGCTCCTGGGCACCCGAAGAGAGACCAAAAGAAGGATAATCTTCAACTCGTGCTGGATGAAATCAGGCGAAACCAAGCTAAGAATGATCAATCCAACAATGCAATCCATTCTCAACTCAATCACCTTACCACAAGGATTGGGGAGATGGATATTTGGAAAAAGAATGTAGAGACCCAACTGGGTCAATTGGCGGCGCAAATCCCTAGACCGTCCAGAACATTCCCTGGGCAACCAACTACCAATCCTAAGGGGAAATCCGGGACGGGCCATTTCGCAGCCATGCAATTAAGGAGTGGCAACAAAGTACAAAGGCCACGACCGGTGTCGGAGAAAGCAGCAGATCCAGTCGACATCGACAGCCCAGTCGATGTCGAGGAAGACGTCGATATCGACCCCCAGGTCGACATCGAGGCCACCGCAGAACCTGTGGAGCCAAAACCGAGGTCGACATCGACCATTCCGGTCGATATCAACAACGTCCCAGTCGATGTCGATGTCCAGCAGGCCCCTCCGACCACCGTTTTGGCCTCTCCGCCAAAGAAGACATTGCCATTCCCATCCAAAGCATTGGAGGATCCCACCAAAGGTAAGTTTAGGCGCTTTGTAAAAATTCTTCAAGGACTTAATGTTACCATTTCTCTTACAGAAGCCCTAAGCGAGATGCCCGCCTATGTACGATTCCTGAAAGACATCCTTAGCAAGAAGAGATCCATGACAGAGATCGCAGAGGAGTGCTCAAAGATGGACTTCCCTGAGAAGAGGAGTGATCCAGGGAAGTTTGCAATCACCGTGGGGCTTGGACAACATCGTTATAAGGCCCTATGTGACCTAGGGGCAAGCGTAAGTCTCATGCCTCTCTCTATTTGGCAAAAGGTGAACATTGGCGCACTTGAACCTATGGACATGAAACTCTATATGGCTGATAATTCATTCCTCAAGCCCACAGGTATACTTGATGATGTTCCAGTAAAGGTAGGTAAGTTCTTTGTGCCTACAAATTTCATTGTATTGGAGATGCCCGAAGATCCTGTAGTGCCTATTATACTTGGTAGGCCTTTCTTAGCTACTGTTGATGCCAATATCAATGTACGTCGAGGATTACTAACATGTACTATAGGGAACGAAGTAATAGAATTCTCTTTTAACCCGACCATGAGCGAAACAAAGCACCTGGAGCAAGTAGCCCTCTCGCCGGCTAAGGAAAAGCTTAGAAAATTTTTGTTGGTGAGGACGGAAACAGCAAGCAGGGTCGACATCGACTGGAACCAGTCGATATCGACTAAGAACATCGAAATCGACCCCCTTGGTCGAAATCGATAATGCCAGGTTGTTGCCAAGAGCTTAAGTATGGGGTCACAGAGGTCGATATCGATCCCCACATATCGATATCGACCAACATACTCGAAATCGACCCTCCTTGGTCGAAATCGACCACCCCTCAGCCCGAAGATTTCTGTTTCGGGCCAAAACAGGTAAGCCCAGGTATGAGTCTTAACCCTCCTCTGTCCCTTATTGATGAATCAATTAAGCCAATTATTGATAATTCTACTAAAGAGAGGGTCAAAGCTCCATGGTTTGCCTATATTGCTAAAGTTAGGTCAAGAAAGAGAAGGAAAGCGCCCAAAGAAGAACCTAACATCAAAGAAGCCTTGGTCGCCGAGCTTAGATACTACCAAAAGGACTTAGATGATCCAGGAGAAGGCTCGAGCTCAAAGGGGTCCCTACGTTAAAGGTCCATAAAGAATTGACGGAGAAGTCGGCCTAGCGACTCAAAACTCTAGAGCATGTACGTCACTATAAAAAAAAAACAAATTAGCCATGGAGGGTAGCAACGGCATGAATTTGCCGTGGCCATTGGAGTGGCTATTGCCACGATGAAGCGACGGTAAACATGAGGTCGTTTCCATTTGCAACGGCCTGAATGTTGTCGTGGCTGAAGTGTATGATTTTTTATATAAAAAAAAACAAATAAAAAAACACCACACGCGAGCAGCTCGTCCAAACCAAAAATCGCCATTAACCTTCGACCTCTCTCTCTCGCACATCAAGGACTCCAAATCAATATCCTTTTAAAATCAATCTTGGATTTTTGTTTTTGCTTGCTTCTGTATTTTTGTACTATCTTAATACTTAGTCAATCTTGGATTCTTGCATGCTTATTATCCTTTTAAAATCAATTATGAATGCATAAATTAATAAAGGAAGGGGGAGATGGATGGGAGAGTTTCTCCCCTAGGGGAGAAATAGAAAGGTAAGCATATATATTTAAATCTAGCAATTACATGTATGTTTCTGTTTTGCTCTAATAATTAAATAAAAGTGTTAGTTTGTTGAGCAAAAATCAGGTAGTATTACATATATGAAAATTATATGAATTTATTTATAAGGTTCCAAGACTCCCAAGTCATGGACTCATGGGTGTGCTTTTGAGAGTTAACTTGATGTCCAAAAAATCATGTAGTATTACATTCAGGTTGGGATGAATTCAAGAAGTAATTTGTTTCAATAAAAAGAAAAGGAAGAAGAAGACAGCTATACACCTGTTGAACACAAGCTTTCATACACTCAAGCCTTCAAGCGAGATCTGTCTTCTTCGTGTGCACTCTGCTAGTCCTTAAGAGTCTGTAATTTCATTTCAAAGCATTTGAGAGTTACACTGTGAGCTTATAGGATATATTTCGAGAGAGTGTTATACTCAAGAGTTTGTAACTCAGGAAGTAGACACTAGGCGATTGATTCACTAAGTGTAAGAGGATTGTACTAGATAGCATAGAGAGGTGGGGCTCTTCTAGATTGGTCTAGGACTCCAAGGGAACGTGAGTTGACTAGATTGCAATTGTATAGGAGAGAGGCTTCTCGGGGAGCTACTAGGATCCTAAGTCTTGTGAATCAATAAAAGCCGGTTGAATCCTAGGGTTGTGGAAGAACCCTAGGCGGGGACGTAGGCCAAGTTCGTGCCGAACCTCGTAAACAACTCATCGAGTCCTTTACTTATTGCTTTACCTTATTTCCGCACTTGGTTCTACTGTTTAACTTTGTGATTCAGGTTTTCAGAGAAAAGACTAAGTCCAATCTTAAAGGATTTTGCACGAGCTTCAAAAGTCTTGATAATCTGCGAAAAAACCGGCATACTCTATTCAACCCCCCTTCTAGAGTATTTCTATATTACTTTGTTTTACATTATCGAACCTTCAATTGGTATCAGAGCTTTACTCACTGCTTTTGATCTAACAATCTTGTGAGTTTTCGATCATGTCTGGTGAAGCAAGCGGAGGATTTGCACAGGGAAGGTCTACCAGCAGACCACCACTCTTTGTAGGAAACAACTTTGTCCACTGCAGATCATTGATGAAGATGTTCATCATAGACCAAGATCTGGAACTTTGGAACATTATAGAGAATGGGCCAAAGATTCCAGAGAAAGATGGACCAAATGGAACCAAAGTCGCATAGAAGGAGTCTGAATACATCCAAGCGGATCTTGAACTTGTCTCCAAAAACTACAGGGCTATTAACTTACTTTATTGTGGTCTTAGCACTGATGAGTTTAACCGTATTTCATCTTGTAGGTCAGCTAAAGAGATTTGGGACAAGCTGGTCGTCACCTGTGAGGGAACCAGCCAAGTGAAGGACACCAAGATCAGCATCTTCCTTCGAAAGTATGAACTTTTCAAGATGAAGCCTGATGAGTCTATCAAGGTCATGTTCACACGATTCACAGAAATCACCAACAACCTTGACTCTCTCGGCAAGAGCTTTACAAACGTTGAGAAAGTAAGGAAGATATTGAGGTGTCTCCCAAAAGAAAAGTGGGGTCATAAAGTAACAGCTATAGAGGAAGCCCAAGACCTCACTACTCTGCCTCTTGACAACCTGCTTGGGAAACTGATCACGCATGAGATGATCCTTAATGAAGACGATGGAGAACTTCCAGCAAGCACTAAGAATTTGGCGCTCAAATCTAAGAAGGATGACAACAAAGATGAATCTGATTCCGAAGATGAGGATGACGATGAGGATGATCCTTTTGCTCTTATCATAAGAGGCCTTGCTCGAATCCTCAAAATGAAGAAACAATTCAACAACAAGGATGGATCTTAGTCTTCTAAATTCCGAGGTAAGTCTCAATACAACAAAAATGATAAGAAGACTAAACCGTTGTCTTGTTTTGAATGTGGTGAAACAAATCATCTTGTGAAAGACTGCCCTCAAAAGACGAAGAGCCAGTCCAAGAAGGGTGATAGATGGAAAAAGAAAGTCATGGTGGAAACATGGAGCGATTCTGACTCCGACTCCGACGATGAGAAGGCCAATGTCTGTCTTATGGTATCAGGAGATGAATCTCACGATGAGAAGCTTGAGGTAACCGTAAGAGAACTTATGGCAAGTCCAAAAGAGGTATTATCGGAATTCCTTTCTAATATGATTGCCAATGAAGAGAAACTCATTGCCCAAACTAACATTCTTATTAAGAGAACTGTGGACCAGGAAAGAACCATTGAGGATCTGTCTATGAGGGTCAAAAGTCTTGAAGCTTCTTATTCAGGTCTTGACATTAAAGTCAAGACTCTTGATTCAGAGAAATCTGAACTCAAGCAAAATCTCTCGTGTCTGAGAAGTGAACATCATGACTTAGAGAACGAGAAGATCTCCCTGAATAATAAGATTCAAGACCAACAGACAGCCCTCATAAGTTTTACCAAATCCAAAGGCACTCTTGATAGGATGTTGGGTGAGCAACAAAGTTCTCTAAACAAAAGTGGTATTGGTTACAATCCAAGGTTTTTAAAGAAGCAGCACATTACCACTTTTGTAAAGGCAAAAGGAAGCAGAACCTCTCCTATATGTCACCATTGTGCTCGAAAGGGACATGTAAAAGAGACCTGCCCCTATAGAAGAAAGGATCCATATATCATTTGCAATACATTCCCTGTTCATTTGAGAAAAGAACGGATAACACCAGTTTGGGTCCCAAAAGGCACTATTTTACCAAATATGGTCTATCCCAATAATGGATCCAAATTTGCTTATTGGTCTAGCCACAAAGGTTGATGTTTGTTTTGCAGGAGATCACCAAGGTGAAGGAGCAAAAATGGATTATTGATAGTGGATGCTCGAGGCATATGAGTGGGAAGAGGTCTCTCTTTCATGATCTAAAGGAGCAATCCACAGGAACAATCACTCTTGGTGACAAAGGAAAGTGTGACATCGTTGGTATTGGTAGTGTTGGGAGTGATTCCAACCATAGTATTAAAAATGTCTATCTTGTGAATGGTTTAAAGTATAATTTGCTTAGTGTTTCTCAATTATGTGATAGTGGCAATAATGTCAGATTTAACAAGAAAAGATGTCTAGTGTGCAGAGAAGATACAGGTGAAGTTATACTAACTGCATATCGTTACAACAATATATACGTTGTGAATGCTGATCAGGTGGCACAAGGAAGCTTAACCTGTCTAAAAGCTTTGACGGACGATCCAAAGCTCTGGCACAGGAGACTCGATCATGTGAGTCCACATACACTACGGAAGCTTGTGTCCAAAGGGCTTGTAAGAGGACTACCTGAGATGGACTTCAAAGGTATTGATATGTGCAATGCATGCACACGAGGTAAACAAACACGTAGCTCTTTCAAACCCAAAAAGGTTGTAAGTTCTTCTAGACCCCTTGAACTTTTACATATGGATTTATGTGGTCCTATGCGAGTCAAATCTCCCAATGGTAAAAAGTACATGCTTGTTGTTGTTGATGATTTTTCTAGATATACTTGGGTTGCATTTTTAAAAGAAAAATCAGAGGCCTTATTTGAGTTTTCAAAACTTTGTAAGGAGTTGCAAACTTTAAGAAACGAGCCCATAGTGTCAATTCGAAGTGATCATGGTAGGGAGTTTGATCAACTTCAGTTTGATTTGTTTTGTGCTAAATATGGCATCTCCCATAACTTTTCTGCTCCTAGGACACCTCAACAAAATGGGGTTGTGGAACGAAAGAACCGCATCCTAGAGGATATGGCCAGGACTATGCTTTTAGAAAATGCATTACCTAACACAGCTAACTGTATTTTGAATCGCTGTCTTATTCGTTCCATCTTAAAGAAAACTCCTTATGAACTTTTCAAAGGCCGCAAACCACTTATATCTTATTTCAAACCCTTTGGCTGTACTGGCTTTGTTCATAACAATGGAAAAGATAACCTTGGGAAATTTGATGCGCGTAGTGATGAAGGTATTTTTCTTGGCTACTCCACACGTAGCAAAGCTTATAGAATCTTCAATAAAAGGACCCAGTTAGTTGAAGAAAGTATACATGTTATATTTGATGAATGCAATGACGGTTCTTTGAGTGAAAGTGTTGCAGATATAGATCTTAACATCCATGAAGAGAACGAGGAAGGTGATGATGCTGCTACCAAGAACACAGAGAAGAGGAACATGCAGGAACAGATTCTCAACACTGAAGAATTGGCCCAAGGTGTTGAAGATTCGTCCAAAGCCCTTGGTGTCCAATTCAACAGTGTTGAAATGTTAGAAACTGCTAAAACTGAACCTAACAGGACTATGGAGTCAGATGTACCACAAATCAATCCTGCTGGTGTTGAAGATTCGTCCAAAGCCCTTGGTGTCCAATTCAACAGTGTTGAAATGTCAAAAACTGCTGAAACTGAACCTAACAGGACTATGGAGTCAGATGTACCACAAATCAATCCTGCTGGTGTGACGAATCAAGGAGCTGAGACTAGCAAAAGAAAATTCAAATACTCCTCATCACACTCATTAAAGGATATCATTTCTGACCCTACTTCTAGTGTTCAAACTCGTTCAAAACTTAAAGATCTTTGTGTTTTTCACGCGTTTGTCTCTCTTATAGAACCCAAGAAGGTAGATGAGGCCCTTCAAGAGCCAGATTGGATCATTGCTATACAAAGTGAGCTTAACGAAATTGAAAGGAACAAAGTCTGGACCTTGAAGCCTAGGCCAAAGCATCAATCTGTCATTGGCACACGATGGGTATTTCGAAACAAGCTGGATGAGAATGATAAGATCGTGAGGAACAAGGCAAGGCTTGTTGCTCAAGGCTACAATCAAGAGGAAGGTATTGACTACGAGGAGACCTTTGCTCCCGTAGCCAGGCTTGAAGTCATTCGCATATTATTAGCATTTGCATCTTTTATGGGCATAAAACTATATCAAATGGATGTCAAGTGTGCTTTTCTCAATGGTTTCTTAGAAGAAGAAGTTTATGTGGCTCAACCCCTAGGCTTGAAAGTTTGGAATTTCCTAATCACGTTTATAAACTTGACAAAGCGCTTTATGGTTTGAAACAAGCCCCAAGAGCTTGGTATGAGCGCTTGTCAAAATATCTTTTAGAAAATGATTTTAAAAGGGGGTTGATCGACAAGACTCTTTTTATCAAGACCAAAGGAAAGGACATTTTGGTTATTCAAATTTATGTTGATGATATATTATTTGGTGCTACTAACACATCTTTGTGCAAGGAATTTTCTGACATCATGTGCAACGAATTTGAGATGAGCTTGATGGGTGAACTCAACTTCTTTTTGGGATTACAAGTTCATCAATCCAAGAAAGGGATCTTTGTCAACCAAAGCAAGTACACTAAGGATCTCTTGAAGAAGTTCAAGATGGATCAATCCAAAGCAGCCAAGACTCCCATGAGCTCAACATTATCCCTAGATCAAGACAAGACTGGGAAGAGTGTCAATCAAAAGGAGTATCGGGGAATGATTGGATCTTTACTATATCTTACAGCTAGTAGACCTGACATCATGTTTAGTGTTTGCATGTGTGCTAGGTTTCAAGCTGATCCTAAAGAATCTCACCTCGTGGCTGTGAAGAGGATCTTTCGATATCTCAATGGCACTAAGGAGCTTGGACTATGGTACCCAAAGCAGAAGGATTTCACATTAATCGGGTATTCTGATGCAGATTTTGCAGACTATAAGGTGGATAGGAAGAGCACATCAGGGTGTTGCCAATTCTTAGGAGCATCTTTGATCAGTTGGCATTCTAAGAAACAAAACTCAGTTGCCCTATCCACTGCAGAAGCCGAATACATAGCAGCTGGAGCATGCTGCTCCCAAATCCTTTGGATAGCTCAACAAATGCGAGATCTCGGCATCAACCTCAAAGGCATTCCCATTAAGTGTGACAATACAAGTGCCATCTCCATTATAAAGAATCATGTTCAGCATTCAAGGACCAAACATATTGATGTAAGGCATCATTTCATTAGAGACCACGTCGAAAAAGGTGATGTGTCCATTTCCTTTATTTCAACTGATTATCAATGGGCTGACATTTTTACTAAGCCTTTGGCAGAGGACAGGTTCACCTTCATTAGACGAGAGATCGGGATGCTTAACAAGGATGCACTTTCGTAGGGGGAGCTTTCCCTTTACGAAAGATAAATTCTACTCAGTGTCAAGACCCTTGAGTTTTATGTCAAAGTTTGTGAACTGAATGATAGAAAACAGATATCGGATCGTATATATTTGGTTAATATCTTTTTAGATATTTGATCAAGTATTATTTTCATTGGATTTCAAAATAATTTATTTATGTTACATATTCTTTATCCGTTGAGATATTTTTGGAACAAAATATTTTCGGTTATTTCCCTCCTATTCTAAAATGGTTAAGAGAAGATTTGAATTTTGAATTGAAATAATTTTCAAATTGGCAATGTTATCATTACTTACATTGGAACCCTAAACCCCGTCTCCAAAGAAGCGGAAAGCCTCTACAGCCAAGCCTCCTTCTCCCAAGCGCACCAGGAAGGGCACCCTTAGAAGTCTTGAGGCGCCTACCAAGAGGTCTGCTCCAACACAGGCTAGAAGGAAGAACGCTGATCCTCCCACTCTCATTCAGGTAAATCAATCCCTCCCCTCTTCATGGTTTGAAAATGCTGAAATGGATGGTAAGTGGGTAGATGAGTTTCGAACTCGTAGGATCTGATGTTCTGATTTTTTAGATATTGCGTTCTTTGAAGCTTTGAACTTACCATGCATTGCTATCCTTAAAAAATCCCCAGCTTGGACTCTTCTCAATCTTGAAACCGTCTATTATCCCCAACTCACCCGCCTGTTCTATATAAATCTCAAAGCCAAACACACTAACGATGGTTGGTTCTTGGAATCTGTCGTCAAGGGAGTTAGAATCTCTTTCAGCTCCTTTGACTTCGCTGATTTCCTTGGCCTTCCTAGCCCTTGTCCACCCTCTCAAGAAAACCCCTCTAAAGAAGACTGCATTACCCTTGCCCGATCCAAATATCTTCTACCCGAGGCATCTACCAACACCTCAAAGCAGTTAACCCACTCATCCCTTACCCTAGAGGCAAAGATCATATTTAACATCATTGTGCGTTGCCTCTTTCCCCGTCTAAACTCTGGATCTCTCCTAACCGACAATGCCATGATCCTACTTTACCAAATCCTTAATGGCCTTGATCTTGATCTGGCCAACACCATTTTAGGATCCATGACTCACACTAGAAAAGCCAGGAAAGAAACTCCCCTCCCCTTCGCTACCCTTTTGACCCAAATCTTCGAAGCTTCTGGAATCGATTTTAAAAATGAAGAACAGCAGCGTCATATGGGTAAGTTCGACTCTAAGAGCCTTGAAAAGATTGGCATCACTCGGTCCCCCCAAGGGACTTGGAGTCTTGCCTCTCCTTCAAAAGCTCTTCCCACTCCTTCAGCCATTGATGAACGCATGGACAACCTGCAGTTGGGCTTGGAGGAAGTTCGCCTGGATATCAAGGAGCTGCATAAGGAGTTTATGACGAAGATGAGCGGGGTAACCAAGCTGTTGCAAGGACTGTGGTCGCGGCTTACTGATGATGCTCCGGACGATGAAGCTTAACCCTATCCTACCCTACCCTAACCCCAAATCTGAAACATTGCTGGTTTTTGGAAACTGTTTCAAAACTTTTGGTGACTGTTTTACCTCCTCCCTTTGTTAAAAGACAAAAAGGGGGAGATGATCTGTGGTGGTGTTAGACTTTTTAAAACTGTTGCGATTTAAAGGTCTTGGAAGACCTTGGTTTTATTTTAAGTTGGATGGTCTTCTTGCTTTAAAATTTTGATCCAACATTTGTCTAACCCATGCAGGTACTTAGTCCGATTTTACTTATATTATATATGCTTGACTAAGTTGCAGGGATGCACAGGTTTTGTCTTTCATCAAGGGGGAGATTGATAACTCCACTCCCTTGATGAAAATCAGAATAAGTTTCAAAGGCCTTGACAGTCTGTTTGTGTCAAAGGTCTTGAAGCTTTAACAGTATTGATGAAATACAAAACCTGTTCTATATGATATTATGTTCGAATATTATTTTATGTTATTATAATATTATATATACACTAACCTTTCAGGAAGTATTTTCGAATATTATTTCCTTCCTTATGTTGTAAATTGAAAAGATTCAAATCGGAAGATCATGGCCTCCGAAAGTTTCCAAAGATAGAAGATCCAGCTCAAGCCATGATCCTCTCTAGCCGTTGGTGAAGATCCTTAGGCGCCGATTTGTTTCAATAAAAAGAAAAGGAAGAAGAAGACAGCTATACACCTGTTGAACACAAGCTTTCATACACTCAAGCCTTCAAGCGAGATCTGTCTTCTTCGTGTGCTCTCTGCTAGTCCTTAAGAGTCTGTAATTTCATTTCAAAGCATTTGAGAGTTACACTGTGAGCTTATAGGATATATTTCGAGAGAGTGTTATACTCAAGAGTTTGTAACTCAGGAAATAGACACTAGGCGATTGATTCAGTAAGTGTAAGAGGATTGTACTAGATAGCATAGAGAGGTGGGGCTCTTCTAGATTGGTCTAGGACTCCAAGGGAATGTGAGTTGACTAGGTTGCAATTGTATAGGAGAGAGGCTTCTCGGGGAGCTACTAGGATCCTAAGTCTTGTGAATCAATAAATGCCGGTTGAATCCTAGGGTTGTGGAAGAACCCTAGGCGGGGACGTAGGCCAAGTTCGTGCCAAACCTCGTAAATAACTTATCGAGTCCTTTACTTATTGCTTTACCTTATTTCCGCACTTGGTTCTACTGTTTAACTTTGTGATTCAGGTTTTCAGAGAAAAGACTAAGTCTAATCTCGAAGGATTTTGCACGAGCTTCAAAAGTCTTGATAATCTGCGAAAAACCGGCACTCTATTCAACCCCCCTTCTAGAGTATTTCTATATTACTTTGTTTTACATTATCGAACCTTCAGTAACATATAGACCCCTTGGTTGTGACTTGTTCGAATTTATGCCTTGCCTACATTATTGTTGATTCTCTCTTGAGCTAGGTCCCTGATAGTGTGGCTTTTTCCTCTTTCTGTTCTCTTAATATGTTTCACTCGTCCTGATTAGCTTAATGTTGAGTTCTATGATTGACTAACTTTCCGTGATGGTCAAACCTAGCATGCTTACCTAGTTAAAATGTCTATTACCCTATGATGGCTTCTCGTGCTTGTATGAACCTGTGACTTGACACCTCGCTTGGTCACACACCTGTTCGATATCGGAATGAATATCGGAATGAATATCGGAATGAATCTAGTTAAAATGTCTATTACCCTATGATGGCTTCTTATACATGACGCATGAATATCGGAATGAATCTAGTTGAATCACTTTAGTTGTACTCCTGTTCGATATGTGCTATTAGTATCATGTAAGGCTTATGTTTTCCAATATGGCCCGCTAAATGATCACGTGTTGTACTTGTTCTATGATGTGACAACTATTGTACCATATATGCACTCTATGATGGTTTGTTCTTAGCATGATTATAATCTAGCATCCATGATGTCCTTCTTGTTACTTTGATGATGCCTCATGTTTCGTGAATATTATGTTGAACTCCTCTTAATGACTCTCGACTATGCTTGTATCACCTCATGTATCACTAGTATCATGTAGGACCTATGTTTCTAAGTGTATCTCGTCATATGACTACGTGCCCTGATATATTTGGACTCATTTGTTGATGTGTATACCGTGCTCTTACATTGTTCATATGCATGATGCTCGTTATCTTCACTAA
This sequence comes from Persicaria maculosa, assembly GCA_963922045.1. NCBI lineage: Eukaryota > Viridiplantae > Streptophyta > Magnoliopsida > Caryophyllales > Polygonaceae > Persicaria > Persicaria maculosa. The sequence goes on from OY998261.1 coordinate 60,294,550, forward strand.
ATTCAACATGACTTCGAATCATATATGATCATTGCAGTTTCCGTCTATCTTGCTTGTTGCTAGGCATATCCGTTTCCATGGAATACTAGAGTGTTAGCTTGTTTCACAAATATCAGCGTAGGACTTGATTGTGTCTTTGATATGAATACGAATGTTGCCCCGAGATAGGTACATGTTAGTGTGGATTGATGTGATCGATATGCTCCATAATGAATTCGTGCGTGTTTGTCACAATTATAACCTAATAGACTTTCTTAAGGGCATCGTTACTATTCCCGGGTCAGAGTCTTGTCTCTAGTCGTGTCATCTTTAGCCTTGGTCCATTTTGTCTCGGAGAGAAACGTTGGGTTGTCCGCTCTTGTCACTCCCCTATCTCCACTAACTAGAACTCCTACGCGTTACATTGGATGAGCGACCGCATGGAAAAAGGGATCGGGAAGTCGAATAGCGATAGAGCAGCGCAGCAGAAGCGTGGGCCCATAACCCATGGGCCCCAGGATTGATGATGTCGGTGGAACAAGCTCGCTTCGAGGATTACGATTATTGAGTACGATATGACTTGCAGGTGGGAGCGTCCTCTATTCGAATTGCTAACCCTTTCTGAACTTGTTGATGGTGATATTGCACTAACTTGATGTTGAAAGTTGCTTGTTGATGTGATGACTTGGTGATGACTGTTGCTTGATTGTCTGTTGACTATGATGATATGATTCGATTGCCTTACAGCTTTAATGTGCCATGATGACTTGATGTGATGTTATCCTGAGTCGCTAAGCATGATCTAAATTCCTTGCCTTTAAAAGTATGAACTGCAAATGCTGAGAATCTGAACTGGTTATTAGCTGAGATTATGATGAAACTTGCTAATTTGAATCGATTAGGTTCATATATGATGTTTTACAATACTTGTTGAGCATGACGGTAATTTAAGACTTTTGATACATGTTGCAATGTTTGTTGATGAACTAATGATGATGTTCTTATAAATGCTAGTTGATATGATGTGATCGTTATGTGCAGTAATGCCCATGATTGCTTCTTCTTTGAAACATGTGAATGAGATCCTTTTGGTAGAGTGGTCAGAGAGTGGAGGAAGGTTTTGAGTGATTAGAATGACTGACGGTGGTAAGGGAAAGTTGCCGAAGAGGGGTGTTGACTTAGGTTGGACCGAGTGGGTTCGGGAATTATAAGAGGTAATGCTTGGTGGTTTTCGATGAGCTCCTAGGTGAATCTCGGATAAGGGTATGATTAGGGATAGGCTGGTTAGGTAGTGACCGAGGAAACTTTATTAAAGATGCGTGGTTAGAAGGGTTCTACGTTGTGATATCTTGGAAAGAGTGAGAAATGTAAGAAATGACCTTTGGGGGTATCGAGAACATAGTATGCAAGGGTGCTTGGGTGTGAAAACAGAGATGAGGGTTGGATTCTTAGAGGTGGATTGCTAGAGAGAGCGCCTGGTGAAATGAGGGGTGAGACGGGAGTATCAAAATGAGTTGGGGTTCTTTGGGGATATTATCCGAGTTGGTGAGTTTAGATGAGGATTCGTTTTGGCTTGAGAGTTGGGGACGAGCGAGCGGGGTTTGCGTTTTATTATAACTGAAATAATGTGCAAAACTTTCTTGATGATGTGATTATGAACTGACATGATGTTAGATAGCGATCATAATAAACCTGATATGGCCTGATATTACATGTTGATATGCAATATTTGAAATCTAGTTGACAGTGACAAGTATTATCATGAAATGGTGATACATTGCTATCCTACTATGTTGTTCTAGAAGCATGTTGTGATGTGTTGTATGAATCGTGAAATAATGATATGTTGCTATGTGAGAGCATGATGTTATATTATGATCAGGAGATGTTAAATGATGAATATTGATTTGGATCATGAATCTGACTTATATATATATGAGATAATGGTGCGTGATTGCTAAGTGCTCGTTATATGACATGGTATGAGTTGAGATGATGTTTTGCGAGTATGCTGACGTTTTGGTGATTTACATATTGACTGACCTTCCCCTTTGCTGAATCTTAATAACCTGACCTTGTTGTGTTGATGTGCTGATGATGGGTTTTGGTTCATTGATTCTGTGATGAGAGATACTTTTATGATTTCTGGTGTGATGTTGGGACGTTGTTATGATTTTGTTATGTCGTTGAGATGCATATTACGACCTTTAGTATAACATGGAGATGTTGATGTGACCTTGTGGCACTACTCTGGTATATGTTGAGACTTGTTGTGTGATGTGTGGATTGGAGATTGGATGGTTATACAGTTATGCAGTTCTTATGGCTTATGCATCTTGCTTGAATTGAGACTGATAGATTGATTCGATTCTGGAAACTAGGGAGAGAATATGGGATTAGCCCTTAGAGGTGGATGACTCCACCTCCCCCCCCCCTTCTGAATTTGATTGATTGATATGCGAGAAACTGATGTGGTTGTTGGGAGATTTTTACGAAATCTTGATTTGAACGGAATTAACTTGTTTTGGTGTAAAGTTGCTTGATTAAACATCGGATTTGAAGATTTTGAGCGGTTTTGAAAAATGGCCAACTTGGGGTTTTAAAGGAGTTGAGAGTTTCAATGATTTGGATGACAATCTTTCCATTTACAAAACGCTTTGAGAATTTACGAACTGGATTTACATTATAGACGTCTCACGAAGTGGATACAAGCATTTTATAGGGGTGCTTATAGATTGCTTGCTAAGACCTAGTCGGGACGTTATAATGCTTTTAGAGTTGTGATACTCCCGAAAGGTCGAAGCGAGGATGTGATAGGTGCGCTTATTACACACTCGACAAGACCAATTGGAGGTGTCACGACCGTGACTGGGATGTTGTGAGAATCCCGGAAGACGCAACCGAGATGATTACAAGATCCTTGGACATGGTCCTCGGACTCACTGATTTCAAACTCCTTCCCATTGCTTTAAGATGATTTTAGTCTCGGGGACGAGACTTGTTTTTAGAGGTGGATAAATGTAAAGACTGCCTGAGATTTCAAATTGTAAAAGCGGAGAAAAATCGTCCTCGAGCACGAGTTCAATTTTAAAATCATTCCGGCATCAATTTAAATTTTGATTTTGACGGGATTTGATTTTCGACTTCGAGTTCGAGTATTAATAAAATTTAATTAAGCTCCGAATTGATTGAAATTATTTAATTCCGATTATCTTGAAATTTGATCGAACTTTGATTTATTAAAATTGTTTTAGTCGGGATTCGATCGGGCGAGCGGGATTCGGGTCTTTTCCGCTAATTTGAATTGGTATTGTTGGGACCACACATATATTGATTTCTTTTCTTTTTCTCTCTCTCTCTCTCCCTCCCTCTCTCGGTTCACTGGTCCCCTCCCTTTGCCTCTTCTTCCTGTATTGTAGCAGAGCACCCTCTTTCCTACATCTGAACCCCACAACACCAGCCCACATCTTTCCCCTCTTTCCTTACCTTCTCCATCTCTGTGTACTTCTCCCCAAAACACACCAACACTCAGCGCCTCCACCTCCATTCTCGTTTGGGCTCCAGCCCTTCCCTCTGTTTTCTCAGCAAACCAGGCCGCCAGCACCACCATCGTCACCTTCTTCCTCCTCCACCATTGGAGCCACAATCGAGCCCTCTTCGAGCCCCTGTTTTGCAAACAATGAGCCAAGCTCCACCTCCCTCCGAGTCTGAGAAGCAGCAGCAGCTAGGGCCTCCGACTTCAGGCAACCGAGCCTCGAAGCGCCCCTGTCCTGCGAGCCAAAGCCGAGCCTCCCCTGTACGAAGCTCCAAGCCGCCGAGCGCCCTCGTCCCTCCTCCTCTCCGCTTCCTCTGCTCCGATTCAGAGCTTGGCCGGAGCAAGCTTTCCCTCCGTCGATTACAGCCGGAGAGCCGCCCTCGGAGCCCTCGGAGTCGGAATCTCGAGCTCTCGGTAATCTCTCTTCCTCCCTCCTTCTTCTCACGTCGCTTTGCTCTCTTGGGGTTGAGTGTGGTCGGAATCCTATTGCTAGTGCCTCGGTAAATCCTCGAGCCAAACGGGACCCCATGGCCTGAGCCTTCCCTCTCTCTTCCCTCCATTTCCGGTCGTCGAGCTCCGTTGCTGAAGGCAGGGGGAGAAGACGACTTTTTATTCTTTCTTCTCTCCTGGGTTGGGCCTAATTTTCGGGTGGGCTGGGGATCCGAATTTCCTCTTCCGGGTCACCCTCTTCTTTCAGGCTCAACAAATCCGGGTTGTGGGCTGGGATTGGTAACGGTTTGGGCTGGGTTCTATCCGGTTGGGCTGAAAAATGGGGTAAAGGGTTTGGGTGTTATATTTATATGTTATGTTTTATATAGTTTGATATATATATATATATTAATTGATTAAATTATTATTATATATTATTCTGAGATTTGAGATAAATAATAATTTCCAGAAAATTTAATATATATATTATATATATTGTTTTAGAAATAGATTATTGGGATGTATTATGACTTGTTATATAACTTATGTTCCTATATACTAGTATGATGTTATATGATGATTTTTTTAGATATGTTTAAGTAATTTAGTATTTTGATCTATAATTGTGGGTGATTAAAATGGAGTGATTTTGGCAATTTTATTATATTTAAATATCCCTTGAGAAGTGTTATTATATAATAATTTGTAAGATGATTTTAAGATGAGGATTTTAAAAAGATAAATGCCGGAATTATTTTATAACATGATTTGAGAAATTATTTTGAACATGAGTTGACTTAAATTGGGATTTATGAGTTGAAAATATGGTTGGTATGATTTTATCAAGGGGTTTGATTGAAAGAATGATTTTGGTCGATTTGATCGTATCAGAAATATTTTGGAAAACGGTTTTACTATCGGTCGGTTTTGAGGATGTTGGGAACTTGGGTTTCGTGCGTATGAATGTTGGTCTGGTAGCTTATGGAAATGACTTGATGATAGGTGTGTATTGCTTTTGGATTGCTTTGGACTTGCATTTGGGCCCTTGCTTGTGTTATCTTGTTGTTCTGCATCAACAGGTAAGTATCCTACGGGACTTACTCAGTAACCTGGACCTCCTGCCTGATGTGTCATGTAATGTGTAGTTTTGTTGCATATTAAAGCATGCCATGTAGTATCATGCTAGGATTGCATTGAACTGAGCATGTGTTTACTTTGTGTGTTTGAAACAGAACGGCCGTTATCTGTGATAGTCCTAGAGTCTTTGCTAGGGTCATAGGGTAGCCTAGCCCCATCGGGTGCCCTGAGTTTATCGAGTCGATATGAGCATGATATGATAGCCCAGCACCATCGGGCAAGATATGATATGATATGATATGATGATACCGTGGGTGAGTGCACCACCACGAGGATATTGCTATGCTATAGCACTGAACTGGCCAGTCTCTGCACTAACGGGAAGGGGTGCAGAGGTAGGAGAGGGATATGCCACTTGGCATTGTCTTGGGCCCTTTACAGTTCTTTTCCGCATATTATACATACTAGGGGCATGATAGTGTGATTTAAATCTTGTACCGCATTAGTCATCTTTTATTTAGGCATAGGCATGTTATGTGGCTTCAGCGCGGTCAGAGGACCCGCAGGCGATCACCAGGCCTGACTTCATGGATAGTGTTAGGTACCGCTCTTGTTGCTCCATGCTTCTGTGACGGGGAAATCTTTTGGCGAATCGAAGAATCCGGCTAATATATTCTAACTTGACAAATGGCAATCACCCACTTTGTTTTGGTTTTGGCCCGGCTCTGCCGTGGCACTTGTATCTAAACCTTGCTTCTACTTTACTTTCATTCGAATCAAATTTCCGTGACTTTGATTGCTTGGGGTTCGAAATCCCCGTTTTAGAATGCTGATCTTCGAGGTTTGAAACCTCGACCCGTACCTGAATTGCAACATCCGAACGAAGGTATCCGACCTTCGAAACGTAACCCAGGTATTTATATCCGGGCCGTTACAAACGGGTTGACCGTGTTTGGGCTTTGACTATCATTGATATTGGGCTTGACCGCCTTTGGACTCTAATATTTTTTTTTGATGAGATTTTGGGCTTTAAAATTATTATTTGCTTTAATTTGTGTGAAGAATTACCCAAATTCGGACACAACAACGAACAATGGGCATGACAATATTAGCGTCGAATCCAGCCACGGATCTTCCAACAGTAGCTAAATTCGTGGCTATTGGCCATGAAATCAGGTCATGAGTGCCAGTTGCCACTGACTCTTAGCTACGGGTACAGTCACAGTATTTTTTCGCGGGCTTTTTGCCGTCAAAATCAGCCACGGATATTTCAATAGTGGCTAAAGTCGTGACCAACAGCCATGAATTTAGCTACGACATTCATGATCGTGGCTAATAGTCACGACATTCTAGACACGAATTTATGTCATCACCCCCAGCCACGGATTTAGCCACGGAAATTTTCACCCGACGCTTATCTAGCGACGACATGTCAGGTCGTGGCTACGTTCGTAGCTATCAGCCACGAATTCGGCCACAACCATATGACGTTGCTAAAAAATACGTGGCTATTTCCTTTTTTGGGTAGTGATTTCTTTTTTTTAATAACAAAATAAAAAAATTTAAAGAAGCGCAATTTTATCCCGCGTTTTTCCCCGAATTGGGAAAGAAACGCGCTTTGAAACCACATTTCTTTCGTTTATTATTTTTCGACCCACATCCAGTTTCAAATTTAGGATTTTATGAGTAAAACGCGGTTTAATACCACGTTTTTCTGATACATCTGACCAAAATAAATATTTTTTGTAAATAGTTTGAAACAGTGAATATTTCATTAAATATTTATTTTTTTATGAATATTTCGAAGAAAAAAAATTCGTATAACAGTGCGTAATTACTACCCCGTATTGTTTATTTCAATATATTATATTAGTTGTTCTGATCTTAACGAATCTTGAGCACTCTTTCAATAATAATAAAAAAAATCTTCTGCACTCGATCGTGTTAATCGTTGTAGTTGTCCTTGATCATTCAAATAATGAGTAACTAGTTTTATTGTACGCGATCTTCGCGATTTTTTTATATGACTCTTTTTACTTTTTAATTTCACACACATACAGAGAGAGAAAGAGAGGGTGGTTCGGGTGAGAACACCTCTTATGATGTAATTTGTGAACGAATCTTGACCATTGAATTGAGTAGAATGAAAGGTCCGTATTAATTGTGTTTTAATTTTTTTAAAAGAAAAATGTAAAAAGATGCCTACGTGGGCTAATAGCTAGGGGCGTGTACTGTCGATAAATCGCGCGTGGATGTGCGATCGACACCTGAAGGCTCATGAGAGAGTCCAAATCTAGGGCATCCACAGTTGTTTCCTAAGATTCGGTCCTGTGTTGTTTTCCCCGTCGATGACCACTTCCGAAATCCTTCTATCTAATCTTCCGCTTCACGATTGTACATGTTGTCTAGTAAATGTTTGCCTTCCCATAGTACGTTGTACGGTTGCTTTTCATAGTATGTAAGTATGTAACGCATAATTATTTAGTTAAACTTGAGAGATTATTATATATACATATGCAAATTCGACCAAGACGTGACAGATACAATTCCAAATCTCTATTTTCATGTACATATTCATTTTTAAATTGATAATTCATATACATTTATTTAAAAAAAATTCTAAAATAAAATCATAAAGAGTAATTTTTTTTAATAATTTTGACATAAAAGCTAGGGTGATAATTCATATACTTGTATTTAAATTGTCATTTATTTAGAAGATTAATAACTATGATATATTATATATATATATATAATAAATTATTTTATGCATGCTACAATAGTAGTCCTCTCATATAGTTCGAGATGAATTAATGTAAGCAAACAGATTATATTTGACCAAAATTTGATATTACAGATTATATTTAATGTAAGCAAACACAATAAATGAAAATCATTTAATTTTTTTTAGGGTGGTTAAAAATAACTATGAGGGTACGTGGTTATCTTTATTAAAAAAATATATAGAATGTAAATTTTGATATAAATCTTCTAGGTTAAATATATAATATGGTTAAGATAAGATGAATTAAGTTATGATAGATTTTTCAGAAAGGTTGTTGTTTTCTAATGAATATTTATATTTAAAATGATAGATTTTGTAAGATATGGAATTGAATATTTATAATAAAAATTAATTGTAGTCAACAATTAGAGTAAATATGTAGGATGACATGTGGATAAATAGATAAGCTCATTATCTTATGTGGCTTAAATATATTGGTTCGTCATTAATTGACGTGTCAAAAAAATTCGGTCATATTACACCAGAGAACGACACGTAATCGAATCGCACCAGAACCCGCCACATAAGATTTCCAAGTCTGAATATTTTGAAGAAAAAAATTCGTATAACAGTGCGTAATTACTACCCCGTATTGTTTATTTCAATATATTATGTTAGTTGTTCTGATCTTAACGAATCTTGAGCACTCTTTCAATAATAATAAAAAAAATCTTCTGCACTCGATCGTGTTAATCGTTGTAGTTGTCCTTGATCCTTCAAATAATGAGTAATCCCTCCGTTAGGTAAAATACATCGTTTATTATTTATATATATTTTTTTAGAATATTGAAAACTATATATAATATCTAGTTAATATTTAAAAAAATTAACAATTTTATAGTTATTATTAATAAGTACAACTTCTTAAATAAATTATAAAAAAATAAATATTTTATATAATTTTTATCATTCTAAATAAACGTTTGTGAATATAAAAAAATTTGTCCATTGTCCACTTTTTTTTTAAAATTTAAAACAAGTTTTAAAACTTTTGAAAAAAAAATCTGTAAGTTGTCCACCTTTTTTTTTTCAAGTTTCAAACTTTTTTCTTTTAAAATTTTAACATCAACGCGTACGAATCCAAAACCAACGACCCCTTCCTCTACTAGTTTACCGGTTGACGTCCTTTGCAGGTTACGGCTCGGACCCGTTGGGAATTAGTCGACAATCTCGGAACCCCATTTTAAAAAAAAAGGGTACGAATCGAAAATCGTGTTATTTTTTAAATTCGACTAAAAAGAAAAATGAGTTGCCCAAGCTGTATTTAGTTCTATATATAAGCTAGTGGACAAGAAATACTTGCAATATATATATATATAGGGATGCGCTCCGGTGAAAACCAAAATTGCGGTAGAAACCCGTGAGGACCGGCTTTTTAGCCCGGTTCACTTGCTTTATAGTCCGGTTATGAATAGAACCGATCTATAAAGTCATAAATTTTAGCCCGGTTTTGAATAAAACCGAGCTATAAAGTCACTATGTAATTTTAAAACATTAGCTTTTTAGCACGATTTTTCGGTTTGACCGAACTATAAAGTCATGTGTTATTTTAAAACTGGAGTTTTTAGCACGGTTTTTAGGTTGAACCGAGTTGTAAAGTCACCATGTGATTGAGGTTTTTAGCACGGGTTTCAAAAAAACGAAGATATAAAGTAGTCCTCACGGGTTTTTACCACAATTTGAGGTTTTCACCGGAGTCAATCCCTATATATATATATATACATTACAATACAATTTTCCTTTTTTTTTCAAAATAAGATGATTATAATTCAAAAGGATCATAATCATCATCAAGGTTTACATTTTTGCCCTTTTCTTGCTTGGCTTCCTGATGTACATATTTGTACCTTTGTTTATTGCATCTTTCGACTCCTTATTTCATTCGATTTCCAAAGAAAAGGTTAAAAAGAATATAAACTTGTGTAAGAATGGGCTAAAATGCAAGAAATAGAGTCTGCACGAGTTTTGAGCTAACCATGCAGGAATTCGAGCGAAAACGGAGTCAAAACGAAGAAGCCAAGTGAAGCTGAGCAGAGGTAGATATCGACCCCTGACATAGATATCGACCTCTGGTGTAGATATCGACCTCAACATAGACATCGAGTGAAGCTGAGAAGAGGTAGATATCGACCTTAGACCCAGATATCGACCCCCAGTGTCGATATCGACCCCCATATCGACCTCAACATAGAAATCGACCAGAGCTGAACAAGTCGAGCAGGAACAGAGACCTCGATATCGACATCTGGTGTCGATATCGACCCCTTATCTCGACAGAAGATAGACTCGATTTCGAATGCGGATTGAAACTATATCTTCAAGGAGGCACGGAATTATCTTACACTTTCAAGATAGAGGACAGCTGAAGTTTTATTTATCTTTTACCATTAAGTTTTATCAAAATAAAAGACCTATCCTAATTGTTCGGATAGAGTTATTAGTTTAGATAGGAGTTACAATCCTCGGATAGCAAGGATTAGTAGCCTATAAATAGAGCCCTAGGGGCTGATTTGTTAGATCATCCAATCCTAGAACAATCAATTAGCAAGACAAAGACAATAGACAATAGAGTTAGAGTTAAAGAGAAGTTTTAGGGTTTGACGTTTGCAAAAGTTGACGTTGAGTTGTAAAGCTTCGGAGTTTATTTTAATGCAAGTTTCTTCCTTTCAAACAATGATGAGTTCCATGATGAGAAGCGAGTAGTTCCCCAAAGCTCTTAGGGTCGGGGTGAGCCCGACGTTAGCCATGCGCGCTTGAGGTAAGTATTTGATGTTGATATCGTTGTGTCTATCTCTCCTCCTACGATTCTATGTTTAGTCCTAATCGAAAGAAAAGGAATTCATGCTAACAACTTGAGTTATAAACATAAAATTGGTAGAGACGATTAGGTTTATTTGAAAGAGTAATCCTAAGAGTTGGTGTACGGCGAAAGCTTGTCCCTCGGGAGAAATAGCGCAATTGTCCGTCTTATTTATCTCATAGCATGCATTGGTTAACGTTGTGGTAAACCCTAATCCTAGGAGTTGCTTTTTACATAGTTTAATTCACAAAAACCCACTGTTATTTCTGTTCATTGCTTCTCTCTCCATCCTAAATTCTTCGGCCTTTCTTTGCCGACAAAACCACTAACTCACTGCAGGAAGACATCGATATCAACAGCAGAGGTCGATATCGACCGAAACTGATAGATCGACGGTTTTCTGAGTCGATCTCGAGACTCCTGAGAAACTTCTGCAAGCATCGATATCGACCCCTTGTGTCGAAATCGACCCTTCCGTATCGACTGGCAGTCTTCTGAGCCAGTCGATTTCGTGGACTAACATCGATATCGACCCCCACCAGTCGATATCGACCACTTGTTTTTGTCTTTGCAGGTCTTCTGTTGCAGAGAACATCGACAGCCGAGGTCGACATCGAGGCCCAAGGTCGAAATCGAGGCTTCTGGTCGACGCAGACGAGAGATTTCCAAAGCTACTAGGATCCCGCTGACACGCCTCCTCGTGGATCGATCCTGACTACCCTTCCACTACAACGGGAGGAAGTCTTGTAATTATTTGCATAGGCTAGGAGTCGGTTTACATTTATTACATTTATTACATCTTATTATTTGTACTCGACTTTACCTCCTTAACACTTCCTTTTCTGTTTGATCATACCAGTTGAAGTTAATTTTCTTGCCTTTTTGTAACTGTAAGAACTCTTGATATTTTTGGAACTCTTGAAATTGCTTCCAAAGATCTGGATTTGGTTTTGCATCGGACTCAACTGGATTGCTTGGAGGTTTTGTGGATGAGCTGGACGAAGATGACTCAATCTGTATAGGTTCTTGTGTTTTAGGGATTGGGTCTTTTTGTGGAGGATTTTTGTTTGGAATGGAGGTCTGAACTCTTTCAATGGCTAGAACATTTAGGTCAAATTTTTCCCACCATCGAACTTTGTATTTTCTGCAAAGTGATAATGGGTAAGGAATTGGGTGTATCTGTTCAAGCTCATACACCCAACAGAGGATCCAAGTCACGCCATTGTTTTTGTGGAACAGTAGTGACCTTTTGTATTTTTCAGCTGGGGAGTGATTGTAGTAGTAATCATAGGCAAGTTGGGCAGCGTCGGGGAAAATTTCATGTGTGCTGCCAAAAATGTTCCACCACTCATAGAACCATTGTGGTAAGTCATCGTTGCAGTTTCTTGAAAAGATAAAGAACCAGGAATGGCTGAATGGCCTTATGAGAAAGGTTCGAAACCATGTCATTTTGTAGTCATAGAAGGTATATCCCTTAGGATAATGAGGTATGGAAAATGTTTTGACGGTGGTTGGATTGTCCCAATCTTTTCTTGTGAGGACTCTGAGGATTTTGCATTTAGAGAAGATAATGTGGTCTGTTTTGGTTTGGTCTTTTGTATGTGTCAGGTCAATCGAACCAGAATCTACGAGTATTAACTCATAGAATTTTCGGGTTTTGTTAATGTCTTCAGGGAACCAATGGAACGAAGGAGGAAAGACTTCGGGAAGACGGGGTTCAATCTGTTCTTGTGGGAGAGTTTTAAATTCTGGTAGTAGGCAAATTTCTTGTGCTATATGGGGTTTAAAGAAGTATTTGTAAAATGGAGTTTCGGGGTCTGGTCTTTTTTGTGATGGTTTTACTGGGTTTTTTTGTGCAAGGACCGCTTGCTTGTAAGGTAACTGGGCAAGAGGCTGGAACTGATTTGTTGTTGTAAGGATTGGTATAGGAGTGGACTTTGTGGATTGTGGATGTGTCATGAGGTAGTCTTGAGGCCTCATTGGCTTTCTTGAAGTATCCTTGCTGGACGAGGCCATTGCTACAATGTAAACAAAATAATTGTTAGAATGGGATGTTTCTGAGGCGTCTCTCTGCCTCTTTCTCCAATTCTTTGAGAAACTCTTCTTGCCCCAAGTCTGGATGTCCGTCAAGAATAGATGTATAGATTAGATCCCTTATAGGAGGAATCCAAAGATCTTCTTCAATTTTCTTTTTCCAAATTTTGTAGATAAATCTCATAACCGAAAGCTGTACGTTTTGCCCTGTAGAAATTCTCTAGTAAGAAAATCTGGTAAAGAATTATTTTCTCCTTTAATAAATTCAATGTCAAAGTCAAAAACAGAAAGAATAGTTTGCCATCTTGCAAATATCTGTTTTGAAACAATGTTTTGAACATCCTTTTGTAAAATTTCTTTTGCTGACTTGCAATCAACACGAAGTAAAAATCTTTTGTAATAAAGATCATCTTGAAATTTTGATATGCATGCAACAATAGATAAAATTTCTTTTTTAACAGTGCTATAATTCTTTTGAGGACCAGTCCATGTTCCAGAATGATACCTAACCAATTGTTCTTCCTTTTGATCTTGTAACCTTTGTTTAAGAATGCCACCATATCCTAATTCTGATGCATCTGTCTCATCTATCATGAATGTCTTAGGATGCGGTATGTTGATGCATGGCAATGATTTAACCTTTTCTTTAATAATGCGAACTACTTTAGTATGCTCATTGGTCCAGGCAGGTGGATCTTTTCTTAACCTTTGGAACAAAGGCTTGCACAATTGTCTAAGTTTAGGCAAGAAATCAGAAATATAATTAAGACATCCTAGAAACCTTTGCAACTGAGTTTTTTCTTTGATTTCATCTGGGAATTTATCAGCAAATTCAATACTTCTATTTATTGGTTTTATTGTTTGTTGATAAATATCATGGCCAAGAAATCTTATTCTTGTTTGAATTAATTTCATTTTTGTAGAGGAAACAACTAATCCATTTTTCTTAACAACATGTAGAAAGGTATTCAGATGTTTGAAGTGTTCATCAATACTTTTGGAAAAGATTAGGACATCATTAATATAGACAATAGTGAATGAGGAATAAGGGTTTAAAATATCATTCATTATTCTCTGAAATTCAGAAGGAGCATTTTTTAGACCGAAGGGCATCACATTCCATTCGAAATGACCAAAAGGAACAGTAAAGGCTGTTTTGTGTCGATCTTCTTCTTTTATTTGTATTTGCCAAAAACCACTTTTCATGTCAAATTTTGAAAATACACGAGAATCATAAAGCCTGTTTAATAAATCTCTTTTATTAGGTAAAGGGTACCTAATCCATTGCAAAGCTTTGTTTAAAGGCTTATAGTTTATAACCAGCCTCGGGGCACCTCTCTCCTTTTCAGCCTGATTCATAACATAAAAGGATGCACAACTCCAAGGAGATCTAGATCTTCTAATAAGTCATTTAGATAACAAAGACTCAATTTATTGCTTACAATAGTCTAAAAGCTCTTTGTTTATCTGAATATTCTTTTCATCAAAATCTTTTTTGTAAGGCAAGGACACTTGATGTTTCTTCCTCTCCCAAAATGCATTTGGAAGATCAGAACAAACTTGGGATTTAAACAGTTGTTCCAAATCTTGAATTTTCTTTTGAAGAGATGGTTGCTCAATTTTTTCTTCTATTTTCTTATTTGATATTTCATCCTTAAGAAAGTTTATAAATGACTTTTTGCTACTTATCAGGTTCACCTGTTTGCAAATCGAAGAGGATTGCAATAGAGAAATGTCTCTTTGCTTGACTGGGGATAAAAACTCAAAACTTATTTGTTTCCCCATTATATTGGTATGGAGACCGGTAGGATCAACCCTGAATGGGTAAATTTGAGTGAGAAAGGGGGTTCCTAAAATAACCTCTTGGGTTATATCTTTGACAAGAATAAAAGAGTTTTTGAAACAATATCCTTGATTGCAAATCGATGCTTTTGGCAATTTATAGTTTATTTTCATGCGAGACCCACTAGCAGTGTGAAGTCTTTCTGAAGTTTTTTCAAAGAATTTTGAGGGTACTAAACCTTCTTTAATACAATTTAGATCTGCTCCACTATCGAGTAGGGCTATGGTAGTAAGAGCAAATGTGTCTATTTTTATGGTGATAGGAACATACCACTTTTGAAAACTAATCTTATCAATTACAGAGATGAATAGATCATCATTGTTACTGTCTATGTTGTTTTCAGCAGTAAAGCGATCCTGATCTATAGGTGCTTTAGAGGAGGATGGAGCATGAGTTTTGCGAATAAACCTTTCTTCTATAACAGCTAATCTGGCTTCGAATTCAAGGTCTTTGGTTTCTCCGGTCAAAACTCTATCTTGAAGTTCTTTAACCTCCTTTTTTAACCTATTTATTTCAGCTTGAAGATCCTTAGTGGAAACTTGTGAGAAAACGTTAGGAGGGGGGTATTTATTGTATAATTTTGAAATACTAAAAGGTTCTTGTAAAGCTGGTTCTTGTTCTTTAAAAATTAAATCTTTAAGTTTAAGAAAATACTTTTGTTTTACTTGAGGGTCTTCAATTTCATCAATGAGTTGAAATAAGGCTTCTTTCTCATCTGTTTTAGTGATGACATTGCAAAACTGGGGGGAACTAGACTCTTCATCATCTGAAGTAGATGAATCGAATTCCCCATTGTACGCATAACCCTCTTCTTCATCTGAAGAACTTTCTCTATCCGTGACAAAGATTTTCATAAGTTTATTCTTAAGCTCTTCGTCTTCACCACAAACTTCATTTATCTTTTGTTTAATGCGGCAATGATTTGCCTTATGGCCTGGTTTACCACATTTATAACAAATAATATTTTTCTTCTCAAATTTCTTATCCCCTCTTTCATTATAGTTTCTCTTCCCTCTCCTAGGATTTCTAGTGAATCTTCTATTTTGAAACTAGGTTTTCTTTCTACTGGAAGGAGCTTGTATTTTCTGCATCCCAAAAGCTTCACAGAAATTTCCTAACTCTTTTCTAGTTCTTCCCTTATCTCCATATTTAGCTTGTATTTTTTAACTCTGAACATAAGGTTAACCCTTCTTTCTTAATAAAAGCACCTAGCTGACCATACGTTATCGTGGCCCAAGGAATTTCTTCAGACCCTATAGATTCTTTAATTTTAGTTATTATTCTTTGAGCAAATAGAATAGGTAATCCTGAAACAAACCTTTCTTTCCAAAAAGCTTCATTGCAGTCTGATCTTTTGTAGACATAGGTGAGGAAAACATCTTTGTACCATCTGTAATCACTCAAAGTAGGACATCTAAGATTGATTAAGACGGACTTGCTAGATTGAAGTTCTTCTTTGGGATTTCCCACAAAATACATACTAATAGTGTATATAAGTTGTCCAACAACATCTTCCTCGGGGTGAATATTTCCATCGTCATCTTCTATAGTGGCTTCAAAGATCGCACTCTTTTGTTCATTGGTTAAAGCATTATCCCACCAATTTTTAATCTGACCTGTGAAACCAGTGACTAAGAGGGCTGCTGCAGATTTATCTCTATGACCATTTGCTTTGTAAGCCATTTTGGCCATTCCCATTTCTTGTAAAGTATTCATAATTTCAGTTTCAGACTTTCCATCTATATTCCACTCGTAAATAGATTTTCCGTTATAATCGGTGGATCGAAATTTTGCTCTTTCCTCATATTGAATATCAGGGGGAGTAGGTCTACGGTAATAATTTCTAGTATCACCTTTAGGGACCCGATTATTAGGGATATTACTATAATGTTGTTTTCCCATTTTTCTTCTTCTGAGTTTGTTGATATCTATATGGTTATTTTCAAAAGCATTTTCAAGGTCCTTAATATGAGACGAGTCAGATTCAGTATCACTAGTAGAATATTAGGATTGTTCTTCACATTTTCTTTTACAATGGTCGAGGCAATTTACATTGCTACCACTGGGTGAGGTTTGAATAGACTTTAACCTTTCTGTTATTTTATGAACCAAGTCTGGAGGATTAAGAGTAAGGGATTGAGCCATTTTTCTAGGAAGGCTTTCAATTTGAAAATGAGGTCTTGAGATATCTCTAGGGAATCTTGGTGGATCTATTGAGGAATCAATCTTTGTATGGATAAAATCAACTTGTTCTGCTATAGTGTGAAGAATTTGATTGGAATAATTATTTTGATAATAAACTTTCTTAATGTCTTCAACAGTGGCAGGGGTGCCTTCAGCTATGTTTCTACCCCTTTTGAATGGTTCCGCCGTGATCTCTCCTGCTGAGGTTGTAATCTTTATACCGGATAGAGGAGGGTGGACAGAATGGGTAACACCAGATGGGATGGTGCTCCAAGATTTTGTAATCCTAGTTTGGACTTCAATGGAGGGTAAGGAGAATGGATCTTGGATCTCTAAGTTTGATAGAAATATTTTGAACCATGTGAAAAAAGGTATATTGGTCTTCAACCCTTCCATATCGGCATACCAATTTTTTCTTATTTTATCACGACAAGATCTATCTATTTTCATAAACCATTCTTTTTTCTGGCTATTATGAGGTGACTCAAAATTTCTACGAAGATAATCCTTGTCTATCTTGAAAGAATATTCTAAAGAGATCATGTTTATTGAAGAATACCCTTGCATATCACTTTGTGTGGGAGAAGCGGGAGTAGAAATCTGTTCAGTATTATCTGGACATGTTGTAGGTAGAGGACTTTGGTAATCTACTTTAATATGGGGATCATGTAATGAAGGAATTCTATAAGGGGGTTCAGAAACGGAACTCCTGGCTGGAAATACACTTGGAATGTGAGGAATGTGAGGGGTAAAATCTCTACTTGAATTAAACCTTAATAGAATCCTACCATCGGGTTCTTCTATGATTTCAGAAATTTCTCTCCTATCAAAATCCCTAGGAGGATTATTGCTCTGAAGCTCTAATGTGTCGGGAACAGTGATCTCATTCCACTTTATTGTCTTAGGAGTAAAAGAACATGATTTTTCTGCATCTAGTTGGAGAAGAATTGTTTCTCCATGTGGAATAGAAGGAACAATGCACTTTGGATCAGAAAGAGAGGTCATGACTCTATAATGGAGTCTATAAATTATTGCAAAGTTTTTTGAGAATTACTTGAAAGAGTCATTTAACATTTTGACATCTAAAATAAGAGATTGAATAACTCTTGGATCCGTAAGATCAACATAAAAATTTGGAGAGCAATTAAAATAAATAGGACCATTGCAAATATTAGATTGAATAATAGCAAGTATAGAATCTTTATAACCTTTTAATCTATCATCCCTTAAAGCAATAAAAACAGGAGAATCTATTTCTTTTCGAGATAATGGTTTTATTGCTAATTGAACTAAGCCAAAGTGGATATATCTATATCCTTTTGCTAAATATTTTCTTAAAGAAAGTGCGGACAATAATTGCAAAGTGTGTTGCTCTTGTTGAATACTTATTGTCTCTTCATGAGTTTTTATGCTAAATGCAGTCTTAAAATCTAAAGCTCCAATTCTATAAATAGAGTCAATATTTTCTGCAGGTATTGTCCAATTAGGCAAGTCACTACTATCTTGTGCAAAATGCATTTCATTACTATGAACTATATGAGAACTACTAGAGCCTCGATATAACATCCTTCTCAAGTTTAACGCCATAATTTCATATATTATTATGCATAATTTAAATTAATAAAGACATAATTCATACATATCGAACGAGACCATCTACCGGGACCACCCATAAACTCAACATATACGGGCTGACCAAGCGGATTTACGACTAACCAAGCGCTCTCTATGCAGTAATTATGAATTAATTAAAATAAATATGACACAATAATTAATGGTAATTATAACGTTAATAGTTTTTGAAGAATATTATCTCAAATGGCTCTGATACCAATTATACCCAGGATAATGATAATGTAATGATAATGTATGAATGATGATAATGACAGTTATAAAAGACTGATAATGACGTTTAATGTACGGATTTATTGATAAAACAATAATAAGAAAGCAATAAAGTGAAAATAAAGTAAACAAGATTTGTCAAAAAGAACTTACTTTTATTGGATTTGATATAGGAAAAGTACACTTAAGAAATCTTGCAAAAGGAAATTACAAAGAAATTATTGAGGAATTTCTAAAGAGCTTTTTCAAGCTTTTTGATTTGAGAGTCCAAATGAATCGTGCTTCCTCTATGGGAGATGATGGACTTTATATATTTTTATCATTCTAAATAAACATTTGTGAATATTAAAAAATTTGTCCATTGTCCACTTTTTTAAAAAAAATTTAAAACAAGTTTTAAAACTTTTGAAAAAAAAAATCTGTAAGTTGTCCACCTTTTTATTTTCAAGTTTCAAACTTTTTTCTTTTAAAATTTTAACATCAACGCGTACGAATCCAAAACCAACGACCCTTTCCTCTACTGGTTTACCGGTTGACGTCCTTTGCAGGTTACGGATCGGACCCGTTGGAAATTAGTCGACAATCTCGGAACCCCATGTTAAAAAAAAAACGGGTACGAATCGAAAATCGTGTTATTTTTTAAATTCGACTAAAAAGAAAAATGAGTTGCCCAAGCTGTATTTAGTTCTATATATAAGCTAGTGGACAAGAAATACTTGCAATATATATATATATATATATATATATATATATATATATATATATATATATATATATATATATATATATATATATATATTGATCAGCCAGTAGGCTAGTGGCTTGGCTAGTGCCTTACAATATACCGGAATCCTTGGTCTTTTGCAATCCAATCCCCTCCAATGGCTGCCAATTGCCAAAACAACCAAAACCAGTCTTCCCTTGATGAAGATGAAGATGTCAAAATCTCCATGGAAGTCCAACAACTTGAGCTTTCTCTTCCAAGGGAAGAGTGGTTTATACAGAAAGCAAGCCCTTACATTTACTGGTACCAAAACTTCTGGTGCCCTTCCAGAGCCCTCCACAGGACCATCTCCCTGCAAACTTTCCGAGCTCGCGACTCCGATCTCTTGCTCGCCACCAAGCCCAAATCCGGCACCACTTGGCTCAAAGCCCTTGCGTTTGCCATCCTCAACCGCACGAACCACCCGTGCCCCCACCCTCTACTCCTCGCAAACCCCCATGACCTCATGCCACACTTGGAGTACCAACGTCCGGATTGTCACCCTCTCCAACTGTCTAAACTCGATTCTCCTCGACTTCTTTCTACGCACCTCCCTTATCATGCTCTCGGCGAGTCTCTTAGGAGCTCCGGTTGTCGGATAGTTTACTTGTGTAGGAACCCATTCGACACCATCGTGTCGCTTGTGAAATTCAAAGAGGTCCTCAACGGGGAAGTGAAGGAAGAAGGCATGGAATCCATGGGGTTGGAGAAGATAGTTGATTCTGTTTGTAAGGGAGTTGAATGGTACGGGCCTCATTGGGATCATGTGCTAGGGTACTGGAATATGAGCCTGGAAAAGCCCGATAAGGTGTTGTTCATGAAATACGAAGATCTTAAAATGGATGAGATATCGGAGTTGAAGAGACTGGCCGAATTTCTTAGGGTTCCTTTCTCCGAGGAGGAGGAGGGGAGTGGGGTAATCGATGAGATCTCAAAGCTTTGCAGCTTACGGAATTTGAAAGAGTTGGAGGTAAACCGAAGTGGAAAGTTAAAGACAGGCATAAAAAATAAGGTGTTCTTTAGAAAAGGAGAGGTCGGTGACTGGAAGAACCACATTAGCCCTGCTTTGTACGAGCGTCTAGAAAAGGTTATGCAAGACAAGTTTCGTGACACTGGCTTAACCTTCAACACATCCATTTGATCGATTGTGATCGACATGCGAAGTAACAAATAAACTTTTATTCTCTTTTGAATTAAAACAAGTACCAACTTTCATTTATTTTCATATGTGGTGTGGTGAGGAGAAGTTGCGTTGCGTGGGGTTGCCCTTCAAGATTTCAATTTCATAAATTGTTAAACTTTGTAACCTTAGTTGGAAAAAATGAGCTAGCTTTGGTGATTCTAGCTCTTTCAAGTAAGAGATTACCAACTTTCATTTGTTATTATTTTATATGGGAAATAAAGACGTATAAGTTGTAACATGAATTTGATATTATTTTATATGAGTATAAAGAAATAAATATGTGGAAAATAAATAATTTATACCAATCTTAAACATTCACCAAAAAATTTAAAAAAAAAACTAGATTTAAGATTTCTATTTCCAATTAAAAAAAATTTTGAATAGTTTATACCAATCTTAAACATTCACCAAAAATTCTAATTTAGTCTAAATTATTTTTAAAATGAAAATTTTATTTTATTTATCAATTTTAAAAATAATTTAGACTAATAGTGCTACAAATTCAATATGTTAGGGAATTGAATGAAATCAACGGAAAGTTAGGGACCAACAAACTCAATAGGTTGGCTACAAATAAATTTGGTAAATTAATTACGTCATTAATCCTTTAAATTTCATACTTTTTTCTTATTGGTCTCTAACATTTCATTCATTCTATTTAAGTCTATAACCTTTTATACCTATTTCATATTTATCCATAACCTTCCGTTCACTACTTCACTCCATTCAAGTCCCTAAAAATAATAAGAAATTTTATTTTAAAAGTTATAGGTTAGAGATTTGTATGAAATGAACGAAAGGTTAGGAACCAATATGAAATAGGTATAAAAGGTTAGACACTTAAATAGAATGAATGAAAGGTTAGAGATCAACAAGAAAAAAGTATGAATGGTACGTTAAGGACTAATAGCATAATTTACCCTATTTATTTCTTCTTTAGGCATGATTCAGGAACGTACTTTGTTTTCAAATTGAATTCTATAATTTTTTCATGGATATTTAATATCAATTCATTTCTAATTTTAAAAGGGCATTGAAGCTTTGTGGTTAGCTTCAATGGCCTTTGCGACCCAGTCACTAACAACATTCCCTGCTTTGCCGCTGCTCTCCCTCCTTTCGACAAACTACTTCGAGACGGTCTCAACGATGCAATCAAATAGTGCTACAACGGGAAAATCTCGTGGCTCCCGGAAGACATTGTTCAGGCATTCTGCGCCCTCACCCAATTACTGAATCATGCTTCACGCATGTACTGCCCGGCTACCGGACACTTGGTGGAGAAGTCAGCGAATAATTCATAGAACTCCGCGTGGGTATGTGTACGCCTTGGGCATATCGAAGAACAGGTTCTGCAGGTCGCTACACTTGTAGCAGTGCTACACATTCTGAAACAGATGTTACGTGCAGAATCCCTGCTTGGCGAAGATATAACTGTCCCGAATACCCTTCACGAGGCTAACAAGACGGTATGAGACCCACATCGCATCGAGGGTGTCCGGGACAACCCTAGTCATCTGCCGAAAGAAGAAGGCCCTAGCGGCGTCGTTCTCGCCATCGACAACAGCGAAGGCAACGAGGTAGATTTTGTGATCAGCATCCTGTGTCGTTGCAAAGAGCAACGTCCCCTTGTACTTTCCCTTGAGGAAGCTGCCTTCGATGGAAAAAATCTACGTGCGTCAAGCAGACAAAAAATAACAATATTGGCACACAGTTGCTCCCATATGGCACGTAAATTAAAGACTATCCATGGCACGTCCAACATAACGTTTGGAAGGTATTTTATTTTGGGTCATTTGGATATACCTTTCGTAAGTGGGGGATAGCCCTTCTCCAGACCCCAAAGCTGACAAATGCGTACCTGAATGGGTGGTTGGCGCCCCACTCAACCCAGTTGTGTGTCCCTGGGTTCGCTTGCTCGAACACAGTGGCGGATCTGTGGGGGGGCTCGGGGTGGCTGAAGCCCCCCCTTAGCTCGAAAGAAAAACGTAAAAAAAAAATTATTTTGGATTTTTTTCGTAATTTTTACTAATTTTATGGATAAAATAGTGTAAAAAGAGTAAGAAATCACAAAGACAATGTAGCTTAGTTGGTAAGGAGGTGTATTTATTGCCTTGAGGTCATGAGTTCAAATCCCTTTAGCTTCATTTTTTTAAAATAATTTTTGTTTCTCTTAGTTTTCTTCTACTAAAAATGTCAACAAATTTAAAATTTTCTCTAATACATTTAAATAAAAACATTATATCCTATATATAAATATAAAAAAATCTATTTTTTATACTTTTTGTTCTTCCTACAAAAATTGACTATTTAAATCACAAATTTAAGATTTTTTCTAATATATTTATAAAAAAAAATATTTTTCATATATACATATATGATATATGTGACAAAAATTTTCTAAAATTTTTTTTAGCCCCCCCTTAGGAAAATTCCTAGATCCGCCACTGCGAACATATACATATACAACGGGATTATCCTGTACGAATCTTCGTTCGTGCCGTGGAGGAGCGTACTTTGTTTTCAATGTGAGATTGTAAGATTGATGTAAAATCCTCCTTAGGGTTTCCATTCATTGATAAACATATATATATAGGTTACAAAGGTATTGAGTCTTATTGGGCCTTTGGACCCACTATACATGATAAGGCCTATGTAATCTATCAAACCCTCGCAGTCGAAACTGGAAGGGGCCGTACAGTGAGACTGGAGCGAAAATCAATGAACAACTGTCGTGGTAAACCCTTGGTGAATATATCAGCGTACTGATAGGAGGACGGGACATGTAGAACACAGACATGTCCAATGGCAACCTTGTCCCTGACGAAGTGGAGATCGAGCTCAATGTGCTTCGTGCGTTGATGCTGGACTGGGTTGCTAGCCAGATAGACGGCAGAGACGTTATCAGTGTAGACCAGAGTGGCCTTCTGAAGAGGGCAACGAAGCTCAAGAAGGAGATTGCGCAGCCAAGAGCACTCGGAGACAACGTTGGCCACACCTCTGTATTCTGCCTCAGCGCTGGAGCGAGACACGACAGACTGACGCTTTGCCGACCACGACACAAGGGTGTCGTTGAGGAAGACACAGTAGCCAGACGTGGAGCGACGTGTGTCAGGACAACCACCCCAATCCGCATCAGTGTAAGCAACAAGGTCAAGCTTAGAGGAAGGAGTGATCGTGGTGCCTAGCTCGAGGGTGCCGCTGATGTACCGAATGATCCGCTTCAAGGCCTGAAAGTGGGGTTCCCTGGGTGCATGCATGAACAAGCAGATCTGTTGAACGGCGTAACTGATATCAGGCTTGGTGAAGGTGAGATACTGAAGAGCACCAGCAAGGCTCCTGTACAACGTCGGATCATCAACCAAAGGACCAGAATGAGCACTGAGCTTGTTAGATGTATCGACCGGGGTGGCGACAGGATTACAGTTAACCATCTTAGCCCGAGCAACAATCTCAGCAGCATACTTACTCTGTGAGAGAAACATACCAGACGCATGACGCTGAACAGCAACCCCCAAGAAGTAGGATAACTGACCCAGATCAGACATGGCAAACTCTGCACTCAACTGCGCAATAATCGACGTCCGAAGAGTATCAGAAGAGGCAGTGAGAATGATGTCATCGACATACAGTAAGAGAAAGGCCATGTCTGAGCCTCTGCGATAGATGAACAGAGACGTGTCCGAGCGGCTGCCAATGAAGCCCAGGCGTAGCAGATGAGAAGCAAAGCGCTGGAACCAAGCCCGCGGAGCCTATTTCAGCCCATACAGAGATCGCTTCAGGAGACAGACGTGCTGGGGACGATCAGCGTCAGCAAACCCCGGCGGCTGAAACATGTACACTGTCTCATTCAGATGACCATGAAGAAAAGTATTCTTGACATCCAGCTGATGAATGGCCCAGTTGCGCGACAATGCTAAGCTGAACACCACTCGGATAGTGGCAGGCTTGACGACGGGGCTGAAGGTCTCATCACAGTCAATACCTACCTGCTGAGAACGACCGTTGACCATAAGACGGGCTTTGTAGCGCTCCAACGTTCCATCAGAGCGGAAGTTGTGACGGAAGAGCCACATACATCGGATGACGTTCGCTTCAGGAGGGCGAGGGACCAGAACCCAAGTACCATTCCTTGTAAGGGCCCTGTATTCGTCGAGCATAGCCGCCTGCCAATTCGGGTCGAGGAGGGCTGTTTTGTGGGAGGTGGGTATGGGGGAGAGGAAGGCGGAAGGGACGGACGCAGGGGGGCTGTGAGGCGGCGGGATGTGCGGCGGGCGCAGCACTAGGCTGCGGCTGCGGCATGGGGGCGGCGGCCGCGGCCGCGGCAGCGGGGTGGGGCAAGGGTGGGGGTGGGCTGCGGGAGATGGCATGGCTGCGGCCGCAGCATCTTGCTGCGGCCGCGGCATCTCAACTGCAGGAGGGGATGACGGCAAGTGTGTGTGGGAATAGGAGGCAGGGTGTTGTTCGGTGTTCATGGAGACGATCTGACGGGGTCGGAAGACACCGGAAACGCTGCGGGTGTGTGGTCTGGTGGTAGGGGTGGTGGAGGTGGTGTAGGGGGGGAGGCAGGAGCATCGGGAGAGCCCTGGGGGAGAAGAAAGTGAGGGAACGATGACTCTGACTCAGACTGAGACACAGGAGGTGTAGAAGAGGAGAGGGGAGGAGAAGCAAAGGGGAAGCGAGACTCATCAAATGTGACATGGCGAGACACAATGAGCTTATGGGTATTGATATCGAGGCAGAGGTAACCGCGATGATCAGACGGATAGCCTAGGAAGACACAAGGGGTGGAGCGCGGGTGAAGCTTGTGTGGGGCGGTGGATGACTGGTTTGGGAAGCACAAACACCCGAAGGTACGAAGGTGATCATACCTAGGCAAGGTGCAATAGAGAGCCTGACCTGGCGAGCGATGGTGAAGGGTGGTAGATGGGAGAATGTTGAGGAGATAACAGGTGGTGGATAAGGCGTAAGGCCAATAGGTAAGGGGAATAGATGCGTGAAATAGGAGAGAGTGCATCATGTTGGTTATGGTTCTGATGATTCGTTCGGCCTTGCCATTCTGCTGGGAGGTATAGGGGCAAGACAACCGATAGGAGATCCCATTTGTGGCGAAGAAAGAGTGAAAATCTTTGTTGTCAAATTCACGACCATTATCACATTGGAAGCATTTGATGGATGTGTGAAACTGTGTTCTGATGTAGGCATGGAATTTGGCAAAGACAGGAAACACTTGGGACTTGAAATGCAACAGGAAGACCGATAAGAAATGAGTGTAATCATCTAGTAACAAGAGGTAGTACTTGTGACCTTCCTTGCTAGGCACAGGAGAGGTCCATATGTCACTATGAATGATGTCAAAAGGGGCAAGGGTAGAGTTCAAGGACCGTTGAAACGGTAGTCGGGCATGTTTGCCTAACTGACAGGACGAACATAGACTAGAGCGTAGGTCTTTAGGACAGGTGACAAGACTCTGAGAACGGAGGACATCAAGAACGGCAGCACTGGGATGACCTAGGCGTGCATGCCAGAGGCTGGACGATGATGCCGAGAGGGCGACCGGGCATGACTGACTGGACACAGGAGGTGGTGTGACAGGGTAGAGCTCCCCGGTGCTGTTACATCTCATGCGAGTAACCCCCGTAGTAAGATCGTTCACAGAGAAACCAAAGGGATCAAACGTAAGGGAAACGTTATTATCAGTAGTGAACCGACGGACAGAGATAAGGTTTTTGACAATCTTTAGGGCAATGAGGACATTGTTAAGGTGTAGTGGGTGGGTTGGGGTCTGTAATTTGGTTTGGCCAATCCCTGAAGTAGCAAGACGACCACCATTGCCGACGATAATAGAGTGTGCAGGACCCTTAAAGGAAATAGATGAGAGGTTACCTGAGGAGTTCGTCATGTGGGAGGTGGCACCAGTGTCCATGTACCAAGAAGAGTCGGGAGATGTCGGTTGCATAGAGGAGAAGGTGTGATGCGTAGCAGGAGCAGGCGGGGCATAGGCGGCGTTCCAAGGGCAAGGGCCGTGAGGCGACGAGTTGCGCGGCCGCTGCGTAGAGCTGCGGGCGCTGCATATGCCGCGGCCGCGGCTAGTATTGGAGGCGAACATTTTTTTTTTTTGAGCGGCGCCGAAACCCTAAGGTGAGTAGGAGGTAGGGTTTCGCAAAGCGGAGAGAGAGAGGAGGGGGGTGGAGGCCGGTGAGGGAGGTCTAGAGAGAGAGAAAGTGCGGCGGCGAGGTGACGATGCCGGCGGCGGTAAGAGGAGGGGTGGGGCGGGAGGATCAAAGTAGGGTTCCGTGAGGAAGAAAAGGCTGTGATACCATGTGAGATTGTAAGATTGATGTAAAATCCTCCTTAGGGTTTTCATTCATTGATAAACATATATATATAGGTTACAAAGGTATTGAGTCTTATTGGACCTTTGGGTCCACTATACATGATAAGGCCTATGTAATCTATCATTCAAATTGAATTTTATATTTTTTTCATGGATATTTAATGTGGATTTATTTCTAATTTTACAGGGCTCTCGGCAAACTAATAATCTACATATATCGATCTATACATAATACATGTGGGACATTATTGAAATTAGAAAGGCATCATATCTCGAGCAGAGATATGTCGGTATAGGTAGGAAATTATATATATATATATATATATATATATATATATATATATATATATATATATATATATATATATATATATATATATATATATATATATATATTATATATTATAAAAGGGGTCAGTTGAATGAATCTCGACAGAGCTGTCAAGAAGCGTTTTAACGGAGGAGAGATTCCGGCATGTCACATGTGCTGTCTGTATGTGGCGATTCAGCCTGGGTTGGCTCCAAATTCACATTCCCTAGCAAGCATATCTTGATGCAGGGCAGCTGGTGGATACTCATCTATATAAAATACTAAAATAGAGACCTGAAACGGGATATAGTGCGATTCGCATACGTGACATTTTCTGAATTAAAATGATATTTGTTTTTACAAATGTGTCATATTCTGTATTAAAATGATATTTTTTTTATCCACACCAATTAATAAGTCAATATAGTTAGGTAAAAAAAACTTATCTTTTTAGATAAAATAATCTATCCAATATAACCTTATATCTTGTCTCATTCCCTAGCAAGCATATCAATCTTGGGATGTTGAACTGTTACAATCTGATATCTTGTCTCATTCCCTAGCAAGCATATGTTGATGCACAGACGGCAGCGGGTGGATACTCATCTATATAAAATACTAAAATAGAGGTCTGAAACGGGCTATGGTGCGATTCACATACGTGACATTTTCTGGATAAAAATGGTTACATACGTATTAAAATGATATTATATTTTTTATCCACATCAATTAATAAGCCAATATAGTTAGGTAAAAAAAACTTATATTAAATAATCTATCCAATATAGCCTTATATCTTAATTAGGTTTTGATCCACCCCAGTTAATAAGCCAATATAGTTAGGTAAAAAAAAACTTATTTTTTTCGATCAAATAATCTATCCAATATAACCTTATATCTTAATTAGTTTTTTGTATAAATATTCAACCTTATATCTTAATTAGTTAGAAAACTTATCAGATAAATCTATCTAATATTATTTATGTCGGCAAAGTTTTTTTTTGGGTGTGCTTCATAACGACTATTGAATCATTCACGTTATCCAAAAAAAAATTATTCACAATATTCAACTCTTAATTAATTTTGTCTATATATATAAACAATGAACCCACGTAACTTAACCGAATCCATCAACAAACAATCTAAACTTTATAACACCCACAAAATTAAAATTAAATAAATTATTTAAATTAATAATCATTTTATATTCAACAACATAAATTTCATCTCATAATCTTTAAACTCTAATCGTACTTTTTAATTTTTCTTCAAAAATTTCCAAGGTTTTGATTTATTTATTTAACAAAATTTTAAGTATATTAATTTCAATCAAACAATTTATTTATCTATTATATATATACATACATACATACATATATATATATATTATGTTGTATATTGATATGAAGTATATAAATTAAATGTCGTTTTGTTTATTAAGAAACCCCACAACGGGCGGGTAGTAAGACTAGTATGTGCAATCTTGTCCGATTTTTTTGACACGTCAATTAATGAGTATCCAATATATTTAAGCCACATCAATTAATGATTTCATATCTATAGCCACATCATTTAACTTATGTTATTAACAATCACAACTGATTTAAATAACAAAATTTTATCATATCTTGATTAGTTATATTTTGATGAATTTTTTTTGACTTATTTAAATAAATCTAATGAATTTTGATAAACTAAAAACCCTTATCAATATACCATAGAAAAGCACTAAAATTATGTATATATAATTCATAACGATCACTTAAAGTTTAATATAAATATAATGAAAGCTTCCGTACTAAGTAATAACTCTTTTCAAACTTCCGAAGAAGTTCTAGCTATTAAAAAATTGACATTAGGTAAAGTAGAATTTTTATAGGTTTTAATATGGACCCTTTAAAAAAAGATTTTTTTTGTTAGTTTGATTTCATCTCAATATATTAAATTCACACCACGATAATTTATTGATATGGGAATTCAAATCAACAATGATTTATGAAGTTTGACTTTTTATTTGGTAGCATAACTTTACAAATTTTTGAAAATTAAAATAAATATTTTTATATTTTAATGGGATATATTACTTGAAGCCAATCCCTTAATTTAGCCAGTTTTTAGCCACTAGATATAAAAATAGTTATGCAGTATTACCTATGTTTAGAAATAGGTATTGTTAATATCAATTACGTTTAATTTTTTAATATAATTTAATAATCTATATAAATAATATTATATACACTAAAATGAGACTTTGGATTAGAGTCCATGTGTTGATCTCGGGTCGAATTCACTTATGTGTCATTTTTTTGTGTAATCTGACCCACATCAATTAAAGTTTTTTATATTTTTTTATCCACATTATTTAATCAATTAATGATTTTATATCTTTAAGTCACCTTATTTAACAAGGTCCACTTAAATGAACAAAAAAATAATAATTGAATCAAATAATATCTTTTCTATTATATATATTAAATTAATTTTTAATATAATATACTAAAAAGTAAGTATTTATTTAATATAAATGATATTTTTAATCTATCTAAAAGATATAAATTTTAATTACAACTTTTCTATCATATGTGCTATGTACATCTGTTCTCATAGTTTTATATATATATATAGGTGCGCTCCGGTGAATACCAATATTATGGTAAAAACCGTGAGGAGTGTTTTGATTGGTTGACACTGTGGGGCTCACAGGTGGGGTAGTTTTAATAGCAAATTGCAAAGATACTCAATCTTTATAGTAATTGCAAATTTTTCTTAATGTTTTCGAAATGAAACAACGAAGACTTATAAATGACTTTTGGTGGTACTAACTACCATAATCTACTAACTATATTATGAATAATGAATTTTCTATGATTTCAAGCCCACCACACTCTGCAATTAAAACTTAAAGATAGAGAGGTTTGACCAATACCTGAACGTAGTTACTTGGACTACCGGCGTTCCTTTAGCTTCCGGCTTTCTAGAGGTGGCTAACCTTCAACCAGGCCTCCCTTAGTTCAGGCACAGCACAGATCTGTTTCGTTTCCTACCTCAGATCGTAGTCTCTAACTCTCAGTTTTTATTTTTAGAGGGTGAAAGGATTGGAATCAAGAAAACTAATTGTTCAGAACATAGAGTTCGATTAAGTAGCTTTCCCTTTCTTAAAAACAAAATTTTATTGAATCTGGAAAATATTACAACACACAAGTACTCCTTCCTTAAAGCTTACAAACATACAAACATACTAGACTCTCACACCAGAAAGATCCATCGATGGATTCTTGAGTTTTTGAGTGATGGGGAACCAATCTACTCAGAACTCAACAATGCTTCTCTTTCTCTTTCTGTATTACAAGACTTCTCTATTTTCATATGAGTTTTCTCTCTCTGGAATTCGATGCCTAAGAAGTATGAGGAGAGCTCTATATATGGAGCGGTTGTAAAGGCATTGGTCTAAAAACTAATGGCCAGCATATGGGCCCCTACGCACTCAGAAAGTAACAAAAGCACATAGTGCTGACTCAATAATACAACTCACATGGTAAACAGTAACAAAAGCAAACAGAAAGGTACAATAATTATGCTAGTGCTTGATGATGGTTTTGAGTCATTCAGGTTCTGGACCCCTTCTTCTCCCAAATTGGCCTCTAAGTCACCGTCGTCATCATCCATTAACAGATCTTGGAGATTATCAATCTCTAGATCTTGCTCATTGTCCAAATCGAGATCAAGCATTAGACCTTTAGTGTATTCTCGATCCCATATAATTAACATATCAATCAGCTTCTCATGACCTTCTTTGTCTAGGAAGTGTCCAACTTTTATCTGTGCTAAATATAGTTCAATGGACTCGGACCTGTCTATGGCTTGTTGCATCAGCGACTTGAGTTGTGGGGTTATGATGAAGGTTGTGTTCCCAACTTTGAATATTCCACAATTAGTGTGCCTATACTTGGTGATGTAAAAATAGATGTAGAAGAACCCTTTCGCTCTTGCCACCCATGGATGCCTTGCTAGATTAATCTGGATTTCCACCACTGGATCCATTACGTACCAGTATTCTTCAGTAAATAGCATGAAGATCAAGTAATGTAGTAACCGGGTTTTTCCCTGGTTAACATTCATACAAGCACTGATAACTCGACATCCATTTATCTCCTCTATTTTCTCGAACTTTGTTGCTCTGAGGATGATCTCCTTCTGGAACTTAGTGAAGTATTTGAACATAACGCTATATTCCTCTGTCTTTGGCCATTGTAGTCTATGCTTATAGAGTTCGTTACACATTCCATACTTCCAGCTTTTAAGTGATAACTCCCTTGATGAAATTTATATTTATGATATATGGTTTGTAGGATAATGAAAGACAAATTTGAAAGTTAAAGTATTTCATACAAATTAACTTGGATTAGCTTGGATATAATTGAGATTAGATTTAAAGGTTTATTTAAATCTAATTCATCTTAGTTTCATTATTCTGTTCTACATTATGTTCAAATATGTAGGAACAAATTCAGGCTCACGACCTTGACTTACAAATTTAAGACCTTGAACAGAGATTCCAAGGCCTTGATTTGGGAAAGGCATAACAGGAACAAAGTATTGAGAACGAGGCTCAAGGTCTTGGAGAAGCTTCAACATCTCAAGAGCCTAAAAGATGGAAGTTCAAACAAGCCACATCACATCCAATGGAGAATATAATTTCATATCCAAAATCTGGTATCCAAACTAGATCTAAATTGAAAAACTTGTGTGCTTTTTAAGCGTTTGTGTCTCTTGTAGAACCAAAGAATCCTACCGAAGCACTTCAAGACCCGGATTGGATCATGGCAATGCAAAGTGAGCTCAATGAGTTTGAAAGAAACAAGGTATGGACGCTCACTCCAACACCCAAGCATCAATCTGTTATTGGCACAAGATGGGTCTTTCGAAACAAATTGGATGAAGATGGAAAGATCATTC
Source organism: Persicaria maculosa (assembly GCA_963922045.1). Classification (NCBI taxonomy): domain Eukaryota; kingdom Viridiplantae; phylum Streptophyta; class Magnoliopsida; order Caryophyllales; family Polygonaceae; genus Persicaria; species Persicaria maculosa. The sequence continues at coordinate 60,326,607 of OY998261.1, forward strand.
GCAATAAAGCTAGACTCGTGGCCCAAGGATATAATCAAGAAGAAGGTATTGACTACGAGGAGACTTTTGCTCCCGTATCAAGGTTAGAGGCTATCCGGATGTTACTTACATTTGCATCTTATATGGGTATTAAACATTTTCAAATGGATGTTAAATGTGCTTTTCTAAATGGAATTTTAGAAGAAGAAGTGTATGTTGCACAACCTCCCGGTTTTGAAAACGAGGATTTTCCAAATCATGTTTATAAATTGGACAAGGCACTTTATGGTCTCAAACAAGCCCCTAGGGCATGGTATGAGAGATTGTCCAAATATCTTCTTGAAAATGGTTTTAAACGTGGATTGATCGACAAAAAATTGTTTATTAAAACTCATGGTAATGATTTGTTAGTTGTGCAAATCTATGTAGATGATATATTATTCAGTGCTACTAATAATTCTCTTTGCAAGGAATTTTCTGATATTATGTGCAAGGAATTTGAGATGAGTCTTATGGGAGAATTAACATTCTTCCTTGGACTACAAGTACATCAAGACAAGAAGGGAATTTTTCTCAATCAAGGCAAGTACACTAGAGATCTGCTCAAAAAATACAAAATGGACCAATCAAAGGTTGCTAAGATCCCTATGAGCTCTACACTTTCTCTAGATCAAGATAAGAACGGTAAGAGTGTGAACCAAAAGGAGTATCGAGGTATGATTGGTTCACTCCTCCATCTCACGGCAAGTAGGCCCGATATTATGTTTAGTGTGTGTATGTGTGCAAGGTTCCAAGCTGACCCAAAGGAATAGCATCTTATTGCGGTTAAAAAGATTTTTCGCTACTTAAATGGAACTCAAGACCTTGGTCTTTGGTATCCAAAACAAAGCAATTTTCACCTTGTTGGCTATTCAGATGCAGATTTTGAATGTTACAAAGTCGATAAGAAAAGTACTTCAGGATGTCGTCAACTCTTGGGATCTTCCCTAGCAAGTTCGCATTCAAAGAAACAGAATTCCATCGCACTCTCAACTGCAGAAGCTGAATACATAGCTGTTGGAGCTTGTTGTTCTCAAATATTATGGATAGCTCAACAACTACACGATCTTGGCTTTGATTTGAAAGGTATACCCTTTAAGTATGATAATACAAGTGCAATATCTATTACTAAAAATCTTGTGCGGCATTCTAGAACCAAGCATGTTGATGTCAGGCAGCACTTTATTCGAGATCATGTGGAAAAAGGTGACGTATCTATATCTTTTATCTCAACTGATTTACAACTTGCGGATATTTTTACTAAACCCCTGCCTGAGGATAGATTTAATTTTATTCGTTTAGAACTTGGAATGCTTAATAAAGATGCATTGATTTAGGGGGAGTAAAAATTTGGCTATCTTTTCAAGACCTTGAAAAATCATTTCAAGACCTTCAATATATATGTCGTACAATAACACAGTTGGATCATATCTTGTGACTATTATTTTTGTAAATAATAGTCACTCAATTTTTTTTAAAAAAAAAACACCATGATTTTATCAGTAAATGGTTGTGCAAATCTTTTTCAAGATTTTCTTTATAACTAAATGAGATTCCGTTTTGTGTTTTCCCGGACTTCAAAACTATGTTTTTCAAATTTAAATTTGAATTGAGATACACTGTACTTTCCGATTTCAATTAAATGGATATGGTTCCGATTTAATTGGGATCATGATGATCATCTCGTTTATCCAAGAAAACGCTTTGTCTCCCTATTTTCTTTATAATCTCTGACTGCTCTCTGCCACTTTCACACGACTCAAAACCCTCTTCTCTCTTTCTCACACAAATTGTGGTCATCCTCCATCAAAAGCTTTCCCTCCAATAGCGCCAAGAAGTAGTAGTACCCCCAGTTCTTCAAAGAGGAAAGGAAAGGCGCCGATGTCCAAGAAAAGGAAGGAAATTATTCACGACGAAGACTCAATTAGTATCCACTCAGATTCTTCGGATACACCTCCCATGGTGACTGAGCAAAAGTCTTCGACTCCGACTCCAAACCTGCCGTCTTCATGGTTCAGAAACTTCGAATCTGCAGGTAGGTGGTTGGATACTTACAGTTCTAGGAAACTGAGCATGTGTGATTCTGTTGATCTTGAGTTTCTCGAGTCTTTAGACCTTCCATGCATCCTTCTTTTGAAATCCACTTATGTCTGGTCTTTGATAACCCGGAGAGGTCTATTTTCCTCGTCTCACTCGTCTCTTCTTTGTCAATTTAACCCACAAAAGAGAACGGGGAAACATTGTTCTTGACATTGTTTTCTGCAACAAAAGGATCACCCTCACTTCTCCTATCGTCGCTGATATCTTTGGTCTTCCTAAGGATGTCTGCACTGATGGACATCCCTCCCGTTCCAAATGTGTGTCTTTAGCCAAAACCCAGTTCTTTCTTCCCAATACCTCCACAACTGCAAGACAACTCACACACAATGTCTTAGCCCTGGAAGCCAAGGTGATCTTCACCATTCTCGCTCGATGCATTATCCCAAGGTCTCACTCCCGTGAACTTATCACTGATCAGCTTTTAGAACTTCTTTTTCTGATTCTCAATGGTTATGAGATTAATTTTCCCAATCTGATTCTCACTCCAATGGTTCACACCATTACATCCTCTCGAACCTTTCGCCTTCCATATGCCAACCTTCTCCCTCGCATCTTCAAATATTTCCGTCTTGACAGCTCTACTGAAGCACAACTGAATCACACTGGTAAGGCTGACCTAGCTTGCTTCCGACGCCTGGGAATCTACAAGGTGGATGATGGTCCTTTGAAGCTCCAATCTGATTTAACCCCTGAGGAAATCACTGTTATCCCGGGTCTTCAGAACTAGATTGCATCTTCTGAGTCTTCACTGCTAATGCAGCGTATTGACGCTCTGGAGTTCGGGTTGGATGCCCTGTGTGTGTCCTTTGAAGAGTTTCAGGCGGATGTCTCAGACAAGATGGACAGCACCCACGAGCTCTTGGCCATGGTGAATGCGAAGATCAACAATATGTTCCACCTCAACGCCTTGACCTTTACTTGTGTGCAGGAAATTCTTCCATTGGCTGACAATGCTACAGAATATTGTCGAGAGAAGGTGGCCAATGTTATCTACAACTGCAAGCAATCCATCCGCAATCGACCTGTTCTGTGCTCTATCATCCCAGAGCCATCCATCCTGACTGTGGAAGCCTGTGGTGTTATCAAAAGATACAAGAGGGAGGTTGAGCAGAGGCGCATTGATGAAATGGTCAGGGATCAAAAGCTCAACCAGGCTCATCGATGTTGGAGGACGAAGGCCGAGAAGGATGCTCAAGCCAAACAGCGCGAGAAGGATGGGGAGGACAATGGCTATGGGAAGTGGCGCAAGGAGTGATCCTCTGTCTCTGTTTTCTTTATGTTAAAACTATCTCTTGAACTTGGTTTTAAACCTATTTTGAAACTAGGTTCTCCCTTGTCGGAACTAAGTTCTCCCTTGTCTCTGTCTCTGTTTTCTTTATGTTGTTTGTTGGATTATGTTTTGAAACTAGGTTCTCCCTTGTCGAAAGACAAAAAGGGGGAGACAATCACTGGTGACTGGTGGTTTTTGCTTAGGTCTTTTGGGTACTGTTTAGTTTTTTATTTTGGTTTTAAGGTTTTAAAACTCTTTTATGTAATCCAACATTTTGTTGTCTATATTATCTTCTGGTTATAACTTGGTATGTCTAACCTGCAGGATTTAGAAGGTTAAATTTGTTTTGTTTTTCACCAAGATAGAGATTGATAACTCCCTTGATGAAATCTATGTTTATGATATATGGTTTGTAGGATGATGAAAGACAAATATGAAAGGTGAAGTATTTCATAAAAATTAACTTGGATTAGCTTGGATATAATTGAGATTGGATTTAAAGGTTTATTTAAATCTAATTCATCTTAGTTTCATTATTCTGTTCTACATTATGTTCATATATTATGGTAGGCCTCTTGAACTAATCTGTGCAGGAGGATTTAAATTCAAATAGCAAGCCCGACATTTCAGCATCTGTTGCAGCAAAAATTCAAATACAGGTTCGACAATTTAGCATCTGTTGCAGCAGCAAGCTCCGAAAATCTAGGAAAGAATTTGAAGGCAACACTCCAGGAAATTTAAATCAAATAGACGTTAAAACAGGCGAGATATTCCTGGGAAAAGATCAGCACCAGAGGAGATAGAGATGCTATGTGTTATCTAAAGAATGAAGAAAGCGCTACTGAATGAGAGCGAGTAAAGTGAGTAATTAGAGATAGGGGTGAGACAGAAGAGGAAGTCTTCCATCGATACATCTCTCCAAGCTCTTATTGCAAACTAAAAGTTCTCATCTCTGCTCAAAATCGTCATTTGCTGATCTACTGGTTTTCTTACTCTTATTGTAACCGTTTTATGTTTTGAGAGTTAGGAAAATATTCGAGCGTTATATTATAAGTTAATTCCTGTTATACTAAGAGTATCTTATACTCCAACGTATCACACCTCAGTGTGAACAAGGGGACTTTTATTTCTCTGAAATTTGGGTTGACTAGATATAAGCGGGTTAGGCCTCAAGTGATAGGAGAAAGGAAGGTCTTCTAGGTTGTATCTAGGACTCATAAGGAAGAGAGGAATAAAAGTTGTTTGAATCCTACGGGTTAGATAACCCTAGGCGGAGATGTAGGCTGGTTAAGAGCCGAGCTTCGTTAACAATTCGTGTGTCATTTATATTTTATTTCCGCACTTAATCTTGTTTTTATTTTTCATAGCTTGAACAGGTCTCTGCTCAATCTCAAAACTCTTATGGCCTTGAGATCCGGTTTAAAGCCCTTGAAGTACTATCTGCTGAAAGCTTGCGAAAATTACCCATACTCTATTCACCCCTCCCCCCCCCCCCCCCCCCCTCTAGAGTATTTACTTTATTGTTATTTGTATTACATACTCGATTCTTCATTAAGTAACCTGCATCTTCGTTTGGCACGATTGGTAGTCTAATTCCTCCTACTCCAGCTTTATTTTTTGTACAAAAGTTGGTATACCATTCGTCTATGTGTGCTGGCAGTCTTCGAACTCTAAGGGTTACTGTCCATTAGAATTCTTGAAAATATCTCATCCTCCATCTCTTACAGATATCTTCTTGAAGTTCTACAGGTAGCTGAAGAACTTTTATAATTATTTCCATTGTTAAAAATCTTTCAACCGTTTTGTGTCTCGTTTCTAGGAGTCCACGGCGGAATCTGCTATGAGTAAATCTTCCAAAATCAACAGAACTGTAAAAACTTGGAGGGGAAACCCATCCTTGGTATTCTCTTATGTCGCATAAGAGATCACCATCCATTGGGCTGGTTGCCCACCTTGGATCTTCCCATCGAATCTGACTTCTTTGGCCCATCAGCTAGTTCTCTAGTTAGGTTGTCTGCTATAGAATTTTTTGATCCCTGCACATGTTCGACAGTAAATGTGAACTGGTTAAGGGCTAATTGCCAACGCACGAGTCTCCCATGCGCTTTCATATTATCTAGATTATTATTTATAAAACCAAATATTCCTTTACAATCTGTTATGACTGTAAAAGGTTTAGGAGCTAAAAAGATTATAAGCTTTTAGATCCCACGATAGATTGCAAGAATCTCCTTTTAAATTACATTCGGATTTGTTGAAGTTGCCACTGTTGTATCTACAAAGCTTATTATCTTTCTTTAATTTCAAAACAGCTCCCCAATGATAATCACTAGCATCCGTTTCAAGAACTAACTCATCATCTTTATTAGGTAAAGTCAATATTGGTAGTTTTCACATCTTTTTAGTTCTTTGACTATCTTAGTGTCTAGCTGAGTCCAATTCCAAACTTGTTCTTTCTTTAATTTTATCTGTAAAGGTTTTCTTAGTTTGGCTAGATCCTTAATAAAATCAGAAGCATAAGTAAGACATTCTAGAAATCTTTCTAGTTGCTTCCTGTCTTTAATTTCATCAGGAAATTTTTCTACCTTTTCTAAGATATGTTCCTACAACACAATTTGACCTGCTTTAATCTTTAATCCTAGGAACTCAATTTTTGGTTCAGCAGAAATGCATTTTTTCTGTCCTAGAATGATTCCATGATCAATACATTTTTGGGTTATGGCCTTCAAGTCATGTTTCTGTTGCTCCAAGATTTTAGAGAAGATTAAGATATCATCAATGTAAAAAAGACAACAATGTTTAAATTCTTTGAAAACATTGTCCATTCTTCTCTGAAATATTTGTGGTGCGTTTTATAAACCAAATGGCATGACTATCCACTCATAGTGTCCTTGTGGAGCACTAAATGCAGTAAGTGGAATGCTGTCTTCATCCGTCTTCACCTCCCAGTAACCACTTTTGCAGTCCATTTTAGAGAATAATGTGGCTCCCTGTATTTTGTTAAATAAAACTGTTTTATTAGGGATATAATATCCATAAAAAACAGTATTATCGTTGAGCTTTTTGTAATTAATAACCATTTTATCTTTTCCTCTCTTTTCTTCAGCATGATTTCTAACTATAAAGGCGGGGCTAGAATGATGACTTTTGTTTTCTCTAATTAATCCTTTCTTTAACAGTTCATCAATTTGCTCTTTAAATTCTTGTTGATCTTTGTAAGTGTAAACCATTTGTTTTACTCTAATGATAGCTTTTGGGTCTATTAATTCTATGGTAGCAAATGACTTATCTTTATCCCAAAATTTTAAAGGATTTTCATAATATAACTCCTTACACATTTTTTCTTGCTGCTTAATTATTTTTTCTTTTAAAGTTATCTCACATATAGAGAGTGTGAATTCTCTTTGTGTAGAAAGAATATATTCCTCACCACGCTTAGTGCGCATAAACTCTATTGCTTGGTGTGTATAAGTTTGTTTGATCTTTTTAACCCAAGCATCTTCGCCATTGATATTAAAGACCACCATGTCTAATTGCTGAGTGAATGGGACATGAAGTCTTTGGAAGTTGTTTCCAATTAACATATCGTGTGAAGGTTGATTAGTAGCCCAGAGTGTAGGAATTACACATGGGACTCCTCCTATCATGATTGGCACATCAGAAGCTAATTCTGAATGAACCATGATACTATCGTCAACTATTTTGACTTGGATTGGTCTACGACATTTCTGCCATATAAATTCAGGAAATAATGCCTTCTTACTGATGAGAGGGATTCTCGACCAAATAAATTTGTAGTCAAGACCCTGCTATAGTATAGTGGAGTCAGGTTCGTCCTCAGGAGAGAAGTCAGCAGTTCTAGTTTAGTCGGCTTATGGTTCGGGGAGTAGCGGGAAAAGGTGTAGAAGGTTGTTGTCGACTGATACTGAGACTTGGTCGATGTCGAGTATCTGTGTAGAAGGTAAATAAAGAAATAAAATAATAAAGGTGCAAACTTCCAAGGTTAAGGATCACCACAACAATAAACATATGTGTAAATCACGAATAACATAAAGAAGAATGTTTTATATCAAAGAATCAACTTTCACTAATTCCAAAAATTTAGGTAAATCAACTCTCGAAAATAAACCTAATCATTTCTACCTTTTCTTAATTAGGATTAACAAACTCGCGAATAAAAACCCTAATTACTATCCAAGTTTGCCACATGAATTCCTTGCACTCTCATCCAATGGTTAAGCATAGAGGTAGATGATAACAGAAACACACAAAATTATGGATTTATCGATTTAGAACACATGCCTATCGTTGGGCTCACCCCAACCCTAGAAGAGGGAAACTAGAAACAAAACATAATAAAAGCAACTAACTTTAAATTAAAACTAAAACTTACAAAACCTTCAATCTTCGCTCTCCTCCCTAACTACTTGCGTCCGAAAACGACTTGGCTTGAATGAATGTAATCCTAGGCATAAGGCCTTTATTTATAGTAGACTCATCCTTGCTAGCCAAGGAAAGTAATTCTAATCCTAAGATAAATATAATATCTAATATCTATCTAATTAGGAAAGTAAATCTTATCTAAACTTTATCTAATTAAATTCCCTTGGGTAAATTGGAAAATACCCATAAGGAAATAAATATCTAAATATAAAAGATATGTGAAAATCTCGGATATGGAAAGTCTCAAAAGATTCGGCCCAATCCACTCTCGTCCGCGGCTTCTGGATTTTCAGTCGACGTCGACTACTTTCCACTCGAGATCGACTACTTTCCACTCGAGATCGAGGGACGTGAGGGAGAATTGAATTGAAATATATAATAAAATATAAAACCAATTGCAACCCTTAGCCTTTCAAATAAATTCAAAACTCCCCGCCGTATTAGTAGGGAATTAGGTTTGATCCTCGAGGAAGCGGGTCAGCCGGATCCTAAGATAGCCTGAATTCACGTTCTGATGTCGACCAGAAGACACTCGATCTCGAGTTGGGTACTCTAGTTGATCAGTGGCCGTCGATCTCAGGGTGTAGAAGACCTGCAAGAACAAAAACGGCAGTCGATATCGACCTATGAAGTTGATATCGAGTAGTCAGTAATAGAGATCGGCCGACTCAAAAGACTGTCAGTCGATCTGGGGCACTCGATGTCGATTTTTGGATCACGGAGACGCCTCGATACACACTGCCACGACCCCAGCCAGACCCGACTCCGAGACGCCAGAGCCCCAACTAAGAAAAGGACCGCTGAGACCAACCAAAAGGAAGCCGAGAACCGCCCAAGAACAACGCACCTAAAAACCCTTTCGGGATTTCAACAAACCCTTTTGGAATTTTGATCCAACCCTTTCGGGATTTAAATAAACCCTTTCGAAATTTCGGTCAACCCTATCGAGACTATTGTCAATCCATTTCGGAAATTTTATCAAATCTTATCGATATTTTTTCCTTTAACTTATTTTATATATGTAAAAACAATACATATACAAAATAAAAAAGGAAATACACAAAGCTTGCCATGCACCACAAAAGCAGGGGAAAATCAAACGTGGTGCCCAAGGAGTTTTGGACCAAGCCAAGCGTGTTATAATTGGACTTTTTTTTAATCCTTGTTGTGCAAGGATGTTTTTTCCTTTTTTTTTCCTTTCTTCTTCCCTACGGAGGAAAAGAAGAGCGTTCAAACACGCCAAGTCGCCAAGCACGGCAGCAAGTCAGAGGAGGAAGAAGTGGCCGACCACCGGCGGGAAGACGACAGAGAGACCACTGCAAACCAGCGCCGACGGGGCACCAGCGGGCCACCTCGAACCCAGTCGAAGCTCGACGGAGGCGAAAGCGATATCGAACACAAGGGTTAATCGACGCCGGCCTGAGAGAAAACCAGGTTCGCACATCAAGAGGAGAACCCCGGATGTGGCCGCCGCCGGCGGCAAACAAGCCTAGGAGCCACCAAGCACCAGCGGGATGAAGGAGAACCGGCCTGCAATCCACCGAAACTGGATGAGGGATGGTGGAGCGCCAGGAACACGAAGAACAGAGATTCGTCGAAGCCGACGCGAGACAGGCGGACATAGATTGTAACGGCCCGGATATAAATATCCGAGATACGTTTCGAAGGTTGGATACCTTCGTTCGGATGTTGCAATTCATGTACGGGTCGAGGTTTCAAACCTCTAAAGATCAATATTCAAAGCGGGGATTTCGAACTCCAAGCAATTGAAGTCGCGGAAATTCAATTCAAATGAAAGTAAAGCGGAAGCAAAGTTTAGATACAAGTGCCACGGCAGAGCCGGGTCAAAACCAAAACATAATGGGTGATTTCCATTTTATCAAGTTAGAATATTAGCCGGATTCTTCGGTTCGCCAAGAGATTCCCCGTCATAGAAGCAAGGATCAAACAAGAGCGGTACCTAACACTATCCACGAAGTTAGGCCCGGTAATCGCCTGTGGGTCCTCTGACCACGCTGAGGCCACATAACATGCCTATACCTAAATAAAAGATGACTAATGCAGTACAAGATTTAAACCACATAAGCATGCTTGACAGTTATAATATACGGAAAAACTGTAAAGGGCCCAAGACAATGCCAAGTGGCATATCCCTCTCCTACCTATGCACCCCTTCCCATTAGTGCAGAGACTGGCCAGTTTGGTGCTATAGCAGAGCAATTTCCTCGTGGTGGTGCACAAACCACGACATCATCATATCATATCATATCATCTCATCGCTTGCCCGATGGTGCTGGGCTATCATATCATGCTCATATCGACTTGATAGACTCAGGGCAACCCGATGGGACTGGGCTACCCTATGACCCTAGCAAAGACTCTAGGACTATCACAGATAACGTCCGTTTTGTATTCAAACACACATAGTACCCACATGCTCAGTTCAATGCAATCCTAGCATGATACTACATGGCATGCTTTAATATACAACAAAACTACACATCACATGACACATCAGACAGGAGGTCCAGGTTACTGAGTAAGTCTCGTAGGATACTTACCTGAAGATGCAAAACAGTAAGATAACACAAGCAAGGGCCCAAATGTAAGTCTAAAGCAATCCAAAAGCAATACACACCTATCATCAAGCGATTTCTATAAGCTACCGGACCAACATTCATACACACGAAACCCAATTTCTCAACACCCTCAAGACCAACCGATAGTAAAACCGTTTTCCAAAACCTTCCCGATACGATCAAATTGACCAAAATCATTCTTCCAATCAAACCCATTGATAAAATCGTACCAACCATATTTTCCAAACTCTTAAATCCCAAATTAAGTCAACTTATATTCAAAATAATGTCTCAAATCATACTTGGCCAAATTCCGACATTAAACATTTAAACCTTAAAACCAATCTCTCAAAATCACATTATAGAAATAATTCCGGCATTTTAAATTTCAAGATAAATCCATCTTCTCAAACCTTATATATAAATCAAAATCAACAATATTTAAACAAATAAAACTTGAAAACTTCCCATTTTTAAGAAACCACCTCTATAGATTTACATTAATAAAACACTTTAACTTTTCCTAAAATACATATAAGATCATATATTAATATATCCCAAATCATATTATTTCCAAATACTTTTATAATATATACTAATATTTTCGAAAGTTATAAGCACTACAATCATTATAATACACATCTATATGATAACATTTCTCAATTAATATTTCTTTTAAAACCATTTAAAATAATATATTAATATGTTCAGAATATATATATATATATATACATATCCAAAAATCAGAAATAACATATAATAATAATAATAATAATAATAATAATAATAATAATAATAATAATAATAATAATAATAATAATAATAAAACTACAAACACACAATATAACATATATATATCAAATAATACTACTTTTAAACACTTTTATAATATATAATAGTTTCAGAAATATATATATCTCACAAGATCTTAGAAATATAATGATAATAAACTAATAATAATTTAACAATTATATAATAACTATATATTATAACACAAACATATAACATAATACATAACAATAACAACAATAACCCCAACCCAACAGGCCAGCCCAACCCTTAAGCCCAATACCCGAGTCCGGATCCGAGCCCACACTGAAGCCCACCCGGTGCCCATTTTTATTAAATGAACCGGATAAGAAGAGTGAACCGGCCAAAAAGAAAAGAAAGAAAAGAAGACCAAATCGGTCCCCCCTGAACCCGTCCCTAACCTCGCTCAGATTCTCTGCTCGACAAAACGGAAATAAAGGAGAAGGAAGGGGACCTCGTCGGAGCTCCGGTCATTTTTTGACACCCAAAAGCAGAGATTTCATAGGAAAGGGAAGAAGGAAAAGGAGGAGAAGCTCACCGAATCCTCAGCTCAAAACGCTCGAGATCGCTCTGTTTGCCCCGCCAGAGTCGGAGTCGCATTGGTGGCGGCCTAGGACGGAGGTAAGGGTTAAAGCTCCAATTTTATGTTGTTGGGAGGTGATCAAATGAGTGAGATGGAGGCTCTTACCGCTCGAGATCGGATCAGAGTGGCGCAGCGAAAGCGAGGCGGCGGCTGGGCTCATCGGAGACCTCCGGGCTCCTGCCGCTGCTGCTTGTGGCGTCGAGGGGGAGTGGTGCTGGTGTCATCTGCTGCTGCTGTTCATCCAGAGAGAAGGATGAGGTGAAGGCCGCGGGTGGTGTTTTGGCTTCGGTGGAACAGGGGACCTCCCGGCTTCACGGAAACAATGGAGGAAGCTGGGCTCTCCTGGGGCGGCCACCAGAAACGAAATGGGAGGAGGAGGGAGGTGGAATGGTGGTGATTGTTGGGGGGTTTCAGAAATAGAAAAGGGGGGTGATAGGTGGCAGACGACAGAAGAGGGTGGAGGGCTGTTTGGTAGGTTTCTGAATGGGAGCAAGGTGGAGAGGAGTAGGGATTTGAATCAAATGGGGAATTTGAGAGCTGGGTTCCAATTAGAAAGAGAGAGAGGGGGACCAAAGGCCAATTGAGCTGCCCATTTTCTTGTCCTCAAGCTATTTCTACAACAGCCAAAACAAGGGAGTGGGTGTGCTGTTGCACAGCAGCAGTAGCGTGGGGAGAGAGAGAGAGAGAGAGAGAGAGAGAGAGAGAGAGAGAGAGAGAGAGAGAGAGAGAAGAAAAGGGGAATGAAAATAAAAGAAATTGGTCCACTAAAGAATTCAAATTAGCGGAATAGACTCGAAACCCGCTCGCCCGATCGAATCCCGACTAAATCAAATTTAAATCAAATTTCAATTCAATTTCAAGATAAACGGAATTAAATAAATTTCAATCAAAACTCGGAGCTTGAAGGCGGAATTAAAATCCGCTAGAATCTAAATTCTCAAAACGATGCCGGAATGACTTTAAAATCAAAACTTACGCTCGAGGACGGGTTTTCTCCCATTTTTACCGATTGAATAAAATAATAATTTAATTAATTAAAATAATCATAATATATCAAATATACTCGGTCTTTAAATAGATCTATGGGGCTGATGCTCAAATCGAACTCGAGAAGAGCCGGGGGCTTTGTCTATGGTTATACACCGGAGATGTGAGTGAAGCCGAGAACCAAAGGGGTTCAACAACTCACTTTGGACAGGAAATTGACAGGTTTGTTGCTCTTGAACAAACCTGTCAGAAGGTTTGTTGGTTTTCAAGGCCCCTAGAGGGGGGTTAAACTCTCCCGAAGGAGAAGGTTTCCTGTGGAGGCTTTGGGCTCTTCCCTCCAAATCTGGGCCGTTGATAAAAATGAGATGAATGATTATGATAAATGTTTTTTTTTTAAATTTTGGTGTAAAATAGTGTGGCGCCCACAAAAAACAACCATCACCCCATGCCAAGTGCGTGTAGTGCACTGCACTACCCTCCTTCAATTGTTGATTTATAAGTTTTTTTTAGGGGACTACTTTTTAGAACAAGTAAAAGTCTTTTTTAGAGCATGACAAAAATAACCCTACAAGTAAATTAAATTACAAACCTATCCTACCCCACCCCCCGCCCCCATCTCACGCTTTCTCTCTCATTCCCTCACGTAGGCAGAAGTGCAGAACCCATTCCCCACAACCGAAGGATCATACATTCTCCATTGATAGATCGAATTCGAAGCAATATCTAGAGGAACATGGAGAAGTGAATTTCTATACCAATCAAGTAATTACACTTTCAATTTCGGTTCATCTTTAATATCCCAATCCCTAATCTCCCCACATCTATTCACAAATCGGGTCTCTAATTAGTGCATCGTTTGGTTTTCTCAAGGCCAACACATCATTCCTTCGAATTCGAGCTCGAGTTCGGTTTTTCCTGCACCGGAGCCCTAATATCGATTCTCCAATTAGGGCTTCTTCTTCTTCTTCCCAGCAGTTGCATTTCGGTAATTCGTCCCAGTTCTGCAAGTAATTCGTGATCCGATGGCTTTTGGTCTGACCGGGTGTGATGCATTAGGGTTTGGAGAAAACATAGGGTCCGCGTTTGACCTGCTCTCCAATGAAAGTTAGTAACAATGGAGGGAGGGAAGAAGGAAGAAGACAGGTCCACGTCTTTTTTTTTAATAATTTGAAGGACTTTTAAGCCCGGTTCTTCCTAGAACTGGGCTAAAAAGTACTTTTTATCACGGTTATAAATAGAACCGGGATAAATAAACCCATTTTCCAAAAAAAAAAACAGGTCGTTGCGACCATATTGCAACTGGTCGTTGCGACCATATGTATTTTGTAAAAAAAAAATTGGTCGCAACGACCCATTGACATTTGGTCGTTGCGACCACTTGGCCATGCGCTAAACGGAAATTTGACTCTGCGCTAAACAGAAATCGTGTATATATATATAGCAAATTTTTCAAAAAAAATATCATTGTAACTTCGTAGCCAAATTTATTCGCAGCCAAACAATAGAGTTAATTAGCAAACTAGTTAGCTCATTGCAAGTTTTACTTACGGAAACTTTTCAAGTCCAAAAACATATCTGGATTCAGCGTATTCATAAATTATATCTTCAGTCATTAAAAGACAGATCATTTATTTATTGAGCCAAACTGCATAACAAGATTTACTAACTCCTAGTTACGGCTAACAGGAATGATATGCAATGGTTTAGCCTTGTGCAAAGTAATACCAAACTCTTCATCCATGTCCAAGTTCTCCGGTTCAACACCATTTTCAAGCTTCCAATCGAAGGAATGGAGCAAGGATCCCAATATCAGAGAAACATTCCTGATGGCAAGCGGGAGTCCAGGGCAGATCCTGCGGCCTCCGCCAAAGGCAGCGAACTCAAAATGCATGCCCTTGAAGTCGATCTCCGATCCCAAGAACCTCTCTGGCTCGAAAGAGGAAGGCCTCTCCCACACGCTTGGGTCCCTCCCAATGGCCCATACATTGATCAACACTTGAGAGTCCTTTGGCACCTGGAAGCCACACAGCTCGATATTCGAGCTTGCTAATCTCGGGAGCAACAGTGGCAACACAGGATGCAGCCTTAGGGTTTCCTTTACTACTGCTTGTAGATATGGAAGCCTTACGGTGTCTTCTTCCTTGAGGGGATTTCCTCTACCGACAATCTGGAGAAGCTCTTCTTGTGCTTTCTTCATTTTGTTTTGGTCGCGTAGTAGCTCCGCCATTGCCCACTCTATAGTGCCTGATGTTGTATCAGTTCCACCAATAAATAAGTCCTGAAAAACTCCACAAATATATATATTAGATCATGAATTAGAGCAGCTGATTGTTGAAAAATAAAAAAATATTGGAAAAGAAAGATTAATTTGGGATATCATACCAGTAGTGAATGTATTGTGTAGGGCATTCCAAACTCCTCCTTTTTGTCTTGGTTCATCTTGAGAAAGGCATTCAATACATCATTGCTATCGGCTGCCATTCGATCAGCACCTTTGGCAAGTCGATCGTCTATTATTCTCTGAAAAAAAAGTATGATCTTTGCATATCTCTCCTCCATTCTACGCCTAATACTTTGGAGATCTAGACCTTTCAACTGCGGAAAGTAATCCCCAATGTTAGGCTCACTTATTATGGACAATTGTTGTAAGATGTTTTCCCTGAACTCGCGGCAAAAGGCTGATGAATTTGGGTCTTCTAAATCCAAAGAGAGGATGGTGTTGGAGACTAAATTGAGGTTTGAGGAAAACACTGCCTCACTAATATTGACTGCGACGTTATCTCGACCACACCCATCGATGTATGAGATTAGCTCCTCCACCTTCTTCTGTCTAATGGGCTTGCTAGCATCCAAACCTCTATTCGAAAACAACTGCAGATTGAAAATTAATATAAATTCTGAGTAAAAATGGATTCATTTGGCATTGATATATCTAGACAACATGCATCAAGATATCAAGATCGAATAATATTTGATACTGAGATATCAAGTGATCAATCCGATATGGATATATCATACCAAGATATATATATATATATATATATCTTATATCTGGATATCAATATCAAGAGGGCCGGGTTTAAGATATGACTCACCTGGGTGCTGCAAAGTTTGCGGATGTTTCGCCATTGCGACGACTTGGGAGGGAGAAAGGCCATGGAGAAGTCACTGTGCTGACATGAATTTACAGCGTCAGGCACCCACCTGTTGCAGAAGACGAGGTCATGCTTCTGGAGAACCTGTTGAGCCACAAACGGCGACGTCCCGACAATGGTAGTAAGACTTCCGAGCTGGAGAGACATCAAGGGGCCATGGATCTTGGCAAGCTCGGCTAGGGATTTGTGCGGGGATTTGCCTAGATTATGAAGGTTGCCGATGATGGGCAACCGGAAGGGTCCCGGCGGTAAGTTTCTGCGCGTCTTGAAGAGCTTGACGAACAGCCAATACTGAAATGGTATGAGGAGGACGACGGCCAAATTGAACCAGGTATCCATATTTAACAATGCCGAGTTAATTTCTCCTCTTTTCTTCCTCACAAATTATGATTACATATATAGTAGCTTATGTAGATGTACGTATATATGTAGCCATGTAGGAGATTGAAGGTGTCTTGGTTCCTCGCAAATTATTACTTACATATAGTGAATATTTTATGCAAGCTTTTGGTTTTTGGTCCGAATATTTTAACTGCAAACGTATTTTGGGTTTCAATTAATGCGCACCACAGAAAGACCAGTTTGGATCCCTGTAATAGCAGGTTTACCCTCCCTGTTACATTTAATTATTTTAGAAATAAATTAACATTAAAAAAACTAAAAAAATATATATTTATATTATATACAGTTATATAAAGATGTTTATAAATATTATTATGAAAAATTATGGATGATTAAAAAATTAATTATTTAAAAAAATATTTTTATTTTTCTAAAACATATATATTTTCAAAATAAAAAGTTTATAAACATGTTAATATAAGTATATAGGTATTAATATAATTTTTTAATTTTTATAATGTAAATTTATACCCTAAATAATTAAGTGTAACATATAAAGTCTTATAGGGTATCCAAACTGCAGACCAAAACGTTACTGATTAAGTCACATGCATGGTTAGGCTTGTTTGTTTGAGAGTAGCTGTTTGATTGCGGCTTTTTATATTGAATCATTTTTTATTTTATATTTGTATGTTTAACAGTTCACTATCTTCCGACTTTATCAACCTCTCGAGGAGTCAGGGTTGTCTGATTCTCGAATTATTTCCTAATAATAAAAACGAATTTTCTATCATATGCCTCAAGAGCATAGAATAATAGCACTAATTTGAAAATGTTTTTTAAATTTTAATTATTTTAGCTTTTTTTTTAATCAGATTCCTAAGGTCGCTTATATTTTTGTTAGTAAATCTTTCCCAATTTAGGGTCTTATCCTATGTCATAAATGGCATAAGTTAGAAAGACCGTAATAAAAAAAAGTTCGAATGCGTGGACTTTGGATTGAAGTTAATACGACTGACAAGTTACTGATTGAGTCACGTGGAATTTTATATTCTACTCACTCCGTTCTAAAATATAAGTCTTTTACTATTCACGCACGTTTTTTATGATGATAAACACTATATAAAATATTAATTTTTTTATTAATTTTTTTAATAATCTCATACTTCTTACTAATAAGTATGAGATTATTAAAAAAATTTAAAAAAAGTACTCCCTCCGTTCGGCAAAACATGTCGTTTACTATTCACGCACGCTTTTTTAGAATGATAAAAACTATATAAAATATTTATTTTTTATAAATTTTTTTTCACAAGTTTGTACTTATTAATAATAACTACGAAATTGTTTAAAAAAATTATTAAAAAACTAGATATTTTATATAATTTTTATCTCCTAAAAAAGCGTGCGTGAATAGTAAAGTGACATGTTTTACCGAACGAAGGGAGTAAGAAGTATGAGATTATTAAAAAAAATTAAAAAAAAATTAATATTTTACATAGTTTTTTTTATCATTAAACCGCTTATATTTTAGAACGGAGGGAGTAACTGCTTACCACAATAATTGGCGATGAGGCCAGGACCACCTACTTTTCACTCCCTTCCAGAAATTTTAAAAATTTACATCCTCGATCAAAATGATTTTTATTTTATTTTCCTCGAAGCGAATTCCAACATATATTTGAATTCGATTTAAATTAAAAGATCTATTCCGCTTTCTTATACCAAGACTTGAAAATATTTTTTCGGATTTCAAGCTAAGAATGGATATCATTTGAAGAGGCTCATATATATACGGAGCATCCATCCATCACTTTATAGTTTATCCACCTAATGTTTATAAGGGATAAAAAGGATATCAACTAAAATTGTCATATTCTGGTTAAATATTAATAAAAAGTTTCTAGATTAAAATACTACAACTAAAATTCTACCCTTTACAGAATATCAGTTGAATATAATATATCTATATATAAATATGTAGAATGCCATTAGAATTTGGGTCAATTATTCTACCGTTTACATCAAATTGAATTTAATATATTTTAATATAAATATGTACCATGTTAATGATAAAATTTGAGAATAAGAAATCTATCTATAATGCTTTATAATATATATATAGAGAGTATGGATCATTTGTACTCAGCTCTTAGGATGTATCTTGTACGCAAATCTGGACCGTTGATCTAAAGAAAATAAAAGGCTAGGATGATGCCACGTCAATGGGTGGTTTTGAAAAAAAATGGAAAAGAAGCTCAAATTCAGAGATCCCGTGTGTGTAGCGCGTGTAGAAGAAATTGAATAAAACCTAGCAAATGTTGCTTCATCTTCCTGAAGCCCAAATGCTTCTTCATCGTCCATCAATCCCCGTCTAGCCATCTTTGAGACTCCTTCATCCCTGATTTCACTGTAGGTTAGTCCATCCCATCATCTCTCTCGCTCTCTATCGGCGACTCCCCGGCCTACTCCACCACCACGATTGGCCTATCCCTTGGTCTACTCCACCCGTACACCACGCTCGACAACTCTTCAATTTCAAGCTCTTCCCCTTTCTTGGCCTACTCTTCCACGTTCGGCGACCATCACGATTGGTCTACTCCCTGGTCTAATCCACCCGTACACCGGCTCGGCGACTCTTCAATTTCAAGGCGGTGACCTCGCACTCCATGGAAGTCCTCAAGGAAGAACTCGATTTCAAGGCGGCTCTTTTTTTTGGGTAGGGTAGGGTGGGGTGGGGGTGGTTTTTGTTTGTGTTAGGGGTCGACGAAATCGGATGGTTGAGTAGGGTTATCGAGATGCATAATTTGATTTATTATTCGTCTATTATTTAGACGTATGTGTCGAATTTTGGTTACCAGTGGTAATGAGTTGGTAAATTATTCGTTAAAATCATATTCATTATTCGCCAGAATATGGAGTCTTCGGTTTGGCAAACAACATAAAATAAAACATTAATCGATGAAATGTGAGACATTATTTAGTAAAATATGAAGTATTATTCGTATAAATTGTAAGTATTGTTTAGGGATTTGAAGTTTCTATTATCTGAAATTGATTGACATAAAAAAATTATTCGGTAGCATGTGACAAATTATTCAGTGAAATTGGTAAATTTTAACCTGAAGAAAATATAACATTATTCGATAGCATGTGAAATATTATTTAGTTGAATTAACAAATTTTTAAAACCAATTAACTAAAATAGCATGTGCATCATCCTCTCTTTCCAAATCATAACCGACTAAATAATCTCGGATAATTTTACCTGAATTCTTACCTAATAAAAAAAATAACCGACTAAATAAAAAAAGGTAAAGTAAAAAAAAACAATAAAAAAACACGATTTCTGTTTAGCGCAGAGTCAAATTTCCGTTTAGCGCATGGCCAAGTGGTCGCAACGACCAAATGTCAATGGGTCGTTGCGACCAATTTTTTTTTTACAAAATACATATGGTCGCAACGACCAGTTGCAATATGGTCGCAACGACCTGTTTTTTTTTTTGGAAAATGGGTTTATTTATCCCGGTTCTATTTATAACCGTGATAAAAAGTACTTTTTAGCCCAGTTTAGGTTTGTAATTTAATTTACTTGTAGGGTTATTTTTGTCATGCTCTAAAAAAGACTTTTACTTGTTCTAAAAAGTAGTCCCCCATATATATCCATTTGAGATACAAATTTTAGCTCTTTATCCATTTTCATAAGTATTTTAGGTGAGTGTCCTGAATTGACATTTTTACCCCTATTGATATAATCTGGTTTCTTCTCTTTCCCGTGCTTCTTCTTACTGGATCCACCAAGCACCTGATGTCGACAATCTCTTCCTCGACAATGGATTTCCGGTCGATGAGGACCGGTTCCATGGCGACAGAATCGAAAACGGGAGCAGGTGCGGCGGCGATGATAGGTTTCGATTTGTTAGAATTTGTTGCTTATGACCCTGTTTGCGATTTGAATCGCCGCTCCGTACCAACTCCCGATTCAAGAGGGCCAAACAGGGGAGATCTCTCGCCGGAGGGGAGGTTTGATAAGCGTGCCGGTGGCGGTGAAGCTAAGACGGAGGCCGGATAGGGTTGGGCGAAGATTGATAAAGCTGCTACTGAATATAACGGTGTAGGGGACCTTGGGGTCGGTTCAGATGGGGAGGAAGAGGTGGCGGCCGTTGCATAATCATACGAATCCGGGTTGCTTTTCAGCTTCACTGCTCCCAGTTCAGCCTCGAGAGTGAGTGCCTAATCCAAAGCCCTAATCTTTGATTCAAAATCAACCCAAAATCAACCCTTATCATCTCTCTTACGTACCAATTTGCAGTGGAAATAACACACTCGAAAGAGGAAATTAATATCAATTTGCAGAGTTCAATTTTTCATTCAATTTGCAGTGGCACCGACCGCGAATACCAATTCTTAAGGACACTTGTGCTTGCCGCCATGAGTGGTCATGTTGATGTAGCAGAGATATTACTAATTCATTAAGCACATAATTAAACACTAATTAATTAAAGTATATTATACTCGGAGCTTATGAAAACAGGTATTATTATGAAAACAGGGTAATACGATACGGGATAAATAGGAAAGTGTTATTAGTGGTGTCATCACCATAAAACGGTGTAATTATTGCTGTCACCAAAGTAAGACTCTAGGACAAGAAAAATATATAGTGTCACCGATACTGTCATCAAATTAAAACTTGGAGCTGTCATAAGAGATATTCACACCAGTAGTGTCCCGTTTATTCCCTTTTAAGTAGTGTCACAACTTGGAACATGTGGTGTACGATATGGTTTAGGGTTTAGGGCTAAGTCCTAAACCCTAAAATCAATTATTATTATATAATAAAGGAGAAGTCGCCTGAGACACATGGCGGCTTCTCCTTAATCGTAGTCGTATGAACCAATCATAAATTTTTGAATTAATCAATATATGCATAAGATAAAATTTTATTCTTACTCTATTTAATCAATATATCTATACATGCCTAAGATAAAATTTGACCCAATTTGATTAAATATGGATATATATTTTTAGAAGATAATAACTAATTTTAAAATATATGCATAAGATAAATTTTTATTCTAACTCTATTTAATCAATATATCTATATATGCATAAGATAAAATTTGACCCAATTTGATTAAGTATGGATATATTTTTGGCAAAATTACAGAAAACCACCCTTTAAATATGGGTGTTTTCACTTAACCACCCCTTAAATTCAAAATTACAGAAAACCACCCTTTAAATGATATTTGTTTACAACTCACCACCCATTCAACTATTTTCTTTAATTTATCATTAAATATATTATATTTTAATATTTTTAAACTCAAATTTGATTGTAAATATATTCATATTTTGAATTTAAGGGTTCAGCCATATTTTAGGGATTATTTATTTATTTAAAAATAATAATAAATATAACCTAGAATTATTATCTTAATTTATGGTTGAAAATGTTTATAAAATTTTAAAATATTAGGGAAATTACTCTTATTTATTTATATTTTAAATAAGAGTAATTTACATAATGTTTTAAAAATTTATAAACATTTTCAAACATAAATTAAGATAATAATTCTAGGCTTTATTGATTATTATTTTTAAAAATAAATACAATGATCCCTAAAATATAATTGGGCCCTTAAATTCAAAATTTGAATATATTTACAATCAAATTTGAGTTTAAAAATATTAAAATATAATATATTTAATGATAAAGTAACGAAAATAGTTGAATGGGTGGTGAGTTGTAAACAAATACCATTTAAAGGGTGGTTTTCTGTAATTTTGAATTTAATGGGTGGTTAAGTGCAAACACCCATATTTAAAGGGTGGTTTTCTGTAATTTTCCCTATATTTTTAGAAGATATTTCGTATTAACTAATTTTAAAGACTATTATATAAGATAAGATTTTAACTATTTTCTCTATATATGAACATATTTTTAGAAGATAATGACTTTATCAATATATTACATGGACATACTAATTAAATAATTTTATCAATAACTTCGTCAATTTGAAAATATTTTTAGAAGATAAAATGTTTTGACGAAATTGAAATAATACTTAGTATGGTCATGATAATTAAATAAATTTATCAATAACTTTATCAATATGAAGAAGATAAAAGGTTTTGGGTAAATTGAAAAAATAATGCTTAGTCGTGTAAAAGTTATCAACTTATGGAATTCAATAAGAAATAAAATTTTCCTATATATCTTGAAGGTATTGATATATTTATAAGTTGTCACCACAATTAAAACAGTTTCATAAATGTTGTCACCACAATTAAAACAATGTCATAAATGCTGTAACCGAAGAAAAAATCATAGGACAAGAGAAAGTGTTATTAGTAGTGTCATCACCATAAAAACAATGTTACCACAACTGTCACCAAAGCGAAAATACATGCGGTGACAGGTCTCCTCTAATATGTGAATGGGTAAGAGAGTCATAGACGCTGTAACCAAAATAAAAACAGGGTCATAGACATTGTAACCAAAATAAAAACAAAGTCATAGACACTGTCACCACTATAAAAACAGGGTCATAGACATTGTAACCAAAGGAAAATTCTAGGACAAGTGAAGCACAAACCCTATAGGGGCTAATGAGAAGCCAAAATACATGTGGTGACAGATCTTCTCTAATATATGAATGGGTAAGATGGTCGATCATAGACACTGTAGCCAAAATAAAAATAGGGTCATAGACACTGTCACCACTATAAAAATAGGGTCATAGACACTGTCACCACTATAAAAACAGGGTCATAGACACTATAACCAAAGGAAAACATAGGACAAGAGAAGCACAAATTAACCCTACAAGGGCTAATAAGAAGCCAAAATACATGCGGTGACAGTTCTCCTCTAATATATGAATTGGTAAGAGAGTCATAGATGCTATAATCAAAACAAAAACAGATTCATAGACATTGTAACAAAAGGAAACCCCTAGGACAAGGGAAGCACAAACCTTGTAGGGGCTAATGAGAAGCCAAAATACATGTGGTGACAGTTCTCCTTTAATATATGAATGGGTAAGAGGGTCATAGACGATGTAACCAAAATAAAAATAGGGTCATAGACACTGTCACCACTATAAAAACATGATCATAGACACTATCACCACTTATGTGCGCGCAAATAGCCATATTTTCTATGCACATATAAGTCCATTTTATCATTCATTTGCATGCATATTAGTGGGAAAACATGGGATTAGTGTAGTTTATGCATTATTGTCAAATCTATGGGTCTGCACGAGTTTCTATGTGATTTCGCAGAAAACAGGACGAAAATGGACAGATTTGAAAGAGCGGAAAAAGAACTCGAAGTCTTTTGAAGAGGTCGAAATCGACTATGAACCTCGACATCGAGTGCAGTAGAGCAGGCAGGAATCGAGCAAGAGAAGAACAAAGCATGTCGACTAGTGCCGAGATCGAGCTTATTGATAGAAGTCGAGTGTCAATCCGAGGAGAAGAAGGTGTGCTCGAGATAGAGTTAAACCGAGGTCGATATCGATGTCCTATGGTCGATATCGATGTTGCCAGCAGAGAAGTCGCACTCAGATTTTGATAGAATTCTATCCAAAGCATGCACGTCTATCCAAAAGTCGAGATCTTCTATCTAATACATCAGACTTCATCCTTTAGATGTTTTACCATGGAGTTTTCAGTTTTTACTTTATTAAGTTTTATCTTAGAGAATAAAGATAAATTACCGAATCCTTGGCTAGCAAGATTCGATATCTATATCAAGAGGCCGTCAGGGCTGAGTTTAGGGACATCAAAGCAATCAGTTTTACATTATAGAACACAGAGAATTAGGAGAGAGAGAGAGAGAAGCCGAGTGAGTTGTGTGGAAGCGAGAGCGGAGATTTGGCTTCGTTCGGTTGTAACTTTCTCTTTAGTTTAATCAAAGTATTTTCTTTTCAATGATGATGATGAGTTGCATGATGAGAAGCGAGTAGTCAACCCACTTCTAGGGTCGGGGTGAGCCCGACGATAGCAATGTAGTGTGAGTGCATCAAAGGTATGATTTTTATGCGATTCCGTCTTCTATCCTATGCATGATCTTTTGCGAAAGTTAGGGAGATTCATTATTTGCATTATTGAAGCGAAAGCCAATCATATTGTGAATTTGGATTTTTTCATGAATTGGATAGTAACTCTTAGGAATTATGCGAGAGCCTCTAATCACCTAAGTGTTGGTAACGAAAGTTATTTGACGGAAAGACATTAAATTTCATAACCTTAGCATCATACTTGCATTGTTATCGTTGTGGCGTTAATCTCCGACTTTGGAAGCTTTTAATTAATTGAATTTGATCAAAAGTTTAAGTTTTGATTTCTGACCATCTTCCCTTAAACATTCTACGCTCTTCGGACACTTTTCCGACACATAGGTTACATTATACAGTTTATGTGACAAACATTAAAATCGAATAACAAGGTCGATATCGAGCACTAACGTTGATATCGAGGTTCCACTCGACGTCGATTTGGTTTGCTTTTGTCTTCTGCATGAACCTTGCAGGAAATAGACCAGAACTAAGGTCGATATCGACCAGACACCTGGATATCGAGTGTCTCCTGAGGTGGAAAGCTTGATCGTGATTACAACAAGGGAAGCGTTGACATACCTCCTCGGGGATTCGATCCTGAATTACCCTACTAGTGCATCGAGAGGGATTCTTGTATTATTTGGTTAAACAGGGAGTTAGCATAGTTGAGATATATATTTGAATATTTGAATCCCCCTCCCCTAAACGAACAAATTGGCGCCGTTGCCGGGGAGGCAATCAATCGCCACCTAAGTTTTCTCACGATCTTTTAGAGCTTATTTTGCAGGTTTATGCGGCGTTCTGATCGCGGACCTATCCTGAAAACCATTGACGAGCCTGAACTTTTCTTCCATCTTCGCAACAAAGCTATTCAAATCATGGCGCATAACGAGACGCAGGCTGAGACCATAGAGCGGTTGAGGAAAGAGATCGAGGACCATAATGCTACAATCGCTGCTGAGAGGGCCGCCGCCGCTCCAGAGCGAGCCCGTGCTGATAGGGAGGAAGATGCGTGCAGACAAGCCCAAGAGAGGCTCAATCAATATCCACATACGGCGATGCTATACATGCATCCGCCGCTTCATGTTCTTGAATCCGCTATACTTATCCTTCCTTCCAATTATGAAATAAAAATTAACTTCCTATCTGAAATTAAAAGAAATACTTTTGAAGGAAGACCAAATGAATGCCCACTGCAACACATCTCTACTTTTATGGATTTATGTGAAACTATTGCTGATGGTGTAAATTTAGAGTATGTGATACTGAAATCTTTTCGATGGTCTTTGGCAGGGAAGACATTACAATGGCTAGAGAGTTTGGCTCCACGCTCGCTGAGGACATGGGCAGAGGTGAAGGAGGCATTCCTAAACAAAATTTTCCTCCCTCTAAGACGGCGATGTTGCGGTAAAGGATCACGGCTTTCAAACAAAAGCCAGGTGAAACATTGGCACAGTCGTGGGAGCGATTTAAGGACTTGCTGAGATCATGCCCGACGCATGGGCAACTTCCATATGTCATCCAAGAGATATTCTACAATTCCCTTAATGCGCCGAATAAGGAGAGGATCAATTCATATACCTTCTATCGGTATATTGAGCTCACACCAACGGAGGCCTGGGAGACCATTGAGAGGCTCGTGAACTTTGATAACACCTATGGGACTGTTGCGGCCTATGGTTCAACAATCAACCTTGTCAGGAATGTGGTTCAACAAGGCATAACACTACTGCCTGTCCACATATTGAGCAAGTATCTATGGCGGAAAAACATGAGGAAGCCAAGTGGACGAGAGGCTCCTATGGAGGAGGCAATCAACAATATTGGGGAGATCAACGATTCTATCAACAAAGGGATCCCCCACCATATAGAGCACCAGGGCACCCTGAGCGGGAAACAAGGATGGATGACTTGCAGATCATTCTTGATGAGATGCGGAGGAACCACACTGAGTTCAAACAAGCCAATAACTCCGTGCATACTGAGCTGCAGGGCATCAATTCTAGGCTTGGAGAGATAGACGTTTGGAAGCGCAACATGGAGACCCAAATGGGTCAATTTGCGGAAGCAATACCCAAAGCGCCAGGATCGTTGTCTGGATCAACTGTGCCCAATCAAAAGGGAAAAACTACTGGACACATAGCGGCGATGAACTTAAGGAGTGGGCGTCAATTACAAATGCCTGAGCGAAAAGCGGAGGAGAAGGCCGCAGAACAGACGTCGATATCGACCCCCCTGTCGATATCGACCAAGGTGACATCGATGTCGACCATCCTGTCGATGTTGACCCTGGTGATGAGTCACCACAGAAATCGACTCCTCCAGTCGATGTCGAACCCCATCCAGTCGATGTCGATTTAACTCCAGCCGCAGGGAATAAGAAGGTGTTGCCATTCCCAACAAAAAAAGATGATTAAGGACCCAGCGGAAAAAAAGTTCCAACGGTTCGTGAAGATGCTTCAAGGACTAAATGTCTCAATTCCATTCACAGAAGCACTTCATGAGATTCCGTCGTATGTAAGGTTCCTTAAGGACATATTGGGTAAGAAGCTATCGCTTTCTGAGATCGGAGAGGAGTGCAACAGATTGGAGCTACC
Source organism: Persicaria maculosa (assembly GCA_963922045.1). Lineage (NCBI taxonomy): Eukaryota > Viridiplantae > Streptophyta > Magnoliopsida > Caryophyllales > Polygonaceae > Persicaria > Persicaria maculosa. The sequence goes on from OY998261.1 coordinate 60,353,563, forward strand.
ACAGAAGCGGGCGGACCCAGGCAAGTTTTCTATCGCTATAGGCTTAGGTCGATATCGCTTTAATTCTTTAGTTGATTTAGGCGCTAGCGTTAGCATGATGCCACTAACCATATGGAACAAGGTAAAGATAGGTCCTCTGGAACCCGTGGATGCAAGATTATACATGGCAAATAATACGGTAGTGATTCCAACAGGATTGGTAACTGAAGTGCCTGTACAAGTACGTACGTAAATTCTTTGTCCCTGCTGATTTCTTAGTTGTTGATATAGCGGAGGACCCTGCTTGTCCAATTATTTTAGGTAGGCCATTCCTAGCAACCGTCGATGCCAACATAAGCGTGAAGAAAGGATTGCTCTCATTCACAATCAGCGATGAGGTGATACAGTATGCCTTCAACAAAACAGTAAGGAACAATGAAGGGCCAATGGAGATTAAGGCCATCATTGGTGTCTACATCGCATGTGGAGAAGCAAAGGTAAGGAGTATGACACCGGAGGAGCTTTAAAAGAGGGCCATAGAAGCCCAAGTGGAGGAGGTTGTGGCAATCCTGAACGAAGGAACCAGAAAGAACATCGACATTGACCCAGGTAAGTCGATATCGACTAACAAAGTTCAAGATTCTGTGCCAAGTCATAAGTATGGGGTCGGAGGAGGAGAAGGAACCTCGAAATCGAGCATAAAGGTCGATATCGACCATGCCCATATGACGAAATCGACTGCCATAGAAACTGAGAAAGGAGGAGGGACCTCGATTTCGATCTCTGAGGGTCGAAATCGACCTGATCATGTCGAGCAGAAAGCCTCCAAATCGACTGAACCTCCAGGAGCACAACAGAGATCGATATCGAGTACTGAAGATTGTTCGTAAGGGTCGGGATCGTGCGATTGAAATATTCAAATATAATTCACAACTATGCTAACTCCCTGTTTGAGCAAATAATACAAGAATCCCTCCCGATGTAGTGGTAGGGTAATTCAGGATCGAATCCATGAGGAGGTATGTCAGCACTTCCCTTGTTGTAATCACGATCAAGCTTTCGACCTCAGAAGACACTCGATATCGAGGTTGTCTGGTCGATATCGACCTCAGTTCTGGTCGATTTCCAGCAAAGTTCCTGCAGAAGACAAAAGCAATACAGATCGACGTCGAGTGGAGCCTCGATATCGACGTTAGTGATCGATATCGACCTTTGACAGTCGATTTCGATGTTTGTCACAGAAACTTCAATGCGTAACCTATTGTCCGAAAAGTTTCCGAATAGCGTAGAATGGAAAAGAAAGGATGATCAAAAACAAAACTTTAAACTTTTATATGAAATTCAATTAAATAAAAGCTTCCAAAGTCGGGGTTTCATGCCACAACGATAACAATGCAAATATGATGCTAAAGTTATGAAATTCAATGTCTTTCCGTCAAATAACTTTTCTTACCAACACTTAGGTGATTAGAGGTTCTCGCATAATTCCTAAGAGTTACTATCCAATTCATGAGCAATTCAAGTTCACAATATGAGTGGCTTTCGCTTCAATAATGAAAATAATGAATCTCCCTAACTTTCGCAAAGGATCATGCATAGGATAGAAGATGGAATTGCATAAAAGTCATACCTTTTTTTTTTGGTTTTGAAGGTTAATATATTGAAACTTAAACAGAATATATACAAGGTACAAAAAGAGAGGAGGCCTATGCACCCGTGGGTTTTATAGGCATGAAGACCAAAATCATGGGACTACCTAAATAGTTCCAATCCTAAAGGTGTGGTGAACTTAGAAGTTCAATGTAACTCCAGTCTCTTCAAGCCAAAGCTATCAGAATTCGGACCTACATTCTAAAGTTGTGACATCATAAATCTCCCTTCGGCTCGGCCATCAAGAGATTTATGATATCACACCCTTAGCACACCTAGATATCTAGCAATAAAACATCCATAAAACCATCCATAATGTTCAAATATAAGATGACAAAAAGAGCCATATTTCATTAGGCTCATGGGCAAAAACTTCTAATATAAGCTGAAAGTAGGCCTTCATCTTCTAATCCTTGACTGATGGAATTGGAGACAGCTGATGGTTAGGCTGTCACGTCTGACCATTTTCATCATTGACATAGATGAAATTCTCTTGTAAAGTTGCAGACGACATGAAGTGGAGCAGGAAGTCATGGTGTAGCATCCTATACACATGTAGCTTGATCAAGTGTACCATCACCTCACTGCTTTTATTTGTGTTATCAAACACCCTTTCATTCCTTGACTTCCATATGTGGTACACAGTTGCAACAAAAGCAGTTCTCCTTGCTTTAGCAAGCCATCTATTCCCTCGAGCTTCTTTCTTTAACCATTTGAGGCCACTCTTCAGGGTTCCCATTTGTCTCCAAATTCCAAGCCATCCTTTGATCTGAGACCAAATAGAGGAGGTAAAGTTACAAGCAAAAAAGATGTGCTCATGAGATTCATTAGCTTGGTTACAGAAAAGACAATTTAAATCAACTCCCTCTGGTTTGAACAGGTCTTTAGTAGCTAATCTCCTTCTTGCTGCCAACCATAAAATAAAGGAATGTTTGGGAGATATTTTCCTATCCCATACAACTGAACTCCAGGGAGAGACAGCCACCCTTCTTCTGAAAAAATCATATGCTTTATCAATTCTGAATTTCCCACCAAGACTCCAGCTTTGTATTAATTATGTGGCTTCTTCCGTAGAACCTGTGGAGGTTAGCAAAGCATCCCGTATAGATAAAAAAAAAATTAATGAGAGGTGAGTCATTTTCCTAATGGACTTGCCAAGACCAGACACTTCCCTCTTGTATGTACTGGTGGTGAATCCACCTTATCCATAGGCTATCTTTCTTCCTTAGGATGTCCCAAAGGAGTCTAGATAAGAAAGCTATGTTCCACGTCTTCAGATCCTTCAAACCTAAACCACCTTCGTCCTTTGGTAGGCAAACATCCTTCCACTTTATCCTGTGAGATTTCCATAAGAACTTTGCACATATGCTGTTAATTTTATCACATAGAGTAGAAGGGGAGGGGAGAATTGATAGCCAAAAGGCTTGAATCCCTTGAAGGACAGACCTTATAAGCTCCACTTTTCCTGCATAAGATAAACACTTAGAGTTCCAATAACTAATATTAGTCATAATTCTGTCAAGGAAGGGGAAGAACTGTGAAATTGTTAACTTCCTAGATGATATTGGTATCCCAAGGTATTTAAAATGAAAGGCACCTTGGGAGAAACCTGATCTGGTGGCCACGTATTCCCTATCCTCACTTTTGACCTGATGTGCGTGCAAATTGCCATATTTTCTATGCACATATGAATCCATTTTATTGTCTTTTGCATGCATATTAATGGGAAAACATGGGATTAGTGTAGTTTATGCTTAAATGTCAAATATATGGGTTTGCACGAGTTTCCATGTGATTTCGCAGAAAACAGGATGAAAAATGGATGAATTCGGAAGAGCGGAAAAAGAACTCGAAGTCTTCTGAAGAGGTCGAAATCGACTGGAGACCTCGACATCGAGTACATCAGAGACATAGGAATCGAGCAGAAAAGGAAACAGATCATGTCGACACAGAAGGGGTCGATATCGACGTCTGGGGGTCGATATCGATGCTACCAGATCAACCAAATTGATAGAAGTCGAGTGCCAGTTCGAGTAGGAGAAGGAGAAGCTTGAGATAAGATTTTGAAGGGGTCGATATCGATGTCTAGGGTCGATATCGACCATGCGAGCAGAGGAATCCGACTCCGATTTTCGATAGAATTCGATCCAATGCTTGCAATGTCTATCCAAAGGTCGAGATTTCCTATCATCAACACCAGATCTATCATGAGGAGGCTGATTTCACCATGAAGTTTTAGCTTTTACTTTGTTTTAGTTTATCTTAGAGAATAAAGATAAGGTTTCGAGTCCTTATCGACATCTATAAATAGAGGCCAATAGGGCTGAGTTTAGGCATCCAATAACATTCAATTTCAGATTCAATTTTACAGACAATTCAGTTGAAATAGAGAGTAGAGAGAGAGAGGAGACCGAGTGGAGTTGTAAAGCGAGAGTGGAGTGGCTTGTTCGGTTGTACTTTCTTTCGGAGTTTTAATTTAAAGTAGCTTTCTTTCAACAATAATGATGATGATGTGCATGATGAGGAGCGAGTAGTCAACCCACTTCTAGGGTCGGGGTGAGCCCGACGATAGCAATGTGAGGTAAGTGTATCAAAGGTATGACTTTTATACGATTCCGTCTTCTACCCCATGCATGATCCTTTGCGAAAGTTAGGGAGATTCATTATTTGCATTATTGAAGCGAAAGCCACTCATATTGTGAACTTGAATTGCTCATGAATTGGATAGTAACTCTTAAGAAATATGCGAAAGCCTCTAATCACCTAAGTGTTGATAACGAAAGTTATTTGACGGAAAGACATTAAAGTTCATATCTTTAGCATGAAACTTGCATTGTTATCGTTGTGGCATGAAACCCCAACTTTGGAAGCCTTTTAATTAATTGAATTCTTCATAAAAGTCTTAGTTTTGTTTCTGTTCATCTTCCTTCTCCATTCTATTTTCTTCGGATTCTTTTCCGACAAATTGGTTACGAAAACAGTTTCTGTGACAAGCATCGAAATCGACCATAAGGGTCGATATCGAGGTCTAACATCGATATCGAGGTCTAACATCGATATCGAGGTCTAACATCGATATCGAGGTCTCTGCTCAACGTCGACTTGCTGTTTTATCTTCTGCAGGAACTACGCTAGGAAATCGACCAGAACTGAGGTCGATATCGACCTGTATACTCGATATCGAGTGTCTGCTGAGGTCAAAAGCTTTGATCGTGAGTACAACAAGGGAAGCGCTGACATACCTCCTCGTGGATTCGATCCTGAATTACCATACTACTACAAGGGAGGGGATTCTTGTATTATTTGTTTGGGACAGAGAGATAGTCTAGTTGTGCTCTGTTTTATTTTAAATATTTGAATCTCCTACTACCATCCCCGTTAGAGAACATGACCCCTGCTAAATAATATGCAGATTTTGTGGGGCTTATTTCTAGTCCTGAGACAGCAGTAAAGTGTTCCAAAGCATCAAGTAGGATGGCCATAGAGCTCTTATCCACTCTAGATAAAACAATTAAGTCATCTGCATAAGCCAGGTGGGAGATTTGCAAAATATTACACTTAGGATGAAAACTGAACTATGGAAGTCTAGTTTTACATCTAAGAACTCTAGATAAGTAGTCAACAGAAAGAACAAAAATAAGAGGGGAGATAGGGTCCCCCTGCCTTAAGCCTCTCTTTCCATGAAAGAATCCCTGTAAATTCCCATTGACATTAATAGAAAAGGAGGGAGAACACACACATTCTAGTATCCAATGAATAAAAACAGAAGGGAAGTTGAGATGATGAAGCATTTGTGCTATGAACTTCCAAGATATCGTGTCATATGCTTTCCTAAGATCTAGGTTAAGGATACATCTAGGACTGATTGTTTTTCGTGCATATTTCCTGATCAGTTCTTGTAGGAGCATAATATTTTCACTCATTATCCGACCTTCAACAAAACCAGTCTGTGAGGGAGAGATAATGTCTTTGAGCACAGGTCCTAGTCTGCTAGCCAAAATTTTAGTAATGATTTTATAAGAAACATTACAACAAGATATGGGCCTAAAATCATTCACACTTCTAGCATTTGGGGATTTTGCAATAAGAGCAATAGATGTATGATTAGTTTGTTTTAGCAAGCTGCCTGTTCTGAAAAACTCCTTGATGGCCAGGGTAAGCTGTGGACCAGTGACTCCCCATGTGTCTTTGAAGAACTTGGATGTGAATCCATCAGGCCCTGGTGATTTTTCGTCCCCAATGCTCCATAAAGTGCTTTTAATTTCTTCTGCAGTGACAGGTGCTACCAGTTGCTCATGCTTATCATTGTTCAGTAAGGCACCACCATCAAAAATATATCTTCTATCCACATCCTGGGTGACCTTCTCTTCCCCCAAAAGTCCTTTATAGAAATTTTCAAATTGCTCAGCAACATCATTCAGAGATACAGTTGCAGTTCCATCTTCTTTGATCAGAGAGCTCACATGGTTACTTTTCATATTCTTTTTCATCAAACCATGAAAGTATGCAGTACACCTATCTCCCTCAAAAGTGTGTTTGACCTTAGGGCAAAAGTGTGTTTGACCTTAGCTAGCTGGGAGTTGAATTTACATTCAACTTCTTTCAACCTCGAGGCTTTCCTCCTTGCAACCTCCATTTGTTGAATCAGTTCATCAGAATCTGGGCTGTTTCTAACTCCTATAAAAGTTGCTTCATATTCTTTTTCAGCAACACTTGCCCTTTTCTTGATGTTGGAAAACTGATTTTTATTTAAAAGCAGAAGAGGTTTCTTCAAACCATGAAGCAATTTACACAGGAGGAATTGATCAGAACCTCTGTCATTATAAACCCAGTTTTCAGAAATTAGTTGCTGGAAGTTTTCTTGTTGGCTCCACATATTAAAGTATTTAAAAAGCCCTCTTTTATTCCTTTGATTTTCAAAGACTTCAACAACAACTTGTACATGGTCACAGAAGGATTTTGGGAGGAGATATGTAGCTCTGCAGTACAGTTGAAGAGAGTCCCAGTGGCCATTGATCATGACTCTATCTATCTTAGTAGATTTTCCTCCTTTGAACCAAGTGTGTTCTTGCCCTTGGCTTGTTGCATCATGTAAATCCAGTTCGGCGCTAACCTCCCATAAATATGCTATTTCATAAGCTGTAACAGTGGAGCCATTTTTCCTCTCACACATGATCTCATAACAGCATTGAAGTCACCTTGTACTAACCAAGGACCAGCTCTGCCATTAATTTCAATTCTTAGGTCATTCCATAGCCCTCTTCTCTTGACTATGGTATGTAACCCATAGACTTGAGCTATGTAAAAGGAATTCCCCGTAGCTTTACAACACCATTCACCACTAATCATCTGTTCAGTAGTTCTGAAACGTTTGAAATCGACTCTTAGAGGGTCCCATATGATCACAATTCTCCCTGCCTCACTCTGCTCAAAATTATTCATGTAGTTCCACTGACTGAAACCCTTGGTCATGATAGCATGGAGCTTATTCCCATTCAGTTTTGTTTCAAGAATTCCCATGAAGACTATATTTTTCTCTCTCAAAAATTCTCTAACAGCTCTCTACTTAGGGGTGCTTTTCAAACTCCTTAAGTTCCATGAAGCTATAATCATTTAAACCTTCTTATTAGGGTGCTAGGCCCTTTCTCTTCATAGTTTATCTTTTCTTGGTATGGTGATGGCCAGTATTTGAGTCCAAGGACCATTGATCTCTCCATGACACCCTCTTGAACTACATATGAGCCCTCTTCACTCTGTTCAGAGTCTGAGACATGCTTGCATCTGTTGACTTATGTGATCAATTTTGTTGAGTCTGCAGCTTCTTCTGATTTCTAACAAAGATTTCAGGTTATCAAGCAAAAGGAACGACGAAGAAGAAAAGAAGCTTCTGTAGAGGCAGTCGAAATCGACAAGGCCAGTCGAAATCGACCCCCCCAGGGTCAAACCACCTCCTGGAGTCGACATCGAGGACTCAGGAGCGAAAAAGAGAGGTCGATATCGACCATTATACTCGATATCGACCCCAACCTGGCAGCCCTTGTCTTCACTTTCTTCCTCGACTTCGATAGATGCAGTCGACATCGACCACTGTACCCGATATCAACCTCTGGCATTGACCCAACCTGAAATCGACCTAAATCTGCAGGTTGCGCTGTGAGTTTCTCTCTACCCTTGTTCTTCTTTTTAATACAGTGAGGACACTGTATATTTTAAGTATGGGGTGGGGGAAAAACATGTCTTATGGTCATAACTTGGCTTTCTTCTTCGCATTGCATTCATGTTTAAATTTTTGTTCTTAGTTTTACTTTTATAAAATGTCAAAAAATCAAAAAAAAAAATAGAAAAATGTCAAAAAATACAAAAAAAATGCATGTTTATTTTTAAGTTTTAAACCCTACTTAGATATCCTATGATGAAAACTCAATAGCTGACTTGATCATGTAAATCCTATGGCATATTTGGATGGTTTAGCCTAAGTCCTTAAAATTTTTATGTAGATGGTGAACTTGTGATGAAATTGAGCACATATGATCCTAGGCTAAAAAGCAAATCCAACAAAAATTGTCCTTGTGAGAATTTTGACCTATAGGGAGAACATCAAAAATCCCTCTGCTTTCTTGAGTGAATTTACTCTTCCTATGCATCTCTAAATGTTGTGATAGTTATTCAAAACCAATACATATATATATATATATATATATATATATATATATATATATATATATATATGTTTATGTTTACGAGAATTAAATGATGGAGGCATCTTTTAAGCCATTTTTATCCTCTCTTTACCTACCCTGCATTATCCCTGCTTGAAGCCGGAAAATTAGCCTGAGCCTGAAATTACAAACTCCATAAAATTATCCCTAGCTGAATTGAGCCTGACCCCTATTTGGGAATTGAGACTTAGATTGGCTGGACTAATGCCTTGTGGAAAGAAAAGTGCATATATTCAGTTTTGAGCAAGGAAATTATGGGTTGGTGCATATTTACATTTTGTCATATTTTGTAAAAGGATTTTTTGGCTCACCATATAAATGCACATATTTTTAGTATTTACTTATTATTTTCGTCAAAAAAAAAAAGAAAAAAAAGAGATGTATATACATATAGTGCATGAGCTAAAATCCTTAAGTCTTTATTCATACAAGTGTTATATTTTTGAGAGACATGTTAAGGGTTTGAAAGAAGGGTTGATAGTATGGTTTACATCTTTTAGTGCATCTTTAGAGCATATTATATAAAGATGAGTTGGGAAAGAGCATTATGGGAGATTGAGCTTGGAAAGTGCAACATTGAAGAGTTATGGTTTGGATATTGCAAGTATTGAAATTTAGGAGTCTTGATTCCCGAATTATAAAAGCACCACATAGCCAAATAATTCCATACCCTTAATTTCATACCAAGCCCGAGTCTTCTTTGAAGTCTTCCATTGAGCGAAAGTCCTCCTTATAGTTCTTATTGCATTTTCATAATTGGTTGCGAAGTGGATTGTTATAAATTGCAATGTTTATGAGATTGTATATGGAATTGAGTTGAGAGTTGATCTTCATAGCCTAAACACATGAGAGTTGAGTGCAAACACATTATCCCTGTGAGGTTGGATCAAGATTGCATATGCCTATGGATCGCCTAAATATGTGCTATGACGTTAAATTCAATTGATTTGCTTTGCTACCTCTTATGATGTCGCTTTTGACAAGGGAGAAGACTTGAAGGGTGTGTTGTAGGTGTTGGTTATTGCTTGAGGACAAGCAAGTCTAAGTATGAGGTGTTTTGATGTACATATTTATATCTTTTTTATTGCATCTTTTGACTTCATATTTTATTCGAACTCCAAAGAAAAGGTTCAAAAGAATATAAACTTGTGTAAGAATGGGCTAAAGTGCAAGAAATAGGGTCTGCACAAGTTTTGAGCTAACCATGCAGGAATTCGAGCAAAATCGGAGTCAAAACGGAGAAGCCAAGTGAAGCTGAGCAGAGGTAGAAATCGACCCTCAACATAGATATCGACCTCTGACGTCGATATCGACCCCCATATCGACCTCAACATAGACATCGAGTGGAGCTGAACAAATCGAGCAGGAACAGAGACCTCGATATCGACCCCCTGGTGTCGATATCGACCCCTTATCTCGACAGAAGATAGACTCGATTTCGAGATGCGGATTGGAACTATATCTTCAAGGAGGCACGGATTATCTTACACTTTCAAGATAGATGACAGCTGAAGACTTAGTTATCTTTTACCTTTAAGTTATTTAAATAAAAGACCTATCCTATTTGTTCGGATAGAATTCATAGTTTAGATAGAAGTTACAATCCTCGGATAGCAAGGATTAGTAGCCTATAAATAAAGCCCTAGGGGGCTGGCATTCAATCATTCAATTAATCATCAATCAAGACAATCAATAGAGTTAGAGTTAGAGAGAAGTTTTAGGGTTTGACGTTTGCGACAGTTGACGTTGAGTTGTAAAGCTTCGGAGTTTATTTTAATGCAAGTTTCTTCTTTTCAATCAACAATGAGTTCCATGATGAGAAGCGAGTAGTTCCCCAAAGCTCTTAGGGTCGGGGTGAGCCCGACGTTAGCCATGCGCGCTTGAGGTAAGTGTTAGATGTTGATATCGTTGTATCTATCTCTCCTCCTACGATTCTATGTTTAGTCCTAATCGAAAGAAAAGGGATTCATGCTAACAACTTGAGTTATAAACATAAAATAGGTAGAGAAAATTAGGTTTATTTGCAAGAGTAATCCTAGGAGTTGGTGTACGGCGAAAGCTTGTCCCTCAGGTGAAATAGCGCAATTGTCCGTCTTATTTATCTTATCGCATGCATTGGTTAACGTTGTGGTAAACCCTAATCCTAGGAGTTGTTTCTTTTACATAGTTTAATTCACATAAACCACTGTTATTTTTGTTCATCCCTTCTCATCCATTCTAAAGACTTCGGCCCTTCTTTGCCGACGGAACAACTAACGCACTGCAGGAAGACATCGATATCGACCCCAGACGTCGATATCGACCACTGAGTTCGTCGACAGTTTTCTTAGTTGACGACGATCATCACTGCGGAGGTTGCTGAACATCGATATCGACACCAAACATCGATATCGACCCTACTGTGTCGACTGGCAGTCTTCTGAGCCAGTCGATTTTATGACTGACATCGATATCGACCCTTCCAGTCGATATCGACCACTTGTTTTTATCTCTGCAGGTCTTCTGTTACAGAGAACATCGACAACCGAGGTCGACATCGAGGCACAAGGTCGAAATCGAGGCTTCTGGTCGACGTAGACTTGAGATTTCCAAAGCTACTAGGATCCCGCTGACACGCCTCCTCGTGGATCGATCCTGACTACCCTTCCACTACAACGGGAGGAAGTCTTGTAATTATTTGCATAGGCTAGGAGTCGGTTTACATATTTACATCTTTACATTTGTATTTAAGATACTCTATTTCCTCCTATTAACAAATTGACGTCGTTGCTGGGGAGGCAATCAATCGCGCCCTAGTAGTCTATCTCACTGCTCTATCTAGATTGGCTTTGCAGGTGTATGCGACGCATTGATCACCCACCTGAATTTGAAGGAGTAGACGACCCTGAGCGTTATTTCCATCTAAGGGCCCAAGCTCAAAGAATCATGGCGGACAACGCGAACCAGGCTGAACTTATTGAGCAACTAAGGAAGCAGGTTGAGGACCTAACGACTAGAGAGGCGGCACTTAAGGAGCGTGTGGATAGGGAGGAGGAAGGCCGGAGGCAAATAGAAGCCCAAATCAATGCCCTCCCTAGGAATGCCAAGCAATAGATGCACCCCGCTCTCACAGTGCCTGAATCGGCAATTCTTATCCCTGCCTCTAATTTTGAAATAAAACCTAACTTCCTAACTGAGATTAGAAGGCACCAATATGAAGGAAAACCTAACGAATGCCCTATGGCACATATTTCAACCTTCTTAGACCTTTGTGATACTATTGCTGATGGACGAAGTCTTGAATATGTCCAACTAAAAGCCTTTCGATGGTCTCTTACAGGGAAAGCATTGCAGTGGTTGGAAAGCTTAGCCCCAAGATCGCTCCACACCTGGAATGAAGTCAAGGACGCGTTCCTCAACAAGTTCTTTCCTCCTAAGACGGCGTTGATCCGATAAAAAATCACGGCTTTCAAACAAAAGCCTGGTGAGGCTCTGGCGACTGTTTGGGATAGGTTTAAGGACCTACTACGATCATGCCCGACGGATGGCCAACCACCGTATGTAATTCAGGAGATCATATACAATGCTCTTGACGCTGCCACTATGGAGAGGATCAACACCTACACCTCCTATGGCTACCTTGAACTCGCTCCACAAGAGGCTTGGGAGACCATAGAAAGGTTGGTGGAGTTCGACAATACATATGGGACTCCTGAGGCTTCTGACACACCATCATCGTCGAGGCCTGCCCCATCTATGCCCTTATATGAACCCTCCAATGTAATCGATCCGGACGTGAAGGAGCAATTCCATAGAGATCAACTTCGAAAGTTCCAAAAGCAAGTGTGGTTCCTTTCAGCGAACCAAGATTGCATTGAATGCGGATCGCAGCGGCACACCACCATCGAGTGCCGCCATGCTGAACAAGTACATCTAGCGGAGACTCACCAGGAGGCGCGCTACATGAGGGGTCCCAATCACCAATATTGGGGAGACCAAAGGTTCCATCAACCACAAAGGAACCCGGTTAACCCTAGGACCCCCCGCCTTATAGAGCTCTTGGGCACCCGGAGAGAGACAAAAAGAAGGATGATCTTCAACTTGTACTAGATGAGATAAGGCGGAACCAGGCTAAAATGATCAATCCAACAATGCTATCCATTCCCAACTCAATCACCTTACCACAAGGATTTGGGAGATGGATATTTGGAAAAAGAACGTAGAGACCCAACTGGGTCAATTGGCGGCACAAATCCCTAGACCGTCCGGAACATTCCCTGGGCAACCAACTGCAAATCCTAAGGGGCAATCCGGGATGGGCCATGTCGTAGCCATGCAATTAAGGAGTGGCAACAAAGTACAAAAGCCACGAACGGAATCGGAGAAAGCAACAGATCCAGTCGACATCGACAGACCAGTCGATGTCGAGGATGAGGTCGATATCGACCCCCAGGTCGACCCCCTGGTCGATATCGAGGCCACTGCAGAGCCATCAGAGCCACAACAGAGGTCGACATCGACCATTCCAGTTGATATCGACCAAAGCCCAGTCGACATCGATGTCCAGCAGGCCCCTCCGACCACCGTTTTGGCCCCTCCACCAAAGAAGACGTTGTCATTCCCTTCCAAAGCATTGGAGGATCCCACCAAAGGTAAGTTTAGGCGCTTCGTAAAGATTCTTCAAGGTCTTAATGTTACTATCCCTCTTACAGAAGCCCTAAGCGAGATGCCCGCCTATGTACGATTCATGAAAGACATCCTTAGCAAGAAGAGATCCATGGCAGAGATCGCAGAGGAGTGCTCAAAGATGGACTTTCCTAAGAAGAGGAGTGATCCAGGGAAGTTTGCAATCACCGTGGGACTTGGCCAACATCGCTACAAAGCATTATGTGACCTAGGGGCAAGTGTAAGTCTCATGCCTCTCTCTATTTGGCAAAAGGTGAACATTGGCGCACTTGAACCTGTGGACATGAAACTTTATATAGCTGACAACGCATTCGTCAGGCCCACAGGTATAGTTGACGATGTTCCAGTAAAGGTAGGTAAGTTCTTTGTGCCTACTGATTTCATTGTATTGGAGATGCCTGAAGATCCTGTAGTGCCTATTATCCTTGGTAGGCCTTTCTTAGCTACTGCAGATGCCAATATCAATGTACGTCGAGGGTTACTAACCTTTACTATAGGGAACGAAGTAATAGAATTCTCTTTCAACCCGACCATGAGCGAAACAAAGCAACTGGAGCAAGTAGTCCTCTCGCCGGCTAAAGAAAAGCTTAGAAAATTTTTGTTGGCGAGGACGAAAACAGCAAGCAGAGTCGACATCGACTGGAACCAGTCGATATCGACTAAAAACATCGAAATCGACCCCCCTTGGTCGAAATCGAGTATGCCAGATCATTGCCAGGAGCTTAAGTATGGGGTCACAGAGGTCGATATCGACCCCCACATATCGATATCGACCACAGCACTCGAAATCGACCCTCCTTGGTCGAAATCGACCGCCCCTCAGCCCGAAAATTTCTGTTTCGGGCCCAAACAGGTAAGCCCAGGTATGACTCCTAACCCTCCTCCGTCCATTATTGATAAATCAATTAAGCCGATTATCGATAATTCTACTAAAGAGAGGGTCAGAGCTCCATGGTTTGCCTATATTGCTAAAGTTAGGTCAAGAAAGAGAAGGAAAACACCCAAAGAAGAACCTAACATCAAAGAAGCCTTGGTCGCCGAGCTTAGCTACTACCAAAAGGACCTAGATGATCCAGGAGAAGGCTCACGCTCGAAGGGTCCCTACATAAAAGGGTCATGAAGCATTGACGGAGAAGTCGGCCTAGCGACTCAAAAATCTAGAGCGTGTACTGACGAGAGGGTTTCTCGACCAAATAAATTTATAGTCAAGACCCCCGCTATAGTATAGGGAAGTCTGGTTCGTCCTCAGGAGAGAAGTCAGCGGTTCTAGGTTTAGTTGGTTTTGGGGTTTGGGAGTAGCGGGAAAAGGTGGCAGTCGGTTGCTGTCGATATCGACTGAGACTAGTCGATGTCGAGGGATGGAGAGGGTATGGTGGTTGGTTTCGTGTGGCTGCGCAAAAGCTTTAAAATAAAAAAATAGAATAATAAAAGAGCAAACTTCCAAGGTTAGGGATCACCGCAACAATAAACATATGTGTAGACTATAAATCACATAAAGATGCATGCTTTATATCAAATAACTTTTGTTATTAACAAATAGGAATATAGTGGCTTTCGTAAATAAACCCTAATTGTTACTACCTTTTCTTAATTAGGATTAGTCGGCTCTCGCAGGCAAAACCTAATTACTATCCAAATTCATAATAAGATCGCTTTCGCGTTAATATCATAAATAAGGAATTTCCTCAACTCTTGCAAAGGATTAAGCACATAGGTAGATGATGATAAAGATATATACACTAGTACAAAAGGGGGGGTTGGAGTACGCTTTTTTTATGCATGGGAGTACGCTTCTCTTTCCGTACTTATAGCGGCCGCACTCCCAAATGAGTACGCTTCTTATTAAACTGTTCTCATAAATTTTAAGTACGGTTTTGATGGGAAAGCGTTCTTAAAATTGGCGTGTGATTTAGTACGGTTTTTAAGTACGGTTGCTCTGAAAGCGTTCTTAAAATTTTAGTACGGTTTTGACGTGAAAGCGTTATTATTAAGTGTACTTAATAATAAAAGTAAAAAGCCTGCCTTTTAATGCTTTCATATAGCTAAGACTCGAACCTGCGGCCTCTTGCACCCTCAAATCAAATCGGTCCGCTTCACACGCCTACCACTTGAGCTACGAAATTTAGTTGTCCCTTTGTATATTTACTTAATCTTATTACAAAAAAAAATCTCAAATTTTGGTTTTGGGAAGACACTTTTCTTATAAAACCGTACTCATTTTCATTTTTTTAAGATCGGTTTTAGAAAAACTGAGTTAAATATTTTTTTTACAAAAAAACGAGAATGGTTTTAAAAAAAGCGTGTTCCCAACAAGAACACTTTTTATGTAAAATCGTACTCATAATTTTTTAAAACCTTCATCAAGAACACTTTTCTTATCAAACCGTACTTAAAACAAAAAAACAAGTACGCTTGTTCAAAACCGTGTTCGTAATTGTCAAATTTAACACAGTTGTAATTTCAAGTGTACTAAATTTTCTTTTTTTTTAACCACGCTTTTCTTAATAACCGTACTAATTATTTTTAAAAGAAAAACAAGAACGGTTTTTATTAAGAACTGTACTTATATTTGGTTGTGGGAGTACACTTTTCCTATGAAACCGTACTTAAAAAAAAAACAAGAACACTTGTTAATAAGCGTACCCAATTTAGTGTACTCCGGTCCCCCTTTTTGTACTAGTGATAAATTCATGGATTTATAAATCAAACACACATATCTATGTTGGGATCACCCCAACCCTAGAAGAAGGGAAATTAGAAAGCAAACATGATGAAAGAAATTAACTTTAACATTAAACTAAATCTAAAACTTACAAAACCTTCCAAACGTTCCTCCTCTCTCTCTCCTCTCCTCTCTCCTCTCTTCCTCCTAACTATTGCGCCCAAAGACGACTTGACTTGAATCAATAAAAATCAGCCCCCTATGGCTTTATTTATAGGCTCCAATCTAGCTATTCTAGGAAAGGAGCAACTATATCTTCTATCTATCTATATAGAGATAAAACATGGAAATAAATAATTAAAGGAACTATATCTAAAGTAGATAAATCTTCTCCATCTTGATAGAACTTGATAAATGTGGAAGGAATCTTCTCTCGAAAATATCTCCATTGGACTTTGGATAGAACTTTGAGTAGAGCTCGGATATGCTCGAAATCGGCTACTGGGCACCAGTCGATATCGACCAACATAGGTCGATATTGACCTCGTCTTCTCAGCTTCAGCTCTGACACTCGATATTGTCCTCTGGAGTGAAAATCGACCAAAGTCAGGTCGATATCGACAAAGTCTGGTCGATATCGACCACCTCTTCAGTTCTCAGCATTCTCTGGTCGATTTCTGGGCTTTCTGGCCGATTTGATCCACTCGATATCGACCAAAAGTGGTCGATATCGACCGCTTTTGCAGTTTCCAGCATGCTGCTCTATTCTTGAAACGCACTTTCCCGAGTCCTCGGTCGTCGGATTGACGCATATGAGCATGCGTTGGAAAGCTCTTTCCGAGGGCTACAACTCTTATGAAGACTTCAAAGATTGATTTGGAATGATGAACGGCGAAAAGTGGGCTTTCCTCCAGTTGCACCATCCTTAGCTTCTTCATGACTTTCCTTTAAGCTCCAAAGTGCGTCCGATTTCTGTGAAATATAACAAAAACTTGTGTAGACCTCCATATATTGCAAATAAGCATAAACTACACAAATTCTATGCTATTCTAACCCAAATGTATGAAATGTTTGCAGAAATCGATATAAAAGATAGTAGAAAACATGGCAAATTAGGCTCACATCAAACACCCCATACTTAAGCTTGCTTGTCCTCAAGCAATACTTTTAATGGTCATTCAGAGGAAGAAACTAAACCCTCAACATCATAGATTCATTGTTATATGTCCCTACAATCAATTGTCATCCTCGGAAAGGTACTAATGTCAACAATATCTATGCCTGTGAATAAAAGCAACATCATACTCACAAAAGGAGGGTTATATGCATAAAACAATTTTGCGCAACATAGCATTAATAATCAAGAGGACTTTTGCGAGCTTATGGAAGAGTAGATTGGTAAAAGGCTAAGGGTGGGCTAATTTTTGGCCATGTGGTGTTAAATCCGGGGAA
The DNA here is from genome assembly GCA_963922045.1 of Persicaria maculosa. Classification (NCBI taxonomy): domain Eukaryota; kingdom Viridiplantae; phylum Streptophyta; class Magnoliopsida; order Caryophyllales; family Polygonaceae; genus Persicaria; species Persicaria maculosa. The sequence continues at coordinate 60,370,690 of OY998261.1, forward strand.
ATAAACTTTCTTTCAAAACTTCATTCCACATTCTTTCTTCATCATATTTCTCATCTTTCGCTCTTCGCTCAATGCTTTTTTCACTTTAATGCTTTTACCTCTCTAACCTTGGTACTTCCTTCTCGCGAGTCGCAAACATGGGTGTCATGAATGGTCCCGGATACTTAGTACTTCAGACTCCTCACCTTGTGTCCCATCTCGCCGAACTAACATCTCAACGAGCAGGGTCGATCTACCTTTATCTCCTGAGGTGATCAGATTTTTTCTCACTCATTAAATTTTCCATATTTCAAAATTTCTTTCATTCCTACCAACAACTTCATAATAATGCACAAACTCCATATAACAACTCCAAAGATGACTTTCATTCTCAAAATTGCCCCCGGATAAGGTATAAGGTATAAAAAATGGGCAACATGTAATGTATGTGGAGCAATAATGATATAAGGCTCATATATGGCTTGTGTAATTGCAAATATGCATAGGTAAGGCTAAGATATGAAATTGAGCACATGTATGGAAATATATAAAGTCCTCCATCATCTTATCGTGCATATGTCAAAAGCAACTTCAAATTTTACCTCTCTTTCATGGTTTTCTCTAAAAAAAATTGCACTTCATTGTGACTTCCCTTAACTAGGCAATTTCATGTTATATCTCTAATGAATCTATTTTTGCATCGTCGAGTTCAATAAAAGCTTCCATGACACTTATTCTTTATTTTCAAAAATTTTTCAATGGGGGTGATTTTTTCTAGACTTAGTCTTTTTAGACTTTGGATAATAAACTTGATAATGAACATGATGAATATAGATAGACTCGATGTATATAGATAGATATATCCAAAGTAACCATGTATGATGCAATTGGAGAAGTATGCATAACTATGCTCAAAACTTTTAAAATATGTTAAAAAATGATTAAAAATATGCAAGTAAGCTTTCCCCCCACCCCATACTTAAAGATTACAGTCTCCTCACTATATAAGAAATAGGGTTAATGAAGAAACTTACTAGACAATAGTGCAGATGCTCGAAATAGGTGCTGTAACACACTTCCAAGAGTCAAAGTCGAGTAGGCTTCTAGTTCTCCGAATTACCTAAAGTCATCAAAGGGAAAGAAAACCTTGCACGAAGTAAAGAAAATAAAAGAAAAACAAATTTATTAAAGAAGAAAAATAACAGCGGGTTGCCTCCCGTAAGCGCTAAATTTTAAGTCTCTAGCTCGACCTACTTCCCTTTTAGCCTTTGCCTGGCTCATCTTTGTCCGGAGGTATAGGTGGATCTGGTGGTTCCTCCGGTGGTGGGAAGCGTGGGATGTCATCCGGGGGCATCGTATGAAAAAGCTTGAATCTCCCCAAGTGAACGCTTCATGGCTCCACTCATTCATCTTCCCTGGCTCCAGCTATCATGCATAAAGGAAGATATAAAGAAGATATACATACCTCATTATCATATCTCTTCCGCTTCATTGGTTGATTTGGTTGTGCGTCTCCACCAAAGCAAAACGGTGGAGTGAGAAGAGATAATTCCTCCTCATCCTGTGGAGCTTCGTGCCACTTTGCTAGGACCCCATACTTGAATATGAACATCGGTTGCTCAAAATCGTCGGGGATAGCCTTTACCTTGTAAGGTAAAAGCGACCTTCAAGCACTTTGGGCAACGACATCCGACTTCTTTGTTTCTAGTTCTTCCTTTTCTCGGGATCCTTCAAATGGTTCATCAAAGATATGCAACAAAGATGTAATCGAAATTGGGGAATGACATACCTGAAATTCTGTGGGACAATCGATTTCGACTGAAGTACAGTCGATATCGAGTGTTTGGTCGATATCGAGTGAGGTGCACTCGACATCGACTAATGTCTCTGGATCAGTTCCTCCAGAATGCATATACGTCGAGTCCAGGTGGTCGATATCGACTGAAGGGTAGTCGACGTCGACTAGCTCATAGAAGGGGACATTGTCGATCCAACCTTCTTCTGATGGAGGTGGATGATAGGAAGCCTCAAGCCTACGGATCAAGTCTTTCAGCCGTGATATTTCCCTTAATCGCGCCTCCTCCTGTGCGAGCCTATTTCACCGTCTCAAATTTTTGAACCATCTTTCCCGTTCAAGATCGTATACTTCTTGCATCTTTGTACCTAATCTTTGAAATCACAATAACGAACACAAATTAGTAGCAAAAGCTCGGCACCTAGTGGGTACCGATGAGGTAGGTGGTGGTGGGGTATGTGATAGGGTAAGAAACAAGGGATGGGCTACTCCTAACCTTTAAACAAAACTAAACTACGCGCGATTGATATCTCCCCGGCAACGGCGCCAATTTGACGAGAGGGTTTCTCGACCAAATAAATTTATAGTCAAGACCCCCGCTATAGTATAGGGGAGTCAGGTTCGTCCTCAGGAGAGAAGTAAGCGGTTCTAGGTTTAGTTGGTTTTGGGGTTTGGGAGTAGCGGGAAAAGGTGGCAGTCGGTTGCTGTCGATATCGACTGAGACTAGTCGATGGAGAGGGATGGAGAGGGTATGGTGGTTGGTTTCGTGTGGCTGCGCAAAAGCTTTAAAATAAAAAAATAGAATAATAAAAGAGCAAACTTCCAAGGTTAGGGATCACCGCAACAATAAACATATGTGTAGACTATAAATCACATAAAGATGCATGCTTTATATCAAATAACTTTTGTTATTAACAAATAGGAATATAGTGGCTTTCGTAAATAAACCCTAATTGTTACTACCTTTTCTTAATTAGGATTAGTCGGCTCTCGCAGGCAAAACCTAATTACTATCCAAATTCATAATAAGATCGCTTTCGCGTTAATATCATAAATAAGGAATTTCCTCAACTCTTGCAAAGGATTAAGCACATAGGTAGATGATGATAAAGATATATACACTAGTACAAAAGGGGGGGTTGGAGTACGCTTTTTTTATGCATGGGAGTACGCTTCTCTTTCCGTACTTATAGCGGCCGCACTCCCAAATGAGTACGCTTCTTATTAAACTGTTCTCATAAATTTTAAGTACGGTTTTGATGGGAAAGCGTTCTTAAAATTGGCGTGTGATTTAGTACGGTTTTTAAGTACGGTTGCTCTGAAAGCGTTCTTAAAATTTTAGTACGGTTTTGACGTGAAAGCGTTATTATTAAGTGTACTTAATAATAAAAGTAAAAAGCCTGCCTTTTTATGCTTTCATATAGCTAAGACTCGAACCTGCGACCTCTTGCACCCTCAAATCAAATCGGTCCGCTTCACACGCCTACCACTTGAGCTACGAAATTTAGTTGTCCCTTTGTATATTTACTTAATCTTATTACAAAAAAAATCTCAAATTTTGGTTTTGGGAAAACACTTTTTGGACAATGTCAAAACTTCATTTTCAAAAATTTCGAAAGCGCGCTCTTAACACTTGGTTAAAATTTGAAGCGGTAAAAGAGGTAGCTCCAATCACTTCAGTCAGATCCCAACACTTCAAAAAAGAAGAAGAGTGAATTCACTTTATAAAATTTTCACTCACTACTTCCCTTCAACACTTTAAAAAATTTCCCCCTTAAACTCAAATTTCCCCAAACTGAAATTTGAAATCCCTAGTTACTATTCTCCATTCTTCTACACTGATTCAGTTTCTATGGTCTCTCTTCCTCGACCTTCTCTAGATTTTAGAACTCCTACCCTCAGCCATGGTGAATCCCGGCGTACCCCATGGTCTTCTTCCTCTCCCCCTCTTGATTCTTTCCCTGCCCTCAGATCTGGCGCCTCTGACTACCACGATGCCGAAGTCGGGAGCCCCACCTGCGTGATTGAGCGTGAAGACGAGATGAGCCAAGTACATCCCTTCGTAGATCTGGGTAAATCTTTTGATTTTTCTCCTCTTTGTTTAGGTTTTATGAGTATCTTCGATTTTTTTAAACCTTTGCAAAATTTTTGTCTGATGATGTTCATTAGGAGATAGCGGTTGCAATGGCGGATCTTGTGTTTGGGATGGTAGATCTAAGTAAGTATCGAAGTATTTTTTTAGATCTGGCCCTCCTCCTTCCCTTTTTTTTCATTCTGGTCATCTTTTTCTTGTCGAATGCTGTGCCTTTCCATCCTCCTTCCCTGTTTGTGAACTTGTGACTGCAGATTTGAACATGTAATTCTAGGGTTTGTTTGCTATGATTTTTCTTTTTCTAGATCTAAGGATTTAAATGTGAACCTGTGATTGCAGATTTTAACATGTAGATCTAGGGTTTGTTTGCTGCGATTTTTTTTCCTGTAGATCTAGGGTTGTAAATATGAACTTCTGATTGCAGATTTGGAGTTTCCTTGGATATTTCATACTCCTATCAATCATATATTATATTTGGAGTTGAAGGTAAGAATACACTCCTGCCTTGTAAATGATTGTTTCATAATGCTAAACTCTCACTCTCTTCTGATGTAGTGCATTCATATGATTGTTTCATGCTCTTGCAGTTGTATAGTAGTAGTAATAACCCTTTGGAGTTCATCTGAAAGCATACATAAGCAAAAGGAAGAGTCACTATTTTTGGTTAAATCCATGCCTAGCCATATATCTTTGTTGTGTTGATTGTTTACCTTCAAGATGAATGTGAATCAATCTTTGCATGATAACTTTGATAATTTTTTTAAAATGACTCAAGATTTGGAAAGATGTGATGACAAAATCAAGGATTCTCATCTTTTTGTTTTTTTTGTTGAATTCCTTACCTGCTAAGTTTAATAATTTCAAGGATGTCATTCCGTTTAGCAGTGATAATTTGACTGAGTTTGAATTCCTTACCTGCTGAGTTTGAATTCCTTACCTGTTGTTGATTCAGAAAAAGGCTCTAAAATGCAATTGTTTGCTGCTGAAAGTGAAGTATCTATCAGGCTAAAAAGTGTAGCATCTGAGGTTGCTGAGGAGCAGCAAAATAGAGTTGTTGGGGCTGATAACATGCTGGAAATAGAGGCTGTTGGGGCTGCTGTAAAACAGCACTTGGAGGTTGCCTTGAGCTAGCAAACTATAGAGGTTGTTGCTGTTGAAAACCGGTTGAGTCATGCTCCTGAAAGACAGCAATTTGGAGGTGTTGTTGCAGCTGGAAACACACCAAAAAGAGATGTTGTACGAGCTGCTGAAAGACAGCATTTTGAAGTTGTAATTGCTGCTGAGAAAATGCCATGTGTTGTTGCTGATCAAGTGCAGAAAAATAGTGTCTGTGATGTTAATGTCAATATAAATGAATAAAGAGTGCGCACAAAATGAAAAATGTATAACCGATGTGTATATCAACATAAAACATCTCTTTTTAAAAATTTAGTGATGTTAATGTCAATATTTTTATTGCCCTACACTGTTTCAAACGTCTAGAAATGCAAAATAACAATGGTTGAACATTAGGTTCATCTACCAAAACGTAATTATATCAACGTACTTAAATCGTTATCAAACATAAAAACAATGTTATAAATTATTATAGACATCGGTTAAAAACCGATGTGGTAAAGTTTGGATTTTTAACGCCACCCACTAACACGTCGAAAATATTTTTGTTTTACATCGGTTTTTAACCGACGTCTATGAACAAAATTCTAGTAGTGTTTTTGAAACTTTTAAAGATAAGATAATTCATGGCTTTATCTAACAAAGATTTCAGGTTATCAAGCAAAAGGAACGACGAAGAAGAAAAGAAGCTTCTGCAGATGCAGTCGAAATCGACAAGGCCAGTCGAAATCGACCCCCCCCAGGGTCAAGCCACCTCCTGAAGTCGACATCGAGGACTCAGGAGCGAAAAAGAGAGGTCGATATCGACCATTATACTCGATATCGACCCCAACCTGGCAGCCCTTGTCTTCACTTTCTTCCTCGACTTCGATAGATGCAGTCGACATCGACCACTGTACCCGATATCAACCTCTGGCATCGACCCAACCTGAAATCGACCTAAATCTGCAGGTTACGCTGTGAGTTTCTCTCTACCCTTGTTCTTCTTTTTAATACAGTGAGAACACTGTATATTTTAAGTATGGGTTGGGGGAAAAACATGTCTTATGGTCATAACTTGGCTTTCTTCTTCGCATTGCATTCATGTTTTTGTTCTTAGTTTTACTTTTAGAAAAATGTCAAAAAATCAAAAAAAAATACAAAAATGTCAAAAAATACAAAAAAATGCATGTTTATTTTTAAGTTTTAAACCCTACTTAGATCTCCTATGATGAAAACTCAATAGCTGACTTGATCATGTAAATCCTATGGCATATTTGGATGGTTTAGCCTAAGTCCTTAAAATTTTTATGTAGATGGTGAACTTGTGATGAAATTGAGCACATATGATCCTAGGCTAAAAAGCAAATCCAACAAAAATTGTCCTTGTGAGAATTTTGACCTATAGGGAGAACATCAAAAATCCCTCTGCTTTCTTGAGTGAATTTACTCTTCCTATGCATCTCTAAATGTTGTGATAGTTATTCAAAACCAATACATATATATGTTTATGTTTACGAGAATTAAATGATGGAGGCATCTTTTAAGCCATTTTTATCCTCTCTTTACCTACCCTGCATTATCCCTGCTTGAAGCCGGAAAATTAGCCTGAGCCTGAAATTACAAACTCCATAAAATTATCCCTAGCTGAATTGAGCATGACCCCTATTTGGGAATTGAGACTTAGAGTGGCTGGACTAATGCCTTGTGGAAAGAAAAGTGCATATATTCAGTTTTGAGCAAGGAAATTATGGGTTGCTGCATATTTACATTTTGTCATATTTTGTAAAAGGATTTTTTGGCTCACCATATAAATGCACATATTTTTAGTATTTACTTATTATTTTCGTCAAAAAAAAAGAAAAAAAAAGAGATGTATATACATATAGTGCATGAGCTGAAATCCTTAAGTCTTTATTCATACAAGTGTTATATTTTTGAGAGACATGTTAAGGGTTTGAAAGAAGGGTTGATAGTATGGTTTACATCTTTTAGTGCATCTTTAGAGCATCTTATATAAAGATGAGTTGGGAAAGAGCATTATGGGAGATTGAGCTTGGAAAGTGCAACATTGAAGAGTTATGGTTTGGATATTGCAAGTGTTGAAATTTAGGAGTCTTGATTCTCGAATTATAAAAGCACCACATAGCCAAATAATTTCATACCCTTAATTTCATACCAAGCCCCATTACAACCCCGCCGAATGGAGTCTTTTTTGAAGTCTTCCATTGAGCGAAAGTCCTCCTGATAGTTCTTATTGCATTTTCATAATTGGTTGAGAAGTGGATTGTTATAAATTGCAATGTTTATGAGATTGTATATGGAATTGAGTTGAGAGTTGATCTTCATAGCCTAAACACATGAGAGTTGAGTGCAAACACATTATCCCTGTGAGGTTGGATCAAGATTGCATATGCCTATGGATCGCCTAAATATGTGCTATGACGTTAAATTCAATTGCTTTGCTTTGCTACCTCTTATGATGTCGCTTTTGACAAGGGAGAAGACTTGAAGGGTGTGTTGTAGGTGTTGGTTATTGCTTGGTTATTGCTTGAGGACAAGAAAGTCTAAGTATGGGGTGTTTTGATGTACATATTTATATCTTTTTTATTGCATCTTTTGACTTCATATTTCATTCGATCTCCAAAGAAAAGGTTCAAAAGAATATAAACTTGTGTAAGAATGGGCTAAAGTGCAAGAAATAGGGTCTGCACAAGTTTTGAGCTAACCATGCAGGAATTCGAGCAAAATCGGAGTCAAAACGGAGAAGCCAAGTGAAGCTGAGCAGAGGTAGAAATCGACCCTCAACATAGATATCGACCTCTGACGTCGATATCGACCTCAACATAGACATCGAGTGGAACTGAACAAATCGAGCAGGAACAGAGACCTCGATATCGACCCCCTGGTGTCGATATCGACCCCTTATCTCGACAGAAGATAGACTCGATTTCGAGATGCGGATTGGAACTATATCTTCAAGGAGGCACGGATTATCTTACACTTTCAAGATAGATGACAGCTGAAGACTTAGTTATCTTTTACCTTTAAGTTATTTAAATAAAAGACCTATCCTATTTGTTCGGATAGAGTTCATAGTTTAGATAGAAGTTACAATCCTCAGATAGCAAGGATTAGTAGCCTATAAATAAAGCCCTAGGGGGCTGGCATTCAATCATTCAATTAATCATCAATCAAGACAATCAATAGAGTTAGAGTTAGAGAGAAGTTTTAGGGTTTGACGTTTGCGACAGTTGACGTTGAGTTGTAAAGCTTCGGAGTTTATTTTAATGCAAGTTTCTTCTTTTCAATCAACAATGAGTTCCATGATGAGAAGCGAGTAGTTCCCCAAAGCTCTTAGGGTCGGGGTGAGCCCGACGTTAGCCATGCGCGCTTGAGGTAAGTGTTAGATGTTGATATCGTTGTATCTATCTCTCCTCCTACGATTCTATGTTTAGTCCTAATCGAAAGAAAAGGGATTCATGCTAACAACTTGAGTTATAAACATAAAATAGGTAGAGACAATTAGGTTTATTTGCAAGAGTAATCCTAAGAGTTGGTGTACGGCGAAAGCTTGTCCCTCGGGTGAAATAGCGCAATTGTCCGTCTTATTTATCTTATCGCATGCATTGGTTAACGTTGTGGTAAACCCTAATCCTAGGAGTTGTTTCTTTTACATAGTTTAATTCACATAAACCATTGTTATTTTTGTTCATCCCTTCTCATCCATTCTAAAGACTTCAGCCCTTCTTTGCCGACGGAACAACTAACCCACTGCAGGAAGACATCGATATCGACCCCAGGCGTCGATATCGACCACTGAGTTCGTCGACAGTTTTCTGAGTCGACGACGATCATCACTACGGAGGTTGCTGAACATCGATATCGACACCAGACATCGATATTGACCCTACTGTGTCGACTGGCAGTCTTCTGAGCTAGTCGATTTCGTGACTGACATCGATATCGACCCCTTCCAGTCGATATCGACCACTTGTTTTTATCTCTGCAGGTCTTCTGTTATAGAGAACATCGACAGCCGAGGTCGACATCGAGTCACAAGGTCGAAATCGAGGCTTCTGGTCGACGCAGACTTGAGATTTTCAAAGCTACTAGGATCCCGCTGACACGCCTCCTCGTGGATCGATCCTGACTACCCTTCCACTACAACGGGAGGAAGTCTTGTAATTATTTGCATAGGCTAGGAGTCGGTTTACATATTTACATCTTTATATTTGTATTTAAGATACTCGATTTCCTCCTATTAACATCTTGTCACAAAAGGAATAATAACATCGACACGTCATCATCCAGCATGTCAAGGAGATCATTTAAAAGCATTCATACCAAGAAGAGTTGATCACACTATCATGGACCTAATCCAGGAGGAAACAACAATCATATGGGTTCATATCATGTGGTTCATGCTTCCAATCAATCATACGAGCAATGCAATAAGCCAAGTAGACATGCTATGACAATATATAACCATGATAGAAAGTAAGGCATAACACAAGGCTAAGCAATGCAACTAACCACAATCCGAGCTTAAACAATATAATCATGACGGAAGGCAAGGCATATCATGAGGCTAAGGGATGCAACCAACCACAGGTGTAATAACATGAGCAACATTTTACAAATGAGCATTCGCAAGGTACATGCAGGATGTTATAAAATCATGTCATGCAATCCAGAGGGAGTCACCATTATAACCAGACAGAGATCCCTAAGGGCAACCCTTGACTTTTCCCAACCGGCTCATCACCCACCTTTCCCGTGGAACTCGGATACGAATTTTCATGGCAAGAAGACACTGATGGGTCGCCATAAGAATCAAGAAAGACACCCTCAGAAACACCTAACTTTTGACTCAAGGGAACATCAAGAACCACCTTCCAATACTCACTCAGACAACCTTCACATCCATATATGATTCCTGAAACAATATGTTCACCAACCCGATTTCCCGTGGAGGAGACCGACATTCGAAGGGAGGACTCGATTGAACTGTCAAAAGGATTCATAAGGAAAGGGGCGGTTCCACAAAAGCTGAGCTTAACCATATAAGAAGAAGAAGGGTACTCCCGCTATCCCGTTCGCACAAATCGTTCAATATTCATTAAATAGTTAGGACATACCAATCAATCTTTAGCATATCAAGCACTCAACATAGAATCAGTCAACGGCAATTATAACAATCTCCTTGGAATCTTCCGGACCCAGCTGTAAAGAAGAAGCTAGTATTCGCCTACCCATTCCCAACTACATCCAAAAGGGATGGCCTAACGCCTTTTCTACCCACTCGATCCCTTTTTAGTTGGTTCTCCTCTTTTATCATAAGCCGAGTTTATATTTAGTCCAATTGAGTTAGACATATTAAGTTCATTTTGCCCCTTTAAGATACTTTAAAATCTTTTGAAATTCATGGGCGGTTTTCCAAAACATACACCCGACCCTTGCGTACCCGAATTGCACAACCTGGCTCTGATACCAACTTTGTAACGGCCCGGATATAAATATCCGAGATACGTTTCGAAGGTTGGATACCTTCGTTCGGATGTTGCAATTCAGGTACGGGTCGAGGTTTCAAACCCCTAATGGTCAATCAGTATTCAAAGCGGGGATTGCGAACCCCAATCTATCGAAGTTACAGAAATTCAATTTAAATGAAAGTAAGGCGGAAGTAAGGGTTAGATACAAATGCCACGGCAGAGCCGGGTCAAAACCATAGTATAAATTATAAGGTAGTATAGCCAAATCAGCGGGGTTAGACAGATTCTTTAAAATTGCCCGGGGGATTTTCCCACGCCATAGAGACAGGGAGCAATCATACCTAAAAACAATTGGTGCGAGCGGGATCAGACCGAGGCCCCAACACACCCTGTCCCGCAAGCGAACATACACATACGCTAATAATAAAGATGATGCAGATGCGGAAATTAAATCACACTAACATGATCCTAATTTACAATATGCGAGAAAGAACTGTAAAGGCGCCCAAAGAATGCAAAGTGGCATATCCCTCTCCTACCTCTGCACCCCTTCCCGTTAGTGCAGAGACTGGCCAATTTGGTGCTATAGCATAGCAATATCCTCGTGGTGGTGCACTCACCACGGCATCATCATATCATATCATATCATCTCATATCTTGCCCGATGGTGCTGGGCTATCATATCATGCTCATATCGACTCGATAGACTCAGGGCACCCGATGGGGCTGGGCTACCCTATGACCCTAACAGAGACTCTAGGACTATCACATATAACGGCCGTTCTGTTACATACGCATAAAGAAATAGAATGCTCAATCACAAGTGCAATCCTAGAATGATACTACATGGCATGCTTTAATGCTTATGCAACACCTAGTATGTCATATATTCACAAGCAGGTAATCTCTTTCGAATCTGAGTAAGCCCATAAAGGAACTTACCTGAATAAGCCGAACACTAGATAACAAGGCAGAAGCAGAATCCAAGCAATGAATCACCAATAGCAAGCAATGTCCAACATATCACAATCACCTAATAACATACAAATATGCATAAGTCTATCTACTTCACACAAGGCGCCCCTAACTATCATACATATCTTCACATATCTCGTTTCAAATTATTCCATCTAATCTCATCACAATCCATATCTCATTTCATGTTCATCTCATCTCATCATCTCATTTTCAAAACAATCTCTCAAAGAACTCCACTTAGAAAATCAAACAATTCTTTTAAAATCGCTTATCCAAATCCCGACATCAAACATTTAAGCCTTAAAACCAATTTCCCAAAATCACATTATAGAAATCATTCCGACATGTTTCTTATTTCAAAACATTAAATAAATTCCAATATCAAACCATCAAAATAATCCCATGTTCACAAATCATGTTTATAAGTCAAAACCAACAATTCACTTTAAAATTCCTAACTCATATATTTAAATCCTCATAAAATGCATCATAAATAAATAATCCAATTAATACTATTTTAAAACAAATAAACTATATATAACGATTAATTTCCAGAATTTATAATTATAACCACATCCCAAAATAATAATAATATTCCAATAATTTAACACTTACTATCCATAAAATCTCAAAAAAATAACCATAAATATATTTATAACCCAATATCAATTAATATTACTTTTAAAACCTTTTTAAAACATACATATATATAAGATTTTCAGAACAAATAAAGATATACATTTATTTTCCTAAAAATCAGAAATAACAACAAAATATAACATATATATATAATTAACATAACATATAATATAATTTAACACATAACATATAACCACAAAATATAACACAATTTAAACAACCCATTAGGTCATAGAAAGAAGCCCAGACCCGGCCAAACCCAAAAACCCAGAGGCCCACTCCCTTACCCGAATTTCCAAGCCCAACCCGAGCCCATACCCGGATACCCATTCAGCCATTTAAGTGAACCGACGGAAAAAAGGCAAACCGGCCAAAGATAAAAGAAAAGGGTGAACCGGACCACTGGTTAAAACAAAACCCTCCCCAAGCCGAACCCGTCTTCAACCTGGGAGTAACAGAGAACGAAAGGAAGGAGGAAAAAACAGACCTCGTCGGAGCTCCATTCCCATCCCGACTCAAACCCAGGCGACCGGAAAGTTTCCCCAACCAAGACCCGCCCAACAAGAGAGAAACGACGCAAGGGAGGAAGGAGGGAGAGAAGGATTACCGTTTGCGCGATTCTCCGATGTCGGGGCTCCGATGGCCTGCTCCGACTGCGGTGGCAATGGAGGAGAGGCTACTTGGGCCTAGGAAGAGGGAGGGTGGAGTAAAGAACTTGATTGAAAGAGATTGGAACCGAAAACGAACGGAATTCAAAACCGACCTTAACGGAAACAGGGGTGGAGGTGGTCGGCTTTGGCTCCGGGTGCTCCTGGCTCGGCTTTGTCTCGGGCGTGCTCGGAGCTGCGCTCCTGCTGCTCGACGTTTCAACAAGGAACAGGGATGGAGTTGTGGCCGACGAAACATGAGCAAAGGCGGGGATGTGGTGGCTTCGCTAGTGAGGCCTTCCGAGAATGAAACAGAGGGAGAGGGGAGGAATGGGGAGAGGTTGTGTTCAGACGTGTGAAGGGAGGAAGAGGATGCAGCTGGTCCAACAAGAGGCAGAGGTGCGACGGGGGCTGAATTCAATTGCAAGGGGAAATCTGCCACTGAATCAATGAAAAAGGGGAGTGGGGACCAAAATTAAATTGGTATGGTGGTGGGGATTTGAAGAAGGAAATGAGGAAGGTGCAGTGTGTGGGAGCTGCTGCTACCTGACAAGGAAAAGGGGAGAAAGGTTGTGTACAGGAGGGAAGAAGACAAAGAAGAGGGAGGGACCAGTTTCTTGCCAGAGAACCGAGAGAGAGAGAGAGAGAGAGAGAGAGAGAGAGAGAGAATAAAGAAAAAAAAAGAAAAAAGAAAAGAAAGTAGGAATAAAGGTGGTCCCTATATATCAATTTGAATTCCCGACGTTCGAACCCAATTCCGCTCACTAAAACAAAACCCGACACTCGACAATTTGAATCGAATTATTAAATCATCTCGGAACTTAAATTAATTTTATTAATACCCGGAACTCGAAAGCGAAAATCAAATCCCGTCAAAAATCCAAAATTTAACTGATGCCGAAAGGATTTTAAAATTGAACTCGTACTCGAGGACGACTTTTTCTCCGCTTTTACAATCGAATAAAATAGGAACGTATTTAAATAAAATATTCATAATATAATATATAATATATACCCGGTCTTTACATTAGTTTTCCCTTTTGTTAATTAAAATTCATATTTTATTCTCTTATCACCACCCATCTCTCTTCCATCTCTTTTGTTAGTTTCAACCCGACAAAGCAACTAAATAAGAAACGCTGACTCTCTCCTGTGGACGATCCTGACTCCTTATGCTATAGCGGGGTGTTGACTACAAATTTATTTGGTCGAGAAACCCTCTCAATAAATCGGCGCCTTGCCGGGGAGATTTCAATCGCGCCTTATTTAGTTGTTTTTAGGGTGTGGGAATAGTCCATCCCTTTTCTTTTATAGATATTATTTCTTGTTGATATTCCATTTTCTTTTCTTTTTTTTCTAGTTAGTTTCTTTTATTATTCCGAAAAAAAAAATTTAACACTTCCCACCACTCGCCTCATCGGTATCGACTTGGTGATGAGCTCTTGCTATTTGATTTATGCGCCTGTTTGAGTTTTCAAGATTAGGTATAAGATGCAGTACGCATATGATTATTTTGAAACAATGGCCGAAGAGGAAAGACGACAAGCAAGGAAAAAGGAGTTTGCGAGCTATCTAGTCGAGGTTAATGAGGATGATGAAGATTTTATTGATTTTGATACTTGGAAAGCAAAGAAGTCCGCCGAGGATTCAACCAAAGACCAAGAGCCATATGGGTCCTATCAACCAGAGGAGGGGCATTATGCTCAATACGATTACAGGTACCCTTATTGGCCTCGTCAGCCATCTTGGGGAAACATGTATAAACCATCACTGGAGGTCCACGCTAAAGAGTGTAGGCAAACCATAGATGATGAAACCAACAAGCAAATGAGGGCTGAGATGGCGGAATTACGACGCCAGATAGAAGCTAAAGCCGCTGAAGTACGACGACTAAGGGGGTACAACACAATCATACTTGAACAACTAGACGCATGGAATAAGTTGCAGGACTTGTCAGAATCACCTTCAGAAGACGTAGCCCCCCAACCGATAGAGACGGCATATCTGCATGAGGTTGGTTCATATGATAACATTATCTTTTGCGAGCTTGTAGGTGAAGAAGAGCCTGAGGAGGAGTTGGTACCTATCCCGACCAAGTCCACATACACATGTGTTGACTCGACCCAGGCTCCTGACGGTCCAATATCGCGTCGAATGGAGGAAGAAAAAGCTGCAGAAGCCTCGACGTCGACCCCTACCCCCTCGGCGCCGACCCTCCTGGACAAAGCAAAGTTTCTGAAGAATGTTGAAAATGCTACAGATACCTCGGCGTCGACGCTCCCTACCTCGGTGTCGACCCTCCTGGGCAAAGAAAAGTCACTGCAGAAAGTTGGGAAAGCTACAGATGCCTCGGCGCCGACCCCCTGCACCTCGATTTCGACCCCCCCCCCCCTCCTGAAGGGCAAATTGAAGGGCAACTTTTTGAGGTGGACGAGCCTATTTTTAGTGCCATTTTTACTCTGATCCCAACGCCGCTGCCCTTGTTTCTAGAGAAGCCATGTGAGAAACCCCAAGAAGAAGAAAAAGAGATAAAAAGTTGTTGTTCGATGCACTACACTACTACCTTTGCCATTCACGGCGAAGGCAATTCCCGACGATCTCGAACAACCGCCTTTCGCATTCAAGTATGGGGTACTCGCGAAGTGGCATGTTGAAGATGAGGCAGAAGAAGAAGAAGTGGAGGAATCTCTTCCCCCTCCACCATTGTACACCAAACTCAACAATGAAGCACATCTATTTGTGTATGATGGTGGGGTAACAAATCAAAGCCATACCATGAAGAGGAAGAGAGGCACAAATGAGGAACACACGTTTGCTAAGTGCTTTCCAAGACGGTTGCTAGCTAGAGCTAAGAGAGATGAATGGGTGGAATGTTGGAGTGTCCACTCGGGAAGGTTCAAGCTCATTCATAAGGAAAGGAAGAGAGGCATAAAAAGGTACAAGGAGCAAGAGCCATATCACTTGACAATCTATCCCGATGTACCATCGGAGGATGTTCTCCCACAGTCTCCACTAGCGGAACCACCGGATCCACCACCTCCTCCTGACCCGGATTGAAGAAAAAAAGGGAGGTAGGTCAAGCTAGAGACTTTAAACCTAGCGCTTACGGGAGGCAGCCCGCTTTCTTGCTTTCTTTTCTTGCTTTTTGCTTTTGATTTTTAGTTAGGAGTTAGATAGCCCAAGACCTACTGTTTTTGTTGAGAGAATAGGTCCCAAATATCAACCATGGTGCTCAGGATCGAGAAGAAACGGGCTACGAAGGAAGTAGATGTGCTGAGAGGTATCGGCGTCGACCCAGTCCCTGTCGACGTCGACACCTGTGCAGATTTTTTAACTTCTCCAAATTGCTCCATTTTTGCATCATTGTCCATGTGAGTTTCTTTTTCCCTTTCCCTTGTTTTATTTTATTCAGTGAGGACACTGAAATTTTAAGTATGGGGTGGGGGAGATTCGAAATTCGCATGACCGAGCTTTGCATATTTTTGTATTTTGTCTTTATTTGTTTTGCTTATTTGGGTCTTTTGTCTTGTATTTAGAGTCTATAAAAAACTGAAAAATCCAAAAAAAAATTAGAAAATGTCAAAAAACACAAAAATATATGTTTAATTCGCTATATTTGTTTTAGTTTGTCTTAGTTTGAGTTTTTATTTCTTATTTTTAGTTTAGTTTAAGAACACCTAACTTAGACGTCCAATGATGAAATCTAATAATTGAGCTTGATCATGTAATATCCTAAGGTATAGTTTGGATGTTTTAGCCTAAGTCGCACAAAATGTTTTTTTTATGTGAAATTTGACTTGCAAATGAAATTGAGCATATATGACTTTAGGATTTAGGCGATTGGAATCCAACATGTCCTAGTGAGTTACTTGGCCTATGGGGAATTGTGCTTTATATATTTTTCCCTTTTTTTTTATGTGTATATTACTCTCCTTATGCATTACCACTTGATATTGCGGTGTATATCTAAGTCTTGAAACCAATATGAGATAGCTAGTCATTGCATAATTTGATCAAATGATAGAGGCACTCTTTATTAGCCATTTTTATCCTCTTTTACCTATCTTATATATGTTTCCTTTGCTTGTAACCACTTTGAGCCTTATAGCCTATTTTTGTAGCTCCACAAAAGTTATCCTAGCCAATGATTAGCCTTACCTCCTTATCCGGGAATTAGGACTTAGTGATTGGTAGAGATTGATGTTTGAGGAGTAGAGACCTATGATTTGGTTTAAGTGTGGGATACATTTTTGGGTGGGTATTCTATTCTTGCCACTTGATCTATTGTAAAAGGTATTTTTGGCTCTTATATTTAAATAAATGCACATGAGATTATGAAAAAGAGAGTTCGAAAAAGAAAAAAAAATATAAACGAAAAAAAAAAAAGAAAAAAAAACGAAAGAAAAAAAAACAGAGAAAAAAAAAAGAAAAAAAAAAGAAAAAAAATTATTAGAATAAATGAGAAGTTGTGCATGAGCCAAATTTATCCTTATTTATTTTATGTGAGATATATTGGATATTTTGGGGTTCTTGAAGAGGTGTGCCATATTAGATGAGTTTGGAAGTGTTTATAATTGATGAAGTTTTGTTGGTTGAGTTGAGTTGGAAATTTAGGAGTCTTTGGTTCCCGGATTTTTAGCACCACATAGCCTAAATGATTCCTACCTTTATTTTCTTCCCAAGCCAAGTTACAACCCGGCCGAATGAGTCCTTCTTTGAAGGCTATTGAGCCAAAGTCCTCTTGATGGTTAATGCATGTTTTGACATCTCGGTGAATCGATTGGTGATATTAATTGCAATTTCTATGTAGCTTAATGTCATAAAGAATTGAGTTGAGAGATATACTTCAAGCCTAAACACATTTGAAAGGAAGTGAAAACACAATATTTCCCTTGAGTGGTTGGATTCTAATTGCTTTGCCTAAGGTTATCTAAATATATGTGATGATGGTTCAATGTTTGTTCTTATTTGCACTATGCTTA
This sequence comes from Persicaria maculosa, assembly GCA_963922045.1. NCBI lineage: Eukaryota > Viridiplantae > Streptophyta > Magnoliopsida > Caryophyllales > Polygonaceae > Persicaria > Persicaria maculosa. The sequence goes on from OY998261.1 coordinate 60,388,392, forward strand.
ATTGATGTTGCTTTTGACAAAGGCGAAGACTTGAAGGCATGTTAAGGGTTTTGGTCATAGTTTGGTTATTGCTTGAGGACAAGCAAGTCTAAGTATGGGGTGTTTTGATGTCCGCGTTTTTAGTCATATTTTGCATCATGTTTTCATCTCATTTAAGTCATTTTATTTGCTTCTGTGTTGGGAAAGTGTGTCATTTGTGTTAGTTTTCGTATTATTCAAGATATGGAGTCTACACAAGCTTTGGTGGTGTTTTAGTAGGTTTTGAAGCTGATTTGAAGGAGTTTGGACGCACTTTAGAGCTTAATGAAAAATCATGAAGGCAATGGAAATGCCAAGCAAAAGCAAAAAAAAAGTGGTGCAGCTGGAGAAAAGCCTTATTTTCGCCATCCATCACTTCGATTCAAGTTCTGGAGTCTTCATGAGAGTTGTAGTCCTTGAAAAGAGCTTTCCAACGCATATTTATATACGTCAATCGGATAAACGAGAACTCGGAAAAGTGCGTTTGAAGTCAGAGTCGAAAAGCTGGAGAAAAACAGAGGCTACTGCATTCAAACAGACCCTCGGCGCCGACACCTTGACCCTCGGCGCCGAAGTACCTGCGCACCAGGAGAAGTTTATGCGGGCTGATTTTATTACTTAATGGGCTTTTTAATTAGGATTTTCATCTGAATCTCTTTTAGGATCTTTTAGTTAGATAGACTTGGGATAGTTTATCCTTCCTTAGATGGATTTTATTATTTTCCTAAGATAAAATCTCTTTTCCTTGGGGATTAAGTCTTAATTTTTATCTTTTAAATAAAGGCTATTAGGGGCTGATTTGGGGGAGGACGACATACAGTGCAAGGCTGCGCGCAGCAGTTGTAGGACGAGTTTTAGGGTTTTTGTTTGGCGTTTGGGCAAAAGCTTGGGCGTTTATTGTTGCGATTGAACGCTTATTTCCAGGTTTTATATTATTTCAAGTTTGGTTTATGTTTTCTTCTCTTAAATTCATGTTTTCCATTGTCATGTTTGAGTAGTTATCTTCCTTCTAGGGTTGGGGTGTACCCAACAATAGGCACGTGTGTGGTGGATGAATCTATAATTGTGTGATGTTTTTATTGTCTTCTACCTATGTGCTTAACCTTTGATGAAAGTTTAAGGAATTCATAGTTGCAATTGAACTTGAAAGAGGAAATTGTTAAATTGATAGTAATTAGGGTTTTCTAATGAAAGTTAAAAGATCCTAATTAAGAGAAGGTAGAAACAAGTAGGTCTTTTATGCGAAAGTGAATGGATTTACTTGTTGATTGATGAAACTCAATTGTTTGATGATAAAAGCATGACCTTTTATGTGATTCATTGATTTTCCCATGTGTTTGTTGTTGTGGCGATCCTTTGCTTTGGAAGTTTTCCCTTTTATTAATTAAAATTCATATTTTATTCTCTTATCACTACCCATCTATCTTCCATCTCTTTTGTTAGTTTCAACCCGACAAAGCAACTAAATAAGAAACGCTGACTCTCTCCTGTGGACGATCCTGACTCCCTATGCTATAGCGGGGTCTTGACTACAAATTTATTTGGTCGAGAAACCCTCTCATCAGTAACCACTATAAAAACAGGGTCTTAGACACTATAACCAATGGAAACCCCTAGAACAAGGGAAGCACAAACCCTAAGGGGCTAACGAGAAGCCAAAATACATGTTGGTGACAGTTCTCCTCCAATATATAAATGGGTAAGAGGGTTATAGAAGCTGTAACCAAAATAAAAATAGGGTCATAGACACTGTAACCAAAGGAAATCCCTAGGACAAAGAAGCACAAACCCTATAGGGGCTAATGAGAAGCCAAAATACATGTTGGTGACAGTTCTCCTTTAATATATGAATGAGTAAGATGGTCATAGACGTTGTAACCAAAATAAAAACAAGGTCATAGACACTGCAACCAAAATAAAAACAGGGTAATAGACACTGTCACCGCTATAAAAACAGCACTATATGAATGGGTAAGATGGTCATAGACGTTGTAACCAAAATAAAGGCATTGAGCACTAACAAAGCACCAATTAATAGGGTCATAGACGCTTTAACCAAAATAAGAACATGGTCATAGACCTTGTCACCACTATAAAAACAGTGACAAAAACATTGTAACCACTATAAAAATAGGGTCATACACACTTGTCACCAAAGGAAAACCCTATGATTAGGGAAACACAAACTCTAAAAGGACTAATGAGAAGTCAAAAGAACATGCGTTGTACAGTACATCGTTAGGAGGTGATTGCTGTCACCAAATTAAAGGAACACCTAGGACTAGGGAATCAAAAACCCTATAGGGGCTAATGAGAAACCAAAAGATATGAGATGGATAGTTCTCCTTCAATATATGAATGGGTAAGAGAGTCATAGAAGATGTTACCACTATTAAAAAAGGGTCATATATACTGTCACCACTATGAAAAAGGGGGTGTAGACATTGTAATCAAAGGAAAGCCTTATAGACACTGTAACCAAATAAAAATAGGATCATAGACACTGTCACCACTATAAAAAAACATGGTCATAGACACTGTAACCAAAGTATTGTCATCATCAGTGTATCAAATGAAAGAATGGACAAGTATTATTCGTGGTGTCACCGAGTTTAAAACAGTGTAATAACTTATGTCACCAAGAAAAATCTAGTACAAAAGAATCACAATCAAATAAACTCAATAAAACACATGTCACCAATATAAAATATAAAAGTATAGTTGCGTATATAAAGATATATCTCAATCAAATGAACTCAAGAGGCCAAACTGATGTTTGCAACTTGCAAGTTGAAACCGGATGTTGAAATTAGCAAATGATTTGATAGGAGAGATAAATTAAACTCACCAAACTAAAAAGGTTGTTTTTTACACCCACAAAATTTACTATTTACACCCAAAATTCAAGTTTTTGTTTTTTTTTTAAATAAACCCTACGCCTCTTGAGTCATAGATTTGTGACTCAAGAGGCGCAGCTATTTTTTTCTATATATATACCCTGCCCCTCTTGAGTCACACGTCTATGACTCAAGAGGCGTAGGGTTTATTTAAAAAAAAAAAGAAAAACTTGGATTTTGGGTGTAAATAGTAAATTTTGTGGGTGTAAAAAACAACACCCAAACTAAAATACCAAGTCTTGAAATTAGCAAATGATTTGATAGGAAAGAGAAATTAAACTCAACAAACTAAAAGTATGAAATAAATCATACGGAGTATACTGTAACTAATAGCAAATGATTTGACCAAAAAAACTCATAGCTTTCTTTTTTTTTTTTTTTTTTTTGGTCGAATTCTCATAGCTTTCTATAGCAAAGCTTTCTACATTTTTTAAAAGACTTCTCTTACAGCAACTGCCTTGGCCTTAAGCTTTCTACAGCAACTGCCTTGGTCTTAAGCTTCTCTTTTTAAGAAACTTCAATAATTAACCAAAGCTTTCTACGGCAATAGTTTCCCCCCGTTTGGGTTGAAAGTTCATGGGCAATTTCAGATCTAGATCAGCAGGGGATCGATTGAGAAAGGCCACAACTCAAACACGAACAAAAGGAGCACCATCGAAATCAGACCCTTCGGGGTCGCTGCTAGCAACAGAAGAGGGAGGAGGAGCTCCGAGGTTGCCGCTCTGGGCAAGGGAGTACATTCAATGGCGGAGAAGAGGTTAGTGGCGGCGAAGAAGAGCCAAACAGAGATGAGAGCGGTGACAGAGCCGAGGAAGCCGACGACGAAGCGAATGAAGCTTGCGGGGAGGATGACGGAGGAGAAGAGGGAGAGGGAGGCCGCCCACCTCCATGAGTCTGATATAACGGGGAAAGCAAAGAGAGATGGAGGTCAGACGAAAAGGGTAAACTTGGTATTAGGCAAGGGCAAAATGGAGATTATGGAAAAATTCTGGACATTTTCTAGCAAAGCCAAACCCCTGGGACAATTTCTAAATGGGCTATTGTAAAAGGCCTTTAGCCAAATATATTCTTTTAATTAACGGAGGGAGTATTGGTTTTTTTTTAAGAGAAAATTTATGCAGGCATAAATTTTGGCTCAAATTAGTGGAGTGTCCCATGTTTGGGACAATTTAGCATAATGTCCATCTTAATTTTTTAAAAGAAAAAAACCTAACAAGTCTGATCCCCAAATTCCTTCATTCCAGACGAACATCAATCCATTAATGGATTTCTCCATTAATCGTCAATTGAGGCGTTAATCCAATATACGCCTTTGTTTACCTGCGATCTGCATTCGAGAGATGTGAGCGAGAGATCTCTCTGAGTGAGCGATCTGAGGAGGAGAGGTGAGCGAGCGAGAGAGATCTGAGGAGGAGACCGAAGATCTGAGCGAGAAAGGAGATTCGCTCGGCCGGTCCATTGGGCTGGTCAAAAAGCTCAAAGGAACAGGGCACCACTTTTTGTAAGGGCCCCATATTTTTGTTATAGTACTGGGTATATATTTTTTTTTAAATTGGAGCAGGGAAAAGCGAAAAAAAAACCCTAATTAATGGCGGCTCTTCTTCTTCCAGGAAACTCACGCCTAATTGCAACGCTTCGCTTTCTTCGTCAAAATCACGCTTCACCCTTATCAAAAACTCAAATCTCTCAGTCCTCTCAGTATACACTTATTTGACACAATCACACCACCGACTTGGCTCATCCCTCCATGCTATTGTTTCTCCTTGCCACCTCCTTGCCACCTTTGCCGGTGTCGCAGACTCGCCGGTGTCGCAGACTCGCCGTCGCCGGTGTCATAGCCTCTCCGGTGTCGTAGACTCCCTCCTTGGCCTCCCCTACGCCTTCGACTGCCTCCGCATCTCCATCATCGTTATTTTTGAATTTCGATCTCCGATTTTCAATTTGGGACTTTCATCTCCGATCTCCGATTTTCAATTTGGGACTTTCATCTCCGATCTCCGGTGTCGCAGTCCCGAATCACACCTTCATCTCATGTTTTGCTAAGTTGCTAATGTGAGTTTGCAATTTGGGACTTACGGTTCATTAGTTCGTGAGTTTCAATTTGGGACTTACAGTTCATTAGTTCGTGAGTTTGCAATTTCTGGACTTAAAGAAGTTCCTGCCTTGCTAGAATATTTCCCAGTTGTTTTGCTCTTTCTTTCATAGTTGTCTTTGTGCATTGTTCTAATTTAAGTCCTTGTGCATTGTTCTAATTTAAAAAGCGTGAAAAAAAAAAAGAAGGATTGAATTGTTCACTCTATCTTAAAAAGATGCCCTAGATAAGTTCCTCTTTATAAAAAAAAATTTTATTAGGGCCCCATTTTGATATATGCACAGGGTATTCGAAAACCATTGGACGGCCCTGATCTGGAGTTTCGTCTGTGTGGATTGATGTTCAGGTTCTGACGTGCTTACTATGTTGGACAGCATGAAGCAAGAGCACCACATATTGCGGTGAGTGAATTCGGCTACAATTGACAAGTTTGCTTCATTTCCACATGTCATACTTGATCTTATCCTGCTGCATTTCGTTCGTGTTTGATGATATATTGCAGTCTATCCTCCAAGATAGTAATCTACAGTATTACGGAAAGGGGAAAAGCTTCTTTGTGAATAAAACATTCAAAATCAGTTAAGTAAACTAAATGGAAGCCAAAACTAACCTGCTCTTCTCCATCTTATGTATCGACATTGACCTTGTGAACTTTCACAGAATGACAAAGAAGCTCCAGTCCCCCTATACATGTAGTAAATGAATGTCAGACAAGATTTTAACAGCAATAACATGATCAAATAGAGGCGAGCCCGAAGATAGCAAAAGGCAACCCCGGTTATACACAAACTTACAAAGAGCAAAGGTGTTAAGACATTGGGACAAAACATTAGGATTTCTGCTCATATCAATGATATCATTGTTAATCTATTCTTGCACTTATATTATTGCAGGTTTGCAGCTGTCTAACTAAAAATCATCACAAACTACATAGTCTGCAGCTGTGTAACAGATGCCTCTGAAAATGGACTCCTTACAAGAGATCACCACACCTTATCAAGAAAGAATCAACTCAATTTTAGGTTGTATAACTAAGTTAAAGATCATATTAAGACCTATGTAAAACCTTAACTGTTACAGATAAATCCACACACCTATTAAGTGAACAAATATCAGCAATGGCTTCAGACAAGAACAACATGTAAATCTTGCAAAAGAGTTTGCGAAAAGCATACCGAGACGACGAGTGCAGAAGTGGCAAGAGCCAAGCCAGCAAGCTTGGTGGCATCAACACACTTGAGAGCCAAGTCCTTGAAATCAGATTGGAGGGAGCATGAAACCTTGGTAGTGAAAGTTTCCAATCCAAATGCCTTGTCGAGGGTCTGGTTAGACCTTAATTAGTTGGAGGCTACTCCTGCCAACCTTTGAAGGTTGCATTAAGGTAGCTGCTGCTTGAAGTGAAGCTGCCATTTTTCCCCTCTCTTTTGGCCCTTCTTGGTTTTGAGAGCTAACAAGGAAGAAGAGGGAAAATAAGAGGGAAATTTAGGTGGAAATTGACAGGTATTTTTGGTGGCTCAGATTTTGTTGTTTTTTTGTTGTTAATCTATTCTTGCACTTATATTATTGTAGGTTCTATGTTTTAGCACTGCAAGAGTTCGGCAATAGTCTATAGGGATTTCTGCTCATATCAATGATATCATTGTTAATGGAAACATTAGGATGTGAGATTGCACTGACCTATAATTAAGCACTTTGTTTTCTCACAGGCAGCCATATATCAATCCTATTTGAAGCATCTGACCGTGAAAATTGGAATCTACTAGCGAGGTAAACTGCAAATTATATATAGATTAAGCATATACACATCTACTAGGGATACATTGAAGTTGAAAGCTACAAAAATAGGGTTTCAATTAGAAGAGGGCAGATGAAAATTAGGGTTATGAGAAATCTTAAAATTAGGGCTTTGTTTACCTAGTAAGGGGATGGAGGTTGGCTGCTCGGAGGAGGGCATCGAAGAGGAGTGCGGTCGGTGGCTGAGGAGGTCGATGGCTGAGGAGGTTGGGAATCGGGGCCTGTGGGACTATGCGGCTGGAGGAGAGGAGTCGGAGTCGCCGGTGAGAGGAGTCGAAGTCGCCGGCTGGAGGTGAGGAGTCGGAGCAGCCGGTGAGAGGAGTCGGACTATGAGGTTGGAGGTGAGGAGGTAAGAGAGCGGCACTGGAGCCTGGAGGTGAGGAGGGGCAAGCGAAGCGATCGAAGAAGGCTGAGTTACGCCTTGCCTTCCTTCAATTACGTACAGTATTTCATTTAATAAAAAATAAAAAATAAACAATCAAAGATGCTTTACCTTTTATACCCCGGAATTTCTATGGTATATATATATTGTGGGGTAAAAGAGCAACATATATACCCCGGATATTTATAAAAAAAAATGTTCGAGGTATATAATTCATTTTTTATGGAGTAAATAGGTATATACCCCGGATATTGGTAAAGAAACGTCCGGGGTATAAGATATGATTTAATTAATACCCCATCTCTTATACCCCATATATTTTTTTATATAATCCGGGGTATTTTATTTTAGTATTAAAAAATGAAAGAAAACTTGCTAGTTAGGCCATTACACGGTTTACACCCCACAATTACGAGATCCGGGGTAATAGATCATGGGGTAAAATCCCGATTTTCTACTAGTGATAGGTGTTACTTTATAATTGGTTTTCCTCCTGGATATACAAAGAATAGAGATAAGAAGGACAGTGGAGATCGAAAATTTACAGGAAATGTTAACCAGAATTAGAGAAGTGAGTTTACCAATGATCAAATAGCTCACCGGATCTCGTTACTGCAGTCCACTAGATCTTCACCTCGAAGCAAAGAACCTGTTGATGATGACTTCGTTGGCTTTTCAAGTACAACAATAATTCGACAAGTTCTTGACAGATGAGTTTGGATTGTTGATAGTGGAGCCAGTGGCCACATGTGCAGCGATCTGAATTTGTTCAAATCATCTTATGAATTGTCTAAGCCATTTACAGTTACCTTGCCAACTGGAGAGGCTACACACATCACCACTACAAGGACTGTAGAGATTGTGCAAGGATTGATATTACATGACAGGACAAAATGGTTGTGTTTTCCTATCAAAAGAATATCTAAATCAACCAACTAGTATAGCTAGTAAGTCCGGAGTCGATCCACAGGGAACTAATTTGACTTTATGTGTTATAACTACCAACAAGAGTAACCAAAGGGGTGTAGAGGTGTAAAGATGAAAATGAACTAAAGAAGTAAGTATGGTGATGGTTGTAAACAATGATGAATGAGATGTTTCACCTACGATTCTCAACTTTGGTTCATTTACTTGATCATTGTCCGTCCTTCTAGTTGTTTCTTTTCTATCATCCACTCTTATCTTGATTTAAATAGATTATTAGTCATATGAGTTCTAACAATCCCTTATTCATAAGCAATCTTAACACGGATTAAGGTTTAATCCTAGGAATAGCAATAAGTCTCAAGATATATAAAGCTTATAAGCAATATTAATCCCCTAAAGAACTAATATTTAACCTATAGTCAACTTCCTACACATTCAAGCTTTCCTATGAGGTCTACTTAACTGGAATCTGGTGGTGACGACACAGGCGGATTCACCGGGGGGTGATTTTGGAATAGAGTCAGCTTTTGGTGCTAGGGAGGGGGGAGTTTCCGTTGGATCTGCTTTTGGGATGAAGGAAAGAAGGTGAAATTAATGGATGAAGGGGGGAGTTTCGATCTGTTGGATTGGATCTGCTTTTTTTTTTTGTGTTTTCCCTTTGTTCCCATAAACCCTATCTTCATTGAACCAAACACGTATGAGATTATTTTCTACAAATAACTTTAAAATAATTTTTATCCCCTCCACCCCTAAAAACTATCTCCACTTGTAGGAAATAATCCCCTCGCAAACACACCCTAGGCAAAAGAAAGACGGTGGAAGAGAAAGAGAATGGCAAATAGGTAAAAGAAAGGCAGTGGAAGAGAATGACAAATTAGTAAAATTGTAATAACGAGAAAAAAAAAAGCTTAAAATTAAAGGGTGGAAAGGTAATTTAACTTTGTGGCTCATTATATATATATATATATATATATATATATATATATATATATATATATATATATATATATATATATATAGAACAACTTTCCTATAAGGACACGTCTTACCATGTAACGGAGCCTTGGATCTAAAGAAATGAAGGGAGGAGATTGATTTTAAAAAAAACACAATTAACCATATAACCAACTAGTATTCATATTTAACATTAAATATGAATACTAATTGGTGTAACCGTATCTTTAAATATGAATAGTAATATGCAATAGTAAATTTTATTAGTTTGTAAAATATGAATATTTAATAATTTAGATTTGAATAATTATGTTACTAAATATGAATATTAACATATTTGGTGAATAATAGTTGGTGGTTACAAGTTTTAAACGTTTAACCAACTAGTATTCATATTTAACACTACATGTGAATACTAGGTAGTTACACGCTTATTTTAAAACAAAGGTTGACCCTTGATTCTTTTAAATCTAATGGCCCAAATTTGTCCCTCCGTTACATGGTAAGAGTTGTTTCACCGGAAAGAGCATATATATATATATATATATATATATATATAAAAGAGAGGAGAGAGAGCATATTGAGACTACTTACCTCTCTCTAGTTAATTTCCTAAAGAGAGGAGAGAGCTTCCACTTTCTACACACACCCAACGGAGCCCTTAGAAAGTGGAAGCTCTCTCCTCTCATTAGGAAATTAACTAGAGAGAGGTACGTAGTCCCAATCCCGGGTTCGATTGCCTTATCTCGGTTTCAGCTGTCTCACCTTAGCTTCGGCCACCCTAAACTCGGCTTCGGCTTGCCCCACTCCGCTAAAGCCTCGTCATACCGAAGTCATTCATTCTAAAGAACAAAAGTGGAATAAACCTCTAATCTGATTTCATATATGAAATTATGAAGTTGATCAAAAATCAAAATCAATTTGGGGCTTTTGATGATTTTGGGTCTTTGATCTTTCTTTCATCAATTCCCTAGCTCAATTTGAACATCTAATCCATCTAATGGACCCGCTCTCGGTTCAAAATACTCAAAGGCTGAGGTCGATGCTATTGTCTTCGGCCTTCTATACTCAAATCGATCATCAAGCCTCCGTCCTGTGACGTCCTCAACATTTGTTTAATCGAGGGGTAGAAGTCGGTTGAAGCCCAGTCTACCCGGTTGTCGGAGACGGTTTGGACGGCTGGTATGGGTTGAGGTCACTCATCGACGTCCATCTCCGGCTGGCGTTGGTGGCGTCGTCCTTCCCTCGGCTTGCCCAGCCCTCTGTCCGACGAGCCATCCCGGCTACTGCGAGGCTCTTCGCAATCGAAGCCGACGAGTTTGTGCGCTGTCCCCGGTCTCCTTTTGCTCTTCCTTGGGCATCACGGTGGTCCAAATCTTTCAGGATTTCTCCCTGGAATTGTTGTTGGCTTTGTGATGCTTGCAAGGCAAGCTTGTGGGTACCATGTATTTATTAATTATATATATAATAATAATAAATTAAAAAATGTCTAACCAATTCCCGAAAGAGTTTATACTAAATCACGAAAGGGTTGACCAAAATCCCATTAGGGTTTCTATGTGCTTTCTTCTCTGTTAATGGGGTTTTGGCAATTGAAGTCAGGCGGTGTGAGGCTTTACGTTGGCATGGCTGGGCTGTCTTCTCCGTTAACGGGGTTCTGGCAATTGAAGTCAGGACAGGGTGAGATCATGGTAGTGTGTTTCATGGCGTCTCCATTTCTCTGGTTGACTGCTTCCCTGGGGTTCGTCTTCACTGCCCACAGGATGATCGGATTCTGATGTATCGCTGGCCTGCGGTTCTACTTTAGAGTGAGGCTTGACTTCGTCCGTCGGTTCGTCCTCATCACGTTAGGTTTAGGTCAGTTTGGTTTCGCTTTTGTAGGGTACTTTTGTCTGAGTTTGCACCGTTTTATGTACTTTATGTTTATTTAGACGGTTCTTCGACTGTCGATCTGGTCGATCTTCGAATTTCAGGTATGTCTGAACTCGAATTTTTACCTAATCAATAAGACAGAGTAATCAATAAGAGAGAGAAGTATATAGAAGTGATAAAAAGTAGAAATTCTTATATTTAGATCGGATGATTATATAATATGCGCTCCTAAGAACTCGTCCAAAAAACAGACACAGCCTTTGTACTCCGTATAGTTTACTATGCCAAGCTTGTTGGACGATTAAGCCCAGATTAAGTAAATGATATTGGCCTTTTTATCTTGCTAAAAGCCCAATGCATATAATACCGCCTTACACACGGAAGATTGGATTGCCTGAATCATTTAAGGCCCACATCCCTTCTCTTCAAAATTAATTTTGATGTAAATAGTCTCCTTACTTTTTTGCAAGCCATTGAGAACTAAACAATTATAGAACCCAATGAAAGCATATATTTTTTTTTATCTTAGTCCACTTCGATCGGCTCAGCCGCTCTACATCTGGATCGGATATTGTGTGACCCACATTGACAAACACTCGAATGATATGTTATAATGAGCAGAGACGAATATATATCGAATGGCATTAAGTACATGATTGCCCATATCCAAACAAATCTAGTAGTTCTTAGGAAAAGGAAACAAAACACGATTCGTCAATTAGATTGAGACAACACACTAAAGAAATATGTGTTATGTGACATGATTTTGCCATTGACAAGGAAGATATTTCAAAGGCAAGAACTATACTCCATCAACTAGACCATTTTGCCAAAGATGGTATAACTTCTTAGACAAATGTTCCACAAAACATATATAGACCCCTAATAATTTAGAAAAACAAATATTCCTCTTCTTTATCTACTTATTTATTTGTAATCTTAAATTATAGTTGTTGTTTGATGGGATTTATGAGGTTGATTTTCTATGCATAAATAAAGCAATATATATTACACTCATTTTTCTTTGATGGGAGATTTGTCCTTCAAAACTTTGTTCTCTTCACATTCTGTGTTTCCTCGTTCGATCTCATTTTATTCTTGGAGTATATTTGATTTTATTTGGCCCCACTTTTCCTTTTTCTTCTTTCTTTTTTTTGTTACGAAAAACATAGATATATTATGTAAGAGGTTTATAAATGTATTCTCGATCATCTAAAGGGACATAAAATCTTTTGATTTCTTGGAAACCAATGATTATAAAATTCGATTTAAAATGGCTACATGATCAATAGGTCGCATTTTATAACACACTATTTGACGCAATGTACGTATTAATTATTGATAATGAATCTATTTGTGGTGATAACTAATATTGGGGCTCATATTGATGTTGATAAAGAATGATCGAGGTGAACAACACCATGGGTAAATTAAATGCAGGTAAAAGAAATTATCTGAAATATATATAATATTAGGATATTGTTAGATACAACACAAATTCAATATTACCAAATACACGTTCTTATAGATGTTCACGTGTACACTGAAAATTGAAGGCAAATCAGAGTTCATTACGTGCATCACGTTCATCTCGACATGATGATCTATACCCTGATTTGCGATATATTTAGTTTCCACGGTAACATTATAACTCATGGTAACTAATTTGGATTTAACTCTATGTACACAGTGTTCGGCAATAACCTAATTTTGATCATATCTAAGCTAAATAGGGCTTTTGCACAATCATTGGATTGGAATTGGGTCCCATTTGAAGACTGATTAAGTTTCAGAAGAAAACTATTTAGGAGAAATTAATAAGAAGAAAAAGGGAATTGTATCGGTAGACCCAATAATTTGTAAAGTGATGCTTTCTATGTAGGGAGATTTGTCAAATTGTAGGAGTCTGGAGATCATATAATAATGTATATATAAATATTAAATGTGTGTGATAATGCATTAACCTTTTCCCCATTGGTCAAAGGTTTGAGACCCGCCTTTTGATCAAATGATCAAATTTTCATGCACCTCAACCTGGATGTGAAAATTATTACTCCCTATTCATTTATTTTTTCTTTTGTGTGTGGTTAATTATTGAGTACAATTTGGGTGGAAAGAATTTATGTCATCTCACCTAATAGTCACAATATGTGAAAGTATTTATAAAGGTGTCGTTCACTTTTTAACAAACTTAACTTGGAAATTCTAAAACTCGAATTGACAAATATATATGGGTTAGTTTGACACCACGTTCACTGTTTTTTCTATAATTATTCATTCATAAAAATATAAATTATATAATTATTCATTTAACAATATAATTACACGTTTTCCGTTTAGCGTTGGGTAATTTTGCCGTTTAGCGCATGTTCTGGTCGCAACGACCACAAGACAATTGGTCGCAACGACCACTAGGCCAACAGGTCGCAATGACCATGGTCGCACCGACCATCTCCCTAACTGGTCGCACCGACCATTCTAGGACTGGTCGCACCGACCACTTATCATATCGGTCGCACCGACCACCCCTCAGTCGTCCTACCAGAGCACAACTTCTTCGGCGATCCAATTGATTTCTGAGAACAATTCTGCTTTTGACGGGCCGGCTCTGGTAAACATCAATGCCTTAATTAATCACAAATCTACTCACACAGACCAATTATCGATAATTAGCTTTAATTAATTTACAAATTCCAACCCCAACCCATCCGAGTTTGCCCCAAATTTCCTCAAAAATAAAACCCTAAATAATACAGTAAAACTTAGACTTCGTAAATGGGGATGTTAAATTGAAATTAATGTTGAATCAAAATGGAGTGTTCTAATTTATTAATCATTGATTCAAATCTTTAGCAGTTGATATGAGAGTTTCATCGTCGACACCATGTCGATATCATATAAATAAGGCAAATAAGGGTAATGGGTAGGATGTAATTTTAAAATAGGGTAGGAGGTAATTTTAATTATTTTAAGGGGTATTTTCGTCATGCTCTAAAAGGTAATTCTACCCTGTTCTAAAAAGTAGTTTTATATAGTTTTTATATAGATTTTAGCTCCTTAAACCACGTGCACAAAAGTCAAATGTCTTATATTAAAAATCGGAGGGAGTATAAATTTCATTATAACGAATAGTCATCCGCTACACTAAATAATTTCATTCTAACGAATAATTATCCAGTGCTACTGAATAATCATAAGTTATTTTTAATCTTATTCGTTGATCTTTCTAATTTACACCAAAAAGCAGCTAGTAATATGTAAATTGTTTACTTTAAATTTGTAAGACCATTCATAGACCACACCCCATTGAGTGTCGTGCTTTTAAAAAAAGAGAGAGAATATGTAAACTGACTCAATGTGTGTCTTACAGTAGAAACAAAAGGGTAAAAATAAGACGTCACAACACAAGTTTAAAATAGCTACCACTACGTAAATTATTTACTTTAAATTTATAAGACCATCCACACTCCACTGAATGTCTTCCTTTGAGAGAGAGAGAGTATGCAAACTAACACAATGTATGTCTTGCAGTAGAAACAAAAGGGTAAAAATAAGACACCCAACCTACCACTCACACTGCATAGCACAAGTTTTTCTGACTTTTTTTTTAAAAGAAAAATGTAAGACACCAAGCATATAAGCAATGTGGTTGCCCTAAGGTTTGTGGGTATAGATATGAGTCATATCCATACCCTTGTTTGGTATGTGAGTATATGGATATCAAATTGATATAACCCCATTCATATCCATCCCTTTGTAAATATTACCACTTCCATATACCTAAAAAAATTGGGGTATGAGTTTTCTATCAGTCAGCTTCTCCTTCCCTCTTTTTCGTTCTGTATTCTTCACAATCTATGGGAGGGGATCTTCAACATCGATGTCGATTTCGCTCGCAAGTCCCTCAATGAAGGCAAAGAGGTCGCTTGGTTGGTCTGTGCATTCCTCCTTTCCTGGCTTGGCTCGGTTTCCGGCGATGGTTCGGTGGGTCGCCTGTCCAGATCGGGTTTGTGGGGGCTGATTCTTTAGTTGGGTTCTGGTGGTCGGTTAATTTCTCTGATTTTAAGTTGAATTTTCGCGATCCTTCTTCTTGTGCATCTTTCTGCTGTAGAGATGACAACTCACTACTACAAGCATGTGCACAAGGTGCCTTGCTACATTTCGGAGTACACGGGTGACCGTTGGATTAAAGACATCCTAGCCCATGAAACCGACCTCCGTGTTGTGCAGGTTTTTCGTATGCCGAAACATGTGTTCACCAACCTCTGCTTCATTCTCCAACACCGTTATAGGTTGCGTGGCTCTTTCAACATGTCGGTCATGGAGAAGGTTGGGATCTTCGTCAACATGATGGCCTGGGGGGCTTCGTTACGTGACTCGTGCGAGCGGTTTCAGCGATCGACATCTACGATTAGCGAAGCCATAACCGACGTATTGGACGCGCTCGTTGGGAGAAACAACGGATGGGATGGACTTGCTCGGACTGTCCTTAGGCCAGTGGACCCGAACTTCACCGAGATTCCGAAGCAGATCACAGAAGACAGTCGCTACAGCCGATATTTCAAGGTACGCTCTTGACCATTTCTATGTCGATCCTACAACCCTGTACATAGTGTCCCCCCTCACGTTTACGTTATAGGGGTGCATCGGAGCATTGGATGGGACGCACATCGAAGCTTGTATACCCCGGGAGGAACAGCTGCCTTACAGGGGTCGCAAGGGGATCACAACGTTCAATGTCCTTGCGGTGTGCGACTTCCATCTCAATTTCACCTTCATATCAGCCGGCTGGGAGGGGAGTGTGCATGACGCTCGTGTGCTCGATCACGCGCTAAGTACCCCGGGTTTGCATTTCCCACACCCTCCCCCGGGTCGGTACTACCTCTGCGACAAAGGATACCCAGAGAGAGAGGGCTACATGATCCCGTACTCAAAGACGAAATACCATCGGGCGGCCTTCCTTGAAAAACCAGCTGATAACGAGAAAGAGGCCTTCAACCAACGTCATTCGTCGTTGCAGGGGGGCAGTTGAGAGGTCCTTCGGGATATTCAAGAGTCAGTGGAAGATTATGAAACCAATGTATAAGTATCCGGTAGACAAGCAAGTCGACATCATTATCGCATGCTTTGCATTGCATAACTTCATAAGACGATCAGTCGGGGAACTTGACTTGCCGTTCAACAACTCAAGTCCTAGCCCATACATGGAGCCTGGGGACGATGTGCATGATGCGACCGACGACGATGACGGCGAGGATGAGGAGG
The DNA here is from genome assembly GCA_963922045.1 of Persicaria maculosa. Classification (NCBI taxonomy): domain Eukaryota; kingdom Viridiplantae; phylum Streptophyta; class Magnoliopsida; order Caryophyllales; family Polygonaceae; genus Persicaria; species Persicaria maculosa. The sequence goes on from OY998261.1 coordinate 60,404,593, forward strand.
AGGTCACTTCATCGTCCAGCGATGAAGAGGGCGTCCAGACCAAAGGGATGCAGAGACTACGTGACGAGATAGCGAGGCAAATATGGGCTGATAGGAGAGCCAAGCGTTAGTGGGGACCCTTTTGGAATGGCTTTTGACCGATTACTCCATCTGCAACCTTCTGTTGTTGAGCGAGTAATGAAACATCGTACTTCGAACGATGTCCTCGTTTTTTGGTTACCCTCGGGGTTTGTGTACCTGATAGTATATATTGTATGACCATGTGTAGTTGGTTGTTGTTGTAATTCGGGGTGTATGTAGTTGATAATATATATTGTATGATCACGTTGTTGATCAAATGTCATGATCCTGTGTCGTAATTGCATTTCCATTACTTGTACGCAGCTACTTCGTAGACTACACATGCTTAGCTGCATTGCGAAGAAACCATATAATTACATAGATGCAATTCAACCGTCATTACAATTGTCAGAGGAGGCCAACGTTAGCCTAATTGATGTCGTTAGAAGTGTAAGCAGCCATATGCCACTAAAAAAGGGCTGCTCACACCGGGCTGATTACCTTGGTTGACCCATTCCTGGTCCCCTACGAACATCAAAAAACCTGCTGGGTAGGGGATTGCATACACCAGTCACAAATCCGTCACCATACCAACCATACAAACATACGCAGGGGTTCCCGTCCCAACATCTACACACGCACCCCTTTACTCAAAAGCTTGCCTTTCGGAGACAAGGAGGCCTACTTCTTGGCGAGGGCGCCTATGGCGATGACGCTCATCACCAAGAACATCTACTTGTTGTGCTCCTCTCTGTTCTTGGCAGCCACCAGGTCTGCCCACACCTTACACGCATAGGTGGAAAGCGAAGAAACGCGTTCCGCCAGTTCGTTGTTGAGCTCGTTCACCCTCGTCAGCTCCTCGCCGTTCCTTTGAGCTATGGCCTTGGCAGCATACATTCTCGTGGTCAGCTCCATTGCTATGTCTTCTAACTGCTGAATCCAAGGGTCCTCCGACGCCAGAGGAATCTCCTCAAGCGGTGGGTAGTTCTCGTAGTCAGTTGGTCTAGTTTGGGAGCTTGCCTCAGCCAAGTCCCGCATCTTCTGCCACAAATAGTTATGAGACATTTGGACGGTGATAGTACACCCAAGTACTTTACAACCACTTCCCATTATTCTTGGAATGAATTGAACTTCGAGCTTACCTGCTCATACCAGGGTGGGATCCTCTCCTCCCCTCCTATCCAAGGGTATTTCTCGGGACATCCGCTCGGCCAGCTTCTAGATGATGTACTCATGATCGTAACTACAATGGCATACCAAAACAACCAGTGAGCACAAGGTTAATATAACTGAAACATAGAAATGTAAAGTTCAAGCATATAAAAGGCATATGACAGCCACCAAACAAGTTCACAAACCTAACAGCCACATGACAGACGATGACAGACACATGTAGGAGGAAACAAGTAGAAGATTATACAATGAGAGTTTTGTACATGTAGGAAGATTATATATGACAGACAATATATACATCCACTGAAGGTTTGTACAGTTTTGTATATGGCAGACAATATATACAATGACAGTTTTGTACAGTTTTGCTAGAAATCATGTTCACATCCATCATATCTTCAATTACCTAGCTATGTATAAACATATATACATCCACTGAAGGAATACATATCACCAACAGATCTTCATTTACCCAAAACGTTTGTACAGTTTTATATATGACAGACAATATATACATCCACTGGTACATTTTTATATATGACAGACAATATATACAATGACAGTTTTGTACAGTTTTGCTAGAAATCATGTTCACATCCATCATATCTTCAATTACCTAGCTATGTATAAACATATATACATCCACTGAAGGTTTACATATCACCAACAAATCTTCATTTACCCAAAACGTTTTCCACCTTGCAATTTCGTTATCCGTCTGTTGGACAAAAATGCGCGATAATCGTACAACACATTTTATTTGATTTTTAATATTTGAGTTCGACCCCTTTTGGTTATCCTCTTGATTCGAAGTCGTATCGATACCGAGATTTTGAGTGGTTTTGTTGATTTGGGCTGCACCCGAATTTTAGCGGGTTGCCTACCTATCTCTCGGAAGAGAATCAAGCCTTACGTAGTTCCGAGGAACAAATTTAATTTGTTTGATTTTGACCTCATATTCATTGAAGAGTGAATTTAGAGGTTGACGACTGTACCCGATATATTTTTAGGATTTAATATCGGGTTACCTACGTAGCCAATATGAGGCGTCAAGTCTTTACGTAGTTCTTCCTGGAACGAATTTAATTTAATTTTGATTTAACCTCATATTCATGTAAAAGTGAATTTAGAGGTTGACGAATGTACCCGATATATTTTAAGAATTTAATATCGGATTACCTACGTAGCCTAATACGAGGCGTCAAGTCTTTACGTAGTTCTATTAGAACCGAGTTTATATTTGGTAAAACTCGATTTGAGGTTTTTACTTCGTTTTTATTGAAGTCAGTTTTGAGATCGACCCACTGGAATAAACCGGCAACAAAATTTTTACGGGCTTAATTTTATGATTTTATTAAACCGAATTTCCAATTTATTCCAAATATAATTTTTATATTTTTAGTGGGTAGGTTTTGTAATTATATATATCCCTTACTCCTATAAATGTGGCGGTAAGAACTTATAAGATGTTATATCACCCGTTGGATAGTGGAGTTATCTACGGTCCAAAATCATCTGAAGCCCATGTTACTGTTCCTTCTAAAATGAGTTAATCGTGATCGTTGATTCCAGATGAGTTTATCTGATCCATGGCTGAAAGCTTTCCGTTGTGTAATGACTTACCTACCCATCAAAGTTTCAATTTAAAATTGTTTATTTTTTTATTTCATCGCCCCTTTCCGTATTTTCAACCCTCTCTCTCCGTTTCAATCCCCTATCCACGACTATCTCTCTCATTTTGCAGGAATGCAGGTCCTTCTCCGAATGAATCTCCGGAGTTCACCTCTCCCGTCGGAGTCTTTACCGCCTTCGCCGCTACCACTTATCCTTATGCCACCGTTTCCATGTCTCTCATCTATTCTTCCTCCGACTGAATCTTCGCTTCGAGAACCGCCTGGATGCCTCCTTTCCACCGCCTTTTCCCTCATGGTCTCTTGGCTGTGGTTTGCGGCTGCTTTTTGACGCTCTCTGCATCACAGTCAAGTTGCCGGGTCTGGATTTCGCCGCCGCCGGCCGCCATAGCCAACTCCGCATCGCAGTCGAGAAGGTACAGACAATCCAACTTATCTCTCCTTTTTTTTTCGGGTGCTTAAGGGTTGTTTGTTCCTGAATTAGGGTTTTCGAAGTTTATTGCTCTGGTTTCTTTTAGGTTTTCTTTTTCGAGGAATTGCAGACTTGAAATTGAGGACGGGGGCTTGAAATTAAACTTTATGGCATGATGTAATATTGAAATCCAGGATTAGGGTGTTGGAATTAAGGGTTATGACATTCAAATTGAGGATTGGAGATTTGAAATTGAAGTTTATGGCCTTCAAACTGAGGATTTGGATTTTTTTTAGTTACCTGTCAAGCCTATTTCTCTTACAAACGGTTGACAATCATCTGGTTAGCTTTAAATTGCAGGTCGAGGACTGGAAATTGAAGTTTTTGGCTTCATGTACTATTCAAATCGAGAATTGGGGTCTTTGAATTAAGGGCTATTACCTTTAAATTGAGGACTGGGAACTTAAAATTGAAGTTTATGCCCTTGAAAATGGGGATTAGGATTTTTTACTTTACCTATCAAGCCTATTAGTCTTAGACAGAGTGCACAATCACATGCTTCTCACCTTCCATGATGTTATCATAGTGTATGTGTACTTAATCTAAAAAATTTCTTCCTGACAGTGATTTGGGTTTTTGGCAAAGGTACGATGGAGTTTACCTTGCACAGGATGTTGCCATCAAGATTCTTAGATATGAGCACCTGATTGACGCTTTACAGGTTGAGTTTGCCCAAGAAGTTGCAATTTTAAGGTGAGCTGGCTTGTAACTAACTAGGGAAGAATATTTAGAAATTGAGGAATTGAGGGGTACACAAGCTGGAATTTTATAAAGGAAAAAGATGCTCACATAAGCTATGATTGATATCCATCCAAAAATAACTTCATTCTCAATTTTAAAATAACGTGATTAAATCCATGAAAAACCTCCTCAGTTAGTTCAAAAGGGGATAGAGTACTTATGGTTGGTTTTGATATCCGTAGCTTTTAAAGTTTTCCTCCTCTGGATGACTTTGAACACAATCCTTACATGAAAGGCAAATGAAATCACTTAGGGATTATAACTCTGCTCACACTCTCTATTTCACAGACCACGTACTCGTTCTTTATTGTCTCTAATGTGATTCTATTCCCTTTATCATCTTTTGGGTTCCTCGTGTTAGATCTACTCATCCGTAACAATGTAAAAGATGTAGTCACTTGTAACAGTACAACGAGTTGATTCACTGCAACTAAATATTATGTGATGCTCATTCCTCATTTAGCCAAATTACAAATGTTGGGCTGACCCTTGTGATGAGTAAGTGTCTCTCCCATTATTATGTTTGGTTTTTAATCTTAACAAGATGCCTCCTCCTTGCATGCAGGTTTCTTCTTTGATTCTTTTGACTTTTGCTTCATTTTCTTCGATCCTCTAATATCTGTATTAGGGAATTAAATAACCTTAAAGAGTATACTGTAAGAGCTCGTGTTAATGTTATTGATCACTATCGAAAGGTTGCATACAAATTAAATGACCTCCTTGAGCAGCAAACTTTAGATGTAAACAACTTGGATCTGAAACTAACAAGCCTAAATCATTATAAATGGTTGGCAGTAATTAAGCAAATCTCTTGAGTATTATTTTAGTTTAAAGTCCTCTATTTCTTACCAGTTTGACATATTAGATTTATGATGTTTGATTCAATTTTGTTTAAACACCAAATTATGCTGGTGAACAAATCTCTAATTGTTGCAATGTGAAATTTTGATTAGTTCTCTTTTTCGTGCTAGGCGAGAAGACCCCTATCATGACTCCTTAGGTACTTGTCAGCGTAGAGATTCCAAGCTACATGTGTCTATTGAGTATTGCCTATATCTGATTCCTACAGTCGCCTCAAATCTCAATTATTGTTTATATTTACCTTAGCTTCATTGACATGCTCAGCTTTACCAACACATGGACCACCATCAGTAATTCAACCAAGTAACCTTGTGGATTCATTTGTCAATATACAAGTAGCACCTACTCCGGGCATGGCTAAATTTCCAGCTTCAGCTGACCCCTACCTGCAATATCTGAGCAACCTACAGATGCCAATACAAATACCTAGGTATTCAAAAACAGGTCTTAAATTGTTTCTGCTAAAGAATTAGAATTCATGGTTTCTATGAGTTTCTAACTTCATTACTATTTTACCATCCAATTTTGCCCTATTGATCGACATAAGCATGTTAGGATGTCAGGAAGCAAGCCAGGTTGTCATCTTGAATACTGATTGAACCATTTCTTTTTGTATTTATAGGATCAACAAAATTTCATGTCTAGCGCTTGCAAGTAGAGAACAATGAGGGAAAGCGAAAATAATAAAATCCAGTAGTGGTAAGTAAATCCTATGGGTTGCAGCCAGTGTTAACCGCTGGCTCTTACAAACACTTCCTGAATCATAGCTGATTAGTATATTTTTTTATGACAGCATGAACTTATCAATGGCATAGTTACTAATAGAGATTTACTTCTCAAGAAAAATGTTGATGTATGCCAATTATTATTATTATTATTATTTTGATAAGGAAAAAATTCGGCTGGTGGTGATGTATGCCAATTATAAATTATATCTGCTCAAGGAGGTAATATTATTTTTCCCTGATAAACTTTTAGATTTATTGCTTTGTAATTTTTCACATTACTTTCTAGCTATTAAGGTGATAGCTTTCCATTCAGAAATGTCCATTGATAAAGATTCGTTCTGTAATGTTTCAAGAGATTCGCGCATGATCAGTTGCTTCTACATTTGTGAGCTTTGTAGGATTCTTTATGATATGTTAGTCTTACATACTTGTAGGTTTTTACTTGGCGTAAATTTCATGGAGCAGCATTTGGTAGGTCTACTAATCAAACTTAAAAGCCTCTTCTCTTTCCCTACGATTTCTGCATCTGGATGAATTAATAATATATATATTCTGCTTGCTTTTTTGGCTGCACAGAGGAGCAATCATCGCTTGTATCTCCATTAAAGACGTTTGATTACGTGCTTTTGTGTTCAAATTGTGTGTAAGTTGGTTACTTCCTTTACCAAGCCAGCACGTTAGCATCAAGAAGGTATAGTCGGGAAATAAATTCTATTTCAGTTGGATAGTTAATTGGATTGATTTATCTAAGCTAACCCTAATTCTATTTCACCAATTTCTGTTTCTGAAGCCTGCGTTTTACAGAGTTTCCTCTACATCAAGGCCAACCATTTAGGCATAGAAGGCAGAAAGTTAACAGTTCAGGGATTCTTTTTCCACTCGTACAGATTTGAAGACTGAGCGCATTCCTGAAGCCAAGCAAGGCAGTTTACAACACAACTTTTGCATTTTCGTCATTTCATAATCAAGTATCATAACCAGTGACTTCTATTGCAGAAGCTCATGATTCTGATGGTATGTTGCACTATAATTAGGCATGGATTCAAAGTTATCCTGCTATGGTATACCTTTATAACTGTTCCATCTTTCTTTTTATGCGGGTCATTCTATAATTAGTGAGACAAAATTAATACTACACAACTTGCAACCCTAATATAAAAATTACTCATTTTTATTTTAGTAAATTTTTTCATGTAACTTGTACGCTTGTGTTTCAGGAGAGTTTGTCTTATAAAACCACATTTAAGACAATTACTTTGCAAATGAATATATTTTACAACATAAAAGAATGTTTTTGCATCCTAACAGAAATTCGGGGACACTAGGTTTTGGATAATGACACATTAGGAATTGAGTAATTAGTTACAGGCTGATGAATAATTTGGAATGTTTCTTACCTTTATATCTATAGCATGTGATTTTTACTTGACAAGAATAGTAATATCTCAAATAACAGGTTGCTAATTGGCTCATTGCTTTTTTAATTTGCAGAAGAGCAATCTCATGAAGGCTTGAAAAATCAATTACTGTTGCTTCAGGTTTGTAAATGCAGGATGATTCTTCAAAAGTGTGCGTCCGTGATTAAAGTTCTTGTGACTCACACAAAAGCTACACAAATTGTAAATAAAGTTCCTGAGGATGCTCACTTTCAAGGGCAAGAGAGAGAACAGTTTTACAGTTCCAGCTGATGTTGATCTCGATCTCAGGGAAGTTTACTTTCTCATATTGCATTTCCTATCGGCTGGACCATGCCAGAACAAGTTTAGGCTATTCTGCAAGGAACTGTTGGAACATCAACTTCTACCTAGAAGATATCATGCATGGCATTCTAGAAGTGGTATGCGCCATGAAGATAAGGATGATGATGAGAATGATGATGGTGTCTCTTTCCCACTAAGCTATGAAGATTTGGTACAGAGGTATGGTATTTTTCCTTTTAATTAGCAAAATACGTGTATAGTTAAATGAATTTTAAGTAGTTTGCACATAATAGAACACAGGGTTCATGGGCCAAACATGCACTGCTTCACATTTTAGAAAAAACCTCTAATTTGTGTGTGTGGACTGTGACCTGTATTACTTTTTATGTTGTTGAAATGGCAGTGATATGCCTAACTGCATGCATTAATTGACTCCCTTGTAATTAGTTTTATTCGATGTATTAGGTTCGGAGGTATGCCCATTAGGGCATGTTGAATAACAGTTACCATTCTAGGGTTAATGTTCCTTACAAGTGGATGAAATCAATATGGACATTATAAAGGAACAAACGTGCACGCCCAATAATACAACAGAAATCAAGTTTTTATTCCCTTTGAGATATACATTTGCATCATTCTTATATATGATAACAAAAAGTAGGATTCGTTCACACCTCTTCCTAGCATCACAAATGAGCACACCTCGAATCACACCTCCTGGCTGCCCTCCAATTCTTTCAGCATATGCCTCGCCAAAAACATCTACACCAACATCCCTAAGGTGACATTCGGTCTCATTTGCAATATCAAAGGGAATGTTTTACATTTCAAATCCGTCTAGCAACCACAGCTTTTTCTCAGGCTATGATGAAGGTTCCCAATGAGGTTCTCTCATATATATTGCTTTGTGCAATTTTAAATTGCTTTAGATGTTAGTTTCATTTGTTTAAACTGATTTTTAAAACATTAGTTTCCTCACCTAATGACTATTTGTGGCTTTGGTTTTTTTCAGTACAGGCAGGAGTTGATTGGAAAGAATTTTTTATCCAACTGAGGACAAATGCTTGTCTTAAACTGATGCTATAAATCTTCAGTCAGAAACAAGGGGCACACCTGGTCATCAAGAACATGATTACTAGAACCTCTCAAGCTGACTGTGCTGTTCTTATCATTGACTCTACTACTGGAGGTTTTGAAGTGTGAGGCAAATGATTTGATGCTGTAACAAGGTATAATCCTTATCCTTCTCATGCTCGCCTTATGTTGTCCTTTCTAAATATTGGTTGGCTCATGCTCATCCTACTTGTGTTAATGACACTATTGTTCTTGTACAGATGGATGCCACAACCCCCAAGTACTCGAAGCCCTGGTACGAAGAAATTGTGAAGGAAGTTTCATCTTACATGAAGAAGGTTGGCTACAACCCTGACAAGATTGAGGGTATTGGAACGGTGCCCGTTCGTAGAGTGGAGACTGGTGTCCTCAAACCTGGAACTGTTGTCACATTTGGCCCTACTGGATTGACCACTGAAATGAAGTCTGTTGAGATGCACCATGAGTCTCTCACTGAGGCTCTCCCTGGTGACAATGTGGGCTTCAACATCAAGAACGTTGCTGTCAAGGATGGTTTTGTGGCCTCTGACTCCAGCATAAAGTCTTACTGTACAATTTTGGATTGGTTTGGATTTTTGGGATGCATTGCAACATCTATTTTCAAGTTATCTTCAAGCCTCCAAAAGCAAAATCAATACAATGAGCAAGATCATTGGCCGAGCACCACATTTTCAAGCCAAATTGAAAACCAAAGTCAAAGTGCTTAAACCCGAGGCGGTGCGCGTAGCGCACCCTTCATACCTAGTATATTTAAAGGGCCGCATACATATATGTATGTATATTGTTGATATTGATGGCCGATATATACATATATAGCCTATAGGCATATCATTTGCCAGTTTGATTTGATTTGTTTTTTTTAAAAAAAAAAAAACATAGCCCAATTTGAGATATTGCCAAACCGGCCCAGCTGATCAACAGTAAAATGAGCCCATCCCTTGCCCAAAGTCAGACATCACATCCGTGTTTTTTTTTTAATTAATTGCAAACAGTTCTGAATTCTCATCTCTCTCCTGGCGACAGAAAGTCGACACTGTGCCCTTCGACAGCGGCGGCTTTTTTCACCGACCTCAACGGAGCTCCGGCCTTCGGCGATTGAAGCAGGGGGGACAAGAGCAGAGGTGGCGCAAGGTCAAGGCAAGGGCGGAGCAAGAGCGGAGTGAACCGAAGACGTTTCGGTCTCGGGTATGTGCTAGGTTTTTCTTGTTTTGTGAATTTCAACCCTCAAATCTTCAATTTGGGTGATATTTGAGAAATTAAAACACAAATTATGCTCTTCTTTTGCCTTTCCCTCAATCTTATGCTCAACTTGTGAGTTTTAACCGATTTCGTTCCAAATCCTAGGGTTGCGATTTCGGTAATTTTGGGGCTTTTCGGTTTGGGTTGAAAACGAAAGAGAGAGCAAGGCATCGACACGAGGACCGTAGCCAGGAGGCGTTGAACGGGACTGGCGGATCCGGGGCTGCGATTTAAGCCCGATTGGTTTTAACCCAAGGTACCCTAGTATTTTTTTTTCTTGTGAATTTCAGCCTTAATTTTTGTTTGGCTTTGTATTCGGACGACGCCAAATTTTGAGTTTTGCCAATTGGGTATTTGATCCTTACTTGAACCCAATTTGAGTTTTGAGCAGGCTGTCAATTGTTGAGGCAAAGGGACAATCAGGACTTTGAAGCATTCAGGAGCGAGCCGGAGGAGAAAGCTCTAATGTGGTACGTTGATTAACACTGTAAACCCAAACTTTATATTAGGTTCAGTAATTTATACGCTTTTGCCCCAATTTTGAATAGTTTGTTTTTTTTTTTAAGTTTGATTGATTTTTTTATCAGTTTGCAAGGCTTGATCAACAGTTTAATTTGATGTTGCGTTGCTTGTCTGATTGCCTCAAGTTGATTATTTTTTTAGAAATCTCTTTTTTTCTTGAGAGTTCCTGCAGAGCTTTGCCCTGCTTTAGGCAAAATCCAGATGTTTGAACTTCTCTGATTTGGGAATTTCCTTTTGTGTGAAATGGAATTAAGACAGAAAATATGTCTCCTTCCTTGGTTTCAGTTTGGCTGCAGTGAAATCGCTTCTTTTGTTTGCTTGAAACTTGCTTGCGATTTGTTTGCTTGAATTTGTTGGCATGTTTAGAAAAATTTGAGCAACACTTCGCCTTGATTTAGAATAGTTTGATGATTCCGAAACTCCAACCACACGAACAAGCTCGCAAGGCCGAGGTTGTCGAGGGTAGAATTTCAAGAATTGAAAACAATAAGACCAATTAGGAAAATTTCAGCAGCACCTCCCCTTGATTTAGGGTCATTTGATGATTCCGAAACTCAAACCACACGAACAAGCTCGCAAGGTTGTCGAGGGTAGAGTCTCAGCAATCGAAAAACCACAAGACCATTTAGGAAAAATCCAGCAGCACCTCCCCTTGATTTAGGGTCATTTGATGATTCCGAAACTCAAACCACACGAACAAGCTCGCAAGGTTGTCGAGGGTAGAGTCTCAGGAATCGAAAACCACATTAAATGGGAATGCTACCTGATTAGCTCTCTCCTTTTTTTCTTGTTTATGAGATTAGCACTGATTTTGTTTGCAAGTGCTTTGCTCTCTTTTTTTTTTCTTTAGCTGCTTGCTGATTTTTTTTGTTTCTGCTTTCTTTGTTTTTGCAGATTGGAGTGTCTCCAGAAGCCCTCAAGAGCTGTGAATAGAGCTCGCCAAAACCCGACCCGAACCCGAAAATCCGACCCGGTCGACCTGAAACCGATTGTTCTGAACACTGATCCAAACCGTCCATTTTGGACCCGAAATCCGAATGAACCGAACCCGATTCAACCGAAACCCATTAAGACCCGAACCCGTTATAACTGAAACCCGAACTTTAAGATATATTCTAGTAAATTTTTTAAAATGAATATTGAAATAATGAAAAATTGAGACAACACAAACCCGAAATAATTGAAATCTGAGTCAACCGAAACCCGATACAACCGAAACCTGATATAACCGAAACCCGAAGCCGACCCAACTGAATGACAAAATTATTAGACATTACCCAAAACTCGACTAACTGAACCCGACCCGCCTGATTGCCACCTTTTATTAGGGCTGTGCATAACCGGGTATCCGACACGACACGACACGGTATGTCGGATACACGAAACCGATAACACTGAAAAGGCCGATCCGAACACGACACGATAAGTACCGGGTATCCGACACGAAAACACGAAACGGTTTCGTGTCGGATACCCGTATAACACGACACGAACCGTTTAGGGTTTGTGGAATAAAAACAGCCGCTTAGATTTTTTAAAAAAAAAAGCAACATACCATCTTCAATTTCTTCGAACTGTACTTGCAAATACACACAACATATATAATACACACAACATATATCTTGAATTTGAACTACTTGAATTTGAACAGTACATCTAAATTACAAATATACGGCTTGAATTTGAACTGTGCTTACAAATTGCAAATTGCAATTACACACAACACAATATCTACCATACCAAAGTTAAATCGAAAGAAACCAAAAACCCTAGAAATAAGATTGGAAATAGCCATTATCATCATCATCATAAGTAGAAAACAGATTCAGAAAGCAAAAATTAAAAACAGAGTAACTACAGATCTGATTACACTTTTGAGTCTACGGGTGCTTCATCTTCAATTTCTTCGAATACAAGAACCAGAAGGCGAGAGGAGACTCGGGAGAGGGCGAACACGAGGAGAGTCAGGAGAGGGCAAACGAGAAGAGACTCATCAGGAGAGAGCGAGTCTGTCTGCGAGCGAGAGCCGAGAGGGGAGGTTGAGTCGGCGAGAGTCTGGTTACGAACGATCGAGGGTGAGTCGGCGAGAGGCCGAGCGTCTGGCGGCGAGAGAGAGGGGAGAGCGTGAGAACTGAGCGTATCTGAGTGAAGCGTGAGACTGGAGAAGGCTAGGGTTTGTTTGGAGCCTTTCGCGGCTATATGTCATTAAAAAATAATAAGTAAAGGGTAATTTAAAAAGAATCGAAGCCTCCGGAATCGAACTGATGACTACCTAGTAAATCCCAATTACAAGCAGCCCGCTCAACCAACTGGGCAACTTCCCTTTCTTGTTACCTTTGGACAATTATTTTATTTGTATTATTACAGATTACCAATATTTAAAAAAAAAATTTAACGTGTCGTGTCGGATACCCGATAAGAGAAATATGCCGATCCGAACACGAACCGTTTATTGTCGTATTTTACCGTTTCGTGTCATAATCGTGTCGTATCTATATCGTTTCGTGTTTTTTCGTGTCGTTTCATTGCGGTTTCGTATCGTGTCAACCGTGTCGTATTTTTCTGCACAACCCTACCTTTTATAGCTAAGAAAAGGTGAAAAAGAGATTACTTGCTCTGTATAGATTGATGGGAGCAGTCGAGGGATTTTATTTTATTTTTTGTATGTTTGAACTTGCTGAACAACAGCATGGGCATGTGTATTGATGGGGGATTTGATGGGAGCAGTTGGCCTTGTGTGTAGAGAAAGACTGAGCTTTGTATATATGTATTTTTTTTTGTAATTCCATTTTTTTTATGAAATGAAATTCAGGCTTTAGTTTGGGCCTTCGATTGGGCTTCAGATTTGGGCTCTAACTTGGGCTAAAAAGCCTGGCTATTTTCGGGATGGTATTCATGAATCCATTTCATCAAATTGGTTAAATTAACTCGGTGCTTACGAAAAAAACAAGTTAAAATTTGAGCAATAAAATCTATGGAATTTTACCACTCAACACCGTCGACATCATGTTAATCGTTACCGATCCAACAGATGAACAAATAAACACAGTCGCATTCAAGTTAAACATGGTAATGGAAATGGGGCAACATTCAACTGAACAACATGGATTCCAAAAAATGTAAACAGCTTCGACAGCGACGATTTCATCACCAAAAAAACTGAAAAGGGAAATGGGGGGTTTTATCGAAAGGGGGAAATCCACAAATTCGAAAAGGGAGAAATGGGGTTTTGTACATATTAGAGGATATAAGCTTTGGAATGTCGAATCGGCTTATCAATGGAGGAATGAAGCTTTGCAATCGTGGATTCCCGTTCGTGGGGTTGTAGGTGCCCATTTTGGGAACCCTAGAACGACGCCGTATCTCCTTCAGCCGCCATTGACGGCCGACGTCCCTCACGTCCTTCGGTCCACATTGAACGTCGACGAGAGGAGAGGAGAGGATTTCACAGAAACGGAGAGGAGAGGAGGGGAAAGCTTACCTTCAATGGTGGGTGGAGCTCTTCGGTCGGCTTGTGTGCTCTCCAGATCTGAAAATGCTCTTGCGTCAAAGGGGCAAAAGTGGGCGATTATATGGGTAATCTCCTCCCATCTCCAAAGATCTTCCAATGGGTAGATCTTTTTTTGACTGAATTTCATCTCCGCCCATCTCCTCCCACCTCTTGTCGGCATCTCCCTCCAGCTACTGCCAAACACCATTCCAAGGAGATTTTTTTTCAGCTCCTCCCATCTCGTAGCAGCTAGTGCCAAACACACGCTTACACTATTTGCAGATAGTGGACAAGGTTAGCTTGAAAAACATATATTACTCTCAAGTATCCCAACGCCACAGCAGGTGTACATCATCCATTTATACTTCTAGAGTTTGCACGAGTGCCGAGGGGAGTAAAGCCAACCATGCCAGTCTTCACAGATTGGAAACAATGGCTCTAGTCGATCAGCTAAGTGATTATTTAGATTCAAAGATATTTAGGGTTAAACGCAGATTATCTGTAAAAGTGGAGAGAAGAACTTTAAATGAGAGTTCAGACAATTTCAAACATCACGTAAAAACAATCAATGTTATCTTCAAGGGTGATGGGTACCTTTTTAAACTTGTTGATTTGAAACCTTTGCGATTTCTGATTGGCTGATATTTGCTTAGTAGTGGGGTTTCTGAAGCTTTTACTGTGTGATATCTAAGTCGGTTTAACATTCTGGAATCCATTTCAACAAAAAAAAGGAAAAAAATGGAGTAAGAATAATGGAATATGTGAACCCTCTCATAGACTCATAGTGGACATTTTGTTCTTTTGTACCCATTCTTCATAAAGAGTTCACATGTACATTTGATAACTTGAATGCAAGGCATAAATGTGCAAAGTACTTTAAACTGGAATATGCAGGTACTAGGAAAAATGACGAAATATGCATGTCATAGTGTTAAACCAGAAGTGCAAAAAGAAAAATCACTGTAAATATGTCCCTAAATATTCCTAACCCAAGAGGACCAAGCCACTAAAATGCTGGAAGGATATATACTATGGACAGAAATAATACTGAAATTTTGTAGGTTTTTTGCTTGACTGAAGCAAAATACTTTAGCTCAATGAGTGCTTGCCTGGTTTCTTTGCAGCATTCTGTTGTTTTCTCTGCTTATGTGCTCTTTGCCAAATAGTAAATTGTCTTACTTGCTTATGAAAAGTTCTAGTAACATGCAATATTTTTGTCCCTGGTATAAATATATCACTAGTTAGGCACAACCGCACAGGGATGATGAGCTAAACCATGCAAAGGCTGGGTTAGGGCTTTGTTTGGCTTCTCATATTTTCTTAGTAAATGTGTTTTTTAAAGAAATACATCATCAAAGAAAGTGATATCATGTTTCTATATTGTAAAATCACAGTGAAATACTAATCTAAATTTTGCTCGCCGCAAGGGTACTGGAATATAATTAGAAGGACAAGTAAATAGGTTTTGGCGTGCCTATTTTGAAACAATTACTCACATAATAGTAGGTATTTGAGGATATCTAGATGTTCATTACTTTTGTTGCTTGTTATATTCCTGTGTCTTCTAAAACTTCCTGGCCGGGCTAATCCTCATACCTTTCCTGCCCATGTGATTTATTGTTTAATTTGTTTGAGATTGTAATTGAGGTGTTATCTTGGTTTTTAAAAACTGATCTGCCAGTGTTTTCATAATCTGGATTTCATTTTGAATTATTTGAATGTTGAGCATTAAGATTATGCTTGATAATTGAGGGGAAACACAAATAACTGATGAATGTTTAACCTGTTCATGTTCAGGGATTTAAACGGTTGAAGAGATTTGTGCCTGAAACAAAGGCCGGGGAATCTGCCTCATCAGATCGTTGCACAAGTTCCATTTTCAAAAGAAGTGTTGTTGTAAAGGATGAAGAGGACACATGCTCTAGGAGCAACAGATCTATTGGAGTAAGCACTGTTCCCACACATAATCAAATTAAGAAAATGGCCAGAGTTGAATCAGGGATATAAACGGTAGAAGAGATTTTTGCTAACTACTTGATATTCTTCTCAAACGAGGTTCTTCTAACAACACTGGACAAAATTTAACCAGAGACATTCAACATTGGGAAGCATCAGTGCGGAAACTAACTAAGATTTCGTAGGAAGACTATTCTAAAGATTCTTTGTCCAGACCCTAAGCAATGAGGGCAAAATTTGCATAGGTGTTGGGTTATATTGTTGGAGGGATGTGGTTTTCAGCTGCTTTAATCTTTGGCAGGTGGAACCTCTTCGCTCTTTCTGAATTGGGGAAATCATCATGGTGATCTATTGTAAGGAAAGGTTAGGTTTTATCCACTCTTGTAAAAAGAATCTCTCTTTTTCAGTGTAGTGACACAATCGAAGACAACAACTCAAGATTTTGACATTTTAAGTTCTGCTGCTTCCAATTCTGTTTCAGGGGAGGGGTTCTTTATTATTTTGTGTAGCTACTGGGCAAGTTCACTACACTTGTACCTTATGATTACCTACCTTTATAAAATGCAGTTTCAATAGCCCAATTTCACTAGGTGCCTTAAAATTTACGTTGTTAAGTTAGGTTATAACTTAAATGGAAATGTAGTGTTTTTCTCCCTTGTGTTTTGTGGCTGTCTGGGATGGAAAGATGGCGTTTTCTGCAGTGTAGTCCATTTGATTCTGCTTGTGTTCATGCTCGACTCTGTTAGCATGGAAAGGTAAAATGAGATTGTGGTAGATTTGTTCGAAAATTTATCTGTTTCCTTTATTTCTATTATTGTTGCATCAACCTCTTCCTCTTCCACCCGGGTACATCATCGGTGCCTTGGCTTTATACAACGGTGCCCTGACTGGTCTTTTTCTTTTCCAAGCGAAATCCCCTAGTTTACACAAGGAAATGTCGTCAATCATGTTGAACATGACACATTTTTTTTTACATTAGGCAAGAAGTAGAAGTAGGATGTCTTTGACTAGTAAAGATCATCCTAGATCATTAATGCGGATGATGTTATATAATTCCCTATTCGAAGGGGGGATTCATCATATTACAAATCCTCATAGCTTTAGGCTTTAGCAATAGAATCAGCATTAGTATTTGACTTTTTTGTAGCAGTGGCTGAACTTGATGCTCTTGAAGCTACTTTTTATATTTCGAATCTTCTCAATCTTGAAAGATCATCCAAGGAACATTGGCGCTTTCCTCAATGACTTTGACAACTCCAAGGCTACCCCTTTTAATTATGATGTTTCTTAATCCTCTGTCGAATGCTACTTTTACCCCCATATAGAAGACAATTGCTTTTGTTTGTAAGACTGATCCAACTTGAATCTTGGACTGAAATATATTAATAACCTAGCCATAGCAATTACGAACAATGCCACCAATACTGCAATCGCCTGAAGATTTGACAGAGGCATCTACATTTATTTTGTAGAAGCCTCTAGGTAGACGTACCCAATGGAAACCCCTTTAAGTTCTTTTATTTTGCTTGCTTTTGCCTTGTTTGTGCATGTCTCCAGTTTTTTATGTTAATGGTTATTTATTGTGCAATATGTATCAGTGAAGGGATTCTATTTTTGTTGAAGATAATGTTATTTCTCATTTTCCATATTGCAACATAGATCTATTAAGTGTTTATTTTAATTTTTCTTATGGTTATTAGGTTACTTAGAAAGTTTTGTGATAATATGTGCTCCTGTGAAAACTCAGTTTGCTTGTTACTTGCAGAGGGTCATACCCCAAAACAGACACAACCTTGGTATAGTTTACAAAACTATACCAAGCTTGTTGGGCAACTAAGCCCAAAACTATACCAAGCCTTCTTAGTCCAATGTATATAATGTTTTATGGCCCACATCCCCTCTCTTCAAAATTAATTTTTATGTAAATAGTCTCCTCACTTTGCAAGCCATTGAGACCTAAACAATTATAAAACCCTATGAAAGCATCTGTTTGCATCTCAAATTAACATTGGAACCAAACACTTTTTTTTTAATAAATGGTACAATTCCTAAAGATCATCCATATGTAACCAACATAGATATCAATGCAAAAGACCCACATTGACAAACACTCGCGAATGATATTTTATCATGAACAGAGACGAATATATATCGAATGGCATTAAGTACATGATTGCCCATATCCAAACAAATGTAGTAGTTCTTAGAAAAAGGAAACAAAACACGATTCGCCAATTAGATTGAGACAACACACTAAAGAAATATGTGTTATGTGACATGATTTTGCCATTGACAAGGAAGATATTCCAAAGGCAAGAACTATACTCCATCAATTAGACCATTTTTGCCAAAGATGGTATAACTTCTTAGACAAATGTTCCACAAAACATATATAGACCCTTAATAATTTAGAAAACCAAATATTCCTCTTCTTTATCTACTTATTTATTTATAATCTTAAATTATAGTTGTTGTTTGATGGGAATTATGAGGTTGATTTTCTATGCATAAATAAAGCAATGTATATTACACCTATTTTTCTTTGATAGGAGCCCATTAACAGATTTGTCCCTTCAAAACTTTGTTCTCTTCACATTCTGTGTTTCCTCGTTCGATCTCATTTTATTCTTGGAGTATATTTGATTTTATTTGGCCCCACTTTTTCTTTTTCTTCTTTCTTTTTTTGTTACGAAAAACATAGATTTATAATGTAAGAGGTTTATAAATGTATTCTCCATCATCTAAAGCGACATAAAAAATCTTTTGATTTCTTGGAAACCAATGATTATAAAAATTTGGTTTAAAATGGCTACATATTAATGTTGATACACCATGGGTAAATTAAATGCTGGTAAAAGAAATTATCTAAAAAATATATAATATTAGGATATTGTTAGATACAACACTAATCCAATTACCAAATGCACGTCCTTATAGATGTCCACGTGTACACTGAAAATTGAAGGCAAATCAGAGTTCATGATGTGCATCACGTTCATCTCAACATGATACCCTATACCCTAATTTGCGATATATTTAGTTTCCACATAAACATTATAACTCATGGTAACTAATTTGGATTTAACTCTATGTATACAGTGGTCGGCAATAACCTAATTTTGATCATGTCTAAGCTAAATAGGGTTTTTGCACAATCATTGGATTGGAATTGGGTCCCATTTGAAGACTGATTAAGTTTCAGAAGAAAACTATTTAGGAGAAATTAATAAGAAGAAAAAGGGAATTGTATCTGTAGACCCAATAATTTGTAAAGTGATGCTTTCTATCTAGGGAGATTTGTCAAATTGTAGGAGTCTTGGAGATCATATAATAATGTATATATAAATATTAAATGTGTGTGATAATGGCATAACCTTTTCCCCATTGGTCAAAGGTTTGAGACCCACCTTTTGATCAAATGATCAAATTTTCATGCACCTCAACCTGGATGTGAAAATTATTACTCCCTATTCATTTATTTTTTCTTTTGTGTGTGGTTAATTATTGAGTACAATTTGGGTGGAAAGAATTTATGTCATCTCACCTAATAGTCACAATATGTGAAAGTATTTATAAAGGTGTCGTTCACTTTTTAACAAACTTAACTTGGAAATTCTAAAACTCGAATTGACAAATATATATGGGTTAGTTTGACACCACCTTCACTGTTTTTTCTATAATTATCCCTTCATAACAATATAATTATTCGTTTGTACAAAAAGTATAAAAAAATACTGTATAAATTTCATTATAACGAATAGTCATCCGCTACACTAAATAATTTCATTCTAACGAATAATTATCCAGTGCTACTAAATAATTATAAGTTATTTTTAATCTTATCCGTTGATCTTTCTAATTTACACCAAAAAGCAGCTAGCAATATGTAAATTGTTTACTTTAAATTTGTAAGACCATCCACAGTCCACACCCCATTGAGTGCCGTGCTTTTAAAAAAAGAGAGAATATGTAAACTGACACAATGTGTGTCTTGTAGTAGAAACAAAAGGGTAAAAATAAGACACCCAACCTGCCACTCACACTGCACAACACAAGTTTTTGGTGTACAAATTTATAAAAAAAATAGCTACCACTGTGTAAATTATTTACTTTAAATTTATAAGACCATCCACACTCCATTGAATGTCTTCCTTTAAGAGAGAGAATATGCAAACTAACACAATGTATGTCTTGCAGTAGAAACAAAAGTGTAAAAATAAGACACCGAACCTACCACTCACACTGCATAGCATAGGTTTTTCTGACTTAAAAAAAAAGCATATAAGCAATGTGGTTGCCCTAAGGTTTGTGGGCTTTTGTTGTAGTACAAATTTACTCTCCTACACCCAAGGCGGGCAAAGGGAGATTAGTTGCTACTGAGGTGATTTACCTTTAGCCATTGTTTGGTACCAATATCTTGATATGAGGTGTGGGTATGGATATCACTCATATCTATACTCTTGGTTGGTACGTGGGTATATGGAAATCAAATTGATATACCCCCCATACACCCATCCTTTGTAAATATTACCACTTCCATATACCTCAAAAAAATGGGGTATGAGTTTTCTATCATTTAGCTTCTCCTTCCCTCTTCTTCGTTCTGTATTCTTCACAATCTATGGGAGCGGATCTTCAACCTCGATTTCGATTTCGCTCGCAAGTCGCTCAACGAGGGCAAAGAGGTCGCTTGGTTGGTCTTTGCATTCCTCCTTTTCTGGCTTGGCTTGGTTTCCGGCGATGGTTCGGTGGGTCGTCTGTCCAGATCTGGGTTGTGGGGGCTGATTCTTTAGTTGGGTTCCGGTGGCCGGTTAATTTCTCTGATTTTAGGTTGAATTTTCTCGATCCTTCTTCTTGGTCTACTTTGCTGCACTTCAAATCTAGGGTGAGGAGATTTTTGTTTGCAATGGGGCTGAAATGTTGCTTCTCTTCCTTCTTTTTGGTGCACGTTGGTTCTCCTTGTTGAAGTTCTCCGGTTGAAATACATGCCTTGAGATTAGCTTTGTGTGTTGTCATGTTGTGGCATGAGGAACATGAAGAGAGAAAGGGGAATTAGGTTTAGGTTGATACTCATATCCTTTAATACCAAATGGGGATATTAGATATCAGATATCAAATTTGATACCCATATATCCACTATCGATATCTAATACCCATATTTGATATCTGATATCAGTATATGGATACCAAACGGGGGCTTAAGTTTCTCCCTTGTATAAAAATTGCTCTTTATTATGTATGGATTGTATAAAGTACGAAATTTATATCTTTTTGCTTATATAAGAGAAAATATTTAAGTATCAAATATTTTAATTAGGGGTGAGAATGGAATGGGACGAGACGAGGGTTGTCTCGCACAATTTTTGTGTGACGAAATTGGGACCAAGACGGGATTCATTTTTTTTAATTCCACATGGGCTTTGTCGTAGGACAGGATGGAACGAGCCTTGTCCCTTACATAAAATATATTATTAAAGGGTGTTGCTATTTACACCCATAAATTTTACTATCTACACCCAAAATCAAAGTTTTTTATTTTTTTTAAATAAACCCTATGCCTCTTGAGTCACAGATGTGTGACTCAAGAGAGACATGGTATATGTATAGGAAAAAAATAGTTACGTCTCTTGAGTCGCACATCTGTGACTCAAGAGGTGTAACTGTGTAAGGTTTATTTTAAAAAAAAATAAAAACTTTGATTTTGGGTTGTAGATAGTAAACATTATGAGTGCAAATAGCAACCTCGAAAAAAATGTAACTCCTAATCACGTGTGCCCCTAAGGTATCTCATTAACCTCTTCAGTGCACTCTAATGTTCATTACTAGGATTGTGTGTATATCTATTGAGTCCGCTAACCGCATAAGTAATATCAGACCGAGTATAATTCATAAAAAAACATAAGACTTCTAATTATCTTAGCATATTCCTCTCGAGTACTATTACATGAGTTCTTCACTAACACTAGCAACATACGGAGTCCTAACTAGCATCACGTTAAAGTTGTTAAATAGTTTTAATACCTTCTCCATGTAATTGGATTGAGATAAAGTAAAGACTCATCAGTTCTAATTAGTTAACCACTAGAATCACATCTACTTCACCTAAGTCTTT
Source organism: Persicaria maculosa (assembly GCA_963922045.1). Taxonomy (NCBI): domain Eukaryota; kingdom Viridiplantae; phylum Streptophyta; class Magnoliopsida; order Caryophyllales; family Polygonaceae; genus Persicaria; species Persicaria maculosa. Next base: position 60,426,391 of record OY998261.1, read on the forward strand.
CATTTCAATGCAAGAGGAAAGAAACATCTCAGTTTCATTCATCATGTGCATATCAATGCCAAATAGCAACATATCATCAACATAAAGACACAATTATGCGACTAGAATCATACATATCTTAGTAAATACACATGCATCAAATCCACTAACCATAAAACCAAAACCCAACGCAGTTTTAGGAAGTTTCTTGTTTAGGTGCTTGTTTTAAGCCATAAAGAGATTACTTTAACCTACATATATATCACGTTCTCCTTACCAGGAACCACAAAACATGGAGGTTGTTCCATATATATTTCTTCATCTAGATCACCATTTTAGGAAAACAGTTTAAACATCCATATGATGTACAATTGACATATAATTATATGGTAAGGCAAATAATGCTATTATGGTGGCAATCTTAGTCAAAGGAAAGTAGGTGTCAAAGTAATCTCCTCCATGTTTTTTGTGAATCTTTTTATTACTAGTCTTGCCATAAACCTCTCTATAGAATCATTTGTCCTAAGTTTTCGTTTAAAGATCCATTTGCATCCAAAGGCCTTATAACCGCAAGACAAATTAACTAGTTCCCACATGTGGTTTCTCATGATAGATTCAATTTCACTGTTTACAACATATTTCCATAAAACAGCATTTACAGAACTCATAGTTTCTCTATATGCTCTAGTTTCATCCTCTATAGAAATTTCTCGATTACATCTAAATCATTGACTTGAGTAAAAAATGTAGTTAGAAAGTCAGGACCAAAACTAGTTTCAATTTAAAGACTTTTACAACTCCTAGTCTCACTAGGTTCAACAAGAAGCACGTAAAGACAAAGATGCATTCTCAATAGGCAAAACAACAAGAATATTACATGTTTTTTTCCAAAGGAAAAATATGCTAAAAAAAATTCAACATCACGATATTCAAATATAATTCTATCATGCAAGCACATAAACCTATAAATAACACTATTCTCGCGGGATAACCAACAAACTTAATATCAAGCATTTTAGATCTAGTGCAATATTATTTAAAGGGCAGTATATCCATGTTAGTTAAGTTTAAGGCAAGTCCCTTCCATAATTTATATGGGGCTTTATGGGGCTTTGTCGAACTTCTCATGTGGTACTTTATACTCTACCTCCACCAACGGATCTAGCTCTCTTTGGTTTCTAAGTATACCCTGTATCAGTGTTCTAAAAAGCGTTAGGCGGATCCTAGACTGTGAGGGGCCGCCTAGCGCGGCGCCCAAGCGGTTAAGGCGGACGCCCAGGCGTGCTTAGGCGGCCATTTAGCTCTAGGCGAAGGAAGTCGTCTAGCGCCTAAGCGGTATCCTGGCGGTGCCTAGACGCGATTTTTAGAACAATGCCCTGTATTAAATGCACTAGATATACTAACCAATTACTTGCATCTACATATATGCTTAATTTGAATTTATATAGCATAAAATAGCGCTAGCTACCTCGATCTAGTGCAATAGCATTTGCCATTTATACTAGTGGAGTCATAAATAAAATCCAAAACTAGAGATTAGGATTACCAATTACAAGCACAAGCTTCTTGTGTGTGATATCATCAAAGAGGTAAAGGGAAGCTTCTACATTGTTTAGGAGGCAGGTCCCATATATAGACGACCCAATTCAGAAGCAAGTCGATCACACCTTAGCTCAACCCTAACAACCAACAACTTCCATCACCGATACCCCGATACAACTCCGGATACAAGTCGCACGTATTACACCATTCATAATGAAATCACTATAGATGAAGATAAGTCTATGGCTCCGTTTGGCAAATTAAGTAGCAGTTCAGAGCTTATGGTTTTTTTTACTATTCAATTTTAAATGAAATAAATATAAGGTTTTAGTTTAATCAGCTTTTGAAATCTAAGCTTTTCAGCAGCTACTCACCCGAACTTTTGGTTTTTTATTCACAAGATTGCAACAGCTACCCTAACATATGATTTACCAAACACTATACTAGCTTATTAACATATATTTAACCCAAATAATCCAACAACTTCTGCTACCCAACAGTTTCAGCTACTCCAACAGCTATTATTTTGCCAAACGCAGATTCTCAAGCCTGATTGACAAAAATTTTACCCAAAGGATTAAATTTGATTTCTCACTAGCTAATTCTTTAGAATGGACCATGGAATTCGTCCTCATTATGGCAACTCACGTATATACATAATTTCGAATCATATTATACAAGTCCATTTAATTAAGGAACAATTCAACTAACCATTCCTAAATGGCTCACTAGAAAGGACTTGCGGGTAGTACCCAAAGATCCCCAGTTCGAACCCCGGATATGACCGCTCTTTATTTACAAATACCAAGGAACAATTCAACTTTGACCATGCAACGATCACGAGCTAAATTGATCGATCCTATATATATACTGACTCCTCTCATCAGTAGAATTGAATAATGAACCCATGCCCATACTTAAAGTACTCCACCACACAATTTGCTAATTCAAATTAAAATTGGAGTTGATTTAAGTATGACAGATATGCCTGTTAAGCCCCGTCGGCTTTCGGATCCAGATCGAAATACCTTCGTCATCACAACCATAATTAAGCCGGCGCCGTTAAGGACCTTGCAAATCGGTGCTCCGCACATCTGGTTAATATATCGGTGCAGATCGACGACGATCGGAGAACCTAATTGAGCGTGCGTGGTTTCTAATTTGTCTCAATATGAAGGATGTCGGTCGACCATGATGCCTGAGCCTCCCAATCTCGATCTACTCAGATCTCCGTGATGACGAACACTCACAATATCTAGGGATCGTCTTCCGAGAAAACAGTACTTAGTTTCTTACTCCCTTTGTTTGTAAAAAAATGAATTTTTTAAGTCAAACACGTATTTTTAGAAAGGTAAAAACTATATAAAATATTAAAATTTTAATTTAATTTTTTAATAATATTATACTTATTATTAATAAGTATGAGTTTATGAAAAAAATTATTAAAAAAATTAATATTATATATTATTTTTATCACCTTAAAATACGTGCATGAACAGTAAAAAGTCACTTATTTGTGAATGGAGGGAATATATACAATCTTCCACTGTGGCAAAAGTCATCGCTTGAAAGGGGTTTTTGGTCACTGGACCAATCCAACCACGACTATTCCGTCACTTGAAGGGTCGTCGTCGAGTTCTTCTCGTCTGAGTTGGTCAGTGATGGCTCTATATATGTATCGTCGTCGTCTAAACCATTTCAAGTGACAAACTCTAGAGAGGGCGCTTGTCAGTGCTAGAAGTGTCATCACATTAAGGTAACATGTTTGTTTCGTCACTTCATCTTTCTTGCGATGACTTTATGTATCGTTGTTCCATCGCCAGGACATTCAAGTGACCGATTTATTTAAATATTCGTCGCCTGAGTTTTGTTAAAAAAAATTCAAACAACTAATCTATCTTGCCTTTGTTCGTCACCTGAGTACATTTTTAGTAAAAAATCATTACCTAATTAATGTTATACTATGTATAGCACTAGTTAGTATGCTTTAAAAAACATTATAACCTAATGTTATACTATGGTTTAACATTATAAAAATATTACATAATTAATTCATAATTTATGACATTATAAATTGTGGTTTTATAACATTATCAATATAAAATTCCAAATTTATTTATGATAACTTTATATATTTATATGTTTATAACTTATGACTTATTACTAACTCATATTATATTCATAACTTATATAAATATAATATCAACAAATACATGAATTCGTATGAATATAACATTATAGTATTATAAAAAAACTACAAATGTAGCTCTAGTTAAGTAGTTCATTATTGTTTTATAAAAAAAATATAAATATTACCTAATTGATATGGTTGTATAAATATATTACAAATATAACTTATACGACTATAAATTACATTATCTAATTAATTAATATGATACTTAGTTAGCATGGTTGTATAAACACATTACCTAATTAATGTCAATTTGTGGTTTTAACATTATAAAAACATCATATAACTAATTTAAAAATTAGAACATTATAAATTATGGTTTTAAAATATTATAAAAATAAATTATAAGATTAATATTACATAATTAATTTAAAACATCATAAATTAATCATCTTTATAACTTATAAGATTTTAAATAATTTTTTTTAAATGGGTCCAGTGGGGTGCTCTTTTTCAGGAGATCAACATTAAATACACATGTTATCTCCATTACCTGAATTATCTCAAGTGAAAAACATTAAAAAATTTGTCGTCATCTAAATGGTTGCTATTTTTTTGTACTCATTCAAGCGACCAACATTGTCAATACTTTGTCACTTGAATCGCCTCAAGTGACGAATATTAGCAATGACCCACTTTTGGGACTCATCAGACGATTAATATTTATTGGTCACCTGATGACGCGCTCGGACCCGGGCTCGAGCAAAAGGACCGGCGACGAGGGTTCCGAGAAGTCGGGAAGTTGTTGGCAGTTTCTGAAGCAACAGGTCCATCGTCAAAGAATGACGATTTTCCCTCGATTGGCTTTGTTACTGAGGGCGTGCGAGTACTAGTTTTGTAGATCTTGAAGTCGGGGTCGCGTATTGGGGCAGATCTCGTCAATCGGAGGTCAGACGAAGCGGAAAACAGTGTTTTACCGAGACGTCGCCTAAGGAAAGACGATTCTGAACGAGGCTCGTTTGAGAGGGATTGAGAGGCTTTTTTGGAGTGACGTTTTGGGGGTGAGTTGAGGGTGATGATGGGGCTGTGGAAGGCCTTAGAATGGTGGTAAGGTAGGGGATGGGGTGTGAGGGATATGTGATGCAAGATCGCTCTCGGCCTCGCACTCCAAGCACTCTTCAACACTCGATCTTCCACACTCTCGGCCTCGCACTCCGAGTGTTTCCGAACCTTTGATCTTGTCGTCTCTCACTAGGGAATCGCTCTTAGCATCTCACCAAGAGGTTTTATCCGGCATCTCACCAAGATATATTTTGTTTCTTAACCCGAAACGAAGGAAGCACAATGCTTAGTTTTTCTCAAATTCAACTTGTTTCAAAAGAAGTTCTTACATCCCTTTATATAGGAAAATATTGATGCTAGGAAAAATAAAAGAAATTAAAATAATTCGATAAACTAATGACGGATAATACAAAAGGGTTTTCGAGATTTATGACGGAGAGATGGGCAACCATAATGGGGAAAACAAATGGTATTGGCTGCCATCAAAGAGATTTAAGTTCGGAAGAATCTCTAAAGCCCCGTCATTTAATCCGACTTTATTCAATGCATTCCGTCTTCATTTATTTCATTTCCGACAAGCTGTCAGATTTTCGGACAGCTGCAAAGATCCCAGATTTCGGCCATCTTCCAAGCTGAATTGACGTTTTCATCCTTCAAAAACGTTGTAGCCACTTAAAATATCTTTCCAATAAGGGTTCGTTGGCTTTAATCGGAATTTTATACATCCAGAACGAGCCAAAATACCAAGGTATCGCCAAACAGTTTTCACAAATGAAAGTTGAGGTTTAGCTCCGAAGACAAATCTTTGTAGGAAAAAAGGGTCGAGCTCATAGGCAACTACGATCACATCACCTGAACAACATCCTTACCCGGATGGAGAGTTGAAGAGATGAGTGTTTATGGTTTCATCGCCCGGATAGCGGCAGAAAACGAACTCGGGTGGGCTCTGCGGCTTTGAATTGACGAAGGCAACGAGGGTCATCGCCTGAGATGCACATTGGCATAGTGATCTAACCAATCAGTGGCGGCATGATTTTCTAGATTCCAAGGGGCTAAATTTTTTATTCCAAGGGGCTAAAAAATCATATAATAACATTTTTTCGCATATATATATATGTGTGTATCATGATGAATGAATTTTTGATAAATATTGAAACAAAATTATAATTTTTTTCAAAAAAATATGTCATTTGTTAATTGAAAAAAATGATATTATTGAAAAGTGTGGAAAAAACTCATAAATTGTGATTTAAATATGACATTGATAATAAAACAATTTCATAGGAATAATTATTAGAATATTTTTTTAAAAAATATATGTGTAGCATAATGAATACTCTTATGAAAAATATTAAAATAAAATTATTAAATTTAATTGTTTTAAATATGATATTTATAATAGAAAAAATTTGGTAGGAATTAAAAATATTGTAAAAAAGTAAACAATGAGGTTTGAACCCGTGACTTCTTACATTACTTAGACTTCCTTTTCTTTCTTTACCAATTAAGCTAAACAATATTTGTGCCAATTTTCACATTTTTTTTATTTTTGGGAAATTTCGTCTGGTAGCCCCAAGGTTTGACTCTTTTCGCATGGTGTCCAAACTTTTCAAAAATTTCGCATGGCAACCACGAGGTTTCGACCAATTTTGTGTGGTAGCCACGAGGTTTGGGCAAATTTCTTATGTTAATCAAATTGGTTAAAAATCTTTTAGAATATAGGTAAAATCACAAAATAATCATAAAATATATTTTTTCACACAACAACCCAATTTTGGTTTTTTATTTTTAAAAAGTTCACTAAAACCATTTAAAAATTTTATAGTGCTATACATTAATTGCACGATAAATGAATAAATTATACAAAAAAATAAAGGTAGTTTTTTTTAAAAAAAACTTTTAAATTTGAAAAAGTGTACATAAACAATTACCCAATGTAGTTGGTTGTTTTCAAAGAGTCATTAATAACCTTTCTAATGTTTTAAAAAGATTACATATTAGATATATAATACAAAGTTTATTTTATCCAAAATATTTTATTTAGTTTAAACAAATATGAATGAATGGTAATTTAAAATATGTACTTAATTTATGGATTTGAAAATAAATTAAGTACATATTTTAAATAATTTACTCCTTTTTTATGTACTTATTTTTTTTTAACTTTAGGTGTCTTTTTTATAATTTAGTCATTCTTTGGGTAAATAATTTAATCTCCTTAAATATTAAAAAGGTTGTTGATTGTTTTTTAAAAGTAAAACATCCAAAATGATTGATTAAGTGAGTGAATTATAATATATTTATCATTTTATAGAATTTCTATATGATTTTTAATAAGTTTGGTTATCACACGAAATTTATCAAAACCTCATGGTTACCATGCGAAATTCTTGAAATGTTTGGGTACCATGCGAAAAAGACCAAACCTCGTGGCTACCAAGTGAAATTTTCCTTTATTTTTTTACCTTAATTTTTAAAAAAATTTAATACTACGTTTTTCTATAACTGGAGGGAGGGGTGGCTGCCTCCTGCACCCCCTTTGTGACCGCCACTGTCTATATAATCTATATATAATATATTAAAATAAAGACATTAAATCTTCTCTCGTGCAATTCATCTATGTGTCATTTTCTGATGTAATCTGACTGGATTTTTCGACATGTCAATTAATGATGATATAATATATTTAAGCCACGTTAGCCAATGACCTCATCTATTTTATCCACATGTTATCATATGTGTCCATCTCATATATCAAGTGATTACAAAATCTATCATTTTACCACTAGTTATTTTTATAAATATGGAGCTTGAATTATTTTATCTTTAATCATCAAGATCGATTATTTTAGTTAATTATATCTAATGATAAGATTTTATTATTTATTAATTATTTATTGAATAATAAAATCTTATCATTATTTATTTATATTAAACTAATTTTTATTTATTTAGGGTTAAATAACAACATAAGTAAAAATATGTTTTAACATAAGAGCTTATAAATTGAAAATTTCCTATAAGTAATGAAGATAGATAAAAGATACTAATATCTGGGGTATTTACATCCAATCCGGGTTTAATTTTCTTCTATCCAAGGTATAAAACTGAAATAATTCGTGGTATATATATTCCTCTTGGGAGTTTGTTCTTGTCATGTATATAGCCTGGAGGTCTAAATAAAAATCCGGGGTATATAATATTCTCATTTGTTCATAATTTTAATTGTGTATGTATACCAATAAGCAATAATATTTGGGTTATATAATATTTTTTTTTAAAATTTAATACCCATTCGTATATTACCATATTAAACCTGTTATTTAATCTATCATTCTCATCCATTCAGTGCTTACAAGTTTCAAAGTACCAAGTGCTTACAAGTTTTAAAGCTAAGGCAGTGCAATCATTTTTTCTTGATAAAGTAAGAATTCGAGATCAGACATTCCTGATTCTTGATAGGCTGACAAGTCGGCAAGCGAAAAACCGTCGAACATACAATAGAAAATTAGAAAAAACTAATAAGCAAAAACTAATAAGGTTCGACACATGGATATTAAATATCTATTTTAATGTATTTTAAAAAGATAAGAATTTGAAAAATTAGATAAATTATTATTTAACAAATTGAGAAGACGAAGAAAAATACGAGTAGTAGATAAAAACTACTAAAATAGCAGACATCCATCAAACCATCAACAACTACTAAAATAGCAGCGCCATATGCAGAGAAACTCTCTGACCTCTCTTTAGGATTCTAGAGAGAGAAGGAGCCCCAAAATCGACCATCATCAAACCCTCAATCACCACTGACCAGCATCAACCACTACCAGCGGCCTCCACCATCGCCGACAGGCCAACACCAATAGCCCTGGACCACCACTACTCACTCTGCCTCCAGGGCCACCTTAGTGTATATCTAGCTCTTTCAGGAAACTCAAAATATCCCTAAGAGCCCTTAAGGGGCTCTGAAATCATCTAGTGGGATACCAGACCTAATGGATTAGAAGAAAAAATTAGGACGGATTGAATTGTGTAAGAGTAGATCAATCTAGTGTTGGCAGTGGAGCATTTTTTCGTCGGCTTTCTTCTTTGTTGTTGCTTCTGCCCTCCTCATCCAACAACCACCACCAAGCAACTCCTTTGGTCCCAATTTTCACAAAAACAAAAAAAATATTTTATTTTCTTTTAATTATTTGATACATTTATAATACTTGATCTCCACGAATTGTGAAAGTAATTAAAATAAAATAAAATAAAACCAATCTAATCCATTTAGTTTATCATACAATCTGTTCAAATCATACACTTTGCCCGATTGTTAAAGGTTGGTTCGAGTAGGAATTTTGGCGTGATCTTGATGCTTGGTGTTTTGGTTGATATTAATGTGCGATGAGTCTGTTCGAGGTCGTTGCATTGAGCTTATGACAGCTCTGAGTTTAGGAGGAGCTTCCCTAAAGTCTTGTCTTCACACCACCAGGAGATCATCTTGTTGTACTTGCTTTCTGGCGGTGCTACTCAGGTAGTGTTTGACTTGTCTTCTACTAGTCTCTTGAGCTGTAGTGCAGGCACGTAGTCACGTGTGGCTTTCTTCAATGCCTTTCTCCTTTAGCTCCATTTTCGTTGCTTGAAGTGTGCCCTGTTTACTTTTATTGTGTATTTTATCCATCAATAATTTTCCATCGGTTGGTTCTCCCGACCTCTCCAAGATCAAAGTTTTTCTTATATTTTTAATCATTAATTTCTTAATTAACAAAAATCATTCATTTCTTAATTAAAAAAATAAAACAACAACGCCAATCAAAGGGTAGACTATGACAATTAAAATGACCTGTATGAGCTTAGCTCAACTGGTCACAATGGTAGTATTTGGGCTAGAAACCAAAGATCGAGTCTCACCAGCAGCAGTGTGAGAGCAACCTCTCAAATAAGGGGGCTCCTAGTGTCCAGTATCTGTTGGTTGAATTACCATGAGTTATCTCCTCTCACAATCTCTTTAGGGCCGAGGATGAGGGGAGAGATTTCAACTTTTTTTTCTTGGCTAGTACATTTAAAATGTACAAATTAAAGCGTCCAATGTACTACTCCCTCCGTTCGGCAAAACTTGTCATTTTAGGGTGTTATTTTTGTTCAAAAAAACTTGTCATTGTAGGTATTTTGCCATTCACTTTACAAAAATGTCATTGATAAGATTGTTGATAGGATTGATGGGTTGTTAGTTGTAGTTTTCGATAAAGTAAAAAATGAGGGTAATAATTGAGGGTAACTTAGTACATTTGTTAATTGCCTTAAAACTTGTGAAATAAGCTAAAATGACAAGTTTTGTTGAACGGATGGAGTTAGGGGTGGGCACAAATCCCGCAAATCTCGGGCCCGTCCCGGTCCCGTCCCGGGCCCGTCCCGATCCCGGTGGGATTTGAAAAAAAAATAATGAATCCCGTCCCGGTCCCGTCCCGCAAAAATTATGCGGGACGGGACGCGGGACGAAGATTTCTTATCCTGCAAATCCCGTCCCGTCCCGCATATATATATATTTATTTATTTATATAGTATTTACAGTGTTACACGTAGTAGTATATATGCATGTAGTATATGCATGTAGTGTATATATACTTGGTATTTGGTATATATATACACTGTAGTGGTGTATATATAGTGTTTACAATTACAGTAGTGTATATATACTTGGTATATCTACACACAGTATATGTATATACACTGATACTTGTGTTATATATATATATTGTGTAATTATATGTATAATGTTTTTATTGTATATATAAGAAAAATCATAAAATATAAAAAATATTATAAAGCTATATATATGTTACGCCTTTGAAAATCGCAAAATATATTAAAATTTTAGATTTTTTTTAGAATGTTTTTTATTTGAGGGACAGGGCCCGTCCCGTCCCGGTCCCGTCCCGTCCCGTGAGGGACAAGGCCCGCGCGGGATTGAAAAAAAAATAGTGAATCCCGTCCCGGTCCCGTCCCGCAAAAATTACGCGGGACGGGACGCGGAACGACCCTCGTCCCGTCCCGTCCCGTCCCCCGCCCACCCCTAGATGGAGTATTAAATTGTAAAGCAACAAACAAATTGACAAAAGAGTGAAAAAAAAAGGGAGGTCAAGAAACAGTAGAAGGGGAATGAAAGCAAGAAGTTAAAAAAATAAAATAGAAAAGTAAGAAAAACCTGCACATATGCAATGTTCAAATTTACAAACAGACACATTAACTTTTTCACCTTAGTCCCCCACTTTTTACGTTCATCCCTCTTATTTTACTCACCTTCTCCTCCCCCACGTCCACATAATATCCAAGTAACACACAAACACACATTTCTCTCCCTAAATACACATAGCCTACTAGCTTAATTAATTCACTTCATATATAGCCCCTCTCTCCCATTTTTCTCTCTACAAAAAAGTGTCCTTTTCTAACATATACTTCACATAAAAGAAACAAACCATTCTTTCTCATATACCATTATACCTTGTCCTCTCTCTCTCTCTTTCTCTCTCATCTTCAATCTCCCCACATACCATTCTGCAACTACTCTCAAACCTCCCCCCCATCCCCCACAAAACAAACCCTCAAAAACCACCCATTTCCCCCATCCAACAGGAAACCCAGATCTCCACTTTCTTCAAGATTGGATCTTTTAAGGGCCTGTTTGGAAGCTGCAGAATTGGGGTTTTTATATATATATATATATAAAATTAGGGTAAAGTGCAACCAAACAATTAAGATCGAAGAGTAGGGGGGAGTGTTTAATTGGGAATAATTAATCAGATATATAGATGGAGTTGTTTCCTGCACAACCAGATTTGTCCCTTCAGATCAGTCCTCCAAACAGCAAACCCATCTCTGGTGGAGGTGGAAGCTGGAGAAGAAGAGCCATGGAAGTTGATGATGGTGGTGGTGGTGGTTCTTCAGTTGAGGTCATGGATTTGGGGTTCTGGAAAAGAGCCCTTAATTCCAGACACCCCACCTCCTCCTCCTCCTCACCTTCTTCCCTAGCTGCTAAACCCACCACCACATCTTCCTTTGATCTCTCCCTCTCCAACCCTACCACCACCACCACCACAGCAGCCTACCCTTATCACCACCACCCACTTCTTAGTACTGGCAGTAATCCTCTACAACCAAACCTGCTCTACGGCGGCGGCGGCGGTGGTGGTGGTGGGCTTGTTGGGGCCGATCAGCTGGGTTTCCTGAGGCCCATTAGAGGGATCCCAGTCTACCAAAACCCTCCACCTCCATCTCAGACCACCACAGCATCCTCTCCTCATCTCCCCCACCACCTCCAATCCTTCCCATTTGCACCCTTTGATTCCTCCTCGCCGGCAGCTAGAGTGGCCGCCGGGGTTAATAGCATTAATGGAGGTGGTGGTGGTGGTGTCGGCGTAGTAGGGTTCAGCTCCACGAACCCTTACTACGGGACCCACCACCACCACCATCATCTTCAGAATCATCATAATCATAATCATAATCACAGCGCGTTGATGCGGTCGAGGTTCTTGTCATCTTCTTCAAGGTTCCCGGCAAAGAGAAGCATGAGGGCCCCCCGGATGCGGTGGACTTCGACCCTCCACTCCCGCTTCGTCCATGCCGTTGAGCTCCTTGGTGGCCATGAAAGTATATACCACAAACCCTTCTTCTTTATTTTTAATTTTTAATTTTTTTTGGGGGGTTTATAGTGATAATATGAACTTAAGATTTGATTGGGTTGTAATGTAGGAGCAACCCCAAAATCAGTACTTGAGCTCATGGATGTGAAGGATCTTACTTTGGCTCATGTCAAGTCCCATTTGCAGGTAATTTATCTTCCAAATTCTCAAAGTGTCTGCCCATTTCTTATCTTTAAGGGTTTGCCAATCTCCCCTCTTTTTTTGAAATTAAAACACACAGAAATTTTTTTTTAAAAAAAACCTTTTTTGCCCTCTTTCCATTACATCCTATAAATGAAGGTAATGCAAGGTTTTCCTTTTTTGTTTTATGTTTTGGTCAATTTGTTGTTGTTTTGAGCTTCTCAAAAGGGCTTTTTTTTTTCAACAATCTCACATCATCTGTTAAAAGTTTGATACTACCAAAATCTCTGAATTCATTTCAAATTCCAATGTTAATTTTTCATCCCCTTTCACTTTCTTTCTAGGGTGAAGGGATCAGTTCCATTTTATCCCTATTTTAGGTCTTATATGGGTTCTGCACAAGAAGAAGAAACCAACAACACATGATAAAAATTAGATATCAATTAAGTATATAGATTTTAATCATAAAGAGTTGAGTAGAAAGAATGAAACAAACCATAAGCCAGATCATACAAAGCTTCCCCTAAATAAGACAAAACCTCTGAGCAAATTTAAACAAGCTCATCAGTTTATGCTCAGATCAGTCCACCTCCATTTAATTATTTTTTTATTCCTCATTTTGTATCTCATTAGTATTATTGATTTTTTCCTTTAATTTAAGAATAAAATTTTTAAATATATAATATCTCTAAGTCATGGGAATTTGGAGAATAGGGGGGAGGGGGGGTGCAAGTACAGAAACACCATCATTTCTCAATGATATGTTTGCTCTTCTTCTTGTTCTTTGTTTCTTCTCTTATCCTCCACACCTAACCATGGTTAAAGTTGTTTTCATGGGAGAAAGAAATATAAAGGCAAAAATAAAAAAAATAAAAAAAAGAAATTGAGGAATTTAAACTTCTCTTACTCCAAGGCCATAGCTAGCCTGTCTGTCCGTACATTTATAGCTTGGATGCTTTTTCTTCTTCTCTTGTTCCCCTCCACCTCTCCTCATCTAATTGCTTCCTTACTTTATTACTGGTACTATTTTATACTATATTTTTCCTTTTTTTTATCACCCCTTGAAATCTCTTCATATTAATTAATACTCCTCCTTAAATATGTTTCAGTCTCCAATTTTTCTTATCTTTGTAAGGGTTTTTTTTTTAATATACGTTTGAAAAAACTTACTGCAGATGTATAGAACAGTGAAGACCACAGATAGGGCTGCTGCGTCATCAGGTACCTATTTAGATACACATTCATCCATATATATATATATATATATATATATATATATATATATATATATATATATATCACAATTTTTTAATAAATAAAAAAGTGTGTGTACTTAATTTAGAATATATTTAATAATGAGGTGAATTGAAACTGAGATTTGGGAGAGTAAAATGAGTTACTATGTTGGGTGCAGGACAATCTGACCCATTTGAAAATGGGTCATCAGCAGATAACTCCTCTGAGGACATTTTTGGGATTCAAAATAGGAGAAGCTCTGAGCTTCCCATTAGCAGTCCCCAAAGCCAGCAACATGCCACAACTACACCAACTAATCTTCAACATGATAAGGACCATAATTACCATCATGCCCTTTGGAGCAACTCTTCCAGGCATGTATATATTGTACTGTATATATATAGTTATATACATATTTCTTTTTTTTAATTTCATTACATGTTTGTTGAATCATATTCCTCCTCCCTCTACAAAATTAGACATGAAATCTCTTCAATTGCAAAGTGTTTGACTTGAGAAATTAGACCTTTTTCTTACTAACATTGCTTTATGATATAAAATTAGTAAATGTCAAACTAATTGGTGGACACATGCATTGCCTTTTCTTAATTTAGGACTATAGCTATAGCATCACAACACATGTCTTTTATTCTCTACATATATGAAAAAGGTTGGCATGTATTTTGCATGAAGACACATTCAACCATGAAGCTACAAATAGAACAAAAGAGATTACTTCATAGGATATATTTGTTTTGTATAAACAAACAGGATCTATCTACCTAACAAGATTGCTCCATATATATATAATCCTGCAATGATCATTCTTAAAGTAGAAATAAATTATTAAGTAAATTATATATATTTTGCTAAATTCAACCAGCTACCCTTCAGGCAATCAGATTCTATATCATTATAGTTTAATCATGGCCGAGGGTCGTAGCTAGCCTAGCCCACAAGTCTAGTTGGGTCTATCCTAAAACCAATTGACAATAGGAAGAGTAGCCCGTTGACTTGTATACTAACCCTTGTTAACTCTTTTTGATCTTATTCACATTTCTCAACAAATTCTCACCTTAATTAATAATTGAGCATCTTCAAAACCTATGATAGAGTGTTTTACCACCTTATTCAGCATATTTGACTCATAGTAGACTGTATGTCTAATTTTGAGAAAAATGAAAACATATCAATCTCTTTTTTTTTATTTTGGTTGAAACATATCAATCTCTTTCCATAGGATCTTTAGCTTTAGCATAATGGAGCCCACAAAGAATGGTAGGAATTGCAAAGCTTAATGTCCATCTACTTGATCATGATGATGAAGCTTCCTCTCTGAACTCATCCTCCTTAAATCCTCTTTGCTTGGATGAAGCTGGCCGATCGTGCTCGCTCACATGGGCGGATATCAACTTTATTATATTTTAAGCATAATCAGTACAAAATTTCAAAAAAAGCTACACATCATGAAGCTATGCTATATCATGAAAGCTTGCTTTCTGTTCTCTCTCACTTACATTTGCATGAATGCTCTCTATATAGCTTTTGTTCATCTTCTTTTGCCATTGCTTTTTTAAGCCTATTGTTTTTTCATGGACTTAATTCCACTGATTGAAAAAAGAAGACAAAATATATTCTCCTTCTTTTCTTTTTGTGATTTTCAGATTTTTTTAAAAAAAATTAAGAAATTTCTCTTTTGATGGCGGTGCAGGGAAGCTTGGTTGCGTGGAAAGACAATGGAATCTGGAGCTAACATGCAATCTCTTGAGGTGATCTCTACAAAATCTTATTTGATACCTTGATTTTGTATGCATAGTCATATAGATATGGTTTTTTGAATGTAGTTATACATTCCCAATAAGCCAACATTTGGTATCATCTTCACTGTGGTACAATTATAAGATATTAATTATGTGATTCCTATGGGAATGAAAGAAAGTGCAGAGATAAAGAAAAAGGTGACTAAACCACATAAAGTGGAAATAAAGAAAAGAAAAAAAAAGGAGAAAAGGATTTGCTACTAAATTGAATTTGGCTTTGGCTTTGGCTTTGGCTTTTCCTTTCATGCAAAAGTCTATACATATCTCCTCCTGCAAAGTAGAAAAGCCACACAAAAGGTGGGGAATATTTACCTGCTGGTGATTTATTTTCTTGAGGGTAAAACTGTCATTTTCTTGCTAAAGAGAGCTGTTCACAGAAAATAAAATCCCAGGTGAAAAACAAATTACCCCAAAATGTAAGAAAGAAAGGCAAATTCTGCACTTGCCTGAAACCAAGGGTTGTTACTTCTTAGTCAAAGCATGATATCATGTGGATCAGTCAACTACATCCATGAGATTTGATGTTATATTTTGTTCATCTTATGATTAATTATCTTGATGGAAAATGATGCATATTTCATATTAATATATATACATTTACATGATTCTAGTTTAATGCAGTATAAATTAAATGTTACAATCATACTATGAGTGAAAATGTCTTTAGTTGTTGAATTTTGGATTTATTTATATTAATTAACTGAAGAAAAAAATAATAATAGAAAAAAATTTTTTGTAATGATTTTAATTAGCAGAAAGAGTTGGATGCAAAGTGCTTGAGTTATGAGAGGTTATCAGAAGGGAGCTCATCAAATCATTCAGCAGAGACCAGCCCTACAAAACCCAGCTTGGAGTTCACCTTAGGGAGATCGCAATATAGCATATAAAATTAATCCAAAACAATATTGTAATTTTCTTCCTTTTTTAGGGCTATATATATTAGCATATTGACAAATCCTACTAATTTTGATATCATTATAATTTTTCTAATTTTCTCCAGTCCTTTTTCTTTCAATCGGGGTTTTTTTGGTATTTATTTGTCACTTTATGATGGTGATTGGAGAATACATCATAATTGTATCCAATTGATTGGGGAGGAATATAAAAGAGAATAAAAAATAAGGTTTTGGAAGGCCGGGGACGTACGAGACTAGTGGTGGCAATTGGATTGGTCAGGTATTTAGACATCGGGTAGTTTGTTAGGATTTAGTCATTCAGTTTGGGTTTAGGTGTTTTTATTACCTCAATTTTGGTTTCGGTTATTTGGGTTAGCTTTGGTTATCGGTTTCTTGGATTTCTGGTAAAAGAAAAAATGGGTCAGTTTAGAATAATGATTTTTTTTATTATGAGTAACGTTTTTCTTGTGAATTGATTCAGTTTTTTCGATCTTTGTGTTAGAGTTTTGTAAGCTCTAGTAGAGACGAGGGGTGGATATCTAATTTTAGTGTCTTTTGAATTTTGATTGCACCAACTTTCAATAAAGGTCTTTGTTGGTTCATTGCCAACGGTGATTCTATTAGTTTCTGGACTAAGATAACTAAGTTCCTACCAACTTTCAAGAAATGTCTCTCTTGCCATTGATACATATACAATTGACCATACCATGAAAGTTAGCAACTTTATCAACAACAACAGAACTTGGAACATCCAAAAACTGTATGCCTTAACCAACAACAAACTTGACAATAACATCATCTACTCCATTTCTCAAATACCAATCCTAAAAAAACATTATCCAGGATATACTTTATTGGAAATGGAGTAAGAATGACTGGTTTTCCACCAAATCGGTCATTGATATGCTTCAGAACACAAAACAACATGCTAGATCTAATATGTTTTGGATCTGAGAACTTGACACACTACCAAAGATTAACGAGTTTCTTTGGTGAACATCAAAGAATGGCATCCCTACCTCAGTTAATCTAGCCAGCCGGGGGGTTGGCAACCCCCACCTGTTGTCCCCTCTATGATAATAATTATGAGGATTAAAGCACCTATTGCTAGAATGCCCGATCTCACACTCTACAATACAACTACTAAACCCCAAATTGCCAGCTACCCTTCAGTCCAACAACTTCCAGACCCTTGACATTGGGGAGATATTGAACACAATCAAATAAAACATCGGTAAACCTCGCTTCACCAGACTGGCAACAACCTGGTGGAGCATCTAGTTTTTTAGGAACAAAACCCTTTTTGACAATATTCAACCTGACCCGCAAACGATCGTTGGATTCACAATAGAACAAATCTACAATTGGAATAAAGCTAAATTGGGAGATAATGACCACACTCCGTCATGGTAGAAACCTCCGATAAACTGCCACAAACATAACTTCGACGGAGCTCTTTCTACATCAAATAAAGGAAGCAATGAGTTCATAGTTTGTAATCATGAGGGATCCCCTATTGCCTATGGGACGAGCATAACTAGAAAGACATCCAAGCTGCATCTGAACTCCATATTGACCATATATCTTCATATCGAAAGAGACAATCTTACCATTATCAATTGTCTAAAAGGTAGTTGATCTTGTCTTGGGGATGTAGAAATGCTTATGTCGGACACTTTACTGTCTTTGTATTATTTCCTTTCTTCCAGATTCGCCCCATTTACATGGAAGATAGTCGTGTCGCCGACTGTCTTTCACATCTCGATATCGACTTCTGTGGTTTGTTTGTCCCTGACGATTATGCATTAGCAGAACTCATCCGCCTGGATGCCCTTGGCTAGATTGGGTCGCATTTTCAGCCAAATTTTTTCCGGTTCAAAAAATTAATTGATGAAAAATATGAAAATTAGATAGACATCTTCAAAAATAAAAATAGAGGTTAGATTTTGGAGGTGAAAACTATGAAAGAAAATACATAAATAGTATTATAAAATAGTTTAGCACTCGCACCTTTGTGCAGATGCTTTTTATAAAATAATTTTATACATATGTAAAACCTTTATATAAAATAAAATAGAACTATCAAAGATTTTTATAATATCGTTCAAACCTAATTAACATAGGATTTTGGTCAAACTAATTAAAACTAAATATGTTAATAAAAGGAGAATATATCACTTTATCTAAATTTTTTTCTGAATTTAAATAAATTTCATATTAGTACCTATTCAACTAATAATTTTTCTTTGATATAGTTCCATTAATTCAATAATATATTATATATAAATTCCAAAATCTATTATCTTTTAAAACTAAAAAAAATATTATTTTTATTTTTAAATCTAATAAAGTAATTTATTACCTGATTGCCTCAAAATATTCGATATATTTTTAATCAATTCTTAAACTAAACTTATTATTAAACTTTTTGATCCAGTTTTTATCCTTGTCTATACATTAATTAAATGATGAAAAGTAAAACATTAAATTGATCAATTTCATTATGATAAATTATTTAATGCATCAATATAGAGTCAATTGAGCAATAGGCCATAATTAGGGCCTTTATTAGGAAAATGTCCACCCATCCTTCCAAATTGGCAAAATGTCCACCTCCCTTCCCTTGCCCCCTTTGCCCCTGTGCCCCCCACGCGCGCCCTCTGTGCCCCCCTCATGTTTCAACAACCCCTGTTTTAGCAGTTTTTTTTCTCGCGTCAGTGCTTCGACACCGGAGTTGCTGAAACTGAAGTTGCTGAAATTGTTGTTGTAATTGCTGAATTTTTTTTTGCGTCAGCGCTTCGACACCGGAGTTGCTGAAATTGTTGTTGTAATTATTGAAATTAGTTTTTTTTGCGTCAGCGCTTCGACACCGGAGATGTTGAAACCGGAGTTGCTGAAACCGAAATTGCTAAAATTGTTGTTGTAATTTCTGAAATTAGCTTCTTCTTTTTTCCGTCAGCGCTTCGACACCGGAGTTGCTGAAAACCGTGTTGCTGAAATTGGAGTTGTTTTTTTTTCTTTTTTTTTTTCGCGTTAGCACTTCGACACGGAGTTGTTGAAACCGAAGTTGCTTTTTTTTTTCTTTTTTTTTTCGCGTCACCTCTTCGACACCGGAGTTGCTGAAATCGTATTGCTGAAACCATGTTGCTAAAACTGGAGTTGCTTTTTTTCTTTTTTTTTTGCGTTAGCACTACGACACCGGGGTGCAAAAACCGTGTTGCGGGATATAACATTTAGCCTATGCGGGATTCGAATCCACGTATTTGCGCATAAGCACATCGCTCTACCATTGAGCTAAGAGGCTTTGAAAGGAGATTTAAAGCAAGGAACATCAAAATTCATTGCAATCCGCATTTCAGCAATTGCTGAAACTACAGTTTGTATTTCAGCAATTGCTGAAAATCAGTAACTTGCATTCCTACCTAGTGAAATTGAAAGTAACACTTAATCTGTATAAAAATCAATCTATACATATGCACTGATTATGTTAAATAAGCAAATATCATCCCAGAAAATTACATCATATCATATATCATATGTGTGTAATCTAGTAATCTACTGATTAAACACACCACATGAAAATGAAGAAATTAAACAAGGCTTCAAATTAAAGTTCTTGGCATGCATAGGGGTGCTGAAGGGAACAAATTGCAGTAGACACAGTTTGAGCAGTTTCAACGGGTTTTTTTTCCGCATCAGCAAAAAATGCTGAAATACTGAAATGCTAAAATGCTAATCACCAATTAGTTCATCTTTCTTCCATTCAAAATCAGCCTATGAAATCTCGTGCATCAATTCCTCTTTATTCCATTCAAAATTAGCCTATGAAATCTCCAATTAGTTAAGTCATTTGCAAATAATTTAACAAACAACTTATTCTCTTGCTCAACTCAATCAATTGCAATAACAAATTTATTAATTCCTACTTTAAATATAAATTCAGTGAATTAAAGAAGTCAACTGCAAAGATTCCTCCATTCCATTAACGAACTCAATCTAGAACTCAAAGGCTCGAAATTACCTTCAGTTGGGTGAGAAAGACTCGTGAGTCATGAGCAATGGTAAGTGACTGCTATTTGTCACAAATTGATTTCTTCACAAATTGATTTCTTCCTTTTGCCAGTCTGTTCGGTAGAAAAGCACAAATTGATTTCTTCTTTCTGGATTAACTATCTGGTACCATACTACCATTGATATAAAGTATCATCGTCAATCACAAAGATCTAAATGCTTAAAAAGTATAAAATAATAAGCAGATAGATGGATAATGCATGTCTAAAGAGAAAGCAAAGCAGAACTTGTATGCCTTCAACAATCTTTCAATCAATTGACTATGTATAATGCAACCACCATTATTTATTAAAAAAAATAAGAAAGCATGGGCAACCTATATGCCCGAACCATGATAACTGGATTGCTTGCTTTCATAGATAAAACGAAATTGTGATAATCCAACTTCCGGCAAATCCCAGCAAACTCGAAAGCAGATTCAACCTGTTTAAAGATTCAACCTGTTTCCAGTTCTTCAAAGAATCCGAGATTAATTTCGCAAGTCGAGAAGTTCAATGAATCGACAATAGGACAAACTATGGTTTACGAGAGGGAGATGGAGAAGGACTTACCAATCGAGCGTACATCCTCTGAATCTGGATCTCCGTCATCCTCTTAATCGACAATAGGACAAATTTTGGATGCGCAGAAGATGAAGCCATGAGAGGTTTAAGATGGAGCTTTGAGAAGATGAAGCCATTGCAATGCAGGACTTCTCCTTGGCGTATCTGCTGCCTGATTCGAGCACTCAGAGGAGGCAATTGAGGAGCAAAAGGTCGGATCCAGTCCCTCGCTCTCTTCCTCGACCTCGAGGCGGCGCTTCATCGGAGATCTCAGATCTCCCTCGCTCTCTACCTCGACCCTGAGGCAGCGCTTCATAGGAACTTCTGACAGCGATGATGGAGTTCCGACAACGATGATCAACCATCAGCAAAAGCAGGAACAAACCTAAAATGCCGGAGAAGAAGGAATCAGCCATCACCGTCGAGTTCCGACAGATCTGCAGGACCTTCTGACAACGAGAACGGAGGGAGCAGTGGTGACCTGACCCGGAGTTCCGACAACGATGATGGATGTTGTGGTCGCCGGCGGTGGATGGTGGTGGCGGCAACGGTGGCGGATGCAGTGGCCAGCGAGAAGGGCGATGGTGGTGAGCGCGAGAACGGAAGAGAGAGGGGGAGGCGGTGATTGAGCAGCCATGGAGCGATGGAGAACACCTATATCCCTCGGTTTAGGGGAGGGAGGCACGAATTTAGATCTAAAAAAGGGGTGGACTTTTAGCTAATTTGAAAGGGGGTGGACATTCTCCTAATTAGATCCTGAAAAATGGCCGGTTTCACAAATTTTATCATCAATATATCATGGTAGAAATTTTTTAATCGACTACAAATAAATGAGGTAGAATGTAATATAGTAATATATAATGAAATTGGGTAAAATCATATAAAAAATATATCGACGACATCTAAATGAATTGGGTAAAATCTTATCTTAAGCATAACTTGCTCCATTGATTAAGTGGTGTTGGATAAAAATTTGATATATTCTTATCTTTAGCATATATTACTATATTTTCTTAATTAACAATTTTTTTCAATTGGTTGAAAATACTACGATTAAGGAGAAACCGACATTTGACACAAACGACTTTTCCTTTATTATATATATATTAGATATTTATATTGATGGTATAATTAGCAAGATAAAGAACAAAAATTATAAAAATTAAAATTAGATGGAAAATTTAATGCATGACAAGAAATATGAATTAAAATAGAGTCGATCTATTTATAGGTTAACAAATTATAATAATTCAAGAAAATTTTTAATTTAATCAATGGAGAAGATTAAAGATTTGTTAAAATATGTGTGAAAATCAAAGATTTGTTAAGATAAAAATGATTTTGTTTTATCTTATCTAGTGAATATCTAAACCAACCAACAAAAATATAAAAAGTATCTCAACTAAATTTGTATTTAAAGAGAATTAAAAGAAAATCCAAATATTTGAGAAAATGACACGTAAGATTTTAAATTTAAATTAATAATTAATTTAACTTTAAAATACCTACATTAAATGAGAAAGCATCACATGACTTTGACGACTTCTCCTTTAGTATTATACATTGATTATTTTCCATTTATTTGGGTATTAACACTTTTGAGTTATAATCATTGCACTTAAAAATAGGTTTAAATACAATTATTAATAAAATAACTTGGAACATAAAATTGTTATAGGTTCGACCAGGGCAATTAACCAGCAATATAAAATATTAAAATGTCTTTAACAATGGTTATTTAACAAGGCGTACACGACGGTTTTGAACTGTTGTCACTTGTCTATACTAGTGTTATTTCTATATAAGACAATGGTCAAATCTTTAACAACAGTTGACAAAAACTATCCTTTGTCAAATATTAATAACACTAGTTTATGCCACTCCAAAATTTTGAATAAACAGTATAAAATTATTATAATTGCTCTCTATGTGTACTATAACCGTCAGAGCTCGTTTGGTTAACAATTAAAAAACTCAGGAAGTTTAAATACCTAGGAAGTAAAATAAGTATAGGTGTTTGGTTGTTTTTTTGAATACTTAAAAACACATGAATTTGGCTTCCTAGGAATTTCAATTCTTACAAAATGGGGGAATTCTAGTTACCTAGGGGGACTAGGTAAGTTGCAATTCCACCATTTTTATATGGAAAAAATCAACTTCCTCCATTTAAATTCTCCACCTCTTATAATGTAACCAAACAAATTTCTAAAATTCGTAGGAATTATAATTTATGAGAATTGAATTCATGAGAACTAACTTTATAGGAAGTATACTTCCTATGTTCAACCAAACAAGCCCTTAATCATTGTCTAAATACTATTTAATCATCGATCTAAATATATTTTAATCGTTGTTAAAGTATATTTAAACATAATTCAAGACTTCAAGTACATTCCAACTGTTGTCTAAATACCCTTTAAACATTTGTATACACACTCTTCAACTTGTCTATACTTATTATGAAAGCCACTAAAGTTCGATAGGGCTTCAGAAATGTTGTTACGTCCCTATGGGCGTGTTTTTGTATTTTGGAGTAAGTTCTTAGATAGTTTTCTTCTTCTTATTCTTCTTTTGCTTTGCTTTTTTTTTTCTTTTGCGGCGACCCCTTGATATGTTTCACATTTTTCCCTCATTCGGTTAGCGATTAAAAAAACTATAAAAGTAAAAAAAAAAATCTCAAGAACTAAAAGATGTGGGATGTGTGTGTTTTTCGTGTAATTTGTAATAATAAAAATCACAGGAATTCAAATTATTGAGAGTTTAAATTCTTCCAATTTGGATAAATTTTACTTATCTAGTCCTCCAAATATGTTTAACTCTACCCTTTGTTATCTTTAAAATTTTAATTCCTCCATTTAATCATCTAAACTAAACAACCAACAAAACTCAAAATTTCAATTTCTATGAATTAGATTTTCTGATAATTGATTTGTGATCGAGTAACTTCCTAATAATTTCAATTCTTCCTAATAATTTCAATTCTAACATTGGATCAAACAATTGAAAAAAAAAGCCCAGGCGTACGAACCGTTACACCAAAATTGATCATTGCCCCTTTAAAAGAGTGGTTAAATATTGACCAAGATAAAAGTTCATTTCATGTTTTTCTTGATTTTCTAAATTGATGACCTTATTTATGTAAAAAAAAACCTTTAATATATGGCTATTTTGTATAGATATACCAAAAAAAAGTGGGAGTTGGTAAAATTAGCATTATCATGTGAAAAATTGTATGGGAGCTATTTTGCAAAAAAATTTGCTACCTTTTATACCGGTTATAGGTTAGGGAGAGAAAGAGGGGCGCCAAGTGGCACCAAATTTGAAGGAGACCAATTGGTAGGGATATAAATTTTCGAATTTTTTTTCGAAATATTCATAGAAAAATAAATATTTACGTAAATATTCAATGGTGTAAACTAATTACAAAAATATTCATTTTTTGCAGGTTTTGCAGAAAAACGCGGACCCAGTACGCGTTTTATGTACAAAACTAGAAAGAGAATTGGCGTCGGGGGTTGGGTTTGAATGTTACAAAAGAAACGCGGCCTGAGGCCGCGTTTCTATTAAAAAATAAAATGAAATTGTTTGTATATCTACAGGTGCTGAGTTGGCATTAGAAACGCGGCCTGAGGCCGCGTTTCTCCTTCGGAATTGGGCCCCAGTTGCTGACTGGATGGGACGCAAGGCAAAAACGCGGCCCCATGCCGTCTTCAAGTACTCTTTCCTTTGCATTCGTTCTTCTTCGTATCCTCTTTCTATTGCATTTCCTCCTTCTTCATATCATCTTTTCTTTGCATTTGCTTCTTCTTCAAATTACATATTGTCTCATATTTGATCAAGGCTTGGCTAAGGTTAGTTTTGCACTCTTATTTAAGTTTTTCACTTTTATTTGAATGAGTAAGAGGCTTGAAATCCTTAATAATCTTCTATGAGTTTTGAATCTTTAATTATGATGTAGTTACTATCATGATTATGATGTAGGATTATGTAGTTGTGTTGTTGCTTTTCATTTTTTTGGTCGAGAATATAGTTTTGTTATATGAACTTGTACTTATTATCGTGATTAACTTGTTTAACTTGTAGGATTATTTAGGTAATATTAGTTGATGAAATAGATTGAAATACTTGTTTAACTTGTAGGATTATGTAGGAGTACGTAGTTTTCATTGTAATTAATTCATGAAAACGTTTAATATTTATGATAAACTAACTTACAGTTAATTATATTATAGGATGAATGAGTATAACAACACATCTCAGCAAGGGATCGAACAAGTGAATGAGATCTATGTTGATGCTCTTGGTGTTGATCACGAAGACGACTTGGATAATTCTGAAGAGGACGATGATGTTACTAGGGAGGCGGCGATTATGGCCGAGGCCTCTAATCCCAACTGGAATATTGTTGAAGCTGATCCAATGATAACAACTTCATGGCAAGGGTTCAATCCACTTGTCCAATTAGATGATGGAAGACAGTTTTTTCGCGGACAAATGTTCAACTCGCTGGAGGAGTTGAAATGTGATTTGACCGAGTATTCTGTGCGTTTGAGTAAGCCATACAGGACAAAGAAGGCGAGTCCAGATTGGTACACAGTTGTTTGTGATAGGAAGGACAGTTGTGGATGCACATGGAGATTATCTGCTCGTCGTGTTGATCGAACTGTTGATATGTGGACGGTCGTCAATTACAGTGGGCCTCATGCAGCCAATTGTGTTGGAGAGGTTTTGCAGTTGGATAATCGTAACGTTACCTCAAATTTCATCAGAGGTGAGATTCTTGGATTTCTTCGCAATGATCAAGACACGAAGCCAAGTTTCATACTCGAGCATCTGAAAAAAAGGTATGGGATTTGTGTCTCATACATGAAAGCATGGAGGGAAAAGCAGAAAGCTATTGCAGAGATATATGGTGATTGGGAGGAGTCGTACACGGAGTTGCCAAGGTTCATGGCTGCGCTACAAGCTACAAATCCGGGAACAGTGGTTGAATGGTGCAATCTGGATTCCCCAAATCCACAAGAGAAGATATTCGGTCGTGTTTTCTGGGCTTTTGCACCATCCATTGCTGGGTTTGCACACTGTCGTCCTTTGATATCGATCGATGGCACCCATCTGTATGGAAAGTACAAGCATGTTGTGTTAATGGCAATAGGTATGGATGGAAATGATCAGCTTTTCCCCCTGGCTTTTGCAGTTGTGGAGAGTGAAAATGGAGATAGTTGGTCTTGGTTCATGGATTGTATAGGGAGACACGTCACTCAGAGACTCGGATTATGCGTTATTTCAGACAGACATGCGGGCATCCTGAAGACCATGGAGGAGCTGCCTAGATGGAGGGCGCCGAGTGCACATCATAGGATATGCATTCGACATTTGAAGTCGAATGTGAACTCCACGTTACACGATCATAAAGTGAAAGACATGGTAGGCTGGACTGCTTATCAGCTCACCACACGCGGGTTCGAGAAGGGGTGTTGCGCCCTCCAACAGATGAACGGTGAAGCTTGGGAATACTTAGCCGCGATTGAGCCAGAGAAGTGGGCCATTTGTAAGGATGGAGGGGCAAGGTATGGTGTGATGACAACAAACTTATCTGAAGCTTCTAATGGTGTCCTGAAGGGTGGGAGGAGTCTTCCGATCACAACTCTTGTTCGACAAACCTTTTATAAGGTGAACAGTTACTTTGTGCAGAGGAGAGCGGATGCTCTCACCCGCTCCACACAAGGTTTCCCACTGACAGAGGCGGTCGATGGTAAGATTGGAGTACTTATTGAAGCTGCAAGAAATGCACACGTCATATCATTTGATCTGCAGAATGGAATATTTGAGGTTATTTTGAACCCGCGGGGGTCACAAGGTAGGCGAAGTGGCCGGTCGTACACCGTGAACTTACGTCGTAGGACATGTACATGTGCCAGTTGGAAGTTGCTGAGGACACCTTGCGCACATGTCTTGGCTGTTTGCAGAGATCAGAGCATTTCCTTCGTGCCATTAGTGGAAAGGTACTTTACAACGGAGTTATACTCATTGACATACCAAGCAACATTTATGCCAGTGGGTGAGTCATTCAACTGGCCAGAAGTGGGAGGTCCCAGGCTGGTTGCCGATCAGTCGCATTTGCGAGATGTTGGGCGAACCCCATCACGAAGGATTAGGAATGAGATGGATTTTGGCGTCCCAGGTCAAGTGCGTTGTGGAAACTGTGGAGGTTATAGGCACAACAGACGATCTTGCCCGAGTCGAGCGGGTCCATCCGGTTCGTGATCTTTATGATGCTCCAACTAGTATTATTGTCGTGTTATTAATTGTCGTGTTATTAGTTATCGTGTTATTAACTGTCGTGTTATTATTTGTGAAGAACTTATGCTTTGGTTGGTTGAACGATGAAACTATATTAGAGTAAACTACATTGTCTATTTCTATGGATGGTCATTCACACAATCATAGCAAACATAAACCAAATTAAACGTGAACATAAACCAAATTAAACTAAAAAAAGATCCAAGAACAACATCCCAACATAAACCAAATGAAACGTGAACTTAAACCAAATTAAACTAAAAAAAGATCCAACAACAACATCCCAACATAAAAAACAGTCACTCTACTCATCCTCCTCATACTCGGGTTGGCAGTACAGGTTGGGATCTGGCGCAGGCCGAGCTGGAGGTGTGGCACCGTACAGGTTGCAAGGGTCAGGGTACACAATCCACCCTTGATGACAAGGCGGGGTGGTCAAGAATGTAGGTTCAGGGCCGAACTGGGACGGAGCTGAGCCAGAGGCCACAAACGTCGACTGGGGGAACATAAATCGTGGATCCATCATGACTGGAGGTGTGCCACTAGGAGTACCGTATGACGGGTACGAAGGAAACACCATCGACGATTGGGTCTGCATCTCAGGTTGGGATGACACTCCATACCCAGTGGGTGGCATATGTGCTTGAGATGGTTGCTGCATTCTGGGTCCAGTCGGAATGTGTGACAATGTGGGGTTGTAGGACACTTGACTGAGAAGCTGCGATCCCTGTGTTGCCATGTAGTTGCAGTACTCATCCACTTGACCCATCATGGAGTTGTACTGGTGTTGGGCATAGAAATTATGCGATTGTTCCGCAGTCTGGGTTGCCCGAGTACTAGCATCCATCACAAAGTTTCCCTGGACATAACGATATAGTTATGATGAGAAAGTGAAACAATGAAGCATGTAATCAATAACCATCGTGAATTGAACAACTGAAAAAATGAAGGATGTAACCACTAACCATCATGTGGTAGTCAGGAGCCACGGGTTGATATACACCTGACGGTGCACTAATTGGTGGGCTAATGAGGCGTCTGGTGATTCGTGTGTACCAAGACATATATTGTGATGTAGCCTCATCCTCATCTTCCACCTCAGCTGCAACATGAACTGAGTTTTCCCGATCGTTCCACAACTGTATCCACTGTGCATGAACCTCGGCCCAGTTGTGGGAGGGTTTCCCCCACTTTATATATGTTTATGAAAAAAAAATTTTCGAAGTGAGATTATTTTCTAGACAGAGAGAGAAACAGGACTTACGAGCCAGTCAATACGTTTTTCATGGCACTACACGTCTATTTATGTGCCAGTATAAGTATATCCCGTGCCAACTCTTTTGACTCTAACAGATAAATCAAAGTTCGAATATAACAATTATCTTAACGTCTATCATGACAGTCAACTACATGCCACTCAATCAGGTTGTCGTACCACTAACGTTTATTTACGTGCCAGTATATGAATTTCCCGTGCCAACTCTCACGAATCCGACCGAGACACATAAGTACAAATAGAACAAGCAAAGCCAGATATGTACGAGTCCTAAAATCAACTAAAGCCAACATACTCCTGCAGTTATAAAACAACAATAGGGGGTTTCTTACGAGTTCTAAAACCATCAAAAGCGAGCAAATGTACGAGTCCTTACACAACAAAAAGCATGCAGTCCTAAAACAAACAACAAACAAGCACATTCTCCCCAAGGGGGCTATCTAGGAGCCTCTTTCAATCTTCAGCGGGAAGGACATCGTCCATATGGCGAAGGAAGCCCCGCCTTGGAGAAATGGTTGACCCTCCCAATCATGGAGAAATGGTTAGCCCTCCCAATCTTGGAGAAAGGTTTGGCCCTTCTAATCTTGCTCGATGGTGTCGGCACGACCTTCCCTCCTTTAGTTTTAACCGTGGCTCACTTGTTTTTATACCTGAGATACAAGTGTGTACACTAAAGGTTACAGGTTGGTAAAACAAGTGTCAGTAATTACAAAATATATGTGAGTAAAGAAAAAATCCGTGTCAGTAAAGAAAAAATCCATGCCAGTAAAAAAACAATGCATGACCGTAATAATTTTCCTCATTCCAAAATCCACTAGTTAATCGCGATTTTCACTCCCGCAAGCTCGGGAAGCCACCAAGAGCGCCGCCACCTTTCAAGCTTTCGGGAGGGCTGCCCCACCAGACGCCTTGAGCCACCACAACCGCCGCCCTCCACCCCGCCGCTATTGTTCTTTTCACGAGCAATGATCATGTAGCTACCCTGAACTAAATTGTGCAGTTTTCCAACAATTAGCAAGTGAAAGATTTTTTAGCAACAACCGTTGCATCGTCATAATAGTAAGCATGCATATCTTTCGTCACATCTTCCCTCATATTTTCAGTTCGATTTTGAGTGGCATGTAGTTGACTGTCATGATAGACGTTAAGATAATTGTTATATTCGGACTTGGGTTTATTTGTTAGAGTCAAAAGAGTTGGCACATGATATATTTATAATGGCACATAATAGTCGTCATTGGCATGAAGAACGTATTGACTAGCTCATAAGTCATGTTTCCCTCTCTATCCGAAAAATAATCTCACTTCAAAATATTTTTTTTCATAAACATATATAAAGTGGGTTTCTATAGATAGATAAAATTAAATTAAGTTCAAAAATAAATTTATTTTTTAATTTTAACAAATGAAAATGGCTGAAAATTAGTTTAAAATGATTGAAAATTTATTTACCTCTCATTTGGTTCTCTTCAAATTTGGTGCCACTTGGCGTCTCTTTCTCTTCCCCTAATATGTAATCGGTACAAAGGGTACCTATTATTTCTGCAAAAAAAAATTAAACAATTTGCTACATTTGCAAATTTGGGAGGGGAGAGTTACTTTTGCCAACTGTCAAGGGTCCATTTTTATGGTATATTGGGTACCATTTACTCTTAATATGTGGTACTAAAAATAATTAAGAAACAGAGATTAATTCATGGAAAGTGATTAATTTATGTACTAAAAAAACCTTAATATATGCAAGATAATCAAATGTGGAGAAACTTTGCTAGCTCCTTATACATGGAAAGAGTTTTGTAACAAAAATACAGTATAACCCCTTCGGCCCTTCCAACTCCTCTTCAATCTGCCCACCTCCCCCCAATACTCCCATCGGCCAACAATCCAGCGGTTGGTCAATCGCCAAACCACTCAAGGCCCAATGTCGGTCGACCACCAAACAACCGAAAAGTTTTTATAATATTGGGAAAATCCTAAAAGAGGTACTCCATCCAATTTTAAAATACTAGTTTGATGTTCACAAAGTATATTTACAATACGTGTTTCATTTATTGATAAGAAGAACTTTACGTAATTACACTCGGATCCTTTTTATTTTTTATAAAATAATTACAGATTGGCTCGAGAAAAAAAAAATTTCACCTCCCCAAAAAAGTTTTTTTATTATTTTTTCAACTTGCACCCCACTCTCTATATTTCTACCCCTTATTTAATTATATTCTCACTTCTCAACCTCCCTATTAGATACAAATTATCTAGCTATAACTAATCAAACCCCATAAAATTGGTGAAATTAGCCTCTTTTTTTTTTTTAAAAAAAAATTCACCTCCCTCAAAAAAGTTTTTTTATTCTTTGTTCAACTTGCACCCACTCTCTATATTTCTACCCCCTTATTTAATTATATTCCCACTTCCCGAGCTCCCTATTATATACAAATTATCTAGCTATAAACTAATTAAACCTCATAAAATTGGTGACATTAGGATTTGATTATGAGAATAAATTTTGTAAAATTTTCATTAGAGTTTGTGATTTTGAGAATAAATTTTGCGTTTTAATTATTGTGTATATGTGATTTTGAGAATTAAATTTATGAATTGAATTTGGGATTTGTGAATTGAATTTGTGAAGCTTTATGCAATATTTGTATTTTCGTACCCTACATGTCTTTGGGAACCAAAATATATTATAAAGTTGATGAGTTTACAATCCTAGATAATATGCAAAAGCCTTGAATTTAGCATGATTGAATTTCGATAAGTTTACACTCCTAATATGATAAATGCCTGAATTTCCAATTAATGACGAGAAACCACTACCATAGCAACCAAGCAAATGTAAATATACTTGTCTACAATCCACTGCTAAGTTGAGAGTCGTAGCTTAGGTAAAGAAGTTTATTCAAGGCCAATATCTTAGTATACACTAGAAATTTCGCCCCACCTTTCGGAGGATCCTATGGCCGCCACTGATTACACTCGAATCCTTTTCATTTTTTACAAAATAATTACAGATTGGCTCGAGAAAAAAAAACTTTTAACCCTAATTTTGAACAACCCTTTTGTGTCCTCCTTCAACCTACACAACCATCTTCAACGTCTTATTTTAGAGCGTTTTTGCCGAAATTTACATCAATCTATCACTACAAAGATATGTTATCCCATATAGTGTCAAAATGTCATCAATTCTAAATGTTGTTGTTATTATGATAAGAAAGTTGTATTTGCAAGTTTGGGTGTCAATGTGGATTAGAAGTGCTTAATTTAGAGGGAATTCACAGGTCAAGAAGTCCTCGACAAACTGAGTCAAGCGCAAGCCCTCAACTCGACGAATCTAGTCGAGGAGAAGGCATAGGATCGGTGAATTGGGTTGAGGTTGCCTCATAAAAATTGGTCGAGGTTCCACCAAAAGCTCGAAGAACTGTGCCGAGGGAATAATGTAGCCTTAAAAATTTTAAATGATTGTATCATCACGCTAAAAACACAAAAATGTTTGTCGAAATCATACTGTTTTTTCATCACATTTAATGAGATTGATGATATTTTTGAGACTTCAGTATTTCGGTTCCTCGCCGTCTCTTGGGCCAATCCGTAATTGTTTTGTAAAAAATGAAAAGCATCCGAATTCAATTACATAAATTCGTCTTTCCACTACCCTCATTTTTAAAAAATAATTTCACCTCCCCAAAAAAGCTTTTTTATTATTTTTTCAACTTGCACCCCACTCTCTATATTTCTACCCCTTATTTAATTATATTCTCACTTCTCGACCTCCCTATTAGATACAAATTATCTAGCTATAACTAATCAAATCCCATAAAATTGGTGAAATTAGCCTCTTTTTTTTAAAAAAAAATTCACCTCCCTCAAAAAAGTTTTTTTTATTCTTTGTTCAACTTGCACCCACTCTCTATGTTTCTACCCCCTTATTTAATTATATTCCCACTTCCCGAGCTCCCTATTATATACAAATTATCTAGCTATAAACTAATTAAACCTCATAAAATTGGTGACATTAGGATTTGATTATGAGAATAAATTTTGTGAAATTTTCATTAGAGTTTGTGATTTTGAGAATAAATTTTGTGTTTTAATTATTGTGTATATGTGATTTTGAGAATGAAATTTATGAATTGAATTTGGGATTTGTGAATTGAATTTGTGAAGCTTTATGCAATATTTGTATTTTCGTACCCTACATGTCTTTGGGAACCAAAATATATTATAAAGTTGATGAGTTTACAATCCTAGATAATATGCAAAAGCCTTGAATTTAGCATGATTGAATTTCGATAAATTTACACTCCTAATATGATAAATGCCTGAATTTCCAATTAATAACGAGAAACCACTACCATAGCAATCAAGCAAATGTAAATATACTTTTCTACAATCCACTGCTAAGTTGAGAGTCGTAGCTTAGGTAAAGAAGTTTATTCAAGGCCAATATCTTAATACACACTAGAAATTTCGCCCCACCTTTCGGAGGATCCTATGGCCGCCACTGATTACACTCGAATCCTTTTCATTTTTTACAAAATAATTACAGATTGGCTCGAGAAAAAAAAACTTTTAACCCTAATTTTGAACAACCCTTTTGTGTCCTCCTTCAACCTACACAACCATCTTCAACGTCTTATTTTAGAGCGTTTTTGCCGAAATTTACATCAATCTATCACTACAAAGATATGTTATCCCATATAGTGTCAAATGTCATCAATTCTAAATGTTGTTGTTATTATGATAAGAAAGTTGTATTTGCAAGTTTGGGTGTCAATGTGGATTAGAAGTGCTCAATTTAGAGGGAATTCACAGGTCAAGAAGTCCTCGACAAACTGAGTCAAGCACAAGCCCTCAACTCGACGAATCTAGTCGAGGAGAAGGCATAGGATCGGTGAATTGGGTTGAGGTTGCCTCATAAAAATTGGTCGAGGTTCCACCAAAAGCTCGAAGAACTGTGCCGAGGGAATAATGTAGCCTTAAAAATTTTAAATGATTGTATCATCACGCTAAAAACACAAAAATGTTTGTCGAAATCATACTGTTTTTTCATCACATTTAATGAGATTGATGATATTTTTGAGACTTCAGTATTTCGGTTCCTCGCCGTCTCTTGGGCCAATCCGTAATTGTTTTGTAAAAAATGAAAAGCATCCGAATTCAATTACATAAATTCGTCTTTCCACTAGACAAACATGTCCTGTCAATAGACTTCCTCGTTTATGTTAGTTAAAATTCATCAATTTAAATTTGATAATATTGATTTATAAGTTTTTAACTAAATATTGAAAGTTATAAAGTAAGGGATATAAAAATAAATTAAAATAATAAAATAAAGAGATAAATAATGAATAAAAATGGTTAGAGAAGGATTTTAAAAATATAGCATTTATATATGATCTTATACTTGAGTAATGAGTTAGAAGGATTAGTGGGGTGGTTAGTGGGATGTGATAGTTACAACTAGCAGTGGCAGTTCAGTTGGTCATGTCCATTTTGGGTATACCCATCCGGGTTCGGTAAATGTCGGGTCATGTCATATGTTGGGTATATAGTGTGTTTAGGTCAGGTTCAGTTCAATTCGGGTAAGCTCGGGTCAAAATAGATTTTGAGTTGGTCTTGTCGAGTTCGGGTTCGAGTCGGGTCACAGTTTGTTTTATTATAAAATGATGACTTTTGTTTATTTATCTTAATTGTTGTCTATTAAAATTCGTTTGTATTATTATATTATGTCTCATTATAGATAATTCACATTATTGGTGTGTTTAAAAATGAGAAGACTAAAGTAATTACAAGGATAATTCAGATCTTGTTCTAGTCAGGTCAAATTAAGATGGGTCGGGTATAAGTTGGATCAGGTTTGTAACGGCCCGGATATAAATATCCGGGATACGTTTCGAAGGTCGGATACCTTCGTTCGGATGTTGCAATTCAAGTACGGGTCGAGGTTTCAAACCTCTAATCAGTCGAAGTTTCATAAACTCAGTTTAAACGAAAGTGAAGTGGAAATATAATTTAGATATAAAAGCCACGGCAAGGCCAGGTCAAAACCAAAACATAATTCTAAAATTGTATGGCCAGATTAACGGGGTTAGACAGATTTCTTTGCAATCGCCGGGGGACTTTCCCACGCCATATAAACAGGGAGCAGTCATACCTAAAAACATTTGGTGCGAGTGGGGTCAGACCGAGGCCCCAACACGCTCTGTCCAGCAAGCGAACATACACATACGCTAATAATAAAGATGATGCAGATGCGGAAATTAAATCACACTAGCATGATCCTAATTTACAATATGCGAGAAATAACTGTAAAGGCGCCCAAAGAATGCCAAGTGGCATGTCCCTCTCCTACCTCTGCACCCCTTTCCGTTAGTGCAGAGACCGGCCGGTTCGATGCTATAGCATATCATATCTCATCATCATATCTCATCATCATAACATAAATTAAAATAAATATGCCCGATGGTGCTGGGCTATCATCATGCTCATATCGACTCGATGGACTCAGGGCACCCGATGGGGCTGGGCTACCCTATGACCCTAGCAAAGACTCTAGGACTATCACAGATAACGGCCGTTGTGTTTCATACGCGTAAAGAAATAGAATGCTCAATCACAAGTGCAACCTAGCATGATACTACATGGCATGCTTTAATGCTTATGCAACACCTAGTATGTCATACATTCACAAGCCGGTAATCTCTTTCGAATCTGAGTAAGCCCATAAAGGAACTTACCTGAATAAGCCGAACAGCAGAGAACAAGGCAGAGCAGAATCCAAGAAATGAATCACCGATAGCAAGCAACGTCCAACATTCACAAACACCTAATAACATATAAATGCATAAGTCTACCTATTTCACACAAGGCGCCCCTAACTATCATTCATATCCCGTCCCATATCCCATTTCAGATTATTCCATCTCATTTCATCACAAACCATATCTCATTTCATGTTCATCTCATCTCATCATCTCATTTTCGAAACAACCTCTCAAAGAACTCAACTTAGAAAATCAAACAACTCTTTTAAAATCGCTTATCTAAATCCCGACATTAAACATTTAAACCTTAAGGCCCATTTTCCCAAAATCATGTTATAAAATAATTCCGAAATGTTTCTTATCTCAAAAACCATATATAAATAAATTCCAATATTAAATTATTAAAACTCTAAGCTCACAAATCATATTTATAAATCAAGACCAACAATTCACTTTAAAATCCCCAACTTACATATTGAAATTCTCATAAAATGCATCAATCAAATAATCCAATCAATATTATTTTTTAAACAATAAACAATATATATAAGGATAAATTTCCAGAATATTATAATTATAACCAAATTCCAAAACTATAATAATATTCAAATAATTTACACTTACTATCCATAAAAACTCAAAACAAACCATAAATATATTTATAACTCCATATCAATTAATATCACTTTTAAAACCTTTTTAAATATAATTATTAATAATTTCAGAACATATAATTATATATATTCATTTTCCTAAAATCAGAAATAATAATTAATATCACATATATATACATATATACAAATATCATACACAATTTATCACATAAAATATACATATATATAACACCCTTAAATAAAATACCACTCCCCACAAAACCCAGCCCAAAAGAATGGTAAGGAACCCCATCAGTGGCCCAACCTGATGGCCCAGATCCAAGCCCATACCCGAAAATGAAAGAAGAATCCAGATCTGCAAAATGAAGCCCAAACCCGGCCCATTCAGAAAACAAGGGGAGATGGATCCGGATTCACAACCCGACCCGAAGTTTAGGCCCAACCTCACTTCAAATTTGGACCCAACCCCACTCTAACCCTACTGTTCATCTCCCTCCCTCAACTCACTGCACTCGATCGGAAAAAAGAAGAGGGGATGGAGGAAGGCTCCCACCGGCGACGCTCTCCCTTACCCTGCTCCCGGCTCCCGATAGTTTTACCCAACACAAGGAAGGAGAACAAAGAGAACCGAACAAGGAAGGGGAGGATGTGGATGCTCACCGAGGGGGCCGATTCTTCACCGGAGTTGCTCGTCGGGCCCGATACGGCGACGTCGGTGACGGAAGGAGTTCTGGAGGCCTAGGAAGAGGGTAGGAGGGTTAAAGACCAAGCTTTACAAGCATTTGCGTCGGAAACAAGGAGAAGGGTCATACCGATGCCAAATCGGAATTTCAGGGGAGTAGAGAGGTGATGCGGCTCGGCGGCGCCGTCGAGGTTCTTCGGGCCCACCGGAGTCTCGGGGCTGCGTCCTGGGTCCGCTGCTGGGGTCGAATGAAGGAGAAAGGAGGTGGGGTGTGCTTGGCTTGACTCGCCCCCCCCCCCCCCGTTTTTTTTGACAGCGAAACAGGGGAGGAGGAGGCGACGAAGGTGGTGGGGTGCTCTTAGTGGCTGGCTGGTGGCGACCGACGAGGAGGACGGAGGTGGTGGTGGAGTGGTGCTGCTCAGACAAGAAGGAGGTGCAATGGAAGGATGTGTGGTGGTGGCGTGGTGGTTCAACAGGGGTATGGGGTTGGTGTGTTAAATGGAGGAAAAGGGGAGCTTGGGCTCTGCAGCCAAATGGAAGAAAGGAGACAGCTTCCCCTGGGTTTTGAGCAGCTGTAAAGGATGAAAAAAGAGAGTGAGAGGTCGAGGAGGAGGGCTGAGGCTGAGGGTTGCAATGTGTTGCAGCACATAGAAGAAGACAAAAAAAAAAGGCCAGCTGCAATGTAACAGAAACCGGGGAGGGAGGGAGAGAGAGAGAGAGAGGGAGAGAAAAAGAAAAAGGGAAAGAAATTAAATTATATGTGGTCCCAACAAGATATTTTGAACCCGATAAAATATCCCGAAACCCGCTCGCCCGAACGAATCCCGACTAAATCGAATTTAATTAAATTTTTTAATTCAAGATAATCGAAAATTAAATAAAATTCAATTAATACTCGTAGCTCAATTAATTTTATTAATACCCGGAACTCGAAAGCGGAAGTCAAATCCCGTCAAAATCGAAAATTCAAATGATGCCGGAAGGATTTTAAAATTGAACTCGTGCTCGAGGACGACTTTTTCTCCGCTTTTACAAATTGAAATAAATACTAACATATTTAATTAAAATAATAATATAATATATATAAAATATATATTCAGTCTTTACAAGGTTTGTCTTTGTTCGTGTTAATTAGGGCAGTGGGCCAAAATGGGTCAGGCTCGGGTTTGACTTCGGGTTGCACATAAAGCTAAATTTTTAGGTTTAGTCAAGTTTTGGTTTGGGTGGGTCGGGTCAAGTTCTCGGGTCGGATCAGATTTTGTTAGTTCTAGTTAGAACAATGAAGGGGTAATAACAAATGAAGTTGATTTAGTGGTCCAAATGAAATGATACATGGAGTGGATGATGTGGCAGCCATCCTTAAACAACATGTGAATGAAAACTTCTTTAACGACACATAGGACTAGAGTTGACAATTCGGTTGATCGGGTCGATTTCAGGTTGAGCTCCTTCGGGTTGGATCACTCATGGGTCGGGTCACTTCGGGTAAAATTTGTATTCGGTCATTTTTCGGGTTGGGTCGGTTTTGGGTTCGGTCTGAATGAATTTCGGCCTGGTCGGGTTTCGGGTTGAACCGAGTCGGGCTCATTCGGGGTTCGAGTCGAATCGGGTCAAGCTAATTCGGATTTCGAGTTAAGAGTCAGGTCGGTCTCATTCAAGTTTCTAATCAAACTCGATCTATATATTTTAAATGATTTGATCAATTATTCTATTTTTATTCACTACTTTATTATTGATAATTTTTAAAATTTAAACCTAAACAATATGAATAGATTAGATATACTATACAAATAGTATTACTATTGATTATTGACTATACAGTAAACTAAAATTAGAGGGAAATAAATTTCTTTTGTTGAATTAGGAGGGAAATGTAAAGGAACGCAAAATTAAAGATTAATGTAGATCTTTTAAATTTATTTTATTTTTTCACTTGATATGCATTTGCCCTTTTTAAGTTTTGTTTTGTTTAAAAACATTGCATTTGTTTACTAGTGATAATGTAGATTTTAGATAGGCTTTATAGGTGGTTTTAGGTGCATTTAGAGTAGACTTATTGCATGTTTAATAGTTAATTTGCATGGTTACTCATTTGGGCATTCGAGTTCGGAATATACACTAATTTGTGTTTATTATGCAGATTTATAATCCGAGCTTGAAGAGGGGCTAAGAATGGACTAAAGAAGGTTAGAAGAGGCTGGTTTGGAGCTTAAAAGGGAAGAGGAAGGAGCATAAGAGGAACCAAGGGAAAGAGGATCGAAGACAAGGAAGAAAACACAACACAGGAAAAGCGGCGCCCACCATTATTAGATCTGTCAAATTAAGTAAACAACGAGTTTTATTCGAACAGTTTAACTAGTTTATTATTATTATATATATTTTCTAAGGTTAAGGAGGCTGACTATTATCCTATATAGTTTGGCACTAGTTTGACCTATCGAACACGTTATTTGTTTTACGATTTTTTTCTCGATCTTATTGTCTGCTACTATGGTGACCTCCCGTTCAAAACTTTCTGGCTCCGTCCCTATGTATGTATGTATGTATGTATATATGTATGTATGTATGTATGTATGTATGTATGTATGTATGTATGTATGTATGTATGTATGTATGTATGTATGTATGTATGTATGTGTGTGTGTGATCGAGTTTTTGGAAGAGATTTTATGGACAAACAATAACGATGAAGTATAGAAGATAGACAAATATATGGGATAAGAGTAAAAATCAAATATTGTTTCCTTGTAGTTGGAACTTGGTATATATTTGGCAATTTGACCCTGAAGGCAAGTACATAAATTCTTAAGAAATGAAGGTCCCTTATGTTTTATTATTGTGGAAAAGTTGCATGGGTTATGATCGATCCACGAAGGTAAGGACATTTAAATTACTATATGTGCATGGAAACCACCCATGTGAAATGTCCTTGGTTATTCAAAGAAATTAATGGTCCCACATCACACTTGATGGTTTAACCTTTAGAATAAAATTAAAGGGATAAAAAAAACCCAATGGTAATCGTATATGATGCCGACTTGTGAATGAAAACTGCTCGTAAGGAAATCGCTATTCGAAATATTTTCACAATTTACACAAAATCAGACATCAACCTGGCTTTATCTCTTTGGGTATATGAATAATGAGGAATAAAATACTTTTAAACGAATAGGGTTTTAGGGGTTGAAAGAATGGATAAACTACATAAAACAGCAATGGACAAGCTGAAAAAAATGCTAAGTAGAGGTTCTGGAAGAGAAAAAGTCGATCAAAAAGACCCAAGGTAACCAGAACATCCAATGAAAGCATAACAAGATAAAATGGAAAAAATTAAAAGAGGCATTTGTGAAACTTAATTTTGACGGCGTAAAATTACCCTTAGGCCGAGCAGCCAATGAGTTTGTTATTCGCGATTCCCAAGGAAGACTGGCCTTTGACAAGTGACGCAAATGGTTCCGGGAAGGCTTTAGCGTTGCAGAAGGAGATTCTCAGACTTCTCCATGGTTTTTTTTGAAGCACTAAAGGGAGGTTTCATGCATCTTGAGGTGGAGGGTGACTGTCTCACGACGATAAATGTCCTAAAAGGGTGATAAAATGTCCGTGGGAAATCGAGATGATTTTCTCTGATATCCTCACCTTTGGTCAAGCGTTTGAGGCCATCTCTTTCTCCCACATCTGCAAGAAAGGTTACCAGGTGGAGCGAACTTCACAGCTCGGACTGCTCACTTTGGTCTAGCATTGAACTTCACAGGTTGGAGATCCAATGTTGCGATTGAAGACCTCATCTGTAAGGATGCACTTGGGTGGTGG
The DNA here is from genome assembly GCA_963922045.1 of Persicaria maculosa. Classification (NCBI taxonomy): domain Eukaryota; kingdom Viridiplantae; phylum Streptophyta; class Magnoliopsida; order Caryophyllales; family Polygonaceae; genus Persicaria; species Persicaria maculosa. Next base: position 60,466,933 of record OY998261.1, read on the forward strand.
TACAACTGCGGTTGACCCATCCACAAAACTTTTGCTTTGTATAAAAAAATTGCTTGCATGTGAATTCTGTTGCGGATATGGTGACTCGACTTTGTAGAGGGGTTGATTCTGCATCTCTCTACCCTCGTCATGAGCTTTAAGATCTCGTCCAAAAGGACATCCTTGGATGGTGGTCCAGTAAGACTTGACATTACCCAAATTCTCGCCTCATTTCAAAAAATATATATTTGCTTGCATGTAACTAAAACAATGGTGTTAACAAGTGTATTTTAAAGAACTAGTCTTATTACCCGTGTTTTTCCTGGTATTTTAATAAATTGTATATTATCAATTGAAAATTTTGATATTTTATAATAATTTTTAACTTCTTAAAAGAGATGTTAAAAAATAAAGTGGCATATTTTTATCAAAGAAGAGAGTATTAGACCATTTAGAATTGTTGTCCCGTAATATTATACTAGTACAGGACCCGCATATTTGTGCGGCCTATATATATATAAAGACCGCACATGTAACGACCCAGATATAAATACCCGGGTTACGTTTCGAAGGTCGGATACCTTCGTTCGGATGTTGCAATTCAGGTACGGGTCGAGGTTTCAAACCTCTAAAGATCAATATTTAAAATGGGGATTTCGAACCCCAAGCAATCGAAGTCGCGGAAATTCAGTTCAAATGAAAGTACAACGGAAGCAAAGTTTAGATACAAGTGCCACGGCAGAGCCGGGTCAAAACCAAAACATAGTGGGTGAATGCCATTTTTTCAAGTTAGAATACTAGCTAGGTTCTTCGGTTCGCCAAGAGATTCCCCGTCACAGAAGCAAGGAGCAAACAAGAGTGGTACCTAACAGTATCCACGAAGTCAGGCCCGGTAATCGCATGCGGGTCCTCTGACCGCGCTGAGGCCACATAACATGCCTATACCTAAATAAAAGATGACTAATGCAGTACAAGATTTAAATCACATAAGCATGCTTTGACAGTTATAATATACGGAAAAACTGTAAAGGGCCCAAGACAATGCCAAGTGGCATATCCCTCTCTTACCTCTGCACCCCTTCCCGTTAGTGCAGAGACTGGCCAGTTCGGTGCTATAGCATAGCAATTCCTCGTGGTGGTGCACTAACCACGACATCATCATATCATATCATATCATCTCATCGCTTGCCCGATAGACCCAGGGCACCCGATGGGGCTGGGCTACCCTATGACCCTAGCAAAGACTCTAGGACTATCACGGATAACGGTCGTTCTGTATTCAAACACACATAGTAACCACATGCTCAGTTCAATGCAATCATAGCATGATACTACATGACATGCTTTAATATGCAACAAAACTACACATCATATGACACATCAGGCAGGAGATCCAGGTTACTGAGTAAGTCCCGTAGGATACTTACCTAAAGATGCAGAACAACAAGATAACACAAGCAAGGGCCCAAATGCAAGTCCAAAGCAATCCAAAAGCAATACACACCTATCATCAAGCCATTTCCATAAGCTACCGGACCAACATTCATACACACGAAACCCAAGTTCTCAACATCCTCAAACCAACCGATAGTAAAGCCGTTTTCCAAAACCTTAAATCCAAAATTAAGTCAACTCATATTCAAAATAATTCTCAAATCATACTTGGCCAAATTCCGACAGTAAACATTTAAACCTTAAAACCAATCTCTAAAAATCACATTATAGAAATAATTCCGGCATTTTACATTTCAAAATAAATCCATCTTCTCAAACCTTATTTACAAAACATTAGCTCTTCAATCAACTTGCAAAAGTATACCACTTAAAATAATTCCGGCATTTTATCTCTTTAAAATTCCTCATCTTAAGATCACCTTATAAATCATTATCTAATAACCCATCTCAAAGAATAATAAAATTGCCAAAATCAATCTATTTTAATAACCCCCATTTATAAATCAAAATACTAAATTACTTAACATATTTTAAAACACATCTCAAAATCATCATATAACATCATACTAATATATAACAATTAATATTACTTTTAAAACCTTCAATAATATATTTTAATATTTTCATAATATATATACATATCCAAAAATCAGAATAACATATAATATAACATATATATATATAAAATAACATAACACATAATATATATATATATATATATATATATATATATATATATAATAGTGCATAATATAAAAACAATACCCCACAATCCAAAATTAAACAAAAGCCCAACCCGGAAGGATACCCAGACCCAGCCCAAGAGAAAAGAAAGGAAGAGCCGACTCGGAAAGGGGACCCGGATCCAAAAGAAAAGAGAAACCGGATCTGAAGCATTAGCCCAACCCAGGAATTAGGCCCAAACCCTTAACCCGAAATGGGAACCCGGATCCAAGCGCAAACCAGAGCCCAACCCGCATGCCCATCTTTTGATTTAATGAACCGAACAAAATAAAAAGAAAAAAAGAAGACCAAACCGGCCATAAAATTCAGAAAAGAAGAGGGTGAACCGGACAAATGAACCCATCTCTAACCTCCGAACAGGAGATTCGAAAGCAAGGGAAAGGGGAGGAAGAACAGACCCCGCCAGCGACTATGTTCCCTCCCAAACTCTCCCCATCTAACCAGCAGTAAATTCCGACCACCCTAATCACAGAAAGAAGAAAGCGAGAGAAAGAGGGAAGGGAGGAGGGAGAGATTACCGAAATCGAAGACTTCGCCGGAACACGCCGTCGGGGCTCGGGGAGGTGCGTCGAAGTGGGATTCTTCAACAAGGTGTCCCTAGGGGGCATGTTGGGACATCAAAGTTCGACCTTTACACAGCCAATAGGGAAAAGGAACAAGAATGAACCCTTACCGCGCCAAGGTGTGAGAATAGAAGGAGGAAGGAAGGTGGGTTGTTCTCAACTCCCAGGGGATCTTCTGGGCTGTTGCTGCTGCTTGGAGGCATCGAGGGAGTGTGGGAGATGTTGTTGCTGTGTACGGGTGAAGGGGGGAGGAAGAATGAGCTGTGGGTGGCTCATTTTCAGCTCGGGGAGAACAGAGAAGGGTGAGCTCTTGCTTCGGTTCCAATGGAGGTCGACGACGATGTGAGGTGGTGCTTGGGTGAACTGAGGCAAGGTGATCGGGATGTTGAATGTTTGAACGGAAAGCCAAAGAGGGCTGCTTTTTGGGTAGTTCTAGCTGGAAAAACAGGGAATAAAAAAGGGCAAAGGGAGGTGGATGAGGAAGGCAGATGTGGGTTTGTGGGATTGTTGGGGCTTGGATCAAAATAAAAGGAGAGGGAGGAAGCTGCAAAGGGGCTTCAGAACAAGGAGGGACCATCTGAAATCGTGTGGTGGTGGGTTGCTTGGGACCAAATTTAGAAGAGGGAGGGTGGTTTTCCTGCAGGGCAACGACAGGGAGAGAGAGAGAAGAAAGAAAAGAAAGAAAAGAAGAAAAGAAAAATAGGGGGAGTGGGCCCCACAACACCAATTTGAAATCCCGACACTCGATCCCAATCCCGCTCACTAGAACGAATTCCCGACACTCGATAATTTAAATCAAGATCCCCTAGAATCCAAATTAAGATTCGCAACTCGAAAGCGGAATTAAGATCCGCTAGAATCCAAATTCTCAAAACGATGCCGGAATGACTTTAAAATCAAAACTTACGCTCGAGGACGGGTTTTATTCCACTTTCCCAAATTGAATTTAATAATAATATATATAATATATAGAATAATAATACAAAATATATTCAGTCTTTACAGCACAAATATGCGGGTACTGTACTAGTATAATATTACGGGACAACAATTCTAAATGGTCTAATACTCTCTTCTTTGATACATATATATATATATATATATATATATATATATATATATATATATATATATATATATATATATATAAACACCGCACAATAATGCTTCAAATTTCACCGACTAATGCTTCAAATTTCACCGAATAATGCTTCACATTTCACCGAATAATATTTGTGAACAAGGTACACTTTAAGGGTTGTGTACAAATTAAATGATCCATACACTATATATATATATATATATATATATATATATATATATATATATATATATATATATATATATTAATGCATTTGATATTAAAGAGATGTATAAACATATTTCTAAATAAACCTTAAACTCTAACTACACATATATATATATATATATATATATTCTTTTTAATTTTTTTAAATTAAAATAAATTTTTTATTTACAAAAATTTTTATATTAATAATCATTCAAAAATTTTCAATATTTGCTAATTTATTAAATGAACTTAAAATTCAATTAGGCCTTTGATATGGCGTATTTTAATAGGCATTATAGGTTAATTTAGATGCATGTTATTGTGATATATTCATGTTTTAGTGTTAATTTAGATTAGCGCACGTTTTGTGGGAAAGTTTGGAATCTACGCCATTTTGATGGTTTTATGCAAATTCATAGATATGATGTGAAGAACACGGTGAACAGAGTTAACGGAGGCTAAGAAGCGACTTAGGAGAGCTTAAAGAAAAATTCCAGAAGAGCATGGAACAAGGTAAGGAGAAACGGAGCACAAAACCGAGGTCTAGGATTGAAAACAAGGGCGAGTCGCAAAAGTTGTCCGCCCAGAGAGCTGAACCAATAACGCACTTTTCGGAGGCCTCGACTGTCCGAACGATGCATATGAGTATGCATTGAAAAGCTCTTTCCGATATCTACATGAAGATGCTCTACTGGAAATCCATTGGCAGCAAATGACCATCCGCTACAGCAGATCAAGCCAGCAACGCCTTGTTTGTGCAAGTGTCTGAACAAGAGTTTTGCTAGCGAATGTAACTCGCTGCCAGTGAATGGAACTCATTGCTAGTGAGTGAAGTTCGCAAGGGACCTGTGAGGAGAGTGCCTAGAGATGGATGAACTGACATGACTCACTGTCAATGAATGAAACTCGCTGCTAGTGAATAAAACTCGCTGCCAACGAATGGAGTCGCCCCCACGATTGAGAGCCGCTTCAGTGGAAAGGCATCAAAGCTCTTGACAAATACAATCCATTTCCTATGAGTTCTCTTCTAGATTACAATTAGGAAACTCTATCTTTCGATTTAGGAAATTCTATCTTGTTAAGATATCTTTTATCTTGTTTATTCAACTTTTAGGGTTATAATGGGGGTTTTAGGGCTGATTTTATAATCATTCATTGGAAGCATTGAAGAGAAGCAATCGCCTTTGAAGAGAAGAAAATTTAGGCAAGCTATGTTTGACTAATTTCCTAGTGTTTCGCCTACTCTTTCGAGATTTGGTTAGTGGTTGGTGCATTTTTAATCCAAGTTATTTTTTCCTCTTTAATTCCTTCAACTTCTTTGTGCGATATTTCTTACGTTATTGATGTTATCTTGATCCGTGACCTTGATAATATTGATTTTTTTTGCTAGGATTTAATACTTTCATATTTGTGTTATTTTTACAGTAGCACTCATAAGATTGTGGATTCCGTGTTTGAAGCATGATTGTGTAAGGAGTTGACATATATCTTAGACATTGATTTACCGTGTTTAATTTTTGTTATTTACATGCTTAAGTTTTTGGGATGTTGTGTTATCTCTTTGTTAAATCTTAACCATGTTAGGGTTACATTGAGGCGTAAAGGATTAATTGGACTCAGAGGAATTTTATTCTACTTAAACCAATACAGGAGGAATTCGTAGGAAAGTTAATAGCTTGAAAAGGATTCGAGAATCAATAAAGCCAACCAAAATTGAGAAGTTGTAGGTTGAAACATTTCTATTTTACCCTTTATTTACTTTTGTGAATATTATTTCCTTTTATTTTCATTCATAAAAATCTTTAATTTTTATATTGACCACTACTAAAAATGCAGGAATAGCTATGACAAATAGAAATGGAATTGGCGCCTTGGCGGCCCTCTAGGCGAAAATTCACCTAGGCACTGCTTTGGCGCCACCAAGATCCACCTAGGCACCGCCTAGACCCCGCCTAGTCCCGACTAGGCGCCGCCTAGTCCCGTCTAGCCCGACGATTATTCAATTTTAGCTTTTGTGCATATGATTAGTCAACTTAGAGTTTTTTTTATCCCCAGGTCGAGATATATTTGTTTTTTAGTCGAACCTATAGGTTTTGGATTTTAGGAGGTTTAATATTGTTAGTCGGACGCCTACTTTTGCGTTTATTTAATTTAATGTTAGTTAAGCACAACAAATTTTGGTTTATGAGTGATATTATGGATTATTATTACATTATATGAATTATTGACATGTGTTATATGTTAAAAGATAAGAAAATAATCAAGTTTGTTCTAAGTCTGCCTAGGCACCCGCCTAGCCGCCTAGGCGCTAGGCGGTCACCCGCCTCCTAGGCGCTAGGCGGTCACTCGCCGCCTAGCGGTCGCCTAGCATCTTTTAGAACATTGTCGGCCAGTTTTCTAAAAAACACGCCTAGGCACCGTCTAGATAATAGGCGGGAGGCCACTTAGGAATTTTTAAGTCTAGGTGGGTCTCTAGGTGGAACTCCGCCTAGGACTGCCTATTCCCGCCTAGACATTGTCTAGACCTCGCCTAGACCTGCCTAGGATTGTCTATTCCCGCCTAGGCACTATCTAGTTCTTCCTGGACCCATATAGGTCGGTGATTATTCAGTTGTGTTTAGGCAAGTGATTACTCGACTTCAGGTTTTTTTATGCCCCAAGTCGGGATGTATTTGCTTCTCAGTCAAATCTATGGTTTTGAATTTTATGAGGTTTAGAGTCGCTAGTATGATGGGTACACTACAGGAAAAGTGGTTTATTTTCCACGCTTTTTAAAGGTGTCGATAATTTTCGACGCTATAAGTTGTCGAAAAATTCCGACAGGTTTAGCTGTCAATATTGACCTATTCTCGAGACCTTAGAGAGTCGATAATGGTTTTAGTAAAAAAAAAAAAACTTAATTTCACTAGGATTGTCTAGTTTCATAGCTTCAGAGCTTCAACCCAAACCCTTGCAAAGTTTCAGAGCTTCAACCCGCTTCGCCATCTTGCTTCAACTTCGCCGGAGCTTCAACTAGCGACTTAGAGCGTGTACTCTCTCCCGCCGACTCAATAGAGCTTCAACTTTGCCATATCCCTTGCTCTTCGTTTTCCTTTCTCCACCAGTCAAAATCTCTACACCGTCTCGACAGTCGCCAGATTGGATATTTGTTTTCACAGTTTAGGTTGATACCAACATCAGAATTTCAAATCAGGTATTCTCGTTCTTCTCTCACTAGATTTTTGGAATTTTGGTTTAGTTGATAATGAAATCTGGATCTGATTTTGTAAAGAGCACATATCTAGGGTTTTTTTTTCACGGATTATGTTTTTTTCCTTCAATATCAAGCCTTCGTCCTTAGGACATTCGGAGTATGGATCCATCCTTGTGGTTGACTAACTCAATGCCCTCTCTACTGGTATTCTTTTTAATTTGAAATTTCTATCCTCTAAGATATTGGGAAGTGGTGTCATTTATAAAGTATTGCTAAACAATTTCAATGCTCAGATTACTTTGAAGTAGTTTTCCCTTTTCAGGATCAAATTTCATCTGCTCACACCGCATGGGTTGCATTTTTCTTTCAGTTAAAGTTGTCTATGTTTCTCAATGTATTCATATTTCTTGTGTATATGCTCCTTCATATTTGACTGAATTCTTCAGACTGGTTAAGACATTTTGCAAAAGGTTACTTTTTCTACATATTTCATAGGTAACTAGTTCTTTACTTCAAGATTGGTAAGTGCAATGGATCTATTTTTCTTGATCCACTCCTTTTTTTTCTTTTCCTTTTTTGTCTTTTTGGTCCATAATTGGTTTGGAGTTTCAGTAGCTCATGGAAGTTGATGGTTAAAAGAGCTAGAAGTTTCTCGTGTGAGCCACATGACACTTTGCTTACTGAGCTGGATTTTAAGACAGCTTGGAGCTAGTTCTTGTGCTGCTGTTATTTCATGTCCATAATGTAAGTGTTATTGATGTTTACAGAAGTAGGGAATTTCTTTGGCAAGAGGGGCACACAACTTTTGCAACTAAAGAAGAGGCAGATGCCGAGGTTTGTCTCTACATATATTTATTGCAATGATGTCTTTGAGATATATTGTTGTGTTGTGTTTGTTTTTTTATTCTATCATCTTTTTTGCATTACTAGGAGAAGGTAATTCATGTTCATTTACAACAAAGACATGTCATACTAAGTTTGTCTAGCTAGCATATGAAATGAAATTTCATGCTTACAAATTTTAGTACTTTTAATTTTGTACATCTAAGAGGTAGTCATTACTGTTGCAACGGGTTTCTCAGATATTGGGGCTTCACAAGCAGCTTTACGAAGACTATTTAGTTGTTCCAGTTATTGAAGGCAGGAAAAGTGAGTTCGAGAAATTCGTTGGTGGATGTTCCACTAGAAGAAGGTAATTAATGTTCATTTACAACAAAGATATCCGGCTTTCTGTTTCTTTGTCGTTATCCTGGTCATGGCTGCTTAATCTGAGTATTGATGCAAGTCATGTACCTTAAAATCTCTTTCTAGAAATTTATTATTAATAAGTGTTATTTTTATTGAAGTTCTTCACATTTGTCACAATTACAAACATACTTATAAAGGAATTTTTTTTTTTGGAATTAGGTCCTTCGGAACCCTTTTGAGGATATTGTCCCAAGAGAGTTGAACAAAAAGTCATATCTTATTGACTTGCTTATGAAAGTCATATCTTATTGTGTTATTTATTCTGTGATTTGTGTTCTCTTATGTCTCACATTCATATGTTCCAGTATGATTGTCTTTTGTCTCCCTTGTTGTCAACGTGTCACACAAATATGAATTCAACCTAGGCAAAATGGTTCTTGGTTGACACATATTGATGACATGTTGTCTGTCATTCCTTCTCTTCAGCTGGTTTTCCTTTACGGAGTTGGGGGAACCACTGATGAGGCATGGGTCTCTTATGCTCGTGTTTTAACAACTGTCTTTGAAGTATCATTTTTTTTTGTAATCTGTTTCTTGTTTTTTTTTAATTGCAACTGATTTGGTTTCCTAGCTACTAACAAGGAATTAAAGAGCAATGTTGTAAGCTTATTTCTGTGCCTTTTCCATTCTTGTATATATACTGATCAGAGATTTTTCTTTCGAAAAGTAATATTGTATAGTTCATATCATTGTTGATGCCAATGTCATGGAATGAAATATGTCTTGGTTGTTTCACTTTTGATTTCCACTTTGCAAGGCTCCTCATTGTCTGTTTGGTGTATTGCCCTCAAATCTAATGTCCTCTATGTATTCCAAATATGTTTTTTTTTTCGTTTTTTTACTTTTTGAGAAATTCCCATGTTTGCTTGGATTCTGTCTTGTTCTTCTTTGTGTTACCCTCCAATCTAATATCCTCTAATTTGATTTTCTAATTGTATATATTTTCAATGGTCATTATGTAGAAATGGATACAAGTTAGACTGAACTACCAAATAGTCATCCAACTTATATCAGTGGTGTTACACAATTCTTATAATTGGCTAAAGAAAACCTTGTAGAAGGTAAAACTCGGTGTCCATGCAAAAACATGCATGCTAGATAAGTGGCTTACCATAGATGATGTGGGGGAGCATCTTTTGTTTAAAGGTTTTTATAAGTCGTACAAGAATTGGATTTTCCATGGAATGGGAGATATATTGCCACGTATGTTAGGGCAAAGTATAAGAAGCACTGGCCAAGGTTCTCTTAGGAATCAACCTGCGGTGGTTGGTAAAGATGATGTAGAAGGGTTTTTAAATGCAGCTTTTGGTTTAAATGCTCCTCAAGACCGTAGTCCAGATGCAACAGATGAAGGAAATGAAGGAGGGCCAGAATTATCGGATGTTGGACCTGATCTCTATGAAGGAACTCAATCTCAAGATCGTAGTCCAACTGCAACATATGAAGGAAATGCTACATATCTCAAGCTAATGAAATGTGCTAATGAAGAGCTTTATGAAGGTTGTGCAACTTTTTCGAAACTATCGTTTATGTTGCACTTATTTCACCTCAAATCTATATTTCATTGGAGTGTTGAGTCCTTCAACATGTTGTTAAAATTCCTAGTTGATGCATTTCCTCAAATCATGGAATTTCCATCATCTTATTACGAGGGAAAGAAAATGATAAAGGACTTGGGTCTTGGATATAAAAAGATGGAAGCTGGCTAAAGGCAAAGAGAGTGGTGGAATTGATGATAATACCATTATTAAGAAGGGTGAGCCAACTAAGGTTTGACGTTATTTTCCATTGATTCCTAGATTAAAAAGGATTTACATGTCATAAAAACAACAAAAGAGATGACATGGCATGATAAAGATCGTGAGAAGGATGGAAAGTTAAGACACCCAACTGTTGGACTTGCATGGAAAGATTTTGATGACAGATATGCTGATTTTGCATCTGATTCTTGAAATGTCAGATTAGCTCTTACTACTGATGGTTTTAATACATATCGTCTCATGAGTACCACGTATAGTACTTGGCCAGTTTTACATGTGTATTTGCAACCATTGCTACATGAGCTGAAGATATTATGGGAGTGCATTGATGTATTTGATGCACGTGCTAAAGAATGGTTTAAGAAGCGGGCTGCTTTAATGTGCACTATTAATGATTTTCATGCGTTTGCTATGTTGTTTGGTTGGAGTACTAAAGGTTATAATGCATGCCCTATGTGTACAGTTTCCACACATTTGTATAGGTTTGCTGGCAAAATTTGTTATGTTGGACTTCGAAAATGGTTGCCTGATGAGCACCCATATCGATCTCACGGTGACTTGTTTGATGGCACTAATGAATATGACCATGCTCTAATTTTGGCATCAGGAACGAACATTTTAAGACAACAAGAATGAGTCACTTATATCTATGGAAAAAGGAGAAATTTCAACAGAAAAAGAGAGTAAGAAGAGATGTCGGCACATCTGATGAAGGAGGTGATGAATGTCATATGGATGAGGAAGATGCAGATGATCGATGTCCTTTGGAAGAAGAAGAGCATATTTTTCGAGTTGCCATACTGGGAATATAATCTTTTACGACATAATTTAGATGTGATGCACTTAGAGAAAAATGTTTGTGACAACGTGTTAGGGACTCTTCTTGGCATGGCAAAAAAAAAAAACAGGGATGGTGCAAATGTTAGAAAAGCTATTGAATATATAGGGGTAAAGGCACACCTTTGGCTTCAACCACATCTTAATCGAGAGACATATATGCCTCCAGCTTCCTACACTATGTCTTCTGAAGAAAAATAACGATTTCTGAGAGTCTTACAGAAGTTTAAAGTCCCTGATGGATATGGGTCTAATCTCTCCCGTTGTGTCAACATGAAGCAACATAAACTCTTGAACCTTAAAAGTCGTGATAATCATGTTTTGATGCAAGATATCCTTCTTGTGCCTTTACGTGCAACTAGTGCTACAAGGGTCATTGACATCCTTTGAGAATTGTCTTCCTTTTTCAAGTATTTGTGCTCTACCACTCTCGATTTAGAAGAATTGGAAAATGTCCATAAAAGAATTAGTTTGACCCTTTGTGAAATGGAAAAGGAGTTCCTTCCAACCTTCTTTACCGTCATGGTTCACTTATTAATACACCTAGTGGATGAGGCTAAACTTGGTGGACCTGATCATTATAGGTGGATTTATCCTATTGAAAGGTGAATATCTAAGTCTCGTTACAATATTCTTTTATGAGTCATTCATGTTAACATTCATTACTGATTAACTATAATCTTTTTGAAAATGTAGTTACCCCATCTGAAGTCTTATGTGCGTAATATTGCTCATCCAGAAGGGTCTATTGCAGAAGGCTATATTTTAGAGGAAACAATCACCTTTTGCTCGAGATATTTGGAAGGTATCGAGACAATATTCAATAGATCAAGAAGGAATGATGATGTTGTTGAGAACACAAGTTTATATCTTTTTAACTCCGGTGGTCCAGTAGTTGGGATGACAGAGGTTATTCAACTCAATGATAGAAGTTTGAAACAAGCACATCGTTATGTTTTACTACATTCCAAAGAGATGAAGGATTTAATAGAGCAAGTGTCAATACATATTAATTGAAATTAATTTCTTATCAAGGATTTTGATGAATAACTATACATTTGTTCATAATTAATCTTCGAAATTGTTTAGTTTGTTATGAATTTTTTAAGTTTTTTTATGTGTTTTTATTTGTATGTGTATAGGTGCATGATATAGTTGATGAAAATGATGATGGAAAACTGATAAAGGCTTTGGCAGGTGGTGTGAATACATCTGTCAAAAGATTCAAAGCTTTTATGAGTAATGGCTATAAGTTTCACACTGTCGAGCGAGAACATCTTCGAAAGACACATAATTCATGCGTTATTGTGGAAGCCGATGGGGAAGTATATTATGGGAACATCACTGATATATATGAGTTGGACTACTATAGGTTGTGCAAAGTGATTGTATTTCGTTGTGATTGGGTGGACATAAACAGGGGTGTAAGGACATATGTCAATGGAGGTGCTTGTGTCAATTTCTCTAAGTTGATGCATACGGGTAGACTGTTGAAAGATGATCCGTTTATATTTTCATCTCAAGCTAAAAAAGTCTTTTTCGTGGAAGATGAGATACATAAAGGCTGGTTTCATGTGATTAAGACAAAACCTAGAGATTTGTTAGATTTGGGCAATGTTATGCTTTAGTTGTAAATCCCAAGTATCCATGTATGCTTTAGTTGTTTGGTTTATTATATAGCTTTTGACCTTTTGGAAACATCTAATACCAACTTTCACTTTCTTCTAGCTGTCAAGATAATTGGCATTTCTTTTTTTTTTTTCCAGTTGGAGACTGTCAATTTATAATTCTGGTTGTTACTTTGTGTTAGAGGTTAATGAGTCCACTCTTTTACCCTTGTTTGCAAATCAGATATTGGGTACTGATGAGAAGGAAAGCAAACTATTCATTTCTGTTTTGTACTGTTATACTGCTTTTGATTTAGGCATTGAGCCCTTAATTGAGAGCCTTTAATTCTTTGTATATTAACAGAGTTCATTGCTTATACTACTATGTTTTCATATGATTTTAGGAGGATGTAATGAAAAAGTTCAAGAACATCTTAAAAACCCGAACGCGTCAAAATCTAAAGTGGAAATTGAAAATGATGTGTTTGAGAGCCTTATGTATGAAGATGGAAAACCTAAGAGGCCAGTGGATTTGGGTTAGGAGTGAAAGAAAGTGACATATTTGGGGTGTCCTATTTCTTGAGACAAACAAGACATGGTGCCACAAACATGAACAATTCAATGGAAGTGGAGCATTTGGATGCAAAAATAAAAAAGATGAAGGTGGAGAGTGATGCAACTTTGACAAGATTGAAAAGGGAAAATCAAGAGCTTTGAGCAAAGGTTGATCAATCTAACCAAATGATGCTAGAAGCTCTCAATGCAATTCGTACCGGCAAAGTTGATGAGTTTATGGAAGCTAGATTTGGCATGGTTGATTCCAAGGTTCTTACTTTCACAATGTTTTGTTTCGTTTTTCTTAATCCAATTTTAGTTCCTCCCATTTCTACGCTTTTTTTTGTATTAAGGTTGCTTCTACTAGTGGTGATTCAGAGAAAAGCAATCATCAAATGTGACTAATAATCCTTGAAGAGGTATAAGTTGTAATCTTAAAGCTTATAAAGTACTGTTTTACATTTGATTTGTTGGTTTTCCATTGTGTTGTAGTTACTGTAAGAACTTTCTGTATTAATTTTTATTTATTTATTTATTTTTCTAAATGTCATGATGGAGTAATAGTGAGACATATTATACTAGTATCTCAATCTTCCATTACATGTGTAATTTCATTGTGAAATCTTAATGTTTTAAGGCCAAAGTAACATGTGAAGTTAATGTAAATCCTCAAAACAGACAACCATTCACCAGAAGTGCTATTCTGAGTTGAGTTTCTCTTTCTCTATATGATCTTAATCCTTTGACATTGTCCACTGGCTCAGTTTTTCCTTGTTTAATTTTGTGAGGTTTGGGTGGTAAATATTTTAGCACGGACATCATTAAATGCAAAATGCACGTGCCTTATGAAAAAATTTCACACTTTTTTAATCGAATCTATAGATTTGTGGGGGACTAAGAGTATCCCATGGCCTTTTTATTCAAATTCAAAGAAAGTATAATGCTTCGGTGGTCTGTTAATTCAAACTTTTTTTTGCTATGTTCTAGACCTCATTTTGTGAGATGCCCATATTTTTCATATGGTCATGCTTTCCTACATGTAAAATATCAATGTGTCTCAAATGCTTTGAAATTGATTTATGAAAATAGGTTCTTGTTCTTTGCAATCTTCAAACTCATGTAGATCTGACCCTTGGTTGGTGTCTCTTTCAGATCGAAATAGGGTTCCCGTTCTTTGCAATCGCCAGGATGAGCTTAAGTACTCCTTTTTGTTGCTGATACTAAACAGAGGAAACATCCCTAAAATGGAGGATATAGCAAATCATCTAGCTACTCATATTATCTTTCATATGAGAAACAAACTGAAAATGTAGCTCAACTACTTTTTGTTATTGATCCAAATAGTTTAAGTTGCGATACTTATGCATGATTAATCTATTGTGGAAACCAAGTTTCTAATTCTTAACTTCTTAGAATTTGTTGGACAATGTTTCAATGAAAGACATTTTGTCTATAGTCTTTGGTTATTTTTTCTATGGAGTTGTGACATGTGTGTTCCAATTTCGATACCCTAGGACGTCGAAAAGGGCTGACAGTAAAGCAGTCCTAAGCCATTTTCGACAGCCTAAGGTGTCAACATTGACTGTAAGGTAAATATTAAATGAGCCATTTTTGACGCCCTACGGTGTCGAAAATGGTATGCCAATCTCGACGCTTTTAAACGTCGAAATAGGTTCTTACACAAATTCACGTCGAAATTGATTATGATCATTCGTGACGCAGAAATTATTAACGCTTTCTTAAAGCGTCAAAATTGATTTTTTCGACGCTTTATGGCGTCGAGAATGGCCATTAAAAGCGTCGAAAATGGACCGCTTTTCCTGTAGTGGTACTTTTGCATGTATTTACGTTAATGTTAGTTAAACATCGCAAATTTGGGTTTATGAGTGATTTTATAAATTACTATTACATTATTTGAATTATTAAGATGTGTTATACGTTAAAATATAAAAAAATAATTAAGTTTGTTTTAAGTCCGTTTAGGCGCTAGTGACTTTTATAACATTGTACTCGGCTTACAACGTGGCTTTCAAACGCCTATGGGCCAAAAGCCAATAAAATAAATTTTGGGTAGGGAACCCTTGTTAGGCAAGAAATTGATATGTGTTTTTATTGGTTTTTGGAGGCTCTCTCGAGCTCATACGTTTTTCATATATAATTTGGGTTTATTTCGTCTAGCCCTAAAGCTGATACTTTTAGTTTTAATTAGTTGTCAAATTCACAAGTCTTGTAACTCGTTCATTGAGTCTTTCAATTAAAGACACCATAGTTTGCTTTTCTTTCACCCTTTTACTTTCTCTACTATCGATTACCTATGTGTGAGTAGTTTACTTTTTGGTGTAAGATGAACCCGATAACAAAGATTTTGAATGTTTTGGTGATTTATCTATAAATTTTATATGTGAATTGAATCTAGTCTTATCAAATCAACATACGGACATTGAGATCGAACAAGATTAGAGTTGGTGAAGTCAATAAGCTATCGTTGAGAGTAAAACTAACTTGATTAGGGTAATACATCTCAACTATCACTGTTATGTTATTTTCGCATGACTTGTGATGTCTATATTTTAGTCGTGTTTTATAGGGTTTATTTGAGTCAATTTGAGTCTTTTTGTTAGCTTTTATGTTGAATTTTATGTGGTTTGGGTAGGTTTTCGTATTTTGTGAGATATGGAGGTCTACACAAGCTTTGGTTATGTTTTCTAGGAGTTTGAAACTGTTAAGGAGCTACTTTAGAGCATAATAAGAAGTGGAGAGAAGTTAGAAAATTAAGAGCTCAAAAATAAAGGAGGTAAAACAAGGCAAAACAAAGGAAGAACAAGGCAAAACAAGGTCATACCGAGCCTTAAACCGACCATGTGGCCTCGTCACCGACCTCTGGAATGATATAAGAAGCAACAAGAGAAGGACATGTCGATACCGACCCTTGACAAAAACTACGAGATGAAATCACTAACAATCGACCCTTCAACCAAGCCAGAAGTCTCGGTACCAATCGAGCTACCGACCCTGTGCCCTTGGTACTAGCCCATGACGAAGAGGTGATTGAAGAAGAAAAGCTTTTGTTATTATCCGAGTGTTGTACCGAACTCGATGGCTTGGTACCGACCTACTAGAGAATGAAGATAGAGTGCTGGACAAACCCTACTGATGCGAAGACAGTCGGTACCGACTCTATTTGTCTTGGTATGGGCCGCTGGAATCCGAATTTAGCTTATTTTTATCCCGAAACTTGATAGATTTAGATAGATCTTTTTATATTGTTTTCTTCATAAGATAGAATTAGGGTTTATAGATAAAGGTGTGATATTTGTGTGATTCATTGTGTTTGCATGCATGATAATGTTGTGGTGATCCCTAAACCTTAGAAGTTTTTTTCCCTATTGATTGAATCCATGAAATTTGCAACTAACCCCCCCCCCTACCAAAAAAAAAATCTATACTCTTCACCTCTTCTCACTATTTCTACACCTTTCTAAAGTAACTAAATAAAGAAACTAACTCTCTCCCGTAGACAAACCTGTCTTCGCTATTCTCAGCGAGGTCTTGATTATAAATTTATTTGCTAAATCAAGAAACCCTTTCATCAAATCGGTGTTGTTGTCGGGGAGATTTCAATCGTGCCTTTTTTAGTTGCATTAGGGTTTGGGAATAGCCCACCCCTTTTGTTTCTTTTTTTTTTGTAAATATTATTTTCTTGTAAATATTATTGCCTCTTTTAAGTTAGTTTTTTATCTTTGCTTTAATAAAACAAAAAATTATCCAAAAAAATATTTTTCGAACACATCCCCACCTCCCCACCTCGGAAGTTATTGGTACCAACTTGGTACCGAGCCCTCGCTATTTGATTTGTGCGTTCTGTCTAAGTTTACAGGATTAGAAAGATGTGGTCCCTAGATGATGAGACCAACAAGAAGATGAAGGCTAAGATTTCGGAATTACAATGCCAGATAGTGGAGATGCAGAATGCTATGGATGCATAGGCCACCGAAGCACCTCAGATGAAGGAGGGCAACATGATTTTGCGTGAACAACTGAACGCATGGTATTGGCTGCAAGGTCTGTCAAAATCACCGTCAAAAGATGCAACCCCACAATCGGTAGAAATGTCATATCGGTATGGGATAGGGCCATATAATCATATGATTTTTTGCGAACTTTTGGACAAAGAAGAGAAGAGAGTTGGTACAGACTAGCCTCAGCTCGGTACCGACCCACTGACAAAGGACTCACATCTTCTGGAGTCTTACCGACCCCACTACAGGGTTGACAAACCATTTGCAAGGTTGACATATCGAGCCTATTTCCTAGGTCGATCCTTCTCCAATTTCGACTCCACTTCCCCCACTCCACGAGGTTCCATGTGAGAGACCCCTGGACAAAGAAGAAGTGCCAGAGAAGGAGTCAAAAGTCGTTTTTCGTCGCATTCCACCGTCGCCTTTACCATTCCAGGTTAAGGCGTTTCTCAACGATCTCGAGAAACCGACTTTCGTATTCAAGTATGGGGTCCTCGCAAAGTGGCATGCTAAAGAAGAAATACTAGAGGATGAAGTGGTGGAATCTCTTCCCCCTTCACTTGACGAACCATCCTTAAAAAGCCCCATTTTAACGAGGCCCCGGGTGGGAGTGGAGGACCTCACCCGCGACTAAACGGGCTTACTTGAGACAGATGGCATAGTGACACGTGTCATAACCTAAGTCGTTTCTACGTGGAGGAACACAACCTTCAATCTACCCAAAGGAGTTCGCCCTACTCACCTAGAGTTTCAGATCACTTCCCTATGTCGTGGAGCGTGCGTAATAATGGCTTGCGGACTAAAGTTACCTAACTCGTGTGAGGGACCTTACAGAACTGGCTCGTAGAGCTTGAATGGCCGATTACCGATTGATGAGCAAACCATTGTGTTGTAGCCAAGTCGCTCTCTATTTGTTATTTCTCTCTTTCTCTCTCCATCTATTTATCTTCCATTCTAGACTTTCTGAAAATCTCCGCCAGAGGGTAGCACAACGTGGCAGGTATATCCGGACCATTTGAAGGTGGGCATGTGTGACACATGGATTTCATGGCGAGGGCCCTTCCCGTCCGCGAAGAACTTCGGGTTAGGTCAGCTTTATCTGCTGATTATTTCATTGACCCTTACAACTCTCTTTACAGATTCCTAATGGGCTTGGCTTCGAGAATGACGCGTTAGGACTGCCAGTATTTGACATGTTTCACGAAGATTCGGCAGTCCTGCGGTTTTCAAGTCAGGCAATTGGGCCGGATTTTAATGGGCATGAGGCCCATTAGGCCCAAACAAGGCCCGTCATCTGTTTTGTTTTCTCTATGACCATATCATATCTTAAGTGGTTACAAAATCTATCATTTTACCATGAGTTATTTTATAAATATTGTACATTAAATTATTTTATGTTTAATCATTAAGATTGATTTTTTAATTCATCATATCTAATGATAAGATTTCAATATTAATTTATTATATATTCAACAATAAAATCTTACTGTCATAATATTTATACTAATTTTCAACCTCATATCTTACGTCATTACAAAACCTATTACTTTTATAATTTCTTGAAAGTATTTATTAAAATATTTCAAATATAATATTTTAATCTTCACATACAATTTAATGCAAAATAATAATTTTAATATAATGAAATATAATTTATTAATAAAATACCTAAAAGTGTGCTTAACAAATACTAATACATAGATAAACTAATACGGAATACGGTGTACTCATTGGGGTAATATGGGAGCAGGATCCTCCGGTCCACTTCATAGTCCCATTGGTTGTCTACAAAATTATTTCGGGTATAAATAAACACACGATTTTCGTTTAGCGCAGGGTTAAATTTCCATTTAGCGCATAGCCACTTGGTCGCAACGACCAAATGTCAATTGGTCGTTACGACCAATTTTTTTTTTACAAAATACGCATGGTCGCAACGACCAGATGGAGAACGGTCGCAACGACCATATACGGTTTGGTCGCAGCGACCAGTTTTTTTTTTTGAGAAAAAAGGGGTTTTTATCAAGATTCTGTTTGTAACCGGGCTAAAAAAGCGTGTCTTTTTATTTTCGTAAGTCCTTTTAGCTCGGTTCTAGGAAGAACCGAGCTAAAAAGTGCCTTAAATGTTTTTTTTTTAAAAAAAAAGTGACGCACACGGAGTAACTCTGTCTTCTTCTTCGGTCGACAAGCAGGCCCTTACGCCATTGAATTTGAATTGAGTTCCAAGGTTAGATGTAAATTGAAATAATTTCAATATGTCTGAAGATGTTTATTAAATTAATTACTGATTTCAACATAATCTTCTTAAAAGTAAAATTAAACTTGGGGATTGGACAGTTGAACTCTTCGGTGGCGGCCGTTTATGGATAGAATCACGGCAAGGCGGTGGGAAAAAAATTGTAGTGGTGCCACCGCCTCCTCCAATCGCTTCTTTGACGCCAACTGCTCCTCGGTTCTCGGTGTAGAGGAACCGTGAAGATTAGGGTTGAGTTAGATTAGGGGTGAGGGGGAGAAGATGGTATGTTTTGTAATTTACTTAAAATTGAAGGGTAATAATATTGTGTTCTAAAAAGTAGATTTCATGTTCTAAAAAGAAGTGGCCAATAAACATTGAACAAATTTTTGTAAAAAAAATATTTTTAAATTCTTTACCCTTATATTGACATGTTTACAAAATTGTATTATGAAAATTTATGTTTTAAAAAATAATTGATATTTTAATTATCTATAACCAAATTTTCCTAATAAAATTTTAAAAATATTTTTTAAAATTTTAATTATCTATATTTTTAAAACATGAATTTTCCTAATAAAATTTTATAACATATCAATATAAGGATATATAATCTAAAAATATTTTTTAATTTTTTTAATATTTATTTATATCCGAAATAATTTTGTGGACCACCAAAGAGACTATCGAAGTGGACGAGAGATCCACATCTAGTAATATGGAATGTGCCACGTTTGACGTCTGCATGGAGAATACAACTTCTTCAGCTTTTGTTTCCACAATTATTGCTTCATGATTAAATTCTCTGCTCCCTCCATCCCCCAATTTAATGTCATTTCTTTTTCAAAATTTTTAATGTGAATACCTATACTTAGGCGTGGCCACCCGCCGAGTATAGGGTTGGTTGATTCGAATCTTAACTTAGGAAGGTCACGAGTTGACGGGTTCGAGTCAATCCGATGGGTCGATATGCCGATCCGACGGATTACGTTATTGAAAAATTAGTTTTTTTTTAAAAATTGAATATTAAATAAAAAATGATATGAGAATATTTTATTTTCATATCACTCATTTCATGCACTATAATTTTAATGTATGATATAAAAGAGAAAAATATATGAGAAAAATATGAGAATATATTTTTCTAAAATTTTATTCTAACTCTCTATTTTGAATGTAGGAGGATTGTCTGCCCATCGCCCATGTGTTGAGCAGGGTTCTCACCTGGGCTGGGATTGGCTGCAAATTCGGCAATATAGAGGCGTGGCTTGCATGGTTCACCAACGAGCCAAAGAAGAAGCGGAAAACGCTTGTGTTTCAATCAAAATTACTAGCTTTTGAAGCCACCGGGCGCTTGTATTTCACTTGGCTTGATAGGAATTGGGCTATCTTTTGTAATGAACATTTTGATCCTAATGGTTGTGCCATGAAAATCATAGAAAGTTGTAAAACTAGGATCTCTGTGAAGTGAAAGTGCAAGACCACCACGGGGAGGACTAGGGGTAGACGGGGAGGGTAGGACTCTGCTAGTGACGATTGGGAGTTATCGAGATATGGTTCTTTAGGAATAGTTTTTGGAGTTATGTTGGTGGAGTATAGAGGGAGCATTTTGGGCATACGTTTTTCCATCTTACACATCACCCTCGGTATAATCTTATCCTTTTGTAATTGGTTAACCACTTCATCTATATATTTAGCTTTTTCAACATCCAATACAATTAATAAAAGAGAAAAGGGCTCCCCTGTCATCCACTCAACATTCAATGTCATATTTTTGCTCATTGAAAAGTTTATTCAATTAAAATCTCTCATTCTCATTCTCATTCTCAATCTCATTCTCATCTTCTTTAGCTGTTATTGCCTCATTTGTCTTGATAGATATTTAGAAACCTAGTAAAGCATAATATAAAATATTCTCTTATTATGCGGTAGTCGACCTCCGGCTTGCAAGAAACTTTTGCTGGTGATTTCGACCAAAAAAAAAAAAGAAACTTTTGCTGGTGATGAACACTTTTTTTATATGATTTGTAGTTCGAAAATTGGACTCGTTTATTACCTAATATGGGTACACTATTAAACCGTCCAACAAAAACTCCTTGACCTTGCGATCTAACAAACCTATCAACGCACAGGGCTTATAAACAATAAGATATCAAATAAATTCAATGAATCCTAAAATTTAAACGTAAGCACAAATACTCGAATATGCTTTGTATTGGTGATTGGAAAGAGCACTATTACATTTGTTAAGCTCAGCTGCCCACTACCATTGAAATATAAGTATTTATATTACACATTGGAAGACAATAGATGATGAGCCGGAGTAGAGGAAATATGGAATTTCAGATGTTTTGTGTCATTGAGATACCGGAGAATCCGCTTAACAACCTGCCAATGAAGATTGGTGGGATTGTGCATGAATTGAGAGACTCGATTGACGGCAAAGACAACATCTGGTCGAGTAAAGGCAAGGTGCTGAAGACTAGACGTGGCCACGGGTCTGACCCGCCGGGTCAAGAACCCGGGGTACATGACCCGAACCCTAACTCGGGAATTCAACGGGTCGACAGGTTCGGGTCACTCGGCGGGTCGAAGGGTCGACGGGTCGATCCGCCGGGTTGAGACACATGGCAAGGAACCGGGTACCCGCTGGGTCAACCATTTTAAAAAAAAATTGGTTTTGGAAAAAAAAACTCTACTCATCAAGTACTTTTAACTTTCACCACACTTTCGAAATGGATAGATTTAACGTAGACAAAACATGGTATGTGGGAAGATATATATATACCTTCATTCCACTCCATCATTTCATCACACTTTAGATGTGGGAAAGAAAAAAGTTGGATTGTGGGAATGTCAAGTCGGGATATGGGAAGATATATATATCTCCAATGCACTAAATCACTTTTTCTCTCTTACAATGTGGGACAGAAATATGGGATATGAAAGAAATTGTAGAAATTGATGTTTCGACGAATCGAATTATATGATGTAAAATGTAATGTAATTAAAGTAGTTGGATTATATGGTGGAATATATAATATAATTTAAGTCTTTGGATTATATGATGTAACATATAATATAATTAAAGTCTTTACCTCGTAGGATTTAAGGAAATGAATAACACATGGTGATGGAACATCATGATACATTATATCAAATTTGTTGGATTAATATTTCTATTTAATTCAATTGATAGTTGTGTTGATCCATTGATCAATCATAAGTGTTTTATTTTACTTGCATTATGTTAATTTCTTGATTGTTGATTTCAAATCTAGGCTCATCTTCATATAGATATATGATAATCTTTATCGTTTAAAGTTGAATTAGCCACATTTTGTGTATACACATAATGATGATGTTATTGGCTTACCTATTTGTGTTGCATGTTATGAAATGAATAGATACATTAGAAAAGTATTACCCAATATATATTTCATTATTGTGCTTGAAAATCCGAAGTTCTATAACATTTTCAAAATAAGTGAAAATCGACATTAAGGATATCATACATGTGTAACAACTTTATCAACAACAATATTTGTATTCTTTGAAATTATATCATAAAGACTCCTAACTTAGTATCATATATAATGATTTCATAGGGGATCTACCAAATAACACAAATGTTTAAAGTATTGTGTCGAACTTCACACTTTCTTGTTACCCGTTCGTTATTTTAATCTTTCATAATTGGTAGGTAAAATATTTTTCAAAAAAATAATATTTATATAAAGTGTAGTACTAGTGTTTGTATATGATAAAAATTTATAAGTATGGATTGACATGAAAAAACTGAATGATCGAGATTGAAGATATGATTTAATTTCTACTTATTTTTGTCCCACATCCCATCCCACATTGAATACTAGAGGAAAGGGGGGGGGGGGGAAGGGTGCTAAGTCTATAAAAGAAGCAAAGGGTGGGTAGGATTTTCATAACATGCAATGCATGAGAATTTATATATTATGAATAAATAAAATTCATAATAATAATAAATATAAATTATAGTTTTTTTATAATTTTTTTTAAAAAAATTTGCTGACCCATTGGGTAAACCCAACGGATCGACCCGCCAGATCGTGGGTCGACCCGCCGGGTCACGGGTTCACTTTCCCCCGACCCTAACCCTAACCCTTAACCCGAGATGACCCTTCAACCCATTGACCCGGACCCGGCGGGTCCCGTCACCCGTGGCCATGTCTACTTGTAAGACCCGGGGTCTTAAGAGGCGCCAGCCCATGCCACCTAGCCCTCTCAGGTCCGTTGTCCTCACTTGGAGCCTGAAAAGGAAGAGCTCTTGTAACACGGGTAGGGCTTGAATCACTTATAAATCACTCCCAACATCCTTATGATATCCGATGTGGGACGGGGGTGTTACAATCTCCCCCACTTAAAGCACTGACGACCCCGTCAGGCCCAAGGGACTGCCCTCCGGGAGGAGCGTACCCGAGCATACTGTCAGAGTACCTCCGGGCCCAGAGTCGGCTCTGATACCATCTGTAAGACCCGGGGTCTTAAGAGGCGCCAGCCCATGCCACCTAGCCCTCTCAGGTCCGTTGTCCTCACTTGGAAGAGCTCTTGTAACATGGGTAGGGCTTGAATCACTTATAAATCACTCCCAACATCCTTATAATATCCGATGTGGGACGGGGGTATTACACTACTAAAGACTGTCAACTACACTCCGATAAAGATGAGGATCAGTCAGAGATGAAGAAGTAGCCAAGGGATCGAAGTTCATAGCCATTGGCGTGGAGATGGGATTGGAAAGTTGCATCCCTGTTTTCTCTAGCAAATCATATATGTCCTTCGTCTGAGAGAGAAAAAAGCTAAAAGAGTCCCTTATGATGTCAACGCCCAAAAAATAATGTGTTGGATCAAGATCCTTAACATGAAACTGCACAGACAATGACGAAACAAAATTTGTTGCAACAACCTCGTTAGATGCAAGAATCAAGAGGTCGGCCACATAAACCAATACAAAGGCACAACAATTCCTTTGACAAAAGGTAAAGAGGGATGAGTCAGTATGAGAGGAGGTGAATCCCACATAAACAAGGGAATCACTGAGACTAGCGAACCAAGCTCAAGGAGCTTGTTTGACTCCATAGAGGGAACCGTTTAGTTTGCAAATGTGATGGGGGGAAGAGGGATTGAAAAAACCTGGTGGTTAGGTGACAAAGACATCCTCCTCAATAGATCCATGGAGAAAAGCTTTTTGTATGTCAAGTTGTTTGGTCATCCAATTATACATAGCAGTCACCAATAGAAGCAATCGAATTGTCGAGGGCTTGGCAACCTGGCTGAATGTGTTAGTGTAATTGAGTCCTTCGATCTGATTAAATCCTTTCGGTAACGACCTGTCTTTCTGATGCTCAAGAGATCCATCAGATCACCGCTTTGTTTTGAAAACCAACTTAATGTCCAAGTTCTAAAAGGAAGAAGAAGGGATGAGGCTCCAAGTATGTGTATAGAGTAAGGTTTGAAATTCCTTGGCCATGTCAGAGTTCCATTCGGGAAATTTGGATGCAGTGGTGAAGCAAGTGGGTTCCTCCGGGATAGTAGAAGTGGTGTGAAGTGTTGGGGCCAGGAAATTGTATCGTCGGTGCTATGTAGAGGTTTGAGATTGTTTGTTCGAGATCGGGTGAGCATGGGATCACTGGGTGCAGGAGTTTCAATGACAGGGGGTGTCGGCGAGGGATTTGGCGTAGAGGAGGAGTGGTTTGAGGAGGCAATAGATGAAGGTGGGCCGAGAGAGTTAGTTTGTGTTGGGCTTGGATCCGGGTCGGGGTTATCACCAGTAGATGGATTATGAAAAAAGGGGAAGAAGGGAAAGGGAAGATGAATGGGATAATGGGATGGTTTTGTCTGTGTCTGGGCTAGGGGAAATATTGTTTCATGAAAAATATCATCTTTGCATACATACATTTTGTTGTTTACCCAGTCAAAACAAAGGTATCTGATAACGCATATTTTGTATAGGCATTATAGGTAATTTTAGGTGCATTAGAGTGTCCATATTGCATGTTGAATAGCTAATTTGCATTCTTGATCATTTGGTATTGGAAGTTCGGAATCTACTGTTTTAGTACTTATTTGTAGATTATAAGATCCAAGCTCGAAAGGTGGAGAAATAATCATCAAATGGAGCTAAGGAGAGCTAAGAGACAAGCCATGTAAGAGCTAAGAACATACTAAGACAAGCCAATGCAGGTTTAGAAGTCGAATTGGGAAGCTAAGGAGCACGAGAACAAGAGCGAAAATGAAGAATATGAAGAAATCTCCTCTTTGAGCTTCTGAGAACTTTGAATTAGATTTTGGTGTCTTAATGAGAGTTTTAGTCCTTGAAAAGAGCTTTCAACGCATATTCATATGCGTCAATCGGACGAACGACGACTCCGAAAAGTGTTGTACAAGTTCAGTCTGTTGAGCATCGAGTGTTTGGAAGGAAATTGACACCGAAAGGTCAAATCTGGAGAAGAAGAAGAAGAGAGTTTAAACGAAGAATAAGCCGGTAAAAGTTTTCAATCAAACAAGTTGATCCTATAATTCATTTTTTTAGAGGCCTTGGTGGTTAGATTGACTATTCTCGTTTGTGAATATGCATTGGAAAACTCTTTTCAAAAGCTTAAACTTCTTTGTTGATGTTAAGTCCAAATTTGGAAGCCCAGAGGCTAAGAAGTTGTGGAAGATGAAGTTGTGTATTAAAGACCAACAATCGTAGGGCTGCACCTACTAAGAAGTTGTTGAGTGAAAACCGCGACCAAAAGTCCCAAACTGCGATCAGAGGTCTATCGCCAGCAAAGACGCTTTTCAGATGTATTTATCTATCTTTATTATTAGATATATATCTTTTTAGACTTTTAGATCTATTTAAGTACATTATAAAGAATCTCTTTGATATTACTTACATAACCAATTACATTAGAGATTGAAAACCCCCTAGATAGAGCCTATAAGGCTATGGAGAGGTAAACTCTCTTGTTTCCTTTACAGATTGAACCTTTGGTTTGATTAAGTTGTAAGATTTCTACTCTTGTTCTATTCCTTTGATTATTAGTATAGATTCTCTTGTTCTTATTGTTGATTGAATATTGTTGATTTTATCTGGCTTGATTAACTAATTCCTTATTGTGAGCCTTAATCCAAAGTAGTAATCTATTTAATGTAAGACTCGTAGGACTAGATTAGTGTGAAGAAAATTGATTGTGTGTTCAATGTACGTTGACTCATTGTTTAGTGTTACACTTACATGCATCCTAACTAATCCTTTCTTGTTAGATTGATTAATGACCATTTCATGATTATTTAATAGTAAAAATTATTAGAACTTATAATATTTTTATAAATTTACACCAGATCAGGACAAAAATAATCGCAGGATAAGTGATAATGCATATTTTATATAGACATTATAGAGAGATTTAGTTGCATTTAGGATAGGTTTATTGCATGGTTTTGATCTTAAAAGAGGCAAAGAAGGATCATCAAGGGAGCTAAGGAGAAGACAATCGAAGATAACAAGAGAAATCGGGAAGCCAGAGTAGCGGTGCCCGCCGCTATTTACCCGGCGCCTGCCGGTTTCGCATAATCAGCAGTATCGCTTATTTCCATATTTCTTTCTATTAGTTTATTATTATTTTCCTTTTTAGGGTTAATAAGGTCGACTCCTATCATATATAGGTGGACGATTATTAGGTTTTAGAGAAGCACGCATAGAGAAGAACAATCAAACTTAGATTTATTGTTTTGTTAGATTATGATGAGTTGCTAAACTCATAGTTTCGCTTGTGATTCGAAGACATGGTTGATTGAATTAGGAGGTTTTGATTTCAATTGTTATTTATTAGTTATTTCATTATTCTTGTGCTCATTATTCTTGTTTGCATATGTTCTCTCTTAATTGATCACCTTGACAGGATTTGCATACATGCTAATCATTAATGATTTCGTGAGAATAGCTAATCCTTAGTAGCAGGCAATATGTAATTGATTTCTTGAAAGCATCAATTGGCTATGCAGGATAACGACAATTGGTTAAATATCGATTCCTTTGATTTGGAATCAACATTAGATATGCAGTCAATAACGACACATTACTTATCCCCACGTCTATAAGAAGAAATTAAAGAAAAATCAATGATCAACTTACCAAATTGAAATGGATATTTATAAATGAAACTGCTTTGCAATTATTATTCAAATTAACTTGTTCTTTGCTTTCTTTTCTATTCTCATCATCAAAACCCCCCTTTTCCCTAAGTTGGTAACATTCTATTAACTTACTTTTGTTGAGGATATAATCTCTCTTATGATCACTTTAAACTTATGCTATATTATAATATATAAAATACATGTAAACATATATACACTTATGAAAGTTTTGAACTTATGAACACATATCAAATTGAACAATGAAAGAAGCAATCAATCACCATGATATGGGAGAAAACCCCATTGTTTATCAACCCTCTCTAGTTTTGTTTGTTATAGAAAAACCACCCAGAAAACTAATTCTCCCGCCTAAGCTACTGCTTTTTATTCAAGTGGTTGTTGATAACAACCTTTTATTCAATTACGAAAATACCCTTGACACTATGTGCTCCCATATACCCCCCTCAAGCTGGATTGGCAGATGGAAGAACCAGTCCCAGCTTGGAACGAAGAAATTCATGTTGCTTGGCACCCAAGGCCTTAGTGAGGCTATCAACAATTTGTAACGAAGAAGCATTGTGGGTTGTTTGGAGGAAACCTTGCTATACCATTTCCCTGATGAAATGACAGTCTATATGAGCGTGCTTTGTTCTCTCATTACACATTGAGTTAATTGCTAGCTGTTAGGCAGACTTGTTATCACGGTGAAGTGTGATAGGAAAAGAAATAGAGATGCACATGTCAGATAACAGACCCTGTAGCCAGACAAGCTCACTTGCTGCAGTTGACACACTGCAACATTCACTTTCAGTGGACGACTTAGACACCACCTTTTTCTTTTTCGTTTTCCATAAAACTAGTGAGGAACCCATGAAAACACATAACCCAAAGAGAGCGGCCTATATCCATACAATTTCCCCAATCCGCATCACTGAAAGCTTGAACCTTTAGAGAGGATGGAGAGGAGTAAGATAGAGAAAAATTGGAACTCCTTATAAGATATCGGAGCAAATATATGACAGCATTCCAGTGTGGCTTGAGTGGATTTTGCAAGAATTGACTTAGTTGCTGCACGGTGTAAGAGATGTTAGGCCTAGTGAGGGTGAGATACAAAAGTCTCCCTACCAATTTCCTGTAATCTTCAATCATGCTTAAAAAAACAATTAAGATCCTTAAGACTTGCAACTTATCCCGCATCAAGTATACCCAAGTAGTTCTAGTGTGATCATCTAATATAGTAAAAAAATATCGAGCTCCACATAAAGATGGAGTCATATATGGACCCCAAACATCCACATTAATCAACTGAAATGGATGATCTACCAGAGCACCACTTCTGTCAAACTTCAACTTGTGAAACTTAGTCATAACACATGTATCACAAAAGGAATCCTTTACTTTACTAGTCTCATAATCTGGTATATGTTGGAATTTGGAAAAAGACATATGTCCAAGCCTAGCATGCATTAGATGCATCTTATTACAAGTCATACTGACATTATTTAACATACTAAAACCCTTCTGTTGAGTGCCCTTATATTCAGAAGCCTTCATCATGTAAAAACCCCTATCTTCAGTGCCTCTAGCCAGGGGCTGCCGCGGGGGAGGGGGCCGCCCCCCCCCCCCCCCTCTAGAAAAAAAAAATTAAAACGACGCGTTTTGAAATTGGGGGATTAGTTTGATTTCAGGCTTCCCAAAGGCCCGACCCGAGGGCAACTGCGCAAGCGACATTAGTGGGCGCCGGTGCAGTACTGCGTGCCTGTGATGTTGGTGGCCGCCGGTGCTGTACTCGACTGCTGAGTAGTGGCGGCCGGCGGGTGCGAGCAGAGAAGCCGAGCAGGAAAAAAAAGTTGCTTGTTTGGCAAGAGGTTTGATAAGAGGTGTGGGAGGTTAATTGGTATCTTAAATTTCATGAAAATGTAACCTTGGGGTGGGTAGCTTTGGGAAGGTGGAGGTTTTTTTTAGGGGGGTTTGTTCTATTATACCCTCACTCTCACCCGCATCAAGCATCATCTTCTTCTTCGGTTGCCACCGACGTCATCCGTCTACTGCCATGGCAGCGAGCTTGGAGCTCCATTCATCTCCGCCTCCCACTGTGCAGTAGGATCTCCGTCTCCGTCGTGTCTTCTTCCTTCCTCACCAATCCGGATTCCTGCAATCTCTTCTTCTTCGATATGAAATTGGGGGTTTTGAACCGGTAGTGGCTGGCTGTAGAGAGGGGCAGCGAGCTTGGTGCGACAGTGGGTTGGAGATGATCCAACTGGCGCAAAGGCCTTGGCAGCCATGGGAGGAAAGTCAAGGAGTTTCAATTTGTGCAGTACTCGAACAAAAGAAAGTGGGTGGGTTAGGTGAGGGTAATTGGTGAGGGTATTTTAGTCATTTTGACCACTTTAGTCATTTTGACCACAAATACATCTTCTAAACCTTATAACCACCAAACACCAATCAGATTTTTTACAAGGTTATTTTAAAAAAAAAATATTCACCTCCCACACCTCCATAATACACCAAATAAACTACACCTCCTAAAAAAAACCCAACTCCTAAAAAACCCCTAATTTGCCAAACACGCGCTAAGCTACTGCCTTTTATTCAAGTGGTTAATGATAACAACCTTCTAGTCAATCACGAAAATACCCTTGACACTATGTGCTCCCATAAAAGTAAAATTAAAGACTTAATTAGATACTATGTGCTCCCATAAAAGTAAAATTAAAGACTTAATTAGATAATAAAATATTATCTCAACAATGGGTACAAACAATTAGTAACTTCAACGTTTGAAATGAGAGCAAGAATCCTAGTAAATCAAACATGGGAAGTATAAAAGGAAAAGAAGATGACTAGAATCAAGAACAACAAGGAGGAGAATCGGCAGTAACTTAAAAATGTAGAAGAACACCCCTAGAAAAAAGGGGTAAAAACCTCACATTCACATAAAATCCTCTCCCCTTTGAAAAGATGAAGCAAATAAAATGATTAAAAATAATACTCCCTCCACCAATCAATATCAATCAATAAATCAATATCAATATTCAATATCAATATCAATATCAATATATAATACTAAAACAGAGACCTAAATTACTATGTGTCGGGTTCTGATTTAATTTGCTTATGTGTCGTTCTCTGGTGCAATTTAACCCATACCTTTGACACATCAATTAATGATGATCCAATATATTTAAACTGCATCAATTAATGATTTCACATCTTTATCCACATCATTTAACCTATGTTATTAACAATCAGAATCGATTCAATTAAATTAAATAATAAAAATTTATCAGATCTTGATTAGTTACATTTTGATTTATTTGAATAAATCTAATGAATTTTGGTGTAATTTGACTCATATATTTTAACCATAACAATTAATGATTTTTTTATCTTTTATCCACATCAATTAATCAATTAATGATTTTATATCTTTAAGTTGATCATCTCATTTAACAAGGTCCACTTAAATTAACAAAAAAATTGAATAAAACAATATCTTTTCTATTATGTATAGACAATAGATCATATGTACACAGTCTTATGGTGTATCCTAAAAAGTAAGTATTTATTTAATATAAAGGAGACGTTTAACATAAATTAATTTATTTAATATAAATTAATTAATTTTTTAATAGAACTTCCTAACAACTGAGTATTTATTAAATATATGAAAGATTTAGAGGGAATTACATAAAATGCCCCTAAATCCGAAACACTTTGCACCCATAACCCGCTATCCAAAGTAATTACAAAGGCTAATCCTCCCCCCTCAAAAAATTGCAGGCCCAGGCGGTAAAAAAGCGAACTGTAACCGGGGAGGAACTTAATTCGGAGAGAGAGACACCCGGGGAAGGGAGGTTAATGAGGAGAGAGAGAGAGAGTTTTGATTAAAAAAACTATCAACTCAACTACAAGTGAGAGAGGCTTACAAAAGGGGAAGAGAGAGGGCAACAGTCACTCATCAAAACCCGAGGAAAACAAAAACAGAAGGAAGAAAAGAAAGAAGACGACACTGCAAGAAAGGAGAAGAAGAAGACGACATCGAACAGGTCACAGACAACGTTTACAAGGCAGGGACCTTCGATTTTGAAGTAAGTAAACCCTAAATCGGCCAATTAATTACCTATTGCTTCGATTCGTAGTGGAGGAACCGATTGGAAGAACCTAAATTATTTGTCATTGTGTGAAATGGGATGAAGGGGTGGAATAGGTTGACAGTTCGCAATTTCCCCTTGTCATGTAGGAAGTAACGGGCGTCAAGTTATAAACAATGGGTGTTCGTGACGAGGAGAGAAGGGAATTTTGGGAATGGGGAAATTGGGGAACGTTTATGTTGATTCAAAATTTTCAGGAGTAGGGGCGAATTATGGGTGTTCGAGACGTTCAGTTTAGGGCAAATTGGGCCGAAATGGGGCGAATTAGGGTTAAAGGAAATGTTAGAAAGGGTGAGTTTTCATATGTGTCAGTTGAAATTTGGCAGGGGAACTGAATATTTATGTCAAGAGGTTGACATTTTAGATGAATATTTTCAAACTCGTGTACAATTGGAGATGTACGGATTCAATAAGTGGACTATCATGTATGAATATATAGGTGACATATTTAACTGTCTTGGCGTCATGTAAAAAGGGAAACTGGTGGGTTGGATATGTGGAAGGGAAACTGCAAGGTTGAATATGGAAGAATTGGGTGCATTTAATATTAAGATGAATAGGTTTGACATCTGATATGCATAGGTTCTAAATCAGGTGAAATTTGAAAGGAATTGGTGCAAAGTTGGTTTCTATCATGTATGAATATTCATGTGTCATGTCGAAATACGTAACTTGTCATGTCGAAATAAGTAATTGTCATGTACATATTGACTGGTGGAATATTTGTGGAACTCATCATATGAAGGGAATTATGGGTTGGGGGACAGGAATTTAATTCGTGATTACTGATTTTTGGTCTCCCAACATGCTGGATATTTGTTGAAGTAAAAACAATGTCGAAGCGGAGTGGAAAGAAGATTGTCACCCCTCAAAGTCAAACCTCAAACGCGGTATGATGGGATTTCATTCGAGTAATATAAGTTGTGATTGTCATACAGTGTGGCTGACATGTTAAAGTCTTTGCAGGTTGTGTACGATGTTGAACAAGACAGACACTTTAAAGAGCGATGTAACCAATACGCCCGGCCGTATCTCCTAGCAAACATTGATGACCGCTTGAGCCAGGCCGACTAGAGGCGCTTGATGGACAGCCCGTTGGGGGGCGTTGCAAGACTGGGCACAAGGGTTCATTTCTCCGTGCAGCTTGTACACTACATTCTCCAACGACAACTGAAGACAAAGAAGTAGCACGAAACGTGGTATAAGATCGAATATACGGTCGTGAAGTTCTCTATACTTGAGTTTGCCCTTGTCACCGTCCTTAACTGCAGCTATGTCGATCAGCCTGAGGACGACTTGTCGTGCAAGACTGCAGTCTATGATTTCTTTGGAGTTTAGAAGTTGAGGATGTCCGAGTTCGAGGTGTTGTTCCATGTGGCCATGAAATCTGAGCGATCGTCAGCCAGAAAGTTTAAACTTGTCCTGATGATGCTGGTCGAGGGTGTGTTGTTCGGGAAGGAACCCCGAAACTACATTCAGGGGTGGGTGGTCAACCTCATCGCCGACGTTAAGAGGTTCCTGGGGTTCCTGTGGGGTCGGATTTGCTACGAGCGAACCCACGAGTTCTTGAACCATGCAATTGAGAGGAAGCTCCAACACAATGGCAGCGTCACTATTGCACCACGCCCGACCTACGGCCTGCTGGGCTTCCCCCTCGCCTTCCAGGTTCATACACAAACCTCACTGGACGCCCTTTGAATTACTACTAGACAGCCAATGACTTTATACTAGCCAGCCTATCATATTATACTGGATATCAGTTGACATTGTACTTTACAACCAACAGTTGCAACTGTGGGTGTACAAAGCCCTCCCTCCAGTGGTCGCCCAATACACAAACATCATAGACGGGGACTTGTACCCTAGCTGTCTGTGGTACGAGTCTAAAGACGGGAACCTCAAGTACGACACCATCGAAACCCGCATGCGGGTGGCTGAGGACCTCGGGTACTTCAATGTCCCTGATGCTACCAGGCCGGTTCTCATCCCCGACGCAGTAGAGGAAGCTAAACTTGTGGCCCGCAATGCACGATACTCTCACGAGAAGCGGGACAACTTCTTTGATGAAATTGCTCGGGCATTCGTAGCGTCAATACCAAAACCCCCATGGAATCCAAGAGGGGAAGCACCTAGGGCAACGCAAGAATCCAGGTCGAGTATGTAGACACAAGCTGACATCTTAGGGATGGAGTCAAGGTTATTGGCGAAGATGGGCGACATGGTGAGGAGTATAACCATGGAGTTCAGATCGAAGTTGGCCACGCTTGAGGTGTCGATCGAAGACTTGAAGAGGGCAGTGAGGGGGAAGGTGACTAAGGAGTCTGAGGAGCAAGGGGAGGTCCGCTCGAACAAGGAGGTAAGGTTATCCATGTGTCATGGCAGAATATGAAGAGCGTCATGTAATTTATTATTAATGTCATGTTAACAAATTATGTGTATGGATAGGTTGATGAAGCAGGGAAGGAAAAGAAGAGACAGCCCGCCAAGCGGAGGGACCATGGGAAAGCCACGGAGGTGCGGAGGGACCATGGGAAAGCCAAGGAGGGTGATTCAGAGACACCTATTCCGTGCACCGCAGAGGTATGGGCACATTGACTGTCATGTCATTTTGATAACATGTCATGTAAATGTCAGTAGATGTCATGTAAATATCAGTATCTGTCAATTTCATTAGCTGTTGATGTACACATTTGCACCTTCTTTTATTGCATCTTTTGACTTCGTATTTCGTTCGATCTCCAAAGAAAAGGTTCAAAAGAATATAAACTTGAGTAAGAATGGGCTAAAATGCAAGAAATAGAGTCTACACAAGTTTTGAGCTAACCATGCAGGAATTCGAGCGAAAACGGAGTCAAAACGGAGAAGCCAAGTGAAGCTGAGAAGAGGTAGATATCGACCCCCAGTGTCGATATCGACCCCCATATCGACCTCAACATAGAAATCGACCGGAGCTGAACAAGTCGAGCAGGAACAGAGACCTCGATATCGACCTCTGGTGTCGATATCGACCCCTTATCTCGACAGAAGATAGACTCGATTTCGAAGGCGGATTGGAACTATATCTTCAAGGAGGCACGGAATTATCTCATACTTTCAAGATAGATGGCAGCTGAAGTTTATTTATCTTTTACCTTTAAGTTATTTAAGTTTTTTTTATCAAAATAAAAGACCTATCCTAATTGTTCGGATAGAGTTATTAGTTTAGATAGGAGTTACAATCCTTGGATAACAAGGATTAGTAGGCTATAAATAAAGCCCTAGGGGCTAATTTGTTAGGGCATCCAAGAATACAATCAATTAACAAGACATAAACATTAGAGTTAGAGAGAAGTTTTAGGGTTTGACGTTTGCGAAAGTTGACGTTGAGTTGTAAAGCTTCGGAGTTTATTTTAATGCAAGTTTCTTCCTTTCAATTGATGATGAATCCCATGATGAGAAGCGAGTAGTTCCCCAAAGCTCTTAGGGTCGGGGTGAGCCCGACGTTAGCCATGCGCGCTTGAGGTAAGTATTTGATGTTGATATCGTTGTGTCTATCTCTCCTCCTACGATTCTATGTTTAGTCCTTATCGAAAGAAAAGGGATTCATGCTAACAACTTGAGTTATAAACATAAAATTGGTAGAGACAATTAGGTTTATTTGAAAGTGTAATCCTAAGAGTTGGTGTACGGCGAAAGCTTGTCCCTCGGGTGAAATAGCGCAATTGTCCGTCTTATTTATCTCATAGCATGCATTGGTTAACGTTGTGGTAAACCCTAATCCTAGGAGTTGCTTTTACATATTTTATATTCACCAAAACCCCTTGTTTATTTCTGATCATTGCTTCCTTTCCATCCTTGATTCTTCGGCCTTTTTTTTGCCGACAAAACCGCTAACCCACTGCAGGAAAGACATCGATATCGACAGCACCAGTCGATATCGACCAAAACTGATAGATCGACGGTTTTCTGAGTCGATCTCGAGACTCCTGGGAACTTCTGCAAGCATCGATATCGACCACTTTGTGTCGAAATCGACCCCCTGTATCGACTGGCAGACTTCTGAGCCAGTCGATTTCGTGAACTAACCTCGATATCGACCCCCACCAGTCGATATCGACTACCGTTTTTGTTTCTGCAGGTTTTCTGTTGCAGACGACATCGACAGCCAAGGTCGACATCAAGGTCTGACATCGAGATCGAGGCTTCTGGTCGAGTAGGAAGGACGTGTCTTCAACGCTACTAGGATCCCGCTGACTCGCTTCCTCGTGGATCGAACCTGATTCCCTACTACTATAGCGGGGAGTCTTGAATTTATTTGAAGAGGCTAAGAGTTGTATTGGTTTATATTTTCTTATATATTTCGATTCAATTCTCCCTACGTCAAATTTTGGCGCCGTTGCCGGGGAAGCTATCAATCGCGCCCTAGTAGTTTATTTTCACGGTTCTTTTTAGTGTTGTTTTATAGGTGTATGCGACGTACTGGTGACCAACCTGAATTCGAAGGACTAGACGAACCAGAACGCTTTCTCCACCTAAGATCTCGAGTCCAAAGAATCATGGCGGACAACGAGACCCAGGCACAACAAATTGAACGCTTAAGGAAGCAAGTAGAGGATTACGCTACCAGAGAAGCGGCACTAAGAGAGCGTGCTGACAGGGAGGAGGAAGCCAGGAGACGATATGAGATTCAAATCAACGCCCTCCCCCGGAATGCTAAGCAATACTTGCACCCATCGCTCACAGTGCCTGAATCGGCTATTCTAATCCCTACTTCTAATTTTGAAATTAAGCCAAACTTTTTAACTGAAATAAGAAGGCATCAATATGAAGGGAAACCTAACGAATGCCCTATGGCACATATATCAACCTTCTTAGACCTCTGTGATACAATTGCTGATGGACAAAGTCTTGAGTATGTTCAATTGAAAGCATTTCGCTGGTCTCTTACAGGAAAGGCATTGCAGTGGTTGGAAAGCTTAGCCCCAAGATCGCTCCGCACCTGGAATGAAGTCAAGGACGCGTTTCTCAACAAGTTCTTTCCTCCTTCTAAGACGGCGCTGATCCGACAGAAAATCACAGCTTTCAAACAAAAGCCTGGTGAGGCTCTGGCAACTGTTTGGGAGAGGTATAAGGACCTCCTACGATCATGCCCGACGCATGGCCAACCACCGTACGTCATCCAGGAGATCATATACAATGCTCTTGACGCTGCAACAAAGGAGAGGATCAACACATACACCGCCTATGGCTACCTTGAACTCGCTCCCCAAGAGGCTTGGGAAACCATTGAAAGGCTGGTGGAATTTGACAATACATATGGGACTCCTGAGGTTTCCGACGCACCATCATCGTCGAGGCCTGCCCCCTCTATGCCCTTATATGAACCCTCCAATGTAATCGATCCAGATGTGAAGGAGCAATTCCACAGAGATCAACTTAGAAAGCTCCAAAAGCAAGTGAGGTTCCTTTCAGCGAACCAAGATTGCATCGAATGCGGATCGCAGCGGCACACCACCATCGAGTGCCCACATGCCGAACAAGTACACCTAGCGGAGACTCACCAAGAGGCGCGCTACATGAGGGGTCCCAATCACCAATATTGGGGAGACCAAAGGTTCCATGAACCACAAAGGAACCAGGTCAACCCTAGGGACCCTCCGCCTTATAGAGCTCCTGGGCACCCGGAGAGAGACCAAAAGAAGGATGATCTTCAACTAGTACTGGATGAAATCAGGCGGAACCAAGCTAAGAACGATCAATCCAACAATGCTATCCACTCTCAACTCAATCACCTTACCACAAGGATTGGGGAGATGGATATATGGAAGAAGAACGTAGAGACCCAACTGGGTCAATTGGCGGCACAAATCCCTAGGCCATCCGGAACACTCCCTGGGCAGCCCACCACAAATCCTAAGGGACAATCCGGGACGGGCCATGTCGCAGCCATACAATTAAGGAGTGGCACCAAAATACAAAAGCCACGGACGGAAACGGAGGAGAAAGCAACAGATCCAGTCGACATCGACAGACCAGTCGACCCAGAGGTCGAAATCGACCCCCATGTCGACCCTCTGGTCGATGTCGATGACACTGCAGAGCCATCAGTGCCTCAACAGAGGTCGAAATCGACCATTCCAGTCGATATCGACCACATTCCAGTCGATGTCGATGTCCAACAGGCCCCTCCGACCATTGTTTTGGCCCCTCCACCAAAGAAGACGTTGCCATTCCCTTCCAAAGCATTGGAGGATCCCACCAAAGGCAAGTTTAGGCGCTTCATAAAGATACTTCAAGGACTGAACATCACTATCCCTCTTACAGAAGCCCTAAGCGAGATGCCCGCCTATGTTCGATTCTTAAAAGACATCCTTAGCAAGAAGCGATCCATGGCAGAGATCGCAGAGGAATGCTCCAAGATGGATTTCCCCGAGAAGAGGAGCGATCCAGGGAAATTTTCAATCACCGTGGGACTTGGCCAACATCGCTATAAAGCCCTATGTGACCTAGGGGCAAGTGTAAGTCTCATGCCTCTCTCTATTTGGCAAAAGGTGAACATTGGTGCCCTTGAACCTGTGGACATGAAGCTTTATATGGCTGATAACTCATTCGTCAGACCCACAGGTATAGTTGATGACGTTCCGGTAAAGGTAGGTAAGTTCTTTGTGCCTACTGATTTCATTGTATTGGAGATGCCTGAAGATCCTGTAGTGCCTATTATACTTGGTAGGCCTTTCTTAGCTACTGCTGATGCCAATATCAATGTACGTCGAGGGTTACTAACCTTTACTATAGGGAACGAAGTGATAGAATTCTCTTTCAACCCAACCATGAGCGAAACAAAGCACTTGGAGCAAGTAGTCCTCTCGCCGGCCAAAGAAAAGCTTAGAAAATTCTTGTTGGCGAGGACGGAAACAGCAAGCAGGGTCGACATCGACTGGAACCAGTCGATATCGACCAAAAGCATTGAAATCGACCCCCCTTGGTCGAAATCGAGAATGCCAGATCGCTGCTAGGAGCTTAAGTATGGGGTCACAGAGGTCGATATCGACCCCCACATGTCGATATCGACCACAGTACTCGAAATCGACCCTCCGTGGTCGAAATCGACCACCCCTCAGCCCGAAGATTTCAGTTTCGGGCCCAAACAGGTAAGCCCAGGTATGAATCTTAACCCTCCTCCGTCCATTATTGATGAATCAATTAAACCTATTATTGATAATTCTACTAAAGAGAGGGTCAAAGCTCCATGGTTTGCCTATATTGCTAAAGTTAGGTCAAGAAAGAGAAGAAAAGCGCCCAAAGAAGAACCTAACATCAAAGAAGCCTTGGTCACCGAACTTCGCCACTACCAAAAGGACCCAGATGATCCAGGAGAAGGCTCAAACTCAAAGGGTCCTTACATAAAAGGGTCATGAAGAATTGACGGAGAAGTCGGCCTAGCGACTCAAAAATCTAGAGCATGTACATAAAACATTTAAATTTCGCATGGATGGTTTTTAGGACTTAAGTTTTGGTTGTTTGAAACTTTTAAAACTGAGATAATTCTTGCTTTATCTATATTTCTAACAAGATTTCAGGTTATCAAGCAAAAGGAACGACGAAGAGGAAAAGAAGCTTCTGCAGAGGCAGTTGAAATCGACCAGGCCAGTCGAAATCGACCCCCCAGGGTCAAGCCATCTCCTGGAGTCGACATCGAGGACTCAGGAGCAAAAAGCAGAGGTCGATATCGACCCTAATACTCGATATCGACACCAATCAGGCAGCCCTTGTCTTCATCTTCTCCCTCGACTTCGACAGATGCAGTCGACATCGACCTCTGACCTAGATATCGACTTCTGGCATCGACCTCACCTGAAATCAACCTGAATCCGCTGTAAGTCTCTCTACCCTTGTTCTTCTTTTTAATACAGTGAGGACACTGTATATTTTAAGTATGGGGTGGGGGAAAGACATGTCTTATGGTCATAACTTGGTTTCTTCTTCGCATTGCATTCATGTTTAAATTTTTGTTCTTAATTTTACAAATAGAAAATGTCAAAAATACAAAAAATGCATGTTTATTTTTTAGTTTATTTTTTCTTTACCCTACTTAGATGTCCTATGATGAAAACTCAATAGCTGACTTGATCATGTAAACCCTATGGCATATTTGGATGGTTTAGCCTAAGTCTTTAAATTTTTATAGATTGTGAACTTGTGATGAAATTGAGCACATATGATCCTAGGCTAAAAAGCAAATCCAACAAAAATTGTCCTTGTGAGAATTTTGGCCTATAGGGAGAACATCAAAAATCCCTCCGCTTTCTTGAGTGAATTTACTCTTCCTGTGCATCTCTAAATGTTGTGATAGTTATTCAAAACCAATGCATATATATGTTTATGTTTACGAGAATTAAATGATGGAGGCATCTTTTAAGCCAATTTTATCCTCTCTTTACCTACCCTGCATTATCCCTGCTTGAAGCCAGAACATTAGCCTGAGCCTGAATTGCAAACTCCACAAAATTATCCCTAGCCGAATTGAGCCTGACCCCCATTTGGGAATTGAGACTTAGATTGGTTGGACTAATGCCTTGTGGAAAGAATAGAGCACAATGTCTAGTTGTAAGCAAGGAAATTATAGGACGGTACATATTTACATTTTGTCATATCTTGTAAAAGGATGTTTTGGCTCACCATATAAATGCACATAGTTATTTCAATTCGAAAAAAAAAAAAAAATTCCGAAAAAAATATATGTATATATATAAAGTGCATGAGCCAAAATCCTTAAATTTTTATTCATACGAATGTTATACTTTTGAGAGGTGTATTAGAACTTGGAAGAAGGGTTGATGGAATGCATCTTTAAGAGCATTATATTGAAGAGTTATGGTTTGGGTAATGCAAGTGTTGAGATTTAGGAGTCTTGATTCCTGAATTTGAAAAGCACCACATAGCCAAATAATTCCATACCTTTTATTTCATACCAAGCCCCATTACAACCCCGCCGAATGGAGTCTTCTATGAAGTCTTCCATTGAGCGAAAGTCCTCCTGATGATTCTTATTGCATTTTCATAATTGGTTGCGAAGTGGATTGTTATAAATTGCAATGTTTATGAGATAGTATATGGAATTGAGTTGAGAGTTGATCTTCATAGCCCAAACTCATGAGAGTTGAGTGCAAACACATTATCCCTGTGAGGTTGGATCAAAATTGCATATGTCTATGGATCGCCAAAATATGTGCTATGACGTTAAATTCACTTGCTTTGCTTTGCTACCGCTTATGATGTTGCTTTTGATAAAGGCAAAGACTTGAAGGGTGTGTTGTAGGTGTTGGTTATTGCTTGGTTATTGCTTGAGGACAAGCAAGTCTAAGTATGGGGTGTTTTGATGTACACATTTGCACCTTCTTTTATTGCATCTTTTGACTTCGTATTTCGTTCGATCTCCAAAGAAAAGGTTCAAAAGAATATAAACTTGAGTAAGAATGGGCTAAAATGCAAGAAATAGAG
The DNA here is from genome assembly GCA_963922045.1 of Persicaria maculosa. Classification (NCBI taxonomy): domain Eukaryota; kingdom Viridiplantae; phylum Streptophyta; class Magnoliopsida; order Caryophyllales; family Polygonaceae; genus Persicaria; species Persicaria maculosa. The sequence continues at coordinate 60,508,211 of OY998261.1, forward strand.
TCTACACAAGTTTTGAGCTAACCATGCAGGAATTCGAGCGAAAACGGAGTCAAAACGGAGAAGCCAAGTGAAGCTGAGAAGAGGTAGATATCGACCCCCAGTGTCGATATCGACCCCCATATCGACCTCAACATAGAAATCGACCGGAGCTGAACAAGTCGAGCAGGAACAGAGACCTCGATATCGACCTCTGGTGTCGATATCGACCCCTTATCTCGACAGAAGATAGACTCGATTTCGAAGGCGGATTGGAACTATATCTTCAAGGAGGCACGGAATTATCTCATACTTTCAAGATAGATGGCAGCTGAAGTTTATTTATCTTTTACCTTTAAGTTATTTAAGTTTTTTTTTATCAAAATAAAAGACCTATCCTAATTGTTCGGATAGAGTTATTAGTTTAGATAGGAGTTACAATCCTTGGATAACAAGGATTAGTAGGCTATAAATAAAGCCCTAGGGGCTAATTTGTTAGGGCATCCAAGAATACAATCAATTAACAAGACATAGACATTAGAGTTAGAGAGAAGTTTTAGGGTTTGACGTTTGCGAAAGTTGACGTTGAGTTGTAAAGCTTCGGAGTTTATTTTAATGCAAGTTTCTTCCTTTCAATTGATGATGAATCCCATGATGAGAAGCGAGTAGTTCCCCAAAGCTCTTAGGGTCGGGGTGAGCCCGACGTTAGCCATGCGCGCTTGAGGTAAGTATTTGATGTTGATATCGTTGTGTCTATCTCTCCTCCTACGATTCTATGTTTAGTCCTTATCGAAAGAAAAGGGATTCATGCTAACAACTTGAGTTATAAACATAAAATTGGTAGAGACAATTAGGTTTATTTGAAAGTGTAATCCTAAGAGTTGGTGTACGGCGAAAGCTTGTCCCTCGGGTGAAATAGCGCAATTGTCCGTCTTATTTATCTCATAGCATGCATTGGTTAACGTTGTGGTAAACCCTAATCCTAGGAGTTGCTTTTACATATTTTATATTCACCAAAACCCCTTGTTTATTTCTGATCATTGCTTCCTTTCCATCCTTGATTCTTCGGCCTTTTCTTTGCCGACAAAACTGCTAACCCACTGCAGGAAAGACATCGATATCGACAGCACCAGTCGATATCGACCAAAACTGATAGATCGACGGTTTTCTGAGTCGATCTCGAGACTCCTGGGAACTTCTGCAAGCATCGATATCGACCACTTTGTGTCGAAATCGACCCCCTGTATCGACTGGCAGACTTCTGAGCCAGTCGATTTCGTGAACTAACCTCGATATCGACCCCCACCAGTCGATATCGACTACCGTTTTTGTTTCTGCAGGTTTTCTGTTGCAGACGACATCGACAGCCAAGGTCGACATCGAGGTCTGACATCGAGATCGAGGCTTCTGGTCGAGTAGGAAGGACGTGTCTTCAACGCTACTAGGATCCCGCTGACTCGCTTCCTCGTGGATCGAACCTGATTCCCTACTACTATAGCGGGGAGTCTTGAATTTATTTGAAGAGGCTAAGAGTTGTATTGGTTTATATTTTCTTATATATTTCGATTCAATTCTCCCTACGTCAGCTGTCATGTGAATAGGTTAATTGAGCAGTGAAGGACAAGGAGGAGAAGAGACATCCCATCAAGGAGGACAAGGAGGAGGGTCAGTCGGACAAGTTGGTGGCACCTGAGGCCTTCCAAGTTCAGGCTGAGTCTGAAGTACCACTCGAACGGCGCAGTAGGAGGATCCATCGACATCCTGCAACGTTCTCCCTGTCTGAGGTAAGTCACCCAGTGAAGAAGCCACGGGTGGCCAAGGGCAAGTAGCCATCGCAAGAAGTGGATGTCGTGGACCTAGGCATGGCTACAAGGGCAGACGTTAATGCGCTCTTTGCCTGGATGAACGATGGAAGTGCCCCCATCCGGTCTGTCGAAGGCACCCTACTGCAAAGGGAGTTCTTCAGGGCTCTCCAATCACCGACCACTTGGGTCGATATTGTATATAAATATAGATAGATAGATTATTAAACTGAATGTCCTTTTTTGTGTGATTTAAACTTGCTGTGTTTTAAACTTGTTCATTGTAATAACTAGGTTATGTGTGTGGCAAGAGTACTTAGAATAATAATAAGTAAATTTTAGGACCTTACTTAGCGATGAAAATAATGTACACACGTGCTAGGTAATATTTGGACACACCTTGGTGGTTGCAATAACCCTTAGACATATTCATATGTCTAGGTTTGGATCACTTGGCCATTAGGTGTGACCATATTATAAGCTAATATGTAAGTGTATTATTTCAGGACGGGCTTCCAGTGCAATGCATCTCCGATGCTGTTTTTACCATGCGGGAGAAATGGTTGGCTTATTACAAAATTATACTTGATATTTTCCTCGTAGCTTATTGTTTCGACCCTAGATACAAATTAAGTAGGCTTCAAAAGTTTTTAAAAAACTATTTTCTTATGCTCGATGTCCAGGATGATCCCGATTGCAATGTTTCTATTATAGTTGCTAAAGTTATGGGAATACTTGAAGCATCATATACTCATTTTACTATATGAGCTCTAACAACCCTCCTCCTGTGCCTTCCAGCTCGAGCGGCTCCCGCACTAGTATAACCGCTCGAACTAAGGCCCTTGCCAGAGATATCTTTGGCACAAAGAGGTTGAGGTCCTCGTCGAGCCCACACTTGGAGCTCGACGAATATTTGTCTACTAACTTTGAATTTCGCAGTGATGAAGATGAAGATTTTGATATTTTAGAATGGTGGGGCCGAGTAGAAAGACAACGATTTCCAACCTTGCAAGTGATCGCCCGACAAATACTTGGATCCCCTTGCTCCACCGTTGCAGTGGAGCAATTATTCAGCCGATGTGGACAAATTCTAACCGAGAAGAGATCAAGATTGCTCCCCGATGTGGATATAAAGGATATAGGGACATAGGTATAAATCAATAAATATTTAAATAGGACATGTATATTTAACACAATAATATATCAAGTCATGTAAACACAAATAGGGTTACCATTATAACCAAACAGAAATTTTCAATGGCAACATGGACTTATCCCTACTGACTCAATGACCCATTTCTCGTGAGATACTTGTAGGACTCATTCTGGTAAGATAGGAAGAGCATTCAATTGTTTCCCACAAGAGGACAATAGACTTTTGAATAGACTCTCATAAGAAGAAGACACTAGTTGATTATTACAAGAATCGAGAATGATGACTCTATAAAACAACTCATTCTTTAGACTCAAAATCATGTCGAGAGTCTTATATCATTCAAGATTTGACATTTCAGTATATTAATTAACTCATGGCATGACCTATTTTATCATTTACCATACTCCATCATACACTCAAGTAATCAAGGCACTCAAACATAAATCATGAATATAATTAGATTACCAACCCAATTTTCCATGGAAGATGCCGATAATATAAAGAAGAAAATGATCGATAAGAACATCAATTGAAGACATGAAAAGAAGGCATGAGAAGAGAAAAGAAGAATAAAAATGAGCCTAATTACTAATTTCATTTCTTACTCAACCGAGCATTGAAGGTTAAAAGAGTAAGCGATCGATAACACGTAGTTTAGCATATATGGGCACCAAAGAGTTGTATTACTCTTAACAACATGTTCTATATCCAAACAATAGATTTTTACGAATCCAAGACCAATTGCCCCTTGGCTAGCAATTCAATATGAAATACAAATGTAATTTCATCAAGTTCTGCAAACAACAACAAGTTGGACGATCGTCAGCTAGGACAATCGATCCGGCCAAAAACTTAGTAGGTTTCGAACTGCAACATAGCAATTCCTCTCTCTAGTTTTCTAGAAGGTACCAATTAGAATTAGGGAGTAAGATTAAAGGGGGTCAGGGGTGGGTCTATATAGAGGAGTATATGTAATGTAATGTAAATATTGTACGTAAGCAGCAGCGTGACAGTTGTGGGGTGTGGTTGCCACTGCATGCCGACATTGACAATGTCGGCAATCCTTCTCGGCGGTGGAAATATCAGTCGAAAGTCCTCCTCGGAGGCTCGAAACCCCTCTCCGGAGGCCAAAAACCCTCCTTCGGGAGTCATAAACCACCAACTTTTGGTTGGTAATCCATGCCTTCGTTTTGGGGGCTTGATTTCGTTTCTCTCTATCTCCGATTTGGGGCTTTTGTCTATCGGTTTGTGAATCGTGTGGGTAGTGGTGCGATTTTGCCTACATCGGACTATTACTCGCTGATTTGCATTATCTCTTTGGAGCTATTACAGATCTTTGGACGAGGATCCATTCTCATCCTTCGTTTTCATCCATTCCAAGCCTACACGCCCTCGATCGGAGGTTCTTGGGTTTGTCGTTGCTCAACGATTGCTCAGTGCGGACCTGAGGTGCTTGCCTCCTTCTCGCTCCGCCTTTGTCGGCGATGCCTTAGGCGTCGCCTTCGACCCTTTCACCGGCGTTCCAGCCCGGCCCTGGTGCCGACTCACACACCCCTCTTCTCCGATGGCCCGATCTTGTTTCTGGAGAAGTGAGGTCACCGGATTTGGTTGCTCGGCAACCCCTCTATCACTCAGTGCACTAGGTTCCCTCCGGTGTTGGACGTCGGCCGCCTGTGCTGGCTTGCTCCTGCGTTTCAATACTTGGTCGACTATTCATCTGTGGCTTAGGGTTCTCTTCGGACTGGCTTATTTGGTGGGCCTGAACTTTCCCTTTGGGCCCAAGGCATTGTTTTGGGCGTAAATCAGCCTGAAGAATATTAATTGAAATACAAAGATTTAGCCTGAGCATCCTGTGTTCTCCTTGGGTGTGAAGATTTTTGTCTTTACACAGTTAACGCCATGTCCCATCATTTCAATAAAAATAATTAAAAAAAAAAAGAAAAGGTCTGTTTGTATATATTGTATACTAGTGCCTCTGCCTCTAGGTCTCTAGGTTGCCATCTTGCACGGCAAGCAAATGTCAACATATATATATATATATATATATATATATATATATATATATATATATATATATATATATATATATATATATATATATTACCAAATACCCGAAAGGGTTTGCCTAAAATCTCGAAAGGGTTGAATAAATCTCAAAAGGGCTTGGAAAATATTAATATTAATAAGTAATAATAAATCTCCCCGGACTTTATACTGGGTCCCGGTATTTCTGCTCACAAATTTTCGTCGGAGGATTGATCTTCGTTGTTTTGGCCTGTATTTTGCTTCGTCGTTTGGCTTCGAGTCGCTGCTTTGGTGGGGTTGCGTTTAGTTCCGAGTTGGGTTGCAGTATCGGGCGTCCTGTATGATCGAGAGGATCGTAGCTGTGTTCGTGGTCTTTGAAGATCCCTCATTTAGGTGGGGGCAACGTCGGTGGTCCGCACTTCCCTAGGATTCGCCCTTTCTGGTTGTGGGTTACTGTTCTCCGCCTTCTCGGCGTCGAGACGCCGCGTGAGTAGTCGCACTCGCCCGTGTTCTTGGCATTCGTGGCTCCTCTTGGATCTTCTTCGACTCTTCCGCTGACCGACGTCTTTTATGAGTTGTTGGGTTTTTTCTTTCTTCCTTGTTGATTTGTGTTGCTTATGATTGTATGTTGACGGTTAGTCCATCTGCCGATTCGTCGGCCTCTCGAGATCGTGCGTGCAGCATATCGAGTAGGCTTGTGCCCTCCTTCGGAAGGATATCAACACAGATGACAAGTACGCAGGCGGCGCCGTTCTTGACTTCTTCTGGGAGTATCTAATGCAGAGGCAATTGGCGGACACAAAGGGGAACCTTGACGTGGTCAAGGCGGACAAGAAGCTGACCAACTACTTCGACGACAAGTTACTAGAGAGGTTTCTAAAGGGTTGGGCTAATGTCGACCCGACTGGTCTTGTTGGATCACGGGCGGTCCAGCCCCGATTGAGTCACCCGTTGTCAATTCTTCTGTAGTTGCCACTTCGCCACCAACCTTGCATCGCAGGGAGAGATGGAGGTCGATAGGCCAGGATCGTTCTCCAGATATACCATTTACAAACTTGAAGACCTGCAGGTCTTCGTCATCCCCAATGGAAAAAGGCATGCACCCTTCCTTCTTCGGCTTTACATATGTCATCTCCACCTCATGCCTCCTCTCATCGACATTAAACTTGTCCATCAGCTGTTTCTTCAAAGAGACATAGTCAATATTTTTGTCTACTAGGTTAGCCTTCTGGCTCCTTGACCCTTTGACGACCCAAGTACCCCCTTCAGAAGCCCACCATCTTTCAAACAATACAGTCACACAGATGGACGTATTGTCCCATGTTCCAGTAGATAGAGGGGGAGACAATCAGTTCTACATGAATATGAACATATTGCATAACCTAAATAGAAAGAAGACGGACTCATTTTCTATCAGAAGTCGGTGGAGAGTATGTCCAGTAATACCCAATAGTTTTCAGGCGCTTCAATGGTTATATACTCTCCCCCTCCTCCCTCCTCTCCCTATTCTTCCGTTGTGGCACTATCGCTTGGGCGGGAAAACTGGCCTCCCCAATCTGTTGCTTTAGGTGTACTGTGCAGCTCTCTCTCTCTCTCTGTCTTATCCACTGCCCTTTCTCACTGGTTCTTTCTCCTCTGTAGGCTTTTTCTCTCTCTCCCCCCGGTGCATTAATTATAAATTAGGGCTTCTTATAAACATTGAGAGAGGTGGGGTGTCATGTCATTTTGTTCTGGGTGCCTAGTTAAAACTTACTGCTTATACGTCAACCTGCAAATGGTCCCTCGCCCAGTTAAAATCTAAGATTTAATTAAAATTATATTTATGCCCCTCACTGTCACTCTCTGATCTCTCTGTCCTCTCAGACCGTACTTTTCTTTTTCACCTCTCTCTCTCTTCTGTCCTCTGTCACTACATGATTGTACTTTTTCCTCCTCCTCCTCCTCTCTCTCTCTCTGTCTTTTCTTCTCTTTTCCATCTCTCTCTCTCTCCAGCTGTCCCCCACAACATTACCTGTTATTAGCTATTCCTTGAAAGCAAATATCCGGTTTTTAGCAAAAAAAAAAATTTGAATTGGGTTAGTCATGCAAACAAACTGGTTAAAGGGGTTAGTTTAGCAAATTGCCCAAAGATTTATCATCTGTCTATACCTATTACTGGTTTAAAGTATTCCATAATTAATACAAAAGACATAAATTTCAATTAAACTTTTCTATTATATGTCCTATGTACATCTGTACCTGTAGTTATATTAATATATGATAAAGTTTGACTATATTTTACTACTAAATCAACAATAGATAACTCTAAAATTTATGAGTTTGTATTAGTGAATGATTTTTTATTTCAAATCAAATTTTATAATAATATAAATAGTTATTCATATCTTTTAAAAAAACATTTATTTTTAATGTAAATTTATTAGTGGAGCCATAGACAAAACTTGAATTATTAAATAATAACATAATAGGATAGATTATTTTATTATTTATTAAGTTTTATACATTTTTATTAGTTGCAACACATTTTGTGCATTTTTATCTTTAAATTTGTTAATGATGTTATTTGTTTAACAAAGGTATTTTAATGGATTGGATATTGATTTCCTAAAAAGTTTCAATCAAATTATCTTTAATCTTCAAATTTTAATTATTAAAAAAATCAAAGAGAACACATTTAATAAAATCATATTTACTAAAATGCCACGTAACATGCGAGTAATAAGCCTAGTTTTAAAATAAAGCTTGTTTGACTTTTTTTTAATACGTTTTTAAGTAGCTAAAAGGTCTATAAAATATTAATTTTTAAAAATAATATTGTAATCGTTACATTAAGTATAATATTATTTAAAAAATTTATATTTTATAAATTTTCTAACTTTTTAATATCTAAAAATCAAACAACTTTTATTTTATATTTTAAATTGGATGGAGTAAAGAATAGCCAAAAAAAAAGCATTGGTGGAATGGTGGTAGGTCAAATATCGAGTTTTTAAGTGCAATAGCAAAAGAAGAAAGAGGAAAGAGATGTTTACAAACTGGGTTTAAAAAACAAGTCAATCCCTTTGACAATGATGTACATAATTGTACTATTATTTATTGCATCTTTTGACTTCATATTTCATTTGATTTCCGAACAAAAGTTTCAAAAGTATATGATCTCGTGTAAGAATGAGCTAAAGTGAAAGAAATAGAGTCTACACGAGTTTTGAGCTAACCATGCAGGAATTCGAGGAAATCGGAGTCAAAACGAGCAAGCCAAGTGACGCTGAGAAGAGGTCGATATCGACTGGAAGCCTCGATATCGACCCTGTATTTCGACACGATTTCTGAGTGTCGAGATAACCACACAAACCAGACTAGAAGCCTCGATATCGACACACATGCATCGATATCGACCATCATCATAGACATCGACTGGAGTGGGACAAGTCGAGCAGAAACACAAGCCTCGATATCGACCTCTGGAGTCGATATCGACCCTACATCGACAGAAGATAAAATCCGATCTTTGAGGCTCGGATTGTGAAGTCTATCAACGAAGCCATGAGTTATCTCGTTCTTTTAGATATTAGCAGATGTTTGTTATCTTTTCCTTTAAGTTTATCAAAATAAAAGACCTATCCTAATTATTCAGATAGAGTTATTAGTTTAGATAGAAGTTACAATCCTCGGATAGCGAGGATTAGTAGACTATAAATAAAGCCTTAGGGGCTGATTTGTTAGATCATCCAAGAATCCAATCATAGACTCATCGAAGAGAAGAACAATAGGCAATAGATAGTTAGTTTATTTTGAGCTTTAAAGTTTCAATCGCTTACGATAGTTGGCGTTGAGATTGTAAAGATTCGAAATTTTCATTTATGGAAGTTATTTCAATTCAAGACATGTCTACAATCAACATGAGTGAGTAGTTCCCCTTTCTTCTAGGGTCGGGGTGAGCCCGACGATAGCCATGATGGTAAGGTAAGTATGTCATTAAAGAATGTATCTTTTATCTCCTTCTACCTTGTTCTTCATCTTTAAATGCGAATTTAAGGAACTCATGTTGTAAAACTTGGGTAGTAATTAGGGTTTCTTTTCGAAAGATTATAAACTCAATTATGACGAAGGTAGACACCAATTAGGTTAAGTAATTGAAAAATCTCTTTTCCTTTTGGTCGGTTTAGGTGAAAGCCTTTTCCTTTATGATAAAAGCATGCTTCTTTAGTTGATCCTTATTTCTACTATCATGGTTGTCGTCGCGGTAATCCTTGACTTTGGAAGACCTTTTCCTTTGAGTTTACATTAAATTTACCCGCCGTTCGTTGAGTCATCGAAAAACCCAACACCTTTGCTTATTTCTGATCATTGCTTCCTTTCCATCCTTGATTCTTCGGCCTTTTCTTTGCCGACAAAACCGCTAACCCACTGCAGGAAAGACATCGATATCGACAGCAGAGGTCGATATCGACCAAACTGATAGATCGACAGTTTTCTGAGTTGATCTCGAGACTCCTGGGTACTTCTGCAAACATCGATATCGACCACTTTGTGTCGATATCGACCCCCCTGTATCGACTGGCAGACTTCTGAGCCAGTCGATTTCGTGAACTAACCTCGATATCGACCCCCTCCAGTCGATATCGACTACCGTTTTTGTTTCTGCAGGTTTTCTGTTGCAGACGACATCGACAGCCAAGGTCGACATCGAGGTCTGACGTCGAGATCGAGGCTTCTGGTCGAGTAAGAAGGACGTGTCTTCAACGCTACTAGGATCCCGCTGACTCGCTTCCTCGTGGATCGAACCTGATTCCCTACTACTATAGCGGGGAGTCTTGAATTTATTTGAAGAGGCTAAGAGTTGTATTGGTTTATATTTTCTTATATATTTCGATTCAATTCTCCCTACGTCAAATTTTGGCGCCGTTGCCGGGGAGGCAATCAATCGCGCCCTAGTAGTCTATCTCACGTCTTTTTCTAGTTTGGTCTTGCAGGTGTATGCGACGCGCTGATCGCCCACCTGAATTTGAAGGAGTAGACGACCCTGAGCGTTATTTCCATCTAAGGGCCCAAGCTCAAAGAATCATGGCGGAAAATGCGAACCAAGCAGAACTTATTGAACAACTAAGGAGGCAGGTTGAGGACCTAACGACTAGAGAGGCGGCGCTTAAGGAGCGTGCGGATAGGGAGGAGGAAGGCCGAAGGCAAATAGAAGCCCAAATCAATGCCCTCCCTAGGAATGCCAAGCAATATATGCACCCCGCTCTAACAGTGCCTGAATCGGCAATTCTTATCACTGCCTCTAATTTTGAAATAAAACCTAACTTCTTAACTGAGATTAGAAGGCACCAATATGAAGGAAAACCTAACGAATGCCCTATGGCACATATTTCTACCTTCTTAGACCTTTGTGATACTATTGCTGATGGACGAAGTCTTGAGTATGTCCAACTAAAAGCCTTTCGCTGGTCTCTTACAGGGAAAGCATTGCAGTGGTTGGAAAGCTTAGCCCCAAGATCGCTCCGCACCTGGAATGAAGTCAAGGACGCGTTCCTCAACAAGTTCTTCCCTCCTTCTAAGACGGCGTTGATCCGACAGAAAATCACGGCTTTCAAACAAAAGCCTGGTGAAGCTCTGGCGACTGTTTGGGAAAGGTTCAAGGACCTCTTACGATCATGCCCGACGCATGGCCAACCACCCTATGTAATTCAGGAGATCATATACAATGCTCTTGACGCTGCAACAAAGGAGAGGATCAACATCTACACCGCCTATGGCTACCTTGAACTCGCTCCGCAAGAGGCTTGGGAGACCATAGAGAGGTTGGTGGAGTTCGACAATACATATGGGACTCCTGAGGTTTCCGACGCACCATCATCGTCGAGGCCTGCCCCATCTATGCCCTTATATGAACCCTCCAATGTAATCGATCCGGATGTAAAGGAGCAATTTCATAGGGATCAACTTCGAAAGCTCCAAAAGCAAGTGAGGTTCCTTTCAGCGAACCAAGATTGCATCGAATGCGGATCGCAGCGGCACACCACCATCGAGTGCCCACATGCCGAACAAGTACACCTAGCGGAGACTCACCAAGAGGCGCGCTACATGAGGGGTCCCAATAACCAATATTGGGGAGACCAAAGGTTCCATCAACCACAAAGGAACCCGGTTAACCCTAGGGACCCTCCGCCTTATAGAGCTCCTGGGCACCCGGAGAGAGACCAAAAGAAGGATGATCTTCAACTTGTGTTGGATGAAATCAGGCGGAACCAAGCTAAGAATGATCAATCCAACAATGCAATCCACTCTCAACTCAATCACCTTACCACAAGGATTGGGGAGATGGATATTTGGAAGAGGAACGTAGAGACCCAACTGGGTCAATTGGCGGCACAAATCCCTAGGCCGTCCGGAACACTCCCTGGGCAACCCACCACAAATCCTAAGGGACAATCCGGGACGGGCCATGTCGCAGCTATACAATTAAGGAGCGGCACCAAAGTACAAAAGCCACGGACGGAGACGGAGGAGAAAGCAGCAGACCCAGTCGACGTCGACAGACCAGTCGATGTCGACCCAGAGGTCGAAATCGACCCCCATGTCGACCCCCTGGTCGACGTCGATGACACTGCAGAGCCGTCAGAGCCACAACAGAGGTCGAAATCGACCATTCCAGTCGATATCGACCAGAGCCCAGTCGACATCGATGTCCAGCAGGCCCCTCCAACCACCGTTTTGGCCCCTCCACCAAAGAAGACGTTTCCATTCCCTTCCAAAGCATTGGAGGATCCCACCAAAGGCAAGTTTAGGCGCTTCATAAAGATACTTCAAGGACTCAACATCACTATCCCTCTTACAGAAGCCCTAAGCGAGATGCCCGCCTATGTACGATTCCTCAAAGACATCCTCAGCAAGAAGAGATCCATGGCAGAGATCGCAGAGGAGTGCTCAAAGATGGACTTCCCAGAGAAGAAGAGTGATCCAGGGAAGTTTGCAATCACCGTGGGACTTGGCCAACATCGCTACAAAGCCCTTTGTGACCTAGGGGCAAGTGTAAGTCTCATGCCTCTCTCTATTTGGCAGAAGGTAAACATTGGTGCCCTGGAACCTGTGGACATGAAACTTTATATGGCTGACAACTCATTCGTCAGACCCACAGGTATAGTTGATGACGTTCCGGTAAAGGTAGGTAAGTTCTTTGTGCCTACTGATTTCATTGTATTGGAGATGCCTGAAGATCCTGTAGTGCCTATTATACTTGGTAGGCCATTCTTAGCTACTGCTGATGCCAATATCAATGTGCGTCGAGGGTTACTAACCTTTACTATAGGGAACGAAGTGATAGAATTCTCTTTCAACCCAACCATGAGCGAAACAAAGCACCTGGAGCAAGTAGTCCTCTCGCCGGCCAAAGAAAAGCTTAGAAAATTCTTGTTGGCGAGGACGGAAACAGCAAGCAGGGTCGACATCGACTGGAACCAGTCGATATCGACTAAAGGCATCGAAATCGACCCTCCTTGGTCGAAATCGAGTATGCCAGATCACTGCCAGGAGCTTAAGTATGGGGTCACAGAGGTCGATATCGACCCCCACATATCGATATCGACCCCAGCGCTCGAAATCGACCCTCCTTGGTCGAAATCGACCACCCCTCAGCCCGAAGATTTCTGTTTCGGGCCCAAACAGGTAAGCCCAGGTATGAATCTTAACCCTCCTCCGTCCATTATTGATAAATCAATTAAGGTGGTTATTGATAAATCTACTAAAGAGAAGGTCAAAGCTCCATGGTTTGCCTATATCGCTAAAGTTAGGTCAAGAAAGAGAAGAAAAGCGCCCAAAGAAGAACCTAACATCAAAGAAGCCTTGGTCGCCGAACTTAGATGCTATCAAAAGGACCTTGATGATCCAGGAGAAGGCTCACGCTCGAAGGGTCCCTACAAAAAAGGGTCATGAAGCATTGACGGAGAAGTCGGCCTAGCGACTCAAAAATCTAGAGCATGTATATAAAACTTTTAAATTTCGCATAGATGGTTTTTAGGATTTAATTTTTGGCTGTTTGAAACTTTTAAAACTGAGATAATTCGTGCTTTATCTATATTTCTAACAAGATTTCAGGTTATCAAGCAAAAGGGACGATGAAGAAGGAAAGAAGCTTCTGTAGAGGCAGTCGAAATCGACCCCCCAGGGTCAAGCCATCTCCTGGAGTCGACATCGAGGACTCAGGAGCGAAAAAGAGAGGTCGATATCGACCATAATACTCGATATCGACCCCAATCAGGCAGCCCTTGTCTTCATCTTCTCCCTCGACTTCGACAGATGCAGTCGACATCGACCACTGACCTAGATATCGACTTCTGGCATCGACCCAACTTGAAATCGACCTGAATCCGCAGGTTGCACTGTGAGTTTCTCTCTACCCTTGTTCTTCTTTCTAATACAGTGAGGACACTGTATATTTTAAGTATGGGGTGGGGGAAAGACATGTCTTATGGTCACAACTTGGTTTCTTCTTCGCATTGCATTCATGTTTAAAATTTTGTTCTTAGTTTTACTTTTATAAAATGTCAAAAATCCAAAAAAATAGAAAAATGTCAAAAATACACAAAAAAATGCATGTTTATTTTTAAAGTTTGTTTTTTAATCCCTACTTAGATGTCCTATGATGAAAACTCAATAGCTGACTTGATCATGTAAACCCTATGGCATATTTGGATGGTTTAGCCTAAGTCTTTAAATTTTTATGTAGATTGTGAACTTGTGATGAAATTGAGCACATATGATCCTAGGCTAAAAAGCAAATCCAACAAAAATTGTCCTTGTGAGAATTTTGGCCTATAGGAAGAACATCAAAAATCCCTCCGCTTTCTTGAGTGAATTTACTCTTCCTATGCATCTCTAAATGTTGTGATAGTTATTCAAAACCAATGCATATATATGTTTATGTTTACGAGAATTAAATGATGGAGGCATCTTTTAAGCCATTTTTATCCTCTCTTTACCTACCCTGCATTATCCCTGCTTGAAGCCAGAACATTAGCCTGAGCCTGAATTGCAAACTCCACAAAATTATCCCTAGCCGAATTGAGCCTGACCCCCATTTGGGAATTGAGACTTAGATTGGTTGGACTTATGCCTTGTGGAAAGAATAGAGCACAATGTCTAGTTGTAAGCAAGGAAATTATAGGATGGTACATATTTACATTTTGTCATATCTTGTAAAAGGATGTTTTGGCTCACCATATAAATGCACATAGTTATTTCAAATTCGAAAAAAAAAAAAAAAAAATCCGAAAAAAAATATATATGTATATATATATAGTGCATGAGCCAAAATCCTTAAGTTTTATTCATACTAATGTTATACTTTTGAGAGGTGTATTAGAACTTGAAAGAAGGGTTGATGGAATGCATCTTTAAGAGCATTATATTGAAGAGTTATGGTTTGGGTAATGCAAGTGTTGAGATTTAGGAGTCTTGATTCCCGAATTTGAAAAGCACCACATAGCCAAATAATTCCATACCTTTTATTTCATACCAAGCCCCATTACAACCCCGCCGAATGGAGTCTTCTATGAAGTCTTCCATTGAGCGAAAGTCCTCCTGATGATTCTTATTGCATTTTCATAATTGGTTGCGAAGTGGATTTTTATAAATTGCAATGTTTATGAGATTGTATATGGAATTGAGTTGAGAGTGATCTTCATAGCCTAAACACATGAGAGTTGAGAGCAAACACATTATCCCTGTGAGGTTGGATTAAAATTGCATATGCCTATGGATCGCCAAAATATGTGCTATGACGTTAAATTCACTTGCTTTACTTTGATACCACTTATGATGTTGCTTTTGACGAAGGCGAAGACTTGAAAGGTGTGTTGTAGGTGTTGGTTATTGCTCGGTTATTGCTTGAGGACAAGCAAGTCTAAGTATGGGGTGTTTTGATGTACATAATTGTACTATTATTTATTGCATCTTTTGACTTCATATTTCATTTGATTTCCGAACAAAAGTTTCAAAAGTATATGATCTCGTGTAAGAATGAGCTAAAGTGAAAGAAATAGAGTCTACACGAGTTTTGAGCTAACCATGCAGGAATTCGAGGAAATCGGAGTCAAAACGAGCAAGCCAAGTGACGCTGAGAAGAGGTCGATATCGACTGGAAGCCTCGATATCGACCCTGTATTTCGACACGATTTCTGAGTGTCGAGATAACCACACAAACCAGACTAGAAGCCTCGATATCGACACACATGCATCGATATCGACCATCATCATAGACATCGACTGGAGTGGGACAAGTCGAGCAGAAACACAAGCCTCGATATCGACCTCTGGAGTCGATATCGACCCTACATCGACAGAAGATAAAATCCGATCTTTGAGGCTCGGATTGTGAAGTCTATCAACGAAGCCATGAGTTATCTCGTTCTTTTAGATATTAGCAGATGTTTGTTATCTTTTCCTTTAAGTTTATCAAAATAAAAGACCTATCCTAATTGTTCAGATAGAGTTATTAGTTTAGATAGAAGTTACAATCCTCGGATAGCGAGGATTAGTAGACTATAAATAAAGCCTTAGGGGCTGATTTGTTAGATCATCCAAGAATCCAATCATAGACTCATCGAAGAGAAGAACAATAGGCAATAGATAGTTAGTTTATTTTGAGCTTTAAAGTTTCAATCGCTTACGATAGTTGGCGTTGAGATTGTAAAGATTCGAAATTTTCATTTATGCAAGTTATTTCAATTCAAGACATGTCTACAATCAACATGAGTGAGTAGTTCCCCTTTTTTCTAGGGTCGGGGTGAGCCCGACAATAGCCATGATGGTAAGGTAAGTATGTCATTAAAGAATGTATCTTTTATCTCCTTCTACCTTGTTCTTCATCTTTAAATGCGAATTTAAGGAACTCATGTTGTAAAACTTGGGTAGTAATTAGGGTTTCTTTTCGAAAGATTATAAACTCAATTATGACGAAGGTAGACACCAATTAGGTTAAGTAATTGAAAAATCTCTTTTCCTTTTGGTCGGTTTAGGTGAAAGCCTTTTCCTTTATGATAAAAGCATGCTTCTTTAGTTGATCCTTATTTCTACTATCATGGTTGTCGTCGCGGTAATCCTTGACTTTGGAAGACCTTTTCCTTTGAGTTTACATTAAATTTACCCGCCGTTCGTTGAGTCATCGAAAAACCCAACACCTTTGCTTATTTCTGATCATTGCTTCCTTTCCATCCTTGATTCTTCGGCCTTTTCTTTGCCGACAAAACCGCTAACCCACTGCAGGAAAGACATCGATATCGACAGCAGAGGTCGATATCAACCAAACTGATAGATCGACAGTTTTCTGAGTCGATCTCGAGACTCCTGGGTACTTCTGCAAACATCGATATCGACCACTTTGTGTCGATATCGACCCCCCTGTATCGACTGGCAGACTTCTGAGCCAGTCGATTTCGTGAACTAACCTCGATATCGACCCCCTCCAGTCGATATCGACTACCGTTTTTGTTTCTGCAGGTTTTCTGTTGCAGACGACATCGACAGCCAAGGTCGACATCGAGGTCTGACGTCGAGATCGAGGCTTCTGGTCGAGTAAGAAGGACGTGTCTTCAACGCTACTAGGATCCCGCTGACTCGCTTCCTCGTGGATCGAACCTGATTCCCTACTACTATAGCGGGGAGTCTTGAATTTATTTGAAGAGGCTAAGAGTTGTATTGGTTTATATTTTCTTATATATTTCGATTCAATTCTCCCTACGTCAGACAACTACAAAGTCTCTGCATTCTGCTTCTGCCTTTTTGGGTGTGGGTCTATATATTTCAACATTTTTTTTTATTTTAGTCCAGTTTGATCGACTTAGTCGTTTTACATCTGCATCGGGTACGGTGTGACCGACCCCTTAAATGGGTCACACCGTACCCTGCATTGTTTTTTAGTGTGTGTATGGTCATCCCCTTTCACTATTGAAGGTTCGATAATGTAAAACAAAGTAATATAGAAATACTCTAGAAGGGGGGGTTGAATAGAGTATGCCGGTTTTTCGCAGATTCTCAAGACTTTTGAAGCTCGTGCAAAATCCTTTGAGATTAGACTTAGTCTTTTCTCTGAAAACCTGAATCACAAAGTTAAACAGTCGAACCAAGTGCGGAAATAAGGTAAAGCAATAAGTAAAGGACTCGATGAGTTGTTTACGAGGTTCGGCACGAACTTGGCCTACGTCCCCGCCTAAGGTTCTTCCACAACCCTAGGATTCAACCGGCTTTTATTGATTCACAAGACTTAGGATCCTAGTAGCTCACCGAGAAGCCTCTCTCCTATAAAATTGCAATCTAGTCAACTCACGTTCCCTTGGAGTCCTAGACCAATCTAGAATAGCCCCACCTCTCTATGCTATCTAGTACAATCCTCTTACACTTAGTGAATCAATCGCCTAGTGTCTACTTCCCGAGTTGCAAACTCTTGAGTATAACACTCTCTCGAAATATATCCTATAAGCTCACAGTGTAACTCTCAAATGCTTTGAAATGAAATAACAGACTCTTAAGGACTAGCAGAGAGCACACGAAGAAGACAGATCTCGCTTGAAGGCTTGAGTGTATGAAAGCTTGTGTTCAACAGGTGTGTAGCTGTCTTCTTCTTCCTTTTCTTTTTATTGAAATAAATCGGCGCCTAAGGATCTTCACCAACGGCTAGAGAGGATCATGGCTTGAGCTGGATCTTCTATCTTTGGAAACTTTCGGAGGCCATGATCTTCCGATTTGAATCTTCTCAATTTACAACATAAGGAAGGAAATAATATTCGAAAATACTTCATGAAAGGTTAGTGTATATATAATAATATAATGGAAGCATATAATAACATAAAATAATATTCAAACATAATATCATATAGAACAGGTTTTGTTTTTCATCAATACTGTTAAAGCTTCAAGACCTTTGACACAAACAGACTGTCAAGGCCTTTGAAACTTATTCCGATTTTAATCAAGGGAGTGGAGTTCTCAATCTCCCCCTTGATGAAAGACAAAACCTGTGCATCCCTGCAACTTAGTCAAGCATATATAATATAAGTAAAAACGGACTAAGTACCTGCATGGGTTAGACAAATGTTGGATCAAAATTTTAAAGCAAGAAGACCATCCAACTGAAAATAAAACCAAGGTCTTCCAAGACCTTTAAATCGCAATAGTTTTAAAAAGTCTAACACCACCACAGATCATCTCCCCCTTTTTGTCTTTCAACAAAGGGAGGAGGTAAAACAGTCACCAAAAGTTTTGAAACAGTTTCCAAAAACCAGCAATGTTTCAGATTTGGGGTTAGGGTAGGGTAGGATAGGGTTAAGCTTCATCGTCCGGAACATCATCAGTGAGCCGCGACCACAGACCTTGCAACAGCTTGGTTACCCCGCTCATCTCCGTCATAAACTCCTTGTGCAGCTCCTTGATATCCAGGCGAACTTCCTCCAAGCCCAACTCCAGGTTGTCCATGCGTTCATCAACGGCTGAGGCAGTGGGAAGAGCTTTTGAAGGAGAGGCAAGACTCCAAGTTCCTTGGGGGGACCGAGTGATGCCAATCTTTTCAAGGCTCTTGGAGTCGAACTTACCCATATGACGTTGTTGTTCTTCATTTTTAAAATCGATTCCAGAAGCTTTGAAGATTTGGGTCAAAAGGGTAGTGAAGGGGAGGGGAGTTCCTTTCCTGACTTTTCTAGTGTGAGCCATGGATCCTAAAATGGTGTTGGCCAGATCAAGATCAAGGCCATTGAGGATTTGGTAAAGTAGGATCATGGCATTGTCGGTCAGGAGAGAGCCGGAGTTTAGACGGGGTAAGAGGCAACGCACAATGATGTTAAATATGATCTTTGCCTCTAGGGTAAGGGATGAGTGGGTTAGCTGCTTTGAGGTGTTGGTAGATGCCTCGGGTAGAAGATATTTGGATCGGGCAAAGGTAATGCAGTCTTCTTTAGAGGGGTTTTCTTGAGAGGGTGGACAAGGGCTAGGAAGGCCAAGGAAATCAGCGAAGTCAAAGGAGTTGAAAGAGATTCTAACTCCCTTGATGACAGATTCCAAGAACCAACCATCGTCAGTGTGTTTGGCTTTGAGATTTATATAGAACAGGCGGGTGAGTTGGGGATAATAGACGGTTTCAAGATTGAGAAGGGTCCAGGCTGGGGATTTTTTAAGAATAGCAATGCACGGTAAATTCAAAGCTTCAAAGAACGCAATATCTAAAAAATCAGAACAGCAGATCCTACGAGTTCGAAACTCATCTACCCACTTACCAGCCATTTCAGCATTTTCAAACCATGAAGAGGGGAGGGATTGATTTACCTAAATGAGAGCGGGAGGATCAGCGTTCTTCCTTCTAGCCTGTGTTGGAGCAGACCTCTTGGCAGGCGCCTCAAGGCTTCTGAGGGTGCCCTTCCTGGTGCGCTTGGGAGAAGGAGGCTTGGCTGTAGAGGCATTCCGCTTCTTTGTAGACGGGGGAGGAGGAGGGGGAGAAGGAGAGGGAGCATGCTCGGGCTCCTCTTCCTCTTCTTCCTCTGACCCCGAGTCCTCACCGGACCTTTCAGCGTTGTCTCCATCGGTATCCTCATCCTCTCCGGATTCGTCTTGCTCCTCGTCCTCTTCCTCAGGCTCCTCTTCAGAAGGAACCTCCTTGAGAGCCTCCGCCTCGGCTTCCTTCCGGATTCTCTCAGCTTCCTCCTCGACCAACTTCCTTGCAAGCTCGGCCTCCTCCTCGGCCTTTTTCTTCCTTAAAGCTTCTTCTTCAGCTTCCTTGGCTGCATCCCTTTCCAGAATAGCATCAAGATCCTCCTCTTCTTCTTCCTCATCCACCTCCTCAGCGATGACCTTCTTTTTCTCTTTCTGCTTCGCACTGAGAGGCTTCTTAGTAGAGCGTTTTTGAGAGCCCTTGGTTACTGTAGTCGTGCTCTCAACGATGGTGCTCAGGACAACAGCAGGGACGATGGCTTGAGGAGTGGGTTCAGGTGTAGGAGAAGTAGCAGTGACCTAGCGTCCCTTGGGGGTGGCGCCAAGTCTTTTGGGTGTGGAAGCTTTCTTTGATTTGGGAGCCATGGAGGTATTCGGCTAGGGTTTCAGGATAGTTTGAGAGATTGGAGAGGGAGAATTGGAAGAGTTTTGGGTAGTTCTGAGGTTATGAGGTAATCGAGAGGGGTTTGGGTTTTAAATAAGAGAGATTTGAGTGATGGAACGGGGTTTAGGATTCCAATATAAGTAATGATAACATTGCCAATTTGAAAAATATTTCAATTCAAAAATCAAATCTTCTCTTAACCAATTTAGAATAGGAGGGAAATAACCGAAAATATTTTGTTCCAAAAATATCTCTACGGATAAAATATGTGACATAAATAAATTATTTTGAAATCCGATGAAAATAATACTTGATCAAATATCTAAAAAGATATTAACCAAATATATACGATCCGATATCTGTTTTCTATCATTCAGTTCACAAACCTTGACATAAAACTCAAGGGTCTTGATACTGAGTAGAATTTATCTTTTGTAAAGGGAAAGCTCCCCCTACGAAAGTGCATCCTTGTTAAGCATCCCGATCTCTCGTCTAATGAAGGTGAACTTGTCCTCTGCCAAAGGCTTAGTAAAAATGTCAGCACATTGATAATCAGTTGAAATAAAGGAAATGGACACATCACCTTTTTCGACGTGGTCTCTAATGAAATGATGCCTTACATCAATATGTTTGGTCCTTGAATGTTGAACAGGATTCTTTGTAATGGAGATGGCACTTGTATTGTCACACTTAATGGGAATGCCTTTGAGGTTGATGCCAAGATCTCGCATTTGTTGAGCTATCCAAAGGATTTGGGAGCAGCATGCTCAAGCTGCTATGTATTCGGCTTCTGCAGTGGATAGGGCAACTGAGTTTTGTTTCTTAGAATTCCAACTGATCAAAGATGCTCCTAAGAATTGGCAACATCCTGATGTGCTCTTCCTATCCACCTTATAGCTTGCAAAATCTGCATCAGAATACCCGATTAATGTGAAATCCTTTTGCTTTGGGTACCATAGTCCAAGCTCCTTAATGCCATTGAGATATCGAAAGATCCTCTTCACAGCCACGAGGTGAGATTCTTTAGGATCATCTTGAAACCTAGCACACATGCAAACACTAAACATGATGTCAGGTCTACTAGCTGTAAGATATAGTAAAGATCCAATCATTCCCCGATACTCCTTTTGATTGACACTCTTCCCAGTCTTGTCTTGATCTAGGGATAATGTTGAGCTCATGGGAATCTTGGCTGCTTTGGATTGATCCATCTTCAACTTCTTCAAGAGATCCTTAGTGTACTTGCTTTGGTTGACAAAGATCCCTTTCTTGGATTGATGAATTTGTAATCCCAAAAAGAAGTTGAGTTCACCCATCAAGCTCATCTCAAATTCGTTGCACATGATGTCAGAAAATTCCTTGCACAAAGATGTGTTAGTAGCACCAAATAATATATCATCAACATAAATTTGAATAACCAAAATGTCCTTTCCTTTGGTCTTGATAAAAAGAGTCTTGTCGATCAACCCCCTTTTAAAATCATTTTCTAAAAGATATTATGACAAGCGCTCATACCAAGCTCTTAGGGCTTGTTTCAAACCATAAAGCGCTTTGTCAAGTTTATAAACATGATTAGGAAATTCCAAACTTTCAAAACCTGGGGGTTGAGCCACATAAACTTCTTCTAAGAAACCATTGAGAAAAGCACACTTGACATCCATTTGATATAGCTTTATGCTCATAAAAGATGCAAATGCTAATAATATACGAATGGCTTCAAGCCTGGCTATGGGAGCAAAGGTCTCCTCGTAGTCAATACCTTCCTCTTGATTGTAGCCTTGAGCAACAAGCCTTGCCTTGTTCCTCACGATCTTACCATTCTCATCTAGCTTGTTTCGAAATACCCATCGTGTGTCAATGACTGATTGATGCTTTGGCCTAGGCTTCAAGGTCCAGACTTTGTTCCTTTCAAATTCGTTAAGCTCACTTTGCATAGCAATGATCCAATCTGGCTCTTGAAGGGCCTCATCTACCTTCTTGGGTTCTATAAGAGAGACAAACGCGTGAAAAGCACAAAGATCTTTAAGTTTAGAACGAGTTTGAATACTAGAAGTAGGGTCAGAAATGATATCCTTTAATGAGTGTGATGAGGAGTATTTGAATTTTCTTTTGCTAGTCTCAGCTCCTTGATTCGTCACACCAGCAGGATTGATTTGTGGTACATCTGACTCCATAGTCCTGTTAGGTTCAGTTTCAGCAGTTTCTGACATTTCAACATTGTTGGATTGGACACCAAGGGCTTTGGACGAATCTTCAACACCTTGGGCCAATTCTTCAGTGTTGAGAATCTGTTCCTGCATGTTCCTCTTCTCTGTGTTCTTGGTAGCAGCATCATCACCTTCCTCGTTCTCCGCATGGATGTTAAGATCTATATCTGCAACACTTTCACTCAAAGAACCGTCATTGCATTCATCAAATATAACATGTATACTTTCTTCAACTAACTGGGTCCTTTTATTGAAGATTCTATAAGCTTTGCTACTTGTGGAGTAGCCAAGAAATATACCTTCATCACTACGCGCATCAAATTTCCCAAGGTTATCTTTTCCATTGTTATGAACAAAGCAAGTACAGCCAAAGGGTTTAAAATAAGATATAAGTGGTTTGCGGCCTTTGAAAAGTTCATAAGGAGTTTTCTTTAAGATGGGACGAATAAGACGGCGATTCAAAATATAGTTAGTTGTGTTAACAGCTTCAGCCCAATAGGTTTTAGGTAATGTATTTTCTAAAAGCATAGTCCTGGCCATATCCTCTAGGGTGCAGTTCTTTCGTTCCACAACCCCATTTTGTTGAGGTGCCCTAGGAGCAAAAAAGTTATGGGAGATGCCATATTTAGCACAAAACAAATCAAACTGAAGTTGATCAAACTCCCTACCATGATCACTTCGAATTGACACTATGAGCTCGTTTCTTAAAGTTTGCAACTCCTTACAAAGTTTTGAAAACTCAAATAAGGCCTCTGATTTTTCTTTTAAAAATGCAACCCAAGTATATCTAGAAAAATCATCAACAACAACAAGCATGTACTTTTTACCATTGGGAGATTTGACTCGCATAGGACCACATAAATCCATATGTAAAAGTTCAAGGGGTCTAGAAGAACTTACAACCTTTTGGGTTTGAAAGAGCTACGTGTTTGTTTACCTCGTGTGCATGCATTGCACATATCAATACCTTTGAAGTCCATCTCAGGTAGTCCTCTTACAAGCCCTTTGGACACAAGCTTCTGTAGTGTATGTGGACTCACATGACCGAGTCTCCTGTGCCAGAGCTTTGGATCGTCCGTCAAAGCTTTTAGACAGGTTAAGCTTCCTTGTGCCACTTGATCAGCATTCACAGCGTATATATTGTTGTAACGATATGCAGTTAGTATAACTTCACCTATATCTTCTCTGCACACTAGACATCTTTTCTTGTTAAATCTGACATTATTGCCACTATCACATAATTGAGAAACACTAAGCGAATTATACTTTAAACCATTCACAAGATAGACATTTTTAATACTATGGTTGGAATCACTCCCAACGCTACCAATACCAACGATGTCACACTTTCCTTTGTCACCAAGAGTGATTGTTCCTGTGGATTGCTCCTTTAGATCATGAAAGAGAGAACTCTTCCCACTCATATGCCTCGAGCATCCACTATCAATAATCCATTTTTGCTCCTTCACCTTGGTGATCTCCTGCAAAACAAACATCAACCTTTGTGGCTAGACCAATAAGCAAATTTGGATCCATTATTGGGATAAACCATATTTGGTAAAATAGTGCCTTTTGGGACCCAAACTTGTGTTATCCGTTCTTTTCTCAAATGAACAGGGAATGTATTGCGAATGATATATGGATCCTTTCTTCTATAGGGACAGGTCTCTTTTACATGTCCCTTTCGAGCACAATGGTGACATATAGGAGAGGTTCTGCTTCCTTTTGCCTTTACAAAGGTGGTAATTTGCTGCTTCTTTAAAAACCTTGGATTGTAACCAATACCACTTTTGTTTAGAGAACTTTGTTGCTCACCCAACATCCTATCAAGAGTGCCTTTGGATTTGGTAAAACTTATGAGGGCTGTCTGTTGGTCTTGAATCTTATTATTCAAGGAGATCTTCTCGTTCTCTAAGTCATGATGTTCATTTCTTAGAGACGAGAGATCTTGCTTGAGTTCAGATTTCTCTGAGTCAAGAGTCTTGACTTTAATGTCAAGACCTGAATAAGAAGCTTCAAGACTTTTGACCCTCATAGACAGATCCTCAATAGTTCTTTCCTGGTCCACAATTCTCTTAATAAGAGTGTTAGTTTGGGCAATAAGTTTCTCTTCATTGGCAATCATATTATAAAGGAATTCCGATAATACCTCTTTTGGACTTGCCATAAGTTCTCTTACGGTTACCTCAAGCTTCTCATCGTGAGATTCATCGCCTGATGCCATAAGACAGACATTGGCCTTCTCATCGTCGGAGTCGGAGTCAGAATCGCTCCAAGTTGCCACCATGGCTTTCTTTTTCCATCTATCACCCTTCTTGGACTGGCTCTTCGTTTTTTTAGGGCAGTCTTTCACAAGATGATTTGTTTCACCACATTCAAAACAAGACAACGGTTTAGTCTTCTTATCATTTTTGTTGTATTGAGACTTACCTCGGAATTTAGAAGACTCTGATCCATCCTTGTTGTTGAATTGTTTCTTTATTTTGAGGATTCGAGCAAGCCTCTTGTGATAAGAGAAAAAGGATCATCCTCATCGTCATCCTCATCTTCGGAATCAGATTCATCTTTGTTGTCATCCTTCTTAGATTTGAGCGCCAAATTCTTAGTGCTTGCTGGAAGTTCTCCATCGTCTTCATTAAGGATCATCTCATGTGTGATCAGTTTCCCAAGCAGGTCGTCAAGAGGCAGAGTAGTGAGTTCTTGGGCTTCCTCTATAGTTGTTACTTTAGGACCCCACTTTTCTTTTGGGAGACACATCAATATCTTCCTTAGTTTCTCAACGTTTGTAAAGCTCTTGTCGAGAGAGTCAAGGTTGTTGGTGATTTCTGTGAATCGTGTGAACATGACCTTGATAGACTCATCAGGCTTCATCTTGAAAAGTTCATACTTTCGAAGGAAGATGTTGATCTTGGTGTCCTTCACTTGGCTGGTTCCCTCATAGGTGACGACCAGCTTGTCCCAAATCTCTTTAGCTGACCTACAAGATGAAATACGGTTAAACTCATCAGTGCTAAGACCACAATAAAGTAAGTTAATAGCCATGTAGTTTTTGGAGACGAGTTCAAGATCCGCTTGGATGTATTTAGACTCCTTCTTTGCGACTTTGGTTCCATTTGGTCCGTCTTTCTCCGGAATCTTTGGCCCATTCTCTATAATGTTCCAAAGTTCCAGATCTTGGTCTATGATGAACATCTTCATCAATGATCTCCAGTGGACAAAGTTGTTTCCTACAAAGAGTGGTGGTCTGCTGGTAGACCTTCCCTGTGCAAATCCTCCGCTTGCTTCACTAGACATGATCGAAAACTCACAAGATTGTTAGATCAAAAGCAGTGAGTAAAGCTCTGATACCAATTGAAGGTTCGATAATGTAAAACAAAGTAATATAGAAATACTCTAGAAGGGGGAGTTGAATAGAGTATGCTGGTTTTTCGCAGATTCTCAAGACTTTTGAAGCTCGTGCAAAATCCTTTGAGATTAGACTTAGTCTTTTCTCTGAAAACCTGAATCACAAAGTTAAACAGTCAAACCAAGTGCGGAAATAAGGTAAAGCAATAAGTAAAGGACTCGATGAGTTGTTTACGAGGTTCGGCACGAACTTGGCCTACGTCCCCGCCTAGGGTTCTTCCACAACCCTAGGATTCAACCGGCTTTTATTGATTCACAAGACTTAGGATCCTAGTAGCTCACCGAGAAGCCTCTCTCCTATACAATTGCAATCTAGTCAACTCACGTTCCCTTGGAGTCCTAGACCAATCTAGAAGAGCCCCACCTCTCTATGCTATCTAGTACAATCCTCTTACACTTAGTGAATCAATCGCCTAGTGTCTACTTCCCGAGTTGCAAACTCTTGAGTATAACACTCTCTCGAAATATATCCTATAAGCTCACAGTGTAACTCTCAAATGCTTTGAAATGAAATAACAGACTCGTAAGGACTAGCAGAGAGCACACGAAGAAGACAGATCTCGCTTGAAGGCTTGAGTGTATGAAAGCTTGTGTTCAACAGGTGTGTAGCTGTCTTCTTCTTCCTTTTCTTTTTATTGAAACAAATCGGCGCCTAAGGATCTTCACCAATGGCTAGAGAGGATCATGGCTTGAGCTGGATCTTCTATCTTTGGAAACTTTCGGAGGCCATGATCTTCCGATTTGAATCTTCTCAATTTACAACATAAGGAAGGAAATAATATTCGAAAATACTTCCTGAAAGGTTAGTGTATATATAATAATATAATAGAAGCATATAATAACATAAAATAATATTCGAACATAATATCATATAGAACAGGTTTTGTTTTTCATCAATACTGTTAAAGCTTCAAGACCTTTGACACAAACAGACTGTCAAGACCTTTGAAACTTATTCCGATTTTCATCAAGGGATATCTCCTCTACAGCTACTCTACAATTTACTTATTTACACACTTGGGTGAAACTTCTAACCCACTGAGATTTTCCCTCATTTCTGTATATTTTTTTTTCATTCTTTAATTGGAAAAATACAAAATGGATGGGAATTTAAGTCTTGTATCTATATCCATATATCACGTGAAGTTGGGATAAGTAATCTAGTATTATATATTAATATAATATATGATACTGTCTGCAGATATGTAATTAATATAAAGATATGGTGGAGGATTCCTTGCATATATATACAAGGAACAAGCTAGAATATGGATGGCATATAAGACATGTTGTGAAACTATGGATAAAGAATGTACGTAGTATATATGTCCCATTCTTTGTACTGCCACTAGAAATTAAGCAGCAGCTATCTACAAACTGATTTCTTTTAGGGTATTTTTTAATGGTCAATTTATGTTTCAAATCAATGGTTAAACAAGGTCAAAATTACGCATCCAAGGTCTATACATTGTCTATGTATATATATATATAGGTTAGTTACGGTGTACACAACTCTTACGGTATATATAGGCCTTATCGTGTACACAAAAATATATTATTCGTCGATTTACTCATGATTATTCGTCTGTTTTCACATGATTGTAATTACATTCCAACGAATTATCTCCTAATACTATCGAATAATCAAAAGTTACTTTTAATCTCATCCGTTAATTTTCTTAATTTAGTGGTCCAGATTTGTTAACATAATACATCATAAAAACTGTGTACATATAATATAATATATATATATAATGATGTTTTTTAAAGATATTCAATTCATATATAGATTTGGAAATACCTAAAAAGTCAAAATAATAATACTCCATCCGTTTATAGATAAGTGACTTTTTATAATAATATTCATCTTATATTTAGAAAATTAACAACATAGCTGATAAATTAATCTTTTTTCTAAATTATATAACCAGTCCTAGTTAACACAAATTTAAAACTAAAATTTTTATCCAAAAAGATACCGCTAAATAGAATTATTGATGGTACGATTTATTGACTATGGTTACTTAGTTAAATAGGTCAAAACAGTAACTAGAGTTAGTTGAAGTTTGTTATGACAGATTACTTGGTTACTTGGTTCTATCTGTTTGTATAAATAGCATAAACTGATTGTAATTCATCAATCAATTTAGTTTAATCAATACACAAAAAAAAAAAAATCTTTCCCAATTTCTCCAAACTGTTATCGGCTCATCTGCCTCATCGCAAATGGGTAAAAAGTAAAAGCCAATCTTCTTAAACCAATTTACAAGGCTAGGAAGTGAGTGTCACCGGCAAAAGGAGAAAGTGGGAGAAAAAAGAAAGGTACTCCGGTAAAAGTCGTGAGAGGGCTACGTGAAATACTGGTAAAAGCCTTAAATGCTTTCAGAGTGGGACCCCCAGAATGTCAAATTATTTAATAATCATTACACTATGATTTCCATAATTCCCTTTGGCGGAACCCTTCTCTCTCACGTGGCCACGTTTCCACGCACCGATCTGGACTGCCTTCCCAGGACTGTCTGCAGCCGTCAGATCATCTAAACCTAGGTTAAAATTAAGGAAAATTAAAAAAAAAAAATTCATCCGTCCCAAATTAAATGTCGTTTGGACTTTCTTACACGTTTTTTTAAAGATGTAAAAACTCAATAAAATATTATTTTTTTGATCATTTTTTTACTAATTTTTTATGCAATTTATTAAAAACAAATTCATTAAAAAAGTCCTCTTTACGGAATGCATGCCGAAAAGTAAAATGACACTTATTATGGAATAGAGGAAGTACTATATGAGTACGAACTATTCACATAATTAGTAAATATTAATACGAATTTACGACTCCGTTTTTAGGGAGATGCTTCATTGGAATACCGTTTTTACTACGGTGCTACTATGGTGGTACTTGATTTGGTCCTCGTCTGTTTTTTTTTTTTTTTCCGACTAGTTGGTTTTTGTAAGGCATTGGTTCCACTTGTAGTGTTGTGGGTTTAGTAGCCTACTCAATGAGCATTTTTCTGTTTGTTTCGTGTGTGGCGGTTGTATTTGTATACGACAATGTTTCCATTTGCCGGTTTTACCGGCCTCTCGAGAATCAGACATGTCTGTTCTCGAATTTTTACTTTATAAAAAAATATTAATACGAATTTTGAAAATTACTAAAATATACTATATAAATGATTTCATATTAAATCAATTTTGATACAAGAAAAATTATCATTTTTCAATTTTTTATATACCCAATGTTCAAAAAAATTTAATGAGTGACACAACATCATTAAATGCTCAAATATAATTTTTGAAAATAAAAACTAGTTTTGAGTACAAATTGGATTATATAGTTAATTTATCATATAATTTGGACTAAAAATTACTAGTATTTTAAAAAAAATACATTGAACACTTAATGATATAATATCACATTAGTAAATTTTTTAATCTTCAGTTGAAACAATAATAACAACAGCAACAATCCAGTGTGCCCTACGACAAGCAGGGTTTGAGAGGTCGAATTGTATGGGTAATTATTAAAAAATAAACACACAAATAGATAAATAAATAAATAAGCTAGAAATAAGAGAGCATGGCTACATATATAATATGTCTCTATATACTCCAACGTCAACCGTAGGCCGTAGCTAGCCCTCCTCGACACAGATAGCAATCCTCCATTGTCTTCTATCATATGTCACCTCCTCAGTGAGTCCCAAAACAGCAAGGTCATATCGAATCTTCAAATGTAACAATAAAAAATTGAATGAAAAATTAATCAGAAATTTTTCCATTGAGTAGTTTGTATAACTTTTAGTGATTTTTAAAGTTTATATTACGGAGTATTATTGTTTGTATAACTTTTTGTTGTCCATAGTATTTTTGAATTATTTTTTCTTAAATTAATTATTATAGAAATAAAGAAAAGCGGGCACCACAAGCAGACGCTGGGCAGCAGTAATACTGTAAATCAGTGGTGTCAAGGCTCTGTTTGGATGGTGGGGAAAATTACTTCTGAGACTGACCCTTCCCTTTCTTTTCCTGCTCTTAATTTCCCCACCACCCCTCTTAAGTAAATACAGTAGTTTAGTTTAATTACAGCATTGTTTTCACACTAAGACCCATGCATGACAGTGAGTGGGGTAGCTCATGTATGTTGCATGAAAAAAGCTGTAAAGATAGACTGGAAAGCATCCCCATATATATATTTTTTAAAAATAATAATAATGATTAAAAAAAATAGAATCGAATATGTCTGATGAGTCGAGAGATCAAAATTTTTAAAACTTAATGGAAGAACCATTGTGAGAAACGTGGAGGTAAAAAAAAAAATTACTGGCAACCACAACAAAGATAATGTTATGCCAAATCTCTCACTGTCTTTGTGATTCTAAGTTTGGTGTATATGTAGATGATCAACCGGTTTGTAACAAGTGTAGGTTGGTTCTTTAGTTTATAAATTAGGAAATCTAGATTGGGCTTTATGGCCCAACCTGTTGGATGGCCGAAGCCAATTCTGAGCGCAGCTTTGCACCTCCGGATTTGTAAGCCTGGAGATGTGCTTTAACGCGGAGCTAGAGGGGGTTCGGGGTAGCGTTAGTCCTCCCGTCCAAAGAAAAATCGAGAAAAAAAATTTACTATTACTTTAAATAATTTTATTAATTTTAATGATAAAAGAGTTTTAAATATAATAAATTACAAAAAACAGCTTAGCTTACTTGGCAAGGAGAATTTTTTATTACCCCGAAGTTATGAGTTTAAACCCCTTTAACTTCACCTTTTTATAATTTTTTTTCTTCTTAGTTTCCTTCTACTAAAAATGCTTAATTAAATAACAAATTTAAGATATTCTTCAATATATATTTTTAAACTAAAACATTCTTTTTAATATGTGTGTATATGTAATTTCTCTTTTTTTTATATAACTAGTTTTATTACCCGCGCGTTTCGCGGTTTGTTAATTAATAAATTATATATATTATTTTTTATTTTTTTATCATAGTTATTACTAATAAATATAAGATTTTAATATTTTTAATATTTTATATTGTTTTTAAAGAATACATTTTGCAATTTTATGGCTGATAACATGAATAAGATAACAAATTTCTCTCGTGCATTATTTATTTTTTTATTAGATATGATTTAGTACAAATATAGTCAAATTTTATCATATTAATAATTTTTAAATTAATAAAAATAAAAATAATAAGTTTGAAATTCAATATGAAAATTTGTCAATTTGATATATTAATAACGATAATGCTAAAAGATTTGATATAAATCTTTTAGGTAAATATTAATCAAGATATGACTATATTTTAATTATTTTTTTTATTAAAAAGGAGGGGGAAGAAAAGAAAACAAATATGGTCCCCCAAGATGGAATCCAAATACCCGGAATTAAAATTCGAAACCTGTCATCTCGACCTTATCCGACTCAATTCCAAACAACTTTCAGATTCGAAATTATAATGAAATCCGACAATTATTTTCAAGTCTCAGTATAAGGAATCGAAAATAAAAGCCATTTTTAGATCAAATTAAAATTTATTCCGGATCCGCTCCAAAAGAAATAAAATAAAATTATTTTGCTCGAGGACGGAATTTTTTTAAAAAAAAATTTCCGAAATCTTATAGTTCAAATCCCATTTAAGTCAATATTAAATCAAAATTAATTCTTAATTTATAACATAATATTTAAAAAAATTTCGAGCCTTTACAGTACTCTCTTTTATAAATATCACAAGCATTCAAAATGATGCAACGTGAATATTAGTTATTTATAGACAAACCCAAAAAGAGTACACCAATTGTTAACTATCTGTCATGTCAAATTCATTATCTGTCATGTCAAGTTTATTGGCTGTCATGTAAACCAAAGGTACAAATTGGGGTAACTGTAGATGATTAAAAAAATGTACCTACCGAAATCTATCTAGGTTGTAGGGGAAAGAACAGGTGCAGTATTCGGAGGCTTGGTCGAGGCCCCACTGATGCCATCTAAGAGCCGAAAGTATCAGCTATGCTGAAGTGTATGCAACGGTTTTGATTTGTGTTCTTGTTTCTTAGTAGTTGATTCAGTTGAATTTTAGTAGTAAGTTCAATATATACTTATGTAACATTACTTCTCACTTTGAGCAATTTCAGGTATTTGAAGGTTTTCTCACTTTGAGAGAATTTGAAGGTTTTCTCGACATTTAACGAAGACCTCTTCTCACTTTGAGCAATTTCAGGTATTTGCTGCGTTTTTTATAATAAATTCAGCAGTGCTTTTTCTATAATAAATTTCAGCTTAGCCATGCTTTCTTTGTTTAGGTTGATGTATTATATGATTGTGGACGCTTTTGATATTCTATGATTACGAATGCTGGTCATGGTACCAGATATCGGTTCGTATGGGATATCATGATTTTCTGTAAGACTGTAACATATGAGATTATTAGTATTGCATCCTATCCTCTTGAAATAACGACTTGTCTTGGTTGAACTAGAAGTAAGTGTCATGTAAAACTAAAGTAAGCGTCATGTAGAAAGAACACTTGGAAGTAGAAACCAAATTTCTAATGTGGTATGTTGTCCCGTGATCAGGACATCAGCTCTAGTCTAGCTGCTTTAGTATAAATGATCAAAATTCATTTTCATTATCAACGTTGATATCATAGTTTCATATGCAGGTAAGGTTCATTCAATATTGTAATATCAACTCTATTCATTTTGTGATCCACCACCACCATTTCCCTTCCCTTCTACTTTCCCTCTCTCCTCCTTTCCCACTCTCTCATTTTTTCTGGTTCCATATTTATTTTCTTTTAATCTATAAATCATTTTGTACTTTTCTTTCTTTCATTCTTTTCCTCTCTCCTCCTTTTTCTCTCTCCCAATTAATTCTTCCTCTCCTTCTCTCTTTTCCTTTCCCTCTCTCCTCTTATTAATTACCCCTTTGACTTTTCCACCTTTTTCATATCTCTTATCCTCTCAGCACACTCTCTCTCAAGTACTTTATCAACATTTTTTTTATCTGAAGTCGACGGTGAATCTGTTTCTCTGATAATTCTTGTCCAGTCAATTCCAATATGTGACATGTCGTTTTGCTTTGGATGTCCAGGTAAAACTAACTGTTTATATGTCAACCTGCAAATAGACCCCCGCCCACTTGTTGTTGCTTTTTCCCTCCTCTCTCTCCTCTGCAACTTTACTGTTGCTTTTTTCCTCCTCTCTCTCCTCTGCAACTTTACTGTTGCTTTTTTCCTCTCTCTGTGTCTTTTCTTCCCTTTTTCCCTCCTCCATATCTCTCTCTCTCTCTTTCTGACTTGTCTTCGCTTTTCAGTAGAGCACTCTCTCTCTCTCTCTCTCTCACTTTTTTCTGCTTTTCTATCCTTGTCCAGCTGTCCCTCATTGGGTTACCTACAACCGGCTGAACCTTGCAACCGGATATCCAGCTTTTCTATCCGTGTCCAGCTGTCCCTCATTATGCAAATTTTTTTCGGATTGAGTCACTCATGCAAAGATTCCGGATAATAGGGTTAGTTTAGCAAATCCCCCATCATTTAATTGGTTTATACTTTTCCACTCAAATTAATTGTGTGAAATATATGGGACCGACAAACCAATTTTTTAATAAATATATCATATTTATAGATAAGTTTTGTCAATCTAAATATAAAAATTGTTAAATATATTTCCACTATTTTTATAAAAAAGATAATTGGATACGGTACATATTCTAATAAATACTATAATTTAAAATAAGAATCTACTTTAATCTAAATATAAGGTTATATTGGATAGATTATTTGATCTAATAAGATAAGTTTTTAACCTAACTATATTGGCTTATTAACTGACGTGATTCAAAAAGATAATACCATTTTAATCCAGAATATGACACGTGTGAAAAAATAATACCATTTTAATTCAGAAAATGTCATATATGTGAATCGCACAAGAGTCCGTTTCAAGCCTCTGTTTTAGTATATTATACTAGTTTTATTATTCGCTCGTTGTGCGATTTGTTAATAAATTTTATTATATAAATCATATTTGAATTAATATAAATTACTACTCCATATAAAGTAAATATATAATCTTCATGAATTATAAAGCGTGTCAAAAAGTCAAACAACCTAAATTTTGAGACGGAGGGATTATTTTATTATATACTACGTATTAATTTTTGTAGGGGTGGGCACAAATCCCGCAAATCCCGTCCCGTCCCGATCCCGTCCCGATCCCGACGGGATTTCGAAAAAAAAAAATTCAATCCCGTCTCGATCCCGTCCCGCAAAAAATACCGAGGGACGGGACGCGGGACGAATAGTTCTCGTCCCGCAAATCCCGTCCCGTCCCGCACATATATATATATATATGATTAAAATTAATAAAAACATCTCAGAATATATTTATATTAGATATATTAACATTTAATATTAAGCCCAATATTAAAATTAAAATGTTAAATATAAAGTTATAATACTAATTTACTCTAAGAGTGCAAGTGCTTAGTCCAAATATGGCTTACTGCAAGAGTGCAAGTGCAAGTGCACACTCCTACGGTCTTATTCCAAGCAAGTGCAAGTGCTTAGTCTCTAATTAAAATCAAGCAACAAGTAAAATTTAGTGTAAAACTAATTGCTATTGGCTTCCAATTTTAGGGTTCTACGGTAAATTAGGAATCATGTAATACGTTTAGCGTAAGAGTATATATATATAAGACTTTTTATTTTTGGAGTTTATTGAATTGTTTTGAAATTTTATTTTACGAGGGACAAGTCCCGTCCCGTCCCGTGAGGGATAAGACCCGATGGGATTTGAAAAAAAATAATTCAATCCCGTCCCGATCCCGTCCCGTAAAAAATACGTGGGACGGGACGCGGGATTACCCCAATCCCGTCCCGTCCCGTCCCATGTCCACCCCTAAATTTTTGCGATATAGGGTGTTGGGATAGGGTTTAGGATTAGATGATTTGGGGTCTCCTCTCCTCCGTGGTGCAGTGCAGTTGTCCCGGTAAATTTCTGCAACTGCATGAATATTGAATAGATAGAGGTACTACATTACATGAGAGGGAGGAAGGGTGTTTTTGTCATTATAGAGGGGCGGGCAGCGGGCAACCTGTGAAGAAAAGAAGGCAGAAACAGTACAGAAGAAAGGAAGGTAGAAGAGCAGCGGGGCAGGCTACTGTGTAAGTGACAGTCACCCGTCACTGTCCATCGATCTCTTCCCCGAAGCATTCATGCCCACACCACACCTCCCGTTTATTTCTCCCCCCTCCTTTTTCCTTTCTATATTCCTCTTCCTAAATTCCACTAATTCCCTCTTTTGGTTTGATTGACTTTCAACTGCCACACTTGACTGATTCCAACCGGATCAAACCCGGTCAAATCTTCATTCTTCAACCCGTGGTTCAACTGCAATGAACCATCAGATCACATCCCCCCCCCCCCCCCAACTAGCTATATGGACTGAAATTGAAGCCTCTTCATCGAATTTGATAATTGTAAGTTTATTTAATTCAAGATGTTTCAATCCCATGTGTTTGTCTTGTCGATCCATTTTAGTTAATCAAAATGGCAAATCACTTAATAAGTAAAAAGCGCAAATGGCAATTAACGCCTATACTAGACCCCTAGCAACAGTAGCAAGTTATATACGGTATATATATTTGCAGAACGTACGTTTTCAAGAACCAAATAAAAAATAGCAAAAGGGCTACAATATATATATATAGGGTCGGGTTCAGGTGAGAAGAGGTGAACCGGTGAGAAGGAAAGAAACAATCTGATTGGTCCACGTGTCCAAAAATAAATTAAAAATACAACACACGCGTATTCCCCCAATAAATTAGTAACATTCACCCAAATTAATTAGTAACACATACTCTCACAGTTAACGCTAATTAATTGCACGCACCAATCAACAAAATTTACTAATTAATTAAACAATGTACGTAGATATGAAAAGTGTATACATGGACTTTTAAAAAGTATTTTTTAGCATTTTCACTTGTTAAAAAATTATAAGAAATATATTTTTGGGTATATTTTAATTTTATCTACACATAGACACCCCTTTGTATATGTTTTGTTGAAAAAAAAAGTGGTTCACAAGCTATAAAGAAGTGGTTCATGAAGTTACCAAGAAGTGGTTCAGCCCTTTTACTCTTAGTGGTTCAGCCCCTTTTATTCATAGTGGTTCAGCCCTTTTTACTCTCAGTGGTTCAGCCATTTTACTCTCACTGAACCACTCTCTATTTAGTCACTGAACCACTCTCTATTTAGTCACTGAACAACTCTCTATTTAGTCAATGAACCACTCTCTATTTAGTCTCTGAACCTCTCTATTTAGTCACTGAACCACTCTCTATTTAGTCTCTGAACCACTCTCTATTTAGTCTCTGAACGACTCTCTATTTAGTCACTGAACCACTCTCTATTTAGTCTCTGAACCACTCTCTATTTAGTCACTGAACCACTCTCTATTTAGTCTCTGAACCACTCTATATTTAGTCTCTGAACCACTCTCTATTTAGACACTGAACCACTCTCTATTTAGTCACAGAATCAATCTCTATTTAGTCACTGAACCACTCTCTATTTAGTCACTGAACCACTTGGTATAAACCTCTGAACCACTTGGTATAAACATCTGAACCCAGATACAGTGGAACACCACCCCCCACAAAGGATAAATAATACAAGTACACTTCATCCAAAAAAAAATATACAGTACACTCAAAGCACCCAGATACAGATTGACAAACAAATTGCAATCAAACAATTGAATATAACTTATTTACAGCCACCCAAAAAAAATTAAAAACCAATGGGATGGAATCATCAGCAGTTGGATCCTCAAAGACTGAAACAAATTAGGGGACATAATAACTGGTTAATAATACCACACAATTACTAATTAAAAGGATTTTTTTGTGGTTCTTTTGCCTCCCACATTATCAAAATCAAAACCAAATCTTACCACAGTTTGCCTGTCAATACACCAATTGATTCCTCAACCAACTCCTCCAGCAACTTCCCTTCAACTTCTTTGCCTATGAAGTCAATCTCTAACCACATTTAATTACACAGAAATTTCCAAATCTGAGCCTGAGATGGCCGTCGACGACGGCGTAGCCACCATGGCTGCCGAGAAATTGGGAGAGGAAGGTCGAAGAGGTCGCCGTCGTCGACCTCACTCTGTGGTACCGCTTCGGCTTCACCGCCGCCAAATCCGCCAAAGTGAGTATGGTACCGCTTCGGCTTCACCGTCGTCGACGGAGTGAGGTCGCAGAGATCGAGAGAAAGGAGAAGACTAAAACAGCGAAGGTGGTTGCCATCTCCTCCAGTCGTCGTTTGCCGGTGGTCGCCATTGCTGAGGGTGAAGGTGGTGCAGCAGCGAGCACGTCTTTCCTTCGGGTTCGGCTCAATCGCCAACGGCTGTGTGGGCGAAGCTTGGCGGAAGGAACCGAGGGAGGAAGCAAGGAGAATGAGAGGGGTGAAAGGAGTGGGAAGCCAGGGAGAAAGGAGGGAGAAAAGCCATGGAGGAAGGAGGAAGAAAAGGCCTTCAGATCTGAGGCACATCGGTGGGGAAGGAAGCGCGTGAGACATATTTTTTTTAGATCTGCATTAGCCAATAAGATTGCTTCTTTCCTTCTTACCGGACCAAGGGCTTCTCACTTGAACTCTCCCCTATGTGTATATATATATATATAGAGAGAGGTTGGATCCCGTGTAAGCAACTCTTACGGTGTAATTTGTGAGCAGAGAAATTATTCGTAGGTACCAAGCGATTATTCGTGTATAATAATGTAATTATTCGTATGTATGAACAAATGTAATTATTCGTATGTATGAACAAATGTAATTATTCGTATGCAACAAAGGATTATTCATATGTATGTACATACGAATAATCACTTGGTACCTACGAATAATGTCATTGTTCACAAGTTACTTTTAATTTCATCCGTTTGATCTTCTTAATCCGACGCTCCAGATTTGCTCACAAA
Source organism: Persicaria maculosa (assembly GCA_963922045.1). NCBI lineage: Eukaryota > Viridiplantae > Streptophyta > Magnoliopsida > Caryophyllales > Polygonaceae > Persicaria > Persicaria maculosa. Next base: position 60,545,848 of record OY998261.1, read on the forward strand.
TTATATATATATATATATATATATATATAGAGGTTGGATCCCGTGTAAGCAACTCTTACGGTGTAATTTGTGAGCAGAGAAATTATTCGTAGGTACCAAGCGATTATTCGTGTATAATAATGTAATTATTCGTATGCAACAAAGGATCATTCATATGTATGTACATACGAATAATCACTTGGTACCTACGAATAATGTCACTGTTCACAAGTTACTTTTAATTTCATCCGTTTGATCTTCTTAATCCGACGCTCCAGATTTGCTCACAAATTACACAGTAAGACTTGCTTACACAGGATCTATCCTATATATATATATATTTCACACCACCACCTTAATTTAAGTTTTTATCAAACCACCCTTTATTGATATTTTATGTGTATATTTTATGTGTAAAACAATCCTAAGTTTAAAATCAAGCCCTGTTTGGTATCAATATCTAGTAGCAGCCGCAAGAATTATTAGAGGGAGGGCGAAATTTTTTGTTTTGGTAATTTTTTTCCTCGTTATATATAATAAAGAATTTTTTTTAAATATATTGAAAAAAAAACCATAAATTGTGATATAAATATGATATTTTATTATAAAAATTCATACAATAGTTTAATAATTTATATATGTGTGTAGCATGATTAAGATTTTTTTAAAAAATATTGAAAGAAAATTATAAATTTTTTAAAGAATTTGTCATTGGTAAATAAAAAAAATGATAGGATTGAAAACTATGACAAAAACACTCATAAATTTTGGTTTAAATATGACATTGATAGTAAAAAATATTCATAGGAATAAAAATTATAAGAATTTTTTAAAATATATGTGTAACATAATGAAATTAGAAGAATTTTTTAAAATATATATGTAACATAATGAATAATGTTATGAAAATATTTAAAAAATATAAACTTTGATTTAAATATGACATTTATAATAGGGAAAATTTGGTAGGAATAAAAAATAGTGGAAAAGGGTAAGAAATGAGGTTTGAACTCATGACCTCTTGCATCACTTTTACTTCCTTCCCTCCTTTTAACAACTAAGCTAGAAAACTTTAGCATCCTTTTTCACATTTGTTTTTATTTTTTTACCTTATTTTTTTATTTTTAAAATTTTTTTAAATATACTACGAAATTCCGTCGCCGGAGGGAGGGGGGCGCCCATGTGGCCGCCCTTGTCGATATCTAGATATTAGATATTGATATTGATATATGATATCTGGTGTTTTGTATAACCTGGTATTGATATCATTTGATATGTTGATATCAAATTTCACACTTTCTTGGCCTATTTGGTAAACTAATTTGGAGGGAGTATCATTTGATATCAAGATATCCCAAATATCAATATCTTGATACATCAATATCGACATCCAATATCTATATAGACTATATATCAAGGCGGATTTGCGGATATACCCTACCAAAAAAAAAGTGTTACAAAAATACCCCAATTTGTACCAAATTGCAAGGATGCCTATTTGGGCATATTTGCGATAAAAGTATTGGGAAGTTATATATTTTTTAATTAATATAAAAATATAAAAATAGGATTTTTGGAAAACTAAATAAAAACAGATTTTGAGAAATTGAAAAAAATAGGATTCTCAAAAATTAAAAAAATTATGGAAATTGAAAAAACAAAATTTTTGAAAATTTAAAAAATTATTTTCCGAAAAAACTAGAATTTCAGAAAATGGGAAAATAGGATTATTGGAAATTAAAAAAAAAAAACAGATTTTTGGAATTTGGAAAAAATTGGGTTTCGGAAGTTTAAAAAATAAAAATAAAAAAACAGATTCATGGGAAATGGAAAAAAAATAATTTTTGGAAATTAAAAAAAAAACAGTTTTTCAAAAATTAAAAAAAAAATCCAGATATAAAGAAGATAGATTTTAAAAGGAAGATTTTTTAAGATAAAATCTGAAAATAAACTTTAATTTTTATAATTAAATTTCCTTGCAAATCAACACTGTAATCTAAAAAAAGGAAATAATATTTGAAAGATATGATTGTGTAACTGTTTAACCTACCAAACGAGAGTTGTTTACCGTTATCATCTTCTTCTTATACAATTGACTTCATATCGGGTAGGGATCCCCTCCCCGAAATCTTTCCCAATCAAAAAAAAAATTGACGTCAACTATGAGAAATTGTTTGAGGTGGTTACGTTTTGTTTTTTATCCTGATATGTGTATAAGCATATCCTGTCAATATGGAAGTGCTATCCTGTCAACATTTGTATTCCTATCCCGTCATGTTTGATAAGAATATCCTGCTAAGGTCTTGTTTTAATCATGTCAGACTATATGTATATTCATGTCAAGTGTCAAAACGTAGGTGAATGATGTCTCGACCAAACAAATGACCAAGATTCCGGGGTGAAAGGTGGCTACGACATTTCTTCATTTCATTAGGTGGCTACGTTTAGTTTTTTATCCTGATATGAGTGTAACCATATCCTGTCAGTATGCAAGTGTCTTCCTATCAACATTTGTATTCTTATTTTGTCAGAATATAGGTATGTTCTTGTCAAGTGTCAAAATGCAGGTGAATGATGTCTCGACCGAAAAAAAGACTGGGATTCTGGGGTGAAAGATGGCTACAACATTTCTTCATTTAAGGTGGCTACATTTTGTTTTTTTTATCTTGACATGTGTATAACCATATCCTGTCAGCATACAAGTGTCTTCCCGTCAATTGTGAAAACATAGCTCAATGATGACCTACACCTCTTATACTTATACAACGTGGTCAAGCATCGCACACTATCAACTACAGATGGTTAGTGTTTTCCGATCCATTATTTGCAATAATATTTTCGATGTTTAACCCCCAACGCGCTTTGACACCTTTTTGGTTTGTATCCTGACATGTTAATACCCCTATCTTGATAAGATCTATTGAATTTCCTATCATGTTATATGTGTTTTCTTGTCAAATGTGAGAATTGAGCTCAATGATAACCCACGTCTCTTACACTTGTATGACATCGTCGAGCATCCCATAGTCCACACTATGAACTACAGATTGTAACGGCCCAAATATAAACATTCGGGTTACGTTTCGAAGGATTGGATACCTTCGTTCGGATCTTGCAATTCGAGTACGGGTTTAGTTTTAAATCAAAGTTTTTAATGCTCAAAGAAGGGATTTCGCACCCTAAATTCGTGATAGGGCCGTTGGATCCTCCGAACTTGTCCTACTTGCCTAAGTCGCTTAAAACGTTTTAAGTTCGAAAAACATAAAAAGGAAATTTCATAATACAACTTGCCACGGTATGGCCGGGTCAAAACCAAATACGAGAAAATAAGTAGCAAAAGGGTGGAGTTCATAGTCGGTCTTTCTCTCCCTCTCACTGCGCCATAGGATATCCCCCGCCATAACAGCACATGCTCAAGCAAAGGTACGGGTACCTGAAACTAACCACGAAGTCAAGGTCGAGCCACTCATGCGGGCCCTGAAGACCTCGCTGAGGACATATAATATGCCTATACCTAGATAAAGGATGCTCTAATGCAGTGCGGAAATATTAAACACACAAGCATGCTAGCAGTTTATATATATGCAGAAAGCGATTAAATGGGATCCCGCACAGAATGCCAAGTGGCATGTCCCTCTCCTACTCCCGCACCCATGCTCGTTAGTGCAGGAACCGACCGCGTTTTATACTCCCGCACCCATGCTCGTTAGTGCGGGAACCGGTCGCGTTCAATATCATAACATCATCAATTACATCAATATTCATGCTCGTCAATTTAGGAGTCTGACTCGATGAGGACTAAGTCCGATGGGACTGGACCGTCCTATGACCCTAGCAAATGACTCTAGGACTCACAATTTAACGGTCGTTCTACCATACGCAAAGAGAATACGGATGCTCGATTAATTGTGCAACCTAAGCATGATACTACATGATTATGCGGGATGCAACACCTACACACTATATGACACATCAGGCATGAGGTTCTAACTTGAGTAAGCCCCGGAGGACTTACCTGGAATAGCAGATCAGCAAGAGGGAAGCAGCAAGAGGATAAGCAAGCAGGTCACATATCACCTAGCAATTATAAATGAACATGTATAAGCATACTGCACAGAACGGGATCCATTTACCACTATACATAATTTATCCATCAATTATTAGTCATAACATCATCATCATTATCTCGACTATCTCATAACATCAATTTCCTTAATTAACTCATTTCCATCAATCATCTCACATTTGATATCTTATTCGCCATCTCATCATGCATCATTATATAACATCTCATATCTCATCACTTAATAACTCATATATCAACACATCATGCTTTATAATCATCAACTCAAGATTTCCAATGCCACTCATGCTTGAAACTCATATCCATATCATCTTCACATAAATTCACAAGTACGACTCTTCAAACAATTTACCAAGTGAAATCCAAATAAGTCGGTTCCAAACTTAGTCAAAGCCATTTAAACCCAAAGGAAGTCAACTCGATAATCAATCGATTCTTTTAAAATAATACCTAGCCAAAGTCCAAAATTAAAGCATTTAAACCTTTAAACCAATTTTTTTTTCCAAAATCATATTATTAACATAATTCCGGCATACTTCTATTTCAAGGTCATTATCAAAATAAATTTCGACACTTTAGAAATATTTTAAACAATCTATATCGTTCAAAACTAACCATTTAATGTCAAAACTTAACAAATAAATTATCCACAATAAAAAAGTTCTCAACAAATCAAATTAAATAACTAAATAAAAATTTCAGAAAAATATAAGCAATTAACTTAATAAAATAAAGAATCAACAAATCCATGGATTATTTGAATATCGCTCTTACAATTAGACTTTAAACAACTTATGATAAATAATTAAATAATTAACCAATAAATAAAACAGAATAAATTAATAATAAGTAAATAATAATTTCTATAAAAATTATATAATATATAATTAATTTAATAAAATTAACATATAACAAATCTCACCCAAATACTCACAACCAAGGGAAGAGAGGGAGGCCCAAGATATTAACCCAAACCCGGATCCATACCCAGCCCAAACCTTCCCAGCCCGGACCCAATCTCACAACCCGGCCCGAATCCAAAAAAATCTGGCCCAAGATACCCAATCCCTTTACTCCCATTTCAAATTTTAAAGTCTGAACAAAACAAATAAAATAACATAAAATAAAAAGGAAAGAAACACATGCGGGACCCACATGGGTCTTCTCCCTCACCGAGCCCGCCCTCTCCCCTGTTCGCCTCCGCCTCGCGCTCGTCTTCGCCCCCTCCCTCTCAGGTCCCTCGTGCGCACCCTCACAGCACACTCTCGCCTCATCCGCTCGCACTCACGCTGGACACTCGCCCTCTCGAGCTCGCCGGAGCTCGAGCTCGCCCACACTCTCCAACAAACTCTCACTTCCGACCTGCCTCTCGCTCGCGATGCTCTCTCTTGCACTCCGGACAACCCAAGGGAAATAGGGGACGGAAACAGATAGGAAAATCGAAAGCAAGGGGCGATGGGGTCTGAGAAGCTCACCGAGGGATCGGGGCACGCCGGGGTTCGTTACAAGACTCGGTCGCTCTCGTCCTCTTCGCTCGGGGCTGGCAGGGGCTTTGCCTGGCCGGGGCAGGCGACGTCGGCGACAAGAAGCCCAAGGAGATGTTGTTGCTGCTGTTAGGAAGGGTGGAACAAGGAAGGAGTGGTGAGCAGGAGGTGGCGGCTTGGAGCTCGACGGATGGAGTGGTATTGGGGTGCTACTGGTGCTTGGTGTCGGGAGGAACAGGGGATGATGGGGGGTGTCCAAAGGGGCTGGTGGTGCTCTGGTTTGCTCGGAAAAACAAGGCACAAGGTGCTCTTTGGTATTGCTTAGAAATGGAGGGAGATGGGGGTGTTTGGTCGACAATTCAAGCAGGGGAGGTGGTGATTTCTCATGTGTTACTGCAAGGAAACACGGAAGAAGGATGGGTTGAAGTTGAGAGCTCTGGTGGTGGTGTGTGGAGATGTGTTTCTGCACCTAGAGATATAGGGAGATTGGAGGAATGGATTTGACAGATGAAATAAGGGGTTAGGTGGTGCTGCAGGAGCCGGTTATAGGGTGGATGAGGGGTACAAAGTATTATTTTATAGGAAAGTCAAACTATATACCCGGAATAAATCCTGAAACCCGTTTTCGACTCTAACCCGACACGATTAAAATAAATTTAAAATAAACCATTGAATCCGAATTAAATAGCGAAATCCGAAAATATTTTCAAGACTCAAGGAAAAAAATAATAATAATAACGCGGAATTATTTCGTATTTAAAGGATCAATCCGACATAGATAAATATTTAAATAAAATAATAATTCCAAATTTTTTTTTTTCCGGTCTTTACATTATCCACCTCTAAAAACAAGTCTCGTCCCCGAGACTAAAATTACTTCAAAGTGAGAGGACCGGAGGAAGTTTTAAAACCCGAGTCCAAGGACCATGTCCAAGGATATTGAAATCGTCTCGGATGCGTCTTCCAGGACTCTTACAACATCCTAGTCACGGTCGTGATATCTCCAATTGATCTTGACAAGTATGCAATAAGCGCCCCTATCACATCCTCTCTTCGACTTTTCAGAAGTGCCACAACTCAAAAAGTGCTACAATATCATCACTAGGTCTTAGCAAGCACCCTACAAGCGCCCCCATAAAATGCTTGTATCCACTTCGTGAAGTATTATAGATTTACCCAAAACAGGTAAGTTTCAAAAGGGTTCCGAAATAAATAAATAAATAAATAATAATAATAATAATAATAATAATAATAATAATAATAAATAAATAAAACAAATTGTCTCAAAATCGTTGAAGTTCTCGATCGCGTTTGGTCTTTCAAAATCCAAGTTAGTCCTTTTTAGCACCGTTCAAAATCTTTCAAATCCAACATTAGTCAAGCAATTTTAGATCATCAAGAGGTGGAGTCATCCACCTCTAAGGGCTAATCCCATATTCCACTTCCTAGGTTCATTTCCCATAATGAGTCTCAATCAATCAACCTCGAGATATTATCATAATCAACACTTAAGCAACTCAAGATATCATATATCAACATAAACAAAGTCAGTCCATCAAGATTTATCATACCAAATACCATAACAAGAATATCAGCCTACTAGATCCTAACTATCATAACCAATCATCATCCATCGGAATATCGTCATAGCATAATGCATCATAGCAGGGATGTCATTCTATCAAAAGGGTAACATATCAACACATCAAATCTCATCTTCAACAGATCATAAAAATCAAAGGAATATGTACATTATTACTAGTCAGAACAGGACACAACCATCATATTCACACATCGCCATCAAGCTCCTGAAGTTAAGGTCAAGTCTAAGTTAGGTCCACCAACTCAATTTAGGTCAAAATTTCCAAATACAAACAAATCTCGCTTCTCTAAAACCAGAACCCATGGATGTTCTCATCAATTATATGTATACTAGTCTAAGGATCAAGCCTATCCCAAATTCATCCAACATATTCCGCAAGCTTAGGTCAAAGAGTCCTCTAAGGATCAATCCACTCAAGATCACAAGGTCTCAAATCCGACTTCCTATCTAACCACTCAAACCTCATGCGTCGGAACTCACAACTCTCCAAGAAATCATAAATCGATCCCAATACTCCAACTCTCATCAAAACTTCTATCAAGCGTGCGAACAATCTAGGTGTTTCCTTCCAAATTCATTCATTTCACCTACATCCTCACGAGTTCATCCGATCGATATCTCTATGAGAGAAATCTCAATTGCTCCTGTACCTTACCATACTTCCCATACCAATAAGCACACCCATTGCTAATCTACCTCTCAAGAACCAACTCCTATTGACAACCTCATATAATGGCATCACTACATCCTATATCCTCAATATGTTTCAAGCAAAGGTTCATCTCCTAAGCTACTTACGCATCCCAAACAACATAAACACCTCACTCAGCTATGTCGGAAGGTCCTATTAGTACTCAATCATCTGCATTTGCCAGATTCTAAGTTAGAGGACCCACTAGTGCTAAACCCATAACACCACCCATCCAGTCTCCTCAATTGCACCTATACCCAAGTGGTCAACAACATGTCTTACTCATCTAACTCACCGGAATATCCCCAATCCGAATCGTATCTCTACATTTCCCAAAAGGTCATAGAAATTTCACTCATTTACAACACTAATTACCATTCAAGGTCCCAATATAGCCTCAATCAATCACGAGTCCTCAAGCCATCATAAATTATTTGAAGTTTTGAATTCCTACGACCATTAGTAGCATCAAATTCTTCACTTGACTAGTTCTCATATTTGTCATTCACAGTCTTTCTACATGTACACCTAAGCAATCACTCTCATAAGTATTACTAACGAGGTCCTTTAGTTAGCTTAAGGCATTTACTCAAAGAATTATCGTTCATTTCCTAATTACCTCAAATTCGAATCAATTCCACACATACCAATTTCAATTCTTCTCTATGCTAAAATCTTCCAATCACGCCTCTAGAATTTCTCCAATTACAACACTAGCAAGCAACCGTCCCTTATCATATAAACAACTTGAACTCCAAGATCGACAAATTCCTAAGCAGTCCTAGTCACTCAATCCTTAACGATGTCCATAATCTATCCCTTACCAAAGTCGTTCCTACTTCACAATACGAACAACCTAAGTCCCACGGTCGACAATCCCTTAAGAAATTCTAGCTACTCAAACCTTATCTCCATCCAAAACTAGTTCCTCAACAACATCGCTTCCACTCCTAGTACGACAACCCATCTATCATCATATCCTCCCTACGAGAATTCTTCCTCAAATATACCTAAATGAACTTACCCTATCCTTTGGTCAAAATTACTCACCTACACCACAATCTCATCTCCGCAGTCGTGCCATTCTCATCCTATGCCCAACCTAAGGCCTACCTAGAAGGCTCGTCTAAAAATTCCTAACCACTATCTCTTCTCATCCTTAGAAACTCACTCGATCCTACCCAAGCCAATTTTTCATTTCCATGATTCTACCTCACAATCTCATTGATCGAACCTACGATTTCTAGTCTTCCCATCACCCCTCTGACTATATCGAAAAAGAAACCATAATCCAACATCGATAACTCACCCCTCATAGGCAAAATTAAAGGAAGCAACACTCAGTAACTCTAACTACTAACATATCAAAGTACTAATGCATTGCAATTTATCAACATATCCGATCTAGGCCTATTATACAACATCATGCTCAAACATCACAAAAAGATTAGCAGCTCGAATGGAGAACGCCCTTTCCCTAAGTCATATCTATGAATCCAACGCGTGCTCATCCTCCAATGCTGTTGATGATGTCAGTTCTATCACCTGTAGGTCATGGGCCCACCATGCTTCCGTTACGCCACTCTAGTGTTACCCGGCTAGTTGTTCCTTCCCACATGTCGTCATCCATCCAAAGAGATAACACATAGGTTCCAAATTAACAAAGATAGGGGAGAGGCACAAGCGGACAACCCAGAATACTTACAGAGTCACTTATGGACCAAGATTGAAGGTATCGAGACTAAGAACAATGTCCCAGCCCAAGAATGACAACGATATAGGGACACACGTTCAAATAAGCAATTATCTGAATAGGAAATGCATTTACTATAATGTTATACCAGGTCATGTAATCACAGATGAGACTACAATTATAACCAAACAGAAATCTCAAAGAGCAACATAAACTAACTGACTCAAGAGCCCATTTTCCATGGAATGCTTATATGATTCATTTGGTTAAGGGAGGAGAGTACTTGAATTGCTTCCCATCAGAAGGATGGTCGAGCTCTAGACAAGGTATTACAACAAGAAGACACCTATTGACCATCGTAGGAATCGAGAGGGATGACTTGACAAAACAACCATCCCTTTAGACTCGGAATCATGTCGAGAAACTTAGGTTATTCAAAGTTGATATTCTAGTACATTAATTAACTTGTGGCATGACCTATGGCATCAAGTACCATACTCCATCACACACTCAAGTAATCAATGCACCCGAACAGAAGTCCCGAATATGATTAGGTCCCCAAACCAATTTCCCGCGGAAGACGGTAATATCATAAAGAAGACTTGATAGGAGAACATCTATGAAAGAGGATAAAACAAAGAGAAGAAGAAGAAAAGAATAGTAAGGAGAGAAAAGGAAGGGAAGGAAAAGGAAATTATCAATAAGACATCATTTAAGGACATCGGATGAGGTAGGAGGAGAGAAAAGCGGAATGAGAAGAATAGACACTCATTAACAATCCTCAACCTTAACTAGAAATCTGTTGAACAGAAGACAAAATGGAAAGAAAATGACACAAACGGTTGAATAACATAAAGGAATGCTTCACAAGAACTGAAATCTCGATTACAGAGTAAGGAAGGGCTCCCCCGCTATATCATCCGCACATAAGTTCAATTTATAGCCAACAGGTATCAAAGAGGTTAACAACAGAATTCTTGCCCAAGGAAGATAACACTCAGCACAGAATCAATCAGCAATAATCAATCTGATCCCCTTCGTGAGGGATCGCCCTCGGGCCCAATTTATATAAAGCCACAGAGCCTACTTAGAAGCTACCCTTCGAGGGGCAACTGACCGGAGGGGCAACTATCCTCTCGGCCTCTATATCCTAACCCCGCTACTCCAACCACCACGGTGCAAACTCCTTGGAGTCTTCTAGGCCCTCTGTAAGTACAAAGCTAAGTTTTGCCTACCCTTTTCCAAGTCTACATCCAATAGGGATGGTCTATCGCCTTTCTACCCACTCGATTTCCCTTTTCTGATTTTACTTATTTTAAGTCAAGTTTATTAAGCATTGTTCATCAATTTAGCCATATTAAATTCATTTTGCCCTTTAAAACTCTTCAAAATCCTTTAAAACATTGGGCGATTTTTAAAATCGTACTACAACCCATTTGTACTCGAATCGCGCAACCTCGCTCTGATACCACCTTTGTAACGGCCCAAATATAAACATTCGGGTTACGTTTCGAAGGATTGGATACCTTCGTTCGGATCTTGCAATTCGAGTACGGGTTTAGTTTTAAATCAAAGTTTTTAATGCTCAAAGAAGGGATTTCGCACCCTAAATTCGTGATAGGGCCGTTGGATCCTCCGAACTTGTCCTACTTGCCTAAGTCGCTTAAAACGTTTTAAGTTCGAAAAACATAAAAAGGAAATTTCATAATACAACTTGCCACGGTATGGCCGGGTCAAAACCAAATACGAGAAAATAAGTAGCAAAAGGGTGGAGTTCATAGTCGGTCTTTCTCTCCCTCTCACTGCGCCATAGGATATCCCCCCGCCATAACAGCACATGCTCAAGCAAAGGTACGGGTACCTGAAACTAACCACGAAGTCAAGGTCGAGCCACTCATGCGGGCCCTGAAGACCTCGCTGAGGACATATAATATGCCTATACCTAGATAAAGGATGCTCTAATGCAGTGCGGAAATATTAAACACACAAGCATGCTAGCAGTTTATATATATGCAGAAAGCGATTAAATGGGATCCCGCACAGAATGCCAAGTGGCATGTCCCTCTCCTACTCCCGCACCCATGCTCGTTAGTGCAGGAACCGACCGCGTTTTATACTCCCGCACCCATGCTCGTTAGTGCGGGAACCGGTCGCGTTCAATATCATAACATCATCAATTACATCAATATTCATGCTCGTCAATTTAGGAGTCTGACTCGATGAGGACTAAGTCCGATGGGACTGGACCGTCCTATGACCCTAGCAAATGACTCTAGGACTCACAATTTAACGGTCGTTCTACCATACGCAAAGAGAATACGGATGCTCGATTAATTGTGCAACCTAAGCATGATACTACATGATTATGCGGGATGCAACACCTACACACTATATGACACATCAGGCATGAGGTTCTAACTTGAGTAAGCCCCGGAGGACTTACCTGGAATAGCAGATCAGCAAGAGGGAAGCAGCAAGAGGATAAGCAAGCAGGTCATATATCACCTAGCAATTATAAATGAACATGTATAAGCATACTGCACAGAACGGGATCCATTTACCACTATACATAATTTATCCATCAATTATTAGTCATAACATCATCATCATTATCTCGACTATCTCATAACATCAATTTCCTTAATTAACTCATTTCCATCAATCATCTCACATTTGATATCTTATTCGCCATCTCATCATGCATCATTATATAACATCTCATATCTCATCACTTAATAACTCATATATCAACACATCATGCTTTATAATCATCAACTCAAGATTTCCAATGCCACTCATGCTTGAAACTCATATCCATATCATCTTCACATAAATTCACAAGTACGACTCTTCAAACAATTTACCAAGTGAAATCCAAATAAGTCGGTTCCAAACTTAGTCAAAGCCATTTAAACCCAAAGGAAGTCAACTCGATAATCAATCGATTCTTTTAAAATAATACCTAGCCAAAGTCCAAAATTAAAGCATTTAAACCTTTAAACCAATTTTTTTTTCCAAAATCATATTATTAACATAATTCCGGCATACTTCTATTTCAAGGTCATTATCAAAATAAATTTCGACACTTTAGAAATATTTTAAACAATCTATATCGTTCAAAACTAACCATTTAATGTCAAAACTTAACAAATAAATTATCCACAATAAAAAAGTTCTCAACAAATCAAATTAAATAACTAAATAAAAATTTCAGAAAAATATAAGCAATTAACTTAATAAAATAAAGAATCAACAAATCCATGGATTATTTGAATATCGCTCTTACAATTAGACTTTAAACAACTTATGATAAATAATTAAATAATTAACCAATAAATAAAACAGAATAAATTAATAATAAGTAAATAATAATTTCTATAAAAATTATATAATATATAATTAATTTAATAAAATTAACATATAACAAATCTCACCCAAATACTCACAACCAAGGGAAGAGAGGGAGGCCCAAGATATTAACCCAAACCCGGATCCATACCCAGCCCAAACCTTCCCAGCCCGGACCCAATCTCACAACCCGGCCCGAATCCAAAAAAATCTGGCCCAAGATACCCAATCCCTTTACTCCCATTTCAAATTTTAAAGTCTGAACAAAACAAATAAAATAACATAAAATAAAAAGGAAAGAAACACATGCGGGACCCACATGGGTCTTCTCCCTCACCGAGCCCGCCCTCTCCCTTGTTCGCCTCCGCCTCGCGCTCGTCTTCGCCCCCTCCCTCTCAGGTCCCTCGTGCGCACCCTCACAGCACACTCTCGCCTCATCCGCTCGCACTCACGCTGGACACTCGCCCTCTCGAGCTCGCCGGAGCTCGAGCTCGCCCACACTCTCCAACAAACTCTCACTTCCGACCTGCCTCTCGCTCGCGATGCTCTCTCTTGCACTCCGGACAACCCAAGGGAAATAGGGGACGGAAACAGATAGGAAAATCGAAAGCAAGGGGCGATGGGGTCTGAGAAGCTCACCGAGGGATCGGGGCACGCCGGGGTTCGTTACAAGACTCGGTCGCTCTCGTCCTCTTCGCTCGGGGCTGGCAGGGGCTTTGCCTGGCCGGGGCAGGCGACGTCGGCGACAAGAAGCCCAAGGAGATGTTGTTGCTGCTGTTAGGAAGGGTGGAACAAGGAAGGAGTGGTGAGCAGGAGGTGGCGGCTTGGAGCTCGACGGATGGAGTGGTATTGGGGTGCTACTGGTGCTTGGTGTCGGGAGGAACAGGGGATGATGGGGGGTGTCCAAAGGGGCTGGTGGTGCTCTGGTTTGCTCGGAAAAACAAGGCACAAGGTGCTCTTTGGTATTGCTTAGAAATGGAGGGAGATGGGGGTGTTTGGTCGACAATTCAAGCAGGGGAGGTGGTGATTTCTCATGTGTTACTGCAAGGAAACACGGAAGAAGGATGGGTTGAAGTTGAGAGCTCTGGTGGTGGTGTGTGGAGATGTGTTTCTGCACCTAGAGATATAGGGAGATTGGAGGAATGGATTTGACAGATGAAATAAGGGGTTAGGTGGTGCTGCAGGAGCCGGTTATAGGGTGGATGAGGGGTACAAAGTATTATTTTATAGGAAAGTCAAACTATATACCCGGAATAAATCCTGAAACCCGTTTTCGACTCTAACCCGACACGATTAAAATAAATTTAAAATAAACCATTGAATCCGAATTAAATAGCGAAATCCGAAAATATTTTCAAGTCTCAAGGAAAAAAATAATAATAATAACGCGGAATTATTTCGTATTTAAAGGATCAATCCGACATAGATAAATATTTAAATAAAATAATAATTCCAAATTTTTTTTTTCCGGTCTTTACACAGATGTTTAGTGTTTTTCGATCCATTATTTGCAACAATCTTTCGACGTTTAACCTCTGGCTTTGACATATTTTTGGTTTATATCCTGACATGTTGATAGCGCTATCTTGTCAAGACCTATGACCTCATGTTTAGAACGAACTAAATCGACTTAATTATTCAATATCCAAAGCCTATGAGACATACCTCGGGATTAGAATGAAATAAATCAGGATTTAGCTTCTTTTTTCGGTCCTTGAACTTGCGATTAAGACTACCCTCTTCAATATCAAAAGTCTTCTCCCTATCAGTAGGCAAGAATCAGTTGTATTTTTACATCGTCCATAGTCACAATCACATATCAATCAAAGTAAAATACTAAAATCACAACACATATATTAAGCACAAGCAACTAGATTAAATCCTATCTTGTTGCAAACATGTTAAGCCTGGAAAACATCGAATCTAGTAGGTGAAGCATTTCAAGAACATCACAATTCCTTCGGAATTCCCAAATGAAGCAGAAAAAAAATTTCAGCTCCATACAACATTCAAAGGATTTCAATAACATCGCAATTCCTGATTTTAGTTCAATCTAAAAGTAATTTCCTAATTTTGAGTTGAGAAGGCATGAATTCAAACATTAGGGGTATCTACCATGATCAGGGTCACTGCATGCCCTTTGAAACCCATCGTAACCTCAACGAGGCATTCGACAAATTGCGAATTGGGTTTGGTTTCATGTAGGGTTCGGATTTCGTAAGCACTAGACTCTAATCACTGCAGTCGATAAACACATGAGCACGGAGGAATCAAGTAACAAACCTAGGGTTTACTTGAATTCGATGACAGAGGGCTTCGATGGACGACACTAGACCTGATGATGATCGACGACGACCGTTATGATCTCCTCACCGGCGATTTGCTGGCTGAGACGGTGGTGGCGGCGGAATGGTGGTGTTCGACGATTTGGGGCTACATTGTCGACAAGAGCAGATGAGGAAGATGAGGGGAAGCCGGATGCCCGATTGGAAAAGGGCTGATGGCGAGACCGAAGAGCCAAAGATGGTGAGAAACCGCTAGCGGAGGAGGTGTGTCGATCGGTCTGAGAGGAGAGCTTCAACGTCGGCGGAGGAGAGCTTGCAAAGGGTCGGATTTTTGGTTGCCCTTCGATCGGTCTGGTGCAAATGGGATTTTCTACAACCCTCCCTACTCCACAAAATTTTTTTAACATTTATTTAATCTTAAAAAAAATTATAAAAATTATATTTATACTCCTAACGTCTATTTTTATATATTTATAAAATTTTATTTTGAAAAATCATGTTTTAAATTTTTAATAATTATATTTTGTAAAATATTGCCTTTTTAATTTTAAAAAATCATAAAACATGATTTTTCTAAATAAAATTTTATAAATATATAAAAATAGATATTAGGAATATGAATATAATTTTTTTTAAGATTAAATAAATGTTAAATATTTTTGTGATGTAGGGAGGGGAGTAGGAAAAAATCATAAAACATGATTTTTTTTTTCTGATCTTTTTTTCTTTTTTTATTCACTTTTTATTTCCTTTTTTATGTGTTTTACTTTATCTTCCATTTTTAGTTTTTTTTTTCTTATTTTTCCGTTTTTCTTTTTTTTTTATCTTCCATTTTCAGTTTTTTTTTCTTATTTTTTCTGTTTTTCTTATTTTTTTTCTTATTTTTTTTCTGTTTTTCTTTTTTTTCTCTTATTTTTTCCGTTTTTCTTTTTTTGTTTCATTATTTCACGTTATTTTTTCCTTTTGAGTAGTTTTGCAATTTAAGTAGGTAGATTTACAATAAAATTAGGCATTTTTGTAAAAAAATAAAAACAAGGCATATTCAAAAATCCGGTCCACAATCCATCAAAATTGAAGTCCACCATGGCTAATCGAAACACCACAAATCTTAAGAACTTCAAAGCAAGCATCAATAAGCTTCAATCAACTTCAATTTAGGTGAGAACAGCTATCAAAATAACAAGTCGCCCTCTCTCTATCTTTTCACTAAAGTAGAAACACCTAAAGTATTTAATGAAATATATCAAACTTTTGTATACCATACAAAATACGAAGGAGCTATTATCTCGGAGGTACGGTGCGAAATTCCTTTGTTTTAATGCTTTGGTTTCTTCGTCTGTCAACGTACTGCACCAATTTTTGACTTGCTTTTGGCTTTAGCAAAAGGTGTGGGTGGGTGGGTGGGTGGGGCTTCTGCATTCTAAATCATTCATTCATTATTACCTTCTTTTCATACCCTCCTTTATGGTTTACATAAACTAGCACATACTCCTTTATTTCTTCTTCTTAACTTTATGACAAAATTACAAACGAGGGTGATACATTACTTTTTACACTATAAATGCTGAGTACAAATTAAATAGGTGGCAAAATGGAGTGTTTCTTTAATTTTATATAGGTAAGTAGGTTAGGTTAGTAGCTTTTACTATTTTTTTACAAGTAGGCAAGAAGTAGATCGACATATCGATCTTGAAGCCATCAAAAGATAGCTTGAAAGACCATATAAAGAGGGTCGTCACTCAAAAAGAAAAAAGAAAAAACAACTAAGATTACATATACATAAAATTTATAATTCAAACAACTAAAAAATAGAGCCCTTACATCTCTTGAGATCTGATCCAGTGGTTTAGACGGCTTACATGCCAGTTGGTTAAGTAGTTAGCTTGGCCGGGATCGGAGGTGGTGACCGGATGTGGCGGTTGTTTGGGATTGGCGCCAAGGTGTTGAAATTTTGAATTGGAGTTTTGCGTTTGGATCAAAATTAAAAGGAGAGTTTCAACAAATTAAATTAGGGTCAATTTTAATTTTTTTTATACAAGGCAAGAATTTGGGGATGGTCAATTGGGATTGATCCACCGCCCAATAGAGTCCCAACAGACGAAATCTTCGATCTCAGCAGGAACACAATCGGCGACGAAATGCGAGGACAGGCCCATATGCGCCAACCGATCTAACACCCGGTTACCCTCCCTGAATACGTGCGCGAAGGTAACACTCAAAAGATCTCCCACGGGCACTGCCAAAGTCCCCGCAAGACATTGATGACGGTCAGACAGTAGCCTTCAACCACCAGCCGAGTGAATCCCCACTTCGAAGCTTCCAGAAGACCAATAATGAGACCATAGCATTATGCTTGCACACTAGACGCCATACCGTGGCTACAAGCTAAGCACCACATGAGAGAACCCTTCCCTGACTATCACGAATAACAAAGCCAGAAGCAGCACGAACCGAACTAGTCCGAGCACCATCAAAATTAAATTTAAAAAACTCCTCAGCAGGTTTTTCCCATTTAACTACTTTTTGTTTTGGCATTCTTTTTTTTTTGGGGAGTTTGGTCTTAATGTGTCAATTTCGTCCTCTTGCTCCACAGTATGTGCTCTTCTCCAAGTAATCCTATATTGTTTTATATTTTTTTATCCATTCTTCCGTCGTTCTGATATCGTTGTTGTCAAAAATTAATTTGTTTCTCATCGACCATAAACCCCAAAGAGTGAAGGCAAGGATCGATTTATGTTCTGTTGATAATTGGTAGCATATTTTCGAGATTATACCCTTATATAACGTATTTTCTTTGTCAGTGTTCCGGATCGTACATTCAATCTGTTTATCTAATCTCCCAATGAAAGACAGGGATATCGGACATTCTGTGAAGAGATGGGTGTTATCTTCTTCATGATGGGAGCAAAGGGGGCATTCCAAAGGCATATGAATTCCATTACCTTGTAATCTGACAATCAATTTTCCAGACCCAGTCTAGTAGGTCTGAATTGATCCTTCTGGTTCTCGTGATGTGGTCTAAAGCGTTAGCAGTAGAGAACTACCCATTTTTACTTGGTTTCCAGTATAATCTATCTTCAATTTCATTGGAAGGGATATGATATCTAGAATTTTATCCACAATATTCGTCTGTTGGGACTCTATTTGGTTTCATGAATTGGTCAATAGTTTCTTGTTCATCAACCTGATCCAAGATGCATTTTTCTCAAAAGTTCCCTTCGTTGTGAATCCAGTTGTCCTTCCAGAATCTTATGGATTTCTCGTTTCCCACCCACCAGATAAGCCCTTCACAAAATTCTTCTTTGATATCCATTAGTTTCGTCCATATCCAGGATGAGTTTTTTTTTTTTCCGTTGATAGTTCCAAATATTCGCATTTTTAAGGTACTTGTCTCGGATGATTTTAACCCATTCATTTTGAGGCTCCGCAAGGATTTTCCAAAGCAATTTCATTTGCAGTGCTTTGTTCATGTCTTTAGTCTTGTGTAGTTCGAGTCCTCCTTCTCTCTTTGGTCTGTAGACTTTATCCCATCCAATTAGGGGCTTGTATTTGGAGTGTGTATTTTAATTAAACGCAGCAAGAAGATGAAAAGTATAAAATTTTCTATCCATCATCCGATCTCATCCACATGTAAGAGAGAATTGATTGCATGCAAAAGTTTGAGTCTAAAAATTGGAGAGATTTGAACGGAAGATTTTGGGTTTAGCGGCGATCAAACAAAAACAAAAACTTGTTTGTGCTGGGGTTTAGAATTTGAAATTTTGGTTTTGGAAGAGGGCTGGACAAAATTTGGTGAGGGGCAAAATCTCCATAGACGGACCAAAGTGACGGAGATCATTATTTACTTCAATTTGTATTAGTATTTTTTTTGTTACTTATGCTCTTGTCGTGTTGTTTAATTAAGGACGAGTCGAAGCGCACCCTACACGCATCTAGGATGCGTGTAGATGCGTGTAGATGCGCACCCAATAAATACACATCCTGGATGCGTGTTTGTGTTGTATTTTATTAGGGAACCGGGATAAAAAGTCAAGGCCATAAAAATCAGATACACGCATTTAGGATGCGTGTACTTTAAAAGTTATTTAAAGTTAAATTTCTTGTGCAAGCACGTGATTAAAAAAACAAATCACACGCATCTTAGATGCGTGTGATATAAATAAAAAAAATATCACACGCATCTTAGATGTGTGTGATATAAAAACAAATACCACACGCATCCTAGATGCGTGTGGTATAAATATAACATGTGCAATGCACGTGAAAAATTAAAAAAATCCGACTACCACACGCATCCTGGATGCGTGTGGTTAGGTTTTTCTTTAAAGACCTCTCTTCTTCTTCTTCCCCTTCACGGCGGCGCCTGGTCTTCCTCTGCAATCGGGCCTGTGACATAATTTTTGTTTTATTAACTGAATATAATGTAATGTGAAGAAATAAATTAATTTAAATATTAAAAGATAAAAAAAAACTAAGAAGGAGCATACTTATTTGTGCCATATGTCGTGTCCATCGGCAGCACATATGAAAACATCTTCCACAACTTTATAGAATCTGGGTGGAAAAAGGCAAGATCTCCAATACGACCTTCAGAGTCTAATCTGTATTGGAATAAATATCCCTTATTAACCAGTTCCGACAAGAGATATTGAGTCGGTGTTCGATCGCCCATTAGATTCTTCCTCATCCGAGCCCGTGCCGCGTATATTTGATCCCTCGACGTCACATTGGTTGTGACATCATGGCGCAATTTAGTTAGTACATCTTTCGGCCTCGATCCAGCTTTAGTGCTACTTTCGACGTCAACCAATTCTTTCGGCTTCAACCGTCCAGCGAATGAATGACCAATCAACTTAGTCGGATGGGTGTGGTTGTGAACACCATCGATCACTTCGACCGTCCAACATCCCTTTGGACACTCTCGACCACTCAACTCGAAGGGACATCGATCTTTTTTGGTTTGCGTATCGAGCTTGACAGTTTCTTCATCATTATCACCATCCACAGCTTTGCGCCCCTTTCGGTAGACTCCGTAATGTTCACATGTTAAAATAACTCTCCCAAATCTTATATCAGAGCTACTCCACGACTTATAGGTCGTAATTACGAAATTTCTTCTACTAGCTCTCTTTCGCGCCCAATTTCTCAACGAATTCATATCTGGCCACACTCTTTTAGTCGAAAAACCTATGGTGTTATCATTTCCTTCATTTATGCCATCACGTATCTACGCAAAACATCGGAAACTAACTAAATATACCAAGATTGGAATGAAAAAATAACATTTATAGAAATAACGATCTCTTCTAAACTAAGATTCACTAAGATTCAATATATGAGAATTCATGATTTCATCTACTCTAGGATTTCATATTATAGAAATAACGATCTCTTCTAAACTAAGATTCACTATCTCATAAATCATGATTTCATCTAATCTAGGATTTCATAATATACTATAAACTTGGGTTTCAATAAGACAATATACTATAAACTTGAGTTTCAATAATGAATAAGATAAACATACCCGAGCATTCTCGCCTTCACTGTCGGATCTATCTTCCTCCTCTCTAGACATATTCGTTTTTTAGAGTGAAATAGATGTAGATCATACCACAATCTAAAGTCATTATATAGTAAAAATAGGTGCAACTAGCCGTTACACTAGCCGTTGTAACGGCTAGTTTTTTCAAAAAAAAATTACACAGCGTACACGCATCTAGGATGTGTGTGATATATTACACATTGATTCACACGCATCCTGGTTGCGCGCCTTTATAAACCCTAAACTAGGGTTATACACGCATCCTCTATGCGTGTATAACCCTAACCCTACAAACCCTGGATGAGTGCACACGCATCTAGGATGCGTGTACAAACCCTAAACCCTAACCCTACAAACCCTAAAATACCTGAAGTTTCTAAGGGACACTCATCCTGGATGCGTGCACACTCATCCTGGATGCGTGCACACGCATCCTGGATGCGTACGATCATACCCAACAACATCTTCATCATAAGCCTAACAACGTAAGCTAACTTCATTATATAACAATCATATGCCTAACAACATTTTAACTTATCATAATAAACCTGATTTATAGCTTTGAACTTACGATTACATGCACTCCCGTCATCAAATAAGAGTATTTATAAAGATTTCCTAAATGTTCATCAACAAATAATTTACAATAAGCCAAAGTCCGAGGTCTACCACTAAGTTCACGGTTCATCTGAAACTCATCAATACGACATAAAGTGTGTACGCAGTACGTATCAATTTCGTCTACACTCTCGTCACGTGAGTCTCTCAAATAAGTGGTGATCGCATGGGTTATAGTTAGGGTTAGTGTTAAGGTTAGGGTTATGTTAGGGCTAGGTTATATATACATGAAATGATGCATGGGTTAGAGTTAGGGTTAAGGTTAGGGTTAGGTTATATATATTATGAAATCCAATCTTATTTGATGTATGCTAAGTGTTCAATATCGATTTATCGACTATATACCCTAACCCTAACTTTAATTAAGCATACATAATAACCGAATCAATTTAATCTCGTCTATTGTTAGATGAAATTCTATATTGTTGAATATAAACTAATAATTAAATCTCATTTCGTATTTTATAGTGATTTACATACAATCGTTATAAAAAATAGCAGAAATTAAATCAAAATATATTCACATGAGTATGACTATCATTCTACATATTAACTATCTAATATTACATACAATCGTTATTAACTATCCAATCTTATTTGATATATGCTAAGTGTTCAATATCGACAATAATAATCTAATTCCGATAAATCATAAAATATGAATAAATTGCTATAAATTCTAATATATAATATAAATATTGATTATCATTTCCGAACAACTTTAATACGATTTGCAACAAATATAAATAAATTATAATCGAAAATTCGGACGATTCAATTATGATATAGGGTGCATTTACATTATTAACATTTCCAACATTATTACAATTATTTAAACATCATATAAGGGTCAACAATTGTTTAAAAATTCCAACAAATTATCATTGGTCAACATGCATCCTGGTTGCGTGTTGACCAAATTTTATAAATTCTACAGTCAACACGCATCCTGGATGCGTGTAGACCCCATTTATTATCTCGGTTCCACATTATTTTTAACTCGGTTTTTTTTTCTTCAGAAGCAACCACACGCATCCAGGATGCGTGTGGCATGGATGCGCATACGCACACGCATCCAGGATGCGTCCTGGGTGCGCGACTTACCACCCTTAATTAATTATATTTTATTAAATTTCATAAAAATAAGTACTCTTATTTATATTCTCTTTATTATTTTATCACTTATTTGTCTAATAAATAATATATAATAAAATAAAAAATATTTATTTTATTTATTATTTAAATAGATATAAATATATAAATCATAATAAAATATCATATATTTATTATTGTTGTTGTTGTTATTATTAAGCACGTTACATCATTATATTTTTCTATAAATCACATGTATATTAGTTGGGTATAAAAATATATTTTACCAAAATCAAATCTTTCAAAAGTGTAGATAAAATTATAAGATTCATTTGATTTATTTATCTTTATTTAAGAAAATCTCATGTAAATTATACTAAATATTAATTATAACTGATATTTTGTATGGACTACATAGCCTGGATCTCTTAAACTCCGGGCTATATAATTTATTTCTATGGGGGACGAAATAGCCTAAATTTATAATATTTGGGCTATATTATGTACTAAATAACCCATATATGTAATAGATACAGGCTTAAAAGTCTTTTAAAAATTTGAAGAAAAAAATATGGACGATTCTAGCTAATAGCCCGGGCGTGTTTTTTTTAGGTTCGGGTTCTATACCTATTATCACACTACTCTGATGTCCGAACCCTATTTTGCTTATATCCAGACTATATTTTCTACTAGTGCACAACTTGCTACTAAGATCTAAATTCTTGAAGTAGCATCCCTATAGATCTAGCGATCGATTGAATACAAGCAATCAATGCAGATGAATAAAATTACTCAAGAACAAAATAAAAGAAAGAAAATCTCACAAAACTAGAAGTCAAAAGCTTCAATCAATTAAATCAAACGCCAGAAGAGTTTAACACTCCATAGCCATGTAGGCTCTCCCCTAAGGTTTATCCCAAAGCATGTAAAATTAGTCTCAAACTATGTATTAACTCCCCCCTAAAATAAAACCTAATAAGTCCTTAAATAGACAACCAAAACCAACCCAAAATAATATTGAAAATCCTTTTTAAAAAAAGATAGAAAAGTTGGTGTAACACATTTTGGATGAATGGGAGGCCGCGAGCACGGCTTGGGTGGTCGCGGGCACCAGCAGCCATAAGGGGGCGCAGGGGCAGTTGCCCCTCCCTCTGAAACAAAAATTTTGCCTCTCCCCCCCTAGAAAATCATGCGGCCACCACTGGTGGGCACAACTCGGCAGAATTCAGTCGCTTGGCCGCAGGAGCGGCTTGGATGGCCACATGTGCGACTACTATTCACAACATTTTTCCCTTTCAAATTTGAATTTGACATTAACACAAAAGTGTTATCTCTCATAAAGAGCTTTCTAACGCATACTTATTGATACGGGGTTAGCTGTAGGATGGCCCGATCTTCGACAATCAATCAACAAACTCAAGAACGGAAGCAAGAACTATCAAGACTCAATAAAGACAATAAGAACGCAGCAAGGAACTAACAAGAACAAAGACTCGACAATGACTCGATAAGGACTGATTCGAACTAAAATAGAACGAGATAAAGACCCCAGGCCTCCGTAGAGGGTAGGAACCAAATACCAACGACTATAAAGCCCGCCTCTACAACCTTACACAACCAAGCGGACAACTTGGAGGCACAAGGAGGGGACTTGTGAATTCCAGGATCACCAAGCTCTCGCGAGGTTGATGAACACAAGGCAAACCAATCTGAGATCAAACCAATTTGCAATCGATGAGCTCCGCTACGAATCGATCGACTTAGCACTCAATGTGTTTCACACAAATCTGAATTTTCTATAAAGTTGAACGTCTGAGTTTCTACAATGGAGGAGCAGCCGCTTAAATAACGTAAAGGCTGATTTTTGGATGAAATAATAATTAAAAGAATAATTAAAATAAATCCCTAAATTACCTAAAATAACTTAAGTAAAGAAGGTCTCTAAAAATAGTAACAAAAGAAAGTTCCAACACTTAGTTTATTCCCGTCTAAACAGTGACAGCTTGCAAATATGGTGATTTTCGGCCAAGCTCTAGATCGAATCTGGAAAACCTTTCAACATAAAAGTTGTAGATCCCTTCGTCCTCGTTCCGACAAGGTATGGCACGACCCAATCCGATAAATACGGACTCCGAACGACCCATTTTACTTAGACGTCGAAAAGCTGTCAAACTGCTGAACGAATCTAAAAACGAACGACCCAACAAACTTGCACCTTTGGACCTTCTCCCATGGTGGAGCCTTCTTCTTCCTCTTGAGGATGACAACATTCTCACGAGCTCGAATCATAGGTCCATCCCCAAGTATAGGTGTGTCCGAAGGTGTCTTGGATGGTCCCGCATCAATCTCCCTTTCTTGAAAAGGATTCGTCCTCGAATCCAAGGTCGCATAAGATTCTGCAAATGC
This sequence comes from Persicaria maculosa, assembly GCA_963922045.1. Classification (NCBI taxonomy): domain Eukaryota; kingdom Viridiplantae; phylum Streptophyta; class Magnoliopsida; order Caryophyllales; family Polygonaceae; genus Persicaria; species Persicaria maculosa. The sequence continues at coordinate 60,570,676 of OY998261.1, forward strand.
ATCCACACGAGCTCCTGGATCGAAAACCTCATGCCCATGGACACTCCTCACAAGGCCGATTGTAGTAGGGGTTGACCACGTCTGGATGGATTTGATCTTGGCTTCGTCAAGTTGTATACCACTAGAGCTCACTACAAAACCAAGAAAAGAAGATTGATTAGTGCATAACTCATATTTCATATCATCGTCATAAGGTTCTAACTTAATATGCACTCTACCTTGTTCATTTATCTTTAAGTTTTCATCAAAGGCTAGCAAGTTTTCTTCCTTTTTCAAGGTTGGATTTTCAATCTTTTCAAGGCTAGCAATATTACAACTATTTTCAACATCAATGATCATATTACAAAATTCGCCTTTTTCTAAGCATTTAGTATGACACAAATCTTCTCTTTGATTATCATCACAAGGCATATGTTGAACACTTAAAACTTTACTATCAATCAAAGAATCAACATGCTCATATTCAATGCAAACATTATCGTCATAGGCAAGTAAATTATGATCTTGATCATTATTAACATGCTCATCATGTTTATCACTTGAATTTTCAGATTCATATTCGCCTAGGAGATTAATCATGAGAGTCTTCTTATTTGGGCAATCTTTCATAACATGTCCTCCATCTCGGCATATAAAGCAAGCAATGTACATCGATCTAAGAGTAGAGGGGTTAGGATTACTCCCTTTAGGGCCAGTAGATGCCCCAGACGAATTCCGTGCCTCTACTGTCGTCAATCTTTTATCTACCCTTACCAATTCCTCATTCATGGCTTCCAACATTTTGATCATCTCAGCATAAGTAATCGTGTTGTTGCCCTGGTTAGACATGTCAATAAAGACAAACAAAGAACTATGTAAAAAAAGGTTAGAGAAAATATAAACAACCTCACAAGTGTTTCGCTCACACTCCCTCTCTAATTGGTATGTCACGCTTGTTTTTTCAATCCGCCTTGGGCAAATCAACACTCAAGCTAAAACCTAGCAAAAAGACGTATATATGAGAGAATGAACAAAGAACACAAGCAATGCACTCGACAACACACAAAAAGCACTCGACAAAGGGTGTAAAGTACTCAACAAGACCAACAGCAACTCGAGATAGACAAGAGTACTCGATAACAAGGTTTCGCAGCACTCGACAATAGCACAAAGAGCACTCGATCAGAGAGAACAAGCACTCGACACTAACACAAAGCACTCGACGTGGGAGAAGAGTACTCGACAGAACCAATAACAAAATAAAAGATTGATTTTTGTGGAAAATAAAAGAAAGCTTGGAAATTTACCTCTTTGATTTGAAAACCTCAAGTTAGGATGTTGTAGTTGCAAGGTAGGGTTTCAAATTTTGTGTTTTGTGGGAGGTATGAATGTGTATGCAAGGCTGTCGACTAGGGCTATGAGGAAGTCACCAAATTTGGTCCTTTCGAAGCTTTCTTGCACTAGATCAACAAACTCTTTTTTTTTTTTTACTTACTTTTGCCCCTAGTGAATTTTATCCTCCTAGGTCCAAGTATGTATGTCTCTTTTTTTTTTTGAATAATGTCGGACTGTTTTTTTTTTAACCTAATGCAAGAAAGACACTTAAGATGATATGAAGGACTCGAAAATTTAACAAGATAGGTGAATGAAATAAAACTCAGCCCTAATGAAATAGATATAGATAAAATTGGCTAATTTTGGGAAGTGGATCTATCTAAAGCCTTTATGATATATGATAGATAGAATTGAATTAAATCTACCAATAAAAATCAGATTTTAATAAGGCTAGTAGGAGATAGAACAAGATAGATCAAAATATGCCAAAGATAGAACAAGATAGACAAACTAGGGTTTGTGTGTGGAATGTAGGAGTCGGCCTCACTTTGACTATGGGGACACAAGGCAGTGCCGTCGGCTAGGGTTTGCCCAAAGGAGATGTGCACACGGCTGGTCGACTCCAAGGGTCTCGGCTAGGCTGTGTTTGGGCTAAAGCAACCACAACAATCACAAACAAACAAGGTTAGATGCAATCAAATTCAAGAATTCAAGAAGTAAAAGACCAAAACTGAATAAAGACTCTATTTTTGTGGTTTTGTGTTTATAAAAATAAAAGACAGAACTTTGATGTCAGAAACCTAAGCTCTGATGCCAATTTGATACGAGGTTAGCCGTAGGATGGCCCGATCTTCGACAATCAATCAACAAACTCAAGAACGGAAGCAAGAACTATCAAGACTCAATAAAGACAATAAGAACGCAGCAAGGAACTAACAAGAACAAAGACTCGACAATGACTCGATAAGGACTGATTCGAACTAAAATAGAACGAGATAAAGACCCCAGGCCTCCGTAGAGGGTAGGAACCAAATACCAACGACTATAAAGCCCGCCTCTACAACCTTACACAACCAAGCGGACAACTTGGAGGCACAAGGAGGGGACTTGTGAATTCCAGGATCACCAAGCTCTCGCGAGGTTGATGAACACAAGGCAAACCAAGCTGAGATCAAACCAATTTGCAATCGATGAGCTCCGCTACGAATCGATCGACTTAGCACTCAATGTGTTTCACACAAATCTGAATTTTCTATAAAGTTGAACGTCTGAGTTTCTACAATGGAGGATCAGCCGCTTAAATAACGTAAAGGCTGATTTTTGGATGAAATAATAATTAAAAGAATAATTAAAATAAATCCCTAAATTACCTAAAATAACTTAAGTAAAGAAGGTCTCTAAAAATAGTAACAAAAGAAAGTTCCAACACTTAGTTTATTCCCGTCTAAACAGTGACAGCTTGCAAAGATGGTGATTTTCGGCCAAGCTCTAGGTCGAATCTGGAAAACCTTTCAACAGAAAAGTTGTAGATGTCTTCGTCCTCATTCCGACAAGGTATGACACGACCCAATCCGATAAATACGGACTCCGAACGACCCATTTTACTGAGACGTCGAAAAGCTGTCAAACTGCTGAACGAATCTAAAAACGAACGACCCAACAAACTTGCACCTTTGGACCTTCTCCCATGGTGGAGCCTTCTTCTTCCTCTTGAGGATGAAAACATTATCACGAGCTCGAATCATAGGTCCATCCTCAAGTATAGGTGTGTCCGAAGGTGTCTTGGATGGTCCCGCATCAATCACCTTGGATGGTCCCGCATCACTTATAATAGTCAATCAGACCATTGAGACCTCCATAAAGTGCATTACAAGTTCAGCTCGTCGCGTGATTTGCTAACTTGTTCTTTATTTAGGCTCTTGAACTTCGACTTCAGCTTCACGCTCTTCACTTGCAACTCATCTTGACTCGATCTTCTTTTGCACGGCTCACATCTCCATCCTCGTCGAATCTTCATGTACCTGAAATCATGTTGAAAGTGCTTAGATTCCGACTCCACTAACATATCGAGTATAAATGCAATGCAAATATGCATCAAAACATGCAACATAAATATTTAAATTACCTTAAATACAAACTATTATTCCCACTTAAATGCATAATATCAGTGAACATTCGGAAAAAAAAAAACAACCTATTGTAAGAACAATAAGTGCAAGAAACACACTTTGCACAAGGTCACACAATATAAGAAGGGTAATGATAGCCTGGCAACTCAAGGAAAATACCGTTATGATCGCCAGAAAGCAATCCGGTTATGGTGGTTAGACAAAACCAGTGTTTCACAAAAAGGTCCAATTTTGTATGCCTAGCAAATCTTCTCATGCCAAACAAGAATTTGCAGTTCTCAAAAAAAAATTGAATATTTGAATTTTACAACAGGCCAAGACCACTAAAAAGATTGTGTTGAGACCACTAAAAAGTTGTGTTAACAGTCTGTTTGACACAAGTTTATTGAAGTTTTTCAAAGAGTTTTAGCAAAGCTTTTTTCGGTTTTCGAAAAAATAGCTTTACCAAATTCTATGTAATTTGTCATGTCAAATAAGAATTTATTCTTTAATCTATACACAAAGGCTAAAATTTCATCAAAATTTTCATATAGATTTTAATTTTAAGCTGGATTAATTTCTGGCACGCCAAACATGCATGGACATCATTGTCTATTCTGAATGGTATCTCATCTCAAGCCCCATTGTTAATGTATGATTCATCTTTTGTGTCTCTAGAGATGCAAGCAATTTGAAATTGGAGGAGACAAGAAGGGGAAGGGAACCTCTTTGTTTGAGAGTCTTTATTATTTTTGTAATGTCTCATATAATCCAGATGTATGTATACCCTAGGTCATGTGTATGCTTGTAAAGACTAGAAGCTCAAGGACTAGGTCTAAGGTCACAGGTGGCTCGAGCTTGGACCAAGGATGGCTCAGTTCATTCTAGCCAGTTGAAGCCTGAAGACTTGGGTGGTTGGGCTTACTCGGATACGACGTTGGATCAAAATAGAATGAACCCAGTTCATTCTATTCATGGGCCAACCTAACTGAGGCCCAGCCCACTGAACCCTTCTGGAGAGATCATAACGGCTCATTGCTTGCTTTGTTCCAAACGCAGCGTTTTGCCTAAATGACGCTCACTATAAGAAGCCTCTTTCTCAGAAACCCTAGTTCACGAGCTGCTTCATTATTCTCCGCCTACACACAGAAAGAGAGAGAGAGAGAGAAGTGAAACCCTAGGTCTTCGGCGACGCCATTGGAGATCTCACACAGAAAGAGGAAGAAGACGACCTCCTGGCCTGGTTTCTCAACCATTACTGAGGCGTCTTCCCTTGCTACCTTCCAGCTTCAGTGTTCCTCGAAGTGAAGGGAGTATCTGTTCCTCTTTTATGTTTTCTCCTTGTCTGTTCTCGCTTCTGAGTTGCTTGACCTAGATCTGTTTCCTTGAGCTCGTCAACACTTGTATCCATGATCTGTACTCGTTCATACTTAGTGGATTATTGGGTTTGAGTCTCTCCCTCTTGAGGCTCCGCAGAGTAGGGCAACCGAACTGCGTCACCAAACTTCTATGTTCTTGCTTCCGCTTTGCATGTCTGTTATTCGATCTCTGTGTTTAGATCTAGGTAAAATCGTTTTCTACAAAGTGGTATCAGAGCTTGAGTGTCCCATTTCTTCCTTTCTCTCGTCTCTGTAGACGCGGGAAATAGATCTGGGGGCGTGGACATTGGGCAGGCCGCTTATAGTGTCCACTGGTCAGGCGTTGTTCCTCTCCCGTCCGACGTACCACACCTGTTTTCAAAACTAGTTTTTTGATTCGTTTTTTCAAAAAACTGTTTTTTTGTGCTATGATTCTAGTTCCTTAGCCCTTAACTTATCTTAGACATTGTCTCTTAGATTTTTCTTTGAGCTATCTAACCTTCATAGCTTCTGTGCAGGTACCATGGCTGACTCCTATGTCAAAATCCGACCCTTCGACGGAAAAATTGATTTCGCCATGTGGCAAGTCAAGATGAAAGCGATTCTTATCAAAGAGAAATGTTGGAGGGCAGTTGCACCTATTACACTGGACATCTCTGTTACTCCAACACATGAGGGAGACCCTCCAGTCCAACCAGCTCCTACCATCACACCTGAAATGTCTGAACAGGCTCATGCTGAGATCATGCTCAGACTCACTGATGATATAGCACGACAGGTTGTAAAGGTAGATGACCCGAGGGCTCTCTGGTCAGCCCTGGAGGATCTTTTTCTTGTTAAATCTTTGCCTAGTCGCATCTCACTTCTCTGCAGGTTGTTTACATTTAAAATGGACACCAATATCACTTTAAATGACAACTTAGACAAGTTTTTAAAGATGACACAAGAGTTAGAGAGATGTGATGATAGTATTAAGGATTCTCACCAGGCTATCTTGTTGCTTAATTCTCTGCCTTCACAGTTTGATCACTATAAGGATGTCATTCAATTCTCAAGGGAGCCTCTCACTAAGGAAAGAATAGTGGAGACTATCTCTGAGAAGAATGAGATGCTAAAGGTTTTCAAATCAAAATCTGGTGTTAAAACTGACAACACTGAGAAACCTGAAGTTTTATTTGCAAACTCTAACAAACCAAAAGGTAACAGGAATAGGAACAAGAAAAAGAAATATGAGAATTCTAATACTAAACAAACTGAATCCAATACTAAAGTGCCTAAAGATTCTAAGTACAACTACTGTGGTCACCTAGGTCATTGGATTAAGGATTGCAGGAAAAAGAAAAGAGCTGATGAAAATAAACTCAAAAATGATATTTCTGTTTCATTACTTGAGTCTGACAGTGGAGCATATCCCAATGAACTTTTCATGTGCACCACTGAGGAAGGTGATCCAGGAACCTGGATCCTTGACTCAGGGTGCACCACACATGCCACACCCATCAAAGCTAGCTTTGTTAACCTTGATCAGAGTAGGTGTGGGAAGGTCAAGCTTGGTGACCATCACACACTTGCCATCAAGGGGGTTGGTGATGTTCCTCTGAAAATGTTTGATGGGAATGTTGTCACTCTTAAAGATGTCAAATGGGTTCCTGATTTAAGGAGGAGCCTCATGTCTGAATCTGTATTTGATTGCATGAAATATCATATTAATACTCACTGTGGCATTAAGACTGTTTCCTCTGATGGTAAATGCATTGTCAAAACTGTTAGAAAAAATGGTTTATATCATGTCATTACTCCTAAAAATGAGTGCAATCTTCTTGCTAATACTTCACATTTGGCTTCACAACTCACAAAACTTTGGCATCTCAGACTAGGACACATTGGAAACAAGGGCCTGCATTACTTGCATAAACATGGTTTAATTTCTGATAAGCTTTCTGACCTTTCCTTCTGTGAGAATTGTATCTTTGGAAAGGCTACCAAACAGGTGTTCCCTAAATCTGTGTACAAAGCTACCAAGCCACTTGAATATGTACACTCAGACCTCTGGGGTCCAGCACAGGTTGACACAGTTTGTGGTAAGAGATACTTTATATCATTTATTGATCATTTCTCTAGAAAGGTATGGCTCACTCTCCTTAAATCTAAGGATGAAGCTTTTCAGGCTTTCAAAGCTTGGAAAACAAAGGTAGAGCTTCAATCAGGTCATAAACTTATATGTTTCAAAACTGATAATGGGCTTGAGTTTTGCAATGTTGTCTTCAATGATTTTTGCAGGGAGAATGGAATCAAAAGGCAACTCACAGTGCCTGGCACCCCTCAGCAGAATGGTACTGCTGAGAGGATGAACAGGACACTGTTAGAGAAGGCCAGATGCCTTCTCTTCACTGCAGGAATGAAGCACAACCTTTGGGGAGAGGCTGTTGTGACAGCATCATACTTGATCAACAGAAGCCCCTCCTCTGTCATTGGCTTCAAAACTCCACAAGAACTGTGGATTGGTAAGGTACCTAATCTGTCATACCTCAAACCTTTTGGTTGCACAGCTTATGCTCAAATCTCACAAGGTAAGTTGCAACCCAGGGCCCTTAAGGGTGTGATGCTAGGCTACCCTGAAGGTGTTAAGGGATATAAATTACTTCTCATTCAACCTGGTGGCTATAAAGTTATTGTTGCTCGTAATGTTACCTTTAATGAGAATGATTTTCATTTTAAAAATATCATCACACCCAGAAATGAGAATGCAGGTACACCTGAAGAGTCCTCCAAGTTTTTTGTCCCTGATGACCAACTCAGAACCCAAGTTACTGAGTCAGCAGAGGAAGATGAATTTGATACAGGACATGTACCAACATTCTTTCCTGTTCAGAGAAGAACTTCTCCTGACACAACATTTCAGCAACCTCAACAATTAGGAGGAGAACATGTTAATGGGGAACAAGTTGGAGCAGCAGATGAAGAGGTAGCAAATGAAGAGGATGTCAATCTCCCTCAGGGAAGTAACTCTAACTCTTCTTCTCCCTCCAACTCTGCATCTGATCTCAATTCTGTGCCTTCTATGCCTTCCTCTTTTGATCATTCTTCTTCTCCTTCTACCTCTGTGTTGAACTCCTCTGTGCCTATCAATGATATCACTACTACTACTGCTAATGATTATCAGCTTGTTAGAGATAGGAGTCCTAGAACTAGGATTCCTAATAGGAGATACACAGATGATATTGATATTGTTGAGTTTGCCTTTGTTGCTTTTGAAATCATTAAAAATAACCCTCCTGAAACCTTTGAATCTGCTATGAGATCCTCTGAGTCTGTGAAATGGTACAAAGCTATGCTTGAAGAACTTGAGTCTATGAAAACAAATAAAACTTGGATTCTTGTTCCCAAATCTGCTCATGCTAAAGCCATTGACTGTAAGTGGGTCTTTAAGATTAAAGAAGGGGTTAAATCTGATGAACCACCCAAATTCAAAGCTAGACTTGTAGCTAAGGGATTTAATCAAAGAGAGGGACTAGATTACAATGACATATTTGCACCAGTTGTAAAATACAAAACTCTGAGATTACTTCTTGCTATTGCTACTGTCTTTGACTGGGAACTTGAACAAATGGATGTTAAAACAGCCTTCCTGCATGGTGATCTTGATGAAACTATTTTCATGAAACAACCAAAGGGATTTACTGATAAGAAGAAACCTGATCATGTCTGTCTTCTTAAAAAATCTATTTATGGTCTAAAACAGTCTCCAAGACAATGGAACATAAAATTTGATTCTTGCATGAGAACTCTAGGTTTTATTAGAAGTGAGTATGACTCCTGTCTGTATATCAAAGGTGTCACCACCAGATTTCCTCTGTTCATTTTGTTGTATGTTGATGATATTCTCCTTTTTTGTGCATCCATGAAAATCATTTATGATACTAAAAGAAATCTGATGAATCACTTTGATATGAAGGATCTTGGCAATGCCAAGAGAATTTTGGGAGTTAAAATTATCAGAAATAGAACTAAGAAAACACTCATGCTGTCCCAGGTTGATTACATTGAAAAAGTTCTTGACAAATTATGCATGCTTGACTCTAAGTCCTCACCCATACCCTTAGGAGGGCACCTTGTTTTGAGCAAAGGTCAATGCCCTAAAACTGATCATGAGAAAAAGGAAATGGCTGATGTTCCCTATGATGTGGCTGTTGGTTCCATAATGTATGCTATGCTTTGCACCAGGCCTGACTTAGCCTTTGCTATAAGTGTTCTAAGTAGATATATGTCTAATCCTGGAACTTCTCACTGGAATGCTATGAAGTATTTGCTAAAATATTTGAATGGTTCTAAACATTTAGGCCTAATTTATTCTAGTTATTGCTCTGCCAGTGAACTTCAAGGATTTGTAGACTCTGATTATGCAAGCAACAAGGACACCAGGAAGTCCACCACTGCATACTACTTCACCTGGGCTGGCAACTGCATTTCCTGGAAGTCTCAACAACAATCTGTAGTAGCTTTGTCCTCCACAGAAGCTGAGTACATTGCAGCTACAGAGGCTGCCAAGGAGGCCATCTGGCTGAAAGGAATACTTGGTGAGATTTTCAAAAGAAAGTTTGTACCTGTGATCAATATGGATAGTCAAAGTGCTATATATCTGTGCAAAGACCCTATGTATCATGAGAAAACCAAACACATCGATGTTAGGTTCCACTTCATAAGACACGGGGTTGAAGACAAGACCTTGAACCTCAGAAAGATCAAAGGAGAGCTGAATCCAGCTGACTTTGGCACAAAGATTGTTCCTTCTGGCAAATTCTACTTTTGCAGGAACTTTCTTCACATCCTTGATGTAGACTAACCTGCAGGTACCTGAGCCGAGGACGGACGGATTGAAGACATGAACCCAAGAACCCTATTTAAATGAACGAGTACTATACATAGTGGCTGGATTAGGAGGGAAAATTGTAATGTCTCATATAATCCAGATGTATGTATACCCTAGGTCATGTGTATGCTTGTAAAGACTAGAAGCTCAAGGACTAGGTCTAAGGTTACAGGTGGCTCGAGCTTGGACCAAGGATGGCTCAGTTCATTCTAGCCAGTTGAAGCCTGAAGACTTGGGTGGTTGGGCTTACTCGGATACGACATTGGATCAAAATAGAATGAACCCAGTTCATTCTATTCATGGGCCAACCCTACTGAGGCCCAGCCCACTGAACCCTTCTGGAGAGATCATAACGGCTCTTTGCTTGCTTTGTTCCAAACGCAGCGTTTTGCCTAAATGACGCTCACTATAAGAAGCCTCTTTCTCAGAAACCCTAGTTCACGAGCTGCTTCACTATTCTCCGCCTACACACAGAAAGAGAGAGAGAGAGAGAGAGAGAGAGAGAGAGAGAGAGAGAGAGAGAGAGAGAGAGAGAGAGAGAGAGAGAGAGAGAGAGAGAAGTGAAACCCTAGATCTGTTTCCTTGAGCTCGTCAACACTTGTATCCATGATCTGTACTCGTTCATACTTAGTGGATTATTGGGTTTGAGTCTCTCCCTCTTGAGGCTCCGCAGAGTAGGGCAACCGAACTGCGTCACCAAACTTCTGTGTTCTTGCTTCCGCTTTGCATGTCTGTTATTCGATCTCTGTGTTTAGATCTAGGTAAAATCGTTTTCTACAATTTTGCTATATGTTCGTTTCTGGTGCTCATTCTGGTTCAAATTTGTGCTAAAACTAGCAGTTGAAGCCCTCAAGTTTCAAGTTTTCCTTTCATTTGCCCTAGCTGCTGGTCATATGGAAATGGAACAAAGAAGAATGATTATTATTTATTAGTGTTAATGGCATTGTTGCTATTTGTCATAGTTCATTGGTTGGTGCCATTCCACAAGTCAAGAAAACACACTTAAATTTTGCCGATGAAGATGGAGGCACAAAACGTACGTTTCCCTACAACTGAAAGCCATATTCCTATATCTTTCCTCGTAAAATAAAGTTACAAATGGAGCCTTGGATGAACCTAAATGGCACTTATATATCCATAGATTTCTGCGTCACCAATTAAGTTGATAGAGATCCTGCACTTTGGTAATCCACTTACTAACACCCACCTGCTTAAAATCTAACCAGAACCAATTGAAAACGCCTAAACTAAATACACCACAAACTTGCACGTTGGAATAGACGTGTTGGGTTAATCTGCACGTTGGAATGGACGTGCAGAGTTGCAGTGGGCTAATTAATTAAAAAAGTATGCTAATTAATTAAAAGGGTCTGCATGTTGGAATGGACGTGCACTTAAAGAAGGGGATTTGCGGTGTATCTAACAAGGCTCATTGAAAATAGTAAACCACATCATTTGCGCATCCGAATTAAAACTTACAGTCGATTTCTATTCTTTATCAAAAAAAAGAAAAAAAAAAAAGAAAGCAATTTCGATGTACTAAATGGACCTAATAGGTCAAGAGGCCGAAAAATTCGAATAAAAAAATGATGCGATAACATGATTCTAGCACAAACAAGCGATAATAAAATGGAAGCAGTGTGAGACTTCTCTTCTGTCTGTTCGTAGAGGTAACAAATGGGATTCCTGTAGAACTATCGTGAAGACCTCATATTTGAACTCGAACATCAACTATCTCTGAGCTTTGGGGTTTGGAGTTATTGTATGTTATGTGTCTCATGTTTAGCTAATTTTGAATTAAATTTACCTTTGGGATGTAAAATATATTTGTTCTCACTAAGGATTCAATTTTGATAATTATTGTGTTTAGGATGAATTTGGGTTTAATTCAGGTTCACTGTTTTATTGGTTGTTGCTATATGCACTGAGCACATGTGCTATATGCACTCAATACAAACAAATCCTATATCCGTTTGATCCTTAGTTTGACATGTATCCAACATTAAATATGTTGACATTAAAAAAGTAATGAATGGATCAAAGATTCGTTCAGTATAATGAACAGATCAACGATCCTTATATTTTAACGCATAGCACATGTTAATAACTCATATAATGTAATAATAATTCATAATATTACTCATAAACCCAAATTAAAGTGACAAATTGTAGGTGAATCTAATTCTCTCCATTGCATTCTAAACACATTTACTAAGGGTGGGCATGGGACATGACGGGATAGAACGGTATTGGGGTAATCCCACGCCCCGTCCTACGTATTTTTTATGAGACGGAATTGGGATGGGATTGATTTTTTGTTCAAATCCCGTCAGGTCTTATCCCTCACAAGACGAGACGGGACAGGACGAGATCGAGACGATACGAGATTTGTCTCTCATAAAAAAACAATACAATTAACTCCAAAATAACAAGTAGAAAGGTGTAAATTAAAGTCTTACAGGTAGGCATTAGCAAGTACCAAATTAAGGCAGTAGCAAGTACCAAATTAAAGTATTACATAATCACATTACAACGTAAAGTACAAATACAATAGTAATTTCCCTCTGCGGCGCAATTCATGCTTTCAAACTTTAAATTTTCCCTTAATTAAAGTCTTAGATATGTAATATAATAGCATTACATATGTTTTTAATGTTTTATTATTATTATTTTAAATTTCAAATGTTGGTTGTTAAGGTATATATATATTCTTATATATTTTTATTAATTTTAATTATATATATATAAATATATATAATTTTTATCTAGGACGGGACGGAATTTGCGGGAATTATGCAGGACGGGATCGAATTTTTTTTTTTCTAAATCCCACCGAGGTCGGGATGGGATGCGGGACGAGACGAGATATAACTACAAATTGAAACATGTAAATCGCTATGTTTTTGAAAATATTCAATTAATTCAGCTTTGCGGGTGTTATACCTTTTTATCATTTTCCTCTTAACCGTGTTTCGACTCATAGGTTGCCAAGCGGGTTGAACATTTTCCGTAATAAATTCGTTGAAACTTAAACGTTGTGCAAAGTTATAAGCTAGGCCTTCGGCCGCTATCATTTCAGCAAAGTTATCACTACAACTAGCATAATCATAACTCCATAAACCAGGGGGTTGAGAGGAAGTAGTTGCGTACCCGGATAGTTGAGTTTGACCTTTCGCCAAGCCGAGTTTCTCCGGATGCTTCGATTCGATATGGCGACCGTAGTTGCCATATCCGTTCCCCTTCTTGTGTTTGTAGACCTTCGGGCAAAAGTTGCACTTGACGGAGAAATAGTTTTCGCCCCATCCCGGAGCAGGAGGGCCCTTCTTGAACCAGTATTTCATTGTGGCGGCCCTACAAGCGACCGGTAGCTCGTCGGCGGCTTCGGGAGTGGCGTCGGGATCGGCCTCCAACCCGGACTCCTGAGTCGGGATGGTGGAAGGCATGGAGGGAGTTCCCAGATCGGCAACTTCATTCTCCTCAATTCCCGGATGCTCATCGAGTAGCACCTGATCCCGACGCCGTCGGGATCCGCTCGCTCCGCCTCCAGCTACGGAGACGGAGGCGCTACGTCGAAGGCTAGGCTCGGGTTGGTGACCCGATCCCGAGCCGCTCGGCCCGCTCCCCTTGTGTGACGACGGGGTTCCGCTTACACTCCTTCGACCTCGGGAAAACATTTTCAAATAAAGTGGATTAGAAATTTGTTAAAATAATATCAAAATGTAATTAAGAGAAAATGACGGAATAATGAAGAAAAGAAAGAGTTGATAGAAGTGGGATTTGGTGATGCGAAGCGCCGAATTCTCGGAATTCTTGACTTGTGAACCACCGACTTCCGACTTCCTCGATTCTCGAGCGATTAGAGAGCGATTAGAGAGCGATTAGAGAGTAGGAGATGTGATGAGAATGAGATGGTGTGATGAAAATGGGAGGGAAGGGGTAGTATTTATATTGCAAATGGGAAGCTTTTGGAGCCAAAGGAAGCCCGGGTCCAACGGTCGACCCGCCGGGTCCAACGGTCGACCCGGCGGGTCGGCCGTTGGTTTTCAAAAAATGTAGCCGTTGGAGTGTTGGACCCGGTTTTTTTTTTTTTCACTTTTTTCACATTGTAAATTTATAATAGGTTGTGTTGTTATTTATTTGTTTGATGGTCAAAACTATTTATTTAGGTTTATTAATGTATATGTTGGAAATTTGGATTAGTTAAAAAAACCAAATAGTACACACATGAAACCCAATTTTATTACAAAACAAACAACGATTACGAACTCGTACCGGATTCATTGCCTCGGTCGATATCGCGCTTGGCGACATAAGTCATAAAACACTTACTTCCTAGTTCCTACTTTATTTGCATAACATCATAAACTTCACAAAACACAACACTAAAATACTAATTACCCGACGATCCCGATGATTCGTCGACTTTTTCAGGGTGCTTCTTGGCTAGATGATTCTTCAAGTTGCCATAACCCAAGTTGTTCGTTACCTTGTACTTATGACCACAATAACGACACTCCGCTTCGAACTTTCCCGGGCCTTGGTCGACCTTGTTGAAATGATTGAACAATGCGGAGGAGCTCGATGAGGTCTTCGAGGATCCGCTCTTACCGCCGGCCATTACGACAATTGACAGAACGACGGGAATGAATGAAATGTAAGTTGATTGATGGGATGTGCAAGTAAAATGAATTGGGAAAGAGGGGATGTTATTTATAGAGTCGAGCCTACGTTCAACCCGAGCAACGGCTAGTTTTTTTTAAAAAAAAATAAACGGTCAAGTGGGACCCACCTCCAACGGCTAGTTTTTTAAATGCTCAACCCGTGACCCGCCGGGTCGACCCGCCGGGTCACGGGTTGAGTTTCCCTCGACCCTAACCCTGACCCTCAACCCGACCCAACCCTTCGACCCTTGGACCCGGACCCGCCGGGTCACCGACCCGGCGGGTCACCAACCCGGCGGGTCACGGGTCGACCCGCCCGACCCGTGACCCGTGGCCATGTCTACCTACCCCTACAATTTACTTTGCCTTATTATTTCTCCTTTGACAAAAGGCAAATCTTTTTCTCACCAAAACTCCTATATTCTCACCATGGCCGTCAAATGAATTTTAGGGCCCCTGTTTAATATTACCCCAATCTTATAATAAGGCATAGCCTTAAAGTTAAGGGCGAGGTTCTTTTTTTTTACTTGCTAATTATTATAAAAAAAATATTTTATATAGTTTTTAACTTATTAAAAAATGTGGCAACAAGTACTTAAACATCAACTATTTTGATATGGATAAAGTATTTATTACAATTACCAATCTTTCAAAAACGTGTAGCACGTAAATTAGTGTAAAATAAATATATTCTTATAAATAAGATAATAAAAAAAAGACCCAAATAAATTTAATATAGTACTTCTTCTTATTAGATTTTAAGTCATGTACGGTATTTTATCTCTTTAAGTGTGTATCAATATACGGAGTATATGATATAGTATATATATTGATACCAAATAAATTTAACTTTTTAAGTGTGTTACAAATAAATTTAATATAGGACTTCTTCCTATTAGATTTTAAATCATGCAAAGTATTTTAACTCTTTAAATGTGTATCAATATATATGTTATAATATAGGACTTCTTCCTATTAGATTTTAAGTCATGTACGGTATTTTAACTCTTTAGGTGTGTATCAATATCTATGTTATAGTATTTTTCACATTGAAAAAACTCATTTATTATGTGAAGTTATAATTTACAAATAAAATTTTGAATATATATGTGCAAAATCTTAAAATATCATAAATAATACTCCAATACAAGGGTTTGTATTAAAATAACAAACAAAAGCATTTAATAAGAAGACCCCATAACTAAAATAGTTTTTCATTTGAAAAAGACAATTATAAAATGTTTAAAAAACTAAAAAAATAGACGGAAAAAATCAACTATATTGAGATTTGAACCTACAACATAATGAAAATTATGGCAGTATGGCATTTAGTTGAGTGAAACACCACTAGGCCAAGGCAACTATATGATACTTAAGAGACCAAAAAATATAATTACTAGTAATAAATTATAAATTAGGGCCCTAGAAAATTTGGCGGCCCTGTTCCATTGGGTTTTTGCACACCCCATTGGACGGGCCTAATTCTTGCTTGCGATTATACTCATACTGCATTTGATTCTATTTTATATTTTTTATGAGTTCGACCTCTTGCTTGCACACTATATTAGTTGTGGGTTTGATTATTCTTTTGACAGGAACAACGACAGTTTTCTCCTGTCAACTGACATTTTTAAATCAAAAGTTATTAAGTAAATATCAATGATTCAGTAATTAAGTAAACTGTGTTATATAAAATTATTTGATTTACCACAATTATGTAAATTGTGTATGTAAAATTTATATATTAATTAAAACCAAAGCACCTCCGCCACGTGTCGCTCCATCGCGCAAAGTTATTTTTGGCAACATTTATATTAAATATATTTAGAAATAACTTTTTTTAAACATCTATATATTAATTAAAACCAAAGCACCTACGCCACGTGTCGCTCCCTCGCGCAAAGTTATTTTTTGGCAACATTTATATTAAATATATTTAGAAATAAATTTTTTTAACCAATGGGATTAATTCAAAACTTTTTTTAATAAATTTAATATTAACTATACAATATTATTTCATTCTATATTAATTATAAAATATTATTTCAAGCTATTTTCTTTAACATCTATATCTATATATTAATCTATATATTAATTAAAACTAAAGCACCTACGTCACGTGTCGCTCCCTCGCGAAAAGTTATTTTTGGCAACATTTATATTGAATATATTTACAAATAACTTTTTTTAAACATCTATATATTAATTAAAACCAAAGCACCTACGCCACATGCCGCTCCCTCGCGCAAAGTTATTTTTGGCAACATTTATATTAAATATATTTAGAAATAACTTTTTTTAAACATCTATCTATATCTATATATTAATTAAAACCAAAGCACCTCCGCCACGTGTCGCTCCCTCGCACAAAGTTATTTTTGGCAACATTTATATTAAATATATTTAGAAATAACTTTTTTTAAACATCTATATATTAATTAAAACCAAAGCACCTACGCCACGTGTCACTCCCTCGCGCAAAGTTATTTTTGGGAACATTTATATTAAATATATTTAGATATAACTTTTTTTAAACATCTATATATTAATTAAAACCAAAGCACCTACGCCACGTGTCACTCCCTCGCGCAGAGTTATTTTTGGCAAAATTTATATTAAATATATTTAGAAATAACTTTTTTTAAACAATGGGATTAATTCAAAACTTTTTTTTAATAAAGTTAATATTAACTATACAATATTATTTCATTCTATATTAATTATAAAATATCATTTCAAGCTATTTTCTTTAACATCTATATCTATATATTAATCTATATATTAATTAAAACTAAAGCACCTACGTCACGTGTCGCTCCCTCGCGAAAAGTTATTTTTGGCAACATTTATATTGAATATATTTACAAATAACTTTTTTTAAACAATCTATATATTAATTAAAACGAAAGCACCTACGCCACGTGTCGCTCTCTCGCGCAAAGTTATTTTTGGCAACATTTATATTAAATATATTTAGAAGTAACTTTTTTTAAACATCTATCTATATCTATATATTAATTAAAACCAAAGCACCTCCGCCACGTGTCACTCCCTCGCGCAAAGTTATTTTTGGCAACATTTATATTAAATATATTTAGAAATAACTTTTTTTTAAACATCTATATATTAATTAAAACCAAAGCACCTACGCCACGTGTCGCTCCCTCGCGCAAAGTTATTTTTGGCAACATTTATATTAAATATATTTAGAAGTAACATTTTTTAAACAATGGGATTAATTCAAAACTTTTTTTTAATAAAGTTAATATTAACTAATACAATATTATTTCATTCTATATTAATTATAAAATATCATTTCAAGCTATTTTCTTTAACATCTATATCTATATATTAATCTATATATTAATTAAAACTAAAGCACCTATGTCACATGTCGCTCCCTCGCGAAAATTTATTTTTGGCAACATTTATATTGAATATATTTAGAAATAACTTTTTTTAAACAATGGGATTAATTCAAAACTTTTTTGTAATAAAGTTAATATTAACTATACAATATTATTTTATTCGATATTAATTATACAATATCATTTCAAGCTATTTTCTTTAAACAATGAGATGAATTTAAAACTTTATATATATAGTACATTCCAAATATATGATTTTTTTGGAGCAACCAATCTATATATATATATTAATTAAAACCAAAGCACCTACGCCACATGTCGCTCCCTCGCGCAAAGTTATTTTTGGCAACATTTATATTAAATATATTTAGAAATAACTTTTTTTAAACATCTATCTATATCTATATATTAATTAAAACCAAAGCACCTCCGCCACGTGTCGCTCCCTCGCGCAAAGTTATTTTTTGCAACATTTATATTAAATATATTTAGAAATAACTTTTTTTTAAACATCTATATATTAATTAAAACCAAAGCACCTACGCCACGTGTCACTCCCTCGCGCAAAGTTATTTTTTGCAACATTTATATTAAATATATTTAGAAATAACTTTTTTAAACAATGGGATTAATTCAAAACTTTTTTTTAATAAAGTTAATATTAACTATACAATATTATTTCATTCTATATTAATGATAAAATATCATTTCAAGCTATTTTCTTTAACATCTATATCTATATATTAATTAAAACTAAAGCACCTACGTTACATGTCGCTCCCTCGCGAAAAGTTATTTTTGGCAACATTTATATTGAATATATTTACAAATAACTTTTTTTAAACAATCTATATATTAATTAAAACCAAAGCACCTACGCCACATGTCGCTCCCTCGCGCAAAGTTATTTTTGGCAACATTTATATTAAATATACTTAGAAATAACTTTTTTTAAACATCTATCTATATCTATATATTAATTAAAACCAAAGCACCTCCGCCACGTGTCGCTCCCCCGCGCAAAGTTATTTTTGGCAACATTTATATTAAATATATTTAGAAATAACTTTTTTTTTTAAACATCTATATCTATATATTAATTAAAACCAAAGCACCTACGCCACGTGTCGCTCCCTCGCGCAAAGTTATTTTTGGCAACATTTATATTAAATATATTTAGAAGTAACTTTTTTTTAAACAATGGGATTCATTCAAAACTTTTTTTTAATAAAGTTAATATTAACTATACAATATTATTTCATTCTATATTAATTATAAAATATCATTTCAAGCTATTTTCTTTAACATCTATATCTATATATTAATCTATATATTAATTAAAACTAAAGCACCTACGTCACATGTCGCTCCCTCGCGAAAAGTTATTTTTGGCAACATTTATATTGAATATATTTAGAAATAACTTTTTTTTAAACAATGGGATTAATTCAAAACTTTTTTGTAATAAAGTTAATATTAACTATACAATATTATTTTATTCGATATTAATTATACAATATCATTTCAAGCTATTTTCTTTAAACAATGAGATGAATTTAAAACTTTATATATATAGTACATTCCAAATATATGATTTTTTTGGAGCAACCAATCTATATATATAAATATATATATATATTTTTATATATATATATATATATATATATATATTGAAAACCATTTTTGTTTTTATCATAACCTTAATTTTTGTAATTTTACCTAAGGAACCTAATCTACACAAAATTTCACATGATAAAATTTTTGAATGTTTTTTTGACCAATGGGATTTATTTATTCTAACTATTAAATGATAAATTTCTATATATTAATTAAAACCAAAGCACCTACGCCACGTGTCGCTCCCTCGCGCAAAGTTATTTTTGGCAACATTTATATTAAATATATTTAGAAGTAACTTTTTTTTAAACAATGGGATTAATTCAAAACTTTTTTTTAATAAAGTTAATATTAACTATACAATATTATTTCATTCTATATTAATTATAAAATATCATTTTCAGCTATTTTCTTTAACATCTATATCTATATATTAATCTATATATTAATTAAAACTAAAGCACCTACGTCACATGTCGCTCCCTCGCGAAAAGTTATTTTTGGCAACATTTATATTGAATATATTTAGAAATAACTTTTTTTTAAACAATGGGATTAATTCAAAACTTTTTTGTAATAAAGTTAATATTAACTATACAATATTATTTTATTCGATATTAATTATACAATATCATTTCAAGCTATTTTCTTTAAACAATGAGATGAATTTAAAACTTTATATATATATTACATTCCAAATATATGATTTTTTTGGAGCAACCAATCTATATATATAAATATATATATATATATATATATATATTGAAAACCATTTTTGTTTTTATCATAACCTTAATTTTTGTAATTTCACCTAACGAACCTAATCTACACAAAATTTCACATGATAAAATTTTTGAATGTTTTTTTGACCAATGGGATTTATTTATTCTAACTATTAAATGATAAATATTTTTTATTAAATAGATGTCATAATATCCTTAATTTTACAATTTCCTCCCAATCAACTGAACCTAGAAAAAAATCCAAATATTAAAATTTGGACAAGTTTCTTTAATTAATCTATCTATATCTAACTAATAAACCTATAATTTGTTTTCAAAATATTCACTAAAAAATAAATAATTACCAAAATATTCAAGCTTTTAAAATATTTACAAAAATTTTAATTTTTTGCAGGTCCGTCAAAAAAACGTGGTCTGAGACCGCGTTTTATTCAGAAGGTGAAAATTTTGAAATTGAAGGAAAAAGAGACAAAAAATTAACAAAAGAAACGCGGTTTCAGACCGCGTTTCTATTGTTAATTTTATTTAGGGATAAATTACGTAATTTTAAAATTTTTTTACATAGAGACGCGGTTTCAACCCGCGTCTCTTGTTTTTTTTTTTTTGAAGGAAAGGTGAAGATGGGGATTTGACCCACCCCAACTCCCGGATCCTCTCTATCGCCTTTGACCCGCCCCCCACACTCGGGTTACAGTACTCGTGGTCCAGGCCCGACCCGACCGGCAGCGAGAGCTCCCACATCAGATCGCAGACGGACATCGGAAGGCGTGGATTCTTCGCAAGCTGGATCTCCGATCCAGTCCGTTCGGATCCTCCGAAGTATGGCTGGATCAGAACCAATCCACGGATCTGTAAGGGCTTGAGGTCTTCGACGGCAGCGCAGACCCCTGTTGATTGAAAACTGTTGTTGGATTCGGCCAATTTGGATTTGTAGGCCTCCTGAATTTTGTTGTTGGAGCTAATTTACACTTTAAGTGTATCAGTTTTAACTTGAGAACTCTACAAGGGCTTGAAATCCTCAAAGGCATCTTCGTTTGACTAAAAAATTTTGCAGGTGCAAATCCCCATCTTCACCTTTCCTTCAAAAAAAAAACCAAGAGACGCGAGTTGAAACCGCGTCTCTATGGTAAAAAAATTTTAAAATTACGTAATTTATCCCTAAATAAAATTAACAATAGAAACGCGGTTTGAAACCGCGTTTCTTTTGTTAATTTTTTGTCTCTTTTTCCTTCAATTTCAAAATTTTCACCTTCTGAATAAAACGCGGTCTCAGACCGCGTTTTTCTGACGGACCTGCAAAAAATGAATATTTTTGTAAATATTTTAAAAGCTTGAATATTTTGGTAATTATTTATTTTTTAGTGAATATTTTGAAAAAAAAATTCATAAACATAAGCATTTTTTATTAGGTGTTATAACTTATAAGCACCTTTATTTTAGGATTTTCACCCAACCAACCTATTCTACTTAAATCTTAAACTAATGTAATTTTTACACATTTTTCACAAATATTAATTTTTTACTTACTTTATCAAATCATTTTTTTTCTATTTTATGTTAACGTATGGTAATATTTTATTTCATTTTATAGTGGTAATTTAATTTTTATACTTACAAAATTTTATTTTTATTTTTTTAAAAGAAAAATACGCACCATGGCGCGGGGAGTGTAATAGTTAAGTAAATTGTATATAAATGATTGATCATTGAATACATTGAATGGAGGTCACTTGAATGGAATGAATGATTTAAATTTATTACTCCCTCGATTTCATAATACATGGGTATTTAAAAGATACAATAGTTTTTGTTTCGAAATATATGATTTTTTATGGTTTTTAGGTAGGACATTATAATGATTTATATTGATTAATGCATTATTGACTTTTTAAGATATTTTAATTGGTTAAAAAATGCGTAGTGGATATTAAAAAAATAATAAAAAATTTTATGAAAAAGTTAGTAAAATGATGATGTTTTTTTAAAAAATTGAGTGTTTTATTAAACCTAATGTCAATAGCTAAAAACCATATATTATGGAACGGAGGGAGTAACAAAAATAACTTTGCGTAACAAACAAAGTGGTGTTGTGAGGCAAGCAATAAACTATGAGGCTATGTTACACTCAGTTGTCCTCTTCCTTATTAGGAGTGTACTAATGTATATATGCAAGTGACCCAAAGCTTAAAGTTTTGTCCAATTTACCAAATTTTAAGCACAGATACTGTCCGGTCACACAGGGGTCACAGAGCATAAAATAGACGAGCAATCTAGCAATCAGAAAGCAACCACAACAGCTAAGGCCAAACCAGAAATTGACAAGATTGAAAAGGTTCATTGCTACTGTGATTTGATTTTCTATGATCAAGCCTTGACAAAATGACACAAATCTTTCAGATCATATCCATCTAATGCAGGATTCATGCATCTATCTACCTACCTACAACTAAAAGTATATAAACTCGAAAACGAGAGAGGTAATGAATGAGGGGAAAAAACAAATAGATTTTCTAAAGGAAGTACAACTTCATCTTTATCAATATAGTAGCAGAGCACATTCAACAAAGTCGGTCGCGGTCCTTTTTGGAAAAGAGGAGAAATACTCCAAACAAAACACCAGTAACCAACAGAAAATTCCCACCACAAATATTCACACCTTCATGTCGACACATTTGACTGTTCTTGCAACATATTAACATCTTCTACCATGCTAATATTGCAGCCTGTCACGAACTAAAAGCTCGTGCCTTGATTCATCCCAGAGTCCCCTGACCTTGGCACTTCTATTATGCCACTGTGTTCAGATGGCACCTGTAGTTTAATACAACAAGGACAAAGATGTATCACTAAGATTGAAATACAGATACTGTTCCTCTTAAAAGACCCAAACAAACCTGGTTCCATTAGAAAAAAGACTGGAACTTGCTCAGATACAAAATTGAAATAGACGACATTCAGGACTCCAGATGAATGCCATCCATGGAAAGCTACTATTGAGACAAATAGAGTATGCATTAAGCCAAGCTATATCAACCAACAACGCAAGCAGAAGTGACAAAAGGCACCAACATAAACATAACTCTGATGATTACAGTGTTTGCATGCAAGTATGATGAAACTAGATGATTACAGTGTTTGCATATGATTGCATACTATGGTAGGCGACCCAATCGCTCTTTTGATTTTGGAAAAAGTATGAGTGGGCTTTGGGAAAACAAAAATGTAGCTAGTTTATAAGAAAGTGACACTGGATATAAGTTTAGTTAAAACCAATACAGCTTTACCCTTAATATTGATTGCAGTAAAATTTACAAATATTCTAAAAAAGCGGGGGTATCTAATTGTGCATCATTTTATTATTGCATGTTTACCCCAACACATACCAACTAGCAAGTCAACTATCACCAAGTCAAGAAATTTTGAGGTTAGAAACACAAATAGAAGATTGCTGTCACTGCTCATCTCCACCTCTTTATTCAATCAAATGCGCAGAGTCCCTGACTAGATCATTAAGACCCATGCTCCCCCATTCTATTCAGTTCTCTTCCCTCTTTTTTTTAACTAAAATATTTTTTTTTTCAGAAGGATTGAGATTGTTACACTGTAACCGTTATCTTGCCTTAAGCCCAACTTAAGCATCATAGCATATATTTTCATCCCCAAGGGTCAAAATCATCAACTTAAGATAAACTATAGAAGAAGCATACCTTGTATTGCAGCATATTGATTGTAGACTTCAACAGAGGGTCTCCAACTACCATCCGTAGTGTTCTAACAAAATCAACACGAGGGATTTTCTTTGCCTGACAGATTGAGATGAGCATAGAAGGAAAGAAAGATTTGGTCAGAGAATGATTAGCAAAAACAAGACAGAAGAACAGCTTAAATGATATACATACCTTGTATGATTCAAAATGTGCAGAGATCACCTTCATATCATCAGCCGGTACTTTATTTTCAATAGAAGCAAGCAACAAAGACATAGGCATCCAAGGAGATTTAGGAATCTTCACTGACTTTGAATTCAAGTTAGAAGCTCTTTCCTGGCATCCCTGATTAGTAAAATTTCGCTGATATTGACTTCTTTGACGATTAAAATCCAAAAGCATTTGGTGCCCAAAACAATTAAAGAACTCTGAAAGCTTCAAACACTAGGGCTAATAGGATTACAAACAATAAAAGAGAATATAATGTGGAGAAGAGTGATCAGAAACAACCCATTTCATCCACCACTGCCTAAAAATGGGGATCATGGCTATCCCTAAGCTTGAAGTCAACGAGGTCAGCTGAGAGCAAATTCTGGATCTAACTAAACTTAACCTCCAATTTGTAGAAACTGCAAGTTTCGCTCATGACAATTTTTTAACCTTAACAGCATTTAAAGACATCATTGATTTCTAGCTATGATAACATACATAAACTGCTCATCAAAACAGTAAGCTGGCTTGAAGCCCCGTGTAGACCAAAAGCATACTTACCATATCTACCGGAGATGCACATGCCCCAATGTTCGATTGAAAATCAGAACTACGTTGCGCAGTAGTCAGCCCTGAAATTTCAAGTTTTTCAGTACCAGCCATAAAGCCTGCAATAGTTCAATGAGAATAAACATTAAAGTGGAACCCTTGAAAATATTATTACAGGTACAGACATACAAAGACCATTAAGAACTTGTATAGTATCTTTTCATCACCAAATGAGTCTTTTCAGCAAATCAGTTCTTTCAACACAACAAAGTGTGTTGTTTTTTTTAAAAAAAAAAAAGATTAGGTTGATCAACACTGCCAGAAATATGAAGCATACTAATCTGATAACTTTCAAAAAAAAATTAAGATTTCAAAACTACAAAATTGTAAATATCAATGAACTATGCAAACACAACACAACAGTCAAAGCTCACCTTCTTGTACCAAAGAGATCTTGAAGCTGACCACGAATTCTGGATAAATGTGTGTGTTAATGTTCATGCTCCACACCATGTACAGTTGTGGATTGTCAAGATCATCAACTCCAATGTCAAAGTTTTCGCTACTAGGGTTGAGCTGTTTGGATCCAGGATGAACCAGTTCCATATTCCCGGTAATGACACGACAAAGGATCATGTGTCCTATACCATTTTCGTCAACATCACAATATTTTGCACTGGAAGGGAAGAGAAGAAATGTAAGTCTACTCTATCCTGCTAAAATCACGTCATTTTTACCATCATTTCCAATACAATGCAACAAGGTCCTTCAAATAAGTGTCAGCAGTTGATGAGACAGCTTCAATAGATGCCCTTCACTTCATCTTACAAAGCCGTATTAACATTCAATTTCAAAGCTCAAAAGACATTGGGACACATAGATAGGCTTCTTTTTGAGCAAACTGACCATGAAATTTTTTTTCTCAATCAAAAGTAACAGCAGAAGTACAACACAACATCCTACCCATTTTTCTGCATCATATGAGAAGGCAGTAAACCAGATAGGTAGCTACATGTGAAGATTGGTAATTGCAGCTGCTTTTAGCATCCAGATATGAGAAAGTTCAGCAGGAAATTAACAAATGAAGTTGCATTACAATCAGTATCCTAACTACGGAATCCAGGAAATAATGATTTAGCACTTAATACTTTAATAGTTCGATATCAAGATGAAAGTTTGACTTTAAGCCGGACTTGTATACTAGGTATCTCAATATTTTGCAGTCAAAACTATAAAGATCGCACTCAAACACAGGGATAAATCAACTTCATGCACATTTTGCAATTTGCAATAAATCCATTTCAAGCATTTTAATAGTTGTATGTGCAACTGCAAGCAACTATAAAACAGAGAAAAAAGGTATAACCTGGTGCCAGAGCAATTTGCAGCCGCAAGATGGGCACCAATGCCATAAGAGGGCTCATATTTTGGAAGCCCTAGAGGCCCAAGCCCATATGCTATAATACTTGACAATGCTTCTTTTGATGAAGCAAGCCAAGCGTATTGCACATTGGCATGACCACGGTATATATTTGTTATTTCCACTTGCTTCTGAAAGAGCTCCATTCGAGCTCGTAACATAGAACCTGAGCAACGAGAAATATTGATTATATCAACAACTCCAGCTGAGTTCTTCATACCCTTCAGAAACATTTCTGATACATCCTCAGATGCCAAAGTTTTGTCAGTGGACTGAATTTTCATGTCCAAATTTTTCTCTACTCGTTCAATATTCTTGTAGGTCTTTGGATTAGACACCCTATCACCACTGTCTCCAACTTCAGCTTCAACGTCATGGCTAGCATGATGTTGGGCAATTTTTACTCTTTTGACGAGAGGATTTGACTCTCCACAGTACTCCACTGTCGGACTTGCATTGAGCCCATTTAGCTCAATCTCAATCTGCAATTTTATCTCATGCTGTTCCTGAGCATTGGAAAGCAAATAAGAATCCTGATTGTCAGCATGAGACTGGCACTGTCCATTGTGTTGATCATCAAATTCCAAAACCTCGGGGAAGAAACATTTCCCTGCCTCATCTATCCATGCCATAGGCTTCTGTGCACCAGTTTTTACATCCAAGTGACTCATATGCAAAAAATCAAGCAGCAGATGATATCCATTGATATTCACTTCAGTCACACCTACTTTCTGCTCAAAATTCTTCTTAACCAAGTCAAGAATTTCAATAGGGAGATCAACCCATTCATCATTCTGTAAGCACATCAGACGAGAGGGTATCCTACTTCTCATAAACCTAGAGTAAGACAGATACAGAGATCTTCCAGAGGCAACTTCACAACTCCTGCACTTCGCACTGCAGTCATCAGGTTTCTTCCGCTTCCCAAGCTTTGCGGATGGTGCCTTCAACCCTGGTAGTTGAGGAACCAAGTTGCAAGAACTTTGAATTAAGCAAGCTGAATTTTTAGATGCCTTCCGTTTCTTTGCATCAACTACTAGTCTATACCGTCTATCCAACACCTTTGCGATATTTCCTTCCATTTTGATCTAGCTGAAGTATCCTTCCCCACAGATTGAAAACGAAAACTCTAACTACTATTTACACAACTTCAAAACCCAAATATGGTAAAAACCTGCACCATGGGGTATACCTGATTTTTCCTGTAATTATAACATTTATGTCAACGATGCAAGGAGATTGTCCAAATCCAAAATGTCTAAACATGGAAATTATGAATTAATATCATTCACAATTATGCATGAAATTAGCCAGCCCTGATAAAATACAAATAATCCAATGTGGGAATTAAAAATACAAAGTTTGGCACAAAGTGCAGCCCCATGTAAAGACAAAAATTTGAACAAAACAAAACATTAGCTTGCTTTAAAAAAAAAAAAACAGTTCCTTGCTAATTCATTACTTTCCTTCAGACATGGGATAAGAGAATTAGCGAAGTTACTAAATAAGCATATCAAATGCATAAAATTGATCAGTTCATTCACCATTCTATTTTGTCATTAACATATAACTAACCAAAAACACTTCTAAAAATCCCTCCTAGGCGCTAGGTTGCCCCCTTCCGCCTAGCTCTAGGCGGGCGCCTAGGCATGTCTAGGCGCCCGCCTAGGTGCTAGGCGGCCCCTCCCCGCCTAGGATCCGCCTAGCGCTTTTTAGAACACTCACCAAAAACATGAAAAATTAGTTGTCCATGAAGGGAAAAGCAAGAAAGAAATTTTAACTAGATGCAAATGAAACTTTTTTTGATCAAATAAAGCCACAGTCAGCCATGTATGCAAGATAAATTCTCAAACTGAATCACACAAACAATTATAACAAGAACTACTTACTCAATTTATCAATTTCTTGCGATACGGTAATAAATATGTAGAACTGTCGACAAATTAGAAATATATAATGATAACACAGTAGTTGACTTAGCAAAATGGGGTTCACAACACCAAAAGCAAATGGTGCAGATACCTCAGAACCATTCCTAGTAATTTCAAAGAACTACACCTAGCATGACAGAGCTAGGATCACAATTCACACGACAAAAATAGAATAGCAAATGCTTGCTTTCATGCTTTCCAATTGAACTAAGATTCAATTCTCTATTCCTGGAAAATCTAACAAGTCCAAACTAATAGTAAAAATAAGAGGTTGAATCATCTAATTATTTATCAAATTAACCCTTGAGTCTCTGCTGCAAAAGGATATAAAATTGAGATCCACATGACAATTCGGTAAAGAGGAGCTAACAAAGACAGGGAATGCAAAACAACAGGTCAACTACATTTACTTCCATACACCTGCACAAGTTCAGTTTTTCTACCTATATATACATTCCTATTCAGACGTGTAATGTTCTCAAAAGATGCAAAGAAGACGCAAAAAAAATGGAAAGCCATGACTCATTACTTCACTTTCGCAATTGATCTGCGAAAATCAGATGCGACTCAAAACATACAGAGATCATCATAAGACGGAAAAGGAAGTGGCGGGTCTACAACACTACATACCAATGGCAATTATCGTCTCTTCTGTACTGGCTGCACATCTTCAAAGGTCTTATTCAATTGATAAAGAAACACTATCTAAAATTCACAATCACAACTAGTTTCTAATCATATACATCACAACCGGACAGTTTGCACCATTAATAATAGACTTTGCAAACCCAAACTTCAGACGAAAACCTTTCCTCTGCTTCACCTACAAAAGAAAAACAGTTAAGTCTAACAGAAATCAAACAATAACAAAGATTTGAAATTTAACACAACGAGAGCCCGCTCGATAGTTTGAATGGAATAAATGAGGGAGGACTATTTTAAAATCCATAATTTTCCCAAATATTGAAATCAAAAGAAAAAGCACGCGGTGAAACGCAAGAACAAATCTGACTAAAAAACGCAAAGTAATCAAACACAGTTTATTAGAATCGACTTCGATTTGATCGGTAAATGAAGTCAATCCCAAGACAAGCAATTTCGCAGTCACGAAACCTAGCCGAAATCGGAAACAACAGAAACGAGATCTAGCTTTCGCTCTTCCAACCAAAAAAAAAAAAAACATCTTTCTCTACACAGCGCCTTCAAGAAACACAATAATAATCACTAAAAACCAGAAGATCAAGCCGAGAACAATACGATACCTGCCGATAGATAGAGTTTTCTTCATCGATTACCAGTTGAAAGGGGTACGAAGGCACAAAGCGACCAGAGAAACCCTAACGCAATCAGGGATTGAAAGTGATGGGTGGAAGAAGAGAAGGAGATAAGAGAGAGGGAACGCCGTTTAAAGCAAAGGACTGACGGCGTTAAGTCGGTAGGTCATTTTTTTTTAATTTCTTTTTCTTTTTCCTTTATTTTGCCTTACTTGGGCGGAAAGCAATGACTTAGTAAATTGATAAACTCACAACCGTGTCAGAGATATTTTGTCACCGCCAAAGATCGACGGTTCTGGATTAACATCAATCCGTGCCACGTGTCCAAACGGTGACGTGTCAAGGGATTATTGGTCTGTGAGATATAAGTCG
This sequence comes from Persicaria maculosa, assembly GCA_963922045.1. Classification (NCBI taxonomy): domain Eukaryota; kingdom Viridiplantae; phylum Streptophyta; class Magnoliopsida; order Caryophyllales; family Polygonaceae; genus Persicaria; species Persicaria maculosa. The sequence goes on from OY998261.1 coordinate 60,600,178, forward strand.
GTTCACGGAACGTGATTCCGTGAACTGCACGGTTTCCGTGAGTAGGGGGAGCGTTTTACCAATGGCCGTCCTTTGTGAGTGTGGGCCCGAGGAAGGAAAAAGTGAATAATTGAGGGTGGGCCCACCAGTTTTCAGATCACTATCATGGACGATGATAGCATTTTCTACTTTGTACGAAATTTTCTTTAAAAAATTAATTAATTTATTAGCCTCTATTGTTTGGTTTGGACTTTTCACTAAAGAGATGAAAAGTCAGGAAGAAGGAGCGAGGCATGTGGGCTTTGGGGCCCATTACGAAAAAAATGCTAAGTAAGGCCCAATGATTAAAGATCTAAGGCCCGTTAAAAATACGTCCTCGAAATCTAGGGATTCGGATGAGATATGGGGGTCGGATGAGACGTGGGAGTCGAACCGCGGCATTTAAGTACTACCTGAGATCCTTTCCGACTCAATCACCTTGACATGATTGATTCAGATCTTTCTTATACATAACTTTGGCACAATATTGCACAATCACGTAGCTTTTTAAAGCTTATGATTTTGATATTATATAGTTTTAAATGAAATAAATCTACAATTTTAGTTTAATTAGCTTTTGGAATAGGGGTTTTCAATAGCTACCCACCCAAGCTTTTCGGAGCTTTTGGTTTTCTATTCACAACTTTCCATCAACTACCCTATCAGCTAAGTTTGTCAAACACCAGACTTGCTTATTAACTTATATTAACACAAATAATTCATCAACTTCATCTACCCCATCAATTATCCTTTTATCAAACATAGTCAAAGTCGGTAAGATGACATAATGTATATAGACAAGATATGTAAAATAAAATGACATTTAAGTTCTTTTATACTTTCAAAAATATTGCCAAAATAAACATAGACCTAATAAAATTGATTGAATGTATGTCTTTTAGGGTTCTTCTAGGACTAACATCACATACTTTTTAGGATTTTTTAAAAGATTAATCAATCTTCATATCCAAACTCACCTATTTAGTCCAAATCATCAGTCCATTTTAATCTACCAAACAACCACTATTATAATCGTCCGATCACCACCTCCCACCGCCACTACCTTCCTTCTTTGTCATCGCCACTTCTCCCTCCTCCTCTGCCCTGCAGATATCAAATCGGAGTATTGACAATTCAATCAACCCTTGGTTGTTGAAGCGGCCAAGTATATTTGAAAATCTCCTTGACGAGATCAGGGTGATGACCAGTGTGGTCTATGAGGATCGAATTGGAACTAGTTGTCATAGAAGTTGCTTCATGTTGATCCTTGCCAATTTGACATTCATTTACTACCACCCTTTCCAAAAGACTCATAATTTCCAAAAAGCATTATCTATTTTCAAATTCTTCAAATCAAAACATCATAAGGTGAACAAAAAAATAGAGAAAAAGAATTACTCGATCAGAAATCTCCACAACTCCTAGTCTTCTATAAAATGAAGAACAACCAAGCGATATATATAGAGAGAGGCTTCGAAATTTCTAAGAAATCGTTTGGAAATCAATCAAAGGATAACGAGTTCATCCTTGATGCGTAAAATCGAAAACCCGAGAAAGTTATCGAAAACCACAAAATCAAATGAAAAAAAACTCAAAATATTGTTTCTCAACACATTTCAACAAGATTGACGGTGTTTTTGAGATTTCGGTGCAAAATTCTTTCCATTGTTTCTTATTTTACTAAATAAAAAGGGATGAATTGCAATATGTTGTCAACCATCTTGCCAATAGACGAAGAACATCTTCTTAACATACATTCTCTTCTTTATATTATTTTTAGAGAAATTTCACAAGATACCTCTAAGATAAGGCGTATAATTCACAAGGTGTACAAAAGTTTGATCTATTTCATGTGGCACCCTTGAGTTTAATGTTATTTCTGTAAATACTCAAATTTGTTAAATTAGACAAATTCGTTTGGCCTTTAAAAAATTAATCAAAAGGAAAAGGGGATTTTTTTCTGCAAAGGGAAAGTAGTTTCTTGTGTACTTCACCTTAGTCGAATGAAGAGGAGATAGAGGAGGGAGATCCCAATGAGTGGTGGTGCGAGGGAGAATGACGCCAAAACTCTAGAGGAGTTTCTTGTGTACTTCACCAAACGTTTGTCATCGCCTATTTCCAAAGCTACAACAAACCAATAATGAATAGAGTTATAAAAAATGTAACACTCCCATCCCACACCAATAAGGACGTTGGGAGTGATTTATAAGTGATTCAAGCCCTACCCATGTTACAAGATGTCTTTCTTTTCGGGCTCCAAGTGAGGATAATGGATATGAGAGGGTTAGGTGGCATGGGTTGGCGCCTCGTAAGACCATGGGTCTTACAGATGGAATCAGAGCCTACTATGGGCCTAGAAGTACTCCGATAGTCTGCCCAGGTATGCTTCGCTTGAAGGGCAATTTCTTGGGCATTACGGGATCATCAGTGCTTTAAGTAAAGGAGATTGTAACACTCCCATCCCACATCGAATATAATAAGGATGTTAGGAGTAATTTATAAGTGATTCAAGCCCTACCATGTCACAAGAGCTCTTCATTTCCTCACTTGGGGCTAAAAACTTTTCTCCTATCAAAATGCATATCTACTAGTCTCATCACAATTTTCAAAAGTATTGAAGGTCAACACCAGTACATGAGCTGTTAATAACATCTACTCTAGACAATACTATTTTATCTCCTTTCCTAGGCGTTTCTACAAACATATAACTAGGAGTTTTCACACTCTGGCTCATCAAATATTGCTCATTACACAACTCAATTTCAAGAACATTGGTTGTCTTACCATGCTTTCTATTGACAATGTATTCAAACATATTCATAGAAGAAATCCGAAACACTAAGGGGTCTTAAAACTCACTCTTTGAAATCAATTTGGTGTTGTCTCTTACTTATTTGACTCCCGCTTCGTTCATCTTGGTGGTGACTCTAGGATTAACATACAAGATTGTGAGAGCACTATGATTTCTTCGGAATTCGACTTGATCTCAACTTGATGCTTTTCCACATTGGAATCTTCGGCACACTTCAGGTCCTAGATGACTTTCAAATTCTACAATGTGATTTCTAAACCATCGGAGTTCTCAACAATTGAAGATTTCACTATTTCAATTTCTTCAATTCTTGCCCATTCTTGCTTTGAGGATGATGATCCCACTGAATTCCCCAAGAAAAACTCTAGTCGACAATACTTCTATGGTTTAAAGAATTGAAAGCTTGAATTGCCAAATCTTTCCTCTGAAAAATGAATCTTTGAATGGAAATCATATCTTGGGCAAAATACCTCCAAATACTATACAATTCCAAACCTAGAGAATACCTTTTCTAGGATTTCCTATGAAATTGGGTAGGATTTCCAAACCCATAGAACCCTTTAGTTCAGTATCTCAACCAATGGAGACCTCCTACAAACCCGTAGAGGATTCATTCAAAGCTTACGTTGAGCAGACTAACCAACCCATGCAAGCGTTGCAGCAGGCCGAGCGGAACAAGCAACTTTAAGAACAATTGTACCAACTTGCTCAAATGGTGAGTGACATAACAACAAAGCGGGTAGCCACTCTTAAGTTGACAAAGGAAGTTAAGACGTAGACAATGATAGTTTCTTCGATGATGGAGAATAAAGTATAGTGCTTCATGACGTGGAGTCTCATTAGTCGGCTCATGAGGTTTTGTGTGTTTTGATTCCTCCTCCATTTGAAGAGATCATCCCTAGATCGAACATCGATATCCTTGGTCCAAAGCCAACAAACAACACACCAAAACTTATGAAAATTGTCGGAGTGACAATGCTCGGAAAGTTACCGGCATGCTTCTAGAGATGGCCAACCTAAGGTGCTCCATCTTATCGAGTCTCCTGATGTGTTGAAGAAGAAAGTGGCAGAGGCCCCGGACGTCCTTCGTCAAGCTGCTTGTTCATCTTCCATGGAACCTGATGTCACCAATGTCCATCTCAACTCACTACAATCGACAAAGTGAGCCATAGTTTATTTGCATTCGATACAAGAGAAGTTATCTAGCTTTGATTCCTTGGATGATTGGTCTAGAAGAAAACATAGACAGCGTTGTAAGTTGTCAGTCTTTGTCTTGGTAGGCTCTAGTTTTTTTAGGCTTTCTTATTTTTACTAGAGTTTTAGCTAATTTATAGTTTCATGACTTTAATCTTGTTAGATTTAAAAAAAATATTGGTAATCGTTTTTATTAATTTGTTAACATTTTCTTATTTAGACTCGCCTCTTCCGTCTTGAAACTGTGTGTTGCTGTATTTTTGCCACATCCCTGGTTGGATTTTATCCATCTTGCTGGCTCCAAGAGTAAATTATTCGCGCTTTCCATCACACTCTTGGAGCTTTATTTTACTAAAAATTATCCGCATGAAGATATTTTTTTTAACTTCCACAATGTGTTTATGTATCTATTAGCACGGAATATTGATACCTTGGAATTCGATGATCGTAAAAAAACGCACATTACAAGAAGTCTGGATGGATGTCTTTTTCTACTTCATAGTCATACTCGTACCCACAACCGAAATTATCCGGTGTTGTCGAACCACGACTTCTGTGTATAGAAAAGTGGTTGTCATTGTTATTTGTCATGTATTGGTCCCATTTAGAAGCACCGAATTTGGACACTGGTTTCGAATTGAGCGGATGCAGCTTCTGGCTCTAATTCGGATTCCCAACTGGGTTGCCTATTTCATGAACACCTCCTTCTCCTGTCAATCTGTTGGATCACAGCTCCTCTCTCTGGTCAACATGTTGTCTTCATCCTCTATTATGTATTGGTCCCATTTAAAAGCACCAAATTTGGGCACTGGTATCGATTTGGCTGGCTGCACGTTCTAGGTCTGTTTGGGATTCTCGAATGGATCACCTCTCTCATGAATGTTTTCTTTGGGTCTATTTGGGATTCCCGAATGGATCGCCTCTCTCATGAATGTTTCCTTCCCCTCCCAAATTTTCTTTGGAGGATTTTCTTGACTGAGTTCTCGTATCCATCCCTAAAACTTATGTTCAAGTAAACATATCCTTTTAAGGTCTATATTATGAGGTTAACAACTTAACAACACTAGCATTTCAAAAAAAATAATAAAAAATCAAAAGCATAACAAAACAAGGAATGTTTAACCTGATAGTAATCAACTACAAAAGTATTGTTCTTTTGGGCTTCAGCCCTACATTACAAGATAGTTTACCACAAAATCAAAGAAAATCATATAGCTATTTTCCAACGCGATTCTTTTCGTGATATGAACAATTTTGTCTTTCAAACAAATAAATCCAAACTGTTGTATCCGATATTAATTTACCATCAAATATGAAGGTAACCACAAAATCAAGCTTAATCACAATCCAACACAGATCAATAATTCAATAGAGATTCTAAACTTCCTTAATTACAATATATAATTCCATTTCATAATGACCTTTTTGTCTTCTGTTCTAGTTCCTTTATCAATCTACTCCAGAATTATGCTACATATTATAGTTAACTTTACCCTTCACATCTGATAAGGAGATAATTAGACACCTTTAGCCTCAACTTTCATGTAACCTTTAGCCTAGTTGCAAAACCATCAACCATTCGATCGGTGCTCTTAGTGGTTGCCAAAATGCGTTTCTTCACAGGGACCTCAAGGATTAAGTGTTCATTCAAAGCCCACCGTGTTTAATCCATCCCTATCATCCTCATTATCTCTATCGTCTTCGCCTCTCCGGAAATCCTTGTATGGTTTCTCCAGATTAAAAGATGTCCTCATTAGCATGAATTTTCACTTTTGGCCTGCTAATTCCTCTCTTAATTTTAAAATCTCATTATCTTACCGTGTGTTTTCTTGTTTATGTAGATGATATTCTGGCTATTAGTCCTCAATTTTCATCTCTCTCTAAAAGGCCTAAAATCCTTACATTACTTCTCTCACTATTCCAGCTTTGATCTCTCACAAACAAAGTACAACTGCCTACTTACTCGAGCCAATATGCAAACTTGCAATTTTATTTCCAATCCTATGGCCTTGAATATCTTCTCTGCTTGATGATCCTCATCACTATTTTAGCGTGGTTGATGCCTTACAATACCAGAGTTTTGCCAAACCAGACATCACTTAATCACTTTTGCTCTGAACAAAGTCTGTCAACTTATGGACAACCCATCCAAGTGTCATATGCAAGCTATGAGACGGATACTATGTCATCTCAATGACTCTAAATTGCTATCTTTACGCATTTCATTTATGCCTAAACCCTTGTTATTAAGTGTTATGCATTTTCTGACACTTATTGGGCGGGAGATCCTACTGAAAGATACTCTACTAGAGCCTTTCGTATATTATTTTGGAACATCTGTCATTTTTTTGTCATCGGAGAAAAAGCCACTTGTGAATTGATTTGGCTTCAATCCTTGAATATTGATGATAAAATATTAGAATTTATGGAACTTTATTTCCACCGTGTCAGAAAAACAAGTTCAAAATAAGAACCTTCAAGTTGCTTTTGTCTCCACCAAATATCAACTAGTGGATCAACTCACCAAGCCTCTCACCTCTTGCGACACTTAGCTCACAAGGGAATGTTATGGAGACAATTTCTTAAGCGCTCTATTTATCAGGATTACTATTCTATCGTAAACTTTACAAATAGATTTCGAGAAGGTTCCATTATTGAATAAGATGTTACCATGTGACACTACCAGATTTGAGTATTCTAGGTTACTACAGCTAAAAATACAATGTCATCAATACAACTGAAATCAAGGAGAAATATTTTCACAAAGGCCTACATCCTCTTCTCTGTAGTCTAGTAATAACTGTTAATCTATTTCAATGGGGAAAAAATCTAAAACAAAGGATTGTGTATATTTTAGGTTTCTTATCTTCTGTCTTAACTACCAGCCATGACATGTCAGAAGTAGAAAATTTCAAGATATCAAGTTCCAGCAAATAAACTTATCACAAAATGAACTCATATAAAGCATTGAACATAAAATGTGGGGATCCTAATTAATGCAATCAGCATCACAAGATTCTAATCTTCATAGTGCAACCGACTGAATTTTGAACATAGAATGCAGATCTCTACTCTCTTTGAGATAGAATTGTTTGTGTTGAGCAGCAGATAAACAAAAAACAAATTGCAAAATCACCTTTGGCAACTTGAATCCCTGCTTCTCTTGGAGAAAAATGGCTTGTAGGACGCCTCTCTATGATCATGGGAGAAGCTATGGCTCTTCGATTTTGGCTTCTTGAAGAGTTCATCTAGCCATTCCGTAACAACTTTTGGCTTTGATTCTCCTCCCGCACCATAAATTCCTAGGAGTTGAAATAGTTAAACACCTAAACCGATGAAGAACAAGGAAAATTGAATGCGAACTTTCAAGGAGCTACTCCGATAGTGCCCTACTCATGTGCAACCACCATATGTGCTCTAGATATCGACGTTGCTACAAAGGATCGAATAAACATGCATACCGGTTGCCGGTTTATCGAGATGAATCTAGAAGAGGCATGTACATTGTTAGGCAAGCTGGCCAACTACGATGTCATGTACGGTACCCCACAGCCTAAGCCATACGAAAGAAAGCTTTATGAACCTCCATGAGAGATGGATCCTGATGTGAAAGCCTAGTTCCAGCAAGATGGAATAAACAAGCTGAAAAAATAAGTAAGTTTCTTAAAGGCAAGTCAATCCTGCCAAGAATGCGGGTCCCAAACCCATACTACTTCTGCTAGCACTAACTTGTATGAGGTACACAAATTACTAAAGCTTCTGTTTGGGTTACTAAACCCAGTGAGACATCTTGCCGAAAAATATCTCTAACTATCCATAGTCAATCCCAACAATATAACCAATTTCACAATCACCCATGTTTTAACAAACGTTTTACATTTAGCGCGTGTTTGGCAATTGGGCGGTTTTTTAGGGGTTGAGTATTTTTTAAAGGTGGAGTTTATTTCGTGTATTATGGAGATGTGAGAGGTGGAGATTTTTTTAAAAAATAACCTTGTAAAAAAGATGATTGATGCTTGATGGGTATAACCGTATAAGGTTTGTAAGTGGGTATTGTGGATGAAAAATAAAAAATACCCTTCAGATCCGAAAAGGGGAAAAAAGAGCAGGGGCAAAAGTGAACAAATTTCCATAACCTGATGAAATAACCTCCCGAAGCTCACCCCCAGCTTCCAAAATCGGTGGAAATAAGCTCCACCTCCAACTCGATAACCTATTGCCGAAGACGCTTCCAAACATAGAGGCTCAAGGCTTTTTTTTTTTTAAACTACATAACCTATTCGAAGACACTATCAAACACGGCCTTAGTTTATAGAAACCCTTAGTAAACAGTACGTTGTTTAGCATCTATCTATCTATCTATATATATACATATACTAAAACCGATGCATAACGTCCTATGTGTCGCGTTGTGGTTGATTCTAGGAAAAAAATTAATAAAATAATATATTATCATAGTTTATAGAAAGTTATATAAGCCACGATCTATCTATCTATATTTTAGTTAATTGACAAAAATATAAATAAAAACTATTTAATAGTCATACTTACCAAAAATATTAATTGATGAATATGTACTATTTGATAAGTGTTAATGTATTCTCCGTACACGGGACGGGACTTACACTAGTGTTGATATATTTACAATAATATCCGTATTGAGTTTACTGGGGTGGACCGATATACAGTATATACCAAATACCAATATATTATTATCTTTCAAATACTTTAAACCTCTCTACGTTCCATGAATTAATTACAAATTTACAATATATAAATGAATACTCCAACAAAATGACACAATGACCAACAAATGTTATCGATTTGAATAATCCAAGATATTGCAGTATGATCTTCTAAAAACCTACGTAAATCTCGGCCACCAAGCATGCACTCAGATCGATTTATATGGTCCCTGGTCGCTATAAGATTTGATTTTTTTTAAATAAATAAATTAGAGATTACATATGATTTTTGTTAATTTTACTCGTTAATTAATTAATACTGTCTACTACATTAAGGCCGGTCATAGAGGTATATGATCCGTCTAAAGCCTCAAATTTGAATTATATGAATTGAAGTATGATTATTTCATATGATTGTTAAGATTTCTGGTTCATATATATACGACAGCATCTCTTATTTATGTAGATGACATATTGTTATTTGGCAATTCTAGTTTGGAGATTACTGCAATTAAATCAGCACTGCATACTGAATTCACTATCTACGAAATTGCAAGGTATTTTTTGTGTATGGAAATTTCCAGAAGTTCAGCTGGGATTTTGTTGAACCAAATGAAGTATGTTCTGGATATTTTGAAAGATGTTGATATGATTGAATGCAAGCCTACTTATTTTCCTATGTAACATGGTATGAAGTTCACTAAAGAGGCACCTGATGTGTTTACTTTTTCTAAGAAGTATATGCGGATTGTGGGTTGTTTATTGTAACTTACTCTTACTTGACCTGATATTGCCTTTACAGTACAACAATTGAGCCAATTTCTTCAGAATTCTTTGCAATCTCACTGGAACATAGCAATGTAGATTGGACAAATTGCCTCTTTACAGGTCGATCATTGTCTGGATATTGTGTCTTTCTAGGATCATCTTTAGTTTCATGGGAACTAAAAAGCAAAATGTGGTGTCTAAGTCCTCGATCAGCAGAGAGTGTTACAGAAGCATGTCATATGTTTCTAGTGAGCTTGTTTGGCCGGATGGTTTGCTATCTAATTTGAATATTCATGTTCCTCTTCCTATTCCTCTTCATTGTGATAACAAAGCTGCTCAACACCTAGCTGCTAACCCAGTTTTCCACGAAAGGACTAAGCATACATTCGTATGGATTGTCATTTCATCGGGGACATGATTCATGGTTTTTTTTTTGTTACTTCTCATGTTCCTACCACTGCAGATTGCTGATATATTCACTAAAACCTTGGGTGCCAGTTTTCTTTGTTCCAAGCTTGGTCTTATTGTTCCTTACACAAGTCCAGCTTGAGGGGGACTATGGAGTGTATTGTATACATATATTAGTTTAGATTCATATTTATGCTAAGGGCATTTTTGTCATTACAATAGATTAGTAATGCCATTTTGATAATTAAAACTGTGGAAGGTTGTTAATTTGTTAGGAGGTAGCTGATGTCGGTTTTATGAGTAGTATAAATAGGGCTTCTTCTTTCCTTGTATTGTTTGATTTTTCCAGTTCTGAATTCAAGATTTTTATCCTTTCATGGCTGCTAGATTTGAATCTGGTATTTGATTCACATTTTCTCAATATATTTCTCCCCCTTTTTTCAAAAATGTAAAATAATAATCAAAGCATAGATATTTGATGGGGATATAAAGACTCATCATAAATTATAATATATGTACGTCCTTTAGCCCAAGACCCAAGTGAAAAAGATCCCTAAATTTGTGGTTGGGGTACGTTGGTATATATATAGACTCATCCTCTTTGAAATCCCACCAACAAATTTTGACACGATGGGATCATTCATAGATACATTCCAAGTTCAGAAGGGGCCAAGGGGGGGCCATGTGTCTCTAAGCCCAAGGGGTTGCCTTGCCTCATTCTCTTATGACATATATATTGACATGTCAAGGAAAACAAACCACCCACCTGGCAAAGAGTTTATATAATAGCTAGTAGTGGAGATCAGGCCCCAACTCTATTTAATTTGATCTTCCATTTTAATTTTGTGTTTGATTTTTCTCAAAGTTTGACATATAGGCATTATCTCTCTAGCTCATTGAAGGTTTTAACACCAACCCATATACCAAATTGATTAGGATGTCCTTAATTAGTGCTAAACTTTTAATATTTTTTTTTTCATTTTCTTTGTATTTTTGTTAAAAATAAAATACATAAAAACTTGAAATGATCGAGTGGGGCATAAAGATGTTACATGGTGTGGGGATTTTTTAGCCCAACTAGCTCAAGTAGTGGGAACATTATCTTGTCACCTTAAAAGTTTACAACTTGGAATACATGATTTTAGGCTTGATGATTGGATAGGTCCAAGTACAACTAGTGCACTACAATATATAGTATATATCCACATGTTCCTAATCCTCTTTATACTTCTTAAGAAGCATATATTATAAACTTTGAAGTATTATTTCATGTATCTTCGCAAATTAGCTAGTATGGTTTAGATGAAATTAAGAACATTCATTCCTCAAGAATCATGTCCATAGAATTTGAAAAGTGGGAGGTTTTGATTCATTTGAAGCACATATTTCATACATTATTAACTAGCTCTTTAGTAGATGATACTACATATTATCACCTATATAATTAATGTATTAGCGGCCAAATAAATTTCTTATTAATACTAAACAGAGCATATTATATTATAATGAATTATATTAAAGTCAGATGAGATTTGAGACGGTTGATTTGAAGGTTGTATAGACATGTGCACATGTGTTTTAATTAAAACATTTTAAAATCAATTAACAATAAGATGAGTCAAGATTATATTACTGAAACTTTTGATGTGAGAGAATATTGTATCTTCATGCATCTCAAGATTACCTTTTTATTATACAATATTTTCAAAGAAGATCAAATTAAACCAAAATATATATTCAATAAAATTCTAACTATAAATTAAATCGTATATTAAAATGATCACCAGACAAACTTGAAAGGTCGACGGATCCTCTAAGGGAGACAAGTCTCATCCCAACTTTGTTTGCTCTTCAATTACAAAGTTCAAATCGTTGCCCATTAATCGATCTCCCCCAAAGGCCCCAACAACAATTATTGTAAGGATTTTTCCTATTACCATTTATATTGATAAGTATTATCAATTCATCCAACACTCAATTTTTTGGCCTTTAATAGATATCTTCAAGCCATGGACTTTTTTTCTTATGTTATTTACACCTCTATGAAAGAATTAACACACCTAAAGAAAGTTTGTAACCATTTGGCATCATAAATGGTTCATGTTAATTAATCTTATCCAAAAACATGCATTTTCTTTTTCTATTAATATATATAGAAAACTGGTTTATGGCCTTACATGATGTTTCATCTCCTTTTTATCCTTTTCATAAAAAAAAAAAAGCATTACAACTATGTCACATTTTTCTTTCCTTTTCATTGTATAGTAATTTCAACTAATGGAAAAAAATAATATAGTATTTCATCTACTATGATCATAAACTAAAATAGTAGTACCAATTTTTATCCTTTTACTCAGCTGCAGTGAGACACCATTGATGGTACTCAAAAGATGGAGAGAAATTATATTCTAAAAAAAGCAAGCAGGGCAAAAAAAGTGAAAAATGGTAAGTGTGAAAAATGGAGAGAAACTCGCATTTACTTCGATCTATTGATTGATGCAGGACTCCATTATTGTCCATCATCATATATTCGATTGAAATTAATAGTGACTCGTTTTACATCAGGTTATCTCTTCTTTTTTTTTTTTTTTATAAAATGAAATTTTCCATCAGTTTAATTTATCAATATTAATAAAGTGTAAAATATTTCATAAATGAAATATATTTAGTTTCAAAATTTGAATTCGAAGTTTCTAATTAAAGAATGATAATCTCTTGCCAGCCCGATCAATTCCATTAGAGTATTTAGTATCACAAAGTCAATTCTCCATCATCTTTGAAAAGATATACTATAATAAATGTATACAGTATGTGTTTGGTTTGATTTTCGTGATAGAAAAACTCAGAGAAATTAATTTTCTGATAATTTCATTTCCGGAAAGAAAGGAGAGTACTCTATCGTTCCAATTTTATTAGATGTCTCCGAAGACACTGAAAGAGAATGCTAACACGAAAACTTCTTAGGAAATTACCCATCTTAGTATTACTTTCGCTTAAGCACGCTTAATTTCGGATTTGGAAGCTCATCTTATCTCCTAGAACCTAAAACTTTATCTAAAAGGTTGTGGCAGAAGGTCTACCAACCAAGTTAAGACTTAATAAACATGTTAATTAACAGAGTTCCGGCCCAGTGCGTGCTTTGTCAGGATGCCGACAAAGACGCACATCATTTACTCTTAGAATGTCCCTTCTCAAGAACAATAAACTATGAATATTTAAATGGAAAATACTTTATTAACTTAAAAGCAGAACAGTCAATTCAGGAAGATCTCAAATCCATTAATCAGTAATACTCAATTTTAGGAACTTTGTTTTATATAGCACTCCATTGGGAAATTGAGAAATAAAATCATTTTTAACAATTTCAAGATAGATTCACATACATCTATAATCCATCATATTTGCAAGAATATTATAAAGGATTGGAACCAAGCTAGATTAAATGAAAAAAAAGAACAAGTAACAAACATAAACGAAAGACCTCTAGGTGGTCGGGTTAAAACCCCACATGCAATCTACAAAGTTAATGTAGATGGCTCAGTTAGACTCCTTGATGATTGCCAATAGGGGGTATCATTAGGGACAGTACGACCCAGGTGATCGATATCTTTCAACAGAGAAGAAGATCGGTATCCATCCTTCTGACAAAAGCGGATACTTTCGACTTGGGGGTCCAGCAAGCTATAGAGAAAGGTCTATCGCAAGTAATTATTGAAGGTGATAGTTTGAAAATAGTGATTGTGATAAATGATAGCACCAAGGTTGATTGAATGCGATAAATGATAACACCAAAGTTGATTGGGAGATTTGCAGAATAATCGAGAAGATCAATCTGATGAGAGGAAACTTTGATAGCATTGAATTATGTGATTGCTTTAGAGAATCAAATGTAGCAGCTAATTATATTGCTAAACTTAGAGGTGAATGTAATTTGTCAGCTCTCCCTTGCATGGGGATTTAATTGACATTATTCGCAAGGATGATAAAAAATGAACCTTGCCTTGACAAGATATTCTACTATTTGCCTACTGTAAAAAAAAAGTACTCCGTATTTAATAAGTCAAAATGGTACATAACTTTTATCGTGTATCATGTTAATAAATTCGGGTCATTGAATTAAAAAGATGAATAGATGAGATTAAAAGTAAATTCTAATTATGCGTTAGTATCGAAAGATTATTTATTATACGAAGTACTCTCCTTGCTTCCAAAATATCATATTCACTTATCTAATACGAAGTACTCTCCTTGCTTTCAAAATAGTGGAAATGAAATTATCAGAAAATTAATTTCTCCGAGTTTTTCTATCATGAAAATCAAACCAAACACCTACGTAGTATTGTATTAGATAACTCAATATGATCATACGTACACAACTCTTATTGTATATCATTTTAACAAATTTAGGTCATTGAATTAAAAAGATCAACATATGAGATTAAAAGTAAATTTTGATTATTCGTTGGTATTAGAAGATTATTTATTTGAATGAAATTATTCGGTGGTATTGAACCATCATTCGTTAGAATAAAATTTATATTCTTTACACTATTTGTACAGGCGAATGATTATATAATTATAGATGAATAATCATGAGTAAATAGACGAATAATTTATGTGTGCACGATAAGACTCGTGAACACCGAAACCAATCTCTCTCCTTATATATATATATATAGGGATTGACTCCGGTGAAAACCTCAAATTGCGGTAAAAACCGTGAAGACTACTTTATAGTTTGGTTTATTTGAAACCCGTGCTAAAAACCTCAATTACATAGTGACTTTACAACTCAGTTCAACCTAAAAATCGTGCTAAAAACTCCAGTTTTAAAATAACACATGACTTTATATATCGGTTAAACCTAAAAACCGTGCTGAAAACTCATGTTTTAAAATTACATTAGTGACTTTATAGCTCGGTTTTATTCAGAACCGGGCTAAAATATGTGACCTTATAGATCGGTTCTATTTATAACTGGGCTATAAAGCTAGTGAACGGGGCTAAAAAGCCGGTCTTCACAGGTTTTTACCGCAATTTTAGTTTTCACCGGAGCGCAACCGTATATATATATATAATGTAGAAAATTCAACTAAACATCTATTGGAAATATTTATTTCTCACATTTTGATTTATATAATTTAAAATTAAAATAAATAGCTATTCTCAAATTCCATCAATTGAAGTTTCGGAGTTCGGACACCCTAGTGGATCAAGTGGAAGTAAAGTATATTTGTATTCTTTTGGTTAATAAAAATGATACTTCATCCGCTAATTAAAAGTTAACGTTTTACTATTTATACACTTTTTTAGGTACTAATAACTATATAAAATATCAACTTTTTAAATAATTTTTTAAAACAATTTAAAACGTATTCCTATTAAGTATGAATTTATTTTAAAAAATGTAAAAAAATATTTTATATAGCTTTATTATTCTAAAAAAGTACGCGTGAATAGTAAATGATGTGTTTTAATTAACATACTGAATATTATTATAACATCTTACACACATTTTAAGAATATTAACAAATATACTATACTATATTATATCAACATCTATTACGGAGTATTTAACATCCTTACTTATAAGAAAATTAGAATAACCCTAACAACTCTTATAAAATAGAGAAAGTTAAAAAATTTAGAGAAAATATGAGTTTTTTTTGGTCCAACCGCTCCTCTATATTTATCTCTAAAATAGAGAAACCTTATGACAGAGAAAAGATTTCTCTAAATTTGGAGGAAGATGACAAAAACTTTAAAATTTAATTCTCCTTAATACCAATGCAAATTCATTGTAATTCATCAACAATTGGACAAGTTTGTTATATTTATACAAAAATTAAGTTAGGAGTATTTTTTATAATTAAATTAAATTGAATATTTTGCTAGAATTAACTTGATATTTAATTTAATCATGTTAGTTTTAAGTTATGTTAAAACTTATGCCGTACGTAAATGTCAAATTGACACTAGTTTACATTTGAAGTTATGTTAAGCTTAAATGTTAAACTTCATATATATATATTTCAATTAAACTTATTACGTTTTTGAAAATTTTAACTTAAAATTAATGTTCATCTAGTTGTATGAAATTATTTAACAATTTGTATAAAGTTTAACGATAGCTAAAATTGAAATTGTTTGAAATAGAGAGTATATGTAGTTTGTAATAAATGCAGAAATTTATAAAATAGAGAAACTGTTGGAGTTAAAGTGTAAATTTTTTAGAGATTTTGATATTTTTTCTCTGTTTTAAAAAAAATTTAGAGCATTTGTTAGGCTTACTCTTATAATTACGAGTAATAATCTATAAGATCAAAATATTTAAAATAACATATTAAGAATTTCAGTATTTTTTTTAACGGAGGTAGTGATATTCAGGGTATTTTGCTAGGAGATTGAAATGTAATGTGAAAAAAGAATAAAGAAAAAGTACATATTGAAATAAATAGAATCTGATGCAAATCCACGAGTTATTGACTTTTGTCTTCTTCTTCCTTCTTCTCCATCTCCCTATAAGGCTATAAATGTCTTGAATTTCCCCAAAAAAACCCATTTTAGCAAGAACCATTGCTCTCTCTCACATGACCCTCAACTCCAATTGTCCTTAATTTTTCACCCCCCCCTCTCTCTCTCTCCAAGACAATGAAGCCATGGATAAAGAACCTTTCTTTACTCCCTTCTTGTATTATGTGATGAAGAAGAACTTATTGCTCTGCAGCTGTGCTGAATAGCCCATTTGATCCTCTGCCACACTCAACAACAACATTACACAGTTACAGCTGCACACAAATCAGAAGCATACGTAACCCAACCCTAAAAATCATTACTTTCTCATCAACCCCAAATCCCCAAATCCCCCCAAAACAAGCACTCATTCGACCCTGTTTGCTGCCACATACATGCATTGATGAATTGGGGTTCTACCGATCTGCCATTTTCAGAACAGGAGGGAACAAGCAAATGGGGTGTACCGTTTCCAACTTGGCGGCGAAATTCGCCTTCTTTCCGCCATCTCCGCCGACCTACGAGGTGAAGAAGAGGGAGGTTGACGGCAAGTACGTGGCGGTCTCCACGGCTGCGTCCGTGCCCATCCCACAAGGCGGCGAAGAGGGGCTGATGAATGTACATGTGATTAACACCAAGAGAGGAAATAAGATTGTGGCGTTCTACCTGAAGAATCCATATGCAAGGTTAACTGTGCTTTACTCCCATGGAAACGCAGCTGACCTTGGCCAGCTTTATGATCTCTTTGCTCAGCTCAAGATCAATCTCAGGGTCAATTTGATTGGGTATGCAAGTTTCGGTATCTCCCTAACTTCTCTTTTCAATAAAGTTTCCTCTTTTATTTTTTGTGATAATAATTTGAATTGTGGGTTTCGATGGGTTTGGGCTTATGAATTTGGTATTGGGAGGCCCATTGGAGGATCTTTCCTTGTTTCTGTTCTTTTGGGAAAAGACATCAGGTTCATGAACTTGAAAGATCTGGTTTTGATTTGTTAGTTTTTGGGGACTGTAGAAAGTAGAAATAAATCCCTCTCCTTTACTCTCTTTAGGTTTGGGTCCTTTGGGAGTAAAGGGTAATTTTTTTGCATATGTGAATGAATGGATTTTAGTGTTGAAATGAGGTTTCATAGTGGAATTTGATCTTCTCTATGAATGTCATATGATTTTTGTTTTGTTTTTCTGAGCAGTTGAATTGCTTTGGACAGCTCATTTGTTTTCACCATGGTGTGAAGCACACAGTTGGGGGTAAATTAGGTCCACTTTTTACCCTATAACCCCCGGAAAAATGTACACTTTTCATCTTTTGTAATCTGGAGGAGTAAGAAAAAAAAAGGGTCTTTTTTGGAAAAGGACTTCTTGAGCTATCAATCCATCCATCTTGGTATATCACCTTTTACAAGAAGGAAAAATTTGCTTTTCTGTTCCTTTCTGTAAGAATAATATTTTGATGATATGAATGTAGGCACTCTTAAAAAGGAGGTTGAATTTCTTCTCTTTTTACCTTTTTATCTTTTTTGACTTTGTCCTCCCTTTCTGTGTGTTTCATTTTCACCATGTTTCTGTAAACTGTAGATGAAATTTGATGGCTCTTCACTCTTTATGGGGGTAAGCTTGGTGAGGTGATTCTAGTCCAATTGCTTTCATCAATAGAATTGGATTTTATATTTAATACTCCTTAATGTTTTCACTAATAAGAGTAAATGGACTAGTAGTAAGTAAGAAGTGCATCACCAAAGTGGACTAGAAGATCTTTACTCGACTAATGAACTGCGACGATGTGCGCATGTGTAATACTCCAACTTGGTTATGTGCTCCCTTTAGATGCCCGTGCCTCTTGGGATAGTGTGGTATTTTTTGTCTTTTACTTTTTGGGTCTTTACCTTGTCACTGGTGAAACTCAATTTTCTTGTTTGGATCTTTTGGTTAACTTTCTAGACATCCACATTGTTTGTTGCTCTCTTTGGCCGCTAGCAAGAACTGGAGCTTCCATGTTTAATTTTTTTTTTTTTAAAAAAGCGAATGTATTATTGTATTGTGGATTAAGTCACGTTATCATCTCAAGAAGTCGAAGATATAATTACCTTAGTTTCCTCCCTATTGATTTTATGATATAACTCAAAATGTGAACACTCACAATTGTCTTCTAAAAAGATATAGCTTGTTAGCTGCAGCATAAAATGCAAGATAATCTATGATGCTGTTGTTTAGTTTTTGTAGCCGCACTGGTGTTCGGAATTTCTTTTGACTACAAAGTTCTTCGGCTTGCAATGTGCAGGTATGATTACTCTGGATATGGTGCGTCTACTGGTAAGGTAGGCTGTTGTTTCCTTTGCAAATGATTTGATTCTGCTGCCGCTTCGAGTTATAAAGTAGTGATTTTTTCACCTCCATCTTGGTGGGCGTCTTAGTTGATCGGAGGATGGGTGTTAGCAACTGTTCCTTGTCAACTAGTATTGGGTCTGAACTCCTCTTGTAACAAACAAACTAACTGGAATTTGTTTGTAGTTGAAATCAGTGAACAATATTACTGCCCATTGCCGTTGCCCACATACTGACATACTATGATTTTTCTTTGTTTTTTCTTGCATCTTTCCAGCCAAGTGAAGCCAATACATACGCGGATATAGAGGCAGTTTACGAGTGTCTTGAGACCGAGTATGGAGTTAGTCAAGAAGACTTGATTTTGTATGGTCAATCTGTGGGCAGTGGACCCACATTGCACCTGGCCAAAAAACTTCCGAGGCTAAGAGGTGTCGTTTTGCACAGTGCAATCCTTTCTGGACTTCGTGTGCTCTGCAATGTGAAGTTTCGGTTCTGTTATGACATATACCCGGTGAGTAGACAGCCCTAAAGGGATAAGTCCTGTTATTATCGCCTTCATCATTTTTGTTGCTTGATTTAAGCTTATATATTCTAATGCAGAATATAAATAAAATCCGGAAGGTTAAGTGCCCTGTGCTGGTGATACATGTAAGTATCTATCTTCTTGCTAAAACTTCACAAAAATCCTTGTTTAAGTCTGCTATCATGATGGATTTCCTGATAATGGTGCTACCATCGATCTTCATGGAATATTTCATAAGCTGTGTTACTAAACGTACCATCCCCATATACTTGATCTTGGTAACGGGAAAGAAGTATCTAGGAAGAGTCCAAACGATTTGAATGCTGCAAGGTTGAACATAATTGTGCATTCATAGGGTACTGAAGATGATGTGGTCAACTGGTCACACGGCAATGGACTATGGAAGCGGGCAAGGGAGCCTTATGAGCCGCTATGGATCAAAGGAGGCGGACATTGCAACTTGGAACTGTACCCAGATTACATTCGCCACCTCTGCAGATTTGTCCAAGAAATGGAAAACACAACCACCGAGAAACGTCTCAAGAAGATCAAAGAGAAGCTCCACCTCCATCTGAAACCCGGGCCACACTCTCCTGCTGGCTCGCCTGCCTCCAGCTGGTGTTGCGGCTGCTCAAGCTGTTTTAAAGGCTGGAGTTGTAGCTGCAAGGCTAAACTCCAATGCCCCAACTGCCCTTCTTTATGCTGTAGCTGCTCAAAATGCTGCTGTCTCCCCCGACCCAAGTGCTCGTGCTCAGGATGCTTTCGTCTCCCAAGTATAAAGTGCTCTAAACCGAGCTGCCCTAGCTGCTCATGTTGGAGCACCCTATACAAATGCTGCTTCTCTTCTTGCCGTTTTCCGTCTTGTTGTTGCTCTTCGTGTTGCTGCAGTGGCTCGAGCAAGAAGAATCCGTCTTGTTGCTCTTCGTGTTGTTGCGGCAATCTTTGATTCGTGGGTCCGGTGTACAGTTTCGGGTACAAAAGTAAGGCTAAAGCTAGGACAATCCCTCTCTGGTCTTGTGGTAGTTTTTGTCAGAAGAAAAGAGTAGGAAGATATTCAAGTGTTAGTCTGTTACTACAAAGAGTGTAAAAAAGGACCATCAATTATATGCTCATCAGTGTTTTTCTTGTTCAAATTTACTGGTGGTTGTATTGTACTCTGTAATTTTTAGTACTGTATGTTGTAACTGGACTTTCAAAATGGACAGTGAGATCTGTTGTCCCTAATCTCCCCGTCTCTTTACTATCTTCTTTCGGAATATCTCTCACCCTTTTCAATTTTTTTCAAATTTTAATTAATTTGTTTTTTTTTTTATAATTCGGGTGGTGACGAGAGACATTTAGGAGGCAGGGGCTTTGCCAAATGGTGATCCAATCATTTTAGTATGATATCATCAAGTAACTTGATCTTGGAGTAGTAACCAACTTCTACCAGTACCTTTCTTGTTTGATGTTTAACTGCTAATAGGATATATGAAAAAGATGAATGAATCAATAAATTGAGTTAGGGTTTTTGTAGTGGGAATTTGAATTTTTGCCCCTTTTTTTTGGCTACACAAACCCAATGCTCTGAAGATTGGGTGACTTCCCTCCCATTTTAAGCATGATTTTTTCTATCATGTTTTCATGAACACATATTAAAAACCCAAAATAGAAAAAGAAAATCATAGTTTTAATGTATTGAAACTAGAAAAATGTATTTTTAAATATGATTTTATTTTCCAGTTGTTGCTTAATGTGTGTTTATGGACAATTGGATACACATTAGAAAACTTCTTCTAACTTCTAAGAATCCAATTTGGGAAAATAAATTGTATCCAAAAAAAAACTTTGAAGACTTGATGTTTAGGGCGTGTTTGGTATTAGGTGGTATTTTTGGAGGTGGATATTATTTTTTGATATTATGGAGGTGAATATTTTTTTTAAGATGTGAAATGTGGAGTTTATTATTATTATTAAAAAAAACTAATTGGGTGTTTGGTGATTGTAAGGTTTTTTTGGATGATATTTTCACCGATTTTTACTATCTCCACCGCTAACCACCACACCATGTTGCAGTGAGTTAATTACAGATAACCGAACCCACCGCTATATAATGCGGTGGATAAATCGGATGACATAAACCACCGTTGTATGCTATGGTGAATATTAATTAATTAATTATAATTACAGATAACCGAACCCACCGCACCATGTTGCAGTGAGTTAATTACAGATAACCGAACCCACCGCTATATAATGCGGTGGATAAATCGGATGACATAAACCACCGTTGTATGCTATGGTGAATATTAATTAATTAATTATAATTAATTACGTGTCATTAAAACTCACCACATTTTAGTGCGGTGAGTGCCAATTACAATTTTTTAATGTTAATTGAGGAGGGCTCCTAATCCTATGGTGTTCTACTGTTCTCAACCCAGCAAGTAGTCATTCCATATCATAAGAAAGTAGAGCAAACAAGAAGGCAGTGAAATTTTCCGTCTTTTAATTTTTCTCAAACCCAAATTCCCAATCATATAATACAAAAACCTTAATCAATTCCAACTCTTCCTTTGATTATTGGAGATTTAGGCTAGATTAATTAATACCACATAATTAATACCGCATTATTAACTCTTATGTTTTACTTTTTTTTTATCAGGTAATAATTCAGGTGGAATAATTCTACCCGATAGCATCCTTTCGGATGAGGTCTTGAAGACCTGTATCGGTGTCAATGTTGAAGCCCCTAGCAGAGCGGCAAAGGTGTGCAACCTTATCAGCCACTGTTGCCATTTCGGGGCACGTGAGAAAAAGATACTTCTCTCACACTCGAAAACAGTGTTTTAATATCAGACATTACTAATTCTATTTCCCAAGGACATGTGAAATTTGTTTTTAAATGATTTATGATTATAAGGGAGTCTCATTCAATTTGTAATTTGTTTATTCCCAACACACGAGTTTGGATTATCCCATGTCTTAAGGCCAAAGCCTCGACTTTTAGCGGGGTTTGGTTGCCTATTCTGTTATAATCAATGTGGATCGTTCTACCCTTCAAATCTCGAATAATGTAGCTAATTGTACTATCGTTGTTATCAAGTGTAGATCCATCAAAGTTTAATTTGAACGTACCAATTGGCGGTTTTCTCCACTTAACACCTTTTTGTCGTAGTCTTGACTATGGGTGATTGGTAGTATTATCCTTTCGAGTGCATTGAATATCATCCTCATCACCATGCATGAAGTTTTTTTTTTCCAATTTACCAAGTGAGTTGTAATGATGTGTTTAACGGATTCCCAATTCGGAATGGGTTCATTTCTGAAGATTGCTTGATTTCTGATGTACCATATAGTCCACCAGGTTACCGCTAGTGTTTCCTTTTGATTTTGTCAGAGTACTACCAATTAGTGATAAGATAGGAGAGAATTCTCGTGAATTCGCAATCAAGTTGAATATTGCTTGTTTTGTACCCACGGATAATGGGAGATGGAAACTAGAAAACCGGCATTCCAAAAAAAGATGAGTTTCATCTTCAATAGCATTGTTACAGAGTATACAAGTTGTTGGTACGGAGACCCCTTTTGGGATAGACGGGTAGCCGTTGGAATACCCATCTTTCCTAGTTTCCATAAGAAGTTCTTTATTTTTGGTGATATGTCAATTTTCCAAGTCCATGAATTATTATCCTCATTTTGGCTATTATTTTTAGTGATTAGTTTGTAAGCGCTAGCTGTTGTAAACCATCCCTCCCTATCCGGCCACCAATATAGTCTGTCATCAAATGTACTTTTAGGAAGGGTGATATCCAATATTTCTCTTACTATACTGTGTGGGATTGTGTTAAACAGTTTTTCCTCCCACCATTTTCCTCCTAATATATAGTCGCTCACATTTTCGTTATCATCTCGAATAATAGGACAATCATCCCTTTTGATTATTGGCGAATTTGTAAGCCATTTGTTGGTCCAGAATTGAATAGATTTTCCATTGCCCACTGACCAGATAAGTGGTCTACCACTCAGCTCATACAAGATAATCCCTGTTTTAAATTTTTCATTAAGAGACGTTAGTTTCGACCATTGCCAAGACGAAACCCCACTTTTCTTGTAATTTAATATATGTGTTGTTTTCAAATACTTGTACTGAATTAATTTTACCCATATATTTTCTGGTTCCGCAAGAATTTTTCAAATGAGTTTCATTTGGAGTGCCTCATTCATATCTTTGGATTTTCGAATACCTAAACCTCCCTTACCTTTTGGTCTACAGATTTTATCCCAGCTTATCAGAGGTCGGTATTGGAGATCTTTATTCCAGAAGAAAGATCTATTTATTTGATTTAGTTCCTTATGTATTGTCCTAGGGAGCATGAAGTTTTGCATTGTATATAAGGTTTTTGATGTCAGGTTTGTGCTGATAAGGACAACATGTGTAACGGCCCGGAAAATAAGGATCTTCTTTCCCCTATTTGCCCTCCTTTGGGCCTAGGAAAGAAAATCTAATTATCCGAGTTACGTTTAAGAAGGCAAGGTTACCTTCCACCTAGATCTTACAACCCGAGTACGAGTCGCAAGTTTTCGCAATAAAAAGAAGCAAGGTTTAAATCAAAATACAATCCAAAAGAGTGCCACGACTGAGCGGGGTCAAAACAATGCAAAAGATTTTAAAAGAGAGAAAGTTTAGTGGCCTCTCAAGTTCTCGATCTAACGCCAAAAGTCTGAACCCGCCAAGCATCCATATGAACAAAGATAGTGGCTAACGGTTACCTGAATCTAAAAAAAAAGAAGGGGATCTGGGTCAATCATCGGGTCACTCCTGCGCGTGTGTAAACACTCTGAGAGGCATATAATAAGCATCCTATTCCTAAGATGAAATGCGTAATGCAAAATGGAATTAAACAGATAAGCATGCGGATAAATAAATGCAGAAATAAATAAAGAAGCGCGCCAATTACAAGAAATGCCAAATAGCATGTCCCTCTAGGCTCCTAAGAAATCCTATAGCAACTCACCATCAAAGGAGCTACCTCACCCTACGGTGCAGGCCAACCCCACGCAATGAGCCTACTAACTATGAAAGGAAGGCAAACAATGACACTTATATAAGGCCTAAGGCTCTAAGAGTCCTAATGCACTTACTAGAAAGCCTACCGCATCCTCGAGTGCAAGCAACTTTACATACCAAAACCCTACCGCATCATCGAGTGCAAGCAACTTTCTATATAAGCTCCAACTAGGATGACAAGAATAAAGTAAAAGGTCCCAACCGATAAACACCTATAACGGCCGTTTTCTAGCAAAGACAGATAGTAAGTCATATGGTTTCCGTTTTAGATCCTAAGCTTGATTATAAGTCATATGGTGCATGAACACTAGCCTACTATATAACACCCAGTGCATAAAGCGCCCATCATGAGTAAGCTCAAGGAACTTACCTGGAGAAGCGTAGAATCCAAGCAATACAACAATCAAGCAAATCCAGACAGATTAGAGATCACCTAGAAGATAAGTAACATAATAAGTCTAAGTATAACTTACACAAAGCATATCAAATAACACACATAAGATTCACATAAACCATATATAAGTTATTCATCCCATCATCATCAACATCATCATCATAATCTCAAGCTACCTCAAAACATTAATTTCCTTAACCACTGCCATAATTCATCTCAAAATTCCAATATATCATATCAGACTTCGAATTCATATTTTACTCATGTCTCAACTCCTATAAAATGTCACGCAAGTACATAAATAAATTCACAAGCCAAGTTCCGAGCAAATCACTTCACGAGTTTCTAAAATCCATCAAATAAAATAACACTTAGTCAAATTCCAGCATTAACCATTTAAGCCTTTAAAACAACTTCACAAGACTATATTATTAAAATAATTATGGCATATCGGTTTTAAAACAATAAATCCATTTGAGAAAACATTTCTCAAAGTACAAGTCAAATATCACTATCGAAAATATTAACTATGACTTCAACATCCCTTAAAACATTTTGGGAAACCTTAAACCTCTTTAAACAATTTCTTAAACAATATTCAACTAAATAAAACACCAAATCATCCCATTTTTAATAAACCACATAAATAAAATAACATTAATAAATCACTTTAACTTTTCTAAAAATACAAGTTAAAATCATCATATCATAACACAATATATGCCAATAATTCTACTTTTAAAACAACTTATAATATATAAATAATTTTCAGAAAATATTATTTTATTAATAAACCAGAATAATGATAATAATAATAATAATAATCTAATAACAATTATATAACTAACACTTTCAAATAGAATCTCAATAATTTAATTATCATAAATATCAACTCAATATTAACATTATTATAAAAATAACATCTAATGAACGTTTCTAACATTTGATCACCAAGTAGACAGATAGCTTCTAAACAAATACTTAGCAATAAATCATTTCCAATAATATATTTTAATTCCAACCTTTTAAATACCACAATTGACCAAAATAAATCATTAAATAATTTAAATAAATTATAATTAATTATAATTAATTAAATAAATAATCAGAATTAATAACTAATAATAATAATAAATATATAATAATGAAAAAATAAATTAATAATTAAATTAACATAATAACTAAGTATAACATAAACACAAAACCCTTAAAACATCCAAACCCAAAAGCCCAATCTTAGCCCACCCCATTTCACTAAACCCAGACCCAAACACGGATCCAAATAAAACCCCAACCCAGTGAACCGGAATTAAAAGAAAATAGGGACCAAACCGAACCCAAAATAAAAAAAAAGAGGACCGGACCCAAATAAATAAATAAATAAAATATAAAAGGAGGTGGGCCCCACCATCATCATCTTCCTCAGCCTTCGACTCCTGCCTGGTTCGCCAGAGCTCCGATCTCGCCATCTCGGCCTTGTGCAACTCCCTCCATCTGCGCCTTGCCCCAGCTCACTCTCACTCTCAGAGCTCCCCCGTACTCGCTCTCCATCTCTGACTCGCTCACGCACCAGCTCACACTTGCTCGCCCGCTCGCTCGCTCCCCGCTCTCGCTGCATCTCCCTCGCTCACACTCGTCAGCGCTCTCGACCCGCTCTCACCCACTCTCTCTCCGAACAGGTAAGGTGGAAGGAACATGAAGCACACAAGAATAATGGAAGGAATAGGGTTTGAAGCTCACCGAGGGTCTTCGACTCATCGAAAACAGAGGGTCGGGCTCGGTCTGCGTTCTCGAGCTCGTCGGAGACTTGGTGGCTGCAGGAGCTTCCTCCGGTGGTGTCGGGACTTGTCGAACCAAAGCACAGGCGGAGAGGTTGGGTTCGGCGTGTATCGAACCTGTTGTTGTTGCCGCTGTCCGGGGAGGCGAAAGGGAACATGAGAGGTGGGTGCTTGCATTGGGCGGACTCGAAACAGGGGAAAGGGGCTTGGGGGTGGCATACCGAATGAACAAGGTAGGTAAGGAGTGGTGATGGTGAAGGATGAAAGCAATGGGGATGGTGATGGCGGGGTAAATGATGGTTTTAAGGAAGGAAGGAGGTATGGTGCAAATGAATAGGGAGTAGGATAGGGGTGAGGCCGGGTGAAGGGTGAGGGAGTGGTGTGTGAGTTGAGTGTGAAAGTGTGTAAAAGAAAGTCAAATTTAATACCCGTAAATAAATTTCAAAACCCGCTTTCCGACCTTAACCCGACTCAATTAAAATCAATTTAAAATAAACTTTCGAATCCGAATTAGCTAATGAAGCCCGAAAATATTTCTAAGCCTTAAAATAATAGAGCGAAATGAATTCATCTTTGAATTAAATAACAAATTTATGCAGGAATTTGGTGGAAAGAATTCAAACAAATCGTTTGCTCGAGGACATAATTATTCAAAATATTCCGAATCCTTAGAATTCAAATCCCAATTAAATCAATAGTAAATCAAAATTAATTCTTAGTTTATAAAATAATATCTTAAAATTCAGAGTCTTTACAACATGAGCATTCGTGCGCCATTTACTAAGGTGCTCTTTCGATTTACAAACGAATTCCTTGCAAGTTTGTCTATTTACTCTCCCATTAATAATAAGACAACCGAGATATTTCTCAATCATTATTTGATTTGATATACATAAGCATCTTTCAAGTTTGTCTATTTACTCTTATGTTTCACTTGAAATTGCATATGCCCACCGCAAGAAGCTATTGTGGGTATTAGTAGCTCACAATTAATTATAAATGATTAATTAATATTATCGACAGTCCAGTGTACCAAGTTGCATATGCCCACCGCAAGAAGCTACTGACATCTTTCAAGTTTGTCTATTTACTCTTATGTTTTACTTGAAATTGCATATGCCCACCGCTGTATGCTGCGGTATACATGATGAGGGGGTCATTAACTCACCGCAATACGGTGCAGTGGTTAGCAGTGGAGATAATAAAAATTAAATGTGAACTTAACTTTTCTGATTTTTTTTTAAATGGGTATTGGGTTTAAAATATCAAAAATACCCTTCATTCTTCCCTTTTTACTTGCCCCAATTTGACCCTAATTTGGGCAAATTAGGAGGAGAGGGTATTAGGCCATTGGTTGTTAGAAGCTGCAAGAGGCTTGGTGAGACGACGGTAAGGGTGTTATCTGAACACGAGTAACTCGAATTTGACTCTTACTCGACTTTATAAAACTCGGCTCGAGCTCTTTCATTTTCTAAATGAGTCGAATATGAGCGTATTTTTAAGATCGATCTAAAGCTCGACTTGTTCCAATTAAGTTCGAATAGCTCGAATTTTATAGAATTTCTAAAATTTCCTTTAAGTTACTATGAGCTGAGTGTGAGCACATTTTTAAGCTCGAGTCAAAATTTAGGCTCGGTTCGAGCTCGTTCATATCCTAAATGAACAGAATATAAACAAGCAATACTCGGCTCACTCGGCTCATGGCGGCAGCACCGTGGTTGTTCTCAAGCAGAGGGAAGACGACGAGAAGAAAAGAGGGGGCTACAATAAGAGAGAGGGATGGCTATAAATTGAAGCATAATTTGACATGACGGAATCTTATATTGAATTATGAGAATTATGATATGTTGCTATTGCTATGATTTCGTATGATGTATGATCTTTGATGAGAATGTGAAGATGCCATAGAGTATGAATATGAGTTGCAAGAACGATGAGATATTTTATAATGAGATGATAGATGAAATATAGGAGATGGTATATATATATATATATGAGATGATAGGGGATGTTATGTGATGATATATGTTGAGATGATATATGAGCTACTATATGATGTGATGATGATGATGAGGAAATGGATAAGATGTGATGATGAGTTCTATGACTATGTGACGCTTACATGTGTGATAGTAGTTATGCTTTGTGTAACTTAGACATAGACTTATATTTATGTCCCTTTATATATGATAGGCGATTTGTGAGCATTTGGTTATTATCTCTATTGCTGCTTTGCTTTGTTGTTCGGCAATTTCAAGTAAGTTCCCTAGGGAGCTTACTCAGGTTGGACTCTCATGCCTGTTGTTGCATTTTATGTTAGGTGTTGGATATGCATAAAAGCGTGATCATGTAGTATCCTGTTTAGGTTGCACTAATTAAATGAACATCTGTTTACTTTATGCGTTTGAAAAGAGAGCGGCCGTGATCTGTGAGTCGTAGAGTCTTTGCTAGGGTCATAGGACATCCCAACACCATTGGGTTGTCTTGATAGAGTCGGTGAGGGCATAGCCTGATCCCATTCATACCTACGTACTCTGACCTCGATGCTAGGTGCGGACGATGCGTTACATAGAAGCTATGTACTCCGACCTCGATGATAGGTGCAGACGGTGCGTTATATAGATCATATGTACTCCTACCTCGATGTTAAGTACGAATGTTGCGTTACATATGCCTCGCCCCGATTGAGGCGAGAGTCCCACGAGCGAGAGTCGGGACATGCCACTTGGCATTCTATGTGGACCCATTTATTGCATTTCCATTATTATATATGAAGGGAATTACTTTTTGGAACAATCATAAATTGCTTTTTAGAAAAACAATAAAAAAGACCCTAATATTGAGTTTATTTACAAACAATACCCCTCCCCTTCCTCACGCCATTCTTCCTCCTCTCTAATGGAAGTTTCATGCTTCCTTTCAATCAATTGCAGAAAAGCGCATTTCGTGTGGCACCAACGAACAACGAAGTGGTGCATCGGCAACCAATTTCGCCTTCTCCACTCTCTGGCGCCATTTGGAGCTCCTCCGCTAAGGATCGGCGCCTGATCGTGTCCTCCTCGTCGCTCCAGACACGAAACCTCACCCATCGGCGCCTCAGCGTCGACGAGGAAGACAATTTCGGCGATGCCGAAGGTGATGTTGGCGAGGAAGGCGGGGGGCGGGGGGAGCGAGGGAATAGGAGGAGGAGGAAGCAGATGAAGGAGATGGCATCTTCAGGTGTAGTTGGTGCGACCAATATGGTGAAATACCCGCGTATTTCCGTTTATTTAATTTTGGAATTTTATTAAATAAAAGTCGAAAGTATTTCTTATTCCTCTTATTCATAGTGTGTCGAAATTCGCGAGATAGTGATTTCACATTTTATAATGTGAAATGGGGGAAATTAATTTATTTAATTTACTTAAATAAATAAATATTTTATAAATAATATTTATATATTATTTATGGGTAAATTAGTGGGTAACTTAGTTATATATATATATGTTATATATAATATGTGTATTAAGGTATATATAATACGTTATATATGTTTATATATACACATGTACATACCCAAATAAAAATTGGCAGCCCATTTCAGCTTGAATCCGGCCCACTGAAGCATCCCACAACAGCCTCCAGAAGTGAGC
This sequence comes from Persicaria maculosa, assembly GCA_963922045.1. Taxonomy (NCBI): domain Eukaryota; kingdom Viridiplantae; phylum Streptophyta; class Magnoliopsida; order Caryophyllales; family Polygonaceae; genus Persicaria; species Persicaria maculosa. The sequence continues at coordinate 60,630,275 of OY998261.1, forward strand.
ACACGGGAGATCCGATTTTTGTTAACAAAATCTATCTTTAACTATATGATAAGTAATAATCTTTGGCTAAATCTTTCCAACTGTGTATGTTGCAGCAGGATTTGTTGAAGTTGGGTATCGAGGTGTCGTTTGAGAGAAACCGTGGTCAACTGTGTATGTTGGAGGTTCAGTCAGAACTTCTAGAGAAGATTAAGGTGGCACAGGTTGGGGATACTGCATTGGTGCGGTTGGGTGCAGACTTCTTTGGGGGCAAGGCCCCAGGCTTTATCGTTCAGGAGGATGACTCCTTATGGTTTGGGAAGCGGATTTGTGTTCCGGATGTTCAGGAGCTTAGGCAGACCATACTTCAGGAGGCTCATTCTTCTGCTTACTCAGTACACCCGGGGTCGAGCAAGATGTACAAAGACCTCCGATGTGGTTACTGGTGGCCAGGGATGAAGCAGGACATAGCCGAGTTCGTGGCTAGATGTTTGGTGTGTCAGCAGGTGAAGATTGAGCATCGACGACCTGCTGGTACATTGCAGCCCCTTCCAGTGCCGGAGTGGAAGTGGGAGCATATCTCGATGGACTTCGTGACAGGCTTACCCCGAGTCCAAGGGCAGAAAGACGCCATTTGGGTGATAGTGGATAGACTCACCAAATGTGCGCATTTTATTGCAATCCGGAGTGACTGGAAGGTGCCAAAGTTAGCAAGGGTGTACATGAAGGAGATCGTCCGACTCCATGGTATTCCGAAAACCATTGTGTCAGATCGCGATGGGAGATTTATCTCTAAGTTTTGGAGAGAACTTCAGGGAGGCCTAGGGACGACCTTGAATTTCAGTACGTCATTCCATCCACAGACAGATGGCCAGTCAGAACGCACTATTCAGACGTTAGAGGACATGTTGAGGGCATGTGTTCTGGAGAGACCAACTGATTGGGAGACCAGCTTGAGTTTGATTGAGTTCACTTACAACAATAGCTGGCATGCATCCATCAAGATGGCTCCGTTTGAGGCTCTGTATGGGCGGAAGTGCAGATCGCCAGTATGTTGGGATGAGGCAGCAGATGCACTCATTCTTGGGCCCGAGCTTCTAGAGGAGACTACCATGCAAGTAGGAGTGATCAGGCAGCGCATGTTGGCAGCTCAGTGCTGACAGAAGGCATATGCTGACGGTAAGAGGAGGGACCTAGAGTTCCAGGTCGGTGAGAAAGTATTTGTGAAGGTCTCGCCGACGAAAGGAGTGTTCCGATTTGGAAAGCGTGGGAAGCTGAACCCTCGCTTTGTAGGACCATTTGAGATTCTCCAGAAGGTGGGCACAGTTGCTTATCGTTTAGCTTTGCCACCTACCGCTCATCCAGTGCATGACGTCTTCCACATTTCCTTACTTCGGAAGTACGTGCCTGATCCATCTCATGTCTTGAGCTATGAAGACATTGAGGTCCGTCCTACCGGAACCTATGAAGAGGAACCAGTTCGCATTCTAGAGAGGCGGGAGAAGTAGCTCAGGAATAAGGTTGTGCCTCTAGTAAAGGTGCTCTGGTCTAAGCACGGAACAGAGGCAATGACGTGGGAGACCGAAGCAGATATGAGAGAGAGTTTTCCTTATTTGTTTTCTGCTTAAGTTTCGGGAAGAAACTTCTTTTTTGTGGGGAGATATGAAATAACCGCGTATTTCCGTTTATTTAATTTTGGAATTTTATTAAATAAAAGTCGGAAGTATTTCTTATTCCTCTTATTCATAGTGTGTCGAAATTCGCGAGATAGTGATTTCACATTTTATAATGTGAAATGGGGGAAATTAATTTATTTAATTTACTTAAATAAATAAATATTTTATAAATAATATTTATATATTATTTATGGGTAAATTAGTGGGTAACTTAGTTATATATATATGTTATATATAATATGTGTATTAAGGTATATATAATACGTTATATATGTTTATATATACACATGTACATACCCAAATAAAAATTGGCAGCCCATTTCAGCTTGAATCCGGCCCACTGAAGCATCCCACAACAGCCTCCAGAAGTGAGCACACGGGAGATCCGATTTTTATTAACAAAATCTATCTTTAACTATATGATAAGTAACAATCTTTGGCTAAATCTTTCCAAACTAAAATCCATATCTTTAGGGGTTTTGATTAGGTTAAATCTTAGAGGGCATTACGAGCTTCCCATCCATATCAAACACACGCCATAACTTCCTCTCCATCATCCTCTGCAACCCCGTAAATATCAGCCGAAAATCACAAACGACAACTATCTCCGTTCACCCTCGACCACGATTCCGATGATCCCAAGGCCAACGACCACCACCACAGGTCTCCTCCAACACCCAGAAAGCCACCGTGCAAGGCCCGACGCAGCAGCTCACCGGAAAGACGTCGGAAACGGTGTCGGAAGTTTATGCAGAACAGTGATCGAGAGGCCAACTTCGAAGCATTGCCACCACTACCACAGTGACTCAAAGCCATCAAATCTAAATCCACCATAAACCTTGCAATACCCTCTGTCAGAAACATCTTTTCGTTTCCTCAAATCTGCTCAGGGGTGCTCGTACCATAGCCCCGAAATTGACTGGTGAGCAGTTTTTTTGCATAGCAGAAAAACGTGATTTTGATGAACGTTTCTTTATTCATTCGATTCAGGGGCTGATAATCCTTATAAATCATTTCTTTTCAGATTCATACCATAGCAAGGGATCATAGGCTCGAAACTTGGACGATTCCGAGTCCCGTTTGGGTAAGATCCGCTCTAGTCATCGCAATTTATCGAGTTTCAAATAAGTAAGCGATGTTTAATCTAACCTACATACTGTTTTGGAACAGTTTACAGCCTGTTTAACTCCTGAGATTTGGTGGGTACAGAATTGATTGGCTTTTGGGAAAAGCAAGGGTAAGTTTTGTACTTTTTAAAAGTTACGGTGCCGTTTCCGTAATTTCTGAAAAGTTACTAATACCCTAATTAATTCTGTAAAATCTCAGGTCCATTATCAGATTATTTTTCTCAACTACGAATAAGCATTTCGTCAGATTAAGGCAAGTGGTTTGGTTCAATCAGTGCACTTTTGCAAATTTCGTGCCTTTTTCGTAATTATTGTCTTTTTGTGTCTTCTATACATTCCATGCTATGAATTTGTGATAAATATGCAAGTTAGTTCAGTTTGTTGCTATTTATCCGAAATCTCACATAGCATGACAACTCGGGTAATTATAGCTTGATCCCATAATTTGAGAAAATTATATTAAATGCCCGAAATTCCTAAAAAGCATGATTTGTTCATTTTGTTTCCTTCATGCTAGTTAAGTATGGTATATTATTGTTTTTGAATATCCATGCTTGTCAGTTATATTATTTCGTGCACTTTATAGATCTAAAGTGTACATTATGCCTTTTGTGGCCACCTAGGATGTAATTGTGGATTGGTACTTATACTGTTTGTATTATTATTATTGTTGTTGTTATTATGATGTGTGTCTTAAATAATGGAAAAAGGGTAAAGTCAGGTCACGGTTCGGTTATACCTTGCTCTATAAACGTCTCATGAGATGCCCCTTCGAAATTGCAAATCTCTCGAATGGGTACATCTACCTAAGGGTAGTAGGTCATCCGCCTAGTATATGCGGCCGAGGCCAGTATCACTTGTCCTAATGAAATGATAACGTTGTTATAAATGTATTATTATTGTTGTGTTGTATATTATTTTACTAATAGGTGACCCAATTTCAGCGATGTTATATCATATTCTTTCCGTACTCGGAATATGATTCCTTAGGGTCTTCGGATCCGCATCCCATTCAAACACTCGGTCCTTTTTGGATCATCCTTTTACATTATTTTTATTTAATCAAACGAGTCAGGTTCCACATAAATATTTACTCCTAATTCATATTTTAGTCTACAATCACCAATACCTTTTTATGGTCAATGGGTGGTAGACGGAGTCTTGAACATTTTACTTTCTGCTACTTGCTAGTCATAAAAAGACTAACCGTCCTATTTTTCTCCTTTGGACGGTTGGGGTCCCTGGTCTGCATACTACACCTCAGCCGTCGATCCGCAGGTTTAGGTAAACGGTCTTGAGGCGCTGAAGAATAAAGGATTTCATTGTTTTTCATTTTATCGTGTTTTTGAGTTAAGGTACAAACTTCTAGAATTTATGGGATTGTTTTCATTCCGCTGCTACTATTTCATTAATTTGATAATTGTATTTCGACCCCTTTGTTTTGGGTAACTTTATTTTGGAATATTTTATATTTAAGTCTTCCGCTTATTTAACATTTATTTATTATCATCTTGTTTATGGGAGCATGGTTGCATGTCCCTATAAGCCTAAGGCGGTTACAAAGACATTAAAGTCCGCGTAATTGCTGGCACTGCAACATCTCTTCAGTGTATTAAGAAGGGGTGTTACAGAAGGTGGTATCAGAGCTTTTGGTTTTATAAAATGAAAATATAGCTTTTGAATACTTCAAAATGAATTTAAAGGTTTCTTAAAAAAGGTTTAAGAAAGAAAAAAAAAAGATGATAAATTTAAATTATTTTTAGAAAACGTATTTTATATTTGAAGTGTGAAAAGTTTTTTTTTTATTTTAAAATAGTCAAGCCCTCAAGTACCTAACCTGTAATTGTAGAGTCATTAGCATTCCACTCTTTAAGTGCAAGTCAACTTGGGTATTGACCCACTATTCAATCTTACTCTTAGATGTCTTCTATCTCTACCGAGGCTAGTGCAATCACGGGGAAGAGAGTTGCTTTGCCTGCGAGCGAGGAAGGTGAGGTGAATGGACCTATAAGAGCTGATTTCGAGTATGACCCTGGAGATGAATCGGATATCGACCCAATGTTATTAGCACAGGCAAGGAATGAATTCCGATCTAGTTATATGGGTAAGGATCGCCTACCGCCAAGCTATGGGGGCGAAGATGGTATGGTTATCCGAGAAGCAGGGGTTACTCCATGGGTTCCTACCTATGATCAATTCTGCTACGATGAGATAACCTTAAGGGTTGCCAGGCTCACGCAGATGCAAGACCGAGAGGGTCTGGCGGAGGAAGAGGAAAAAGGGAAGCTTATGGAAAAGATCATAGAGCTTCGTGCAAAACGGCTGCATGGTACCCCCGAAGGTTTAAAATATGAGGAGAATCGCACTTTGATGTTGGAGTTGTTGAAGAGGTTAGATGGCGAAGAACAACAAAAATTTGAGAGGTTTGTGGAAGCTGGGGTGCATTTCACCTTCCAACGCCCCGGAGGAAGGGGGAAAGGAGGATGGTTTTCTGTCAAGGGTACTGGAAACCTTAAGCACAAGAAGCCAAGAAACACCTAAGTTTCCGATCACCCGTTCTAAACCTTCACACTTATTCCAATAATGGGCAAAGGACCTGCGTGTCCATACATGCCCTTAGCAACTCTATATCGTATTACTTCTCGCATTTGGCAGTTTTAATCTTTCTTTAACGTTGATTTAGTGACATGATACTATATAATGTAATTGAATATATATATCATGGTATTGTGAGTGATTATGATCTTGATAAACCATTGGTACTATGCAAATAAATGGAGTATTAATGACAGTGATGTTGGACTTATAGATCATGAACACTCGAGGCGTTCGTCGTCGCCCTGAGACCTCGTCAGAGAGGACTGTGAGACAGGAGAATGGGCATTGGGCGGATGAGGATTCCGTTCCATCTACGGGCGAGGCGACCAGAGAGCAGTCATTGGCTGACCGGGCTGCTTTAGCACAGTTGAGAGCTGAAAATCGTGCTGCAGCTGCTCGTTGACGAGCCACTAGACAGGAGAGAGGCTCAGGTGGGCCCCAACGTGAGCCTAGCCGATGCGAGCCTAGTCATATAGAGTCCAGCCATAGGGGAATGCCCAGCCCCGCTGCAAGCCATCAGAGTGTGGGTAACCGTACTGAGGGCCATAGGAACGGGTCTGTCAGAACAGTAGGGGAAGACTTGCGTGAGGAGATGGTGCAGATGATGCGGCAGATTGCTCATGAGGCGGTGACAGAGGTCATAGCCAGAGCGAACCCGCCGCCACCACCGCCACCTACACAGGCTCCGTTTCAAGCACCATTAGTCGTTGAGACTGCTGTTCCAGGCAGAGTAACAAACCTGGGAGACTCTTACTTCCGAGCACTCAAGGCGGTGAATGCTATGAAGCCAGATGACTTCAATGGGTCGGGTGAACCATTTGTCGTAGTCGAGTGGTTGACCCATATGGAGAAGTTGTTCAGAGGTATTGTGTGCACAGATCAGGATAAGGTGCATATTGCTGCTATTCGCCTGAAGGGTGAAGCTGGATTATGGTGGGAGGCTGCTAGATTGGGATGGGAGGTGAACCCGACCTGGGAGGCCTTCAAACAGTCCCTCACAGATCATTACTTTGCACCTTCACTAAGGATAGAGAAGAGGAGGGAATTTTTGACTCCTGCTCCTTTCGGGATGAGAATGGCTGCGATGGTGACCCGATATTATGGATTACTGCCTTATGCTGGAGATTTGGTCAGGACTGAGGCAGACAGGATACATTACTTCCATGAGTCCCTACCCGGCCGCATGAAGCTGCAGATGTTGCATAGGGACTACCCTACCCTAGAGGCTTACATTGATGCTGGGTATAGGGTGGAGGCAACGATGGACGAGGCTCGGCAGAATCAGGAGTTCGCCAATAGGAAGAAGGGGCACCAGAAGCATTCTGGTGTCAAGAGAGCTGCAGAATCTACCCCAACTAGGGGTACGAGTGGGGGTAGAGCCCCAACTGGCCAAACAGGAGGGCGCTCTCACAATACTGGTGGGAGGCAGGTGATCTGTCATAATTGTGGCAAGGAGGGTCACATCAAACCTGCATGTACGGAGACACTAAGGATTTGCCGAGGTTGTGACAAACCGGGCCATATGATACGGTTTTGCAAGACCTCGAGTGGCATGCAGTCTCGTTCTTATCAGGCATCGGCTGCAGCGCCGAAGAATCAAAATCAGGGGCAGTTTAGACCTCCACCACAGCAGCGCAACAGTCAGTCCTTTCAGCAGAGGACTCAAGTTCCTACGGGATCGCAACCGACTGTGAACAAGGGGAGCAATGCAGCTGGGCCTTCCAACCCCGGGAAGCGCCTATATGTGATGAGGGAGGAGGTAGATGCTAACGCACCAGTGACTCAAGGTATTATCTACCATCATACTGAGTCCATTGATATTTTGTTTGACTCTGGTGCTACCCATTCTTTTATTGCTGAGAAGCTTGTTGATAGGCTTAAGTTAGGTAGTGTGCCTTTAGATGATCCTTTTGTAGTCGGACTCCCTGATGGGGGGACAATGATAGGAAAAAAGATGTTGAGCAGATTTCCTATCACGATTGGGGGTCGAGAGTTCGACGCCGATTTAGTGGTGATTCCGCTTATGCCGCTGGATATCATCTTAGGTATGGATTGGTTAGGGCAACATGGCGCGGTGATTGACTTCGAGCGGAGGATTGTGACCTTATCACCGGATGGCACATGTGTGTGCGAATTCCGAGGGCGCATTTCCGTTGAGAACGACCATATTATTAATATGATGCAGGCGGCTAGGCTACTGCGACAGGGTTGTGTGGGTCTGTTATGCTATTTGCAAGACTCAGTGTCCAAGACAGTCACAATCTCCGATATTCCAGTGATTCGGGAATTTCCCGACGTATTTCCTAATGACATTACCGAGTTGCCACCGAAGTGCTTTGTTGAGTTCACTATTGATTTGGAACCAGGGACGTCTCCACTCTCCAAAGCTCCATATCGTATGGCTCCCGTTAAGATGAAGGAGTTGAAGTCTCAATTGGAAGAGCTATTGGAGAAGGGCTATATCAGGCCTAGTGCGTCTCCATGGGGGGCTCCAGTATTATTTGTGAAGAAGAAGGATGGATCCTTCCGGCTGTGTATTGATTACCGTGAGTTGAATAAAGTGACGATCAAGAACAAGTACCCGTTGCCGCGAATTGATGACTTGCTAGATCAGTTACAAGGAGCAAGGGTGTTCTCCAAGATTGATCTTCGTTCTGGGTATCATCAATTACGGATTCGCGAGGAGGATATTCCGAAGACTGCTTTCAGGACTAGATACGGACATTATGAGTTCGTGGTGATGCCCTTTGGTTTAACCAACGCACCAGCTGTGTTTATGGAGTTGATGAATAGGTGTTTTCACGACTATTTGGATAAGTTTGTGGTGGTGTTCATCGATGATATTTTGATATACTCTCCGAGCGAGGAAGCTCATGAGGAGCATTTACGGACCGCATTGTCAGTGCTGCGACAACATCAGCTTTATGCTAAGTTGTCCAAGTGTGACTTCTGGATCAAGCAGGTGACCTTCCTAGGTCATATTATATCTGAGGAGGGAGTGATGGTAGACCCTCAGAAGATCTCAGCGGTGAAACACTGGGCTCAGCCGAAGAATGCGAAGGAAGTCCGAAGCTTTCTGGGATTAGCTGGATACTATAGGAGGTTTGTGGAAGGGTTCTCTAAACTCGCCCAACCGCTTACCTCTTTGTTGAGAAAGTCTTAGAAGTTTGTGTGGAATGAGAAGTGCGAGCAGAGCTTTCAGGAACTGAAGAAACGGTTGACCACTGCACCGATTCTAGCATTGCCGAGAGATGGAGAAGGGTATGTTGTGTACAGCGATGCTTCCAAGCAAGGGCTGGGTTGTGTGCTTATGCAAGATGACAGGGTGATAGCATATGCATCCAGGCAACTTAAGCAGTATGAGGAGAATTATCCAGTGCATGATTTGGAGCTAGCTGCTGTGGTCTTTGCTTTAAAGATCTGGCGACACTACCTCTACGGTGTTCGCTGCCAAATCTTCACAGACCACAAGAGTTTGAAGTATGTGTTCACCCAGAAGGAGCTCAATATGCGACAGAGGAGATGGCTGGAGCTCATCAAAGACTATGACATTGAACTTCTCTATCATCTGGGGAAGGCCAATGTTGTAGCAGATGCTTTGAGCCGAAAGTCTCAGCATGAGGCTATGATTGCATATTTGATGGAGAGACCTGTGTTGCAGCAGGATTTGTTGAAGTTGGGTATCGAGGTGTCGTTTGAGAGAAACCGTGGTCAACTGTGTATGTTGGAGGTTCAGTCAGAACTTCTAGAGAAGATTAAGGTGGCACAGGTTGGGGATACTGCATTGGTGCGGTTGGGTGCAGACTTCTTTGGGGGCAAGGCCCCAGGCTTTATCGTTCAGGAGGATGACTCCTTATGGTTTGGGAAGCGGATTTGTGTTCCGGATGTTCAGGAGCTTAGGCAGACCATACTTCAGGAGGCTCATTCTTCTGCTTACTCAGTACACCCGGGGTCGAGCAAGATGTACAAAGACCTCCGATGTGGTTACTGGTGGCCAGGGATGAAGCAGGACATAGCCGAGTTCGTGGCTAGATGTTTGGTGTGTCAGCAGGTGAAGATTGAGCATCGACGACCTGCTGGTACATTGCAGCCCCTTCCAGTGCCGGAGTGGAAGTGGGAGCATATCTCGATGGACTTCGTGACAGGCTTACCCCGAGTCCAAGGGCAGAAAGACGCCATTTGGGTGATAGTGGATAGACTCACCAAATGTGCGCATTTTATTGCAATCCGGAGTGACTGGAAGGTGCCAAAGTTAGCAAGGGTGTACATGAAGGAGATCGTCCGACTCCATGGTATTCCGAAAACCATTGTGTCAGATCGCGATGGGAGATTTATCTCTAAGTTTTGGAGAGAACTTCAGGGAGGCCTAGGGACGACCTTGAATTTCAGTACGTCATTCCATCCACAGACAGATGGCCAGTCAGAACGCACTATTCAGACGTTAGAGGACATGTTGAGGGCATGTGTTCTGGAGAGACCAACTGATTGGGAGACCAGCTTGAGTTTGATTGAGTTCACTTACAACAATAGCTGGCATGCATCCATCAAGATGGCTCCGTTTGAGGCTCTGTATGGGCGGAAGTGCAGATCGCCAGTATGTTGGGATGAGGCAGCAGATGCACTCATTCTTGGGCCCGAGCTTCTAGAGGAGACTACCATGCAAGTAGGAGTGATCAGGCAGCGCATGTTGGCAGCTCAGTGCTGACAGAAGGCATATGCTGACGGTAAGAGGAGGGACCTAGAGTTCCAGGTCGGTGAGAAAGTATTTGTGAAGGTCTCGCCGACGAAAGGAGTGTTCCGATTTGGAAAGCGTGGGAAGCTGAACCCTCGCTTTGTAGGACCATTTGAGATTCTCCAGAAGGTGGGCACAGTTGCTTATCGTTTAGCTTTGCCACCTACCGCTCATCCAGTGCATGACGTCTTCCACATTTCCTTACTTCGGAAGTACGTGCCTGATCCATCTCATGTCTTGAGCTATGAAGACATTGAGGTCCGTCCTACCGGAACCTATGAAGAGGAACCAGTTCGCATTCTAGAGAGGCGGGAGAAGTAGCTCAGGAATAAGGTTGTGCCTCTAGTAAAGGTGCTCTGGTCTAAGCACGGAACAGAGGCAATGACGTGGGAGACCGAAGCAGATATGAGAGAGAGTTTTCCTTATTTGTTTTCTGCTTAAGTTTCGGGAAGAAACTTCTTTTTTGTGGGGAGATATGAAATAACCGCGTATTTCCGTTTATTTAATTTTGGAATTTTATTAAATAAAAGTCGGAAGTATTTCTTATTCCTCTTATTCATAGTGTGTCGAAATTCGCGAGATAGTGATTTCACATTTTATAATGTGAAATGGGGGAAATTAATTTATTTAATTTACTTAAATAAATAAATATTTTATAAATAATATTTATATATTATTTATGGGTAAATTAGTGGGTAACTTAGTTATATATATATATGTTATATATAATATGTGTATTAAGGTATATATAATACGTTATATATGTTTATATATACACATGTACATACCCAAATAAAAATTGGCAGCCCATTTCAGCTTGAATCCGGCCCACTGAAGCATCCCACAACAGCCTCCAGAAGTGAGCACACGGGAGATCCGATTTTTATTAACAAAATCTATCTTTAACTATATGATAAGTAACAATCTTTGGCTAAATCTTTCCAAACTAAAATCCATATCTTTAGGGGTTTTGATTAGGTTAAATCTTAGAGGGCATTACGAGCTTCCCATCCATATCAAACACACGCCATAACTTCCTCTCCATCATCCTCTGCAACCCCGTAAATATCAGCCGAAAATCACAAACGACAACTATCTCCGTTCACCCTCGACCACGATTCCGATGATCCCAAGGCCAACGACCACCACCACAGGTCTCCTCCAACACCCAGAAAGCCACCGTGCAAGGCCCGACGCAGCAGCTCACCGGAAAGACGTCGGAAACGGTGTCGGAAGTTTATGCAGAACAGTGATCGAGAGGCCAACTTCGAAGCATTGCCACCACTACCACAGTGACTCAAAGCCATCAAATCTAAATCCACCATAAACCTTGCAATACCCTCTGTCAGAAACATCTTTTCGTTTCCTCAAATCTGCTCAGGGGTGCTCGTACCATAGCCCCGAAATTGACTGGTGAGCAGTTTTTTTGCATAGCAGAAAAACGTGATTTTGATGAACGTTTCTTTATTCATTCGATTCAGGGGCTGATAATCCTTATAAATCATTTCTTTTCAGATTCATACCATAGCAAGGGATCATAGGCTCGAAACTTGGACGATTCCGAGTCCCGTTTGGGTAAGATCCGCTCTAGTCATCGCAATTTATCGAGTTTCGAATAAGTAAGCGATGTTTAATCTAACCTACATACTGTTTTGGAACAGTTTACAGCCTGTTTAACTCCTGAGATTTGGTGGGTACAGAATTGATTGGCTTTTGGGAAAAGCAAGGGTAAGTTTTGTACTTTTTAAAAGTTACGGTGCCGTTTCCGTAATTTCTGAAAAGTTACTAATACCCTAATTAATTCTGTAAAATCTCAGGTCCATTATCAGATTATTTTTCTCAACTACGAATAAGCATTTCGTCAGATTAAGGCAAGTGGTTTGGTTCAATCAGTGCACTTTTGCAAATTTCGTGCCTTTTTCGTAATTATTGTCTTTTTGTGTCTTCTATACATTCCATGCTATGAATTTGTGATAAATATGCAAGTTAGTTCAGTTTGTTGCTATTTATCAAATCCGAAATCTCACATAGCATGATAACTCGGGTAATTATAGTTTGATCCCATAATTTGAGAAAATTATATTAAATGCCTGAAATTCCTAAAAAGCATGATTTGTTCATTTTGTTTCCTTCATGCTAGTTAAGTATGGTATATTATTGTTTTTGAATATCCATGCTTGTCAGTTATATTATTTCGTGCACTTTATAGATCTAAAGTGTACATTATGCCTTTTGTGGCCACCTAGGATGTAATTGTGGATTGGTACTTATACCGTTTGTATTATTATTATTGTTGTTGTTATTATGATGTGTGTCTTAAATAATGGAAAAAGGGTAAAGTCAGGTCACGGTTCGGTTATACCTTGCTCTATAAACGTCTCATGAGATGCCCCTTCGAAATTGCAAATCTCTCGAATGGGTACATCTACCTAAGGGTAGTAGGTCATCCGCCCAGTATATGCGGCCGAGGCCAGTATCACTTGTCCTAATGAAATGGTAACGTTGTTATAAATGTATTATTTTTGTTGTGTTGTATATTATTTTACTAATAGGTGACCCAATTTCAGCGATGTTATATTATATTCTTTCCGTACTCGGAATATGATTCCTTAGGGTCTTCGGACCCGCATCCCATTCAAACACTCGGTCCTTTTTGGATCATCCTTTTACATTATTTTTATTTAATCAAACGAGTCAGGTTCCACATAAATATTTACTCCTAATTCATATTTTAGTCTACAATCACCAATACCTTTTTATGGTCAATGGGTGGTAGACGGAGTCTTGAACATTTTACTTTCTGCTACTTGCTAGTCGTAAAAAGACTAACCGTCCTATTTTTCTCCTTTGGACGGTTGGGGTCCCTGGTCTGCATACTACACCTCAGCCGTCGATCCGCAGGTTTAGGTAAACGGTCTTGAGGCGCTGAAGAATAAAGGATTTCATTGTTTTTCATTTTATCGTGTTTTTGAGTTAAGGTACAAACTTCTAGAATTTATGGGATTGTTTTCATTCCGCTGCTACTATTTCATTAATTTGATAATTGGATTTGGACCCCTTTGTTTTGGGTAACTTTATTTTGGAATATTTTATATTTAAGTCTTCCGCTTATTTAACATTTATTTATTATCATCTTGTTTATGGGAGCATGGTTGCATGTCCCTATAAGCCTAAGGCGGTTACAAAGACATTAAAGTCCGCGTAATTGCTGGCGCTGTAACATCTCTTCAGTGTATTAAGAAGGGGTGTTACATATGGGGAGTGGTCGGTGCAACCAGTACGGGGATGGTCGGTGCGACCATGATCATTGCGACCCGTTGGCCGAGTGGTCGTTGCGACCAATTGGTCTTGTGGTCGTCGTGACCAGAGCATGCGCTAAACGCCAAAATTATCCTGCGCTAAACGGAAAATGTTTATATGAATTGTTAGCATGCTTTGTATGTTTAATTCTCCTATGGCATTAGAGCATCTTTATTAGGTATAGCACATACTATGTGGCCTCAGCGAGGACTTCAGGTCCCGTATGCGTGGCTCGATCTGATTCCTTTCCCCGTTCTTCTTTTAAAGGTATTTTCTGCAGATTCTGATTGCTCAATGTCTATATGGCGGGGTTTCCCCTTTTTGGCGATTTTTAGAACGAGAGACCGACTTCCGAACTTATAAACTTAAACGTTTTCAATATTCATATTTATCGTGTTTTTGTTTTGACCCAGCTCTTCCGCGGCAAGTTGTACATTGATTTCTGTTTTAGCATGCTTGAACTTCAAAAGATTTTGAGCGACTTAGTTAGCTAGGACAGGTTCTGGGTACCCAACGGCCCGCGCGTATTTTGGGGTTTGAAATCCTCACTTTAAAGCGTTCTCACTCGAGGTTTTGAAACCTCGACCCGTACCTGGATTGCAAGATCCGAACAAAGGTATCCAACCTTCGAAACGTAACCCGAATATTTATATTTGGATCATTACACTATTAACCTTAGCCAAATACTATATAGTCAATTAGCTTTTGCTTTATACTCCACTTGCAAACAGTAACTTAGCTTAACCTTATAATCCATAATCTCGGTTGTTACTTGTTTAATCACTCCTTCAAAACAAAGTAGGCTAAAAACCAACACAACACTAACATCATCAAGCAAACTTCATAGATATATCCAATTAATCCCTCAAAAATCAATTAAATCAGACCAATTAAGCCTAAGGAAATTTTCTCAAGCTTAAACCCGTCAGTCAGACAATCCAATCCAATAAACCAAATTAGCCAATTGAAACAAAGATTGTTTAAAATCGAAACTAGTCTAGGCATTTGTTCAAGAACTATACCCAAATCCGAGAGGACAGTTGAGCAAGGTTTGAGGCTCGATATCAGAGCTGCGGGTTTAGAGTTCCATGTTGGGAAAGCGCAGGCTCCCATAGTTCCCGGCGGTGACAAGGCTGAGCAAACAGGTAGTCGGAATCGACATCGCAAAGGTCGAGTCGCGATTAGGGAGAGAGAGGCGCTGCGCAGAGAGCTCGGCGTGGGAAGATGGAGGTACTCGGGATGGCCCTCCTATCCAGCTCGGCGGCAGGGGCAAGGAGGATGGCAGTGCTCGGAAGTACGGCGAGGGCAAGAGAGAGGAGGACGAAAGGAGGAAGAAACCTCAGATCTGGCATCACCAGGAGCGGGAGGTCGAAGACTCAGGACTCAGTCACAGAATCATAGTCAAATGTGTGGTTGCTTCAGTCCTCGGATCTGACAGGGGGGTCGAGATGAGAGAGGGAGCAGAGGTGTCATCACCGGCTTGAACCGACGTGGCTTCGAGGGAGGCGGGCAGCAGTGGTGGCTCTTCTCTGGCCCGAGCAACAACTCATTGTGGTTGTTCCTGTTTACAGTGGTCTCGACGAGAGGGAAGGGTCGAATTTGAGCGAGAGAGCAGCGGAGAGAGGGGCTCTCTCGACGAGAGAGCAGCGGAGAGAGGGGCTTTTAAGCGTGATGAAGAGCGAGAAAGAGGGAGGCAAATGCCATGGAAGAAGAAGCTCGAAAGCTCGGATCTAGGTGAGCAGTCGGGAAGGTTGTGCCTTCAAATATGAGGGAGTAGGAGGAGATAATGAATAGTGTGAGGCAACAACACTTGTTGGAAAAGGGTATATATACCCATTCAATTAGGGTTTGGTTAGTTTCGAGAAAATTATAAAACTATACCGCTATTCCTGTTTTATAAAATCTCGTGCGCAGACGCACGAGATTTTTAAATTCCATATTAAAAACACAAATAATATTTATCGGGTGTTATATTATTATGTATGACACATGGCATTTATATATTATTACTTCCTCCGATCCAACATAAATGTCGTTTGATATTTTAACACGTATTTTAATAAGCTAAAATCTATATAATATATTAATTTTATTATTATTATTTTTTTACAATTAATACTTATTACCAACAAATATTAAGTTGTAAAAAAGTAATTTTAAAATGTTGATATTTTATACAGTTTTTACCTCATTAAAATACGTGTTGAAAAGTTAAACGACATATATTATGTATCGGAGGTAGTATTAAACTACATAAACCAATCGTTCCATAGAAAAACCTTAAGTAAACTCATCTTATTTTTCAGATGTTATTACATTAATCAATGCGTTTTATATGATGTATCAAACGTAGTACTCGTCAGAATATCTCCCGAACAATTATTAAAATATGATAAATCTTTAGACAACAACAATAAAAAAAATCAAAGAAAAATATGATCATACTATACATTTAATAAAAGTTTATAATTTTTTAAACAACATTAGGCTTAAATTATGACACAATTGATGAAGTAAATGTTAAAACTTGAAACAAATAAAATAAGCTGGAAGTATTGTTTTTTTTTGTATTGATTAAAAAGGGATAAATAAGCAAATTGGGAAACAAATAAACGCTGCGTTTACCAGCAATGCAAATGAAAAGGATGAACGACGAACACCACGGGTGAACAGGCAATCCCCCTCTCGGAGGCGCCGCCCTCGCCTGCCAGCCTCCTTCGTTCTTCACTCCGTCGACTCCTTCTTGTCATCGGCTTCGACTCTTATTATCGGTTGGCCAAGGCAGCCACTCGACGCTGAGTACTTTCGGCTCACTCCACTCTGATGAAGAAAAAATCCAACTCTTAACAGTTCTAATTGTGAAATCAGGTATAATTTATTCTATTTCATTTTAATTGTTCGAAATATTTGGATTTAATTTGTAACAAAGTAGACTTTAGGGTTTCGGAATTAGGAAGTTGGAGTTGAATTTGAAGGACTAATTTCTATCTAGGTTAGAATTCCCCTTTTCATTCTGTCTGTGGTTTAATTTTAATCATGTAGATCTTTTGTGAGATGTGTGTTTTCTACTTACAATAATGAACTGAAAACAAATTGGGAATAGTCTCATACCTTTGGTCCTTTGCTAGAGTGATGAGACTAATAATCTGTTTTCTGTGTTTAATGCGACAACACACCTACATTACAACAACAGAACTAAAATTGCATTGATCAAAATAGGGTGTCTCTTATTGAGATAGTGCAAGTAAAGTTGTGTCAACTTTTCCTTCTTAGGGGGTTTGGATTTTCAATGGTCCTTTTGAAACCCCTGGACAGCTTACATAGATTATAATATGCTAGCAAAACCAACATGGTAGTCTACTCTTACAAGAGGAATACAGTATACAGATAGCATTTATAGATTTACTTATTTTAGGACCTTCTCCATTTGCATTATCTCCATTCACATTTTCTATCATTTTGTGAAAATATCATACAAACCCAGATGCTCACAACTTCAAAAACAGAATATGTAAATCATTCAGAACTGCTCAGCAACTTCAAACAAAGGGACTGAACTGGGAACTCTATTTTTGACAGCAAAAGGAACATTCACATTGACATATTTCTTTTCAATGAAAGAGTGATGGATTCATGAATATCTATTTAAAGTCTATTAGCTCAATGGAAGAGCAATGTGTTATTAAACACATGATGTGGGTTCGAATCCCATATAGGCTTTGTATAAACCTCAATCACACTAATCAACTTGTTAGTTTTCCACATGATCCTTGTGATCATGTCAGATTGCTTTGATTTCATATCATCTCAGATTTTGGATTATTAATTGGATTTATTTCAGATTGCTCTTGTTTATCATCTTCTTCATTATGAGATTGAAATTAAACATATTGAGAACGATCAAGTGCCCCACAGCTTAGGAGGAATATCATATATGAATATATGACCAGGCAGAATAAATAAGCACAGCATCTTCATGGACATATGGTCTGATCTGAATACACAGAGTAAAAAATGGCCCTTGTGAAAATAGGTGCTGGTAGAAAAGATGCAGTTTGTCACTTTATACAGATAGCATTTATAGATTTACTTATTTTAGGACCTTCTCCATTTGCATTATCTCCATTCACATTTTCTATCATTTTGTGAAAATATCATACAATTCAATATACTCACAACTTCAAAAACAGAATTTGTAAACCATTCAGAACTGCTCAGCAACTTCAAACAAAGGGACTGAACTGGGAACTCTATTTTTGACAGCAAAAGGAACATTCACATTGACATATTTCTTTTCAATGAAAGAGTGATGGTTTCATGAATTGCAATTGACAGATGAAGCTAATTGACATATTATTGACAGCAAAAGGAACTCTATTTTTGACAGCAAAAGGAACATTCACATTGACATATTTTTGAAAGAGTGATGGATTCATGAAAGAGTGACAATAAATCAGCAAAAGGAACATTCACATTGACCAAATTCCATTCATATTATAAATATGCTTACACTAAGTACTAACAACAGGGACTACAACTTTCCTTACACCAATACCCCAAAAGTGTTAAAATACATTGACTTTTGCTAGCATGCCGATCCTATACAAATACGGCTAACATATCGATACTACCCAAAAGCCAAGTAATCATTGCGTCGACTATGCAATCAACGTAACATGACCATCATACACAAAACTAACATCTGATTGCGTCGACTATTCAATACAACTAAGGTTACAATGCAAATCGACATACGGGACAAAAGGCTTGAATATTAAGCCAATTTCTGATACATTCTGGGTGAAAAGAATGTGAGCATGGCAGGCAAATCACAGGCATCGACTGAGACATGAGTTCAAGACATATGGAACAATGATCCCCATCGCACTCAAGATCATATACCTCTCGAAAGGCTGCAACAACGTCTCCAGGGGCTGGATGATGTTGATACTCAACCTCCATGTCGGATTCAGAGCTCGAATCCGATGAAGGCCCATCCGTGTAGTACAAATTGAACGCGACGTTAGGGCACACCCCATACTCGACCAAATCTGCGTCTTGAGGAAACCATGTTCTAGTAAAATTACTTAACATTTGATTTCCTACCTGATGTCGAATAACCGCCGGGATTCCCGCGTCATTTAGCCTTGCATCGCAATCCTGTAAAGTCAATGGCAACCCATCCTAAAGGTATACGTGATGAATATTTAGAGGAAGGTGGTCGGATTGGATGGACACCACCATTTCACTGTCTCCATAAACTTGAGACTCATTAGCGAAGATAATGACAGTAAAATGGCCAACACTGTGGTGATACCCTTGTTCCATAAGCGGTTGAAATGCCATTGAACCAGAGAAACCTACAAAACCAAAAATAAAAAAACACTATCTCTATGATCGAGTCACTTAAAAAAATGAACAAAAACAAAAACTAAACAGAAACAGCAACTACAAACTAACCGACACTTGGATGATCAGAGATTGAAGTTTACTCGGCCGGAGATCAAAACGCCTGTGGATGAAGAACAATCACTGAAAACGTTATGAAGATGAATTTGGAGGGAGATGAAACGCCGGGGGAATGAATTGGAAGAGGAGATGAACGTGGCCAGACTTATTTAATGTGGGCCGGACAGTTACTTTTACAAATTATGAATAAAGCCCAATACCATTATTAAGAATTGTACCCACAGGCCCAACTATCCATGGATGCTATCATCAACCAATCTTATGATTGATCAATTTCATGAATCCTAGCAAAGAGGTTGTTCAACATTATGGACTCCCTCATCAAACACAAATCAAAGTTCATAGAGACTCCTTCATCATGCATAAACCATATCTCATATGAACTCCCTCATATAATATGTAGGCATTTTTCAATCAATGTTGATAGAAAAATGCATAACTGCGTCCATAGAGCACCAAATTGAGTGATCAAAATTCCTACAACTTTCTAAACAGATCATCAACCTTTTCCTCGAATTAAGAATACAACTACACAACATATAACAGGCTTCCAACTATGATCGAAGAGTTCATATAATATAAATTGCACTTGGGTGACTACTTAACTTTTAAAATAAAATTATAATCCTTCAATATTTAGTAGAATTTAGAGTCCTTCAGGAAGAAAAAAAATGCACGAATTCCAAGATGAACCACTAATTCCAAAAACATAGTGATAATGAACCACTAGTACTCGGTTGAACCTTGTTTTTCACTAATATGATAGAACAAAGAGCAACACATAACTTACTTTAACATGATTTCATAAAGTAAAATAAATCAACTACAATGCACGCAATTAATAATCAATTGAACCATAACATCTATATGCATATGACCTCAACCAAGTTTCAACAGACTATACATTGTGAAAAACTTCTTTATAGACTACATTAGTAGTAGAGGTTAAAATGTTAGAATCTTGATCACATATGACAATCTTCAAACCTCTCCTAGACGTCACTTGAGAGACCGCAACATATAACTGGCCATGACTGAACACCGGCCGAGGCAAATATAAACCAACTTGTGAGAGCGATTGCCCTTGACTTTTGTTGATTGTCATACCAAAACACACCAACAAAGGAAATTGCCTTCTTTCAAACTGTATGGGCATAGTTGGATCTGAAGAAGTCATAATCATGCGAGGAATAGGTACCTTTTCTCCCAAACTACTTCCTGATATAACCTGACCTTCGACAACTCGCGAACCTAGCCGAGTGATGATCAGTCTTGTTCCATTACATAAACCTGCGGACTGATCAATATTGTGAACCAAGATGACGGGGACACCTAATTTAAGCTTCAAATTGTGATTAGGCAGACCCGAACATCTAAGACTTTTCAAAAATTCAGTGGTGTAAATTTCATGGTCAGCCGATTCTGCTCCAGAGCAAAGTCTATCAGAACTCAAGTACACCCTTTCGTCACCAGGGAGTAATGATAAAACATAATCATTAACCTTTCCGACCTCTTCGTGAGTAGGGGCTAAAATCGCTCTCTTCTCAAAATAGGATGGATCTTGTAAGTTACTTACCAACAATGGATATATTGCATCCACTATAGATGCAAGAGGATCATTTGATTCGGTGATGAGAAGATCCCTCGGAATATCAACATTAGCTTCACCATCATTCGGTGGTCCTTCAATACCATCACCTATCCTCAAAATCCATACAGCAAACTGCCTTATATCATCCGCTTCGGAAGATAGAGATCCCGTTTGAAGCCGCATATTTTTTGTCAATTTGAGAATCTACATGGTACCAATATCGCTGCGTTTTAGATGACTGAGAAAAAAACTAAACTCAATGGTATAATAATAGTATAAGAATACTTAATATTATAATGTTAGACATTTACCTTACAGTCGCTCCACAGGTACGATGCATTTATAGTAGCAGAGACAACATCTTGTCGGCTACCTTTGGGAACAACCGGCAGAATTTGTCTAAAGTCACCTCCCAAGACAACCACTTTTCCACCGAAAGGCACATCAGATTCCATCACATCCCTAAGTGTACGGTCTAGTGCTTCAAAACAATACTTCTTCATCAATGGCGCCTCATCCCAAATGAGAAGTCGAGCATGCTTCAAAAGTTCAGCTCGTGTAGAACCCCTCTCAATATTGCAACATGAATACTCATCAGGATGCAACGGAATAGCAAATCTCGAATGAGCAGTGCGCCCACTTGGAATGAGAAGAGCAGCAATACCACTTGAAGCAGCAGTCAGCACAATTTCACCTTTTGACCGAATTGCTACAGATAAAGCTCGCCAAAGATAAGTTTTGCCAGTACCTCCATAGCCATAGAGGAAAACAAAGCCCCCTGAATTACTCGACACAGCCTCCATGATTTCTGAATACACAACATGCTGCTCAGATGTGAAATTCGAAATAAGAGTCATGTGTTCTTCCGCCAATTGCACTTGATCATACATCAGCTCTTGTTGGATGAGGTTATTACACCATGCACTTGAAAGCGCTTCATCCACTTGCGGCAAGCTAGGAAACTGAATAATACTGCTACCGTTCTGATTGAGCAACTTATCAATTTCCAGTATAGTGTAGCTCTGAATTTGTTCATCAGTCAGCTCCAAATCTGCAAAATACACAATATAAAGTTAGCATTCATTATTGTCATTTCCTTTTAATTAACTAACTTGTACTAATAAATATAGCACCAACATGTACAAAAATATATTACAAAACCACTTACAAATTATAAATAAAATATCATGACACTATATCATGAGTATTTAGAAGAAATTGTACCTGGAATGTTTAACATAATCCGTTGCCTATATAAGATATCGTCCGCGAGAAGTTTCCAAGTCTTTTCCCAGACCAACTCGGGTGTACACATACTTGAAGATAACAACAATATTACAAACAACACCCTCAAATAGTTTGCGGAACCCCATTCACTGGCTTCAATTATGCCATCGATGTACTCTCTCTCATCAGCCAATAGTCCCAGTGCATAACACGCTTCTCTAAATGTCGGATAAAGGACATCATCAACTGTCCGAATATCTTCATAACATGTTGTGCCTTTAACCTGATTCAAAAGCATCCGCAGATAATATAACTCACCTGTCGTAGGAGGAACATAATACAGGCGGCCAACTTGAAACCCACGCTTCCTAGGGCTCCACATTTTCTCTCGTTGTTTCCAGACAAATCGTGACGGGAACTCAATGTAAGTTAACTCCCGCGCAGAAGAATATGACTGATTACATTTCATCCATGCCAAGAATTTAGAAGAATCAACTCCAGCTCTGTTCATAACTTCTTCAAGGGAATCATCATCATTATAGACCACATGTTGTTGTCCGGGCAAATGGAAAAACAATCTCTCCACTCCAACCGTACGCCCATGTATATCAAAACCAAAAATTCTCCATACAGCTTCCGGCGGGCAAATATACCTACAATCATAATGCGCCTTAATCTCATCAGGAACGATGTTTCCATCCCGGTCTGTAGTCATTACCACTGTCACACGATCATTGCCTTTGCTAATATATTTGAACAAATATTTGACTGCTCCATACTGATTGCATGCTTCAACATTAATATGAGCTTTATACTTAAGCAGAAGATCTGGGTTGTATGGCACAACATATCTATTGTCAATCGCATTTCCACTAATGTCGATTGTTCTCCCATCATCTCGTCGTCGATAGTGAGCATATCCATCTGTCCCAATGCTAGACATTTCAGCAAACCTTCTTGGATAGTTTTTCCGACAACGATTGTTTGCCATACATGGTGCTCTTGTATTGTAAGATCCACACGGCCCATGAATCATCAAATCACGAACAACCTCATGTAATTCTTTATCAGCCTCTGGATCAGGAAGTTCTGCAGATATGAGACCATCAATATCCTCAACCAAAGTCATCTTCGAATTGCGGTGCAAAAACAACACAATATGGGCATGGGGAAGGCCACGTTTTTGGAACTCAATGGTGTATATGACTACATTATAACAAAACAACAATCCATTAGTTGCAAATATATATAATTTTTCAATTGACACATAAACTAATTGGGGAAGATAACACAAACACAACAATGGAACACAAACAATGATACAAGTCATAGCAAGTAATGACTACAATTCCTTCCCCAATAAACTATAGTCATTATAACGTTCCTAACAATAACATAAATAATGTTAAGTTCGGATGTGGCAAGTATAATAATTTTTTCAACCAACAAAATACTAACTTTGGGTGCAAATCATTATACAAGGCATACAAAACACTACATTTGATACCGGTATATTTTTTCACCGGTGGTGGAACATGCTGGTATATGACACTAGAACATGGTCGGACAAATAAAGAAATTTGCAGACAAGTTATCAATCCAATTATACACCACAAAAGGAAATGCATATGTTAAACCAAACATAAGCCAAAACAATTATTGAAATGTATAACTCGCATACAAAGAATAAACAAAGGAGGTAAAAGATACTTACTCGAACTAACTTGACCAAAGATTTCTCCGTCTTTCAAGTCACGTATCATTGCTTCCATCTTTACTTTGAAAAGTCGAGATACCCAAATAGGAATATCAAACGTCGATCCACCATATGCTTTAGCCAATCTATCAAGCTCAGGCCATTTCGGATTGCAAGTGAATGTAATGAATAAATCAGGCGGCCCAAAATACTTGCAAATAGCCATAGCATCCCGATAATTATTCAGCATATACCTCTCACCACCTGTAACCGAAGCTGGCAATTTAATGCGCTTCCCTACTGAAGAAGAAGAACCCGTACCTTGAGCAGCTGTATCTCTGAGATGGTTAAATGTCGCCGACCTGTAATTCCTTTGATTCATTCGATGGAAGTTGAGCCGACTTGTTTCAATAATAGTGTAACCATCAACAACATACTGCTGGGTTAGTTCCCTCCCTAAAGCAATGATGGAAACCTCACCTTCCCTATCTTGCAGCCTATACGCAAAAAACTCACGCATAGTAATATTCGACCTCTTCCATTCAGGATTACTAATATCCGCACTGAAGGGGATAAATGGTGTGTAATTATCTTCCCCGTATGGATGTAATAATGGATATTGCAAACTGAAGTATGAAGGATGACCTTCATCAATACGCTTAAGTCTTCGATCCTTAGTCTCGACCACAATATCTCTTGGTCCAGCATTGACACCTATATCTCCAACAATCAACGCAGCCACTTCCGATGCCGTCGGCAAATTGTAGCGGCGAGGATCCGTTGTTCACGTACCAATGAGTTTCATATGAACATTGGGGATGGCACCGGAAGAGACACAATCCCTTGCCAACCTATAGACTTTCACCAATTCATTATGCTGATCAAGCATATCTTTCAAATCCCGGACTATAGATGGATCTAAAGACTTGGACGTGCGAGACTTACCACTACAGATGAGTACGATGAACATAAGACAGTTGAATACATAAATTTGTTATATATATATATGCCAAGAAATAGAATAAAAAAAACATACCTGTACGCACGAATCCGGTTGTCTTCTTCTTGATTTGTATCATATATGTACAACTGTGAAAATTTCGGAGACTCGCCGTCATCCGGCAAGAGACTTCCCATTAGATGATAATTTTGACCCACCATACGAAAAACAGGAGGTCCGCGTCCCCCGCTAATAGGGGAGAATTTTCCTCCCAATGAAGTGAAGGAAAACATCATGTTGTACGCCCTTATGTTTTGAAGGAAATGCTTACTCCGCGGATCCTTATTACACAAAAGATTATACAATACAGGCGGAGGTCTTGGCATAGAAGGTAACTGGACTTTCCCTTTCTGACAACATAGAGAAAATTTAGGATTTCTAGGCGTCTTGGCTTTATCCAATCTTTCCTCATACCACAATTTAGCTCGACAAAATTGACAAATATAGACTGGATCACCAATATCAACATATTGTCCTATAAAAAAAATAAAGTAGTATTTACATTTAACACATGTCGAATATCATCACCAAACAGTAACGTATAAATAGGATCATAGTGGATGAAGATGCAGGATTTATATACCTATATTGAGCTGAGAGGGGGCATCAGAATAAACATCACCATCAGCATCATCATCACCATCATCATCATCATCATCTAATTATAAGAACAACAATACACATATGAGAAAAACAAACACCGCATACAAAATAAAGAAAACGCTTCAATAAATCAATGTGTTATAAAGAGAACATTCTTGACATAAATTACCAAACATGTTTCACATATAAAAATATTATATAATAATCAAAGGTGGCATGATTGGAACCTCTATTGGGTATAGGAGGTGTCATAGATGTACTTGCAACACCATGATTGTTGTGCACGGTAGAGGAGAATGTCGGTAAACTATCCATATTGTGACCATCTGAATCCATTGAACAATGACAAATGACAAGTTAATCTCTGGAACCCAATCATAAAAAGTACAACATCGACGAAACAAACGTAGACGTACACTAGGTGTATCACCCTCCACATCAACGTATTATATGTTTCGTCTTTTTAAAAAAATATAGTTTCATAACTCA
The DNA here is from genome assembly GCA_963922045.1 of Persicaria maculosa. NCBI lineage: Eukaryota > Viridiplantae > Streptophyta > Magnoliopsida > Caryophyllales > Polygonaceae > Persicaria > Persicaria maculosa. The sequence goes on from OY998261.1 coordinate 60,655,762, forward strand.
CTTAACTATAAAAGAGACATACAATTAGGTGCTTCAGTTACTGGTTCGAAATGGGTCGATCGATCACTTGACCTTCTCGGTTGAAGACCCAATCCTACAAAAATCACAACTTATACTGTTCAATGGTTTGAATAACATCTCATATATCGTAACGTACAAACCCAATAACATGATAACAACATTTACATTGAATTACGTATTATTAGTTTGTAAAAGAATAAATCGAACCTCTGGTAGTTTCTCTTCTCCTTCTTTTTTCATGCAATATATTTCGTCTATTCAATCTATTGGCAGTTTGTTGTGCTTTGTTGGCAACTAAAAACAAAGACTCTAAATCAAATATTAGTACGGATATATATATATATATATATGAAAATTTACAATGATATTGTCTTAATTTAACATATATTAATACACAAAAACTAATTAATTATGACCTGAAATGGGATCATGCGGCCCCGAGGAACACGATCCCACACCTTGACTGTTATGCATAGTCATGGGTGTTTCCACGTTTGTCAATGTGGACACAAAGGAGCTCATTTCGCCCATATAGATTTGAGGCAAATCCATGAAATTACTACTCAAAATATTATGATTCGTCTGATCGACAACTACGAGTATAACCATGTTAGTATTGAAATAAAATATACAACTAAATAAGTGATTACACATAAGGCATTGAATAGAAATAATGAATGGCCACGTACTATTCGTAATGTCACTTAAGGTAGGTCTATTATGCGATCGATCACTCAACCGTAACAACGGTGTCTCTACAAAACATATACGGATGAATATGTAAGTAATTACAATATCAAAGTTGGACCAATAGAACATGAAATCAAAAGATATATACATTCTACCTTCGACACTTTGTATTCGTCTTCGTTTATCCCTCAGTACATTCGCTCTCTTCAATCTATTCGCTGCTTGCTTTCTAATTTTGTCATCCATGTTGAAAGATATTGATTACCTACCACAGTTCAAGGAGAAATGCACCAAAATAAATATTTGATATACAATTGTTGAGTAATTCACATGAGAAATGAGCAATCGTTACCTAATTGAGTTTGTGAGCAAAACAATAAACACCATCTGAAGTTCAGATTGAAAGCAAAACAAACAAAGTAACTTCCATCTATAGTAGTTAACTAATAACAACATGTGTTTTTAAAATAAAAAAGGGTAAAAAAAAACAAATAAAGAAAAAAAAAAGATGATTGATGTATACGGTAATTAGTGCGGGTGGGAATGAGTACTAAGTTACCATGCATAACTGTTTTGAATATGGAGTAGTTAAAATAGGTAGTGGTTAGTGTTAGTGGGATAAGTACATGCCATTATTGCAGATAGTACACCACAATTCACTTTCCTTTACCATTAACTTGTTTTCCTTAAATTTAGATTTAAATTAACTCCCTCCCACGTACTAAGGCCACTATTCAACGTAACTTTACAGTTGGGGGTGAGTACATGCCTGCAACTATAAATGCTAAAGGTTGGGTTTCTTTAGTCTATATATGCCAATCGCCCAGTAAGATTTCCCAAATTCATTAACTATTTTCTAGGTTCTACGCAGGTTTGAAGCAATGGCGTTTGAAGAAATGTCCGAATCCGGATATCACTACACCGTTGGTCCTTATGTTGTGAGGCTTCGAGAATATCCAACGGCTATGTATGGAGAGAGTCATATCACGGTCTGCTATAATCAGTTACACAATGGGGAGTTTGAAGAGGAAGTCAATACGTTTCCTTGGAATGGTATACCAATGACTTGGGTTGAATGCGGTAATGTCCTTACGGATGCTAATATTCCTTTCCCGATTCAAATATACAAGGCAATAAGAATGTTAAAGACATTTATGTGCGTTTGGTTAAACGACGATGAAGACCTGGTTGAGTACGGGAGGGCCCCGAGCATCCGACTTGACGTTTTTGTCATTGCTCAAGGTGTTCAAAATCCTCCGGGTTTTGACGGCTATATTCATCATCGACAACCAGCAAATCCATTAATAGTTGACGCACTAGAGGAGGTCAATGACAATAGTACAAGTACACAAGTATGTTCCATTTGTCTTGACGGATTAGTCATCTCCAGGCGCATCCTTCAAATGCCATGTGGACATATGTTTCATCAGGATTGTCTTCGTACATGGTTGACTTACAATCATGTTTGTCCCGTTTGTCGTTTCGCATTGCCACATTGAACCTATTTGGCATTTTGAAGTTTAAATATTTTACGTAGTTGTTTGTGTTTCATTTCATTGTGTTATATATCTTTGTTTTTAATATCTTTAGGATTTTGTAGGTTACTGCATTATAAAAAATGAAGTTCACTATGTTTTTTGTAAAAGACCTGATGTTCATTAGTTGATTTCTTCCTGTCAAGCACGACTTCTATGCGAAGAGGCAATCAACTTAATATGCACGACTTCCCACATTGATTAATATGCGAAGAGGCAATCAAGTCAGAAATAGGTCATTCGTCTACGATACACAAACTGACAACAACATTCAACTTAAAACGTACTAACAGTAGGCAGAGACTTAAGACAAGTCACAAAATGCTCTGCTGCAATAACATTCATAACATAAAAGTAAGAAATACTAAAATATCATCCGGATCGACTTCATTCTTCATACCTTAGTATTTGTTCCATCTCTGCAAGAGAACCTTCAATACGCTGTAGAACCAACCGTTGTAGCTTTTGCTCATCTATGATCGCAGCTAAAGATTCCCGAATAGAGACCAAATCACTTCGCTCAAAAGTTACTTCAGGTTCACACGGTGGATCAGTTATCACAAACTTAGATGTTATCTCTGTTGATGCTGGACCAATTCTCCAATTCTTCTTATCTTTCACCGACGTTATCTCGACATTAGGAAGAGGTATCGCCACATCAGAATGAGGTAAGGTCAAAAAATACTTATCTTTCTTTAAAATAATCATCTCCCATGCAATGCAGCCATCTATATCAAGCCGAGATGGTCCAGAAACAGGGGTCAATGCTGATAAATCATAGCCAAGTCCTAGAGCAACAGTCGTGATTAAACCACCAACTACTATCTTCCCATCTTTCGTGTTGGAAACCCTCTGCAACTGTCCAGCTATAAACGCTCCGCTGTTCACCTTCTGCTCCGTCAACATTGCCCAAATTAAGAACAATTCACTCGACCGAACAACACCCGCACTCTTATCACGTCCAAAGACAGTGTTGGAAAGTAATCGGTGCACATATCTTATACACGGATTGCTCAAGTATGTGGATCTTGCTGTTTCAGGAGCGAATCCAACCCCGGTTAACTCACGCCAAGCATCATTAGTTCGAAACGTACCCAATCTTTTAGCTCCTTCATTTGGCAATCCAAATAAGTCATTGAAAACTCCAAGAGTCATTTCATGATCAGTATTAAAGATCCTAAACTTCACATTTCCTTATTCACATTTCTTCCCACGAAGCAGTTGTACACTTAAAGAACTCAAGAACTCTAATGTAAGACGCTCGTAGGTTTCAGATTTCTTGTTCACAAATTCCTTCCATCCAACTCTATCAAACAGGTAATACACATCATCTACAATACCCAACTTCGTTAACGTAGGATCATCGACATACCTAGTGGGTATGATCTTCCTCTTAGCTAATACGGCATACTTGGTTTTCTGAGCATCATCCTTAACTACCAACTTATACGAAGCAGGAATTCGTTTGCCATTATCACGACGTACCTGCAAACTTGGAGCATGACACCTAGTACGGCTCGATGGTTGCGAAGTTGGAGCTTTAGACCGAGTACGGGTCGATGGGTGCGAAATCGGATCTTTACTTCCACCCAAAGATACTCGCTTGCGCTTATTTGATTTTTGGCACTCCATTCAAAAGAACTCTAACTTCTAAATGAACGAACTTCAATCTGCGAGACAATCGACATACACACGATGGTTAACAAACATGACATAAAAGGCTTCAAGTTATACACAAATGTTTGAAAATCACAATGGTTACTTCACATATATATATACTAGAAGTTTAGACATAGATAAGTAGATATCAGATTTCTAACAGCACAACAGACGATATACTTTAAATAATTTCAAACACCTATTAATTTCCAAAATTCCCTAGCAAAATATAGATTGTGCAAAAACAACATATAGAAGATTCCTTAAATATTTCACTGGGGCATTTTATCAAACATATGGCGGGCACCCCGTAAGAGAATCCACAACAAACGCACAAATCAAACGAAAACCCTTCTTAATTGAAGGTATGAAATTCATTCAACCTCCAAAACAATAGGTATGCCAAGAATCCAATTAGGAAAGCATTAGAGAAATTGCTCACCTAGTCACCTGGAACATAGTCGTCACCGGCGTAAGGTCCGTCGTGAGAAAGCCAATCGGTTGTAGAACACAGAGTGACAAACATGAGATGGCATAAATGAAAGTGAAAAACGAAATTACGAAGAGAAAAGACACATTGCAAACCTGGAAGATAGCTTCAACACCGGTAACACACAGCACACATATCCTTCGGCGGCTCGGACGGAGGCCTTTAGAAAAGAGAGTGAAAAAAAGAAGTCCACTGAATGAGAAAGAGGAAAGTGAAATTAGGGTTTTTTTACCTTGTACATATTGGACTTAAATACCCCTCTAGTTGGTCAATATTACATAATAAATCCAAACTTTTATTATATCTATAAACAAAGCCGGTTATTCAATTTCAAATAGGTTATTTGTAAAATTTCTGTATGACAAGGGATGATGGATTTTTATAACCATATATATTTAATAGTTATCTAAACTGACATGAAATACGACAAATAAAATATTATAAAAAAGAAATATAAAATAATGGATATGGAATGTAACAAATTAAATTTTCTAAAAATAATCATAATCAAATATTTTATCGTACCTTTACTTTAACATATACAAAATTAGCCATTTTAAACAACCATATATATTTAATAGTTGTCTAAAATAAGAAACATGTTGTGGATTTTGTTTGTGTAAACTTTTAACCAAATAATGTTGCGTCAAACTTAGTGTTTTTAAATATGTTCGACAGGAGGAGAAAATAAAATACTCGTATGCTTGTACAAATTATTTTTAAATAACATAGATATATGAGTCGGACACAATTAAAACAAATGGTTAAAATATAGTTATAATCAAACTATCTAGTATTTTGTTCTAAAATTAACAAAGATACATATTTGTTTGAGCTTAAACTAATCGTATACTTTTGCAGATGGTATTTACATAATACGAAGTATATTTATATGAATCTTACATAATTATTAAATTTGTCTCATGAAATACATCATCAAAACCATAAAATTGGGTGGTTCATATTTTATATATAGTAATAACAACTACTGTTAACCAAAGAATTATAAATGAAACAAATAATCCGAGTGTATGCAACCTATTTAATTTATATAATTTGGAAGAAACATACGAAATTCTTTTTTTTTTTTGTAAATATCCGAAATTCTAACCCATAAATATTATGAAATAGACTCAAATGAAAAGCATACATTAAGAAAAATATTGAATGACATGTATGCTGATTGGAAATATAGATGTCGTAGATATTTTGAGAACTATGGAAATATTGTTTCAGAATTCAAAGGAGGTGTCCGGATCACTGACTACTGAGAGTACTTGAATTACTTGACGAACCCAAAAAGGTAAGCTTTCTATTTGCTTAACCAGTCAACCCCGTCAACGTCTTTATGGGCCGGCCCATATTCAAATTACCCTGTCATTATGTACAAATGTGTTTTTACCAATTTTTTAAGGTATAATGGAATAAAATAAGAGATAGATTCTTCAAATACAATGCATAGCACTCGTACATATATCCCTACTAAATATTCCATAAATATAAGATCAAACGTGAGAAAAATGTTATCTCAAAATTCCGAAAACATAGATTAAACTGAATTGAAGGTAGTCAATGTCAAACTACAAATACTAATAAAAACAACACGTGGAAATAGTTCACACTGGGGAAATAAACGCAACAAACCAAACCACATTACAAACCATACAACTACCCAAACAAAATACCATTTCATACGACACAGTCACATTCAATGAATGGCTACCCGGTAACCATGAACATAAACTTATCCTGACCAACAAATTCATAGTCGATCCAATCGAAATGGGGTCGCATTTGATGAGCATAGTAGTCATTCGTATCATAGGTCAACGGAAAGTGAACCGTATGTTTTCTCTCTCGCTTATTGTGAGCGACAATGCGACCGTGCCAGTATCCATCACGAGCATTACAATCAACAGAGTCACCGACAGCAAATGAGTCAAATGGCTCCTCGGGTGGTATTGGGCGAACTCGACCCATGTGTACTATTTCTTTCAGACTCCTAGTACCATCCTGGCTCCTCAAGCTCACATACTTCACTTCATAATGTGTGTCGTTTACAACCCGTACAATAAATGCATCATAAAACGAACCTAAAAACCCTTCTTCACCTCCTATAACTTCACATACTTCGTCTACTTTGAATCGAGCATCCTCTGGTGCTGTTATATATGAAAATACATATTAGTATAATGCATTTATATGCATGTACAAGATACCTCCCCTTCAAAGCCTCGGGAAAAAAAAGCATAAACAGTAATATAACTTTGCTATAAACATTTTCATGGTAAAAAAGTATAAACGAATCAAGAAAAAAATGGTGACAAATACAAACATAATAAGAGCTTCTAAACAATATCATGTATCCAGAATTTCGAGAAACTGAACCAAACAACTTAAGCTAATTCGTTCAATAATAAAGTGGGAGTAAGAATATCTGTTATTATTTTTACAAAACATAATAACAAGCAAAGATTATGAAGTAGGTCCAAAAACTTAAAATTGATTGAGTAAGAAAAATATCTAACCAATAATGATTCGATCACGCCGTATTCGACGATTTCCATTTTCATCAGGAGGTGTATCTTCACGTGAAGGTACTCCTGAAGATGAAGACATGTTGAGGTACAACGGAAGAAGAATTGTGTAGAAGAAAGAAAGGGTAAGGAATGAAGAAAAAAGAAGAATAACGTGAGGAAGGAGATTGAAAATTGTCCTTTATATAGGATGTATAAGGACATTGTTTTTGCTTTTAGTTTTGTACAGAAATTTGACCGGCCAGTAGCTAGTGTTATGTTCTGTTGAAATCATTCAATGTTGCAATATGAATTGACAATACAATGTTGCCATGAATTGACTTGACCATTGAATTTGACCATTCAATTTCACCATTTAATTTAGTTGTAGCAAGTAGGTGTGGAATGATTAGACCATTCAATTTTGTGGTAGCAAGTATTTGAAAGCTAAATAAACTATCCATCCATTTCTATGGATGGAAAAAACCATTCAATTTGACCATTTAATTTTGTTGTAGCAAGTAGGTGTGGAATGATTAGACCATTCAATTTTGTGGTAGCAAGTATTTGAATATTAAATAAACTATCCATCCATTTCTACCAATGAAGATCTCCTACATCACTATATACTCCACTCCCTACAACACAAAAATTATATTTTGTAGGAAATATTTGAGGTATGAAATAAAATCATTCATATCCATCCACAAAGCACAAACCATTAATAAAAAAAAATGTTGACATAACACAACTCCAAAAAGTACATTGAAAATAAGATAAAACTCCACTAAACTCCAAGTCTCAAAGACATGAAATTGTGCTAAATTCATACGAAAGAAACAGTTCACATGATACGTAACCAACATAAAAATATTTGTTTAATGCTTAAATGATGTAAAATGAGACTAATCATACTCCTGGGTCGTCTTCGGTAACAACCTTCTTGGCTGATGACGATTGACCTTCACCACTCGTAGTGCAAGTGTACTCATCTTCGGATTCATGAGATCGCTTCGATGGAGTGAGGACAATACTTGAAGAAGCAGTAGAAGGAGCTCCGGGTTGATGAGACAAATGATCTGAATCTTCATCCTAAAACAAAAGACATGTGCCAATCATATAGTAATAGAATTAGTAAGCTTGAAGCCATATAATAAAAGAAAAGGAACAACCACATGTAATAGGTAAAAAAAACACCTTGGCATAAATCACCTGATTTTCAAACTTCTCAATGAAGGACCCATCATCACTGATTCTCTTTACAGAATACGCTTCATGTGGATGTTGAATATTGTATGGTTCAACCTCAACAACGAACACATACTTACGAGAGAGAAGCTTGTTGAATTCTGGGGGAAATGTAACCTTGGAATCTCTCTATAACACAACAATACGAAAACAACACATCTAATATGATCCCAAGTAGAGTAAGAACACAATAGTTACATACAAACATATGTTAGGGGCAATCACCTTAAGCATCCGAGCACGTAAAGTAGAAACATCCTTGTTAAGCAACTGGACAACTACTTGATTGAACAATGTCATCTTGGCAGTCCCAGTATCATCCTCCACCATAATACGAAGCATAAATCTATAACGAAAAAGTAATTAACATCAGTCACTACAGCAAGCGAAAAAATAGTAAAAGAGTGTAGGTATTCAGTTTGGTTTAAAAAAATATTTAGGTCATATTGTTCCGATTAAAACAAACATATAAAATGTATTCAAAAACACATACACATATTGCGAAGCAATATAACAAAATAGGGTTGGGGATTCTAAATACACCATATTATATACCTATTTATAAAAAAGCACGTACAAGATTCAACGAATAAGAACTAAATGATCAAACAACAACAACACCATAAGTCACCTAAGGCAAAAAGAAAGAGAAATAGGAAACACAAAATAACATATAAACCTACACGAGCTTCGGTACTAATAATAAACGGAAGTTCAAACCTATAAATTAAATTATACATACGAAGGTGGTCATCCGTGTAAATCAAGATGAGCCATTCTATACAAAAGGAAAACATTCACATACACATGAATATCTAAACTGACATGAAATACATCATACATACCTTTGTTGAGGGAACTTGATTTGTATAGAACAACTCCTACACCAAAACATAGAGTCCTGATATATAGCCTTTTTGTTGCAAATTTTGCATGCATGATATGCCCAATCCACATCTTTGCATATTTGGGTGATGTGTCCAACAATAACAACAGTGCAGGGCTATTAACCAAAAAATGTAAGGAAAAAAATCACAACGGGAATTTCAATTTCATAAACTAACTAATAGTAATTGCAAATCACGACGAAATAAACCTCTGAGACAGTATATAAGAATTGGACACATTGCTTTGCATCAATTGGAAAGGGATCCCGCATAGGTGTTTGAGACAATTCTGCAATGGTTGATCTCACGAGAACATTGGAATTTCCATCACACCACCTACAATGCACAACACATGAAAATAGGTAAACAAAGTTCATATTCGACAAGAGTCTATTATCAACTTGAAATATAACATGTAACATGATAACCTTTCTTTGAAGCTTGCAATCTCAGGTATCGTTGCATCAAAAAATAGCTTAGTTCCGTTGAAAGCATTATTCAAGATAAATCCACCTGGAAGTTATTAGTCCATATATAGAAGACAGAATCATTATTTATAGTGATGAATGATAAAGGCAAGTGAATGACCAATAAAGTAAAGAGGGATCGGTGATACCAACCTGCAAGCTTCTTGACCTTTGCAAATTTGATGATTAGAAACACCTTGTCTTCTCCAACAGTCGTCAAGTGATTATTCAATTCGTGCGCATACTTATTCCACATAGTGCAGTTGAGGGTTTCATTACTGAAAATGAAGGAATATGACAATGATAAATTATAACCATTAACCATGTAGTTCTTAATACTTGTACAATTAATGGAAAAATAAATGTCATTTGCATTGTAAAACTCGGATAATGGGCTGTAAATGAAAACATGAGGCATCCAACAAACAGTCTATGATACCTGTATAATTTTTCATCTGCTGTAATTCATTAACTAATAGAAAAACGAAATTTAAGAAAATAAAACATGAACCTTATGTATTAGGTATTAAAGTATCAACAATAAAACAGTGAAAATACCTTTTGTTCAAATTTATGAAAAAAATATGGATACATAACAAATTTAAATGGAAACTAACACTTCATTTTCCAAGCAGAAATCAAGTTTCGCAGATGAAGTCGAATCATTGACGTAACCCTCAAGCGGAGAAAACTTGGTAATGTACCCAATCACATCTACATTACAGAAAACACAAGTTCAAACTCATATCATCAAAGCAGGAACAACAATATAAGCAATAACATATACCCATGTAGTCAATAAACACAATTACCAATAGCACAATCATGGTCAAAGACGTTCAACTTGATGTCTCTAAAATCAACAAAGTTAAAACTATGCAGAGGAATGTTCAGCCCTTCAATCCGAGAAACGACAGTCTTGAAAGTAAAGATCAATTTGTACTTGTGAGGAGCAAATTTCACAGCATCCTTGTTCTCAGAGAGAAGAAAATTATGTAACGAATACAAACCGCCCTCCTTGATAAGAGGTGCAAATTTTGCAACATTCTTTTTTGTTATTGTTCCCTGAATGGTATCCCCCTGTGCAGAAGATAATATATTGTATAAATGTGTAATAAATATATATAAGATAAAAACAAATATGACATAAATTTATAACCAGTTCATCCATCATAATAAGTTGGATTCCGTCCACGTCGTTGGAGTCTCGAAAACACGTTGTCCAAAGAACTGTAATCCTTCCCCTAATTGTCCAAATTTTCTTTGTCAATCCATCTAAGTTGTTGATCGTATCTACGGGTGGTGCCATTTGAAACCTGTAGGACACAAGCAAATAACGAAATTTTACACCAATTAAAACAACACAAACGTCAAAAAATTTCCACTCCACGAACATAATGTTTGTTGCACAAAATGGGTAAACGTACCTGCGGAATCTGTGATGGATGTTCGAAAAGCGATTGAGCATCAACTGAAAAATATAAGTTAAATAAGTGACACTATTGAACAATGATTTGTAATAAAATGAAGTACAAGGATACCTTCAACTGGTGCAGAAATCGCTAAGAAGAATGCAATGAATGAGAAAACCAAGAAAACGAAGATAATGGTTTCTATACTGAATGGGAGCTCGTTTGTGGATGGTAGGCGGAGTGGTTATGATCTTAGTGGGTGGAGTGGGATGACAAAGGTAACTTCCATACTAATAAAAAAAAGTAACTTCCATGTTGTATGTGTAGAAGAAAAAAGAAAAAAAACAGTAATATTAATCTGTTGTAGACATTTTCATCAGTAATGAATGTAATGAATGAAAAAACCGAATGTAATGAAATATTTACTATACCGAATGTAATAAAAAAAAGTAACTTCCAATGTAATATAAAAAAAAGTAACTTCCATGTTGTATGTGTAGAAGTAAAAAGAAAAAAAACAGTAATATTACTCTGCTGTAGACATTTTCATCAGTAATGAATGTAATGAATGAAAAAACTGAATGTAACGAAATATTTACTAGGAAAAATGTAATGAATGAAAAAACCAAAAAAATTAAGAACATAGTTACTATACCGAATGGGAGCTCGTATGTGGGGTGTAGTCGGACCGGTTATGATCTTAGTGGGTGGAGTGGGATGACAAATGTAACTTCCATACTAATAAAAATGAAGTAACTTCCATTTTGCATGGGTAGAAGAAAAAATAAATAAAAAATACTTTTCCAAATTAATTTTAATAGCTTACAACGTGGGTGGAGTTTTTTGGGTTTAAGTAACTGTTACAAATTAATTTCAAACTTAATAGAATGTGGGTGGAGTTTGGGTTGAATTAATTTTTACAAATTAATTAATTTCAAAGTTAAACAACGTAGGTGGAAGTTATTTGAATAATTTGTTTTCTTTTTTTTTATCAGAAGTGAGTAGAGTTGAATGTGTTTTTTTAATTGAAAGTGGATGGGTATATAACTAATTGATAAACAAAAGGTGAAGGTATTAAAACCAACATATAAAAAAACATTAGTCACAAATTATTTGTGATTGTAATGTGAATTCATGTAACTAATGAAAGTCAAAAATTCAAATACGTGATGTGGGAAATATATTAAAATACATTTACCACTAAATTTTTCATTAGTGGTAAAGAACTTAAAACATACACATAAACATTCAATTATATTAAAATACATTGAAACATATAGAAAGCAGAAAAATGAAATACACAACATTATCCATAGAAAGAAATAAACATTCAAAGATATCAACAACATGAAGCTAGTAGTAGTTTGTAAAACATTTGAATTGCGCAACATCTCAAGGCACATCGTTGTTAGCAACCGGCAACCTATACCGACATATAGGGCAAGAGTGATGACCCTCGAGCCAATGACGGATGCAAACGTCATGGAAGAGGTGGCCACATGGCATTCGAGTCAGCATAGTCGAGCTATCGACCTCTTGAAGACATATGATGCATGACCGACCAGCTGCCTCACAAAACAGTCCTACGAGGAGCGAATTAACAGCTTCAATTGACGCAGGTTGTGGCACTGGAACATAATCCATAAACAAGTCCCTGTGTTATTTCAATAATGGAAATAAGTAAGTTTATATGGATCATAAACTGAAGTAAAATAGCATAAACATAAAGGAACTAATGCATACTCATACCAATCTGGAGGAAAATCAATTTGATCAATGTCAATATCATAAAAAGCACCCACATCAGGCAAGTTGTCAATGTCGGGATCACCAAAAGCACCCACATCAGCCAAGTTGTCAACCGGATGAACGGAATGGTCAACCGAATGCAAAATATATGTGTCAACATATATTGTAATACTTGGCACTAACCCGCGTTGGATATCAAACCTTGATGTAAGAATGCACTCATTTATATAATCATTTATGTGATCGATTGCATACATAGTTTGAAGACAATCGGGAACATTGCACACAGTTAACATAGCTCCGATCACTTGCCTACTTACTACATACCCATCCCATGGAAATGAATCCAGATATACCATGGCAAATCCATCGTGATCAAGAAAATTATAATGAAAAATAGAAAGTTTACTTGACTCGCCATGTTGTGGGTAAGAATCAAATGCTTCAATAAGAAAACTTCCACAACAAAAGTGATACCCATCAACAATACGAGAACGGGGAAGCATGTTTGAAGTAAACAACAAAGTTTACACGAAACAGACGAAGGAGATAAAGAAGAAGAGAACAAAAGAGAGTAAACACAAAAAGGAGTGAATGGATGAAAGAAGGTGATAATAGGATTTAAAAAAAATTCACTGGGCAATTATGTACAACCGTTACTGGGTTTAATTTGTTTTTTTAATAAGTTAGTGGGTGGAGTGGGTTTTTTAAAAACTGAAAATAGGATTGAAAAAATTTAACTGCCTAGTAATTTGAAATGGAAAACATAAATAATAAAATAAAAGATTTTGGAACAAATCTCAGCTAACGGATAAAGCTGTGCTGATTTTTCTGTTAGAATCTTTAAATTTTAAATGATGCTTAAATTGAAAAAATAAAGAAGACTCATCAGTAACTTCCATCAAAACTGAACATAATCACATATAATGCAAACTGCAAAGTAATCTCAATATAGCATAAATTCGGAAAAAGAGTTTGAAAATGGGATATTGAAATTAACTAAGATTAATATTGGGAATAATAAGCACATATATAAAACTACAAACTATCAAACTCGCCTTTGTATCATTCGTAATCGCAGATTTGCTGGCAAATTGCTATATTGAGATTACTTTGCATATTGCAAGGACTCGGCGGTACTGAAATCTTCCGTTGCTAATAGCACAAAACAGGAAATCGAAGGGATAATAAACATGTCATAAAAAATGACAAACCCATGGGATTACGTGTAATTTACTTACCATTAGCATTGATTAGTGGCGATTCGGCAAGTTGTTTTCCTTGTTGGTCTTGACCAGACAGAAGATGGACCCAATTAACAGTAGCCCAGCTGATACTGCTCCAACCACAATACCAATAACCACTTTGGATGAAGATTTCTTCCCTGAATTGAATCAAAATCAATTCAAATGCTTGATTAAGATTATATGATTCAATATATAATGCGTAGAATCCTAAGAGATGGAGCATTCTTAATTTTCGTTATTCTCTAGTTATCCATTGATTAAAGGTTAAATTGAAAGATTAGTACGTATTTGGTGTTGCTTATTAATCATTTCCCTGTTAGTTATTTACATCAATTTAAAATCTTAAAAAACATTTGGCAAAGGCAGCTACATGGGACACATGCTAGGAAGTTTCATCTTAAAAAACATTTTGATTTTCTTTCATCTGTAACTTCAAAGAAGCATGCGAAGTAGGTACCCAAGTAGAAGACTCACCAGCCGTGTCAATCATATCATCCACCATTACTGCAACTTTACCCTTAATATCCCCCATTAGGTTCATCACCTGCTCGAATGGCAAAAGATGCTTCCAAAAATTAAAGCCGACTGAAAAGAAGAACTCTTTAAACATCTACTAATAGCCTTGTAGGGACGAAGTTTCTTCATCTATATATGGTATCCTTGAACTAATAAATTCTAGAGAACATACAGATCCCTTGAACACTTCATTTATCTTTTTAAAATAACCAAGCCTAAGTAAACTAAAGATCCTAAAAATTCTTACTGACACAACCAATCTGCAAAAGTCGTATCCCCATTGCAGTCCATAACTCACAACAACAACAACCCAAGTAGATGACTCACAAGCTGTGTCAATCATATCTCAATTTGTTCCAACTCACATCATTATCTCCGCTATACTACCTCCAGATTTAGTAAAATACAGTATATAATAGATATTGTTATTGCATACCACTTCTTTCCCCTACAACAAAATGATTAGAGTTCTCAAAACCATGAAAAAATCAACCCAAACTCATGGTGAGGAAGTGTCCCCAAAACCAGAGTTCTTTGAAAGAAGCAAAATTTAAAACAGTAGAAATCAAAAGGACAATATCTAAATAGCAGTGTCAGAGTTAATGAGTAATCCAAACCTAAATGGAAAGAAAAAGTGTGCAACAATGTCAGGAACATGCTTCTTTTTAAACAGAAGCATTATATATAACGCAAAATACAAGCACCGGAGATCAATAAAACAGAAATGTGCTTTCAATTAGTTAAATATTGGCGCTTTCAGTTGGTTAAATGTTGATGAAAAATTACAAGATTAGCTCTTTTAGTATGGTAGGACCAAATGAGCTTTCATCCATGGCTGAGTTTTGTTCTATTACACTTTACACTTAGGATAGTATATTCAAATTAAAGCATTAACTAAAGTAGGAAGATATCATAGGCAAAGGCAATATGCAAAAAAGACTGAGAAACTGTATCATAGACACGGCAAAAAAGGAAAGACGAATGATGCCAAATTTGGTTACCTAAAAAAGGAAAGATATCATTAACTAAAGTGGAAGATATCTGAGCAAGTAGTCAATAAGCTATGAGCTACTTACTTGCACAGTTGAGATCGCCTTCTTCCGTTCTGACATAGAGGTACCTCTTCCCATCCAAACATAACTTCATTGAATTCCCCTTGGAGTGTTATCCTGTTCATACCAGAAGTTCAAATGTACAGTTCAAGAAGGAAACAGAAGAGAATTTACTATAAGGGGATTGAACAAACACGAATCAAAAAGAACTATCACATACACACATAGCCTTACTAACGATTCAGTACACTATTACACTCAAATGGATCGATTTACAACCTAATTCTATCTAGTAAGAGATATCTCATGTTCATTTTTGCCATAGTAATTAACCGAAATCCTTGTTCAGGCACTGATCCAAAGAAACAAAATAATCGACAAAAACACAATTGGTACAAAAAGTAGCAAAATTAAATTAAGCTACAAAGAACTACTGCGTTGTAGTTGATTTAAGAACATCAACAATGGACATTATAAAGAGAGACAGATCAAACAGATAGAACATTGAAAAAGGCAAAAGCAGAGCAAAGTAACCTTCGAGAGGCTTGTGAAACTGCTCGACATCTTCATCAAACCTCCAAGGAAAGCGAGATAAGAGTCATCCGATGGTGATAAAAACGATAACCATTTCTTCAATTTCATTAGAATCCAAACCGAAAAGGCCCAAATTGAACAAATTTCACACAAATCGATCAAACTAATAAATCGAGAAGAGACCGAGATCCAGGCATCCAGTAACACAAACCACCGGAGGCGCCCACCCACCCCTACCATGATCTACAATCAAAGCCCTTTTCTCTTTCTTCTGGATCTCCACCCCCATCCGAATTTCGAGCCATCATCGCCATCACCATCGACGAAAACCCTAGGTGTAATCGATCGGCGACGATCCTGTACACCACAGCCGCCGGCAACTCCAGTAGCTGTCTCCGGCGCTTGCAGCTTCCAGAGAAAACCGGTTTCGTCGACCTTCTTCCTTCCCTCAGATCGTGACTCGTGAGTCCTGAGATACAGAGAAAGAGCAGGTAGAGAAGGTGAGTACAAAAATTATGAGAAGCGTAGCGTCAGTTTTTCAGAAAGAAAAGAGGAAGAGAAGGGCAAATAAGGAAAAAAAAAATTCTGAGAAGCCTCCACGTGGATAGGCTGAGAGTTCTTGAAAGGATAGAACTTTAAGTTCTAAGGAGATTGTATCCCAATAATCAGTAATATTCAACCCAATAATTTCCATTTAATTGGAATTTTCATAAATAATGGTCACACACAACTCAATATGTTCGAAACAATATTCATTTCTTAATTCGAAATCCCCAAATATTTTCAAGTCTTGGTATAAAAAACGAAAAAAAATCTATTTTTAAATCGAATTTAAATATATGTCGGAGTTTGCTTCAAAAGAAATAAAATAGAAATCATTTTGATCGAGGACGGAGATTTTCAAAATTTTCAAAATCCTAGAATTTAATATTGAAATTAATTCATAATTCATAAAATAATATCTTAAAATTTCGGGTCTTTACAATATCAAGTGTCACCATTGATAAGGTGGTAATATTGAGCTCGGAAAAAATATATAAAAAAAAATTATCACTACGTACATGTGTCACGTCCAACAGTGTCATCACTGATAAGGTTGGTGACAGTGACCTCTTAAAAAAATATAAAAATAAAGTTGTCACAAAAAAATTGTCATCACACGTGTCACCACTGATAAGGGGGGTGACAGTGATCTCGTAAAAAAAATGTAAAAACAAAGTTGTCCCAAAAAAAAGTTGTCACCAACAGTGTCATCACTAGTAAGGGTGGTGACAGTGACCTCATAAAAAACATTAAAGTTAGAGTTGTCACAAAAAAAGTTGTCACCAAAAGTGTCACCACTGATAAGGGTGGTAACACTATCCTTGTAAAAAAATGTAAAAACAAAGCTACCACGAAAAAAGTTGTCACTACATGTGTCACCAACAATGTCACCATTGATAACCGTGGTAATAACGACTCCGTAAAAAAACTGTAAAAACAAAGTTCTCACCAAAAATGAAGTTGTCATCACATGTGTCACGAATAGTGTCACCACTAATAAGGGTGGTGACACCGACCTCATAAAAAACTTAAAAAAATAATGTTGTCACAAAAAAAGTTGTCACCACATATGTTACCAATAGTGTCACTATTGATAAAACTGGTGACACTAACATTGTAACGGCCCAAATATAAATATTCGGGTTACGTTTCGAAGGATTGGATACCTTCGTTCGGATCTTGCAATTCGAGTACGGGTTGAGTTTTAAAATAAAGTTTTAGTGATAAAAGAAGGGATTTCGCACCCTAAAATTCGCGATAGGGCCGTTAGGTCCCCCGATCCTGTCTTACTTGCCTAAGTCACTCAAAACGTTTTAAGTTCGAAAACGTAAAGAAGGAAATACCATAATACAGCTTACCACGACATGGCCGGGTCAAAACCAAATACGAAGAAACAAGCAGCAAAAGTGTGGAGTTCAAGTCGGTCTTTCTCTCCCTCTCACTGCGCCATGAGATATCCCCCGCCACAACAGCACATGATCAAGTAAGGGTATGGGTACCTGAAACTAACCACGAAGTCAAGGTCGAGCCACTCATGCGGGCCCTGAAGACCTCGCTGAGGACATATAATATGCCTATACGTAAATAAAGGATGCTCTAATGAAGTGCGGGATATTAAACACTCAAGCATGCTAGCAGTATATATATATATATATATATATATATATATATGAAGTGCGGGATATTAAACACTCAAGCATGCTAGCAGTATATATATATATATGCAGAAAGCGATTAAATGGGATCCCGCATAGAATTCCAAGTGGCATGTCCCTCTCCTACTCCTGCACCCATGCTCGTTAGTGCAGGAACCGACCGCGTTTTATACTCCCGCACCCATGCTCGTTAGTGTGGGAACCGGTCGCGTTCAATATCATAACATCATCAATCGTATCAATAGTCATGCTCGTCAATTTAACAGTCTGACTCGATGAGGACAAAGCCCGATGGGACTGGACCGTCCTATGACCCTAGCAAATGACTCTAGGACTCACAATTTAACGGCCGTTCTACCATACGCAAGGAGAATACGGATGCTCGATTAATTTGTGCAACCTAAGCATGATACTACATGAATATGCAGGATGCAACACCTACACACTATATGACACATCAGACATGAGGTTCTAACTTGAGTAAGCCCCGGAGGACTTACCTGGAAACGCAGAGCAGCAAAATAAGGCAGCAGGTGTGAGCAATCCAACAGATCAGAAATCACCTAGAAATTTCATAAATAATTTAATAAGTCTAAGTCTAATTTACACAAGCACACAAGTTACATAAGAAACATATAAGGTACACATAATAACATAACCCATCCATTTCATCATTATCAACGTTATGATTTCATCTCCATTTCTCATTTAGTTTCATTATCCCTCATAATCCGATACCTTTCTCAATGCGATCATAATATCATCATCATCATCATCCTTAGTCAACTCATCACATTCTTATTCCCATGAATTATTCCAATGTCTCAAATTACCCATTTCAAATATCAAAACTTAGGAATTTGTTTATTCATATAAATCATTCTCAACAAATTAGATTCTCAAGTTAGATTCAAATCTGTTTCAAATCCGAGTTAGAATCCAACCTTTGAAAATATTAGTAAAACTCTTTTTTCAATTATTTACTAAATCATTATCTGACCTTGAAATTCTTTTCCAAGTTCTTATTTTTAAATCGATCGATCTAATAATTTATTTAAAACCCAAATGATTTTATGTTATATTTTAAAACACCCTTTATTAAACACTTTTACAAGGACATCTCTAAAACTTTTATAAAGTAATTCCAACCCATTTTTATTTAATAAACCAATCCTTTATAAATCTCCCCAAATAATAATTTATATTTTAAAATGTCAATTAATAATTTCTAATATTTTATATACCCTTAAATAATTAAATAAATAAACGGATAAACCCGAACAGAACCCACAATTTAAAACTCCAAACCGGTTAATCAAATGTACACATATGTATATATTAGTAAAGGGGAGGGGCCCCACGTCTACAACTTCTTCCTCCTCCTCCGGAAATTCAAATGAAGCGCCCTGCGCCCGCGCTCAGCTCGCTCTTCGTCGCTCGTTCAACGCCAAAACGAGCTCGCCGGAGCTTTCGAACCTCACCCGACCCTTGCACACAGCCCCCACTGTAAAGACTGGAAATTTTAAATTATTATTTTATTAAAATATTGATTCATAATCGAGTTAAATTCTAAACTTCGAAAAATTTGAAATTCCGTCCTCGAGCAATTAATTTTATTTAAAATTTCCAAAGTAAATTTCGGCATAATTTCGAATTTGATTTAAAAAGCGGATTTTATCCCGCTAATTTTCGACCGAGACTTGAAAATATTTATCGAGCTCATTATTAAGTCGGATTGAAATTTTCAATTTAAATTTTAATTGAGTCGGGATAAGATCGAATGAGCGGGTTTCGAGACTTATTTCCGGGTATTTCACATTGGGTTCGGGGGAGGGACCACATTATCTTTGTTTTCTTCCCTCCCTCATTCTGATTTGTTGGTCCACCTACTCCCTCCACCATTGCAGAATAGAAACAGCTCCTTCTTCCCATTGTGGCTAAGCACCTACCTTCCCTTTTCTTTCCTCTACTACACTGTCTCCCTAAAAATTGCAAAGTGCCAAACAATGCACTACTGCCAACAACTCACCTCCTCCTCTTTTTAAAACTTCAGAAACCCACAACTTCCTTTTTTCACCCCATTTTGAATCCAAGACAAACCCCCACCTTTCCCTTTCCTTGTGCTCCCGAATCGACTCCAAGCAGCCTTCTTTAGTTGTATGTCGTCCACCCAAACGACCCCCCCATCACCACCATCGCCGGCGACAGCCACCACCATCTCCTGCCACCATCACCTCTTCTTTTGACTACGAGCATCCCGAGTGCATCCCTGAGCACAGCCGAGCATTCCGAGCGCCCCTGAGCTCTCATCGAGCACCCCTGAGTTCCCACCGAGCGCCACCACCTCGGCGATGCCACAACGCCGTCCTCTCCCGACTCCTCTCCTCCTATGAAAGACGAGGGGCCCATCCACCGAAACCCACCCCATTTCCCCTGGTTTTCTTCCGTTTACTTGGTGAGCTCTTCATTCTCCTCCTTTCACTCTAAAAGGTCATAAAGCTCTGCCTTTAAGCCTTAATCTTCCGTCCTAGGATAAGCTCGCTTCATTCCCGCCCCCGACGAGCCCCAACGCACCTTCGGCGAGCCGATACGTCCGACCTCCTCTCTCGGTGAGTTTCTCCTTCCTCTCTGTGAGTTCGTCATCGTTTTCCCTTTCCTTGTCCCTGGTTGTCGTAGAGAGAGAAGCGAGAGCGAGAGAGAGACCTGCGAGAGGCAGAGGGCGCGAGAACAGGGGAAGCAGAAGGTAGGGGGAGGAGAGGCTGAGAACGTGTGGGGTCCACCGGGTTTGGTTTTGATTTCTTTTGCCATGGGTCCGGTTCAGCTGGGTTTAATTAAATAAGGAAGGGCCGGTTCATTTACTAAAATCTGGGAGTGGGTTAAATGGGATCCGAATATGGGGATCCGGGTCTTGGGCTGGGTTTTGGTTTCGGGTTGGGCTTGAGTTTGGGCTGGGTTCTATTGAGTATAGTATTTTAATTGTGTATGTTATATATATATATATATATATTAAATGTTATGTTTATATATATATATTTATGTGTTATATTAATTATTATTTCGGATTTTGGGAAAATATATATATATATATATATATATATATATATATATATATATATATATATATATATATATATATATATATATATATATATATTCTAAAATATTAAAATATAATAGAAGGTTTTAAAAAGTAAAATTAATTGATATTGGGTTATAAATATACTTATGGTTATTGTTTTGAGATTTTATGGATAGTATGTGGAAATTATTTGCATATTATTATAGTTTTGGGTTTTGGTTCTAATTATAATATTCTGGAAATTTATCTTTATATATTGTTTATTTGTTTTAAATTAGTATTAATTGGATTATTTATATTGATGCATTTTGTGAGGATTTAAACATGGGAGTTGGGAATTTTAAAGTGAATTGTTGGTTTTGGTTATAAATATGATTTGTGAACATAGGTTATTTTGATGATTTAATATTGGAATGTATTTATATATAATGTTTTTGAAATAAGAAACATGACAGAATTGTTTTATAATATGATTTTTGGAAATTGGTTTTAAGGCTTAAGTGTTAATGTCGGAAATTGAATAAGCGATTTTAAAAGAATTGTTTGACCTTCTAAGTTAAGTTCTTTGAGAGAATTATTTTGGAAATGAGATGATGAGATGAGATGAACATGGAATGGTATAAGAATTGTGATGAGATAAGATGGAATAATCTGAGATAAGATATGAGAAGCTATGTATGATAGTTAGGGGCGCCTTGTGTGAATTAGATAGACTTATGCATTTATATGTTATTAGGTGATTGTGATATGTTGGACATTGCTTGCTATTGATGAGTCATTACTTGGATTCTGCTTCTGCCTTGTTCTCTACTGTTCGGCTTATTCAGGTAAGTTCCTTTATGGGCTTACTCAGATTCGAAAGAGATTACCGGCTTGTGAACGTATGACATACTAGGTGTTGCATAAGCATTAAAGCATGCCATGTAGTATCATGCTAGGTTGCACTTGTGATTGAGCATTCTATTTCTTTACGCGTATGAAACAGAACGGTCGTTATCTGTGATAGTCCTAGAGTCTTTGCTAGGGTCATAGGGTAGCCCAGCCCCATCGGGTGCCCTGAGTCTATCGAGTCGAAATGAGCATGATGATAGCCCAGCACCATCGGGCATGTTTATTTTAATTTATGTTATGATGATGAGATATGATATGATATGCTATAGCATCGAACTGGCCAGTCTCTGCACTAACGGAAAGGGGTGCAGAGGTAGGAGAGGGACATGCCACTTGGCATTCTTTGGGCGCCTTTACAGTTATTTCTCACATATTGTAAATTAGGATCATGTTAGTGTGATTTAATTTCCGCATCTACATCATCTTTATTATTAGCGTATGTTTATGTTCGCTTGCGGGACAGGGTGTGTTGGGGCCTCGGTCTGATCCCGCTCGCACCAATTGTTTTTAGGTATGATTGCTCCCTGTTTATATGGCGTGGGAAAGTCCCCCGGCGATTGCAAAGAAATTTGTCTAACCCTGCTAATCTGGCCATACGACTTTAGAGTTATGTTTTGGTTTTGACCCGGCTTTGCCGTGGCTTTTGTATCTAAATCGTATTTCCGCTTTACTTTCGTTTAAACTGAATTTATGAAACTTTGACGGATTAGAGGTTTGAAACCTCGACCCGTACCTGAATTGCAACATCCGAACGAAGGTATCCGACCTTCGAAACGTATCCCGGATATTTATATCCGGGCTGTTACACCCACTCACCTCACACACCCTCGACACACACCCACAACCCGATCTAAGACAAGAAATCGAAACAAAACAGAGGAATGAATAGGCGGAGCTCACCGAGGAAGTTCGCGACTTCGGAGCTCTTGATTGGAGGTCTGGGCGTCGTCGGAGGCTCTCGATGGCTTCTCGGACCTGCGTCGGATGTGGGTGAGTGTGATGGTAGGGCTCGAGAGTAGTTTGGATCGGAAATGAAGCAGAACGGCTTACCGAAAGATTGTTCGCGCTCGAACGGGGCGACAGAGTTCCGGTGGCTTGTGGTGGAGCTGAGGAGCTTCTTGGCTACTCCGGCTGCTGGTGGTGGCTCCGAGGGTTGTGTGGGACCTTCCGTTGGTGGCTCGAGGTGGAAAGGATGGAAGGAGGAGGAGACAGTGGTTTGGGAATGAAGATGGTGGCGACGATGGTGATGGTGAAACGGTGACGGTGAAATGGTGATGGGGTGCAGCAGAGCGGGGTGATGGTGATGAGTTTAAAAGGAGGTATGCGGGCGGGTATGGTTTTGCAGAGGTAGGGACTTTGATTGCAGCTAGGAGATATGGGGAAGGTAGGTGCGGCAAGGTGCAGCCGTAGGGTGGCTCGGATGGGAAAGGTATTAATTAGGGGAGGGTAGGTGCTGCAGGGTGCAGCCGTAGGGTGGCTCGGATGGGAAAGGTATTAATTAGGGGAGAGAAGTCAAATTAAATACCCGAAAATAAATCCGGAATACGTGAATTTCGAATCTCGAAATTAGTTCTCGAATGTTAGTTTTCCCGACTCTCGCTTTCACGATCAATTAAATTTTTAAAAACGAAGAGGATACCGCCATCCGATAATTATTTTAAATTCGCGAGGTAAAAGGACGAAATCATTCGTCAAAATTTTAAATTCGGGTCAGAATTCGTTAAACGAGCTTTTAATTCGATCTAAATTCATTTTTAATTCTCTTTTTCCAGAAAATTAGGATTTTGAAAATCCGAGCCTTTACAAACATCGTAAAAAAATTGTCAATAATTTTTTTTGTTACCAAACATGTGTCACCAAAGTCATTGACCTTGACTGGGCAATTATCACATTAAAAATGGAAAGAAAGGATAAAGTCAAATTAAAAATGGGAAGGAATGAGAAAAATGTCATTTGAGGACATTTACTTAATAAGGTTATAAAAATGGACATTTACTTAAATAGGGTAAATGGAATGGATATTTACCAAATTATTCCTTAAACTTACAACTAATAAATCTATGTTATCGAAATTAAATTGATAAATTTTAACCAACTTAAAACCTCATCCTTCCCAATGAAGTTCTTCTACATCATTTGGTACTTCACTACATGCATCACAAAATTATTTTGATCAAAAATATATTTTTTTTTTAAAATTAAAATTATATTCATATTTGAAAGACCTATATTTTATATGTTTATGAAATTTTATCTTGAAAAATCGTCTTTCAAGAAATTTTTAAAATGTATATTTCAAATAATCATCTTTTCATTATTTTTTTAAAAAAATGGTTTTTTCAAAATAAAAGTTTATTAATTTATAAATATAGGTGTTTAGAATATTAATATAATTTTTAATTTTTTTAAAGATAAATTTTATGTTAAAGTAATTTTGTAATGCATGTTGTGAAATATAGAGTGATGTAGAGAATCCTTATTGGGTCCCACCACGATATCGTTTCTACTTCTAGAGCCTACAGGTATACTAACTAATCTATATAAAATACTAAAATAGATGTTTGAAACGGCGTCCGGTGCAATACACATACATGTTCTAATTTTCTGGATTAAAACGGTGTTATTTTTGCATACGAGTCATATTTTAGATTAAAATGGTATTATCTTTTTTATCCACATCAATTAATAAGCCAATATAGTTAGGTAAAAAACTTCACTTTTTAGATCAAATAATCTATCCAATATTATTTTTATTTGTAAAATATTATTTGACTTTGTAATCTAAAACAAATATAATATTTAATTATAATACATCTATGTTGCTGATTTTTTTTAGATATTAATATTTTACTTTAGCCATTTAAACTAAATTTAAGGTTTAACCAAGTTATAAAAAGATCATGTTGATAATTTTTTTTAAAGTAATGTGTAAACCTATAAATCTGTTTGGATAATTTTTTTTAGTTATTAATATTCAACCTTATATTTTAATTAGTTAGAAAACTTATCTTTTTAGATCAAATAATTTATCTAATATTTGGTCAATTATTATATGTTTTAGATCAAATTGAATATAATATCAATTTGCACTTATCAAATTATATGATTAATCTAAATTCAAACATGTTTACATTCTAAAAAATATAACACAATTGAAAACTATATATCTACTTTATATGGAGTAGTAATTTATATTAATTGAAAGATTTTTTATATAATAAAATTTATTAAAAAATCGCACAACGGGATTTTTTATATAATAAAACTTATCGTTTTATTTAAAATAATATATAATCTATCCAATATTATTTTTTATATAATAATTTAGTCTAGTTTCGGGATTATGTGGTTACAAATAGTGATCATAATAAATTTAGGATAACACTTACAAGAAGAACCGCAATAGATGGGAAAGAATAATGAATTGTAGCCTTGAAAATAAGACCCGAGAATGGATATAAATCTAAATCCATTATTGTTGAATATTTGAAGCTTTTGAAGTAATAATTTGACTAATTAAAAGTTTTATAAAATAAACACATGAATAAACACTATAAAGTTGTAAATGAAAAATAATTCTCACTTATAATTTTTTTTAATTGTTTTTAGGGTTGGAATACCTATTTTGCCCTCACAAATTGTATTCTCATGTTATATGCACTATACCCTTTTAGGTAATTTAATTTTTTATAAAATGTCTTTTTTACCCTTAAATGTTTGAATTTAAAAATATAATTTTTTTATTTCAGTATCCTTTTCAAAATTATAAATATTCATATTTCATCAATTTCATCCAACTTTATATTTTTTCTTAAAATACCTAAAAATTACAACTTTAAAGTTTTCTCAATTCAATCATACTTTATGTTTTTAATTAAAATACCCAAATTATAACTTGAGTGAGGCTAGAGGCAAGATGCTCGAATGGCTATTGACAAGATAAGTTCAACTAAATTACACACAAGTCCTTTTTATTTTTTCAAACAACTGTAAATAGACTCAAAACTCTCTCATCTACTAATCGGAGTGAATTGAAAAAACCTAAGTGCGTTCATCCAAATACTCCATCTTTTGAACAAACTATTACTAAATTTATCAAGGAATGAATTGATCAATACTTATTTTGGTATATCAATCGCTTCTGATGATTATCGAAAGACTTTTGACTATTATTCTTGGTTGTCGTTTCAAAATCTGTCGAAGCTCTGAGAGGATGAGCTAAATAAATAACCTCTACTCTATTGAATGAGGTTAATGAAGAAGCTCGGTGGATAATGGTGAGGTTATGAAGGGAGCTCGGCTTCTGTCGTCGAGGGTACGAAGTAACCTCGATGACAGAAATTGAGCCTCCATTATCACCTCGGTGACAACAACCGAGCTCGACGCAAATAACAAGGAATTCACGAGATTTATGCCTGACAAGAACGGCATAAAAAATCGCACCCAAATCGCAAACAAAACGATCAAATTCTTTCGTTTTCGTTTCAATTTATACTCATAAATCAACTCAAACAACACTAAAATCAACAACAATCAAACAAAATACACAAACAACAACCAATTTCATCAATTTTAATTCTAATTTTAAAATCTAAAGCACAATTTTAATTCTTATCTTTCGTGAAATGGAGGATGGGTTAGGGTTTCAATTTGGTTGGGAATGACTTTGTATGCAATTTTTTGAAAATACTCTGGACAATAGCTCTTTTTCCATCTTGTCTAAAGCCCTTATGTTATAACTTTTAGGTTTTATATTAATTATAAATGGTTATATTTCATCAATTTCACCCAACTTTAGGTTTTATATTAATTAGGGGTGGGCGCGAGACGAGACGAGATGAAGGTCCTCCCGCGTCCCATCCCGCGTAATTTTTGCGAGACAGGACCGAGATGGGATTTACTCTTTTTTTTTAAATCCCGCACAAGTCGTATCCCTCACGGGATGGGACTGGGAGGGGACGGGCCTTGTTCCTCAAATAAAAAGATTATAAAAAAACAAAATTTTCTGTATATTTTTTTATTTTCAAAGACGTAACGCATATAGATTTATAATTTTTTTTATATATTTTACGAGTTCCTCTCTCTATATACATATATAATATACGTGTGTATATATACACACTAGCATTATTAGACCTTTTAAAACATGACCTGACCAGAACGCCCGAAAAATTCTGGTTCAAGACCCAGAAATTTTGACCCGATGACCCGATTGAACCGATTGATTTATATATATATAAATATATATATATATGATTAAGTTTTTATATATAGAGATTCCAATTTATTACATTTTATAATTACAATCACTTAATCTTTCATTTTCAAATCAAAATTTATATTTATTTGTATTGTGTAATACTCATCTGATCAATAGTATTTGATTATTGATTATTCATCACATTTTTAAGAAGATAAAAACTATAAAAAATATTAAAAAATTAAAAACAAATCTATGCTTAATACTAATTGCATGAAATTATTTTAAAAAAATTATTTAAAAAATTGATATTTTATATATTTTTAAATTTTATTAAAAAATATGAGAAATAATAAAAATCAAATATTTTAAAAAATTGATATTGTATTGTGTAATACTCCATTTTTAATTTTAGTAATTTAAAATTATCGCAAAATTAGCAAATCTTGATTTTTGTAAAGACCGAGATTTTTCAAATATTATTTTTATAATTATATATTTTATTCCAATTTAAAATTTATTTAATTTATAAGATTCCCAAAATTTTGAATAATTTCGTCCTCGAGGAAACGGTTTATTTGAATTCTTTCGATCAAATTCCAGCGTAAACTTGTTATTGAAATTTAAAAACGAATTTTGTCGCTTTATTATTCCGAGACTTGGAAATATTTTCGGGTTTTGTTATTTAATTCGGATTCAAATATTTATTTTAAATTTATTTTAATCGCGTCTGGTTAAGGTCAGAAAGCAGGTTTCTGGATTTATTACCGGGTATTTAATTTGGCTTTGCTCTCCCGTTTTATACCTTTCACATCCCGAGCCACCCTCCCGTTTAACACTGCAGCAACCCTACTCCTAGTTGTAAACCCACCCCCCTTTCCCTATAAATCCACTCCATCCCTCCATCTTTCAATCATCCATCACCTCCTTCTACCTTCTTCCTTCGACACTTCACCTCCACACATTCCTCATCTTCCTGCTCTCCTTTGATCATCGGCCACGCGATTACCTTCAAACAACCCCTTCCTTGGCTCTTTGTCATTAGCATCATCTCCTCCTCGTTGCCAATACCACCTAAGCACCACCGTCCCCTGTTTCACCCAAAGTCGAGCCTCCACCATACTTCATCCTCTTACTTGAAGCAACCGGCACCGCCAAGGTACCTCCACTTTTCTCCAAGTCGCAGCAACTGAGCTCCATCTCGCTCGACGTCCACCGATGCCCCGAAGCAGCCCAAAAGCCCCCCCTCCCAACGCCACCACCAAGCTACCGAAGCTTCGTTGCCCCCATTCGAGTGCGAAAAATCTTTCGGTAAGCCGTTTCCATCAATTTTCAATCGAAACCACCACCGAGCTCCACCATCACACTCACCCACCATCGAATTGCTAACCCTTTCTGAGCTTGTTGATGATGATATTGCACTGACTTGATGTTGAAAGCTGCGTGTTGATGTGATGACTGTTGCTTGATTGTCTGTTGATTATGATTATATGATTTGATGCCTTACAATCCTAATGTGTTGTTCGCTTGAGGGGCGGGGGGTGTTTGTAAAGTAGGAGAATAAAATAAAGCACAACTAGACTATCTCCCTGTCCCAAACAAATAATACAAGAATCCCCTCCCTTTTAGTAGTAGGGTAATTCAGGATCGAATCCACGAGGAGGTATGTCAGCGCTTCCTTTGTTGTACTCACGATCAAGGCTTTCGACCTCAGCAGACACTCGATATCGAGTATACAGGTCGATATCGACCTCAGTTCTGGTCGATTTCCTAGCGCAGTTCCTGCAGAAGACAAAACAGCAAGTCGACGTCGAGCAGAGACCTCGATATCGATGTTAGACCTCGATATCGACCCTTAAGGTCGATTTCGATGCTTGTCACAGAAACTGTTTTTGTAACCAATTTGTCGGAAAAGGATCCGAAGAAAATATAATGGAGAAGGAAGATGAACAGAAACAAAACTAAGACTTTTATGAAGAATTTAATTAATTAAAAGGCTTCCAAAGTCGGGGTTTCATGCCACAACGATAACAATGCAAGTTTCATGCTAAAGATATGAACTTTAATGTCTTTCCGTTAAATAACTTTCGTTATCAACACTTAGGTGATTAGAGGCTCTCGCATAATTCCTAAGAGTTACTATCCAATTCATGAGCAATTCAAGTTCGCAATATGAGTGGCTTTCGCTTCAATAATGCAATTAATGAATCTCCCTAACTTTCGCAAAGGATCATGCATGGGGTAGAAGACGGAATCGCATAAAAGTCATACCTTTGATACACTTACCTCACATTGCTATCGTCGGGCTCACCCCGACCCTAGAAGTGGGTTGACTACTCGCTCTTCATCATGCACATCATCATCATTGTTATTGAAAGAAAACTACTTTGAATTAAAACTCCGAAAGAAAGTACAACCGAACAAGCCACTCCGCTCTCGCTTTACAACTCCACTCGGCCTCCTCTCTCTCTCTCTATTCTCTATTGCAACTGAATTGTGTGTAAAACGGAATACCTAAATTCAGCCCTATTGGCCTCTATTTATAGATGTCGATAAGGACTCGAAACCTTATCTTTATTCTCTAAGATAAACTAAAACAAAGTAAAAGCTAAAACTCAATGGTGAAATCAGCCTCCTCATGATAGATCTGGTGTTGATGATAGGAAATCTCGACCTTTGGATAGATATTGCAAGCATTGGATATAATTCTATCAAAATCGGAGTCGAATTCCTCTGCTGGCATGGTCGATATCGACCCTTGGACCTCGATATCGACCCATCCAAAATCTTATCTCAAGCTTCTCCTTCTCCTACTCGAACTGGCACTCGACTTCTATCAACTTGGTCGATCTGGCAGCCTCGATATCGACCCCCGGACGTCGATATTGACCTCTTCTGTGTCGATATGCTCTGTTTCCTTTTATGCTCGATTCCTATGTCTTTGATGTACTCGATGTCGAGGTCTTCAGTCGATTTCGACCTCTTCAGAAGACTTCGAGTTCTTTTTCCGCTCTTCCGAATTCATCCACTTTCATCCTGTTTTCTGCGAAATCACATGGAAACTCGTGCAAACCCATATATTTGACATTTTAAGCATAAACTACACTATTCCCATGTTTTCCCATTAATGTGCATGCAAAAGACAATAAAATGGATGCATATGTGCATAGAAAATATGGCAATTTGCGCGCACATCAAACACCCCATACTTAAGCTTGCTTGTCCCCAAGCAATACTTTAAATGGTCATTCAGGGGAAGAAAGTCAACCCTCAACATCATAGATTCATTTTTCATATGTCCCTGCAATCAATTGCCATCCTCGAGAAGGTACTTATGTCAACCAAGTCCATGCCTGTGCATAAAAGCAATTTCATACTCATAAAGGAGGTAATATGCAAAAAACAATTTTAGCGACATTGCATTAATAATCAAGAGGACTTTAATTAAGCTCAAATAAGGAGTAGATTGGTAAAAGGCTAAAGGTGGGCAATTTTTTGGCAATGTGGTGCTAATGATCCGGGGAAATGGAGTAATTTCCAAACTTTCATACCACATTCCTTCTTCCTTTGATTTCTCACCTTTCTCTCATCGCTCATTGCTTTTTTCAATATTATGCTTTTACCTCTCTAACCTCAGCACTGCCTTCTCACGAGTCGCAAACATGGGTGTCATGAATGGCCCCGGATACTTAGTACTTCGGACTCCTCACCTTTGTGTCCCATCTCGCCAAACTATTATCTCAGCGAGCAGGGTCGACCCACCTTTATCTCCTGAGGTGATCGGATTTTTTCTCGCTCATTTAATTTTCCATATTTCATAATTGTATCATGCCTGCCAACAACTTTATAAATGCACAACTCCATATAACTCCAAAGATGTCATCCATTCAAAAAACATTGTCCCCGGATAGGGTATAAGGTAAAAAATGGGCAATATGTGTATATGTGGAGCAATAATTATCATGATAAGTCTCATATATGGCTTTGTGAATATGCATAGGTAAGGCTAGGATATGAACTTTGCTTGTATGGAATTTTTATAAAAAATCCTCCATCATCTTATCATGCACATGTCAAAAGCAACTTCAAATTTTCATCTCCTTTATGGTTTTCTCTAAAAATTTGCACTTCATTGTGACTTCCCTTAACTAGGAAATCTCATGTTATATCTCTAATGAATCTAATTTTGCATCATAGAGCTCTTTTTTATACTTCCATGACTCTTTTTTTTTTCCAAAATTTTTGATGGGGGTCATTTTTCTCATTTTTTTTATGCATTAAAATAAATATGCAACTCTAAACTAAGTATGAATATGTAAGTAAGCCTTTCCCCCACCCCATACTTAAAATTTACAGTGTCCTCACTGTATTAGAACTAGGGTTAAGAAGAAAACTTACTAAACCGTCACAAATTTCAGGAGTCGAAGAAGACAACAGGGAAGGTCGATATCGACCCCTCTTGATTTCTGCTCAGGCTTCAGGGTGATTCGGCCTCGATCACAAACCCTATCCATGTCGACCTTAAGGTCGATTTCGATGTCTGACATTGATTTCGATGCCTTTCTGTGTGCTTTTCTCTCTCCTGCAATTTGAAAACTAAACACAAAATATGCAAAACAATAAAGTGTCTAAAAACAAAACAAAAGCTGTCTAAAACCAAAACTAAGTCTTTGTTACAAGCTCTAGATTTTTAAGTCGCTAGGCCGACTTCTTCCTTTGCGCTTCTCAAGGTGGCATTTGCAGAGCCCATGTGGCTTGGGCCTCAAATATCACTCCTTTCTTGTCCCGCAGCTGCATTCCGCCGTGATTGATTTGATTCACCGTGAATGGACCTAAGTTCTTATCCTTGAATCTTGTAGGGAACCAATGGTCCTTAGACTTGGCAACATAGACCTTGTCTCCTATCTCATATTGGCTTGAATCATCATCGGATACCCTACATAAGCACACAAGCCAAGGCACACCTCTTCCAAATAATGATAAGTCCTTAATTGTAATTGAACAAGAGGAATCCGTACCTTGACTTACCTTCTTCTCAGTCTGTGGCTCAGGTCGATGTCGATGTTCGGAGGTCGATATCGACCCCTATTGTACACCTGGAGGATCAGTCGATTTGGGGAATTTTGACTCGATATGATCAGGTCGATGTCGACCCTCAGGGGTCGATATCGAGGTCTCCTTGCCTCCCTTCTCAGCGCTGATGGTGGTCGATTTCGATAGGGTGTGGTCGATATCGACTGGAGGAGTCGATTTCTGTGCTTCCTCTTTTCCTCCGTCGACCCCATACTTATGACCTGTCACAGAATCTTGAACATTAGTGGTCGATATCGACTTACCTGGGTCGATTTCGATGTTCTGTTGAGCTCCTTCATTCAAGATTGCTTCAACTTCCTCTACTTGGGCTTCATTGATGGCTTTTATCTCCATTGGCCCTTGACTTTGCACCGTCTTATTGAAGGAATACTCTATTACTTCATCACTAATTGTGAGTGAGAGCAATCCTTTCTTCACGCTAATGTTGGCATCGACGGTTGCTAGGAATGGCCTACCTAAAATAATTGGACAAGCAGGGTCCTCCGCTATGTCAACAACTAGGAAATCAGCAGGGACAAAGAATTTACCTACTTGTACTGGCACATCCGTCACTATCCTAGTTGGAATTACTACCGTATTGTTAGCCATGTACAATCTTGCATCCACGGGCTCCAGAGGACCTATCTTTACCTTGTGCCAAATGGTTAGTGGCATCATGCTAACGCTAGCGCCCAAGTCAACTAAAGCATTAAATTTGAATTGACCTAGACCTATAGCGATAGAAAACTTACCTGGGTCCGCCCGTTTTTGTGGTAGCTCCAACCTGTTGCATTCTTCTGCGATCTTAGAGAGCGATCGCTTCTTACCCAAGATGTCCTTAAGGAACCTTACATAAGATGGCATCTCGTGAAGTGCCTCTGTGAATGGTATAGAGACATTAAGCCCTTGGAGCATCTTCACGAACCATTGGAACTTCTTTTCCGTTGGGTCCTTAGTCACCTTTCTAGTTGGGAATGGCAACACTTTCTTCCTTCCTGCGGCTGCAGTGAGGTCGATATCGGCATCAGTAGGGTCGATATCGACTGGAGGAGTCGATTTCTGTGGTGACGCAGAATTAGGGTCGACATCGACAGGAGGGTCGACATCGATGTCACCTTGGTCGATATCGACAGGGGGGGTCGATATCGACGTCTGTTCTGGCTCCTTCTCCTCCGCTTTTTGCTCGGGCGTTTGTAATTGACGCCCACTTCTTAGGTTTACTGCCGCAATATGACCTGTGGTTTTGCCCTTTTGGTTGGGCACAGTGGATCCAGGGAGTGATCCGGACGCTTTGGGCATTTCTTCCGCTAATTGACTCATTTGAGTCTCCATGTTGCGCTTCCAAACGTCGATCTCCCCAAGTCTAGAATTGATGCCCTGCAGCTGAGTATAGACAGAGTTATTGGCTTGTTTGAACTCAGCGTGGTTCTTCCGCATCTCATCAAGGATGATTTGCAGGTCATCTTTCTTAGTCTCCCGCTCAGGGTGCCCTGGTGCCCTATATGTTGGGGCATCCCTTTGATAGAACCTTTGATCACCCCAATTTTGTTGATTGCCCCCTCCATAGGGGCCTCTCGTCCATTTGACCTCCTCATGTTGTTCCGCCATGGATACTTGCTCAGTATGTGGACAGGCACTGGTGTTATGCCTTATTGAACCACACTCTTGACAAGGTTGATTGTTGCTCAGGAACCTTACTTGCTTTTGAAGGCGGCGTGTTTGATCGTTATGGAATTGTTGCCGTACTTCAGGATCTATCTCCCTTGGAGGCTCATATAGTGGCATAGATGGGGCAGGCCTTGTATCATAGGCCGCAGCAGCCCCATAGGTGTTGTCAAAGTTCACAAGCCTCTCAATGGTCTCCCATGCCTCCGTTGGTGTAAGCTCAATGTACCGATAGGAGGTATATGAATTGATCCTCTCCTTATTCGGCGCATCAAGGGCGTTATAAAAGATCTCTTGGATGACATATGGAAGTTGCCCATGCGTCGGGCATGATCTCAGCAAGTCCTTAAAGCGCTCCCACGCCTGTGCTAGGGTTTCACCTGGCTTTTGTTTGAAAGCCGTGATCCTTTGTCGTAGCATCGCTGTTTTAGAAGGTGGGAAGAATTTGTTCAAGAATGCATCTTTCACCTCCGCCCATGTCCTTAGCGATCATGGAGCCAAACTTTTAAGCCATTGTAATGCCTTTCCTGCCAAAGACCATCGAAAAGATTTTAGTCGCACATACTCTAAGTTTACTTCATCAGCAACTGTTTCACATAAGTCCATAAAAGTAGAGATGTGTTGCAGGGGGCATTCATTATGTCTTCATTCAAAAATATTTCTTTTAATCTCAGATAGGAAGTTAATTTTCAATTCATAATTGGAGTGAGGAATTATAATGGCAGATTCAGGAACATGAAGCGGCGGATGCATGTATTGCATCGCCGTCTGTGGATACTGATTTAGCCGCTCTTGGGCTTGTCTGCGCGCATCCTCCTCCCTATCAGCACGGGCTCGCTCAGCAGCAGCAGCGGCCCTTTCAGCAGCGATTGTAGCATTATGGTCCTCGATCTCCTTTCTCAACCGCTCTATGATCTCAGCCTGGGTCTCGTTATCAGCCATGATGCGAATTGCTTTGTTGCGAAGATGGTAGAAACGTTCAGGCTAGTCAATTGGTTCCAGGATAGGTCCGCGATCAGAACGTCGCATAAACCTGCAGAATAAGCTTAGAAAAAGATCGTGATTAACTTAGGTGGCGATTGATTGCCTCCCCGGCAACGGCGCCAATTTGTTCGCATGAGGGGCGGGGGGTGTATGTAAAGTAGGAGAATAAAATAAAGCACAACTAGACTATCTCCCTGTCCTAAACAAATAATACAAGAATCCCCTCCCTTGTAGTAGTAGGGTAATTCAGGATCGAATCCACGAGGAGGTATGTCAGCGCTTCCTTTGTTGTACTCACGATCAAGGCTTTCGACCTCAGCAGACACTCGATATCGAGTATACAGGTCGATATCGACCTCAGTTTTGGTCGATTTCCTAGCGCAGTTCCTGCAGAAGACAAAACAGCAAGTCGACGTCGAGCAGAGACCTCGATATCGATGTTAGACCTCGATATCGACCCTTAAGGTCGATTTTGATGCTTGTCACAGAAACTGTTTTTGTAACCAATTTGTCGGAAAAGGATCCGAAGAAAATAGAATGGAGAAGGAAGATGAACAGAAACAAAACTAAGACTTT
The DNA here is from genome assembly GCA_963922045.1 of Persicaria maculosa. Lineage (NCBI taxonomy): Eukaryota > Viridiplantae > Streptophyta > Magnoliopsida > Caryophyllales > Polygonaceae > Persicaria > Persicaria maculosa. Next base: position 60,691,451 of record OY998261.1, read on the forward strand.
TATGAAGAATTCAATTAATTAAAAGGCTTCCAAAGTCGGGGTTTCATGCCACAACGATAACAATGCAAGTTTCATGCTAAAGATATGAACTTTAATGTCTTTCTGTTAAATAACTTTCGTTATCAACACTTAGGTGATTAGAGGCTCTCGCATAATTCCTAAGAGTTACTATCCAATTCATGAGCAATTCAAGTTCGCAATATGAGTGGCTTTCGCTTCAATAATGCAATTAATGAATCTTCCTAACTTTCGCAAAGGATCATGCATGGGGTAGAAGACGGAATCGCATAAAAGTCATACCTTTGATGCACTTACCTCACATTGCTATCGTCGGGCTCACCCCGACCCTAGAAGTGGGTTGACTACTCGCTCTTCATCATGTACATCATCATAATTGTTATTGAAAGAAAACTACTTTGAATTAAAACTCCGAAAGAAAGTACAACCGAACAAGCCACTCCGCTCTCGCTTTACAACTCCACTCGGCCTCCTCTCTCTCTCTCTATTCTCTATTGCAACTGAATTGTGTGAACGGAATACCTAAATTCAGCCCTATTGGCCTCTATTTATAGATGTCGATAAGGACTCGAAACCTTATCTTTATTCTCTAAGATAAACTAAAACAAAGTAAAAGCTAAAACTCAATGGTGAAATCAGCCTCCTCATGATAGATCTGGTGTTGATGATAGGAAATCTCGACCTTTGGATAGATATTGCAAGCGTTGGATATAATTCTATCAAAATCGGAGTCGAATTCCTCTGCTGGCATGGTCGATATCGACCCTTGGACCTCGATATCGACCCATCCAAAATCTTATCTCGAGCTTCTCCTTCTCCTACTCGAACTGGCACTCGACTTCTATCAAATTGGTCGATCTGGCAGCCTCGATATCGACCCCCAGACGTCGATATCGACCTCTTCTGTGTCGATATGCTCTGTTTCCTTTTCTGCTCGGTTCCTATGTCTTTGATGTAATCGATGTCGAGGTCTTCAGTCGATTTTGACCTCTTCAGAAGACTTCGAGTTCTTTTTCCGCTCTTCCGAATTCATCCATTTTCATCCTGTTTTCTGCGAAATCACATGGAAACTCGTGCAAACCCATATATTTTACATTTTAAGCATAAACTACACTATTCCCATGTTTTCCCATTAATGTGCATGCAAAAGACAATAAAATGGATTCATATGTGCATAGAAAATATGGCAATTTGCGCGCACATCATGTGCCTTGACGACTTGATGTGATGCTATTCTGAGATGCCAAGCATGATCTAAATTCCTTGCCTATAATATAAACTGCAAATGCTGGGAACCTGAACTGTTTATTAGATGTGGTTATGATGAGGTGTGTTAGCTTGACCTGATTAGGTTCATATATGATGTTTTGCAATATTTATTGAGCATGACAGTAGATTGAGACTTTAAAAACACAGTTGCAATGCTTAATGATGAGTTAATGATGCTATTGATAAATGCTGATTGATATGATGTAGTCCTTGTGTGCAATAATGTCCATGATTGCTTCTTCTTTGAACATGTGAGTGAGGTCCTTTTGGTTGAGCGGTCAGAGAGTGGGGAAAGGTTTTGAGTGATTAGAATGATCGACGGTGGTAAGGGAAAGTTGCAGAAGAGGGGTGTTGACTTAGGTAGTGATCGAGGAAATTTTATTGAAGATGCGTGGTTAGAAGGGTTCTACGTTGTCATATCTTGGGAAGAGTGAGAAATGTAAGAAATGACCTTTGGGGGTATCGAGAACATAGTATGCAGGGGTGCTCGGTGTGAAAACAGAGTTAGGGGTTGGACTCTTAGAGGTGGATTGCTAGTGAGAGTTCTTTGTGGAAAGAGGGGCGAGATTAGGGTATTGAAATGAATTAGGACTTCTTTCGAGGATGTTACCTGAGCTGATGATGGTGAATCTAGATGAGGCTGGTTTTGATGTAGGAATTGAAATCGAGCGAGCGGGGTTGCGTTTATTTTAACTTGTATGATGTGCAAAATTTTCATGATTATGTGATCAGATAATATGTACTGGCATGATGTTAGATAGTGACCATGATAAACCTGATATGACCTGATATTACATGTTGATATGCAATATTTGAAATCTAGTTGACAGTGACAAGTGTTATCACGATATAATGATCCATTACTATCCTACTATGTTGTTCTAAAAGCATGTTATAATGTGTTGAATGAACCATGAGATGATGATACGTTGTTATGTGAAAGCATGATATTATCCTATATGGTTGATAAACCTGATTATGAATAGGTAAGTGATGAATATGACTTGGATCATAGGTATGACTTATGTGTACATATAAGATGATGGTGCATGACTGCTATTAATCGTTATATGACATTGTGATGAGCTAAGATGATGTCTGGAAAGCATGATGACATTTTGATGTTGATATACTGTTGATCTTCCCTTTTTTGGTTGAATCTTAATAGCATGATTTTGTTGGATTGATGTGATAATATGTTATGATAATGCTGGATAGAGATTTGATAGGATGACTATGTGAATTTATGCTTTACATGAGATCCCTTGTTATGACTGGTTCCACTAGTGTGCGATGTTGAGATGCGATCGTGAGATTTGACTAGAAGTAGTGTACTGACTCCGTGACACCTAACCTCTTTGATCTCTTGACATGTGTGCTTGCGTGATTTACGAGAATTCAATAATGCACTTGTGATGCCTTCGGTATGAGGTAGATATACTTTATGGCTCATGGTATGACATTAAGACTTTGTTATTGCTTTTGGTGTGTTCTGAAAGGATGGTATGATTTATTTTTATGGGTAATCATGTTACACGGTTGAGATGTCGATTGGTTGAGATTGTCATGATTGACGTTGAGATTGCCATATGAGAAGTGGTTGATGATGTTATGAGTCGATGAGTTGATTTACTTACGTGCATGTTGAGCTGAGGATGATGATAAAAGATTCTGGAAACTAGGAAGAGAATATGGGATTAGCCCTTAGAGGTGGATGACTCCACCTCCTACCTTCTGAATTTGATTGATTGGTATGCGAGAAGTTGTTTTGGTTTTTGGAAGATTTTGACAAAATCTTAATTTGAAAGAAATTGACTTGTTTTGGTGTGAAATTGCTTGATTAAACATTGAATTTGCAGATTTTGAGCGGTTTTAAAAATGGCCAACTTGGGGTTTTAAAGAAGTGAGATTTTCAATGATTGGGATGACAACCTTTCCATTTACAGATGCTTTGAGAATTTACGAACTGGATTTACATTATGACGTCTCACGAAGTGGATACAAGAATTTTATAGGGGCGCTTATAGATTTCTTGCTAAGACCTAGTCGGACGCTATAATGCTTTTAGAGTTGTGATACTTCCGAAAGGTCGAAGCATGGATGTGATAGGGGCGCTTATTACACACTTGACTAGACCAATTGGAGATGTCACGACCGTGACCAGGATGTTGTGAGAATCCCGGAAGACGCAACCGAGATGATTGTAAGATCCTTGGACATGGCCCTCGGACTCGCCGATTTCAAACTCCTTTCCATTGTTTAAAATGATTTTTGTCTCGGGGACGAGACTTGTTTTTAGAGGTGGATAAATGTAAAGACCGAATATATATTTTATATATATATACTATATTATTATTTTTATGTAATATGTTAGTATTTATTTCAATTTGTAAAAGCGGAGAAAAATCGTCCTCGAGCACGACTTCAAAATTTAAAATTCTTCCGACATCATTTTAAGTTTAGGATTTGACGGGATTTGATTTTCGACTTCGAGTTCGAGTATTAATAAAATTAATTAAGCTCCGAGGAACAAAAAATTTATTTAATTCCGTTATCTTGAGATTTGAAATTCAAATTTGATTAAATTTGATTTAGTCGGGATTCAATCGGGCGAGTGGATTTTAAATCTTTCCGCTAATTTGAATTGGTATGGTTGGGACCACATATATATTAATTTCTTTTCTTCTCTCTCTCTCTCTCTCTCTCTCCCTCTCTCTCTCTCGGATACTAATTCTTGAGGCTGGTCCCCTGCCTCCCCTCACCATCTGCAACTCACACACACCCAGCTCACCTCCTTGTCTTTTTCTTCTCCTTATCTCCTCCTCCCTCTCTCCCTCTTTTCTGTTGTAAACCCACAGCTCCTCACCCTCCTCTCCTTTTGGTGTTCAAAACAAACTCCAAACATCCCCCCCTTCTCACCATTCCTCCTCCTGAGCCGTGAGCACCACCGCCACCACCAGGCCACCACCCCCGCAACATCCCCTTCCCTTCCCCTGTTTTGCCGAACCACCAAGAACACCGGACCACCACACCTCCACCACTACAGTCGTCGTCGTTACCCCCATTGGAAGACAAAGCCGAGAGCCCAGAACCGCCAGGAGAGCCCCGGAGCCACGAAGCCGCGCAAGCTCCCCCTCCCCTGTCCTACATCTCAAAGGTTGGTTCTTCCTCTTTTGATCTCGATTTCAACTTGAGACCTCATAAAGGCTCATCTTTAACCCTTCTTCCATCGCCCTAGACCCTGAACGAAGCCCCCCTCCATCGACGGAGTCGGATCGAGCCTGACGAGCACTTTTCCGGTGAACATCTCGAGCCTCGGTAACCTTCTTTTCTCCCTCCTCCCTTGCGTCGTTTCCCTTTTGTTGGTTGGGTCTTGGTCGGAATGGGGAGTCGAGCACCTGGGTTGAGTCTGTCTGTGGAAAGGGGTCGCCGGAGAGGCCTGAGATCACCTTCCCCTCTTCCGTTTTCGTCCGCTGCGCGAGGTCCCCTATTCTGGCTGAAGAAGACGGGTTCAGTCCCTCTTTTTCTTTCCTTTTTTTGGTCCGGTTCAAGCAGTAAATCTTCCGGTTCATTAAATCAGAGCTGGGTTTCGGGTATGGGTTTCGGGTACGGGCTCGGATCCGAGTCTCTTCTTCTATCCGGCTGGGCTGGGTTTTGGTTATTGGGTTGGGCTGAGATTTGGGTAAGGGTTTGGGTATTATATTTATGTGTTATGTTTTATATATTTTGATATATATATATATATTATTTGATTAAATTATTATTATTATTATAAATTATTCTGAGATTTAAGATAAATAATAATTTCTAGAAAATTTAATATATATATTATATATATTGTTTTGGAAATAGATTATTGGGATGTATTATGACTTGTTATATAACTTATGTTCCTATATACTAATATGATGTTATATGATGATTTTGAGCTATGATTTAAAATATGTTAAAGAAATTTAGTATTTTGATTTATAAATGTGGGTTATTAAAATGAAGTGATTTTGGAAATTTTATTATATTAAATATTCCTCAAGATGTGTTTTTATATAATGAATTGTAAGATGATTTTAAGATGAGGATTTAACTATGTGAGTTAGGAATTTTAAAGTGATTGTTGGTTTTGAATTATAAGTATGATTTGTGAGCATAGAATTATTTTGATGGTTTAATATTGGAACTTATTTTATGTTTTTGAAATAAGAAACATGCCGGAATTATTTTATAACATGATTTTGGGAAATTGACTTTAAGGCTTAAATGTTTAATGTCGGAATTTGGCCAAGTATGATTTGAGAATTATTTTGAATATGAGTTGACTTAATTTGGATTTAAGATTTTGGAAAACGGTTTTACTATCGGTCGGTTTTGAGAATGTTGGGAACTTGGGTTCGTGTGTTGGAATATTGCTTTTGGATTACTTTGGACTTGCATTTGGGCCCTTACTTGTGTTATCTTGCTGTTCTGCATCAACAGGTAAGTATCCTACGGGACTTACTCAGTAACCTGGACCTCCTGCCTGATGTGTCATGTAATGTGTAGTTTTGTTGCATATTAAAGCATGTCATGTAGTATCATGCTAGGATTGCATTGAACTGAGCATGTGTTTACTTTGTGTGTTTGAAACAGAACGGCCGTTATCTGTGATAGTCCTAGAGTCTTTGCTAGGGTCATAGGGTAGCCCAGCCCCATCGGGTGCCCTGAGTCTATCGAGTCGATATGAGCATGATGATAGCCCAGCACCATCGGGCATGTTTAATTTATATTTAATTTATGTTATGATGATGATACCGTGGGTGAGTGCACCACCACGAGGATATGCTATGCTATAGCAACGAACTGGCCAGTCTCTGCACAATTGGGAAGGGGTGTAGAGGTAGGAGAGTGATATGCCACTTGGCATTGTCTTGGGCCCTTTTACAGTTCTTTTCCGCATATTACATATACTATGTGATTTAAATCTTGTACCGCATTAGTCATCTTTTATTTAGGCATAGGCATGTTATGTGGCCTCAGCGCGGTCAGAGGACCCGCAGGCGATCACCAGGCCTGACTTCGTGGATAGTGTTAGGTACCGCTCTTGTTGCTCCATGCTTCTGTGACGGGGAAATCTTTTGGGCGAATCGAAGAATCCGGCTAATATATTCTAAATTGACAAATGGCAAATCACCCACTTTGTTTTGGTTTTGACCCGGCTCTGTCGTGGCTTTTGTATCTAAACCGTACTTCCGCTTTATTTTCGTTTAAATTGTATTTTCGAGACTTCGACTGATTAGAGGTTTGAAACCTCGACCCGTACCTAAATTGCAACATCCGAACGAAGGTATCCGACCTTCGAAACGTATCCGGATATTTATATCCGGGCCGTTACAGTGTCGGATTTTGAAAATGAAATGTTTAACCTATCTGCTTTTTGTGAAGTTTTCTCTATGTGTTTATTATGCTTAGTATAATTTAGACTTAGACTTATTTGTGTTATTTACTCCTACATGTTAGGTGATCTGTGACCTGTCTGGCTTGTTATCTACTTGCTGCCTTACTCACTAGTACAAAAGGGGTGACCGGAGTGCACTAAATTGGGTACGCTTATTAACAAGTGTTCTTGTTTTTTGTTTTAAGTACGGTTTCATAGGAAAAGTGTACTCCTATAACCAAATATAAGTACAGTTCTTAGTAAAAACCGTTCTTTTTTTGAAAAAATAATAATTAGTATGGTTATTAAGAAAAGCGTGGTTTAAAAAATAAAATTTAGTACACTTGAAATTACAACCGTGTTAAATTTGACAATTAGGAACACGGTTTTTAACAAGCGTACTTGTTTTTTTTGTTTTAAGTACGGTTTGATAAGAAAAGTGTTCTTGATGAGGTTTTAAAAAATTATGAGTACGATTTTACATAAAAAGTGTTCTTGTTGGGAACACGTTTTTTTTTAAATCGTTCTCGTTTATTTGTAACAAAATATTTAACTTGGTTTTAGAAAAAAAATGTGCTTAAAAAAATGAAAATGAGTATGGTTTTATAAGAAAAGTGTCTTCCCAAAACCAAAATTAGAGATTTATTTTTTGTAATAAGATTAATTAAATGAACAAAGGGACAGCTAAATTTCGTAGCTCAAGTGGTAGGCGTGTGAAGCGGACTGATTCGGTTTGAGGTTGCAAGAGGTCGTAGGTTCGAGTCTTAGATATATGAAAGCATAAAAAGGTAGGCATTTTATTTTCATTATTAAGTACGCTTAATAAGAATGCTTTCCTAATTGTTAAATTTTTAAATTTTATTTTCATTATTAAGTAGGTTCCTAATTGTTAAATTTTTAAAGGCAGGCATTTTATTTTCATTATTAAGTACGGTTAATAAGAACGCTTTCCTAATTGTGAAATTTTTAAATTTTATTTTCATTATTAAGTAGGTTCCTAATTGTTAAATTTTTAAGAACGCTTTCAAAGCAACCGTACTAATAAAATCACACGCCAATTTTAAGAACACTTTCACATCAAAACCGTACTTAAAATTTATGAGAACGGTTTAACAAGAAGCGTGCTCATTTGGGAGTGCGGCCGCTATAAGTACAGAAAGAGAAGCGTACTCTCATGCATAAAAAAAAGCGTACTCCAGTCCCCCTTTTGTACTAGTGACTTTTACCGTTCTGCTTCTTCAGGCAAGTCATCCGGAACTTCAAGAATTATGACCTCATACCTAATATGTCATATAGTGTAGTCATCCGGGGCTTACTCAAGAATTCGGACCTCATGCCTAATGTATCATATAGTTTGTAGGTGTTGCATCTACCATATTCATATAAATAAATAAGATTGATTTAAAAAAAAAAATTCCTTTCGAACACTTGTATATCAAACAGTAAAAAAAAAACGTGTTTTGGTTTGCCACGTAGCTCGGACTGCAACTTTCCGATCTATATATATACATATATCAACAACTGTGACCTATACGTACCCATATATATCATCAAAAATTGGGAATTTGGAGAAGGAACTTGTAGCTATACTCTATCATTAAAAAAAAAAAAATTGTATCGATTTAGATCGAAAAGAAAAGAAAATGATCAGTTGCGTGAATCTGGGGTCGACATTTGTCAGTCCGAAATATTCAACCTTTAGCCGCCATGGATTCGCAACAAGTTCCTTTCAATATTCCTCAAACGTTGTTGGTAATAATTGGGGTTCCGTTTTGCGCCACTCTCATGATGCCTCGCTGTCAATCTCCACGACCCAAACCAACCAACAGCTGATGATCAACTGCGACTCTTTCGATTTCAGATCCTACCTGAGTGAGAGATCCAATTTGATCAACAAAGCCCTAGACGCCGCCGTTTCATTCAACACTCCGATGAAGATCCACGACGCCATCCGCTACTCCCTCATGGCCGGCGGCAAGCGGATCCGCCCTATCCTCTGCATGGCAGCCTTCGAGCTCGTCGGCGGCGGCCACGGCTCCTCCTCCCCAGCTCTGCAGGCCGCCTGTGCCATCGAGATGGTCCACACTATGTCCCTCATCCACGACGACCTGCCCTGCGTCGACGACGACGACCTCCGCAGGGGGAAGCCCTCTAACCACAAGGTGTTCGGCGAGCACGTCGCCCTCTACGCCGGGGACGCTCTTCTTGCCTTCGCCTTTGAGCATATCGCCACCACTACCCTCGGCGTCTCCCACTCCCGCGTCGTTCGTGCGATCGTGGAGCTCGCCCGCGCGGCTGGCCCCGAGGGAATGGCGGCCGGGCAAGTGGTGGATATCGATTCCGAGCGGGCGGATGGAGGCGCCGCCGTTGGGATGGAGACGTTGGAGTTCATCCATGTGCACAAGACGGGGAAGATCCTGGAGGCGGCGGTGGTGATGGGGGCGGTCTTGGGTGGAGGGAGCGACGGCGAGGTGGAGAGTTTGAGAAAGTACGCGAGGTCAATCGGGCTGCTGTTTCAGGTGATGGATGACATACTGGATGTGACCAAGTCGACGTCGGAGCTGGGGAAGACTGCCGGGAAGGATCTGGTGGTGGATAAGCTCACATACCCGAGGCTGTTGGGGATCGAAAAATCGAGGGAGTTCACGGCGGAGTTGAACAGGGAGGCTAAGCGTCACCTGGCGGTGTTCGATCCGGAGAAAGTAGCACCGTTGGTTGCATTGGCTGATTATATAATTGATAGGGAGAATTAAAAGAGATACAAGGGAAAAATTGTATACTCATCTCGAGGTGGATAGACTTATAAACATAAATCGTTTTTGAAGTGACGACAATCATCCCTCGAATAAGATGTATTTTAAGGGGTTTATAAAATGTTAGTCTAAATCTCATAACAATAAAATTTGCCCCTGCGGTGACAATAATCATTTTTCTCTAGAAGTGAATGATAAACTGATATGTATTATCCATCTGAAGTGGACAAATAAAATCTGCTTATATTTTAATCGTGTTTTATTTTTATTCCTTGGTTTATATTCCATATTATATTGAATCAAAATAGTATAATTTTACTTATTATTATTACCTTACACTAGATTGTGAGTTTTTTTTTTTTTGTTTTATCAAAATCTATATCAAAGCTTGAGGACTCTAATTTCAGACTCTTATAAACTCTAGAAGAGTATATGAATCTTATTTTTATCATTTGTACTCCCCTCGAAGTACATGGAATATGGGTTTTATGATATATTCGGAACTATTTCTTTCGGTTGAAGATATATGTCATACTATTTTGACACTCATTTAGCCCATTGAAAGTTAGGATGTCACTAACTAGAAGTTAGTTGATGATAAAATATTTTTCTTTGTGGTGGATAAGCTCACGTACCCGAGGCTGTTGGGGATCGATAAATCGAGGGAGTTCGCGGCGGAATTGAATAGGGAGGCTAAGCGTAACTTGGTTGTGTTCGATCCGGAGAAAGCATCATCGTTGGTTGCATTGCCTGATTATATAACTCAGTGACGGAGTCAGAAACTTATTGGGGGAGGGGGCGAAGTTTTGTACAAATTGTTGATTCGCTTTTCAATAAATTTTTCTATAGTTTAGCGAACCAAAATTATGATATTTTAAATTAAAAAATGATATTTTAGTTTAAAACAACGTTTTTTTAGTACCAAACATAATTTTTTGTTCAAAATAGAGGTGTTTTAGTTTAAAACTGTCATTAGTTCTTATACATTTTTTCTCTTTAAACGAAAAAACTGATATATTTTAATCTATAACAACATTCTTTTCATCAAAAAATATATCGTTTGAAACCTACAAAGTCAATATGTAAATTGTTATTCTCTTAGCATGCAATAACATTTAACAAGATATACAAACTTTAAACTGACATAATTTCTTATATAATTATCGAATTTAGTAATATAACATCTTGTTTCGAAGCTTTTGGGTTGAATTATATTACCAAAATATCAAATTAAGTAAAATATAAAAGCATTGTGATTTATTAAAAGACATTTGAAATAATTAATCTGTGTTTAACTTTCAAACATTTATAACTTTTTACTCGGATATCAGATTGTGGCTTATAATATATCAAAACGAATCTATCGATGAGTAGAACAAATATATGTGATTTGTTGGATAAAAGGAGGGTGAATGCTACCCCTCGCTCCCCCTAGCTCCGCCTATGATATAAATGATAGGGAGAATTAAAATCAAGCTATAGCTTGTTGGATAAAGGTATTTTTGATTTGTTGTAAAGGCTAGCTAGCTAGTACTCATAATCTCTACATGCCATTTTACCTTCAATAATGGATAATAGTACTTGTGGTTGTGGGATGCCACGTACTCAACCTTTGAATGAAAGGGGTTTTAAGTTTCAACCCATGCCTTGTAATATATATCGGGTTGGATATCTACACCGCTAATTTTTACTATCTCCATCGCTAACCACCGCAACACTGCAGGGTGAGTTAATTACGGATAACCGAACCCACCGTTGTATGGTGCGGTGAAATGAACCGGACCGGATCCAGGCCACCGCATCAAGTTGCGGTGGCCTTTTGGTGCTTGTGGGTCATCGAAAAATCGAGTTCATGTCAATACTAGAAACGCAGGTTATTCCAACGTACAGTCATGTTCCAAGGGTGGAATATCTTGAAAAATGTAATTGGAAACCTATTTCCAAGGCTCTAGACCATTGGGGTATTTTCATAAACATTTCCAAGGGTCTATAATATTGAAAAATTATTCTAATAGTAGTTAGCATTGTAAATATTGTTAAATATATATTAAAAAATAATTTATTATTCCTTTGCACGCAATGTTGGAAATGTTGGAAAATTATTCCACCGTATCATGTTGTGGTGGATTTGAATCGGTTCACATAACTGTGAATATATTGCACTGAGATGAATGCAGGTGAAATATTTGGATGAGACAGTGCATGGATCAGTTCATTCATTTTCAGCTACCCGGGCATCAAATTTGATCAAGTAAGTTCACTTATGTTATATCAAAAGTTCTTATCTATTTCTTTAATCAAGTAGTTCACTTATGTTGAAATTATATAGCCTTTGAAAAAAAAGAAGGAGCTAAAGGAAAAAAAGAGAGAAGAATGAAAAACCTAATTTGCTCCAGAGCCGCCACCAACTCTTCCTCCTCCAAAACCCCTGCCACCAGTAGCGATTCCACACCCATAATCCACCCAAAATCTGAATGGAGACCCGCCAAATTTGTTAATCTCAACCCAAGATCTGCCTCCCTTACTTACAAACACTCTCAAAATCCAAAAATTAGAAACAAAAACAGAAAGATTAGAAAGGAGGGTGGGAAAAAAAGTCAGAAGTTACGAGATCTGAGAGTGTTTGAGCTTGAATATGAAAAAGAAAGATGGGATTACAGAAAAAGGAAGAAGGTGTTTTCTATCCGGGGGAGATTCGGGTCGTTTCTGGTGCTGCAGGGGTCTTTGCGCACTTCGGGGTGGTCCTCTCTACCTTGTTGTGGTGGCGGCTCCTTGAGTTGGAACATGGCTAGTGTAATCCCAACCAAGCTACTGCTTTCTTCTTCCTCTGCTTGTTCTTGGGTGAGGCGTGTTCTGAGGGATCTTGCTGATAGCTTTGTCCGCTGGGATTTAGCTGTCGGTCTTGATCAAACAACCTTTAAACACAAGCCCAAACACAATCTCCTGTCTACATACCCCACCAAACAAAACCATACATCCCAGAAAATTTTGAATCGCCATGACCTGGAAAAGCTCCATAAATCCAGTATTTATATCAATCCTGTCCGAATCCTTGCAAGCAATCGGAAAGCTCAGTGCAGCAACCCAAAGTTAGCATCGCTGTTGCAAACTGTTGTCAAAATAAATACCATGGAGTGGGTCTTGACCGACAAGGCTTATTGCCTAGCACCAGCTAAGTCTCTCTATGAACCTATATTTCCACTTCTAATTGTCTTAGAGCATGACTGTATTTCTATAAAATCCCCCTATGATCATTATATGGGTGCATCAGTTGTGTTGTTTGATAACTCTACCCTCTGTCTTTATATCAATTTAGAAAGCAAGCACTACATGAGATCTCATATGTATTTGTTAATTTACTCCTCCATGTATATTCTCACTTTGCTAAGATACATCTTGTTATGGTCTAGATATGATCGATATCAGCTTATCTTTCACCTTCTCCAAAAGACTGGAATTCGAAACTGGATTCCCTTTTCGGAGGATAGCAGTTTCGGGTATTGGACTCCCAATTACAATTTTGTCAGATATAAATTGCGGCTTAACAGCCAGGGTAATAACTTCTTCATTTGTTGGAATAAAAAAATGATCAGCTACCCTTTTGTTTTTTGTTCCGATAGAAATATTCAATTCACAAGGCTTAACAGCTCTTACCTGATTTCTAGTTCATTTAAAGTTCCTTCTAGACTTCCTGCTATTCAGATTTATTCACTTTATAGTTTTCTTCTTAAATTTGAATTAGAAGTTAAAACTTCTCCCTCGTATTACATATTCAGATTTTGTTTGGATTGGATTGATCATTCGTGTGTGTCGTTTATGAATTGCTATATGGTAGTCTTTAATCAAATGACCCCTTTTTCTCTTTCCTTTTCTTGTCTGCTTCTTCCTCTACTTTTAGTTCTGCTGAACGTGGGCTTGTTTGGCTACTGTCTTTCCTCTTCGGAGGAAATCAATATCTGTTGCTCGACTTTTAACTATAATTGTTTTAGGACTCAACTGAGGCTTAACAGCCAGGGTGATAATCTTACGATATGGTTGCATATAAAGCTTTACAGCTATCCTTCGCTTGAACTGATGGGAATGTATCTCTCACAAAGCTTAATGGCTGATCTCTATTTAAACAATGATTTCACTTCCATATCTATACATCGAACCTTTGTATCCCTGTTACTATCTCGATTCAATTTACCGGATTGTATTTGCTATATGGTTATCTTTTACCAAGTGACAGCTATTTTCCATTGCAATTACATATGTAATTTTGCTCATTCTTTTTGTTATCAAATAAAAATCCATGCTATTAACAATCCTCAAATATGTTGGATTACATATGCTTCTAAAAGGCTTAACAGCAAGTTCTCTGGGTTAGCATCCCTTTTGATCAGTTTGACACATGTTGAGTTGCATCACTGGAAACAGTTTTGGAGAGATTTGCAAGATCCCAAAAAATATAATATCTATAATTATTCTCTTAACAATATTGGTAACAATTTGATTAATAGATTCACTCGTAACTATAATCAATTTAAACTAGTATTAAATAATATGAATAGAATGATCACAAATAGATTAAATGATATTAATCATGAACCTATTTATAATATTCATTCCATGATATTATACACTTTGTGCTTCGTCAACCAAGTAATTTACGAGATCAAATTTCCAACTAAGGTATGGTTATGTACTATAGCTAGGGGCTTTGTTTGGTTCGTCCATGCTTGTAATTTCTTTCCTTGTAAATACTATATGTATAATTATCTATTAGCAGATCTTGTATCCGAATCCGAGACCTATCAAACATATTGGACAACATATGAGCTTAACAGCAAAGATTCTGGGTCAACACCCATCTTTATCAATCTTATATATAGTAAATTTCATTACAAAAATCAGATTTGGAAAATTTGGCAACACCCGAATATAAATATCAACAAATCCTTCGAATTAATACCCACATCTAACTCCTATACTCAAAAAATCATTAAAGAAAAAAAAAAGAGAAACTTCAAAATATCTTACTCATAACAATTACACTTACTTACTAAATAAAAGAAACCATAAAGCCAAAATTAAATCCGGGCATAAATATAGCAAATTAAGATCAAAAAAATCTTTTGACACAAAATTAGATCTATCAAATATTTATTATAAAAAAAAATAGTAATAACACCCACTCCATAAAATTACGTCAATCAAAATCATCAAAACAAATAATCCAAATCAACGACCACCTAATTACCAAAAAGGAATATAAAAAAATATCAAAATTGCTTAAAAAGCGGGTGTACACTAACAAAACTTTTTTTAAATGACAAACATAGGATATTGGAACATTAGAGGTATAAGAAAACCTAACATTTGGCAAGATCTAGCCTATATCCAAAAGAGAAACAACTTAGACATTCTAGTCTTATCTGAAACAAAAACAACTGACCCACCATTGGAAAATCTATACAAAAAATCTGGATTTAATAAAGCCCATCACATTGCCTCAGATGGATCAAAAGGAGGACTATGGATCCTCTTCAAAACCTCTAATTTTACAGATACAATACAACAAATAACTACATCAAATAACTACGTCATGTACTTAGCTAATATCAACAACTTCAGATTTATTCTCAACTTTATTTATGCACCATCAAACAAAACAGACAAAAACAACTTTTGGGATAAAATAATCACAGTAACTCGCCAGTATAACTACCCGTCCCTACTAATGGGAGACTTCAATGAAATAGAATCAATAAATGATAAAATTGGAGGAACAAACCCACAAAATAATAGATTTACCCATATTCAGCAAATTAATGAAGAACTAGATATCCATACTATCCCTTATACTGGTAGCCCAGTTACCTGGAGGAAAAGTCAAACCCCTACTAATAATATCTATGAACGTCTAGACAGAGTTATGATCCATACAGATATCTCTAATCAATTCCCCAACTTAACTGTCCATAACCATCCATTTACAAGCTCAGATCATTCCCTAATATCCATCTCAATTGGAACAAAATTAATCAGAGCATGATCACCCTTTAAATTTGAGATGTCTTGGACAAACAATGACAGCTACAATAAACTAGTTAAAACAACCTGGGAAAATAAACTTTGTGGATCATTCATGTTTACACTATTACAAAAACAGAAACTGCTTAAGAAAAACACGAAAAATTTGGTGTAAATCACATCCAAATAATAACTTTAGACAATTAAAAGACATTGAAGATCAACTTTTATTATTACAAACACAACAAATTACTGGAAACTATAATGAGATCACAATTAATAAAAGACAAAGATTATTAAATAAACGTGAAGCACTCATGAATTTTAACAATACTTTTTGGAAACAGAGGGCTAAATCTAACTTCCTTAAATTTGGAGACAGGAATACCAAATACTACCAATCAATAGCTAAAATCAAAATTTCAAAAAACATCACTCGTAATTTTACAAATAAAAGTGGTTTAGTCATTGAAGATGAAAATCAAATTAGAGATGAAATTACAAATGAACTAGCTGAAAGATTCATCTCAAACAAACAAACAACCAATAATAACACATATTTCCCAAACTTGATAAATCGCACAATAACTGACTCTGAAAATTTAACCCTAACTCAACCTTTCACAGATAAAGAAATTAAGGATACTCTATTCTCAATGAAAGAAGACAAATCTCCAGGCCCTGATGGCTTCCCACCCGAAATTCTATAAAAAATACTGGAACATTGTGGGAAGCTTGCTATGCAAGGCTATCAAATCATTTTTTTCATTCAGGCATTCTTCTTAACGAAGTAAATACAACATTCATTGCACTCATTCCGAAAATTGATAACCCTATCAATATCAACCATTATCGCCCTATTAGTCTTTGCAACACTATCTACAAAATTATCTCAAAACTTTTAGCTAACCGTTTAAAACCAATCTTACCTCGTATTATCAACCTATTTCAAGGAGCCTTTGTTCAGGGAAGAAACATTCAAGATAACATCCTAATAGCCCACGAGGTCTTTCACTCATTCCATAACAAAAAAGGGAAATACGGATGGATGGCAATTAAGCTAGACATGGAAAAAGCTTATGACAAAATAAATTGGGACTACATACGCATTGTACTGACTAAATTTGGATTTCATCAAAAATGGATAAACTGGGTCATGACATGCTTAACTAAAACTAACTTTTCAGTCTTAGTTAATAACTTACCTGGCAAGACGTTCCAAACTTCTCGAGGTACACGACAAGGAGATCCTCTTGCACCATATATTTTTGTCATAGTCATGGAACTATTAGCTAGAATGATACAACAAGAACTTGATCCGTTAATTGGAATCAAACTGACAAATAACAGTGATCCTATCCCATTCCTCTCCTTTGCAGACGATACACTCATCTTTGGAAACGCTAATGATCTAAGTCTTCATACGATTAAAAACCTTTTAAACAACTTCTGTAACATATCAGGTCTCTCTATAAATTACAACAAAAGTTCTCTACAAGTCTCTAAAAACATCTCCCTTCAAAAAGCTCAAAGCCTTGCTCAACAATTAAATATCCCTGTTACTAAAACCTTAGAAAAATATCTGGGAATACCACTCATTAGTGGTAGAGTAAACAACAGCTTATTTGACGAAGCTATTACAAGCCTAAAAAAACAACTATGCAAATGGAAATCAAACACCCTCTCTCAAGCTGGAAGATCTGTCATCATTCAAGCTAATCTCAATTCTAAAACCAACTATCTTATGCAATCCTTCCTTCTTCCAAAAGGAATTCTTGATAAAATTGACCAAATCAACAAAAACTTTTTCTGGAATAAACTTCAATCTGATAACTATCACCCATTTATTAGCTGGTAAACGGTTATGCACCCCTAAAAAGGATGGTGGACTAGGCTTCAAAACAGCTGAACAAATCAACTTAAGCATGCAAATGAAACTTCTTTGGAGAATAATAGCAAATCCTAACAATATTTGGTCAAAGATTATCACTGAAAAATATCTTTCAAAGGAACCATTAATGGAAAGAGGTAAAACTAAAACTTCCTGGCAATTTGGACGACTCTTGAACATTAGAGATACTTTCTCCAAAGGATTACTTTGGCTAGTTGGCAATGGCAAAATCATTAATGTCTGGTCTGACATCTGGGTAAATGCACAAAAACTCGAAAACTTTAGAAACAACCACAACCCTAACCTAAAAGTTTGTGATCTATTTACAAACTCTAACAGTTGGGATACTAAGAAACTAAACAACATATTCCCACCTCACATTGTTCAAATGATTTCAAACATTTACATCCCCAGAATTGATATCGCAGACAGACTAATTTGGATCTACAATAAAAATGGAACATTTACAGTCAAATCTACCTCTTCTCTCTTTAATACAAGAAATAACAATAATATTTCTGGAGATTGGATCTGGAAACTAAATATCGCTCCAAATATTAAAAACTTTATTTGGAAAACTATATTAGATATCTTACCCACCACTGAGCGTTTAAACAGATACATAAATAGAGTCCCCAGTACCTGCTCACTTTGCAACTATGAACTAGAGGACGCAAATCACTTATTTTTTAAGTGTCAAATCACCAGGTCGCTTATCCAAAACCTGGGCATCAGTCTACATAAATCCTTTAACATTCCAAACCTAACAAATGATATATCTGAAAATATTTTAAATACTAAAAGCCAAAACAAAGATTTCACTGACCTTTGCCACTTATGGCACTCAATCTGGGAACTTCGAAATAAAATCATCTTCCAAAAAAATTCTAACAATAATATAGCCTACACTCTTACTCAAACTATTGATAAAATTTTATGCTGGAAAAAAGAGGAAATAATAAACACTTCTCCTAAGCACACTAGACCTCGTCAGAAATTGAACTGGAAATACCCACCTAAAAATATTGTCAAAATAAATGTAGACGCTTCTGTCAAAAATGGGGTACAATCTCAAATTGGTTGTATCATAAGAAACAATCAAGGCCAAATAATTCGAATACATAAATGTAATGGTAAAACATATTCTGCCATCCAAACAGAATGTTTTGCAATACTTGTAGGTATAAGACTGGCAGCAGAACTTGGAATACAGAGGACGATCATTGAAGGTGACTGTGCAATCATTATCAATGCCATCAACCAGGAAAACAACTCACCATGGGAGATTACACAAATAGTGAAAGAAATTCAAACTCTAAGCAAAGACTTTGAATTTATCAAATTCCAACACTGCTACAGAGAGGCGAATAGTGCAGCAGACTTTATTGCAAAATCTCGACTGAGCTGTAATTCTATCTTAAACTATAGCTGTGAATTTCAGAACATCATCATGTTTGATGATCATGGATACTTAGAAGTATCCTAAACTTTGCCTACTGTAAAAAAAAAAAGTAGTTCACTTATGTTATACCAAAATCCTAAATTTTGCTGCTGCAACATGTTGTCATGTAAGCTTGTGGAAAGATTTTTCTGTAGCTGATTTGGTTGAATATTTGATCAATCTTCACAGTAGTGTTCTCTTTATTCTGATTTGGTGGACTATTTTATTCTTTATCAATGGTAAATAAAACAATCAAGTCCTATTAACTTGATGGTGCTCAACTTTGATGCGTTTTGTTTTTATGTGTTGCAGAAAATTTGTCTGCCTTGAAGCTCAGAGTGCTCTCCTAGTATAATTAGCAGATCCCGGTTCCTGAATAAGGTAAAGAGAAAAAAGATTTGTTTCCGTCCTGCTAACTTTGATTTTCGTCGATTTTTCTTCGTTTATCTATGGAAAAAAAATCATTTTGGGAATTTCGTTTACTTTTTGTGTTGGAGATCCCTTCTTGTTATGTATACATCTATATGATGTCAATAAACGCCAATTTTATTTATATGATTATTTGTTTAAATTATTATACATTTATATTAGTGGTATTTTGTTTGAATTAATTTTAAAATTTTATTTGCCAAAGATGGAAAGATGGTGGTCACCTTTTAACTAAACCTAATATCACGCTCATAGTAAGGTTTAGGGGATAAGATGTAAGAACTCATTCTCAACTAGATCGAGAAGATATTTTCAACTAACTCAGTAGTGCCATGAAGATGAAAAAAGAAAAGGATAATCAAGAAAGCACAATGAAGATGAAAAACAAGAAATAATTAACAAGAAACAAATACAAAAATGATAGACAATATGACCCCTAATTATAGTCCTAACTCCTAAGTCTCACTAACCAGCCCTCCTCAACTCAGATAGTGCTCTTGCATTGTGTTCGATTCTCTCACCACAACCCCTATAATGTCATAATAATATATACAGTCTTGTCTAATTACCTCTTTCTAACTCTTCTTTGGTTAATCATCATCCACAACACAACACTCTTCATAGCAAACTTGTCATGCCTACACACCTGCAAAATTGGGTCTATCCTCTACATATGATTAAATCATTGAAGCCTCAACACTCACGTATCATATGTTTGACATTGACCATTCCTATCTTATCACGGGACCACATTTCAAATTTTGTATATTCTAGTGGAGAGAGGATCTGCTGTGCCCATAACCCCTGTCCTTCCCCTGTCCCTCTCTCTTAATCACTTCAATTTTTTTCTTTTTAATTATTTTATTTTAATTTTAATTATTTTTTTTTAAAAAAAAAAATTAGGGGTGTGTGGAGGGACAAACAGGGGGCAGGCTATTTGGGCACAGGGGATCTCATTCGATTCTAGTGTGCCTATATATGTGTTTGATCATTCTCACCTCGATCTCCCGCTATAAATTTTGTTCTTGTGCCTCTTTGGTCCCCCCAACACTCAACCTTATATATATCAAGGCATGCCTCAACCTTGTATATCAAGGAATGTCTCATGCTTGCCTTATAGAGTTTAGCTTTAAATACTTTCCTGTCGCATAATTAATACTCTCAAAGTCACCCTTCTTTTTTTTTTTTGTCACTCCATCTAATTTTGTTAGAGCAAGTCCAACAGTTTTGCTAAAATAGAAAAAATAAGAGATTTTAGAGAAAAAAATCATTTTTTCTCCCCAACAGCTTCTCTAAATTCATCTCTAAAATTGAGAAATTGATGGAGAGAGTGAAAAAATCTCTAAATTTATATCTTCATCCACTTTTCCACCGTTTTGCATCGTCAATCCCAAATATTTCTTTTATATATGAACAATCCTCACCCAATATCAAATTCTGGTTCATCTAGACTAAATTTCATATATACTCGTTCTTGGTTTTACTCGATCTAATTTTTTGGTTTCAAGCATATCCGTTCATAACCTTTGCTACCAAACCCTAATTTTCTTAAGATTTTTTATGTAGAAAATTAGTACAATACAAAATATGAATAAAGAATACTCCATCCGTTAATTAAAACTTGACGTTTTACTATTCACGTACGTTTTTTGAGGTGTTAAAAAATATATAAAATATTAACTTTTTTAACATATTTTTTAAATAATTTCATACTTGTTACTATTAATTATGAATTTATAAAAACAAATTTTAAAAAAATGTTAATATTTCATATAGTTTTTATCATTCTAAAAAAGCGTGCATAAATAGTAAACGATAAGTTTTAATTATTAAATATAATTTTCAAAGATCAAGCGATTTTGTGTAAAACTGCCTAAAAATAACCGATAGTTTTGTGTAACTTATCCTTGATTTGAATTTTCAAATAGAAGGATGCATATATACCAAGTTGTATATTTGAGTTATGGTAATTTGGCATTAAGAAAAGGGGTCATTTTCTGCCTATTGTCTCTCAGAATTTTAATTTATTTAAAGAAACAAATTTATATGATGTATACAAATCTTTCTTCAAAATAATTATCCTTCAATTAGTCGCGCGATGTTTTTACATCTCGAAATTGACAACCCTATAATTCTTTTATGTAGTGTGAAAAGTGAAAACAATATTAAAAATATTGTAAGATTTAGACCATCCGCAACCATAAGGTTACCTCTTATCCAATTTTTTTCCTCTCTCCCTATAATATTTTGACACCTCATTTATTTTTTCTTTTAAATAATTTTCTACTTTATCAACCTCTTTCTTTAAGGTTTTCATATTTTTACTCAACAACCATGAGTTTACCTCATTCTTCTCTTTTTCCCATTTATTTATACCAACTATATGATTTCCACCAATCATAATCTTATTAGTTAAATATAAAAACATAAAAATAAATAAAGTATCATGCTTTTACACATGGTCCAATACATTTCCTACCTCTCCATACCAAGGTAACCCCTTTTCTCTCTTTACCTTAAGGTTAGAGCATGAGCAACCATGGGTTTTGCTTACCTTAAGGTTGCTAAAAGGTAACTCCATGGTTGTAGGCAAAACCTTAAGGTAAATAGAGGAAAGGGGTTACCTTGGTGTGGAGAGGTAGGAAGTGCATTGGACCATGTGCAAAAGCATGATGCTTTATTTATTTTTATGTTTTTATATTTAACTAATAAGATTATGATTGGTGGAAATCATATAGTTGGTATAAATAAATGGGAAAAAGAGAAGAATGAGGTAAACTCATGGTTGTGGAGTAAAAATATGAAAACCTTAAAGAAAGAGGTTGATAAAGTAGAAAATTATTTAAAAGAAAAAATAAATGAGGTGTCAAAATATTATAGGGAGAGAGGAAAAAAATTGGATAAGAGGTAACCTTATGGTTGCGGATGGTCTTAGATGGAGGCCATTTGCTGTATATATTTTTTATTCAGTATGAGGGAGTTTAACTTGTATTTTACGCTCTATTTTGGAATATTAGACATAGACCTGAGCAAACGCGCGTGGGTCAGCTTATCCAGCCCGTCTCACCCGCACACTATTTTGGACGGGTATGGACAAGGAGCAAAGTTGAAGTGAACCACTAAATCTGACCTGCGTCCACAACGGATACATGATTGAGAAGACAAATATACCCTTATCCATAACGGGTACCCGGCCAGCCACTATTTTAATTTTATTTATTAAAATCCATATATAATAAATACGGTTTTTCTATCCTATGCCCCAAGGGCATAGGATAAAACACTAAATTGGGAAAGATTCCCTATAAAAAATGCAAGCGACCCTAAAAAATCTAATTAAAATTTGGATAAACTAATTAAAAGTTTAAAAAAATTTCTCAAATTAGTGTCTTATCCTATGCCCCAAGGGCATAGGATAGAAAAATCGTAATAAATAATACTACCTATTAATTATTATATTTATATATGATATAGGTATACATATACTGTATTCATGTATACATGTACTGTATTTATGATAAAGGTATACATATATGTATTTATGATATATATTGTATTTATGTATATACAGTTGTATACGTACTGTATATATTTATGATATATGTATATTTATTTATTTATATATGTATACATATACTGTATTTATGTATATATAATATAATGCGGGACGGGACAGGATTCACAATTTTTTTTCAAATCTCACCGGGATCAGGACGGAATCGGGACGGATTTGGAATTTGCGGGATTTGTGCCCACCCCTAATTCAGACAGTACAAAAATATTTTTTGGGGTCGACTGTACACATGGACAGTTAGGTTTGTGGGCTACTCGTGGTGGCCCGCGTCCGCAATACCGGATGGACTTAAACACGACATCCGACCCATTACGCAGGCTTAGCCCGGCCGGCCCGCGCCCGCGACATCGGGATAATATCTTGGGTAAAACCCGTCCTAGGCCCGGCCCACACCCGCGTTTGTCGGGTCTAATTAGACACTCATTTTAAACATATATATATACATATATTAAAATCAATATATATCATCTTATAAGTCATCACAAGGTATATATATCTATATAAAATTTGGTTCATTAAATATTTATATATATATATATATATATTATTTTAGTAACTGTTATTTAACTAAAAAAAAATATTTCTTGAGAAAATTATAATAGATATAGATTTTAGGCGAAATTATAGGAAAACCCCCTTTAAATAGGGTAGTTTGCAGGAAATCAACCGTTAAATAACACAAAATTTTCTTTTTAACAAACTTAAAATTATATATATAATGGGTAAAAGGGTAATTTTGATTTACTTAATAAATTTTTAATGAAAAGTGATGATGGGTGGTGTTTGTTAAATGAATGTGTTTTAAAGGGTGGTTTTTCAGAAACTACTATATTTAAAGGGTGGTTTTTCACAAAATTAAATTAAAAGGGTGATTTCCTGCAAACTATCCTATTTAAAGCGTGATTTCCTATAATTTTGCCTAGATTTTATTCAATTAAAACAGTAAGGTAATTAATCAATCTTTTTATATCCTATTATATTCAATTAATGCTATTAATTGATTTATCTATCAAAATATAAAATATAACTATAATTATTGATAGATATTCCACAAATTAATTACTAGATGGAGTAATTAGCACTTTTCAATGTCCAAATTCAACCATTACATTATTTATATTTGATATTTGATATTTTATTTATATCTATATTATTTTTTGGCACAAGAAATTATTTATATTTTGTTTTGTTTTATTGAAATATATCTACCCATAAATTTGTTTAATGATACTCCATCCGTCTCAAAATATAAGTCATTTTGACTTTTCAACACGCTTTTTAAAAAGCTAAAAACTCTATAAAATATCAAATTTTTAATCAATTTATAAAATACTTTTATACTCATTACTAATAAGTATGAATTTATTAAAAAAAATATTGAGTTTTTAGCTTCTAAAGAAACATGTCAAAAATTCAAATAGTCTATATATTTTACAAAAGGAGTATTATAATTCATACTAATGTGTTAATATATTCACCTGCACATAACGAAACTAACACTAGTACAATATAAATAGTTATAGCTGTTAAACAATAACAATAACAACAAGATATATATCCTTGTGCACGGAACATAACTTACACTAGTATATTAATATAAATAGTTATAGTTGTTGAATGATTGATTCTTACCTTTCTTATATTAATATAAGTAGTAGTATATATTTTTTAAAAGATTACCTTTTACATCATGAGTTTTAAGAATCAGATAGAATGATAGCTGAATTTTACCAAAAACACTAGGAGATTATAAGTACTTTAATTATCAAAGCAATCAAGAGTTTCTTCAGATTAGGTCGGATGCTTAAATAAATTAATCACACTATCATCTCCCTGATTCAAAAATGTGATAACCCTATCGCTACGAATCATCACGGATTAATCAGCTTATATTGAATAGTATAAGGGATAGAGAAAATTGTTGCCAAAAAAAAAGAGCTCAATCTTTTAAGAAAATTATCCACCCAACTTTTGTATAAAAAATAGCCACATAAAAAATAACCACAAAAAATAATGTCTTGATAGCCCATGGCATATTTTACTCTTTCCGAAACAAAAAAAAAAGGATGAATTGTAGTAAAACTGGACATGAAGAAAGCTTTTGAGAAGGTCGAATGAGAATTCCTTTTTAAAATGGAAAAGTGACTTTAAATGATACTAAGTATTAGCTAACAAAAAATAATATGAACTTTAGAAATGAAGATTTGATTAAATAGCAAGGATGATATGTACTAACCAATAGGTTACGAGTTCAAATATCCCTTTTCTTCTTATAATAACCTAAGTATATATCTACCTGATAGGGCGTGAAACAATCTTTGATTCCCACCAAAGATAATCTCAACTCATAGCTAGTATATCAATAAAGTAAAGATTGATACCATAGAGAGTACGTGTGCGACTTATGTATGTTCTTTGTCAACAATAAGAGAAAAGAGAGAAGTAGAGAAAGCAATAGTAAAGATCGATGATGGAAGCAATAATGAAGTAACAAGGATAATGGTGATTGATTGAAAGGAAATTGAAAGAAATACAGTTTCATTCGCAACTCACAGTAATGGTTGATTTTCTTATTGTTGGCCTTTCTTTAGTTAAGTTGGTTTCTACTTAGTTATTCTAGGGTTTGGTTTGTGTACATACTTTAGTAGGCCGCCTATTCGATCACCACTTAAGTCCATTACTCTAGCATGGAGGCGAGTAGCATTAGGTCCCAAACTTCTAGCATCTAATCGTACCACTCCCGTATCGTCGATCTTCTCACCCGGTTGTCAGCCTAGCCATCACTTCCACTAAAAGAGATAATTTCTATTTTTTAATCTTCCTACAACATCAAAAAATTTGAATCTTTCCCGCAAGAAGTGCTGGCTACTTGGGGATTAAGGACATGTAAATGATGAAGCTATAATCCTAGCGCGATGCGATCCTATCTTAGTGGCTAGTTAAGACACAATCAACAACATTAGCAATATCGAAACAAAGAAGATAAAAATAAGCTTAAATAGAATTAATCATAAATGAGTACTCACAATTCATCAACCATGTCTTAAAACGTGAGCAAAACTAAAGAAAGATTAGTCACTCATGTCTTACCTCAAAACCCTAAAACGATGAAACTGTCTTATGTCGAATGATGTGTAGAATAAATTGTGTCCTAAAGGGGTGTGTAAAAACCCTTAGGAAAACTAAGCTATTTATAGAGTTAGGGTTGGTCAAAACCCCTAGAAAAACAGAACAAAATGAGATAAGAACGAATCTTAAAAAGATAAAAAAAAAAATCTTCATAGGATACACTTCGGAAGATTCAAGCGGTTCCGGGCTTATCCTCATCGACGAGCGCCGACTCCCATCGTCCAATCCTTTGTGTCGGGGATTACTTGTCTTTGCTTTCGTGCATTCAACTCGTTCCTTGTCGTGGCTCATTTCATCTCTTCTTTGGACATGATCACTCCTCTTCTTAGTCATTCTTAGTAGCTTCATCAGTTCCTTGTGATCCACCTTATGAATTCGAATTCGCGAATCTGCATAATTAACCATAAAAGCATAGATTCAGAACTTCGACTACCAAATAATAAGGTATGCAATACCTAAAAAACATGAAATATTCAACCTAAGACTACCCTAAAATCATGCACCTAGAATATATACTTATACAAACTATGGATTATCAGTACCTATTAGAAAAATGAAAATTTTGTATACAATTACAAACTATCTTAATATTAATAAAATGCAAACTATCTTAATATTAATTAAAAAAATACAAACACTAATTTTTAAGCCGTTGGCAAAAATACCCCTTACAAATTAAAGGTCAATCCTGCACATCGCCTGAGACCAGCGAGCCACCTGGGTGATGACACAAAACTGAACCATCTCAAAGTTAGATCAATTCAACTCATCAATTTTGGGATTTCATTGCTGGCCACGAGAGCCACCAACTCAACAAATCTACTTTTTCGGTGAATTGGAATGGCAATCGGCTGTCGGAACCAAGATCCAGATAGGGACAGTGTTCTAAAAAACACGCTTAGGCACCACTAAGCGGGAGGACAGACCTAGGAATCTTTAAGTCTAGGTGACCCTCTAGGCGGTAATCCATCTAGGTACTGCCTAGATGGATTCGGGGGCTTCCACATCGAGTATGGTGTTGCTTGTCCAAGAATTGCGGGGTTTTTCGTTTATTTGGTTTTTTGGTATATCATGACGATCAGTTCGTTTGGCGATCTTTCACCCTCTTGATTTACCAGATAATGATTTGTCTGATATTTCGAATTTCTTACCTGTATAAAAAAAATACCCCTTTAAAAATACCCATTTTTTTTATGAAATACAAATAAATCGCTAAATATTACTAGCAACACCTATTTCCTTTTGATCATATTGGGTCCAATATCCATTTTTATAAATCCATTGTAAATGTCCACCCTAAATAATATTTTAGTAAATGTCCAAAATATTTCATAATACCAAGTTTACCCTCTATTTTAATTTTTACGTCAAGCGGTTTTTTAAGTTCTTCGGATCTAGTTGAAGCTCATGCCTCCATTACATGGTTTCCATCACCTCCCTTGTTCTCCTCCATCCCGAGATCTTTCAGAAGAGTCCATGGTTATCTTCATTGTCACGAGATCTACAACCAAGCTTCTCAATCTCCATCTTGCAACCCAATTATTTTTGATGTGTGAGAGCTCATCGATGGAGATCGTCTTTCTCTTACTTCCATCGAATCAAATCCCTCAGATCCCACCTCTCAAGGCTCGACATTGCTGGATGAATCTTGAGGCCTCCTCCCACACCTCGCCTCTCGCTAGAGCTTCCCATCCTCTCTCCGTTGAGCGCTGCCGCTGCCGCCACAGAGGTCCTTTTCACCAAATAAATCTTTCCATTTTCTGTCAAGAAAGCATAAAAAGTGAGGTTTTTCAACATATACTTTCCATTTTCTACACTATCAATTAATGCTTTGATTGCTCAAACTTGACAAGGAACTTCACCAATCCCCTCACATCAGTCGATGGATGCTTTCGCAATCGATTAACATGTCTTCCATGTCAGTTTCTTTGACGGAACAGTAAAATAATGTAAAGAGTACCAGCTCAAGCTTGAACGAGAACGTTGAAGAATGAGCCAACGCAACTCACCTGGAGACCTCTGAATGTGATATCCATATCAGCTAGGGTTTGGAGAAGATCAACCAGCGAGTCTTCAGTCGGGAAAAGCCACAAATTCACAACCAAATCGCGTTAATGAAACTGCAATTATTGAAATGAAATGGACAAATTCAATACCTCGAAAAACCAGTAAAAGGATACCTGATCAAGATCGTTGATTTGTTCCCTAATTGCCAAAATTGTACTTTTCTCATCGTTGACGGAACGGTTTCTCTCCTTATGGTCGTCATCTGAATCTCCGCCACCGACGGAAACCGGTGTATATGGCGAATCGAGCTTAGCCACGTGCTCGGGGTTGCTCTCAATCTCCCCAACCTTTTCATCGTCTAAAACCTTCCTCCCATAAAAATTATACGTTCTTTTTTATTTTCGGTACACTATATTCTTTCATTTGGAACATTAGTGGTGACAGTGAACCTGTAAAAAAACACCCTTTAAAATCAACACTATCACCAAAAGAAGGTGTCATCACATGTGTCACTATTGATAAGGGTGGTGGCAGTAACCCCGTAAAAAAACTCTAAAAATAAAGTTGTCACAAAAAAAAGGTTGTCACCACTAATAAGAGTGGTGACAACGATAAGGGTGGTGACAGTGATAAGGGTGATGACAGTGCTCAGTGATAAGAGTGATGACAGTGACCCTGTAAAAAAAACTCTAAAAACAAAGTTGTCACCAAAAACAGTTGTCATCACATGTGTGCAGTGATAAGGGTTGTGACAGTGACACCGTAAAAAAAACTTTAAACATAAAGCCGTCACAAAAAAAAAATTGTCATTACATGTGTCACCACTGATTAGAGTGATTAATCCTTTCTTTTTTCTCCATCGTCGATTGATAGCTAGCTAGCCATGCCAATTCAAACAAACAATTAAAAAGTTCACTTCATCACACTCGTTGAAGTATTATTTTATCACAGCGTCGTTTGTCACGCAGCTTTTATCCATTGGCCGACAGATTATTCTACAGTTTGCTTCAATTTTTATTTCATTTTAAAACTAGGTAAGAATTGAGCTTTCTTTAAAAAAATCCATAAAACTAGTTATAAATAATCATAATTGGATCACAATTCTTACCATTAAGATATTCTACTACCTGATTTCCTTCTATACAGTACTTCGATCGAAATTATTTGATTTTTTATTTTTCGACACACGTTTAGGTTCTATTTGGCAAAATACTAGTTGATGGGGTAGCTGAAACTGATAGGGTAGCTGAAGGTGATGAATTATTTGTGTTAAATATATGTTAATAAGCTAGTATAATGTTCGGTAAACCTAGCGATTGGAGTAGCTGATTGAAATTTGAGAATAGAAAATCATAAGCTCCGAAAAGCTTCGGGGAGTAGCTGTTGAAATATTACTCTTTTCCAAAAGCTAATTAAACTAAAACCTTATAGTTATTTCATTTACAACTATATAATATTAAAATCAAAATGTCCAATAAGCTAGCTGATGAAATGTTTTTTCCAAACGGAGCCTTAATTAAAAAGTAGGAAGCTTTATAAAATACTATATCCATTCAAAAATAGATATCTCTTTACTATTTGTCATGTTTTTCATGAAGTTAAAAACTAAATAAAATATCAAATTTTTATTTTGTTAGATAATTTCCTACTTTTACTAATAAGTATGAAATTATATTTAAAAAATGAATATTTTATATAGTTTTAGCTTTTTAAAAAATATATATATCAAATAATAAAGGAACATGTATTGTTAACGGAGAGAATATTATTTTTTAATACTTGTTACTAATAATAACTTCGAAAGTATCGAAAGTATTTTTAAATAATAACAGTAAAAATTAATATTTTATTAAAAAAAAATTAATGTGTGGTATAGTAAAAGTCAAATATTTTAAATCAAATGAAGTAATAATATACATGAATATCATTTAAAAGTCTCAAAAAAACATCTTTAACTTCCTCTCAATTTTCTTGTGATCAAATTGCTTCAATTTGATTATTTGCTCTATAACACTGACCTCAATTGCTCTTATTGTAATTAGCTACTAGGTAAGTCTCAACGATCATGTCAAAAATGGTTGGCTTTTCACTTGTAGGTTTTGATTAAATTAAATAATGTTCTTGGAGTTGCTTTCAAGATTACAAGTTAATTTCTGGGTACAGGTGGACTCAGTCTCTTGCTTCCTCCTCCCTCCAAAAACCTCACAAAAATTACCACTCCAATTCCAATGGGTCACTGCCACAAGTCTCTGCTACTTGATCATTTCAGAGTTGAACAACTCATCAATCATCATTGCTTTCAATTTCTGGGTTCTTTGCTATTTAAAAGAAGGCATGGACTTTGTCAGTTATGTTGTAGCTTAAAGAGTTTGTGGTGTCTCAACTTCAAAGCACAGTACAACACTAAAACAAACAGGTATGTGGTTTCTTTGTAAACTAACTTAAGATGCTTTTTTTTGTTTACTTTTCTGATTACTTGTTTCCTCTTTCTATTTCTCCAATTCATTAGACAAAAGAAACATTTTTTTAACTAAAATTTTGCTTACTGACTTACTCTTTGGTTAAACTTTGCCTTTTCTTGTCTTGAATTTGTATTTTTCTGGGTTTTTTTTATTTTTTTACCACCCTTCAATTGATCAATCTGCCTTGGTTTTTTCATGTCTAAGTACTTATGCTTCTTGAATGATGTTCAAGTAGGAAGGAAAATGCAAAAGCCGACGGTGACCTTTGCGAGGAGGACAGCATCTGGGAGGTATGTGAGCTATTCAGGGGATAATATGTCGAGGGATGATGGATCGAGGTCTGACCATGAGAGTGAGACAACCAATGAGTACATAAGCTACATGGTTCACATCCCTCCATCCCCAGATAACCAGCCAGTGGACCCTTCGGTTTCACAGAAGGTGGAGGAACAATATGTGTCGAATTCCCTCTTTACAGGCGGGTTCAACAGCGTTACACGCGCCCACTTGATGGACAAGGTGATCGAGTCTGATACGAGCCATCCCCAGATGGCCGGAGCCAAAGGGTCATCCTGTGCTGTCAATGGGTGTGATGGGAAGGTGATGAGCGACGAGCGTGGTGTCGATATACTCCCTTGCGAATGCGATTTCAAGATCTGTAGGGACTGCTATGTTGATGCTGTCAAGGGTAGGGATGCACTTTGCCCCGGATGTAAGGAGCAGTACAAGCAGACCGACTTGGACGACAAGGCGGTTGTCGGAAGCAGTAGCTCACGCCCGTTGTCTTTGCCATCATCATCAGATGGCCCATCAAGGA
Source organism: Persicaria maculosa (assembly GCA_963922045.1). Classification (NCBI taxonomy): domain Eukaryota; kingdom Viridiplantae; phylum Streptophyta; class Magnoliopsida; order Caryophyllales; family Polygonaceae; genus Persicaria; species Persicaria maculosa. The sequence continues at coordinate 60,722,666 of OY998261.1, forward strand.
CTGAGAGGAGATTGTCTTTGATGAAGTCGAAAGCTGCTATCACGATGAATCAAAATGGAGGCGGCGAGTTTGATCACAACAGGTGGTTGTTTGAGACCAAAGGTACTTATGGCTATGGGAATGCCTTATGGTCCGACGGTCCTATAGGATTCGGTAATGATCAAAACAGTGAGGACGACGTAAGTGAGCCTGTCGAGTTCCAAAACAGGCCTTGGCGGCCTCTCACTCGTAAGCTAAAGATACCGGCTGCTGTGATCAACCCTTATCGGTAAGATTCGATGCCTTACTATCTACATCCTTTCTGTAACCATAAAATCTGTCACTCACTACATTCCATGTCGATCTACAGGCTTTTGATCTTCTTTCGGCTGGCTGTGCTCTGCTTATTCCTCATGTGGAGGGTCAACAATCCTAACCGTAATGCAGTGTGGCTCTGGCTCATGTCGGTTATTTGTGAGATATGGTTCGCCTTCTCATGGGTCCTCGACACAATCCCGAAGCTCAACCCAGTGAACCGCGCTGTTGATCTCAACGTCCTCAAGGAGAAGTTTGAGACCCCGGGCCCTGAAAATCCTACCGGAAAGTCTGATCTTCCCGGTGTAGACATCTTTGTCTCCACTGCTGACGCGGAGAAAGAGCCTCCCCTTGTAACTGCCAACACGATCCTTTCGATCTTGGCCACTGATTACCCTGTTGAGAAGCTTTCCTGCTACATCTCTGATGACGGTGGCGCTATGCTGACCTTTGAGGCCATGGCTGAGGCAGCTAGCTTCGCCAATATGTGGGTTCCGTTCTGTAGGAAACACGACATCGAGCCTAGGAACCCCGAGACTTACTTCAACCTCAAGAGAGACCCCTACAAGAACAAGCTTAGGCCTGATTTTGTCAAGGACCGAAGGAAGATTAAGCGTGAGTACGATGAGTTTAAAGTGAGGATCAACGGGTTGCCCGATTCTATTAGGAGGAGATCGGATGCGTTTAATGCAAGGGAGGAGATGAGAATCTTGAGGATGCAGCGGGAGCGAGCTGGAGACGAGCTGCCCATGGATGCGGTGAAGGTGACTCAAGCGACTTGGATGGCTGACGGTACTCACTGGCCGGGTACTTGGTTGCACCCTTCATCCGAGCACACTAGGAGTGATCATGCCGGTATCATCCAAGTAAGGCTCCCGACTCGTATTCATATGCTTCCTTTGTTGTTGTTGTACGTTGTTCATGACGCGATTGATGCTAGTTGTGATTCAATAAAAACAGGTGATGTTGAAGCCTCCAAGCGACGAGCCCCTAAACGGGAACATAGAAGTGGATGGGATAGCCCTCGACTTCACTGAGGTCGATATCCGCCTTCCCATGCTGGTTTATGTCTCTCGAGAGAAGCGTCCAGGTTACGACCACAACAAGAAAGCCGGTGCGATGAACGCCCTAGTTCGTTCCTCAGCCATCATGTCCAACGGTGCCTTCATCTTGAACCTTGATTGCGACCACTACATCTACTACTCACAGGCTATCCGTGAGGGAATGTGCTTCATGATGGACCGAGGGGGCGACAACATATGCTTCGTGCAATTCCCTCAACGGTTCGAAGGCATCGATCCATCTGATCGATATGCCAATCATAACACGGTCTTCTTCGATGTCAATATGCGTGCACTCGATGGCCTCCAAGGCCCTGTCTATGTTGGTACCGGCTGTCTCTTCCGACGCATGGCCCTTTATGGCTTCGATCCTCCACGCTCCAAGAAGCACCGAGGCTGCTTCGATTGCTGCTTTCCTCGTCGTAAGAAGGTGGTCGTCTCTACCTCTGTCCCTGAGGAGAGACGAACCTTGCGAATGGGCGATGATGATGATGACATAGAGGGCATGAATTTTAACGTTCTTCCCAAACGGTTTGGCAACTCGGCCTTGCTCCTCGACTCCATCCCCATTGCCGAGTTCCAAGGCCGCCCATTGGCTGACCATCCCTCAGTCAAGAATGGTCGTCCTCCCGGTGCTCTAACTATCCCTCGAGAACTCCTTGATGCATCCATTGTCGCAGAGGCAATCGGCGTGATCAGCTGCTGGTACGAAGACAAGACCGAGTGGGGTGGTCGGATTGGCTGGATTTATGGATCGGTCACTGAGGATGTCGTCACAGGCTACCGTATGCACAACCGTGGGTGGCGATCCATCTATTGTGTGACCAAGCGAGATGCGTTTCGAGGCACTGCACCCATTAACCTGACTGACCGGCTCCACCAGGTGCTCCGTTGGGCCACAGGTTCCGTCGAGATCTTCTTCTCAAGAAACAATGCCTTCCTAGCTAATAGAAGGATGAAGCTCCTCCAACGAATCGCGTACCTCAACGTCGGAATCTATCCCTTCACGTCCATTTTCCTTGTCGTCTATTGCTTCCTCCCCCCGCTTTGCCTCTTCTCCGGAAAGTTTATCGTGGCGTCGCTGAATGTTGCCTTCCTTGTCTACCTCCTCCTTATCTCGCTTACGCTTTGCCTCCTCGCCTTGCTCGAGATCAAGTGGTCCAAGATCAGCCTCGTGGAATGGTGGCGTAACGAGCAATTCTGGCTCATAGGAGGTGTTAGTTCCCACCTGGCAGCCGTCGTGCAAGGCTTCCTGAAGGTGCTGGCCGGAATCGAGATCTCGTTCACTCTCACATCCAAATCATCCGGAGACGACAACGAAGACGAGTTTGCCGACCTTTACCTCATCAAGTGGTCATCACTGATGATACCGCCGCTCGTGATCATCATCACAAACCTCATAGCGATGGCGGTGGGGCTGAGCCGGACGCTCTACAGCACGATTCCGCAGTGGAGCATGCTGCTGGGAGGACTGTTCTTCAGCTTGTGGGTGCTGCTTCATCTCTACCCTTTTGCAAAGGGGTTGATGGGGAGGAAGGGCCGAATGCCGACAATCGTGTTCATATGGGCAGGTCTCATCGCGATCACGATATCGCTGCTGTGGGTTTCGATCAAGCCGCCATCCGGGAGCTCCGACATCGGTGGCAGCTTCACATTCCCTTGAGAGAACAGCCTGGTTTGAACTTTGGAGTTGTGTTCATCTCGCCTGATTATAGTGTGTATACTGATTTTGTTTTGCTTCTTGTTTTCTGCCAAAAATGAGAAACTTCGGTTTGGGTGGCTGCATCACAATCAATACCTTGTCAAATTCTAGCTCTACACTATCCAAATTTATTTTGCATTCGTTGTCGAATCGAAAGATGATTGGGTAGATACCCACATGAGATCACCAAAAACATAAACACCAACAAAAATACATAGTATCATTTCACAAAGGGAAAAAAATACAAGTTTAAACACAACCATTATCTATACATATCAAGCCTAATTCATATTGGCATACACCTATATTCAATCAGATATGTTGAGTAAAGATTTGAATATTGGATCCTGAATGTCGTAAAACAGGTTTTCGGGGCATTATATAGTGATGGCAATACTGAAAAATCATCTGCCATAAAGAACTAAAAATCAACAAAGTAACTATTTCAGCTTCTACACTCTCCTATCAGAAACTACATAACGGGTCTTATGTTCCACACAATGAACTACCGAGAGGGGTAACTAAACATGCCTCCCTTGGCAACAATGGGTGAACCGAGTGTACACCTAACTCCGTGCACTGCAGGCATGGCATAGCATTGCATCCCTAGATACGCATTGCAAAGTACGGATTTCTGTATTGTAGAGTTAAAAAGGATAGTGCGGGTCATTACTTGTACCTGATCCAGCAGCTATGGAGAGGTCAGGTTGCGCAAACTTAGGCTATGTTAGGTTCTACGTCTTCAACTATAGATACTATGTCAGTCGAGGTTGCTGAGGAAGGCATTCGAAACGGGCACCCGTTGATTTAGTGAGCACTTTGTATTTGTTACTTTTGCCCACTTGATTGACTTTCGTTCGGCAGACCTTGAGGAGCTTCCTCGAGTCTCTCCTGCAATCATAAGCTTTTATTATGGAAAGGAAGTGATCTGAAAGACTGAAACACATATAAATAGAAATAGATACGATCGAGTTTTAGAGCCTTTAGGAAACAAACATCCTGTAAATCCCCAAATGCAGTAAGCATGACATTAACATAACAGGGGAAGGAGGCCAGGAAATTCTAGATGAGCTTCCGAAAAGAAATGAGATACCAAGACCATATCTAGGAGAAGCTGAGGTATGTTTTGAACTGCTGTAAAGCTTATTGTTTATTGACAGCTCATAATATTGTCTACTGGAGAATTTCTTTAGTTAAAAGATGAATTTAAGGAGAACTCATGGAAAACCAGGATGAAATTGATTGATGACTGCATGAGGTTACCTTAAGCACTTTATTTTCTTCAACAAGCAGCTCAAATTCCTTCCTGATGCGACTGAGTTCTGATCTAAGACTGGTATTTTCTTCTTTTAGCCCCTCAGCTCGCTCAGCCAGCTCATCACACTCAGCCTGGTTTTAGAATGCACGAAAGAGAGAACAATACTGACAAGGCAAGGAAAAATAACCGACAACACAAGTAATGGCATCAGAGTAAAGATTTTACCTGCTTGCGCAATCTTGAACGGCGAGCAGACTCTCTATTCGACTGCTTTCGTCTCTCCTTCTTAACTTCTCTGTCATCCTACAACAAAGATGCTAAAAGTATAAGATAGGTGTTCCAATGATTAAAAAAAGGTTTGGTTTAGAACCTAGGGCATGCAGCAAAATTGGGGAGAATTTTCCATAAGCATCAATTATTAACTGAATAGGTGATGTCAAACAATGAATGAATGCATTAAATCCATTTCAGATTCTCGTCCATTAAATGTGCATCAAGATTCCTATATCGTACCTGCTTATCAAGCAGAACCTTCCTCTTTTTGACAACCATCGTAAAATAAAGCGTAAAATGTTTGTACCCTCAAAGTTGTGAAGAATCACGGAAATAAAGCTCACAGCAAGCCAGTCAAAAGAGATGAATGTTCAGTAGGTACAATTGGCCAAAAAATGTAACTTTTCACTCAACCACTCTACAAAGAGAAATTATAAAGGTCACCTGGTAAACTACATTTCTCACCAAACAACTACCCACATTCCAATTTTCATTACCTTCTAGGATCAAATTATACCCACAAACAGCAAAAACACAGCAAGAAGTTATTCAGCTCTTTGTACTTGGGTAGTTGATAATGATTGGTGATGAACAAAAGTTTTTTTTATTCTATATAATAGGTGCTTAAGTGAAAATTGGACCTTTGAAGGGTATTTAAGTGTAATCTATCCTCTACTTTATGCCTTATATGTGTTATTTGCAGATATTTACTTGTATTAAATATATCACTTAAGCATAGAAGTCTTAATGAGATCACATTGGCAATATTTGTGTCACACTTAATAGAGGGCATATTTATGTATATCTAATTCTCTATTGCCTGCAGGATTGAGAAGTGCAACGCAGTTATGACTATGCTACTAATCAATAGGTTAAATATATAATGAAATATCATTTTAACTATTTCATAATAATGTTTCTTTTCAAAAATTCCCAGATAAAGCAATCCCATCTCCATTTATCTTTCTAGTTGATTCCAGAGTTTATCATCTAAACAACTCAGGATGATAGTCCTTCTTCATACCATCTAAGAAGACGGAAATAGACCATAGAACTATTTACAAACAGTTGAAAGTTGACCATATACATGGTAATGGATCTAAGAGCATAACACTAGTACCAAGATCCATGAGAGCAATCAAGTACACATCTTTAAAATTGAATCTACATGTAACTCTTGAATCACTGACAGACAAGATTAATTTGAGTGTTCAGAGTTTATGGCAATTCATACCTGTATCCAAAGTTGAGGCTGCAGATGATCCCGAGGTCCACCTGGAACAATTCCAGTAGGAACGGGTGTAGAAGGAACCTTTCCATGCATGGAAGATGGGGCAGCAGCACCCCAATAATCCATACCGATATTCAAATTCATGGTGGGCGCAGTAACTGCCCCTGCTGCAGGTGATGCCATAGAGACAACACCTGTCATTGGATTTACAATGGTGTGGGGTGGATTACGTACACCATTCTGAGGGCCATGCATAGAATTTCCATTCTGAGAAGCATCAGCTGCAGAGATGCATAAAATAGTGTTATAATACTTTAGATGAAGAGATGGTGGGTATGAGAATGTGAATGTTTCCCAATATAAACCTTCTAAAGATTCTTGTCTGCTACCAGACTTGTCCTGAGAGTCCTGCAACGTCATAATCATCATAAAAAGTGATTCAGCAAAGAAATGAAAATACAAAGTTGAAATCAGGTTTCAAATATAGTGAAGAATACTGCAGCCCAAATAAGAAGTTGAGAAATAGCAGGAAAGAATACACAAGAAACCACAAAATACGTTCTGCAAGTAGATACGACAATAAGAGATATCCAACAGTAATAAGCTGTAAATGGAACAGAATTTATGCATTATATGAACCAACCAAGCAGTAGACCTCCAATAAAACAGAACAAGAAAAGCAGTTAGGACTGAAATATGCCTCTTCAAATATATTTTACGAAGAATTATAAGAAAAGGATATACAATGTAAGGGCAAGAGGGTCCCTCCCTAGTCAGGCAGTAAGAGTGAGAGAGAACTGAGGGGAATAGTCAGGTCTAGTATAAACAACGGCATTAGCGTACTATAGGAATTATCCAGTAGAGATCATTCTAAAGGCTTTTAGCATGGCCAGTTTGAGGGTTTTCCTCATCTGGTGGCTTGGTAGATTCATATCCTTAAGACTGTATCCCATTTTGTGAGTGAATCTGAGTAGTTGTGATCGTGTGATCGTGCTTGTGTTGATTCCTGATCTCTTCTCTATAAAAAGCATAACAGCCTGATAGGCCTTTACAAGGGGGTGATTCTTGTAAGTTCATTTCAATCATGAATGTCTGAGATTAAACAATGGTTTCTCAGCTTTGAGAAGCAGTAGAAACACATTCTATCAAGAGCATGTGATATCATCCGTGATATCAATGACTTAGAGATCAACTTATGAAAAAATATTCTGAAACTAAAACAAAAATCTTCTGAAGCCCATGCCAATAAATGTGTGGCATAAACAAAATAAAATAGCATGAATACTTACATTCTGAGAATTTGTATCACTTCCTTCACTTGATCCATCACTTGCACTCTCACCACTGCACATCAAGATGTATTTGCATGAGCTACAACAGTGAACACAAGAAAATACTGCCAAATTGATATTGTATTTAATGAAACATAAGAAAATTATGCCAGTTCAATAGTATAGTAAGAGATTATTTAAGTCATAACTCAAGTAAATTAGTGCTACGGCAGCATAAAAAAGAAATCCATAAAACAACAGTGGCAATTGGCAAAGCATGTTTAATTCCTGATGAAAAGGTAAGGACATAAATGCATAGGCAAGTAACAACCATCACACTTCGTACCTCTTAGTGTAGGTACCATTAGTCAAAGGTTCTTTTGATTTACCCTGATCATGTTTTTTTCCAGTAATCATATTCAAACTACCTAAACTTCCCTTGGACCTTTTGATTGGCAGTTTCTCCTTCCCCTCTGGAGGCTTTCCATCCACATCCATGCCCCCAGGTGTGTTTCCCTGCAATAAATCAACATGAAATTACTAATAAAGCCAATATTTTCCACAACATATTTCTCTGAAATTCGAAAGGTGTAAATCAACATTTAAAAATTAAAAAAAAGGGGAAAAAAAAAAGAAAAAAAAACTCACAGAAGCTTCAGGCATGGTATTGGCTGGAGGCATGGCATATGGACTATAAGGATAAGATCCCTACCCATGATTTTAAGGTAAATAATTGTATCAGTTCAAACTCTTGTAAGCATAATACATGAAAAATTAAAGCATCAGGTTTATAAGTACCGGAGGTATGGATGGATGTGCATATACACCGTGGGGATACATTGCCATGTAAGGATGAGGCGGTGTCCCATATGGAGGCATGATATGCTATCAAAAAAGAAATATAATAACAATTGGATCATCATTTTTCCAAGTGGGAATTAAAAAAAAGCAACTTTTTATTAGAAACAAGAATTAATATCAGCATCAGTACTCTGAAAAAGGCATATGTTTTTCTAGAGCTCAACACTAACCAACTTACCAACCTAAGAGAAACAAAACTATAGACTGCATAAACACATGTTTTGTAGACATTAAGGATGCACTTTTCGAATAAGTATCTTTTGAGTTTTGACGTATTGGGTTGTGAATATAGGTAACCTTGATATATACTAAAACTGATTTACACAAAGAGACACTTTCAAGTTTCAAGCTTGTCATTCACCAAGCACAAATATACAGCCTCCATTAGACAGTTATGAGAATTAATGAGTTCAAAATAATAAAAGCAAGATGACTTGCACACACCTGAACACTCCACATGTAAGGGTGAGCTTGTGGACTAGATGCCATATACCCATGAGGAGGCATGGGAGAATAAGCCTATTTACAAGATAACAAAAAAAAAAAGTGTTTCAATTGACTTATAACTCAATTATTGTAGACTAAAACATCCACATAAGAATAAACAAGCACATAAAAATAGAGTTCTCTTCAAACGCAAATTAACCTGAAATCCTGACCACTCAGGGTTAACAGTTCCAGTGCTGGTAGCTGAGGAATGCTCCTGTACAAGAAGACATGAACCCTTGAGAACATGGATAAATATGTATATTCAAAACTAGAAAAGCACAAAATACACAATTATCAAAAGAAAACACCTTTGTTACACACCATATTAAGATCAAACTAAAATGAACAGAAACGAAATAAACCTGATTTGGCGGTGGGGGTGTCTTTGGATCCTTGGTTGATTTATCCGTCTCACTACTACCCATGATTTTCCAATGAAAAGGGCAAAAAGAAATTCAAGCTATGAACACAAAAGCCTGCTCACTGTGATCATCCTACAAGCACCAGAGAATTCAAGCTATACTACATTAGAATGCAAATGAAAATAAACAGTAAGAACAAAATCCATTGAAACAAAAGTGGGGGAGGGGAACTTTGTATTACCGGATAACAAAGGCTGAACTCGCTGACAAGCGGAGCTCTTCACCACGCTCTTATACTCTGGATTGGAATGCGACTACAACAACAACACAAATGAATCTCCCAATTGAGATTCGGGGGTGAAAAAAAAAACACAGAAATTTAGGGTTTTGAAACGCCTATACGAAGAATGATTAGAATTTGGGGCTAATTGGTGGGCAGGAAGCAAGCGGGAATTGAGAAGAGCAAGATGAAATCGGAAGATAGAGGGGTTGAAATTTGAGATTTGGGGATTTGAAAGTGCGAGCAAAATTTAGGGATTGTAGTATTCGGTTTGTCAGTTTAGGAGGGAGGTTAGGAGCGCCGAGTTGGTAAAGATGTATGCTGTCGTGGCAACTCGTTGCGTGGCATTGAATGTCTTTAGGGAAAGTCTATCACCGAGATGCCATTTGTGCAAGACAAATAACAAAACTTGCACCTTATGTCCCTATGTACACCGTAACGTTCGTCTAACGTTGTACAATGTTAGATTGGACGTTGTTGAGTAGAGAAGTTGTCGTAGATTGGGTTGGGTCGGGCAACAATGTCGGATTGGACATTGCTAATATAGATCAGATCGGACCTAAGCTAAAATTTTTAAAAAACAAAAACAAAAAGATTTTGGATTCGCAACGTCCAAAGGACGTTTTTTGTGTGTGAGATTGTGTCTTCATAATATTTTTCCTAGCAACATCTGATTCAACGTTGCTAGCTCGGCTTGGCCCGACCTGATCCTTCACTTCACATCGAGCAACGTCGATAATTTCTCCACAACAATGGTCAATCCAACGCTTTGTACAACAGTCTTGGCACTCGACTCTCTCATCACCATGAAGATATGAGGGAGTCAAGTGTCAACGCTGTTGTATGGTTCAATATGTGCTTATGGTTGCTCCGGTGAAGTTCGCCACTATGTTGAGTAGAGAATTGATTGTTGTGGTCAAAATTGTTGCTTTTGTCCTTATTGCCCCTATCAAAGGCACTTCTCATTTTCGCAGCATGTTTGGGTATAATTTCCTTTGTTTTGGATTAAACTTGCACTGTGGAGTTTGTAAATTGTAATTATGAAATTCGATTGATTTATTGTGTTCATGGGTCTGTTTGAATTCCTTTGCCTTATGCTTATAATTGAAATACATGTATAAAATAGAAAAGTATATTATAATTGAAATACATGTCCCCCTCCCCCCTCCCTCTCCATACTTTCATATCTCTACTTCTTCCTTATTTCACTTGCAACAATCACCACCAAAAGCACTCTCTTCTGTTGAGAAGGGAACTCGATGAGACACTCTCCGTTGAGAGGTGAACTTGAGGAGGCAGAGATTCAAAGCACAATATCGGTGAGGAAATACTCTCCATTTAGATAAGAACTTGAGGAGACGATAGGGCCAGGGGCGGCCCTATGGTGGGGCGGGCGTAGGCGGCCGCCCCACCCTTCGACCTATGTGTCCCCGGACTTTGGAAAAAAATAAAAAATTATTTATATATATAGCAGTGTTGTAATAAGTAAAACTAGGATGAATATAGAATCAACTAATCTACTTTGTGTAGTTGGTTGGTGGGAAGGAAGGAAAGTAAAGTAAGACCAAAGGTTTGGGGGTTCAATTCCTATTAGGCTCCTTTTTTAAAAAACTTTCACCTCCCCCCAAAAAAACTTTTTTTATGTTTCTACCCATTTATTTAATTATATTCTCACTTCCCGACCTCACTATTAGATACAAATTATCTAGCTATAACTAATTAAACCCCATAAAATTGGTGAAATTAGCCTCTTTTTTAAAAAAAAAATTCACCTCCCGCAAAAAAGCTTTTTATTCTTTGTTCAACTTGTACCCCACTCTCTATATTTCTACCCACTTATTTAATTATATTCTCACTTCCCGACCTCCCTATTAGATACAAATTATCTAGCTATAACTAATTAAACCCCATAAAATTGGTGAAATTAGCCTCTTTTTTTTATAAAAAAAAAAATTTCACCTCCCTCAAAAAAGTTTTTTTTATTCTTTGTTCAACTTTCACCCTCTCTCTATGTTTCTACCCCCTTATTTAATTATATTCCCACTTCCCGAGCTCCCTATTATATACTCCCTCCGTTCGGCAAAACTTGTCATATTAGGGTGTTATTTTTGTTCAAAAAAACTTGTCATTATAGGTATTTTGCCATTTACTTTACAAAAATGCCCTTGATATGATTGATGGTTTGTTAGTTGTAGTTTTCGATAAAGTAAAAAAGAAGGATAATAATTGAGGGTAAATTAGTACATTTGTTAATTGCCTTAAAACTTGTGAAATAAGCTAAAATGACAAGTTTTGCCGAACGGATGGAGTATAAATTATCTAGCTATAAACTAATTAAACCCCACAAAATTGGTGAAATTAGGATTTGATTATGAGAATAAATTTTGTGAAATTTTCATTAGAGTTTGTGATTTTGAGAATAAATTTTGTGTTTTAATTATTTTGTATATATGATTTTGAGAATGAAATTTATTAATTGAATTTGTGAAGCTTTATGCAATATTTATATTTTCGTACCCTACATGTCTTTGGGAACCAAAAGATATTATAAAGTTGATGAGTTTACAATCCTAGATAATATGCAAAAGCCTTGAATTTAGCATGATTGAATTTCGATAAGTTTACACTCCTAAATATGACAAATGCCTAAATTTCCAATGAATGACGAGAAACCACTACCATAGCAATCAAGCAAATGTAAGTCTACTTTTCTACAATCCATTGTTAAGTTGAAAGTCGTAACTTAGGTAAAGGAGTTTATTCAAGGCCAATATCTCAGTACGGACTAGAAATTTCGCCCTACCTTTCGGAGGATCCTGCGGCCGCCACTGGATAGGGCCACACAACTAAAAGTCATCGCCGCCCCCAAATTGGATCCCTCTTTTTTCATTTTTCATAAATTTTGTCTCCCTTTCGTTATCCTACCATATCTTCCCTGCTTTCTCTTTCTCCATCTTCATTCTGTTTCTTTTGTTATAACTTATTTGGCCTCTTCTTTTGATGGACAAATCTACAAAGATCTATGTTTTTTTTTGCTTTGGTAAGTTTTTATTTGACACTTGCAATTTAGGAAGGATTTTGGGTTAAAAGAGTGTGGACCTTGAAGTTTTGATCTTCTCTGGTGAGGGATTCAGGAAGAAAGAGGGAATTTTTTTTGGTGGAAGAGGAAAGTGGATTTTGAGATTCTGGAAGTTACAGGAGCAAGGAGAGAGGGAGCCACAGAGGTGGAGGGGTAGAAAACTTATCAAAATAAATGTTTTAACTTAAAATACTTTTCTAGATTTGTCATCCAAACGAGGTTTAAAAATTAATTGTCTTATAATTAAAATAAAGTGTTTATAAACACAATATATAGGGAATCCAAACATACTCCAATTCTATATTCTACAAAGAAACAATCAAAGCAAGTACTTGCTTTGATTTGTTTCTTTGTAGAAGTCTTAAGTGGCCTCAATTTCTTCGAATATTAAATTATTAGTGAACGATGCATGGTTTTTAGGATTGAAAGATGTGTAACTATTTTGAATGACTTTTGGTTTTATAATTGCTTTGAAAAAGTAAAATATGATTTGGCGTTGAAGAAAGAACATGGATGTCGGCCATGGCCGCAATCCCTCTTGCCATTGACATCCTAGCCACCACCTTGGCTCCATTCCTCCTATGTGTGTTTGGTGAGAACCCTAACCCTAACAATAGATTTGGGGGTTTTGTTAGAAATTGGGGTTTTTATGAGTTTGTTTGAAGATTATTTTAATGGTTATTTATACTTGTGATTTGAGGTGATTTTATAAGGAAGAACATGAGTTAGAATGGAAATTGGATTTGCATATTTGTAATTTATTTAGGCCATTTACTCTTGTTGAATGTGTTTGAAGAAAGAACATGTGAATTGAATTAGGTCTCTCTTATCTTGGGTCAATTTATAATTATTTTGTATAAGTTAAAATGACTAGTGTGCAATTTTTTAGTATTCGTTTGGTCAATAGACCACTACTAGAAACGAAGGTTATTCCAATGGTCATTTTCCAAAGGTGGAATATTTTTCAATTGTGAAAAGTGTTAAAAACTTATTTCCAAATGCCAAGATCGGTGAGGGGGTTTTCATGAACATTTCCAACAACATATCCTATTGGAAAATTATTCCAATGGTGGTTAGCATCCGAAATTTTGTTAAATATATATTATAAAACAAACAATTAATTAGTTCTGAAACTTGGAGGTGAAGAATTGACAATTCGGAGTTTGTTTTGGTTGTTTGGTAAGCATTATCTATACATATTGTAATTATATATATTTTTATTAAGAGTAAGTTGAAGGTGCAAACACACCAGGTATTTATAGTTTTATGTTAGTTTTATTTCAATTCGTTCATTCGTACTCGGTTTATACAAAATTAAACTTACCGATGGATCAGGGAAAGGATGTTGTCAATTTGGGAGGATGGAGCAACTCGTCAAATCATAATCAGAAGGTCGTTAACGATTTCGATCTCAATTGTCTGATAAGTATAAAAGGTGGTGTGATAAAGGAAAAAATAGGCAAGTTGGTACATATATTTGACTTCAATTATGTTGCCGATGAAGAAGATGAAATTAATCTAGAGTATATCATGAAATAAAAATTTTCAGAGAGCAAGAACAACACAAAATAATAATGGAACAACAATTTCTTACTAGTTTCGTAAAGATTTGGTTCCCAACTTGCTTAACAGATCCTGCGTATAATGTTATTTCTGACGAATTTCACAGTAGGAAGAAATAGTTCGTACAACTATGGTATTGAAATTTTTGTATATAATTATATTTGAATATTTTAGACAGTTGTACTGAAATAAAAAAATTAAGGATAATTAATAAATTAGAAAAGTATCGATCAGTCTTCTTATTCTTTTATTTTTTCGCATTTTAATTTAATAAATGCATTTGAATTCATGTAGCATTTGAGTAATAACAAAAATATACATGTGATATGTTCCGCATTGCCGTTGGAATTCTTCTTCTCTTTTTTTTTTGTTATAAATGAAACAATGTTGGAATTCATTGGAATTCTCTTATTTACCTCCAACTAATCCTATCCACCTCAACATCTTTTTTAAAATTTCTTCACATCAATTCCATACCAACAATTGTGGAATTTGTTTACCAATGGGAAGAAAAAAAATGTCATTTTGCAATTACTATTTATAAATAGGAATAGAAATATTGAATTGCCCTATGCAAAATACATGGGTTCGATGGATGAAAAAAAAGGGAGTGATTTATACACCCAAATTTTTACTATCTACACCACACATCCCATTTTTTTTATTTTTTTTTAAATAGACCCTGCCCCTTTTGAGTCACACACGTGTGACTCAAGAGGCACATGATATTTTATATATAAAGTACCCTGCGCCTCTTGAGTCACACGTGTGTGACTCAAAAGGGACAGGGTGTGGTGTATATAGTAAATTTTTTTGGTGTAAATATTATCACACACGTAATTTATAAGTCAATTAATATTGTGCAATATGATTGTGAGTGTCTTCAGCTTTGTCCTTGCTATCAAAGATTAGGGTTAAGTGTATTCAACTCCAGTGATCAAAGTTTTAGTATCATTGCATTTAACTCTAGTGATCAAAGTTCCAATATCATTGTATTTAACTCTGGTGATCAAATGTCCATTATCATTGTATTCAACTCTATTTCGCTCTGGTGTTGAGATCAAAGGCCCAACATCAATATATTCCATTTTAGTGATTACGATCATATCGATTCAGGTAATTGTCTCAACCTCCTCGTTCTATTTGACAATTATATGGGTTGAGTTTGTTGTCCATTACAATGAATTTTAAAGCTCGATGAATGACTGATGTTGTACATAAATACTATATATAAATTTTATTTTGTTCCAATGTTAATGTATTCTTTATCCGACTGTTAATTTGTCGATAATGTATTCTTTATTCTTTCGATGATTTGTTAATTTGTTGTCAATCTAATTTACTTGTGTTAGATAATATAGACAAAATAGACAAAAAAAAATTGAATTAATTTAAACTTGTGTCGAATAGTACTTGTTACAATATTAAAAACAATTTAGATTGAAACTTCCCTTAATTAATTATTTGTCATTGTGAAATGAAGAAGATTAGGGAAATTCAATTTTATGAATTTAGTATAATTATTTACATATAATCTTAGATCTTTTTTTTTATTATTTTGAATTCAGAATCTTAGATCTTCTAAATATGTGTAAAATATTTCATTAATAATTTCAGCAATATTTTTCTTATAAAAATGAAAATTACTTTATTGGATAAAAATGAATAAATTACAAGATATTTGATGTGATTTAATAAATATTAAAATTAAATATTATAAAAGTATTGAAAAAAACACCTTCAAATAAATAAACAGAAAAAGACAAGAAACACATCAAAAAACACAAAAGATGGGAGTGGTGCGGCTAGAATGTCGTGTGTTCTAACAACCCAAATAGTAATATCTCTACCTTCAACCAATAATTAGTATTAATAGCAAGTAAAGATCGATCTCACAGAGAGTGTGTGCGACTTTGGCTAAGCAAGAGAATCGTAATAATAGCAAGTATGAGAGATATTAGTAAGAGTAGCAATGGTTGTAATAAGAGAGATAATATGATGAGAATATAGCTTCACTTATAATTGCGACATTGGTAACTTCATGATCATCAGGTTGTTTTGGTTATGCTTGGCTATCTTAGTGTCGGTTTGTCCACAGAGTTGTATAGATTCCTACTCGATTACTACCAACTCCCTAAACTCTTGTCTAGGGTTTGAGAAGCAATACGTCCCCAATTATCTAAGCATGTAACTCATTTAATTCCCGCATAATTTGACGCGTCACATGGTTGTTAACCCAGCTATCGCTTCCGCTAAGAATAACACTCAATTACATGTCATTACTCTCACATATGCATGATTTTCAACCTTTTCCTCAAGATATGTTGGCTACTTTATAGGATTAAGGCCCATAATAATGGATATGGCTATAATCCCTAACACGTTGTTTATCTATCCTAATGGCCAATTAAAACGAATAAACAAAATAAACACGTGGAGAACAATAGTAATGAATAACTAAATATGCATAAACCATGTACTAACTATAGAATAGTATAGAAACAACCCTCACATGTCCTAAAACAATGCATTGAATATAAGCAAAACTATAGAAAAAGTTTAACCGAGCATGGCTTACCGAAAGGCTACTAACTAAGTTGGATTTTTATCATTTATGTCAAATCTTCTTAAAACAGAAGCCATATTTTAATGTCGAATATCATTGTGAATTTGAACATCATTTTGATTTTAATTGGCTATGGGATACATAATTGGCTATGAATTATGCCGTTATTCTCACATAATTCTTTCAAAAACATTGTCCTATATTCTCCACCTCTATCGGATCTAAGCCTTTTAATTTTTCTGTCAAATTGGTTTTCTACCTCAGCTTTGTAGACTAACATCTTTTCCGCCTCATCCTTAGATCTTAGCAAGTACAACTTAGTATATCTAGAATAATCAGTTGCAATTGTGATATAATACCTTTTACCACTTCTGCTTTCAGAGTTCTTAAAATTAGCTAGATTTTTATGAACTAACTCAAGCAATTCAGTGATCCTCTCAATTACGGTTTAGAGGGTTTCTTAGCAAACTTAGCTTTAGCACAAGTTTCACATTTCTTATGATCATTATTACCCAAGTTTGAAATTCGGCCTATCTTATGAACTTGTTTTAAAGGATCAACATTCACATGTCCTAATCTAGCATGTCAAAGATCAACATCAACAATGATATAAGAGGAAGTAGAAGCTATATTAGTAGAATCAATTACAATTTGCAGAACAAACCATTCACCAAACTTATACGTCTTCCCTAGAAATTTCCCTTTCTTGGATAAGATTATTGAGTCACCTTCCATGACTCCCCTTAGCCCTACTCTACTTAGGAGCCCTACAATTAGGTTCCTATGCATTAAAGAAACATAAAAGACATTTTGCAGGCTTAAGACCTTACTTGAGGTAAGCTTCAGCAACACCTTCCTCTTGCCCCAGCACCTCGAACTGACTTGAGTTCCCCCTGTCAACTTACTCAGCTCCACTAGCAAGTTTGAACTCATCAAACAGCTCCTTATTTGCTCAGAAGAGCTTCTTGGCTTCGGTGTCCACGATCCATTCAGTGAGGCTTCCAACTATGTTGATCTCAGAGATTATCGCACCAATGATTTCTCACTGTTTGAAAAATGTTTCTCACTGTTGGACTATAGCCCTCGTCAAAACCTACTTTTTGTGTGTGTTATACAACTCTAGCCCTGAACCTCCTTATATAGCGGTGGGATTGGGTTTGCCACTATGTTCGAAAGATCATTTTGCCTTAAATAAATCCTTTTTTCGAGCACAAGGCAGATAGCGTGTGTGGGTGCCACTTCTCCTCGATCTTCTACCAATCAATCTATGTAGGTGTAGAGACTCTTTAAACCACTTTTTGAGGTGTGTTGAATTTCGAATGTGGGATAGGAAGTCTAAGGATCCTCCCAAAGCTCATGTCATTCTTCCAAAAGTTCTCACCAGGTAACGATTATCCGTCCTTGTAGTTTTCATCGAACGATTCAAGGTCCGAATAATTTCCCTTCACACACATTGAATCTCCTGAAATTCGTAGTTTGTTGACCCGAGATTCAGAGTTTGTTGCAGAAAAATTTCACTCTGCAGTTAAGGCGCACAACCAAGGATTGTCTTTTTTATTTGATTAGTATAGTTCTCCCTCATCCATTGAATTTGTTCCTTGTTTGATTCAACACATGTACTTATGTTGTGATTCAACTAGATGATCATGATTAGACTCAGGCAAATGCGGGTACGGACCGGGCTTAGGACGGGTTTTACCCAAGATTTTATCTCGGTGTCACGAGCGTGGGTCGGACTAAGTCCGCTTAACGGGTTGGATGTCGTGTCCAAGCCTGTCCGATATTGCGGGCGCGGGCTACGGGTACACGCAAACCTAACCAATTTTGTGTACATTCAGCCCAACCCCACACATTTCTGCATTTGCTGACTTGCCGCTATTGTACTTCAACGATTCAAAAAAAAGTAGTTTAGTTGTCGAGTAATGAAAGACAACAACAACAAAGAAAACGTTGTTTTTGCTATTTGCTGGGAGTACCCTTAAATTTAGGTATAGGTCTTTTTACTCTTTTTTTCTTATAAAAAATAATAATTAATATTATTTATTATATACATATTTTATATATGTTTTCAAAATAGCGAGTAATAGTTACGGGTCTAGCAGCCCGTAATAGGTACATTGGTCTTCCCAATCTCATACCCGTTGTGGGTACGGGTCGGGCTTAGCAGCCCAAATGGGCTTTGTCCACCCACCCATATTAGCGGGCGGGCGGGACAGGCCAGGTAGGTCAACTCGCGTTTGCCCAGGTCTAATCATGATCCCCCAAAATTTTTTTGTTACCAATGACATTTTGACTTCAACACATTATCAAAACAACACAAGCTAGCCTAGTTTTTTTAATACTATATATTTGAAATCGCAATTGATAATGCATATTTTGTATAGGCATTCGAGGTAGTTTTAGGGTAATTTAGGTTGCATTAGTTAGATTTTTTTTATCTGCTTCTCAATAAATGTTTAAAATTTATTGGTGACACTATTTTATATGATACTTTGTATTAGTGATAATTTTCAATAAATAATATCTCGATGACAATTTAATATGGTGATAATATTATAATGATCATTTAATTAAGTACGTAACAATATTATGGTGATAATATTATAATGATCAATATAATAATATCTTGGTGACAATTTAATATGGTGATAATATTATAATGATCATTTAGTTTCGGTAATGGAAAGTGTATCGTATACACACATTTTATGGTTTAGGATTTAGGGTTTAAGTATTGGCCCTAAACTATAGAGACTAAACCCTAAATTATAATAAATAACGATTTTCGTCGGCTTAGTTTTATACCCTCTCGAGTTTATGCCCCTTTTTCGTAGGATTTTAGTTTGGTGATACGTGTTTTATTAAGGTTACATCAGTTGTGACACTATCAAAGGGGTATATACTGCATACCACATTTTTGTTGATTTAGGATTAGCTCATTGTATTCCCCTTATCCTAAAGTTTTAGTTTGGTGATACATGTTTTATTTTAGTGACAACACTGGTGATACATGACTTAAAAAAACAAAAAAAAAAAATCTAATCTTCTTACCCTAAAAGAATGTGTTACAAAAAAATTGTCATCGGTTGTGATACCGACTAGGCTGATGACGCCTCTTATCGGAAAAAAAACCCAATAAAGGAAGAGTAAAATGATCATTATAGGCCTTTTAGAGCATATCCAACATATTTTGTAAAAGTCTCTATGAAATGGACAAGAAAATACAAAAATCTTTTAAAGAATTGTGATCAAACTCCAACAAGGCTAGAGAACTACGCGCCCGGATGCGCGTCCAAAACTCGCATCTATCTGTTCTCCTATCCCTAAGTTCAACCCCAAAATCCTTGATTTTTTGCTCAAATTTCTCCATTACTCCCAATTTCTGCTAGATCCTAGTCTTTTTGTACCAAGAATCTCCCTTTTGCTGTTGATTCGAGGTCCAAGAAGGCTGTTTTCACGTTTCTTTTCCTTGTGCCTTCGATCTGAAAATCCGAATCTTCCCCATCGTTTTCATTTTGGTGCTTTGATTCTGTCATGTTTCCTTCGATTTTCGCTCGCTTGGAGGTGGGTGCCTCGGCTTGGGCTGATTTTCGTCGTGGTTTGCTGCCCTCAGAGGCCGGTTGGTCTTCTGGGGGCTCTTCCCTCGATTTTCAGTCTGTTACTCCGACGCTTCTTCAGTTTCAGCCCCAACCCTCTTCGTTCTCGTTCAACGCTCGTCTCCTCTTCGTGGTTGTCCTGTTTGCCTCCAGTGGTGTCGTCCGACTGTCTGGGAACCGTGTCATGCAAGGGATGTTGTCCTTGCCGGTGGCGTGCGCTTAGGTTTGGTCTTGACTTGCAAGGAATTTCTTCCTCCTTGCACGCCAATTAAGTTTGGCAACCAAAAAAAAAATTTTAATTTAAAATAAAAAATGTTATATATATATATAGATATATATGAATTAAATCTCAATACGTTTGGAAAATCCTGTGAGGGTTGAAACAAAATCCCGAAAGGGATTGATTAAATCCTGAAAGAGCCCTAATAAAATCCCGAAAGGGTTTCAGGTGCGTTGTACTTGGGTGATTCTCAGCTGCTCTTTTGGTTGGTCTCGGCGGTCCTTTTCTGAGTTGGGGCTCTGGCATCTTGGAGTCGGGTCTGGCTGGGGTCGAGGCGGTGTGTATCGAAGCGTCTCCATGATCCGGAAATTTCCTTAGAGGTTCGTCTTCACTGCCCATAGGGACTCCTGATGTACCGCTGGCCAGCGGTGTCGCTGCTTGGTGGCTTGGCTTCAGTTCGTAGTCTATGTTGTCCCCAGTGTATAAGATTAGGTTTGCTAGGTCGCCCAGATTTGTTTGCTTGTTCTGCCTCGTTTGCACCTTTTGTTATTGTCTTTGTATGTTTTGACGGTTAGCCGTCTGCCAACTTTGTCGGCCTCTCGAGGTGTCAGGTCTGTCTGCCCCTCGAATTATTACCTTATAAAAAAACAACTTTTTATCTATTTGAAACATATATATAATACTTTATTTTCACTCTTCCATTCTCTATGGTTGAATTCCATTGAGTCTTGTGCTAACATGCAATGTATAATGTTTAGATAACTTTTACCATTGCTACAAATATAGAGAATTTTCCCATCTCTCTCCTCATTTCTCTATTTTAGAGAATGCGATAGAGGAGACGTTGGAGCCAAAAAAACACCATCTTTTCTCCAAATTCTTCATTTTTCTCTATTTTTAGAGGTGTTGTTGGATATTCTCTTACTTAAAAGGGTTATAAAAATGGACATTTATTTAAATAAGCTATACAAATGGATATGTATCAAATTAAACCGTGATTACTTTCCTTACTTGATAAGATTTTAAACAACAGCAATTAACAATCATCCCAGTATATCCCGCATCTAACAGGGTCTGGAGGTCTAGTAGTATGCACTCTTCCCCCAACAAAGTTGAGAAGGTGTTTTCGTCTAACCCGAAAGTATTATAGAGAATACAATACTTTCCCAAACACTTCATAAGTTTTTAATTGAATAAAACCTATATCTATTATACATATTTTTCTCAAGAAATATTTTTTAGGTAGATAGCAATTACCAAAATAATATATATAGATTATATTTAATAATATAAAATATATACAAATAGAATGTGATTTGTGGTGATTTTTCAAAAATTATGTCAATATGTTATTTTAATAAAAATAATTGGCGGGATAATTTTTTTCAAAATCAATCAAATGATCTCATAAGATGTTATGCATTGATTTTAGTGTATGTTGTAGATACGTAATTTACTCTAAATGGTAGGTTCAATATATCTTTAAATTTTGTATTGTTTGCAATTAATAAGGCTATGTTTTTAAAATACTTTTTGCCTTCCGTAAAAAAAATATATATATTTTTTTAAAAAATTGAACAAAGAAATTATTAGGGAATGTGCACTACGCACACGACGTGATCCACACTAGAGCATTGTAGTTCTTGGCATCAAAGTATAAGAGTGACCCACAAGAGTCAAATTTTCCGCTGCATAGTTTATTTCCCTACTAAATTTAATATGTTCAAACGGGGATCCAAAATAATCGCTCAATATTCTAAAGGTATTTATAATCGCTTCTCAATGCATTAATACACAAATTATCTCATTCGATTTGATACGTTAAATGTTAAGATTCATGATTACCTCTTTTTCTAATACGTATATTTGTGCAATTACGTAGACAACTCAAAAATGATTCATGATCAAGTCAGAGAAAGGATGTCATTCAAGGTCCCTCGAATACGCTCATGGAACTAGAAATCTCATAATACATGTTGATATTTTTGATCATATGAAGAAGACATGCTCTCATAATTATGGTTGTCTAATTTCTTTGGTTCGAAGTTTAACTGTGCAAGTGAGATGATGTGGTTTTTGTCTCCTTAGCATGGATTTGATGAACTTCTAAGAGAGGATCCAATGCTAGATATATAGTGACACCTTCTTAAAATTAGGGTATATTTTTGGTCTTAGACTGTCCACATAACATCTCAAGTATATAAAAGATGTAGAATTTCTAAAACCACCTCAGATTCCATATATTTTAGGTGTTTAAAAAGTTAAAAAAAAAACTTCACCCATTCAAATATACAATCTCTTTAGACATAGTGCAAAATTAAATAGGTCCCACCTCTCTCAAATAGAACATTTCTAAAGAAATTTTTTTTTCTCAATTCTATTTAATGGATCTCAACAATAAAGTTATATTATAGACATGATATAAGATGCGTGAAAAAACATATAGACAAAGTGTATAAGCAAATTAGTACTACTATATTAGTAGAGAACATAAATAAGATTATAGACTCAATAAAATATGGTCAGATCATATGTAAAAGTTACCATTTCTTTTCTTACCACTTCTTATTTTCTTGTTGGTGCGTCTATTAATCTTAAAGAGATGCTTTCCATTTATTTAACTAAAAATACATTAATAAATTATACCGTAAGAAGATTTATGATGAGAATATATTTTTATTACTAATCAAGTTTTCAATCTAAAAAGAAGATACGCGTGAACACACGCGTTGCATTGGAGAGTGGCGGATAGCAATAGTATAGAATAAAATGGATTGTGGCTTTGGATTCCAGCGTGTGTGAATTGTGATGCATGCCACGATGTATAATGGATTTTGGCCAGTCTACCTACGTTACGTTAGTTAGGGTGGGGGCTTACAAACAACGGTCAAAAAAAGATGGCAAGAAGTATTGTTGTATTTAATGAATTACACTTTAAATTATCGGTTTGGAGTTGGAGGTTTTTCATGGAACCACGCTTTAATTATTTGTTTCACATGAATGCTTATTATGACTTTTGAAAACTAATATGCATGAGTTCATTCTTTGTTTGACATGATCAATACTACTTATTATGACTTTTGAAAATTAAAACTACAAGTTGATTATTTGTGTTTGACTTTTCAAAACTAATACGGATCGAGTAGATTAATTACACAAAACTAACTGCCTATAAAAAAAAACATCCATAAATATGATTGTTTTTAAAAGCCCCTCCTGCAGCTTGCATACCCAAAATAAAAAAAGACATATCACCGGACACGAAATCAGAAATTAAAATTCAGGTGAGTTAGAGCATCTCTAACAGTTTCCTTATTTTAGGAATTTTGGAGAATTTTGAGGTATTTTTTAATCCAACAGTTTCCCCATCACATTCTCCAAAATGGAGAAGAGCAGAAAAAATAGAAAAAATTCCCTAAATCTGTAGCATTCTCCAAACTAAATAATTCTCCAAATCTTCGAAATAGGGAAGTTGTTATAGTTAAAGTAATAATAATTTGAATTATATGTATTGTGTTTCCCCATTTTGGGAAAATTTTAGGGAAACGGTTGGAAATGGTCTTATATAGACAAAGTTTTCTTATATACATATTTTTTTATTAACAAAATCCTCAGTTTAATAAATAAATGGATAATTTTTTTAATTTTTTTTAATTTTTTACCTATTATTTTATTTTTAAATAAATGGGACTGGTTGGAGCGGACTCAGCCCGCTTTTCGATCCGTGCCTACATATCACCATTGACAGCATTAATTTTTAATGCATATCTAATATGAATTTATATATTAGATTAGTTTATATCTAGATATATAATGATGGATTAATATTTAGAATCTTTGCTGGTGATTTTATATATTTCAAATACTTTTGAGTAAATTCGTGGATCGTTTAAGATTATCTCAAGAATCTCAAGTATGGAGCATAAATAAATTTTCGAGTATTGAAATATCGCGATAGTGCAATAGTTTAAGACTACTTTATAAAATCTATACTCCCCCTCCCAGCCGTCCCCCGAAAATGGAGATTTTTTCCCTCTAGTTCAGAGCTTCGATTTGATACATAATACAAAGTAAGTTATAATTTGGTACTCTGTTGAGATGTCAAATGATAAGTGTCCCACGTCAAAAAAGTATGGAGTGGATATTCTTGTATATAAGTTGGTGGACTACCCGACTCTCCTATTGTTCATTGGTTTTAGGATGGAACCTCACTCGGATTGTGTGGTAGGCTACAAGTGCATGTGCGTCTGTGCACACACGACCCCTAGTCATCGGTCCGAGTCAAACTTTGATACACTTGAGCAAAAAATTATGAACATGTAAAAACTAAACTGACAATCAAACACGAGGTTATATTTTTACCTTTGTTCTAAAAACAATGCTTTTCTTAATTAATTCAAAAAACAAATTAAACATGGGTTTCTTCTTCTTAACATCAATAGGAAATAGTCATGATTTGGCTCATCCAAACTATCAATAGTGTGTGTTTCTTCCTCCCAAAGCACCATTCTTCTACATGGAGCTTGGAACGGAATCTACCAATAAAGAAATCAAAATTGAAAATGTAGAACCTGTTAATAGTTTTAATTGTCAACTACAATAGTATGAATAATCTAGGATTTCAATTTCACCGACAAAAGCACAAATTTCTAATTAATTAGTGTCAACAAAAATAGAAAATTGGTTCTTGTAGATGACAATGTTGTATTGTAACAAACCTCAACTATAAAAATCATACAGTATCAATAGTAATATAGATTTTTTTTGAGTTGCTGATATTGAGAAGAGCTTCAAATAGCTTTATATAGTGCCATTAGAAATACTAAATAAGTTGTTGATGAAGAGTTTGCAAACCTATTGCAAGGATGATGAAAAAATTTATCACAATAGAGTTTCAAGGAGAATGGGATATGAAAGATGATGGTTTATCATTCAAAGGTGATGAATATTTTAATGGAGAATTTATAATTAGATTCTTTGACAATTGGAAGAATCATGTTGATAGTGCTTATAATATAATTGGTTAAGAATCAATTGTTGACACTATGATATTTGAAGGATTTGTTGACAATAGCCTTGCCACCCAAACTAAATCCCTATAATGGGGAAGCATGAATCCTAGAGATGCAGTGGAGATCTCCTACTCCACTATATATTCTATTCCCTATAACACAAAAATATTTTGACATTTATTTAATCTTAAAAAATTTTAAAAATTGTATTCGTATTACTAACATCTATTTTTATATATTTATAAAATTTTATTTTGAAAATTCATGTTTTATAATTTTTAAAAGTTAAAAAGGAAATATTTAACAAAATATAATTATTAAAAATTTCAAAACATGATCTTTCAAAATAAAAGTTTTCGGGTCAAAAAATATCCTGAGTCAAAATTTCCGGGCGTTCGGGTCGAGTCTCGGGCTGAGTTAGGTTTTAACAGTTCTACATACACCTGCATGTTAAAGTTTAGGGAAATAAATTCTTCTCAATTCCACCAAAATCTATTATGCTCAAGGAAGAAAAAGTTGATTATGCTGCTTCAATTTGTTTGCACACCAGTTAAATACTAGTATTTGGGGAAAAGATGTTTAGTGTTTGGAAAAAAGATGGTCTATATATGTTATGTTAAATTGTGTCAATAATTTTTTTTGGTGTTAGATTATCCATTATAAAATGAGCTTGCTATATGCCATGTGTGTTTAAGCACTGGTGTCAAAATTTTGTTTTTCTTTCTTTTCTGTTTTTGCTACTTGATTCTACCATGTGAGTAATAAGTTAACATGTCAGCAACTTTTTATTTGAAGAAAAAACATACACCTTTAGTTTCATTTCTCATTGAAAAAGGGACCTAGGAAATTCTTTATTTTCATAGGAAATTATTAAAAAATGGGCATGATTTCACTCTTCACTCAATTATGTCTTTTATGGTTGGTGTTATGACTTATGTCCACAAATTCTTTGGTAATATTAATTAGAAAGCAATCTGTTATCAACACTAATGACGTTAGCATAAAAAACATTGATGTCAGCAACATCGACGTTAGCAATGTTGGTGTCAGCAGCGTCAACAATTTCGGTGTCATCAAAGTCGGTGTCAGCAAATTAATTTTGAGTAAGTTTTTGAAGTATTGGTGTGTGTTGGTAGTGGACACGAAATCCTAATGGCTTCTGAAGTGTTAACACGAAATTCTAGTTAATTTTATTAAAACATGTTAAGCATTGGTGTCAGTGTTCCCGACATCGGCGTCAGCAACGTCGACGTCCGCAAATTTTTTTGGTATCGGAAAAACAGATAAAATTGCTGATGCGAGGAAAAAAAGAAAAAAAATAAAAAAAGTGTTAACGCGAAATTTTTATTTTTTTTAAAAAAAACGTGTTGATGCGAATTTTTTTAAAAAAGTGCTGACGCAAGAAAAAAAGTGTTGACACGAAAAAACTTCGACAAGCTTCTACTTTTATTTTTCTGTTTGTATTGTACTTGTGAGTGTGTAGTTCGAAGTTGTTGTGAACCTCCAGACAGTGAATGTAGGTTTGAATTATGTATTTGGTCATCGAACTTATGTTGTATTCCGAGTTGCTTGGTTTCTGATGGTCCGGTATATCCATTAAACTTGTACTCCCTTCGTCCAAGAATACATGGGTTTTTAGAGGTTAATTTTTGTTTAAAATTAGATGGGCTTTTATGTTTTCTAGGTAGAAGATTGTATGGATACATGGGTTTTTAGAGGTTAATTTTTGTTTAAAATTAGATGGGCTTTTATGTTTTCTAGGTAGAAGATTGTATGGAGTAATGATTTGTATTGATTTGTGTGTTGTTGATTTTTAAAAGATTTTGATTGGTTAAAATGTGTAGTGGGTGTTAAAAAAATATTAAAATTTATGAAAAAATTAGTGCAATGATGATGTTTTTTTTTAAATTGAAGTGTTTTATTAAAATTTGTGCAAATTTCTAAAAGGCCATGTATTATCGGACGAAGGGAGTATTAGTTTAACCCTTTTTTTGCTTGCACAGCTACAGTGTAAAAGCAATAATTTCATTTAAGCTCAGCACGGAACCGAGCTCGAACGAGCTCAGATGACGAGCTTGAACGAGCCTAAGCTCGTTCGTTCAGCTTGTTCGAGCCTTAACAAGTCGAGCTCGAGCTTTACCTTGGACTCACGAGTCGAGTTTGAGCGCTAAAAAAACTCGATCGATTTTTAGGCCCGAGCTCATCTCAACTTGTTTTCCGTTCGAGTCAAGCTTAAATATCAAGCTTAGCTCGTTCAGCTCGAATATTAGCCTGTGTTGAATAATTATTTTTTTTAAATTACACAATGTATGAATAAACCGATCAGTCGGCCAAATTACGGCGGCTCTAACGGTAAACACTTGATATGAATGTGGTAATTGGTAATGTTTCAAACTTTCATGATGATGGCAGAAGGCGCGTGAGAGCGCGTGTAAGAGTCGAGGGTGGTGTTTTATCCAACTGCCACCCATCTCATCTATCAATTGCACCATCTACCTTCTCCATCTCCAATGGGTCTTCTTCCTCCCCGTCTTGTTTTTGTTCCTCTTCCTCTCCCTTTCACCTGATTTTTTTCATCCTCTCACTTTGGTTTCAGCATTTTTTGTACCACCTCACTACCCAGTTGCCCCCTTTTTCTTTTACATAAAAATCACTGTCAAAAAGCCACTGCTTTCCAAAATCTTTCCAAGGGTTTTCTTAATTTGATTTTGGGGTTTTGGTGGGTTAAAAAGAGTGAAAGAATAAAGAGTAAAGCTTCGATCTTTTTTTTCTTTGCGGATTCGCTCGGAATATGTCTCTTTCACAAGGTTTTTGACCCTTTTCCCATTCCTCCATCTCTCTCATTTGCTTCTGCTAAAAAGTTGGAAACGTTTTAGCTCAAAAGGAAATTTTAATCTGACTCTCTCTTTAACTAAAGCCCCTTTTTCATGCTGGTTTTGGGTTTCTTCTCAGCTCTCCTGTTTCCCAGCTGTTCCAATTTTACTGTTAAGTAAGTTTTGGCTCAAGGGATTTTTGTTTCTTTGTTGTAATTTGATCTAATCCACGAATATTTTTCTGAACTCAAGAATCTGACAGGGTGTGAAAAACCCTAAGTTTGTTGTTTTTTTTTCCTTCAATTGGAGTTGGTGGGAAGTGTTCAAGAAAAGGAAATAAATTAATTAATAACTATTTTTCTGGGATTGAATCTGTTGGGTATTTTGTGCTTGGAGTGAAAACACCGGCGTCTCTCTTTTTAATTGTTTTAGTATTTGCTCTCTTATTGGGTTGGGTATTTTTGGATTTTGGCTGAATTTTTTAGGGGCTTGACCAGTCAACTTTGACTTTTGTTTCTATTTCTCAACCTTGGTGAGCTTCTGGTGGTGACTTCGCTATGGCGGTTTATGTCAAAATACGAGGGCTCCCTTCTGGTGGCGACTTCGCTATGGCGGTTTAAGAACCTTGGCAGAGTCCTGATCTGGGCCTGATTTTTATTCAATTTCCAGGTAGGCCATTAATTGCTTCTTCCATTTTTCTGTAGATGTATTCAGTCTTTGTTGGTTAGTGATAGCAATAACTTGGAATTAAGTAGCTGTTTTGGCTAGCTGTAAAGAAGATTGGTTAACAGCTTTGCAACTGTTCTGATTTGTTGTGTAGGGTTGGAATTATAGTTGAATTTTAGGGGAGATGGAGAAAAAAGGTGGGAGAAGAGGAGAAAATTGGAGAGAAATGGCTAAGAAGATGCTCCCACCGGGGGCTTCTCTGCCTGATCGAATAGATAATCCTGATTACTCGATAGCTATTGAATACAAGGGTCCCTTGATTGCTCAAGAGGTGCCTAGGGTTGAGCCTGTGGACATGGTTCCATCCTCTATCCCGACTGCATCACTTGCTGAGCCACTTACGGATTCACAGAGGCATTTTGTGAATGCTGGGCCTCCGGTGGTTGAACCGATCCCATTGCGTGTGTCTTGTATGGCTGGGGTCACAAATTCTCACACTCAGAGCCCTAGGTTGTCTGGGAGCTCACAATCAGAAGTTTCTGTCCTGCAAAATCATGAATCTTCTTCGGGTTCAGCTTCTGCTTCCCCAAGTTCGGCCCACAATGTTCAAAGTAATCGCGCTAATCAGCACGCTAATGAGATGAGAAGAACCCCGGTTGTCACCTTTACTGATGTCTCAAGATCGGAAAGGAAAGATCTTAGTAGGGAAATGCCTGTGTATCCTGAATACATCGGCATTTCAAAGGAAAAGAAGAAAAACAAGAAGAAAATACGGGTTTGTTGCAGATGCGGAAAGGGGAAGTGGGAGACGAAAGAAACATGTTTGGTATGTGGTTACAAGTACTGCAGTAATTGTGTATTGAGGGCAATGGGTTCAATGCCTGAAGGACGAAAATGTGTTACTTGCATCAGTAAGCCTATTGATGAATCAAATCGGCCCAAACTTGGAAAGCATTCAAGGGTGCTGTCGCGTCTGCTATCTCCATTGGAAGTGAGGAATATAATGAAGGCTGAGAGGGAATGCTCTGCCAATCAGCTACGGCCT
The DNA here is from genome assembly GCA_963922045.1 of Persicaria maculosa. Classification (NCBI taxonomy): domain Eukaryota; kingdom Viridiplantae; phylum Streptophyta; class Magnoliopsida; order Caryophyllales; family Polygonaceae; genus Persicaria; species Persicaria maculosa. The sequence continues at coordinate 60,752,308 of OY998261.1, forward strand.
GAGCAGTTGATTGTCAATGGCTACCCTCTTAAGCCCGAAGAAATGACTGACTTACTCGATTGCCCTTTACCTCCAAGGAAACTCAAGCCTGGTAGATATTGGTATGATAAGGAGTCGGGTCTTTGGGGAAAGGTGAGTTGTTACTATTCCATTCATGTTTTCTTTCAAAAATGTGAGTCGGGTGTTACCATCTTCAGGCTTTATATGACTTGCAAAAATGTGCTTTGTTGCAGGAGGGAGGAAAACCTGATCAAACTATCAGTTCGAATTTGAATTTTACAGGGAAGCTAAGCCCTCATGCTAGCAATGGAAATACCGGAGTCTACATCAATGGGCGGCAAATTACAAGGCTTGAGTTGAGAATATTGAAGGTAAACCTGCAGTTCTTTGACCCGAAATGTATTGTAAAAGCCTTGCCCCATGCTTATGTTATAAATGCTTTCTTCTTTCCTGTAATCGTTTGTCTTCTGTTTCGCTATTTTCTATCACTAGAGCTTGAACACTATTTATTAGGTACTGATATTGTTTGATTGTCAAAACGTTTTTCTTTGTCTTACATTATATGAATACATGGTCTACGCAGTTGGCCAACGTACAATGTCCCCGTGACACTCATTTTTGGGTCTATGATGATGGCCGTTATGAGGAGGAAGGCCAGAATAATATCAGGGGAAACATTTGGGAGAAGGTATGTGCTGCAGTGACAGACTTTTAGCCTTTTATCGTCGCTGTAGATTATCATAAGCCTCAGAGCAAGTTGCTAACTTGTCACTCTTTCCGACATAGGCATCCACACGGTTTGTTTGTGCGTTGTTCTCTTTACCTGTTCCCCAAGGCCCGCCTAATGGGACAAGAGATGAGCCCAGTGACTATTCGGTTCTTCCAAGTTTTCTTGAGAAGAGGCGGATCCAGAAACTGCTTCTTCTAGGACTCGACGGCTCAGGAACGAGCACCATTTTCAAGCAGGTATGAGCACGCTCCTTTAGCTGTGTTTGATAGTAATCATTCTGTGTTGCAGTTTCTGATCTTTCTTCTTTAAATGCGCAATGCAATGGCTGCACAGGCGAAGTTTTTATACGGGAACAAGTTTACTTCCGAAGAACTCCAGGATATAAAATTAATGATCCAAAGCAATATGTACAAATATCTTAGCATCTTACTAGATGGAAGGGAGCGCTTCGAGGAGGAAGAGTTAGCGAGATTGAAGAGTTCCCACGATGAAAGTCGCATAGCAGGTAGTATTCCTCACCAAACTATTACTACTCTACTCTCTCTTTGGCTGTGAAATCATTGAAATGAGATTTGCTTCTTTCTACTCTTGCTTTTACAGGTGAAGAGGTCGAGGCCGAGTCAGAGAACGCAGTCCAGTGTATCTATTCAATTAACCCGAGGCTGAAGCATTTCTCAGACTGGTTACTGGACATTATTGCAACCGGGGATTTGGATGCTTTCTTTCCTGCTGCAACGCGTGAATATGCTCCTTTAGTCGAGGAATTGTGGCGGGATCCTGCCATCCAGGCGACTTATAAGAGGAAATCCGAGCTTCATTTCCTTCCTGATGTTGCGGATTACTTCTTAAGCAGGGTATGTGGACACACATTCTTCCTCTTCCTCTCTGTCTAATGTGATCCATTGGTAATGGTTTATTTTAAGAAAGTCGCTTAGCCATTTTTTGTTGATCGTTGAGATATCGGATTTTCTTTTCAGGCAGTGGAGGTGTCTAGTAACGAATATGAACCATCGGAAAGAGACATTTTGTATGCAGAAGGAGTCACTCAAGGGAACGGTCTCGCTTTCCTTGAGTTCTCTCTTGACGATCACAGCCCCATGTCGGAAACCTATATGGAAAATCTGGAAGCTCAACCACCACCACTCATCAGGTAACAGATGTTTCGATGAATCTGAGTTTCACCGTGATGTATGATATGGAATGAGTGCATTTCCTGATTTTTGTTGATCCTATGAACTCCGAAACTCATTCACGATTTTGTAAGCAACCGTTCAAATGTCGCTAAGTTGTTTGCCTCAACAGGTACCAATTGATCAGGGTAAATGCTCATGGAATGAACGAGGGATGCAAGTGGGTCGAAATGTTTGAAGACGTACGAGCTGTGATCTTCTGCATTTCCCTTAGTGACTACGACCAGATGTCGCACAATCCGGATACCTTGGTAAGCACCAACACGGGCAACGGAAGCGGAACCCTGAATCTCCAAAACAAGATAGTCCAAAGCAAGGAGCTCTTCGAGACCATGACGCGCCACCCCTGCTTCAAGGACACGCCCTTCGTGCTCGTCCTAAACAAATACGACCTTTTTGAGGAGAAGCTCCCGCGGGTACCCTTAGCCACATGTGAATGGTTCGGTGACTTCAACCCGGTGAGGACGTCGAGCAATAGCCAGACATTAGCGAACCAGGCCTACTTCTATGTGGCCATGAAGTTCAAGGATCTCTATGCTTCAATCACTGGGAGGAAACTGTTTGTATGGCAAGGGAAGGCGAGGGATCCGGTGAACATCGACGAGTCGTTCAAGTACGTGAGGGAGGTTCTCCGGTGGGAAGACGAGAAGGAAGAGAATTACGACGGTGGACCCGAGGATTCGTTTTACAGTACGGATATGAGCTCTTCCCCGTACGTTGTTAGACAAGAAGAACAAGAACAAGAGGACAATTAGATGTTTTCTAAAGATTGGAAAATTTCTTCATAAAAATTGGAAAAAAAAGGGTTTGCAATCGTGTAATTTGTGTATGCAATTGTAATGTAACATTTTGTGGTTGTGTTGTGATTGTAAAATAAATGCGATTTTTTGTGTTGCAACTTTTTGAGTGTAGAAAATTAGAAATAGGAAACATATTTTTCCAAAATTTGACCGATCTACATAAAATATTGCATTTAATTTCAACCCAATGTGTGAAATGAACCAACTAAAGTGTTGTAAAAGTGTTGCTAAGAAACCTACCGGTTTCAAATCCACCAAACACTGGAAAATGGAGAATTGGTAGGCTCTCAAATATACAATATCCATGAGATAATCGTAATTCCGTGGTGGATTCACAAAAACCATTGCTAAGGTTTGCTAAGAAGACAACTGTTACAAGAAATGAGAGAAGTTTACGATGCAACTAGATCCGGAGTCTCGGCCTCGACAGACAACAATGCGGTGTGAACTTTGTCCACCCAGTTATCGAGCCGATCACGGAGGGATTTGATCTGTTGAATACCCAGAACTCGCGGCTGAACCCACAAGACATGAACTGTTCCCTCGACTTGATCAATGATCCCCTCGATGAGATGAACCTGCATTTACGTGTCACACTGCTCAGCATGTATGTATGCAACTAGGTAGATTAACGATTGTCAGATACATTTTTCACATGGCAATAATTTCAGAATTTAGGCCTAACAGCTTTAACCAGTTCTCCCAAAATAGCCCTGACCCCTAAATTAACAGGAATGCTTTTCAAGCTACCAAGTACAAACAAAACTAGTCGACACATAATAACAATAACTTGAAGCTATCAAACCCAATACGAACCCAACCCCCTCGATTGAAGGGCCTGGTGTGAAAGTCTTATACAAATATCAATATCGGACCAATAATAACCTGAAATTGAAGCTATCAAACCCAATCCCGACCAATCCAACTTGACTGACATGCCTCGTTGCAAATTTTATACAACCTTTGATTGACAAGCCTTGTTGCAAAGCTTGCACAAACTCTATGAGACATCTGGGACACTCAGGAAATTGCTAGCTGAATCGGTTATTTCAGCCAAGTTTGATGGGGTGTCAAAGAAATTCATGAAAAGCAATTGACATCTAAAACATTAGAGTAGAGAGTATCTTACCGAGAGGCTCTTCATAAGAAGATACTCAACATCCTCTATTGAAAGTCTGGTGCACTGAGCAATGACACTCAACGGAATTGTTCGGTCCTCCGAGGGTCGGCTGCAAAATAGCAAGGGTTTTTGTTTTTAGAATACAGGGCATGTGTGTCTCGTGTGAATGGATTCTACTTCTACAGCTAGTATAACATAAGAATAGATTGACACACCTGAAAATGATTTCCATCAAGCAAAGGATGTTGATCTTCTCAAGGAGCTTCTTTTCATTGGCCACCAGTGCCGGTTGGGCGTTTAGAGCATCTTTATGAACACGACAAAGTTCCTGATATCGAACTAAATTACCAGAGTTGAAGGCTTGCAGAATATAGTAAAGCCACTCTACCTTGGTGCCAAGAAGACTCTTAACCTGCAGAGGGGTACAATTAAGTAGAAGATAATACAAGAAATAATTATAATCAACGCAATTATTTTCTTATCTACTCTCAACTTCCATGGGTGTGTTATTGTGTTTAGGAACTGATCGTTGAACACTTCATATTGCTTAAATGAAGGACAACTACCCTACACCCTGAGCTCCCTAGTTTCGAATAGAGGAACGTTAGGGGAGCAGAAATAAGGATTTAATCCTCATGCCCCCTGCTACTGCCTACTGGTGTCCAGAAAAAGGGAATGCATTGAAAAAATCAGAGGATCATTATGCGAGATAATATCATGCAAGATTGTTTACCATTTCTTGGGAAAATTTCTGTACAACACTCAACACCCCAAATAAATAAAATCACAATCCAGGGATCCAAACAAATACATATAAAGAAAAGGTACAAAAATTCAAAAAGGCATAGAAATGCAAGACAGCCTTACAATTGGATGAGCAAGCAGCTCCCCAAAGTTGTATATATTGTCTCCCAACAATGCTGACAATGACAGATCAAAAGCCAGGTCCTGGAAACATTTAAGAAAAGATGAACCACATTAAAAAAAAAATCATCCGGTGTTAGCAGAAGCTATGATTCATACAAAACCTAATCAGTTTACGAGCAAAACAACAAGTTTCAGTAGATTATTCAGAAAATGCACGTAAGACACCCAAGTAAATTCAACGTTACTCACATAAATGAAATATATTAGATAGATCATTAAATACATTTAACCTCCACCATATAGTTTTCAAAACATGATTAATCAATCACAAGCCAACTTCAGCAAAATTCTCAATAATCTAACAGTCAAATTTTAACACCGGCAACCATTATTCATAGGCCAAAGCCCTATAATCAAACTGCCAACACATGATTTCTAAGATAATTAATATAAACATAATTAATAGGAGTCATAAGATTGTTCAAGACCGGTAATGCCAAAGCTGCAAGGAGAGTTAAAGGGTAGTAAAATAATCTTCAATAAGTGTTCATTGGTGAAGGGGTGCAATTACTAGTACTCCCTCCGTCTTAAAATACATGTCTTTTTAGCCCATTTAATTTTGTCAAAAATACTTGTCTTTTTAGATTTAGTCATTACACTTAACCTACTTTTACATCTAATCATTACTCTAATTTTTACATCACCCCTACTCTCCTCCTTACAAATTGAAAAAAAAAAGAAACAAATATTCTAATACCAAAGTCTAATCATTACACTTAACCTACTTTTTACATCTAATCATTACACTTAACCTACTTCTTAATTCCCGTGTTTAGTCCTAAAAAGACATGTATTTTGAGACGGAGGGAGTATTTCACAAGAGTTCACTACTCAGTAGGATAATTTTTTAGAAGGCACTCAAGTCAGTCACAAGAGTTCAGTAATGAGTGGGAAATTTGGGATTTGCAATATATTTGACCTCTTACCTCTATAGATAGCATGTTATCCGTGAATAATAATACTGTCCTAACCAATATAGAAACTATAATCTTTCAAGAGATTTGGGGGATGGTTTTCTAAAGTGATGCCAATAGTGATGGAAGGTTTCACAAAGTGTTGATAACATGTCAAATGTAATCCAGACACAGCACCAAAACATAGAAATAAAGAGAAAACATCTAGCAGACTAAAAGAGAACATGATAGTAGGTATGTAACAAATAAAAAAGACTTCTGCCCAAAAAATAGCTTGAGATTTGAGTTGCATAAGCAAAACAGGCATACCAGCTTAAAAGAATCGGACAGAGAATCCACTGAAGTGTAAGCAAGATATAGAAGAGCATTTTTGTAGAAATCAGCAAACTCTTGATGTAATTTGTAATACTGAGAAGACACCCAGTAGTAGCTCGCGTACACTGATGGATCAATATCAGTCATACTATCAAGTGTTGTTTTCCCATCATCTAAAAGCTTCTTGCATTCTTTTGGCTCTCCATGTTCAAGACTAAACAAAGCAATCTGCAACTTTATGTAAAGGATAGGCTCCTCTATACGCAGATCTCGTGTTGCACGAAGCTTTTCAATAACCCCTTCAAGATAACTAATAGCGGCATCTTTCTCAGTATATTGTCGAGAAACTATGACGGCAAAATGTGCGAGCTTAAGAAGGTTGATCTTTGTCTCAAAATCAGTAATGAAATTGTTATAGAACTGTATCAAAGCATCTCCAGCCTGAAACCAAAATATATGTGTAAAATTAATACATGCTCCATTTGGGGAGAAACATGTTGAAGAAAACACGCCAAAGAAAAAACTTGTTCCACATATGAATTTGCGATCAGAGTCTTCACAGAGCTATTAATTAAACTTGGGTAGGCATCTGCAGATCCACTCAACAAAATACAAGCTACAAGGAAATTTGATATCTGATCTCATACTCTGTTTAAGCATGCAAACAAACACACATTTCATCAAACTGGTCTAAATCTGAAAAGCTAAAAAAAATAACCAATGACGTAGTAGAGAATTTCATCGAACTTTTTACTGAAAATTAGTACTTGTCATTTTATGAAGATAGAAGTAACTTCAGTTTTATGAACGACCATGGGATTGATGATATCCCCTCTCTGAAAAGTGTTCTTCCCTACAACAAACTCCTGGAATGCCATAGATGACAAACTTGATTTTTAGTATCACTATCGGAAAATGTCAATATCCTTGAAACAAAAACACCAACAAGACAGCAGGCTAAATGATATTCGGTTAGCAATTTACAAAGAAAGTTGTTTCTTCTTTGATTTCTATTATCCAAAATCAGAACTAATTCAGAAAAATTAGGCGCCACTGGTATACTGGAATATGTTTGGTTAGCAAATCCAACTAAAAAAGTGTTCATCACAGAAACTATAATCCATCCACTGACCAAAACCCTAACTTGTTCCAAACCTCGCAAGATCTAACCTCTCACCACCACAACACGAATGAAGCACAATTTTTGCCTATTCTAATAAGAAAACGTGGCGAATCACTCACAATCCAAAATAGAACAAAAGACGAACTACGCATCACGAAATTCAGAGAATAATAAAGGATCAAGAACCATGGGGAAAGAAAAAAAGAGAAAAAGAAAGGGAACAGAACCTGGAAAACGGCAAGGGCGACAAACTGCTCGAGCTTCTGAGTAAGCTGGTGCCAGAGCTTCTTCTGGTACAGATCTTCAAGCGTGTTGTACCAATCGGCGAGCTCCGGGTGAGCAGTTCGGAGAGATTCCAGGTACTGCAGAGCAGCCATGGATCGGACGGATTCAATCGAAGTTCCGATTCAACAGAAGATGGAGAAGAGACTAGAATTGGAGTTTACGGATCACTCTCTCTGCGGTTTCCCGTCCAACCCTCTTGAATGCCCCCTTCGGCTCCTCCTTGAAGAAAACCAAAGCGGTGGAGTTGAGATCTCCGCCTCTGTCGCTCACTTTTCGGGCTTTCAGATCTTCCAATGACTGGGCTTGATTGGGCCCAATATCATGTTTATAAGTAAACTAGGGTGGCTCAAACGGGCCGAACTGGTCCGAACTGAACCGATCCAAATGGTTTGGGTCGGAACCGACGATTCGATTTTTTGAGGAGGTTGAACGAAGCCCGACCCGAAACCGAGTATTTGGTTTTCGGTTTTTTCGGTCCGTGGCCCGAAAAAACCGAACCCTTACAATTTGAATTGAACTTTTTTTTTTAATAGAAATTAAACATTGGATATATAATATAAAATACATTAATATATATGTATGTACATTAATATATATATAATTATTTATATACACTAATATATATATATATTACCCTTACTGTGATATTATATTGTAATATTACACTAATATATATATAGTGTAATATATATATATATATGTATATATGCACACACATATTATATGTATATACACTATACTGTTATATGTAATATTGTATTGTATGTATATACACTTACTGTGATATTATATGTATATTATATGTGTATATATAACATATTGCAAGTCACTGTCCTTCCTCATGATTCATTCGGGTCGAAATCGAATTTTTCGGTTCGCTTCCGGTTTTCGGCCTTAAACCGAAATTTATTTTTTGTGGACCGTAGCCTGAACCAAAATATTTTCGGGCTAGACCAAAACCGAATTTTCGGTTCGGTTTCGATTCGGTTTTCGGGCGGTTCACTTTTTGAGCAACCCTATGTTTATTGGGCTCAATGATTTTATTTTTATGGTCTTATTCAACATATCACTCAAATAGATTTTTTTTTTTATCAGGTAAGAATTCGACGCACCGGACAGGCCCGGTGGGTCGATAGGTCGAATAAATCGGCGACGGAGAACCGTCAAACAAGGTAAAACATAAAACTACAATGAGGCAAAATCACCAAAGTACAAGGGTGTAATAAAAGGCACAGGCTAGCAAAAATGATGAAGAACCGGTGCAGTGAGCGGCAACTCATCCGTCAGTTGGTAGAGGCAACGCAGGGAACCCTTGGGGAACTTGTGGAAACCTCATATTTGGACTCTGTCAACGAGCCTTCAGGTTTCGATCACGTCCACGACCTCTCGCGCCTCGACAAATAAGAAGAAACACTGCAACAAAGACCTGCTAGGCCACAAAACCAAACACCACATCAGCAAGCACCTCGGCAACAAGCCCGAAACTACAGATACACATTGGAATTTTATCTCCAATTTTATTTTAGAATAAATATTTTATTTCATTCCCGCACCTCGGGCTGCCACGGGCCCAAGCAAAAGCCTTGGGCCTGAAGCCAAATTATGGGCCAAGAGCACCAGCCCGGGCCAAATTTGGGCCCAAGAGATGAACTTGGGGCCCAAGGCACGCCAGAACAGCACACCAGGCATGATCGGCAAGGCGCAAGAAGACCAGATGCATGATCGGCGGCACAGACCAACATCCAGTGACACAGCGGAATTGGGCACGCAGGATCGGAGCCGAGACAACCGATCTACAAGAGCCCCAATCCAATTTCTCGAGAGAGGGTAGTCATAGACTCATGGCAACCCACGATCGGAGAACCCAACCCGGACGGATGAGGGAGCGCGATCGCAGGGGCCGAGACGGGTGGACGATGATGACGAAACAGGGACGGCGCCGCCTGACACACACCGCACACGCCCGGAGAAACCGAGGAGACCGGCCACCAACACCAAGGCATGAAGATTTCTCAGTGAAAAGAATCGACGGAAAGTGATAGACGAACAAAATTAAACTAGAAGATAGGATACACAGAAAGAATTGGCATAGGAGGATTACTCAATTGAGTTTTGACAGAGACGTTTTTTACTCAATGAGGGTTCCACAATTGAGAGTTTCTCTCTCTAAAGAGAGAGAGAATTCGGGTGTGCAGAGGCACTACCCGCAAGCATCCTTTCGGATGAGGTCCTGAAGACCGAGATCGTTAAGTATATATGAGACACTGGTATGGTGGCTAAGGTGTGCAACCTTATCTGCCACACAATTACCAAGACGGGGAATATGAGTGAAACGAACGTCTCTCACCCCACACAGAAGCATCTCAATGTCCGACATAATCAACTCTACTTCCCAGGGGCACTGTCGACCCTTCCTAAGGTACTCTATTAGGATTAGCGAATCCCCTTCAATGATTAACTTATTAATATGAAGTGACCTAGCCGCCACGATGCCGCGTTTGAGAGCCATAGTTTCTGCCATCAGAGGGGATTGGAGTCCGATGCGGTCACAGCCAAGCTCAATCGGTTCCCCGTTACTGTTACGAATAATGAACCCAATGGAGCTCTCAGTTGTGTATGGACAGGATCCGTCGAAATTTAATTTAGCCCATCCCTCCGGCGGTTTTTTCCATCTATGATTTCTATTAGGTGGGGATAGCCTTGTGCAACGTGCGTCGTTGCGCCTTCTCCTTTCTCGGGTGACTTGACTCCTATTGTAATCTGTATTTTGATCCTTAAAATCCATCTTACGGGCATTAGCCCAATTATTCATATGTATATTCACCATACTGTAGAATTCATTAATTGTTGGTAGTTTTGCTTGTCTAAAAATATGTTGATTGCGAATATACTATGCTGTCCACCAACAAAATGCCATTTTTTGTTTCTCAGTCGCTGTGAGAATATCACCCAAAACAGCCAGAATTTTTCTCATATCCCTTGTGTTGGAAATAATATCCTGTAATTTCGTTTTCTTCTCACTGGACCATGAGAACCGAATACCACTGTATTTACATTCAAGTAGCGAGTGAACGACGTCTTCGTCATGGTGATTACACACCGCGCAGTATGATGGAACTGCAATATTATTTTTCGTTAGTCTGGAAGCCGTTGGTAAACCATCTTGAGCTATTTTCCACATAAAATTTTTTATTTTAGGTGGGGTGTTAATTTTCCATAGCCATTCATTATTAATAGATTCTTCCGACGAAGAATCTGCGATCATTTTGTACGCACTCGTTGTTGAAAACCAGCCATTTCTTGCAGGTCCCCAGTACAGTCGATCCTCCAAATTAGAATCCAGTAGTGGGATGTTGGAGATTTTGTTTACCCAATCTAATGGTAAAACGTTCTGCATCTTGTCTACATCCCATTTCCCTCTAATAATATATTTCGAAACAGTTTCCTCTCTGTTGATGTCATCCATTGACTTACAAAGCTCATGCAACGGCGTTGAACATGCCCAGTTATCCTTCCAAAACTTGATTGTTCGTCCGTTCCCCACTGACCATATTAGTCCTGTCTTGAAAGTTGGAATTAGTAATCTTAGTTTTGACCATTGCCACGAGGCATTGCCTCTACTCGAGTAATCCCAAACCGTGCTTGATTTTAAGTATTTGTGGCGAATAATTCTAACCCGGGCATTGCTTGGTTCAGCAATTAATTTCCATAGTAGTTTCAGCTCTAAGGCTTCATTAAAATTTTTAGACTTTCTTAGTCCTAATCCTCCTGCATTTTTTGGTCTACAAATTCTATCCCAGCTAATTAGTGGTCTGCTGACTGCTCTGAAGATCCTTATTCCAAAAGAATGTCCTATTGAGTTTGTAAAGACTGAATGTATTTTATATTATTATATTTGAGTAAATAAAGGATTATTTTATTCAATCGGTAGAAATGTGAGAAAACCCGTCCTCGAGCGTAAGTTTGATTTTAAGGACATTCCGACATCGTTTTGAGAATTTAGATTTTAACAGATTTAATTCCGCCTTCGAGCTCCGAGTTTTGATAAAATTAATTTAATTCCGTGAAACTTGAAATTCGTAATTTAAATTTTATTTAAATTCGACTTAGTCGGGATTCGATCGGGCGAGCGGGTTTCGAGTCTTTTACGCTAATTTAATTCTTTAGTGGACCCCAATTCTTTTATTTTCTTTCCCTTTTCTTTTATCTATCTATCTATCTCTCTCTCTCTCTCTCTCTCTCTCTCTCTCTCTCTCTCTCTCTCTCTCTCTCTCTCTCTCTCTCTCTCTCCCTCTCCCTACGGTCCCCCTTCCCTCCCCTGCCTCATTTCAGTGCAATAGCCCTCCCTCCTCACTGCCTTGTTGTCCTGTATACATACCCACATCCCCTCACACACACCCTCATTTCACAATACCCAACAATACACCCTCTCTCCCTCATCTCTCCCTCTGTAGAAACCCTCAGAAAAATCCCCAAGAAGCCTCTCTTTGCCGCAACCCATCCCTCTCCAAGCTACCCCTTTTTTTTTCCTCCGTTCACTTCATTTCCCTCCAAGCATTCCTCCATCTGTGAGCCAGCATTGATATCTTCCCGTTCCAGCGTCCAGAAGGAGCTCAGAAGCTCATCGGAGTCGCCAGCGCAGCCGAGGAGAGCTTTCCTTCCCCTGTTTCGTTGGACAAGGTAAACCTCTCCCACTCTCGTTCTCTATCTTCAATCCATGTACAAGATCCCCTTTTAACACCCTCTCCATCGTCCTAGACCCGGAACAATCCCCCTCTCCCTGTCGTCGAAGCTCGGTGCAGCCCGAACAGCCTCGCCGGAGATCTCCCTCGAAGCTCGGTAATCCTCTCCTTCTCCCTTTCTTCTTGTCGTCGCTTCACCCCTTTTGGATCGATGGTGGTCGGAATTCCATTCCGACCTCCGTGGTGGAGAAATGGAGGCCATTAGGCCGCCGGAGGTCAGGGCATTCCCCTCCCTCTCTTCCCCGTCGCTCACCGTTACCTCCTCTGTTGGCCAGAGGTTGAAGACAACCCCTTTGGGCCTGATTTTCATGGGCCGGGTTTTATGCCAAATGGGTTGTGTTGTTTTAAGCAATCCGGACCCCCCCTTCCCTCACTGCCTCATCCCATAAACCCGGACCCACCCAATGCCTTCCCATTTCTCTTCTTTCTGAATCCTTGGATCCGGATGAGCTTCGGGTTTGGTTTTAGGTTGCTAAGTTGGGTTGGTATACTGGGCTGACGGGTGGGCCTGACCTTCTGATTTCTTCAGTTGGGCCGGCTGGGTTGGGTCCCCTTTTATTCTGTTGGTGTATATGGTATGTATATATGTCTATATCTATAGTTACGCATTTTCTTCATTATTATTATGTTCATTATTATTATCATCATCATTATTATTATTATTATTATTATTCTTCTTATTATTATTATTATCAATCTGAGTTTTATAAAAATAAAGTTCGGAAAATGATTATATATATATATATATATATATATATATATATATTTCGGAAATTTCGCGAGGTACCCTCGTGGTATTGCAATTTTCGCCAGGTGTACAAAAGTTTGATAAATTTCGCATGGTACCCCTGACATTTACTCTTATTTCACCTCGTGCCCTTTCGTAGTTAATTTTGACAGAGCTCCGTTAGTCTTGATTTAAAAAAAAAAAAGAACGCTGGAGGCGATTGGAGAGAGCGTCTTCAAGGGCGAACTGAGAGGAAAGAGGTAGGCTTCGAGAGTGTCTTCAAGGGCGAACTGATAGGAAAGAGGCTTCGAGGCGAGATCGTCTGATTGTGTTTTGATCTTGCTCAATGAAGCCTATCCAATTTCTTATGGTTCGTTAAAATTCTCTATTTGCTGCAAATAATTCTCTCTTGTCAATGCTTAGGTGAGGGTTCGTTAAAAGTCTAGTGTGATGGAGATTTCACCACCGCTGACTAGAGGATTACTACTAGTCGAATTGAAGAGGTAAGTTGTTTAATGTTTTGGGGTTACAATCGATTTAGGGTTTTAATTTGAGGGTTAGTCTGTATAAATTGATTTAGGGTTTTGAATTGAGGGTTAGTCGAATTGAAGGTAAGTTGTTTAGTGCTTTGGATTATGGTTAGGGTTAACCTTAAATAATCTTGTATTCTTCTCGTGGGTTCTAGATTCACTGATTATGTTAATTTGTACAGTTTGAAGAAGCTGGCCTTGGGCCTTTACTTACCATGTTTTTTTTCATACCAATAGGCAATGTCATCTATGTTAGTTTGAAAAAGCTTTAGCAACATTACTGATGTTAAAGATGCGATCTATGTATGGTTTCAAGCCTATTAGCTCAAATGGTAGAGCGATGTGCTCACGCACAAAGATGCGAGTTCAAATCTCGCATAGGCTAATTTCAACCATGATTGTTCATCTTTTTTCATTTATTTTGTGATCACTAAATTAATGGGAAAACAAAATTATTAGCTCCCAACAGTCTACAATATCTTTGGTAATTTATTTTGTGATTACTGATTTGTCTAATGTGTAATATTTTGTGATCAATTTCAGCAACTTTAATGTGATGCTGTGATATGTATTCTCTGGGATTCAAGCCACCTACAACTGATATAGCATGTTAACAGATTGGCATATTCATATTCGTTAAGAAAACATGGAATTTGCACACAAACGTACAATTGATCGAAATTAACATATGCATATTCAGTAAAAATGAATTTAATTGGAGTGGGAGCAATACATTGAAATTTTATATCAAGAAAACAAAAATGTAAGAGGCTGAGTTGAATAAGCAACTTGAATTAGCACACCAAGCTCGTTATCGGTATCTAGGTATTTCTTCATATTAAAGGTATAATTGATTTATCACATTCGTTGTTTTTTTTCCTTCGTAATCTAATTGAAATTGCATTAGTTTTCTTGTGCAAGTATTCCTATTTCCTGCACTAATCCAATTGCCCATTTGGGAAAACTGTCTCTTACGGGCTACGTAGATGACAAAGCGACCCTTCTCACCTACAAGGGCTTCGTTAGAGATGCTGAACTAGCTTGTTGAATATAACCATAAAAACAAATTCCTAATTTAACTCACTTGTAAATATGCATTATTCTTTGTCCTCCCTTCGAAGTTCATACCTTGATTTGTCATGAAAGTCTAACTAGCAGAATATTGAAAAGACAATATCAAACTTCAACAAATCATTCAAGTTTATAGTGCTAAATTAGATAGCCTATGTGGGATTCGAACCCACGTATTTGTGCCAAGAACAATGCTCTCCCAATTGAGCTAATAGACTAAAAACATGAACCGTAATTGGCAAAAACACAATCCCCATAGAGATGAATATGAGATTTCAGATCAGAAATGCAACTAAAATTTTGGAACTCGGACATGAAAATGATCATCAAGATTCCAACTTCAAAGTGTAAGGATTCATGATTTGGAAGAACAATAAACAGTAAGATGTTCTAAGATTATATTGTAATTAAATAAATATCAAGAAAAATAAAGTATGATAACAATATCGAATAATTATACACAAATTTAGGCATAAAACATAACCCATGTAGTAACTACATTTAGCAAACTACATATATAGCAAATAACCCCAATTCCCAGATCTTGAAATTAAAAAGGGAGTCAAAATCAATTATGTCACAAATTACCATATAAATGAACCATAAAACCAACCCCCAATTCGAACAATCCTAAAATTGTACTCTAACTCAAAAACCCTAAAGCCCCAAAATACTCTCATTCTGGTATTTTCAATGCTGTTTTGGCAGCAGGAAAATACGCAACAAATATCATACTAAAATTATAGCAGCAACAAAAAAATTATAGGAGTAGACAGTTATATCAGAAAGTGGAGGCGGCAGCAAAAAAAATTGCATAACAAATTGCTGCAGCAGCAAATTGCACCACTATATATAATCCAATTAGAATGTAGAACAAGATATCTATAAGAACTGGATGCAAAAGAGGAATAGAATGTACTAGGAAAATTGATGAATGCTTCAGTGTTCTCTGAAACCCCTAAAGATGATTTGTTTAACAGAGTCAAAAGCTGGTTGTATTGCTCATTTGATAGCCCAGGAATCCTAAATTAGTCATCACTTGCTCATTTGTTTAACAATAAATTCGAAGCCCCAATTCGAACACTAAATTTGAAGCTCCAATTCAAACCATAAATTAGTCATCACTTGTATCCAGCGATGAAGAAAGTTTCCACCATGAAAACAGATTCCAATTCATAAAAACCTATGCAGGAACTCGAACTCTTGAAGCCCCAACTCATAGAAATCTATGCAGGAACTATAACCTAATTTTCGAAGAAGGTAAGGAGGGAGAAGTACCTTCGACACCCATATGCTCAGTCGGAAGGCTGCGTTCGCTTGCGTCGAGAAGATGCAGACACCGGTCACTTCGTCCTCCTCCTGCCTTCGTCCTCCTTCGTCTGCTCGCTTCTCAGTACCCTCGCTCAGACAGCCGTTCGTCTTCCTTCCTTTCTTCTTTCTTTCTTTCTTTCTTGTTTTTTTATTCAAATCTAACGGAGACAACTTCCTCTGTTAAATTTAACCCCTTAAGGGCACGAGGCAAAATCTACCCAAATGTCAGGGGTACCACGCGAAATTTGTCAAACTTTTGTATACCCGACGAAAATTGTTATACCACGAGGGTACCTCGCGAAATTTCCGTATATATTTATATATTCTGGGAATTAATCTTTATATATTGTTTATTTTTTTTAAAAGAATATTAATTGGATTATTTAATTGATGCATTTATGAGGATTTAAACATTTGAGTTAGGAATTTTAAAGTGAATTGTTGGTTTTGAATTGTAATTATGATTGTGAGCATATGTTATTTTGATGATTTAATATTGGGATTTATTTATATATTGTTTGAAATAAAATGCCGGAATGATTTCTAGTATATGATTTTGAGAGATTGGTTTTAAGGTTTAAATTGTTTAATGTCGGATTTTGGCCAAGTATGATTTGAGAATTATTTGGAATATGAGTTGACTTAATTTGGATTTAAGATTTTGAAAAACGGTTTTACTATCAGTCGGTTTTGAGGATGTTGAGAACTTGGGTTCGTGTGTATGAATGTTGGTCTGGTATCTTATGGAAATGGCTTAATGATAGGTGTGTATTGCTTTTGGATTACTTTGGACTTGCATTTGGGCCCTTGCTTGTGTTATCTTGCTGTTCTACATCAACAGGTAAGTATCCTACGGGACTTACTCAGTAACCTGGACCTCCTGCCTGATGTGTCATGTAATGTGTAGTTTTGTTGCATATTAAAGCATGCCATGTAGTATCATGCTAGGATTGCATTGAACTGAGCATGTGTCTACTTTGTGTGTTTGAAACAGAACGGTCATTATCTGTGATAGTCCTAAAGTCTTTGCTAGGGTCATAGGGTAGCCCAGCCCCATCGGGTGCCCTGAGTCTATCGAGTCGATATGAGCATAATGATAGCCCAACACCATCGGGCATGTTTAATTTATATTTAATTTATGTTATGATGATGATACCGTGGGTGAGTGCACCACCACGAGGATATGCTATGCTATAGCAACGAACTGGCCAGTCTCTGCACTAACGGGAAGGGGTGCAGAAGTAGGAGAGGGATATGCCACTTGGCATTGTATTGGGCCCTTTACAGTTCTTTTCCACATATTATATATACTAGGTGCATGATAGTGTGATTTAAATCTTGTACCGCATTAGTCATCTTTTATTTAGGCATAGGCATGTTTTGTGGCCTCAGCGCGGTCAGAGGACCCGCAGGCGATCACCAGGCCTGACTTCGTAGATAGTGTTAGGTACCGCTCTTGTTGCGCCATGCTTCTGTGACGGGGAAATCTTTTGGCGAATCGAAGAATCCGGCTAATATATTCTAACTTGACAAATGGCAATCACCCACTTTGTTTTGGTTTTGACCCGGCTCTGCCGTGGCTTTTGTATCTAAACCGTACTTCCGCTTTATTTTCGTTTAAATTGTATTTCTGCGACTTCGACTGATTAGAGGTTTGAAACCTCGACCCGTACCTGAATTGTAACATCCGAACGAAGGTATCCGACCTTCGAAACGTATCCCGGATATTTATATCCGGGCCGTTACAGAGTTGGTCTAATCTTTTGTGGATATTAGAAGGCAGCATAAAACTTTGCATTACATATAATGGTTTGGAGGCCAAATTTGCACCAATCAAGGTTTTCCGCCCCTGCTGTGACAGTGTATTCGCCTTCCATTTACTCAACTGATCCACTGATTTACTGATGATTTCCTCGAACGTGTTCTTATTGACTCTTTCGCTAATAACAGGGCAACCCAGATATTTGTCTAGGTTTATCTCTTTTGATATGAGCAGAGTACCCTCAATTTCGGTTAGCCTAGATCTTGGAATCCCTGGGGACACATGGAAGGCAGATTTGTGGTAATTGACCTTTTGCCCTGAAACTTGGCAGTAATCATCCACAATTGTCTTAACCCTACTACAGGCCGAAATAGTGCCTTTGGAGAAAATGATTATATCATCAGCAAAGGCAAGAAAAGGAATTCTCGGGCCATTTCTTCCAACTGGGAAACCTATTGAGTTTTGTCCTGACAGGGATTCTTGTTCTAGTTTACACGCTAGGATTTCCGCCCCAAGAATAAAAAGGAAAGGAGATAGGGGGTCTCCTTGCCTTAAACCTCTACCAGGTTTGAAGACATCCGTGGGGCCGTTATTGACTAACACAGAAAACGAGACTGTGGTTACACACTCCATAATTAGCCCAATAAATTTGGGATGAAAGCCAAATTTCTGAAGTACAAGTTCAATAAAGGTCTAGTCCACACGGTCGTAAGCTTTTTCCATGTCCAACTTGATAGCCAACCAGCCATCAATACCCTTGCGAGATTTAAAGGAGTGAAAGATTTCATGGGCAATTAACACATTATCTTGAATTGCTCTGTCTGAAACGAAAGCACCTTGCAGGGGTGGATGAGACGTCCAATTATTTTCCTTAGTCGATCCGTCAGGATTTTTGATATAATCTTATAAATCGTTGAACATAAGCTGATTGGCCTGTAATCTGAAGTTTTTGCTGGAGCGTTACATTTTGGCAAGAGAGTGATAAAAGTATGATTTACTTGTCTGTGTAATTTACCGGAGTGGAAGAAAGCTTTGACAGCACGTGTCACATCCTTACCAATAATATCCCAATAGTTTTTATAAAATTCAGCCGTCATTCTATCAGGGCCTGGAGATTTATTGTTTCCAATGCTTAAAACTGCCCTCTTTATTTCCCCATGGGATGGTTGGGCAATAAGCAAAGTATTTTCCTCATCCGAAATTTCATTGGTCACCAGATCAAGGAAACTCTGTACTTTGGTTGTGTTTATGGGTTGTCGCGAAAACCTGTCCTCAAAATCTTTTTTAATTTCCAATCTAATATTATCTTCCCTTGAAATGAGTGTATACGATCTTGACACAATGTTCCTGATAATCTTTCTATTTCTACGTCCTGAAGCAATCCTATGAAAATAGGATGAGTTAGTGTCCGCAAGATTGAGGTGTTTAGCCTTGGCTCTCTGAGCCCAATAGGATTTATGGAACAAAAGCAATTCTTGTTTTTTCCGAATTAGCCTCTTATCCTTTTCCGCGGATTCCGCAGGACCGTCAGGACCTTGCCCTGATTGGATACAAATAAGCTTTTGTTCGACGTCGTTTAGTTGTCTAAAGATATTACCAAATGTAGTTTTGTTCCACGCTTTAGCTTTATGTTTTAGGACTTTTGTTTTAAATAGAAGTTTATGCATTATCGAACCAGGACACGAAACCCTCCACGCTTGTCTGACAATATTACGAAAATC
This sequence comes from Persicaria maculosa, assembly GCA_963922045.1. Classification (NCBI taxonomy): domain Eukaryota; kingdom Viridiplantae; phylum Streptophyta; class Magnoliopsida; order Caryophyllales; family Polygonaceae; genus Persicaria; species Persicaria maculosa. The sequence continues at coordinate 60,771,576 of OY998261.1, forward strand.
CTTCCTAGTAGTCCATATGTTCTCGAATTTAAATGGTGGTGGTTTGAATCTAATCCCCAAATCAAGAGAAAGTGAAATCGGGCAGTGATCCGAGGAGGAAAACGCCCCGTTAACGGTAACTAAATTGGGAAATTTTGCTAGAATTTCATGTTGTACTAATACCCTATCTAGTTTCTCTTTTATATTGTCCTCCCCAACTGCTTTCTTACGCCAAGTAAATTGATTGTCCGAGTAAGAAATTTCGAATAGGTCACAATTGTCTTTAAAGTGATTGAGTCTTAGAGCCCGATTCGGGTTAAAGTCATTACCACCCACTTTCTCACTGCTATGACTTAACTCATTTAGATCTCCAATAACCATACAAGGAAGCCTTGAAGAAAGAATTATCCTTGTCAAATAATCCCAGAAAGAATCTTTTTCAGCCGGCTGCGGCGGGCCATAGACGATGAGGATAAGACACGAGAAGTCTGTCATTGATTCCGAATACTTCACCCCTATGATTCGGGGTAGATGTATCACAATTTCAATTGACTCATTAGTCAGGTTGTTCTCATTCCACAAAACACCTAATCCACCCGCCTTACCAACGCCCGGGGACCAAACAACATTTGTAAATCCAATATTCCGCCATAATTTTTCTTTTGGGATTTTCTCCGTCTTAGTTTCCGCTAGTGCCATTAACTGAATATGATCATTGATTCTCATTGATTTAATTTCCATCCATATTGTTCTCCTTGCAATGCCCCTAGAGTTCCAGTAGCAAATTTTCATTTCAACTGTTTGGATGCTGTATTGACAAGCTGGTAAACAATTCCATACAGTAACTTTACCCATTTAAGGCATATGAAGTTCCTACTTTCCTTTGTTAGGTAACCGGATACGAAACTTGTAGAGTGTTGTGATTGTATAATGAGAGACATAGGAAGGTAATTATTTGCCAATGATATGTGAGAAACTTGAGATATTGAATACACAGAATCTGAAAGATGATGGACAAACGTGAGTGCTAAGGAGCACATGTGGCACTTATAAACCAAAATTAAATTCTCACTAACTGTATTGTTCATAAATATATGTGGAGTTACCACTAGCCAATACATTAGTATCATTTGATGTTTATATAATATGATATATGTGTCTGAGAGCGTTTTGTATTGTTCTCTATGATCGACTAAGAGAAATGGATACCCGGGAGGTGGATCACTTTGTTTATCGTACTGAGTGAAGTTGGTATTATACTCATGAGTTCTCATCAAACTACCAAACCAATGCAATAGCTTAAAATCACGAGAGATACATGTTAACATAATCATCCAAGCCCATAAGGCAATATACTCCATAGTAAAATCTAACCTGAGTTGAGCTATAAAGTATACAGAGCAACCAATAATTTTCTTTGTTAAATTACCAATTGTGTAACTTGTAAAGAGATGGTGTCGTTTAACGGGATACACAAGGGGATAGTAATTTGCCATTGAGATGTGAAATCCTAGGGATTGTACTTGCACAACTCCTATAAGATAATGTTCAACATTGAATAAGGAAGAGCGTTTAAGTAAATTGTAAGTCAAATGCAAGATTTCACAAGATGTATACCCCATAAAGATATGTCGATTTCACATTAGCCAATACCGGGAACCTTTGTGGTCATGAAAAGTATCCACATACACATACCAAGTACGATCGATTATAGATTTACACAAGTGTTTCCATTTCAATTGGTAAAGCCCCGAAGCAATGCTCTCACCAGTACCCACCAAAGTCCCACAAAGACGAGCAATTACGGATATCCACAGGCAAAGCCAGTTTATAGGCAATGATGGTGAAAGGATCATCATCATAAAGCACCAAGGAGATTGGTTGTCTAGAATAAAATCGGCGAAGATCCAAGGCAAAACTAGCCATTGGAAACATCCCCAAAAAAGTGCGATTGTAAGCTTATTTCCAAAGAAAACCAGCCCAAACTTGTGCAGTGGTAGCCGAGAGCTCATGCTCTTATAATCAAAATGTTTCCTTGTGATCAAGTGCCCATATAAAGTATAATCTAATTCATCTTCATCAACTAGTATGCCGATATACCAATAACACGTGATTCCACAATATGAAAGTATGAAATATTGAGATAGATATCTGGGGATTATAAACATTAGATGTTTACTCAAAGTTATTCGATCATAGTCACCACTGATTGTTGCAAAAGAGGCGGACTGAATCAACATAGTGATGTTCTCTAGAGCTCGACATTGTAGCATAAGGAGTTTTTCTCTGTTAATGGTTCTGCTTTTGAACATCTTCTCAACCTTAGATTTTCGGCAGGCCTCACGAACCATTTTGGTTTGAGGAATCTCCTCAGTGAGGTTATAGCCCTCCGGCATATGGGGTTTCTCCAATTGAAGGGTAGGATCATCTACCCCCATGGGTTTTTTACCTTTGTCAACTCCGAAAGGAGCCATAAGCACAACACAGACAAGAAAAGTGTGTGTAAGAAGAAGATTAGACTTTTGGAAATTAGAAACTGGAATGAAGGAGAAGTGATGATACCACCACCACAACCCCCGATTTAAAAAGGAAGAAATTACCGTCTGGAAAAGGGAAAAGGAGCAGCCCCATCGACGACGATGAGAAACACAACAGCGGAGATACAAGTTGGAGCGAACAGCAACAGACCCCTCCGATCTACCGAGCGCAGCGCCAACCAAATAAAAGCAGATCGTCCTCACATTGGCGTTCGTACATATCGGATTAGGCCAAGGTGGAGGACGATTATACCAGACCAACGCAATAATCACCACTAATGTTCTCGGATCACATCTTAGAACTCTCAGGGCAAGAGGATTAGGTTTTTGCTTAACAAGGCCCGTTAGCCCCAAATTGGGGATAACCAAGAACGCCATAAGAGATTGCCAACCCAGATCCATTGATGGAACCTGGATGCAATAGATCGGATCGAAATAGGGCCATCAACAAGCATCAGAGTGGCGATAAGGATTTCTGCGCAAAGGTAGTATGGCCATGGGACCAAAGGCTTGGGGGAATTGGGATTTTTACTGAAGATATTTCTCACAGGGAATTGGAAGATGGGATACATCGTCCGCGCGTGAAGCGCGTACTCCTTCGGATGGGGTTTCCTCACTGTGACCATGTTCTCTTAATTTATTATATTTAGTGCTTAGTTATTATCCTTTCCTTCACCCTCTTCCTTTCATCCAATTAGATTTTTTTTTCAATTTTCCTTTTCGAACCATCTATATCTATATCTATATCGGGAGAAAAAAAATAAATGTTCATATAATAAGACCTAATTAATTAAATGTCCATCATCTAAGATTTATTAGCTAAATGTTCATCGATCACCCCTAAACTGATGTTGCTTCCTTCCCCCCATCCCTTCCCTTCATCCCTCTAAATTAGTTGAAATTTTTATACTGACAACATATTGCTTAGTTAAAATTTTTATGCTGACAACCGACTCTCTCCATCCCTCTACTGACAGCGGACTGCTAAGACTTCCTTCATCCCTCTAACTTAGTTGAAAATTTCCAAAATCGACACATTTTGTGGCAAAAAAAAAACTGACAACGAGTGACAAAATAGCTGACAAAGAATAAAAAATAAGCTTATAAAAATATGACAAATAGCTGAAAATTCAGCATCACTCTCTATCTCCCTAAAGTGAAAAAAAATAGCTGAAAAGAGTGACAAAACAGCTAACAAAGAATAGAACATGAGCTGACAAAGTATAATTTATTCTCATGAAATAATCAAAAGCGGAAGGGGTTAACAAAAAACAGTTATTTCCCGAACGATGGAAATATACAATGAATTTCAGTTTTTATTTATAATTATGAAATCATGATTAATTGAAACAAAGAATATTTGACATCGGCATTTGATCGAACACATAGTTCATTCCACTAACAATAACAAGACGCCATTGCCAACACATTTCGTTGACATCTTTTTTTTTATGATCAATTGACCTTTTCAATTCGACCATCCCGGCATCCCAAAACTAACATATATAAACAAAGCAAGACAACAATTAGCTACAATGGGAAGACTCGATTGCAACTCACAAATCTAATGTGCATTCCGAACTGAAACTCAGCGTCATTGTCACACTTCGATCAACATATTCAAATCATTGATGGATATAATGTGGAATGAACATCACATCACGACTTAGCAGAATGAGAAGAAAGAAGTAATAGCAAGTATCTAATCTAGAGTACATGCTTTAGCCAAAATCAGCACCACTGTTAGGGAGAGTTTGTGAGGCAACACTCATCACACGCCCCTCAATACTCATCACTGATGGATGAGGAGAGTTTGTAAGCCAACGCTCAATTTCACCTTCATTCACCATTGCCGACTTCCTCTAACTTCGACCCGATGTCAGCATATTCGATTCCGATTAAAAAGGCTCAGAGTCATCATCACCAAATAGACGCCGACCCCCATGGCTCCTTTGTCCCCTTCTTTGTCGTTCGCCGCCTTCAGATCTCCACCGAAGATCGTCTTCTTCCTCCCTCCCAAATTGGAAACAAAGAAAGTGCTGACAACCACAATGTCAGTTGAATTCCGGAGGCTGAACCCCTCTGTCGATGTAGCGATCGCCATTGCTGAGAGCTCTGATTTCCCTCCCCAATCGCTACTCATGGAGATTAATGAAGCTCATGGATATTTGAGCATCCATGGGTGGAGGAAGAAATTCAGCATCCAATTTTCGACACAAATTAAGCTTTTCGTTTACATCGTCGTCGATTAGAGAGGAAGTTAGTAGGAAATGAAAAGAATGAAGGTTGAGAGTGACGACAGCAGCCATGGGAAGAAGTGCTGACAATGAGACCATGGGAGATTCGATCTACCTCGATAGTGAAGATGAACCATCCATGGTAGTCGAAGGGAGGAGACAGGAAGGGAGGCAATGGGTGATTCAAAGAAAGCCATCAATGGAGCTCGAAAAAGCCCTAAATGAGAGGCGAAAGTGATCGGAGATGATGGAGGGAGTTTTGATGGAGAAAGCGACTGAGACGGAAAGTACGGAGAGAGGGCTAGGGTTTGTGTACTTTGGACTGCCGTGGACATTTGTTTAATTTGAATTGACCGGTACATATTTACTTAATTGGGTTAGAAAATTGGGCCTACCGCCCCAATTTCCTCTATCTATATTTATAATCTATATTCTATATATACTCTTAATTTAGTATACTTAGAGCTTAGGTGTCATCCTCTCCTTCACGGCTCCAAATCACCTGTCCCCAAATATGTCCCCCCCTCCTATCTCCCAACCCCCACCCCTCACAAGTCTTGGCTAAAAAGAAAAAGAAAAAGAAAATATAAATAAAAATTAGATTAAAAAATTAAAAAATAGAGAGGTTTTGTGAGAGGGGACAGGAAAGGGGGACAAGATCGGGGACAGAAGATTCGGACCCCTCCTTCACCCTCTCCCTTTCATCCAAGTAGATTTTTTTTTCAATTTTTTTTTCAAACTATCTATATATATATATCCATATATACTCTTAATTTAATATACTTAGTGCTTAAGTTTCATCCTCTTCTAAACGCAACTGTTCTCTCAAATTTTTGCTTTTTTTTTTGTCTTCTTTGTCTCGTCCTGTTTGCCTTCCTCATTTCCATCTTCAATAATAGCATCAAATGATCCCCCTCATTGCACTCCCTCATTGCCTTCCTCATTAACATTCGCAGGTGATTCCAATGATTCAACCATTGAATCCTTATTGCAAAAGAACCTATATTAATATGCATATTTCCTCATCTTACAAAATTCATAAAAAAAATATGATGCTTAGGTTGAGAAAAGACAAGCTCAGCAATGTGATCGACAATTTCATCAGTTACTTCTTCAACATACGTCATCCCTAGTGTTCTTGCAAACTCCCCATAATTAGGGAACATCGATGTCTAGTAATTACATTAAAAAATATGATTGATAAAAAGTAGATTGAAAGTTAATAGATACTTGATAAAGTTAAATGACTTAATAAACACATCTTACAAAATCACCATCAAATAGCTCATCAGCCTCATCCAAGGTTTTTAGGATCGAGATCCTAGTGTAGGATCAAAGCAAGACTCAAGATCAGATCGTAGGATCGTAAGATCCTAGAAATAAGTGAAAATAAAATAAATACTAAAATGAAAACAAATCATACCAAACAAATACCTTGATTTTAAAACAAAACTAATCGTTTTCTCTATTAAACAAACTAAGTAATTAACATAGTTCAATAATAACCACTTAACATTCATAATTAGTCAAGGACAACATCTTAAAAGGTACAATAATAGTTGCTTGCTGCCATGAAGAACTCCAAAAAATCGCACCCCAACTATTTTTCACTGCCGCCCCACCAATTTCTTCTTTATTTTCAAGTGGTAGAGCTTAGGATGATCAATAATGAATGAATTAGAATGAGGCTTAAGGTTTTAATTTTTACTAAGGGTCGAGTAATGATTAGAATTTCTACCAATATATTTTGAATTACAAATAAAGTACATTCACCTTGTTTTCATTTACTTTTTCAAAATTTATACCAAACAAACCCTAAAAAGTATGAGAAAAATTTGAACAGTTTACTTGGGAGATGGGCTTAAAAAATACAAATTAAGGGGTCCATATTCTTTATTGTAGGCTTACAATCCCAAGTTTCAAACAAAAATAGCACATAACATCATATTATAAAGTATTGCTAGGATCTTATTATGATCTTACGATCCTAGTCGGTCCCAACCAATCCTAGCCGATCCCAACTAGTCCTAGATGATCCTAGCCCGATCCTAGCACTAACGAGTATGTACATATGATCTAGATCAAAAGCTAGCCTCATCATACTTGTCCTCTACCCCACTTCAAATCCTTTTTAAACCCTCGTCACATTGCCCATGTAAAGAGTACGAATATTTAGCAATCATCTTGAAATTGCCCATGTAAAGAGTACGAATATTTAGCAATCATCTTGAAATTGCATACAAACTTGTGAGCCAATGCTGAAAAAACTTCTAATATCCAAGACTATTAAACACACAATTTTACAATTGCTGAAACAAAAATACATATATGCTGACATAAAATAAAATTGCTAACAGAGAAACAATCAATAAGCAAATAACCTGAAAAGCAAGACAATATCCATATAATTCATAAGCAACCCTGATCATTGCGATCAACCCGATATGCCTTCTTTAATGACCTCAACAGAAGCTCGTACGACTCTCTCCCCTATGGATAAATTTCAAATTTCTCTTCATCACAAGCAAGAGCTAAGTATCCGACCTGCACTTACACTCTTTGATCGCCTATATACCAAAAGCTTCTCAACAATCAACAACTTTTCCATAATCAACTTCTTTTTAGAGGTTTTTTCTCTCAGCTTTAAAGCAATTCACTAAGTCATTCTAAGAGCACTTTTTCATCCAAAAAACTCAACCATATACACTTCCTTAGGGGAGTTACAGTCATAGTCCTCACATGGGATTGAGACTAGTGATAACATGAAATTCAAGCAACGAAAACTGAGTGACAAGTCCCTCCACTTTGAACCATAACTCCATCTCCTTTGTGTTCCAACCTTACGCAAGATCATCTAATGAATAAGATAAAAATTTATAATCATATGTTGTCCTGCGTCAACACCCATCTCACACAACTTTTCCTCAACATCTAATAATGTTTAGTTGATAGTTGTTCTTTGATGAGATCACACACCTCTGGATATGAATATATGTTGGATCTAGCATAAAATCTTTGATTATAAGGGATGTAGTATTTTATTTTCTATTAAAACAAACGCATTCATACAAAATACATGTCGTCATATATAAACATAACGTGCTTACGCAAGAAATGTAATTATATATTTCATATAATCACATCAAATATGCATTTGTAGGTCTCGATATCACTACATGTCCCTGTATAAAAAAAACAAAACGATGTCAGCATATATAATCAAAAAACTAAAAAAGGAAAACAAGAAACCCATAACATTCCTTTTATCATAACAAACAAAAACAAACATATATGCAAAAAAAATAATGTCAGCATATATGATAAAATAGAACAAAACACTAAAACATACAAATATGCATAAAAACGATGTCAGCATATATGATTACAACACTAAAACATAACCCCTAAACTGAAGAAGACAACCCCCCCCCCTCCACACACATTAACTTAAATCACTTTACTCTGCCACTAAAGGGGTGTATAAAGAACAACTAACTAATGTCGGCATATATAATTAAAACAGGAAAACCAACAGTAAAACAACTAACTGATAACACACAAACACATAACCACAACATTCTTTTTATCATAACAAACACAAAAGCAAACACAAATGCAAATGCAAAAAACGATGTCAGCATATTTGATAAAACAGAACAAAACACTAAAACATACAAAATATGCATAAAAGCGATGTCAGCATATATGATTAAAACACTTAAACAGAAACCATAACTAAATAAGACAATCACACACACACAATAACTTTATGATAACGAACAAAAACTCAACAACATATGCAACACAAAAAGATGTAACCAGATAGGATAAAACACTAAAACATAAACCGCCAAACATTAAACCGCAAAGTAATGAACACAAAAACACACACAAACAACACATTTATGCATATGAAGCACGAGTTTCAAAAGAAGAACACATAAATATAAAACGACACCCCCGGACACACAGAAAAAACGGTAAAAAACCCTAACACAAAAATAAAACCAAAATAACAAAATGCGTACTGTGTTGCTGTCTAATGTCGTCATAGATTCGATTAATAAGAGAAAAATACGAAGATCGACAACAAAAACCACCAAACGAGTCCTTGATTTGCAGAAGGTGACGAAGATCAACACTTAACGAAAACGGGGTCGAAAATGGAAAGAAACCCGTACACACCCCTCCTTATGTAAAGAATGAGTATTTTTGTCCGAAACAAAACACGATTATAAGAGCAAGTCCAACAGTTCTTGTAAAAAATCTCTAAAATAGAGATCAAAATACCAAAATCTCTAAAAAATTTACCCTTCAACTCCAAGAACTTCTCTATTATACAGATTTTTGCATTTATTATATACTATAATAATAAATACATAAATTTATAATATAGTAAATGCATATAATATAATCACATTAAAGTTTTAAGTTCACATCAAGGAGAGAAATAGTAAACATGGAGAAGGAAACAAAATAAAACCAGAGATAAACAAGGTTCTCAAATGAAAAAAAGATAGTAGACCATACAATTCATGCGACAGTAGCCAAAACTCAAATCCGATCCTAGCAATTAAATGCCCAAGATCAAAATCAAATCAAAAGCAATTGATTTAGAAGCCAAAAATTGTATGCCCAAAATCAAACGAAAATGAGAAGCCAAAACTCAAATCTCATCAACCTCTATAACATCCATCCAATTCCACCGGTGCGCAGCACTCATCAACTACAAATTGAATGAAAATGAAAAACATAAAATCGACATCAACTATAAATTCTCAATCAATTTATGCGACGTCAACGTATGAGTAAAGGAGGCCATGGGTGACCTTTCACCAAGTTGAATTGAGAGATATATAGAAGGGAGTCTCGGGAGAGGTCGAAGTTTGGAGGCGGAGAGAGAGATTTGAGATAAAGAAAAGAGGGTGAAAAGGACATTTAATATTTAGCGTTCAACTTTTTTCCCACAAATATAAAAAAAATTCCCCTCTCTAGCTCTTTGTAATTACTGCGTGGCTGTGTGAATTTCCCCTCTCTCTAAAGTTCTCTATTTTACAAATCCATATAGAGGAGATATTGAAGTAGTAAAATACCATTTTTCTTCAAATTTCTCTTTTTTTCCCCCTAAAATGCAGGAGCTGTCGGAGATGTTTTAAGCACGTACAATTTGCAAATTAATTTAAATATGTGAACAACTTCTAAATTTGAGCTTCATAAAATGCCCTCTAAGCAAATTTTCTCTTTAATCTATGTGAGGGATGAGAAGAGACTCTAAAAAAAAACAATAAACTGCAAGTGGTAGACAGGAATAATTAAGATAGGTCCAAATTTTATATATATAGGTTGAAGAAAAAATCAACGTATAAAATTCAACTAAGTCACAAAATAATAAATATGTACAATAATATATATATTTGATAAAATCCACTTGGTTGAAACTTGAAAGGGATACTTAACCAACATTTTTTCATGGAATTTAATTAGTGACCCACTAACGCCAAGATAAAAAAAAGTGACCCACTAACGAAAATTAGTATAAATACTTATCCAACTGTGATTTTAAGGAAAGCTTAGCGGGGACCAATGAGTATACATATGAATATATGATTACTCTGTTTGACAAAATAAAAACTCATCAAGTAACTTATTAAACTTTTTAATGGTATTATATAGTTATAAATAAAATAAATATAAGATTTTAATTTAATTAGCTTTTGGATATGAGAGTATTTCAACAGCTACTCACCGAAGTTTTTCGGAGCGTATGATTTTCTATTCACAAGTTCTTATCAGCAACTCCAATCGCTAGGTTTACCAAATATCATACTCCCTCCATTCTTTTTTATTTGACATTTTACTATCCAGGCATGTTTTTAAGGTACTAAGAGCAAGCCCAACAGATTTGGTAAAAAATCTCTAAAATAGAGATTAAAATATCAAAATCTCTAAAAAAAATCCACTCCAACTCCAACAGTTTCTCTATTTTACAGATTTTTACATTTATTACAGAATATGATAAATAAATGCATTTATTAAAGATGTTTAATTCTACATTTCTAAAAACTTCATTTAAACTTAATTATAATATTTAGCCTCATATTTGTTGGTGAACTAGTATATGTTACCTATCCTCTTGCATGATATATTAATTATTATTATATTCTTACATTATATTTTTTTAAACAAATTCTAAGGATAAATTTGATATTTATTTTTAAATGTTATTAATATTAAATTTAGATTGTTACTATAAAAGTTATCATGAAATTGGATAAAATATTATTCAAATTTAATCTTATTATTTTCAATTGGTTAATATATATTTTATTATAAATTATATTGGTAATTGATCATATATGATTAATTAATGAAATTAATTAACTAATAAGGCTTAATTTATAATTTATAAAAATAAAATCATTCCAATATCAGTTATGAGTTCAAGTGAATATTTTTTGAAGTGAAAATTTTATAGACTAATTTTTTAATGTGAACTTTATAGCATAAAATTGGATGAAATTAATTGTCCTATTTTATTTATAAAAGTTAACATAGAATTATGATGTTTGGTTTATCTATCTATATTGATTTAACATAATTAATTTATATATTATTTCAAATCATATCAGTTTTTTTATTAATTTTTAAAAATAATTATATTTTTATTACTAGTAAGTATGAAATTATATTTTTTATTATGGGTGAAAATGTGGGATTGTGCCATTAAATTTTATCTAGGGACAAGTGAGCATTAAATTATAGAGATAAACTTCTCTTCCTACAAATTTAGAGATTTTTTCACTCTCTCCATCAATTTCTCTATTTTAGAGATTAGTTTAGAGAAGCTGTTGGGGTGAAAAAATGACTTTTTTCTCTAAAATCTCTCATTTTCTCTATTTCAGAGAAGGTGTTGGGCTTGCTCTAATAACTATATAAATATATTTTTTAAAAATAATTTCATACTTATTAGTAATAAGTATAATATTAATAAAAAAAATTGAATGAAAAATTAATATTTTATATAATTTTGACATTTTTGAAAAAACTTGCAAATTTGAAAATGAAGGAATGGAGGGAGTAATAATAATAACTAATAAGGATTGACTTCATATTTTCTAGAAAAAAAGTACTCATATACTCATTTCGATTAACAAAAAAACACGTCGTGAGACATAATCTTATTAAGAAAAAAACATGTTCTTACAATAACTAGGAAGTTGTTATTTGTAGTTTTTAATAAAGTGAAAAAAATAAAGTAGTAATTAGATGTGTAGTGTATTCTTGTTTGATTTCTTAAAAAATATTCAAATTTCTAAAATAATATATTTTGATTAATAAAGAGAGTATTTACAATGATATCAGATTCTAAAATATAATTATATATATATTACTCTTTCTGTTAAGAAAAATATGTCATTTATTATTCGCACATGCTTTTTTAGGATGATAATTAAAACTATATAAAATATCCATTTTTTTAAAAACAATTTACAATTTTGTACTTATTAATAGTAAATATGAAATTGTTTAAAAAAATTATATAAAAATGAATATTTTATATAGTTTTTACCATCCTAAAAAAATGTGCATAAATAGTAAATGACGTGTTTTGCTGAACGGATGGAGTATTTTTGTTCAGAATTTACTTATAATTTTCTCATTCAATTCAATGAGTATTCTTAATCGCTCCATATTAATTCATTTTATTTTTTAAAAAATTAGTATTCTTAATTGCTTCATATTAATTCATTTTATTTTTTAAAAAATTAACTAAATTTTGTATTAAAACTCATTTAACTAATTAATTTTTGCCAATATGTTTGATTACCAATAAAAGAGATATAATATAGATACAATATATCCATATTTAACAAACTTGGATAAAATCTTGTATGAATATACCGATATCTAACGAAATTCGGTAAAATATTATCTTAAACATATATTGATATACAATATTATTCTTCTAAAAATATATCGACATCTAACTAAATTGGGTAAAATTTTATTTTAAGTATATATTGTTATATTGTACTATATCAATTAATGGAGAAAATATAATTGGTTAAAAATAAGAGAAAATTTGTGCTACAGGCACTATTTTCGGACTAATTAGCAAAGTGTCCAAGATTTTGGACAAATTAGAGAAATGTCCATCCTAATTTTTTTACCCTAATCTCGTATCTAAACCTCCTCCCAAATCCAAAATTTGTACCCTCTCAATCTCTCTCCCATGGCTGCTCCAGATCTGAGATCCATCGTTGGTGGAGGAGCGAGGAGGCCAAATCCGGTGTGGATTTGGATTTGACGGCTACGCCGGAGTAGATCTGCTCCTTCCCTCCCGATCTCCGCCGAAGGCCGCCTCCATCTTCCTTCTCTCCTCCTGGTTGCTGCCTCTCGCCTCTAGAAGATCCGAATCCCGTCGAATAATCGAACAAGAGGAGGAGGAATATCCGACTCAGGAGGAGGAATCGAAGAGGAAGAATCGGCGCGAGGTCACCACAAGCACCGGTAGAATCGAAGAGGAAGAATCCCGTCGATCGCTCGGAATTCTCGGATTGTGGATTTCTGCCTTTCAGGTCCCGGAGTTCGCTTGAAGAATCGGAGATCGCTCAGAAAATCGTGCATAATTTGGAAGAAGGTAAGCGTCTATTTGGAATGAGATTTCTCCGGAACAGATCTACGCTCACGGAACAGATCTACGCTCTGTTCGTCTATTGCTAGGTTTCTCCGATCTATTAATTGATTTCTTCTCCGATCTTGGTTGTCTCATGAGGGTTTGAGTTGGCTTTCTAATGGCTCTGTGTGAGATTGGTGTCAATTCAAGCCTTGATGGCATGGAATTACGATTTTTGAGCTCTGCCTCATCGATCGAACTCATCAAGGCTCCGATTAAGCCGCCAACATCTTTGAGGAACAGGTGCTTCAGGTTGAGGTGCAGGGCCTTGTAAGAACATCTCCGATCTACTCTTGTTGTGCATCATTGTATACTGATTCTGTCATAGTAATTCGTTGATAAATCTTGCTGTGCATCATTGTGTTTGATCGTTGCTGAGCCTTGCTGTGCATCATTGTGTTTGACCCAAATATATGAATAGCTGACTGATTTTAGTGATCCAGTGATCTAGTAATGTGTCTGTTATATACTCCGTAATACTTTACGATTTGCTTAAGATAGAAAAAAGCTTTTGTATATGTTGCATTTGATATTACACATTTGGGATCCTAGCATTGGTGCATTTTCTCAGTTTCTATTTATGCTGTTGTTCGATCATTAATTTGAAACATACAGTTGGAGCCATATATGAATTAATCATGATCATCAACACACATACGATTATATTTTCACATCGTACTCTTATATTTGCACGACAAAATGTAAAAAAAAAACTAGACTTGGGTCATATTTGCTCAACATACGGTTATATTTGCACATCGTACTCTTATATTTGCACGACAAAATGCTAAAAAAAAACTAGACTTGGGTCATATTTGCTCAACATACGGTTATATTTGCACATCGTACTCTTATATTTGCATGACAAAATGTTAATAAAAAAAACTAGACTTGGGTCATATTGGCACAACTTACGGTTATATTTGCACAACGTACTCTTATATTTGCACGACAAAATGTAAAAAAAAACTAGACTTGGGTCATATTTGCACAACTTACGGTTATATTTGCACATCGTACTCTTATATTTGCACGACAAAATGTAAAAAAAAACTAGACTTGGGTCATATTTGCACAACTTACAGTTATATTTGCACAACGTACTCTTATATTTGCACGACAAAATGTAAAAAAAAAAAAAGAGACTTGGGTCATATTTGCACAACTTACAGTTATATTTGCACATCGTACTCTTATATTTGCACGACAAAAAGTAAAAAAAAAATAATAAAAAACTAGACTTGGGTCATATTTGCACAACTTACAATTATATTTGCACATCGTACTCTTATATTTGCACGACAAAATGTAAAAAAAAATAGACTTGGGTCATATTTGCACAAGTTACGGTTATATTTGCACATCGTACTCTTATTTTTGCACGACAAAATGTTAAAAAAAACTAGACTTGAGTCATATTTGCTCAACATACGGTTATTTTTGCACATGCACAACATACTCTTATTTTTGCACGACAAAATATAAAAATAAAAATAAAAAAAATAGCATTGGATCATATTTGCTCAACATACGGTTATTTTTGCACATGCACAACATACTCTTATTTTTGCACGACAAAATGTTAAAAAAAAAAACTAGACTTGGGTCATATTTGCTCAACATATGGTTATTTTTGCACATGCACAACATACTCTTATTTTTGCACGACAAAATGTAAAAAAAAAAAGAAAAAAGAAAAAAGAGTAAGGCTATAGGCAATATGATAAAATTGCTATTGGCAAGATGGACACTCCACCAATTTGTCCAAAAATGTGGACAATTCACCAATTAGGACAACTTTTTTGGACATTTCACAAACTCCCCCTAAAAATAATACAATTAAGAAAAAGTCAACACATATCACAAAACAATTTCTCCTTTAATACTCCTTCCGATTCAAAATGCACTTCGTTTGAATTTTCAATACGTATTTTATTATTATTTTTTTACAATTTAAGTACTTATTACTAACAATATTAAGTTATAAAAAATTTATAAAAAAGTTACTATTTTATATAATTCTTAGTTTTTTCAAATACGTGTTAAAAAGTCAAACATGTATTTTGGATAAGAGGAAGTATATAATAATTGAATTTATTAAATCAACTTAATTATTGCCATCTCCAACACCTTTGCTATATATACATGGTTTCACATTTTGCAGCACCTAAACCTTTAATTAACTGCCTTCTGAATAAAAAATCGGCATCTTTATAGATCTTAATGTCAGCAGCAGTTGTTCTCCCACGGAGATCTTCAGCTTGGCTGAAGGTTACTATCCTGTTAGCTGTTTATGGCGGATTCATCATGCTGGCTCTCCTCCCTGCATCTGTTCATGCTCGTACTGCATCCACTCATCCTGTTGAAGGTCTTTCTCGATCTCTACTTGAATATTTAATTACTTACTAAGAGATGCACTGATTAATTTTTGCAATTCAACTGATCAAGTGAGTATCGGTGTCCGTCATTAATCATTACTCATTTAGTCTCATTATCCATTGATTTTGATTGAAAGTAGCTATCTACTTAGTTGGCTACATTGGATCTGACACTTCAGGGGTTTATTAGATGCATTAAGCGGAATTTTAGATCGATCATATCTAAATATCTAATCGTAGGATATTTATGAATAAACGATAGATCAATCATTGATCATAGGAGATAACTGTTGATACGTGAACCGGATCGAATCAGGATGGAATCGGAAGAAAACGAAAGCCTCAAATGCAACTTTTCTACTTAGTCGATCCACACGAGCTCGGTATATCTAGATCTTCTTTGCTTTTGATTGCTAGAACGAAGATCTAAAGACTAACAATCAAATTGCTTTGGATGATGGTGGTTGCTGCACTTGCTCGATCGAAATTAGCAACTAATTTGACTTTGATCGAAATTAGCAACTAATTTGCTTTCACACGTGAAATCGAATTTGACTTTGATTTCACACGTGAAATCCCACTAGGCACTAGCAATAGGCAACTGGTTGCCTTTTAAAATGTGTGTTTTTCCAAAAAAACGAAGTCGCTATATAACCCCAAATCATGCACGTCCTTAAGGACATGCATGGTTAAAAAGAGTTAATTAATTTTTTTTAAATGTTAATTAGTCACAAGGCTTGGACGTCCTAAAGGACGTGCAAATCCTTAATCCGGATTTGCGGTGTATATATCAACACCCAAAAAAAAACGTCTGCACACGAAAGCTAGCTAGTAGTCTAGTAATTAAGAAGAGGTCATGGTTAACTTAATTAGGAGAAAACCAAAAGACTTATCGGTTGTAGCCTGTAGGTAGCCTAACGGTAGGTAGCCTTGTAACTCCTAATTAATTGTCCCATTGTAACTCCCTAATTAATTCCTTTAATTATTTATTTCTAAAATAAATAATAATATTTATTAATAATAAATTACACACATATATATATATATATATATTAATAATCAATCATTAATTCTGTAGATTTAGTCCGTAAACTCAAAGTGTTTGACCTCATAGGATCCGTTTATAATAGTTATGGAGTTAAACCGTTTAACTCCATTAATCCTAGTTGACTTCTAGCAAAGCACTACGACTCCTAAAATAATCGAGTTGTATATCTCTATCAAGCGTCCTATCCCATGTTTAGTCATTGCACATGTTCTAACAAAGCTAGGAAGACAAGTAGCTTCACCTTGAACATGGTCTTCTTCTGAAGACTTCATTAAACTGAACTAGGAAGACTAGCAGCTACAACAACTGAACTACCGAACAAGAAACCAAAACAAAGACGTAAGGTTAAATGGGAAAAGTCATCTGAAGACTTCATTATATTGAACTTTGACAGGGCCCTTTCTTCTTCTTCCAAGGGCTAGCTCTTACGGCTTCATCATCCCAGATGTCCATGGGTCTCGACTCTTCTTGGGTTCGGGACATTCTCCTCTGGCCTCTGTCCCGGGCTCTGAAGGGTTTGCCCTCTGGAAAGGTATCCACGCAGCAATAGACCTAAGGATTACCAAACTCATTATAGAAGATGATAACATCACCATTATTAACAGCCTAAAGGGTATCTGGAAGCCTACGGGAGACACGGAAATGATTGTCTCAGACAGTCTACTCTCCCTTGGCCTGTTCCGAGTTACCCAAATCCGTCAAGTTCATAGAGAAGCCAACCAAGCTGTTGATCGTCTCTCACACCTTGGCTTTGACTTTGCCGGTACTGAACGTCCTGACGATTCGATGCTTCTTAATTTCATCCATTTGGATGCGCTTGGTATCTGAGGCTCTGCCCTCTAGTGTCAAATTCTTTCCGGTTCAATATATATATATATATATATATATATATATATATATATATATTTATGTAGAATACGGATCAAATGTTAACAACTCTTACGGTGTTAAATGTTAACAAATCAATATTCGGCAAAATTGATCAAATATTCATCACAGTCACTCAATTATTCATCAAAGCTTTTCGACAACATTTAAGAGATTCATTTCAATTAATAATTATTGCCAATTAAAAAAAATTATCACCCAAAATACTCAAACCCTTGCGCATGTATCCACCTCCAATCCCGTAATTGTGTTACTGTGATGAATATTTCTTAAATGTTGCCGAATATTGATGAATATTTGGGAAATTGTGAATAATTGAGTGACTGTGATGAATATTTGATTAATTTTAACAAAAGCTTTGATGAATAATTGAGTTACTGTGATGAATATTTGATAAATTTTGCCGAATATTGATTTGTTAACGTTTAATACCGTAAGAGTTGTTAACACATGACCTAACCTCTCTCTATATATATGTATATATATATATATGTATATATATATATATAGGGATTGACTCCGGTGAAAACCTCAAATTGTGGTAAAAACCCGTGAGGACTACTTTATATCTTAGTTTTTTTGAAACCCGTGCTAAAAACCTCAATCACACGGTGACTTTACAACTCGGTTCAACCTAAAAACCGTGCTAAAAACTCTAGTTTTAAAATAACACATGACTTTATAGTTCGGTCAAACCGAAAAATCGTGCTAAAAAGCTAATGTTTTAAAATTACATATTGACTTTATAGCTCGGTTTTATTCAAAACCGGGCTAAAATTTATGACTTTATAGATCGGTTCTATTCATAACCGGGCTATAAAGCAAGTGAACCGGGCTAAAAAGTCTGTCCTCACGGGTTTCTACCGCAATTTTGGTTTTCACCGGAGCGCATCCCTATATATATACACACACGTACACACACATAGATTGTTTCAAAAAAAGGCCTGGGCCTCCGCCTAGACCCCGCCTAGACCCTTGAAGGTCCCCCACCTTTGAGTTTAGTCGCTTAGATCTTTGAAGGTCACCCGCAAGGTCTTGGCGGCCTTGCGGGTTTGGCGAGTTAGTAAAAAAACCATTTTGAGGTTTTAACTCCTAAAACCTCCACATGTCGATCTCTCTCTTAGTTCTCAACCTCTATACTCTCTCTTACTCTTGATCCCTCACTCCTATAGTCCTCTAACTCGGGACCTAACTCCCATTGTTAACGCCTAGACTATTAATTAAAGTTTATTTGTTTATATCTGTTATGAATTAAACTTTATTATTTTATATACGTATTGAATATGTACTAGGATTAAAAAATACATTTCAAAATAGTAATCCGCCTAGACCCCGCACAATCCGCCTAGACCATTGACCCTATCTAGCCGCTGAGCATCCGCCAAACGTTTTTTAGAACATTGACACATACAAGAAGTAAACATCTAAGTCAAACTATGATATGCATGTGGCTCCAATGGATTTGTTTTTATTGTTTTACTACAATGTGTGTATCCACTTGCTCCATTTTGCCGAGAAGGATCATGGCCACTTGTGTGAGGATTTGAAGAGAACATGGCCTTCTCTTTGTCCTCGAAAGCGCCAGTGCAAGTGGAGACGTGGGTGAATACGGTGGACTTTGCCCATAAATATGAGACGTGAACGTAAAAAAAGATCGGTTCGGAGGATTGGAATTGGTTGTGGTCTTTTCGGTTAGTTGTTTAATTGTGTTTTTTGGAGTGGAATTTATATCGAATTGTGTGTAATGAACCATGGAGAATTAATGTTCGATCGAGGGCGGATCGGACGAAAAATCGGACATCTTCAAGTATAAAATGAGAAAGAGAGAGTTTTTAAAGTAAATAAAAAAGGTCAAAATATTTATCATAAAAGTATTTTATAAATATATATATAGAATATGTTAAGGAAATATTTTTTTAAAAAAACTATAATTAATGTGATAATGAGATATTAACAAAAAAAAATATATGCTTCTCATTTACAATAGTATTCATGTTTTGAATTAAACCATTTATTAGAAAATTTAGAATATGTTAAACGAAATTAAGAAAAGCTAAAACTAATGTTTTTTTTTGGAAATTTTTTTATCTCGTTGTATGCACCGCTAACTGCCGTAAGATGTTTTAATTAAACTTAATCACAACCCTAATCGTGGTGGGTAGTGAAGGCAATAGATTTTTTTTAAAAGAGGTGAGAATATGGGTGGTGTCAGGTCCTATTAGACCACTACCCAACAATGTTCTTACGAACAAGAGTCTCAAGCGCTGAATTTGAAGCCAAAGGAGCCGAGTCCGACCCCAACCGAAGATGCATCATGAAATCAGCGACCTTGTTGACTTCTCAAAAAACATGTAAACAGAGAGTGGTCTCAAAACTCTGGAGGAGGAGGAGGGAGTTATGCAGACTTCCCAAGGACTTTTCCAAACTCCTTTGATCAAATTGATGACCGTAAGGCAATCTCCTTCTACTTCAACTCCTCTAAGACCAAGTCTTTTTGCCTCAAGCAAGCCAAACTGAAGACCAAGAGCTTCCGCCTGAAGAGTCATTGTAGACCCACACTATCGAGCATCATAAGCAATGACACTGTTGTTGCAGTCTCGAATCACAAAACCCGCAGTCAAGCATCTATTCCTTTATTAGTTAGTGTTGTTTTTGTTGGAATAACATTTAACATGATTTTACACATGAAAGTTTTTATCTTATGGGAGCAGTCAATTTTCCAATATATACCTTCATCTTCTATAGTTCAAGATCTGTTTTTGACAAGGTCAAGTGCAGTATAAATTTACAAGTAGATGATCGAACTCGTGTTGTGCCCAACTTCAGAAACATTAACAAGAACCAAAATAATCATTCAGTCCAACAACTATATATCCAAGATTAATAAACAATTAGTAAAATCCAAAAGAAACACAAGTATAAAGATTCACTCTTCCTTTCCAGTGCTTAGTATATACTAGAAAGGAAGGGTGGGTAAGTAGGTCTACTATGGGTCCAAATCTTTTGTTCCCAATTTATCCTCTTTTTTGGTCTCCTCTCATACTTGTTTTCTTTTAAATCTATTTTTATTTATTTATTTTAATTTAGTTTTTTAATTAAGATTTATGAGGGAAATACTTGTTTTCTTTTAAATCTATTTTTATTTATTTATTTTAATTTAGTTTTTTAATTAAGATTTATGAGGGAAAAGGGGGTTGGGAAAGAGAAGTGGGACAAATTTGAGTACAAAGAATTTCGGGGGTATTGGGTAACTATTGAAAGATATGGAATCTTCACCCGAACATCGTTACCCTTTCTTAGGAGTTTTAATATTAGTAGGTTGAGTGATTGAGTTACCCATATGTGATTTTCTAGACCATCTCCAACAACTTCCCTACAATTTTCGCAAATTGGAGGAACAAAATACATATTTTTCAAATTATTTTTGTTTTAACTCCAACCGCTTTCCAATTTCAAAGATTTGGGGAATCATTTAGTTTGGAGAATACTACAAATTTAGAGAATTCTCTCTATTTTTCCTGCTGCTTCTCCATTTTGAAGAATGTGATGGAGAATCTATTGGGCCATAAAATACCTCAAAATTCTCCAAAAACTCCTAAATCCCTAAAATAGGGAAACTGTTGGAGATGCTCTAACACTATTTACTATTAATCTTTTAAAAAGACTTTTTCAAGTTATTATTCTGGTTCCTAACCTTGAATAAATTAAAGTATTTTTTGGGATTTTACCAAAGCCACTCATTTTTTTAGAAATAATTTGGTCAAATGTCCATTTTCATATAACTCTTTTGCTAAATGTCCACCATAATTCCACTTTTAAGTAAATGTTTAAAAAAATTTCATAATTCCCCTTTTACCCTCCCCTTAACCCAACCAGCGCTACTAAACCTGTTAATCGGGTCATTCGGGTCGGGATCGGGTCGGGTCATTTCGGGTTCCGGGTAAAACGGGTCCTGGGTAGATACGAGTTGACTTGAACTCGGGTTTGACCCGATTTCGGCTCAAATCGGGTTGATTTCGGGTTTGTTAATTTTTTCCTTTTTGAATTAAAAAAATCATGATTTGGTAATTTTGCGATAATTGTAAAATGCTAAAATTAAAGACGTGGTTAATAAGTTCTAGTGCTTGTAATTATATACTATATTTGATCTAAAATATTTGTTTTTTTTATTATTTCTCATAATTTTTAATAAAATTTAAAAATATATAATATACCAAATTTTTAAATAATTTTTTAAAAATAATTTCATGTGATTGGTAATAAGCATAGAATTGATTGAATATTTTTTAGAGTTTTTATTTTTCTAAAAAATGTGATAAAAAAAAAATCAAATACTATCAATCGGAGGGAGTATTACACAATACAAATAAATATAAAAGTTGATTTGAAAATGAAAGATGAAGTGATTGTAATTATAAAATGTAATAAATTGTAATCTCCATACAAAAAATTTAAGCATATATAATTATAAATCAATCGGGGCAATCGGGTCACCGGATCAATCGGGTCAAAATTAACGAGTCAATCGGATCATCGGGTCTAAACCCAAATGACCCAAAAAATTACCGGGTACTTTGGGTTCTGTTCCAAAAAAATTCCCGGGTCGAAAAAACCGGGTTTTGACCCAGAATTTACCCGGCGTACAAGTCGGGTTTTCCGGATCGGGCTGTGTTTTGACAGGTCTAAGTGCTACGCTCTTCCCTCTGCTTCTTCTCTCTAGCAACGATGGAGATGTTCAAGCGAATATCATCCTCAAGAGCAATATTCATCCTCCTACCTTCTTCCTTGTGAAACAGATCCCCCAAGCCCCAGAGATACTTCCTCCTCTCTCTCCTTCTCTCCTCCTCCTCCTCTCTCTCTCGATCAGACTCGGCAAAACCACTGATTTTAATTCATCTGTCAATTAATTGTACGAATTTGATGCTCTTATAGCATGAATTTGGTGCTCTTTTAACTCGTTCCCCTCCGCCAATGGAGCACCGTACAATTTCCCTGAGATCTGACCATTTTCGACCATTGGTGGCGGCGAATCGAGCGCTGCTACGAGGTCGGAGCTCCGGCCGCCTCCTGTTGTCGTTGATTTGAGCAATTTCGTGATTGATCGATTTGAGAAATTTTATTTAAACGTATACACAATCCGTGATTATCAACTCGTTCTTCCTCTCCTCCACTAGTGGATTTTTAACTCGAAGGAGTCGGCATGCCTGGGCAAAATTCTTTAGGGACTGAATTCTTGTGACATATGCTTGTCGAGAGAGATGATTTCTTATTGGGGACGTTTTATGGCCCTAGCAAAGAATGCTTGTCGAGAGAGAGAGATGCTTATTTAAACGTATACAACACCCGATGAAGCTGGGACCCTAGGAAAGAATCTAGGGCTCATAGATAATGATCGTTCTATTTCAAACGCATAGAGAATAAGAATGCTCATTCATAAGTGCAAGTCTTAAGCATGATACTACATGACATGTGATATGCAACACCTACATACTAGGCATGAGGTTCGGTCACTGAGTAAGCTCTCATAGGAAACTTACCTGGAGTCTTCACATTCAATTAGCCAGCAAACAAGCCACTCAGAGAATCATCCATCAACAAACAATCCACTCAAAGAACCATCCAATCACACTAGCAAGTTATAAGCAAGGAATAGCTCATCAATACATATTTAATCAACACACAAACATGCTTCCAAGTCATCAGAAGACTAAATAATATTTTATTCAAGTAATCTAGTATTCTCATCATGACCATCATTCTTATTTCTCAATTATCCTTATTCTCATCAAGTATGAAACTTAATTCACAACCTTACTAAAATCATCACTCAAAACATTACTTCAGATCAAACTCATGTTTTCCTCAAGCATTTCCTCAAGTAGATAATAAATTATCAAAACCTCAAATAACTGAACGAACCATAAATCTTCAAAGCATTAGAAGAAGTAAACAATTATCTGGTATGGATTCTCATATAATTAATCCTTCAAACACAATCAATTAGGAATACAATTCATGAATCTCCACCAACAAGTTTACAAGCTTAACAAGTTCCTAGATGACTTCTTATAACATTTTAACAAAAGTCGATGATACTAATCTTAACCTATTAACTCAATTATAACAAGTATTTACTCAAAGGGTTCATTATGAAACGATCATACCGTAATTTGCATATCTTATTTAATTCAAAATTATAACTCTTTTATCCTAGGCGGTCACAAATTAAGCACTACTCATATACTTTCCGTTACCCAAGACCTTAACATAACATAACTCATGCAAGATTTCATTTATATATCGAATCACTTTCTCAAGGATTCATTAATAATTAGAGAGTAAACAAGGATAAGCCCACTTATAGCAAACACTTCAAGCAAGCTCAACTCATAAAGACCACAGATCACTTACAAGTAACACGTTCTCAAGATGTCTTTTACATCGTCTATGCTTAACCAAGGTAAAGAATATTCAGAATCCAACAAATACGAGTATGTCACAAGCAACAATTACAATAGCAAACCTCACAAGTCATCAAGTCTCATGCTTGATTTAAACCATGTCGAAATAGTAACTCTAAAATATTCTTACTTAAAACGAAGCTCGAGATTCTTAAATCATTTACTCAAGTTAAACCATAAACTCTAAGAATCTCAAAAGGAGTCAACAAAAGTCTCTTTTATCCAATTATTTTATCAATGATCATTTATTCATTTATATTCAAAGAGTAAACAAGGATAAGTCGACATTTCAGATAATTCTTTTTAAATTCAAGTTCATTAAAACTCACAAACCATCAATGAGATCAATTAGGAGGTTTAGCCTACTAAATCAATCTACCCTCTACCAAATTCCGACTCTCAATTAGCAACTCTAAGTTACATACATACACACACACACACACACACACACACATATATATATATATATATATATATATAATCTTCTTTAATTACTTTTATACTCAATACAAGTTGTCATATAAAACTTCATCATTCAATAAAACCATGTGTCATATTTGTTACCATCGGTCAACTAATAAGTATATGACCATGTTATCAATTGCATAGGACAAAACAAGTAAAACAATTAAACAAATCACCCAACAAATTCACAACTAGTAACAACAACCAATTTCAACCAACTAAATGTCGACGGGGTCTCCAAAGGAAACCCGGGACCTGCTGGTGGCGGTGGAGTCTTCTTCGACCCGTCTGGTGCATTGGTTGGGGCTTTCACATTCAAGTGTGGCGTGTGCCCATCCAGTACGGCGGAAGCATGGGCGATCTCCACGGTTTGTCGATTGCAAGGGAAATGGGGATCGACATACTTATATTAGAAACCGATTGCGCTGCTATAGCAGGAGAGCTAAATGGATTTGGAGAGGGAGCATACGCCGACTACAATCTCATTTGTCGAAGCCGGCGAGTTCTGAGAGAGACGCCTTGGGAAGTTCAAGTTAGGCTCATTAGACGCCAGGCAAATAAGGTGGCGGATGCGATCGTGAAAGAAGGAGAGATTGATTGAATCCCATGGTTAATATCACATACCAGGGGTGAATTATATTAATAGATAAGTGTACAAGATAATCCTTGGAGATCAAGCTATACAATATAGACAAGGAAAATAATATTAACAAATACAAATATAGAAGATTTGATTTTATCATATCTTCACTCTAATACCCCCCCGCAAGCTCATGGAGGACCCTGAACATGAAGCTTGGAACGGAGATGAAGAAAGCGAGTTGAACCAAGGGCTTTGGTGAACACATCCGCAACTTGATGATTAGAGCTTATATGCTGAACAACTAACTCCTTAGATTCCACCTTCTCACGCACAAAGTGGAAATCAATTTGAATGTGTTTGGAGCGATTGTTCACGACTGGATTCCGAGTCATGAATGTAGCACTGAGACTGTCAGAAAACAGAACTGGTGAGCTCACGAGTTGGATACGAAGATCAAGCAGCAGCTGAGAAATCCAAGATAACTCGGCAACAGTGGAAGCAATGGCTCTATATTCAGCTTCGGTGCTAGAGCGAGAAACAACTTTCTGCTTACGAGAAGTCCAGCTAATAAGAGAATTGCCAAAATAAATGGCAAATCCGTATTGAGAGCGGCAATCATCAATATCAGAGGCCCAACCGGCATCTGTAAAAGCAACAAGAGTAGGACGAGGTGCTGGTCGAATACACAAGAAATGAGTGAGAGTACCTTTCAAGTACCTTAAGATGCGCTTCACAGCACTCCAATGATCATCAGTCGGCTTGTGCATATATTGACATACCCTATTTACGGCATAGGATATTTCAGGTCGTGTTATGGTGATGTATTGAAGCGCTCCAACAATACTCCTATACAAGTAAGGATCAAGCATCGCATCACCCTGTACCTTGAGCCTAGAGTGAGGCTCAGCTGGACTGGAAATAGGCTTAGCATCACACATATTTGCCCGAGACAAGAGATCTCTGATGTACTTTTGCTGGCAAAGATGCAACACATCTCCCACCTGAGTCACTTCAATACCCAGAAAATAATGTATGGGACCCAAATCCTTAAGAGCAAAAGTATTATGAAGCGATTGAATGAATGCAGAAACAGAACTAGGAGAATTCCCGGTGACGATAAGATCATCCACATAGATAAGCACATAGATAATAACACGATCTTTGAAAAGCACAAATAGGGAACAATCAGACTGGCACGCATGAAATCCAGAATGCAGAAGGTAGGATTTCAGCTTACTAAACCAAGCTCGGGGGGCCTGTTTAAGGCCATACAACGCCTTGTGTAGCCGACAAACATGGGAAGGACGAGCAGGATCAACAAAACCAGGCGGTTGTTCCATGTAGACTAGTTCAGACAAATCCCCATTCAAGAAGGCATTGTTAATATCCAATTGTCTAATCTGCCACTGACGAGTCAAAGCAATGGTAAGGACAAGCCGAATGGTAGTGGGACGAACAACCGGGCTGAATGTGTCAAAATAATCCACTCCTTCCTCTTGATGATAGCCTTTTGCTACAAGACGAGCTTTGTAGCGATCAATAGAACCATCTGCTTTACGCTTTACCCTGTAGACCCACTTACAGCCAACAACATTAGTATTTTTCGGACGGGGAACCAAAGACCACGTACCTGTGTTCTGTAAGGCATCGAGCTCAGATTTCATAGCTAGGAGCCAGTGGTCATGTTTTTGGGCTTGAAGGAATGTTTTCGGTTCATGGTTAGGGAGGCTCTCTGGAGGAAGGGGGTGTTTGGTGGAGGAGTAAGCTTTTGGTTTCAACTTGCCAGTGGCCGCCCGTGTTGTCATTGGGTGAATAGAGGTGTTGGATGGACGGAGATGTGGGTGTTGATCATTTGGAGCAACATCTGGCAATGGTGTATGTGCGGAAGCTGATGGGGAAGTATCAGTTGAGGCTAAAGGCGAGGAATGGATGGGGAGGGACAGCGGCAAGGGCGTGGCATCTCGTGAGCAGCCAGTAGGTGCCGGCGACGGTGAAGGCGGCAATGGCGACATGCGAGGAAGTGGTGCTGCAGCTGACAGTAGATCAAGGGAAGTAGGTGGCTGAGGTAAATCAGATGAGGATGACTCACTGGAAGAAACCGATGGGAAAACAGACTCATGAAAAATAACATGACGACTTATATATGTACGAGACGATATGGAATCATAGCATAAGTACCCTTTATGACTTGAACTATATCCCAAAAAAACACAGGGAATGGTTTTGAACTCAAGCTTATTTTTGCGATAAGGAGCCAAGTACGGGAAGCAAAGACACCCAAAGGATTTTAGGAAGGAGTAGTCAGGGAGGCGATTGTAGAGTCGTTGAAAAGGAGATTCATTCTGCAGGACATGTGTAGGTGTGCGATTGTGAAGATATATAGCTGTGCGATTGTGCAGCACCCGTGTCGAAGTACCAATTTGGGTCGACAATAGAGGATGGAGATGAGGCAGTGTAAGCGGCCGGCGGTGTTTGATTCAAGCGATCTGCAGAGTGACGAGATGGGAAATACTGCACATTGAGGCGACTAAAACAATCCTTAGCCGAGTGCCCCGATCGGTCACAAATTTGACAGACGGTGCGAGGACGAGAGCGACCTGAGCCATCACTTGACTCACGGTTAGACTGAGGACGATCAGATGAAGTTTGTGAGGTGCTGCTGTTGCGGGTGGGCTGTTGTGATCGAGGAGGCTGCCGATCCGAGGAAGAACGTTTTGATTGATTTCCGAACGATCGACCTTGGGAGTAATTAACATTTGGCTGAAGTGTACTCATGTTGCGAGCCTCCTCTTGAAGCCTTTCTTCTTCAGTAAGAAGATGACCCAGCAAATCATCAGGAAGAATGGGTTCTGCACGCATGTTAGCAGCAGCCTTAAAAGCCCCATATGAGGCGTCGAGGCCATGGATGATCGAGGAAACGAAGTCTTGATCAGAGACAGGTTGGAGACAATCGGCTAGAGCATCTGCTAGACTGCGCTTTTTCTCAAAATATTCCAACATCGAGAGGCTGCCCTTTTGAAGGGTGTTGAGTTGTTGCTTCAGATTCATGGATCTTGCCCTGGATTGTGCGTGAAACATACGCTCAAGTGTAACCCAGGCTTGGTGAGACGTTGCAGATTTCACAAGATAGCCGAGCAGGGGTGACGAGATTGTGGTACGAAGCCAAATAAGAATAAACTTATCTCGTCGTTTCCAAGTGAGGAACTCCGGATTGGGGTCAGTGGATGCCGACTTGTCAGCCGAGGCAGGAGTGCTGATGGTGGCTGGTGGAGCAGTGTCGGAAAGGACAAAATCCTTCAGTTCGAATGCATCGAGGGCATCCAAAACATTTGAACGCCAGATATTGTAGTTGGTGCGTTCCAATTTGAAGGAAAAGGACGGAAATTGCAGACCTTGGGTCGGATTTGAGCCGAGGGCTGCGGACAGGAGGCTCGCACCACTGTTGTGCGAGTTGTTGGTTGAAGAGGATGAGTCCACAGAAGTGCTCATGTTGATCGAAGAGGAAGAAGGGCTGGGAAAGAAAATTCAGACTTTTGTGATTTTTCGGATCTTCGCTCTGATTACCATGAAAGAAGGAGAGATTGATTGAATCCCATGGTTAATATCACATACCAGGGGTGAATTATATTAATAGATAAGTGTACAAGATAATCCTTGGAGATCAAGCTATACAATATAGACAAGGAAAATAATATTAACAAATACAAATATAGAAGATTTGATTTTATCATATCTTCACTCTAATAGATCGCAAATTGGGGTATGTCCCTTGATGGATCACTCACCATCTACCCTTCACTGCCAATTTCTATTAGCAACCTATTTCCTACTGTTACTTCATTTGTGATGTAACTGCACTTTCTTCAATAATACAAGGGCTTTGCCCACCTTTAGAATTAAAAAAAAAATAAAAATAAAAAAATAAAATAAAAATAAGGTTAAGGAAGCTGTCGGAGTTCGAACGAGGGCTCGTCGGCATCAGCTCCAAGGGCTGGGATGCGGCAAACTGGAGGCTGGTCTCATGTAGGGCTGCAGTGAC
The DNA here is from genome assembly GCA_963922045.1 of Persicaria maculosa. Lineage (NCBI taxonomy): Eukaryota > Viridiplantae > Streptophyta > Magnoliopsida > Caryophyllales > Polygonaceae > Persicaria > Persicaria maculosa. Next base: position 60,800,868 of record OY998261.1, read on the forward strand.
CACCAGCAGCGTTGCTCCCAACTGGGCTCCGGTTCCGACCTCGTGTTCGTTGGCGACTTCGGGCGCAAGAGGCTAGGGGGCATCAACTCCAGCGAGAGGAGGCAGTGGCTACTTCGACTCTGGTGGTTCCTCCATCGAAGGCGAGGGCACGAGAAGATGGGGAGTCGGTTCTTCGAGCTCGGTCGATGATGGCTCGAACGCGAAAGAGAGAGAGAGAGAGCGAGATCTGGGGGATGCGAGAGCCGATCGAGAGGGAGAAGCGAGGGCGTGAGAGGGGTGAAGGGAGAGAGGAGCGGCCCTGGAGGTCCCCTTCTGCAGATCCGAAAAAGAGAAAAAGAAAGGAGTGAAGAAGAGAGCTGGGAGATTGAAGGAGGATGGCTGCACAGGGTGATGAACGAGGTAAGAGGAGTTGTTCCTCAAATCTGAAAACGAGAGGAGGTTAGATTGAGTTATGAGAATTCAAGAAAATTAATCCGTTATTTTTTTATTTATAAAAATTATATCCCAATAAAATTATAGAATTAATTCATCCCGGTAAATTTTATTTAAACTAAAAGCACCACAATATCAATATCTTTATTAATAAAATAAATAAATAAAATAATTTAATGAAAGTATTTTTTAATGAATTCAAAATTTTCGGAATCTCAGAAATTTAAAATTAAATCATAATTTATAAAATAATATTTTTAAATTTCGGGTCTTTACCCCATCTAAAAATCTTAGTTCATTAACGACAACACTCGATCTCTCCACAAACAACACAAACAACCTTGATAGATTATTGGTGGTCATCAATAGATTATTTTGGACACTTTAGATCCATAACCACGAAGCTCGGGCGCTCTATTCACCTCACGAAGCCCTCGTTGTCATCCTCAAGCTTCACTAGCGATAATTGATGGTTTTCGATTGAAATTGATGACCTTCTATGCTTCAATTCGGACATAGCACCTTCGGTATGGTCCTTCTAGATGTCAATGACGAATGAGGGAGCAAATCTGAGTTTGAAGAGAGAGAGAGGGTCGAGTTTGAGAGGGAGCAAATTTGAGTTTAGAGAGAGGTCGACGGGACTACTACATGAATTAAAGAGGAAAGGGGATGAAATGTTGTGGGTAGGTTAAGTTAAAACAGGGGTAGTTCGTAGATTAAGAAAAAAAATTGGACACTTACGTAATTAACATTTCAACATAATTAACTTGGTTGATCATATTGTTATTGATTCGTTTCGCACCCGATTAGGTTTTTCACATTGATTACTTTCACTCTCATGTTGTAGCCAAAGCATTCAATGCAATATTCAAGAAATGGAGTTTAATGACGCAAATAAAGTGGAATTCTACGGAGGATCCATGCTCTGGTGTGGCACTGGGTGATTCGGTCACCATAGAAGACACCACATACAACCCCTTTATCAAATGTGATTGCTCTGATAACAATGGCACCATCTGTCACATCACTGCGTTGTATGTTTTTTCCACTATTTTCAATTTCCATCGCTCTCTAGTAATTGATTGAAAGGAAAGTGAAATGTTGAATCTTTGTATAGAGTTTGCATCAAAGATGTGAACTATATGGCTTACATTACCCTGACATAGAATTTGATAATTTTCAAGTCAACAAGAATTAAATTGAATCAAAGGAAAATGTAACGGGACCTTATGTAGAATGTATGATCTCTTTTATTCTAGGAACTGACTATGTAATGAAAAACAAAGGAAAACTAGACAAATGAAACTTGAGCTGCTTCATCTATTTCTTCGATAAGTGTGATATTTTTTTCTAGGAAACTTCTATTCATATTTGGCCATCGTAAGTGTAATGCAGGCTAGCTTGACATAGTGGATGTAATATCTCCCAACATATTGAACTTAATGCATGTTTCTTTTGCTGATTTGCTATAGAAAGGTTTATGCTTTGGATGTTGTTGGAGAAATCCCAGAAGAGCTTTGGAACTTGACTCATCTCACCAATCTGTATGAAATCATGTCTAAATATCCACGAAAGAACAAGTGTTCTTTTTTATTTTCTTGAATTATTTCTCTCTTCCTAATTGTCTTTCAATGTTGTAGGAAGATAGCTCAGAATTACTTGACGGGTTCCTTGTCACCTTCCATTGGAAACCTTACAAAGATGGAATGGCTGTAAGCACATCATAAAACAACTTCAAGACTTATATTCATTTCAAATTCTAGTTCTCACAATTGTCATTTTAAACACACTTGAAGGTCTTTTGGAATCAACGCATTATCAGGGACTTTACCAAAAGAACTAGGACAACTCACTCAGTTGAAGTCACTGTAAGTTCCCATAAATGTTCCAAAGGTTTAACACAGATGCAATTTGTTTTTTATCATACATTTTAGCTAGGCTCACTTCTTAACGTATAGTTTTTTTTACCCCTTTTGAGATAATTCGAGAATTAGGACCCTCTTTAATAATTTTAGTATCTAATAGACCCCATAATAAATCTTTTAAATAAATAGACTTTTTTATTGGTGTTATTACTTGTTTACCCTTAAATGATTTAGTTTAATTTAAAAAATTAATATAATTAAATAATAAATTTGAATACTATTTTAAAACATCTTTATAGATAATAATTTTTTTTAAAAAAATTAATATAATTAAATAATAAATTTGAAAACTATTTTAAAACATATCTATAGTTAATAACATTTTTTTAAAAAAAACACTACATTCATATAATACGAGCATGTTCTAATTTATTATATGACATATATCAAATAATGAAATTATCTTTGTTTGTAATATATACATACAAGATTACAATAACCATAATAAATCACAATACATTTACCATAACTATTATATTTACTATAATAGTTAATGTATTACAATAAATATAATTCATTGTATTACAATATGGAATTTTAATATTTTATTGTGTTGATAATTATTGTAATAACGATATTGTATGACAATACTAAGATATTGTGTTACAATAACAAAATATTATATTAAAATAATTTAAATCGGTAATATATTGTGTTACAATAATAATAATAAGATGTTGTATTACAATAAAGGTACATGAAATATTGTATTGTAGTAAAGGTGAAATATTTTATTGCAATACACTAAGTTATTGTGTTCCAATAATAGTGAGGTGTGTTACAAAAATAATGTTAATCTTAATGTGCATATAATTACACTACAAGAAAAACAGCTTTTTGTGACAAAAAAATCCGTCGCCCAAAGGGTACTTTTCGTCGCCTAAATGTTTTTGTGGCGAAAAACTTTTCGTTTCCTGTTAGTCGCCATAGCCTCGTCGCACAAAGCTATTGCAATAAACACTGATTTCGTTGCCCTGTAAGACTTTCTGCGATAAAAAAAATCATTTTTTCACCCTTGCCTTTTTGTGACAAAAATAATCGTTTTGTCGCCCTAGCCTTTTGTGACAAAAAAATCATTTTGTCGCCCTAAATCTTTAATGACAAAATTGTGGTTTGTCGCCTTAAATCTTCTATGACAAAGTTTTGATTTGTCACCCACAAAGTTACATCTGCTGCCCTAGATTAAAAATGTGTACGTACACATCAAACAATGAATGTACTATATATATAGCTCAAATCGGATTATGAGAATTCAAAACACATTCACAAGTGGCAAAATGTACCATATTGTCAATACTATACAAAAGATTTTTGATGAGGTCATTATCGATCTATATACCACCAAAAATATGCATCACAACAACAGATCTATAAATCACCCTACACATGTTTTTCTGACTTGCTCACTGCAGAATCTTCTCCTCAACTATTTCTTTGCAAATGAGATAGTCAACCGTAACCTAAACATCATCACAAGCACCTCAAATAAACACTTGTAAGTTCAAAGTAATATAATGAAAACATAATTCATAGAACAGAAGAGAAACCACTAGGATGGCCTGATACCTTTTCTTGTAGTGATACTAAGATATTTTTAGGTATTGAATATAATAAACTATTTTTTTCTTATAATATATTTCATCTTTGAATATTTTTATTACTCGGTTTTCAAATTTATTATTTAAATATGTTCAATTTTCTTAAAAATAAAAAAATTGAAGGATATAAATGGAATAATACATATAAAAAGGTCTATGCACTACTACAAAAAGGGAAAATAACCCGGATATTTAACCCTTTATAACCCGGATAAGGTCCGGGTTAAAAGTCAGCGGTGTATATTCTTAGTACACTATATAACCCAGATCCTATATCCGGGTTATTTTATCCGGGTAATACGGTTATCCATACAGTATATACACCATTCAGTCCGGGTTATTTGGGATGTTAATATAACCCGGACATTAGAATATCAGGTTTATAAAGGGTTTATTAAATAACCCGGATATTTGAAGTCCAAGTTATATTCTTTTTTTTTATATATATAACCCAGGGATTTCAAGGTCCGGTTTATATAATATGTTGAGTTTTAATATAATATATGCATATTTTCATTTAATCCACCTGTATAAATGCGTAATCTGTGCATGCATGTGCTTTAACACATACACCACTCAGAACATTATTAATGCTAAATAATAATTTGCACAATAAAAATTAAATATAACGTCTATCCAACATATATCAACAATCTCGTCATAAAGAGTACTTTAACACTATGCAAAATAGAATAACCCCGCCCTAAAGAGTATGATACCATTATCTAAGGAGCGTTCTAACAGTTGTACAAGAATGTGGTGTATCTGATGTAACTTCTTCTTGCCTTATGCTAGAGTATGCACTAGCAATATACTCCTCTAGCTCTCTGGGAACAGTAGGGGAAACTTTTCTCGCAGTTGAAATGTATGCCCTGTTAAGAACACGAAGGTTAGATATGACTATGATACTCAAGATGACCTTGAAATTTAAGCAGGCCATATTAGATGTCAATCCTAAATAATAAGATGAGAAGGCGCGAGGAAAAAAACAAGAGAAATTAAAGCTAAAGCTGAAATGGGAAAACCAATGGCATTTATAGAAGTGGAAAAAAATAAAAGAGAAGTATTGATAGCCAAGTATCACAACTCATAAGCACATAGTACCGAGTTGAGGCCCAAAAAGGAAGGGAAAACGAGGTAGAGACAGAGAGGTTTAAATAATAAATCTCATGGAAAAAGATCCAAGATATAAATAAATTAGTTTCAGAAAACAATTAGTAGTTGATTGAATATAAGCTTTTGTTTATGCTAGTGATCGACACATAGAAGAGTGGTGAGACAAAATTATGAAAGCAAGCAAAAAGTCGAGGAACTAACACATCAATGTCATGTCTATCCTGCTTCAATTAGTAACGCATCATGCAAACAATGATCAGAAAAATGTTTTATCAGAAAAATGCATCAATTCCAAATGAAGAGAACATGAATGCTTTATGAGAAGCTAAATCTTCCACCAAAATGGATTGTGTAACAGTTAGATGCTTTATGAGAAGCTAAATGTTCCACCAAGTAACTAAAGCCATTTATCAAGGTTTGGTCTAAGAAAAATCAACAAGTATTTCTTTCAGTGAAAGGTGAATATATGACCCAAAGAATTACTCATACCATGCTGGATTAGCAACCACGAGAGCAACAGTTCTTGCATTCAGAGATGTGGTGATTCCAGCCTTGGCAATACTGACAATCTGCTGCTCCATTACTTAGTGTATTGATGTACAATCAGATTCATCCATTTTGTCAAACTCATCAATGGCACATATACCCATATCCGCTAGAACCTAAATAAGAACACATTTCAGACATTTTAGACACTCCAAAACACCTCTATCATTAGGATTAGCTTAGCAATAATGTTACTAACAACAATAGGGAAAATTACGCATCCCAAGATCCAAAAATAAATGTGAATGATAGGTCCCTAGGTGATATGAGGGTGGAGTTAAACCTTTTTTTTTGCAAAGAAAAAAGTAGGTAGTAGAGTAAAGAGCATCTAGGGTATCGACAAGATGGTGGGGTACCACTGCATTAACAAGGGTTTGCATGCCAGGGTACGACTGCATTAACAAGGGTTTGTATGCCATAGTGCCATAATAAAGGAATCTGATTAATAATTTTCTTAAAGAACAAGGGTTATATGCCATTTTTCCATAACAAATGAATCTCATTAATATTTTTTTCAAAGAGGGGTGTAGCATCATTACCAATGCTCCACCTTCTAGGTCCATCTCATTTGTTACATGATCTTTCATCACAGCATCAGTTAAACCAACCCCACTACTCCCTTTACTCGTAGTATATACTCCTCTCTTGGATGAAAAAATATCAAAGAGCATCAAGGCTAAGCCTAATCAACCATTATTTCAACATTTAACCTAAATCTAAACACAATCAAACAACATTAACAATCAACACATATACCCTAATCAACCATTATTTCAACATAATTTCAGCACAAATTCATCCCAAATCAACCAAAATTTAACCTAAATCTATACACAATAGAGTAAGAAAAGCGTTAAAAAACATACCTTTTGTATTCTCAATTGTTCAATTGAGAAAATAATTTCAACAAAGATGAGACGCAATTCATCCAGGCAGCAACAAAGAGTAAAAAATGAGAGCGATTTTAGACCGGAATGACAGTAGCAATAGAGATGACAGTAGCAATAGGGAGTAGCAATAGAGAGTCGAGCAGGAGTGAGCAATCTGGAGAATGGGAGTTTAATAAAGGATGACAGTAGTTATAGAGAATCGAGAAAGTAGCAACAATAGAGGCAGCAACATACCTTAAAGTCGTGCAACAATGAGCGCCGAGAAGAAGCAGCCAAGGATGAGCGCCGAAAAGAGGTCGCCAATGGTGAACGTCGGGTCGAGGTTGCGAAAGGTGAGCGATTTTAGAGCAGAAACAACCATGATTCAACTAAATTTGAACATAAAAGAGTAAGAAAAAAAACACATACCTTTGATGTCTCGATGCTTCAATTGAGGTAGCAATTGCTTGATGCGGTTCGTGGTACCAGTGAACCGGAGGTGAGGTCGCAGCAACAAAGAAAGAGGGGGCAACGAAAGAGAAGACTGAAAGGATTGAGAAGGGAAGAGGGAGTCGGAGGAGGTACGAACTGGACGGCGGTGAACTAGAGCGACAGGAACAACGAGAGAGAAGAGGAAGGCGGTGAACAAAAATTAACGGGTTTAGTTTTCTAACCTATCTGAAAATTAAAATATAGGGCCAAATAACTCGGATTTAGGGAAATGTTTTTTTAATAATATAACTTGGGCGTTTATAATGACTATTATTTGATTAAAAAATGGGTTTTTATACACCGAACATCACTCCACCCGGGATATAAAGGTAATCCGAATTTGTTTTTTCGGTTTCCCGACTTTATAACCCAGGTAAGACACGCTCGGGTTGTATGTTATGGGTTATTTGGCCAATTTTGTAGTAGTGATATAATTATAGAATTTATTATGGGGTCTAAAAACTTAAAAAAAATATAATGAAAAGGGTATATAAACCCCGTTACCCTTTTTTTCCTTGGATTACTTTCAATATTGTTTCATTTAAATCCGCTGAATGTTTCATGCTTCTAAGTTCATTGCTTCTTCAAAATTCTCTATCACATTTTTGGTGCAAAATCTTGATTAGGTTATATAACAGATTGTTTCTTGCTGCAACGGATCAGTTCATTTTACTTCTATAAAATAGCTAGAGATAATGGTTTTTTTGGTTCTTCAAATTCTACTTGCAGGGCTTTTGGAACAAACAATTTCTCTGGTCCTCTACCATCCGAGATTGGGAATATTGAAGGACTGCAACAAATGTACGTTTTTCTATGTCCATTATTTGATTTACATTTCTTTGCATGTAACATATGTCAAATGACCTTCCTTCCTACAAAACAAAGGCAAATAAAATTTTTTATGTAGGGTAAAGTGTGATCTTGTTGTGGCCTTTGAAAGCCAATCTACTATTTTTGTTTGATACGGTCTTCAAAAGTTGTGTGTTAATTTTTGATTTACTTTTACACATGTTTGCTTTGGTTTTGAAAATGAAAATGGACTTATCTAACTAAAAGTAATAATTTTCATATTGTATAATGCCTCTAGACTCATTTGTGCTTGGAAGGTCACTTTTTAATTATAATAATGTTCACACAATTTATGTATGAACAAGAACAATCATCTGTAACATGGAGTTGGTGGTTGCTAGATTATTAAATCACAAAATATGAAGGTTATTTGTAGAAAGAAACTTCTCAATTGCTATCTTTGAGACCCTCCATAATGTCCTTAACAACTTAGAGTCAATGTAGCATCCATATAATATAAAATGCAACTCCTACATTGACATAGGTTTTCATGTTTACAGATACATGGATAGTTCGGGAATTAGTGGAAAGATTCCATCAAGCTTTGCTAATCTATTGAACATGCAAATAATGTAAGAGTCTAATTCATTTTTTTCACTTATTGAATAATTTAACATAAGTAAAGTTTCCCATTTTTATGATATTTCTAACATCATCCTTTAAAATTTCAGGTGGGCATCGGATACCGAACTCAACGGCAGTATACCTGAATTTATTGGAACCTGGACACAACTTACTGACTTGTAATATATTGATGATATTAGCTTTTCAGTCTACCTTTTCTTATTGACTTTGAAATGCACAAAAATGCATTCAAGATTCTTGTCTCAATTATCTACCATATCTTTCTAAAATGATATACTTGATGCTTTTTGTAGGAGGCTTGAAGGAAACTCATTTTCAGGGTTAATTCCATCTTCTTTCTCCAATTTGACTGCCTTGCAGACTTTGTTAGTGCTCTTAAATATCCTCCATGCTATTTGTATAATTATTATATGTCAACAGCCATAGTAATGGAAGATAACTTTGGCCTATATGTTGTTTCATGTAGAAGAGTAGGTGATTTATCCAATGGAAGCTCTTCACTGGAATTTCTTACAAATTTGACGTCCCTAACTACTTTGTAAGGCAGAAAATCAGTCACATTTTTATAGTCACTTCTACAACTTCAATGTTTTGTTAGTAATACATGTTTTGACGACAACTATTTTAATGCCTTGCAGAGTTTTGAGGAACGTTAAGTTCTCAGATTCTATACCCACCAACATTGGAGGATTGACAAAGTTGAGCTATCTGTAAGTCATTGGACACTTAGACTGGCGGTTGGGTTACATTTGCATAATCAAGTATTTTAGCTAAATAAGTGCAATATTTTTTAACGACGTCATTTGACAATTAGTAGCTTTGGGAATAATTTATTGCTTATTTGTTGAGTTGGAAAAATGATTTGAAGACATTAATTCATCAAGCAAATTGTCTTTCCACTGGTTTAAGTTACAAGTGGTCTAGGAAATAATTGCAAATGTTGTTAATCAAGGTTACTGTTATTGGTTTATCTATGTGGAAGAGTACATAGTGTTTTCGCTTTTCTTCTTTTATTTACTTTTGATCGTTATTCCTATTCATGGTTTCTTAGGTACATTCACTTTCTGATTGACCATAAATATATTTTTGCAGTGATTTGAGTTTCAACAACATAACAGGGACAATTCCAAGCTCGCTTTTCTCCATTGGTTCTCTTAAATATTTGTAAGACTATAAACATGTTTCATTTAAGCTCACCTCATAGGCTTTTTCGGTGACAGTTAACAAGAATGTTGATTTTTCATGTTTAGGTTTCTTGGGAATAATAAGTTATCTGGCAACCTACCTTCTCAGATAAGTCCATCTCTTACCAATATGTAAGTTTAATTCTATGAATGTTTCTTGATGCATTTCAACGTGTGGTTTGTAAGAACAATTATTTTTTTTATTGGTTGTTAGAATTTATATTATGATTTGATGACCTTATAGTGGAGGAATTTTAATTTTGAATTATGCTCATAACATATTTGCTTATCACTCTTGCTCTTTTATTCTCTATGCAGTGATGTATCATACAATCAGTTGTCGGGAAACATTCCTTCTTGGATTAGTAACAAGTTAGAGATGTATGTTATGAAACTGGATGACATTATTTCTTACTTCACCGTTTATAATTTGAAGATTTATTTCCGAAATTGTACTCATATCTAGTAATTGAAATTATCGTTTTCTATCAAACTTTTACTTTGATAATCCTCTATATTGATTTGGCTTTTGCATTTTATTGTGCTTTTGATTGCAGCAACTTGGTTGCAAATAACTTCACAGACATAAGTAACAGGTAGTTTTTCATTTTAACTCTAATTATTGCTCTAAATTAAAGCTCATTAGTGTTTGTTTCTATGCATTTTGAATGGTTAGATAGTTTCTAGGATCAAGAATGAGAAGGGTAAGGGTATATTTCCTTGTTTTTCTTCTTCTTCTGATATTAAGTTCATATACTCGTGTTGCTCTTCATCATGTAGTGCTTTGCCCTCAGGATCAAACTGTTTGCAGAATGATTACCCTTGCTTCCGGGGTAGCCCACGTTGTAAGTATATATATAGACTTCCCCTATCAATTGATAAATTCTTCCATAAAAGAGTTTACAGATTTCTAGGCACTCAAGATATATATTACCATATTGCCAAAGTCAATTAAATAGATATTGCCTAATTTTCAATGCATATGTTTCGACTTGCAAAGTACAATAGTGAATATATATATTATATATATATATATATATATATATATATATATATATATATATATAAGGATTGACTCCGGTGAAAACCTCAAATTGCGGTAAAAACCGTGAGGACTACTTTATAGCTTGGTTTATTTGAAACCCGTGCTAAAAACCTCAATTACATAGTGACTTTACAACTCAGTTCAACCTAAAAACCGTGCTAAAAACTCCAGTTTTAAAATAACACATGACTTTATATATCGGTTAAACCTAAAAACCGTGCTGAAAACTCATGTTTTAAAATTACATTAGTGACTTTATAGCTCGGTTTTATTCAGAACCGGGTTAAAATATGTGACCTTATAGATCGGTTCTATTTATAATCGGGCTATAAAGCTAGTGAACGGGGCTAAAAAGCCGGTCCTCACAGGTTTTTACCGCAATTTTGGTTTTCACCGGAGTGCAACCCTATATATATATGGTACACAATTACTTTTGTTATATTCTGTCATCATTTTCTCTTATATTCAGCTTTCGGTTTACATTTTTTCCCATTATCCTCCATTGGTAGATAGCAGCTTTGCAGCTAAGTGTGGTGGCCCACAGATAAAATCTTCCGATGGAACTGTGTTTGAGAGGGAAAACGAGACCCTAGGTCCTGCTACATATTATATAGCTGATGCAAATAGATGGGGTGTCAGTAATGCTGGATATTTTCTTTCTAGTAGCAATGCGTCATTTGTAGCATCTTCCTCGAGCCAATTTAGCAACACTTTAGATTCTGAGATATTCCAAACAGCGAGAGTTTCTGGTGGATCATTGAGGTATTATGGTTTGGGGCTTGAAAATGGAAACTATAGTGTGACTCTTCAATTTGCGGAACTTGTCATTCAAAATGGTAAAACATGGAAAAGCCTTGGAAGGCGCGTTTTTGACATTTACATCCAGGTATAAAACTAAACCGTCATTGATCTTTAGCAAATATGCTTTTGCAGCTCTATTCCTATGAGGTTCATTGCACAAGATTTATTATTACTTTAACTCCCATGAATTGTAATACTATTTACTAACTTGTTGTTTCTTGACCTTAGGGAAGTTTGGCATTGAGGAACTTTGACATACGCAAGGAGGCTGGCGGGTTATCTTTCTCGGCTGTGAAGAAAAACTTCACTGCTATGGTGACAGCAAACCATTTAGAGATTCACCTGTTATGGGCCGGGAAAGGAACTTGTTGTGTGCCAACACAAGGGACATACGGACCCTCTATATCAGCGGTCAGCATTACTCCGAGTAAGTCTACAATTGGTCTTTATTTATTTTGAATATTAGATTAATAAATCATTGGCTATATACTTATCAAGAACCAAAATCTTTGTGCAGATTTTGTCCCTACAGTGCCTAATAAGCCTCCCTCAAACAATGATAAAACTGGCTTGATTCTGGCAATAGTTCTTCCTCTTGGATGTCTTTGCCTCCTCATATTGGCCGCATGTTATGTTATTCAAAAGAGGAGAAGATTACGGGCAACACAAGATGAAGGTAAGAACCAGAAAATGCCAAAAATGGAAATTGGACACACTCGAATTTTGTAATTATTATAAATACATAGGAAAAGATTTGATTCAAAACTCCAACAATAACAAAACAACAGCAAAAAAACGAAATAATCCAACATACATGAGTCGATACTAAAAAGCATAAATGAAACCCGTGATCCACCAAATTGGATATGATTCTTATTAGAACTTTTCATTTGTTCGCGAGCCTGTTCATGTAGATAAAAAACATTTTTGTATGATTGATTTCAGAACTCATGGGAGTGGAAGCTAAACCTTACCTTTTTGGTTACTCTGAACTTAAGTCCGCAACAGAAGATTTTAACTCCTCTCACAAGCTCGGAGAAGGAGGATTTGGACCCGTATTTAAGGTAATCCGTGCTCTAAATGATGTCTTGATTCTAGAGATTATAATAGGTTTCTGATTATAATAGCCTGGATCCTACAGGGAACCCTCAATGATAAGAGAGTTGTTGCTGTGAAGCAACTGTCTTTCAAATCTCACCAGGGAAAGAGCCAGTTTGTTACAGAGATTGCTACCATATCTGCCGTACAACACCGTAACCTTGTCAAGTTATATGGATGCTGCTTGGAAGGCGAGAAACGTTTGCTTGTTTATGAGTACATGGAAAATGGGAGTCTTGATCAAGCTCTATTTGGTATGGGTTTTTGACATTATGTGATGTTTGTCTAACTAGTGACTATTCTCACCATTTGAGACACCTTTTAAAGGTCATTAATATTTGCATTTAAGCAGGAAAAGGCATGGTGCTTGATTGGGTGAAGCGCTTTGAGATATGCATGGGAGTGGCAAAAGGACTATCGTATCTTCACCAAGAATCACGACTTCGTATTGTCCATCGGGATGTCAAGGCCAGTAACATCCTGCTCGATTCCGATCTTTGCCCAAAGATTTCCGACTTTGGATTAGCCAAGTTGTATAATGAGAAAGTCACTCACGTCAGCACTGGAGTTGCTGGGACAATGTACATGTTTTGTATAATTCGTCTGCTTCTCGAATTTCCATACTTCATAATCTTATTTGATCCCTTTTTGTTACATGAAATAGCGGATACCTTGCACCGGAGTACGCTATGCGTGGTCACCTCACAGAAAAGGTTGATGTGTTTAGCTTTGGAGTTTTGGCTTTGGAGGTTTTGAGTGGGAGGGCGAATTCAGACTCTACCTTAGGCAAGGAAAAGATGTATCTGCTCGAATGGGTATGCTATTTAGTTCATACTTCGATTTTTTTATTTTAGCCGAAATGTCAAATTGGTATCTAAAAGTGTCATCTTTGGACACTCTTATGTCATGACAGACATGGCAGCTCTACGAGAGCAATCGTGAAGTAGAGTTGATAGATGAAAGGCTAGGAAAGGAGTTCGACGAGGAAGAGGTGAAGCGCGTAATTAGGATAGGTCTCTTGTGCACTCAAACTGCACCTGGGCAGCGTCCCTCCATGTCACGTGTGGTGGCCATGTTGTCTGGGGATGCGGAAGTGGGAACCGTTCCTGCAAAGCCCGGATACCTAACCGACTGGGTTTACGATGATTCCAGTGCCCAAACCACCTCCACTTCGTCATTTGGAGGCGTTTACACGACTTCAACTACCGCAACTCCATGAGTCCATACACCTCCCCCCGAAGCTTGAGTTTCTTCACCATTGTCCATCACCAACAAATGGTTCAATTGCTGTGTTCATAGCCCCTACGCAGAATGTAATAACGGTTTAAAGTTGACTCAGTTCATAGCCCCTAGGCATAGTTGTGCTTAAGTCTCTTCGAATCTTGTTTTAATTTGCATGACTAGTTAATTGGATGATTGTGTATCAGCATGCATATGATTCATAAACACTTGTTTAGTTACTCTTCAACCGTTGTCAAGATCTGGTTCAATAAAATCAGCGTATTTTTATTGTTTTATTTCTAATTGTTTTTTTAATTTGTACGACATCTAGTTAATTTATTTATGATTTTTAATATCTGGATTCATTTTGAATAATGTCTGGTGAATCAAATCACTTTACTATTAAAAAAACTTCTTGCTATTATAAGACTGTCCCCAAACATAATAATACGTGTAAATGCTTAAATATGTATATTTTGATTGTGCTCTAATGATAGTTTTTCAGTCTTTTAAATATATACATTTGCATACAAAATACTCAAATATGAGTGAAATATTGTCATGCCTAATTTTTTAAATCACTTTTCAATAAAATAAAGGCCATTGTTTGCATGTATTTAATTAAATAAAGAAAAAGAAATATCTATAGATATTTCTTTTTCTTTATTTAATTAATTTTATGCATGTATTTAAAGGCATTGTTTGCATTACCTTAATTATAAGGTCATTATGTTGTTTGAAGTTTATTTTCACAATACATTACTGAGGTTATAAGACAATATTTATAAGTGAAAATTTGAGAAAATGTACATTTTTTAGGATTTTTTTACGTAACTATATCCTTAATTGGTTACTTGGAGAAAAAGGCTTGATTGGTGACAAAATAAGGAATGGATAAGGATATGATCATGGAATAGGAAGGGAAATCATCTATAAGATAGAAAATAAATAATTAGATAAAAGAAATAATATATTAAAATAGATATAGTATATTTAGATAGATAGATTTATTCTCAATAGATAGATAAATATATAAGTAGATAGATATATTATATAGATATAAATATGGATAAATGATATATATATATATAGGCAAGAGTTCTAGTGAAACGAATAATACGGTGTAACGGTGAAACGAATGAATATATTATTCGTTTCACTAGAACCCTTCCCTATACATATATATATATATATATATATATATATATATATATATATATATATATATATATATATATATATATATATATATATAGGGTTGCGCTCCGGTGAAAACCAAAATTGCGGTAAAAACCTGTGAGGACCGGCTTTTTAGCCCGGTTCACTAGCTTTATAGCCCGGTTATGAATAGAACCGATCTATAAGGTCACATATTTTAGCCCGGTTTTGAATAAAACCGAGCTATAAAGTTACTATGTAATTTTAAAACATTAGCTTTTTAGCACGATTTTTCGGTTTGACCGAACTATAAAGTCATGTGTTATTTTAAAACTGGAGTTTTTAGCACGGCTTTTAGGTTAAACCGAGTTGTAAAGTCACCGTGTGATTGAGGTTTTTAGTACGGGTTTCAAAAAAACCAAGATATAAAGTAGTCCTCACGGGTTTTTACCACAATTTGAGGTTTTCACCGGAGTCAATTCCTATATATATATATATATATATATATATATATATATATATATATATATATATATATATATATAGACAATAGATCAAATGTACACAACTCTTATTGTGTATCATGTTAACAAATCTGGGCCGTTGAATTAAGAAGATCAACGGATGAGATTAAAAGTAACTTCTGATTATTCGATGGTATTGGGAGATTATTCGGTAGAATCAAATTATTCGGTGGTATTGGGCGATTATTCATTAGAATAAAATTTACAGTTTTTACACTCTTTTTACAGATGAATAATTATGTGAAAACAGATGAATATATAATCATGAACAAATAGACGAATAATTTCTGAGTACATGATACACGATAAGGGCTGTGTACACCGGAACTAACCTCTTGACCTAAATATGGATAGATAGAAATATAAATATAAGGATAGATATAAGCTCCCGTTCCAAGTTACCAAAAATAAAAAAACGCGTCACTGGGCAACAACGGCGGGCGCCGATTTTAGGGCGGCGGGCCGGTTAGACAGTATTCCAATTCGTCATTTTGATCTATCAAACTTGCCTACAAGTGAGTTCTCACACAAAGCCATACCAATATGCAGCCAATAAAATAATCCTACTTTATTGAATTGAAAAAATAATGCGAAAATGAAATAATATTACCTGCTTTACCTTGGGTTGTCTCCGAAGAAGTACCTTTGTTTCACGTCTTTGGCTCGACGTGTTGCTCTTCTTGATCAAGTTACCCTAACAAGGTCCTCCACACTTGTCCTTTTCTTGACAATAGGGGGAACCTTAGGAATTTTTCCAATGCATTCATCATTTTCATCAATTAATCCCTTTTCCTTATTATGAATTTCTCCTAGACGTTGCCCTAAAATTGCAAAAACCTCAACAATGTTAGGAATTAACTTCTCATAGGGAAGAATAATAGGTTCATTCGGATTATGCACATTTTCATGTGGATCAAACAAACTTTCAATTTTCATATCAATTTCATCTTTCCCTAATTTAAATTTCACATTGCTAGAAAACTCATTATTCAACAATTCCTTATCATTAGAAGCATCTAACAAATCATTTAATTTATCTCTGCAATCAACATTATTAGCATCAAGAACATCCAAAGAATCATTAGGAGAAAGAGTAATACGCTCAAAAATAGAAAATTCAATCTTTCTATGGTCAAAATCCATGGTTAGTGAGCCTTCAAAGCAATCAATCTTAGTCTTAACCGTTTGCAAGAATGGCCTTCCCAAGATAATTGAGGTTTCAGGCATACCCTGTTCCATATCTAATATAAAGAAATCAGCGGAAAATATCAATTCATTCACCTTAACAAAAACATCTTTAACAACTCATCTAGGTTTAATACTAGAACGATCAGCGAGTTGTATAGTAATAATTTTCTGACAAAGCATTTAGACCCAAAAACATATACAAATTGTATGACATGACATTAATTGAAGCTCCTAAATCCAACATAGCCTTAGTGAATTTAGTATTACCAATTGCACATGGAATAGTGAACATACCTGGGTCACCACACTTTTCAGGCAATCTTTTTTGTAACATAGCGGAAACATTTTCATTCAAACTTACCTTTTCCTTTCTCCTCATCCTTTGCTTTCTTTTCATAGTGCATAATTCTTTTAAGAACTTAGCATAGCAAGGAACAGTTTTAATTAAATTTAAAAGTGGAATATTTACCTCACAATGAGCAAAGGTATCGTATACAATTTGTTCATCTTTCCACTTGCGATCGAGTTTTAAGGCATGAGGAAAGGGTGGTGCAGGTATAGGAACCTCAGAAGACCACTCCTTTAACGATTTCTTCGCGGATGGATCAACGTAAAAAATTGGATCACGGCGGGCGCCGGTTTTCTGGGGGGGTGGGCGCCGGTTGACAGTGTTTTGTTTTCCGAGTTGCTTTCTTCTTGTTCACCCACGTCAATCACCTCCTCATGCCTTTCTTATGAACTTTTAGTGGGTAATTTTACTTCTTTACCTTCTCTAAGGATAACCAAATAATGACACATATGTGTAAATTGATATACATGGTGTATTGCACGCCAACATCTACACACACATCATAATTTCAATAATTGCTCTATTAGTTTTAAAAAAACACACACACAAAGCTCAATTTGATTCAATCACCAAAAACAAATTAAATTGGTTATTTTTAGAACTATTCCCCTCAATTTGATTCCGACTTGTCAGAGACGTAGACCATTCAACATAGAGTTATAAGCTTGTCGAGTTCAATCACACTCCTCAAATAATCTAAAGACCACAACCAAATTAAATTTGTTCCTTTCTCAGACTACGATGACTTGATTCTACCAAATAGGTGGATACGTAAGAAACTCAATGTAAATCAAATTCCCACCGAGTCTAGTCGCACCCAAACTTTCAATCAAATCTCTTCAAATTCATTTTTTTACTCTGTCGTCCAAGAAATCAAAATTTTCAAAAAATCTAAGGCGTTCTACTCTAACTCAATACAAACCTCGTGCGCTTCGAGTTTGGTCAAACCAAACTTCATAAAATCGAATTTCATTGCTATCCCTAAATTGACTTTCAAGTTAAATCCCAAATCAAATCAAACTCAATATCAAAGTCAAATTATTTTCTATACAAATGATAGATTGGTACTTGAGTTACTCTTCCAAGAAAGTGGGCTTGGATTACTTAGGTGGAGCGTTATTCGAGCTACCCTTCTTAGAAGACGGGCTTGAATTTCATCCTCTGATGCATATAAGAAAACGAAACCAAATCCAAACCAAATCAAACGAAAAATTCAGACCAGTGTGAACTACGTAAGACTTGATTCTCTTCCAAGAGATACGTAGGCAACCTGTTAAAATTCCGATGCAGCCCAAATCACTAAAAGTACCACTCAATTCTTGATATCGATATGACTTCGAATCAATATAATAACCAAAAGGGGTCGAACATAAATATTAAATCAAATAAAATATGTTTTACAATTATTTACGCATTTTTGTTCATCAGCAGGTGTGTTATATGCACTTTAATGGATGGATCCTAGATCCGTTTCAACCATAACATGATACTTGTTCAACAATCATTGTAACTAAGTTGTTAAAAAAAAAGAAAAAAAAAAGAGAAAAACATCTTTCCATCAATAAAGCTTTTAAAGGACGAATCTAAAATATGAACGGATTTAAGATCCGTCCGTTTATTTTTTTTACAACTTCCAATGATTACAGAATATGTGGCATACTATGAGTACATGGTGCACGTATCCAACCAAAAAAAAACAGCCACATAAAACATAAATAAGTTGATAACAGGGTTACTCATTCATAGCCCCCACCTCCTCTTCAACAACCAAAGCCAAGCCTCCATAAAAGCAACAGTATGATCCTTGTGACCAAAGATTCATGATAACTCCAAGTAGGTGACCCAAATGATACCCTTGTGACTTCCATCTAAAGCAAAGTGAAAGCTATAAATTAGGATAAAATTAAAAGCCTAAATTCACCCCTCTAGCTTTTTAACTCCCTATATATAACATTGTTACCCACAGAACACTCAAAACACACAGAAAGTATCACACACATCATGGAGGCTTCCAAGTTAGGAATGACGCTCTTCACCCTCATCCTTGTTCTCTCCATTTCAACCTCCTCTGCAGCGCGCACCGCTGCCCCTCACTCCTCTTCCGCGACACCCACACTGGCCCATGGCCTCAAGCCCCACCGGGCCTTGCCTAGGCAGCCTTGGATGAACCATGGAAGCTCTCGGGGTGCTTGGAGGATGCGCCGCCTTGTGAATCCATCAGTCGAGGATCCACTAGATGTGAAGACGCTGTCTGTATAATCGAGTGAAACTCTTTGCATTGCTTATGTATCTGTAAGATTGTAATAGAGAGATACATATATACAACTATGTAGTAGATTAATCTCTTTGAAGCTTCATCATTTATGATGTATGATTGACAAATGACAATGTTCTTGTTACAAGGAACCATCAATATCTATTTGGTAATTTTGGGAGGGGATACAATCTTCCAACAGGTTAAGGAGGCTATGTTCAGGTGCACTTTGGGAATGCGAAATCGCGTTATTGGATGGAAGACGAGGAGCATTCGTCCCAACACTGGCATCGGAATCAGCGGTCCCTTCGTTCCTCCTTCGGATGCTAGCAGCAGATACCCGCTCCTTCCATAATGTCCCATCCTGAAAATTCAACTTCAAAGTGCTAGTGAGGAACTAAGGAATCAACAATCACTAAAATGTCAATCAATCATAGTGCATTGTTAGTTTTGACATTTACGAAATTCGGGGTAAGAAGCTCGGGATGGGCCTTACGTTGAGAAGGGATGGCTCCGGTAGAGGGCACTGAATTGGTTGATCGATGTCAAGAGGATCGGATGGATGCTCCACCGGCTTAAATTCTATCGCAAGGTTGATCCCATGAGGCGTTTCGGATGTAGCAACAACATTTGCATCTGCAGTTGGAGGCATCTCCTCCCTCCCCTCCTGCAGGAATCAAAGCAATTTAACAAACAAACATTCAAAAAAAAGCTCCAAAGCGAACCAATCTTTCTAAGGGTATGGTGTGTTTTAGGAAACATCATAGTAGTGTTTAAGGGTATGGTGTGTTTGGTACAGATAAGGTTTCGTGTTCGAACGGGTAATAGAACAAGCCAACCCGATAACCTGCGTTTGGATGGAATCTGGTATAGGCCTGAAACCAATTGCTAACTCATAAGTTCATTCCCCATACTGATATCTACACCAACTGTAAACAAACATTTCCTAAAATGTAATCTGTCTAGTACTACTGATTTTATGGACATCATCACAGAAATCAAACTCCAACTAGCTTCTTTTTTTTTTTGGTGAAAAGAAGAGACGGGCTCTCCGTGCTTCTAATGCGCTGTATTAATATAAAAAGAAAGAACTAAGTATTCAGCATACGGGAATAGCATGACTCCTAACATCGTCCAGCAGAAAGCTTAAAACACCCTCAGATGGGTCACACAATACAGTCAAACCAATGTTGTAAGCAAAAGTTAAACTAGCTAAGTGGTCCACAACACAATTAGCCTCGCGGAACAATATAGCGCTGACATTTAGCGACAAGGCTAGCCAGTGGATGTCACCGTGTGATCAGGGATCCTAGGAGGGTCAATATAAGTTGTGAATCTGTCTCTAGAATCACACGCCTATACTCACTCTCCCAGGCGAAAAACTCCAGCTAGCTTAGCAACAAACAAACACAAGATATTGAAAGAAGAGGCTTACAAGGGCGGTTTGAGTCCTCCGGCGCCCAGATCTGCTCGATGAAAACATGGAGAAAACACCCGCCATTTTTTTTTTGATGTTTATAAATTCTCTTCAAAGCTTGGAAATTTGCACAAACTAATCGATTTGGGTGACAACAAAACACCTTCCCTTCGAGGCTTACATGGGTTGGGCAGATTCTCTTGTTGTCGTCGCCACTGAAATTGCAGTGGACTCTTTTCATGGAGGGAATCGGATTCTGGTTCTCCCGTTGGCACTCATTCAACACACTTTTGATTTTTGAAAGCGATAAAACTAATTGTTGAACAACCCATCAAGATTCTAATTCTTGAAAGCTTTAAAAAGCATCTGCTTGCGTTTTGTGATTATGATTACTGTTGTTGTTGTTGTTGTTGACTTGTTGTATAATAATAGTTGAGATCCTAATTTTGACAGAGAGTGGTTCAAAACCTATCACATATTAAAGCTTAGTAATGTCTACAAATACACACCAACTCTATTAAGATAAAGAGCTTTGAAAAGTGAAATATAATGTAATCTGAAATAGTAAAGATACTACCTTTGACAACTTTCCTGATTTTTGGCTACCAACGTACTGACGGTGATCGGATAAACAACAACAGCAACAACATTGCCTGATCTATATTCTATTAGTCAGGTTCCACGAGAAGTCTTAGTAAAGAGAAAAATCTGTAGTGTTACACTTACATGTTTAGTGCACCACATTGATCCAGGTACATCTTGGGAATGATCCTTGTCGATCTTCGTAAACATCGGCCTCAGGCAGCTGTTTGGTTCCAAGAAACCGGATCATTCCCAAGATGTGCCTGGATCAATAGGGTCACTCCAAAAGATGTCAAACATACAGGGACGGTAATAACTGCATATTGTTAACCGAAGAACAAAGACCCTGATATCTCTTTGAAATGATGCATCACTAAATTTGATTAATAGACTATAGGAACATGTAATGTAATATATGTATGTATGGGTGTATGGTTGTATTTGTCATGGGTTTAAAAGTTTGGTCTGATCTTGCTCACTTAGCTTGGGTGTTAGCATGTTGGGTTGCCAAGGAGCTTGGGCGGCCAAACTTGCTAGCCCTGGCCCAGACCTTAGCTCAGCCCACTTGTATTGTGCACGGATTCCACATAAGGCACACGGTTTACCCTAGTTGGAACCACGTGTTTCGACTTGGGGATCCCTTGAGCTCCGCCTATAAAAGGACCCCATCTCTTAGCTAAGGGCTTAGAAATTTAAGATTTTTTCTAATATATTTTTTTTAAAAGAATTATTTTTCACTTATACGTTTAAAAAAACAAAAACAATCTTGTCTGCATATACATATAAAAAGAATTCTCATTTTTTATATTTTTATTTTTCTACTAAAAATGACTATTTAAATTACAAATTTAACGTTTTTTCTAATGTATTTTTTTAAATAAATATTTTTCATATACTCGTGTAAAAAAAAATTCTCGGTAAAATTTTCAGCCCCCTAGAAAAATTCTTGGATTCGCCACTAGGGATATGGTATGCTAGGAATTCACTTATTTTTAGGGTAGCAAGTGAGATGTTGTTTACATTTTGGAGGATGGCCTAAGGGTAGTTGATGACTTCTTCAAAATTGAAGGCAATAATGGGGTGGCGGAGTAGCAAGGTCTTCTTCTCCTAGTCTCCAAAAAAGCTGGAAGAAACCTCTGAAGGGATTCATTAAGTGGACTGCGATGCATCAGTCAATAAGGAAGGGGGATGTGGGGTCGGGGTGGTTGCCAAATTGGGATAGGGGAGCTATGCTTTGCTGCTTTCTGGGCCTTAGAAGGTGCCCCAACCCTGGAAGCAGCGAAGGCGGAGATGATACTATGGGCGTTGAAGTTGGAAGAGAGGGAGGTCCTTATATTCGTTTGGTAATGACTAAGGGTGCATTTGAAAAATGGTAGCCGTTGGAGTAGCTGAAGCTCTTGGATAGCTGAAACTATTGGATTATTTGTGTTAAATATAGGTTAATAAGTCAGTATAGTATTTGGTAAACTTAGTTGTTAGGATAGCTCTTGAAAACTTGTGAATAAAATACCAAAAGCTCCGAAAAGCTCGGGTAAGTAGCTGTTGAAATTAAAAATTGAGATTTCAAAAGCTAATTTAACTAAAATCTTATATTTATTTTATTTAAAACTATAGAATATCAAAGCTATAAGCTCCGAAAAACTATTTGCTTTTGCCAAACAGAGCCTAAAAATAGTTGCTTAGAGCTTATGGAATTTGAAAAGCAATAAAAGTAGTGTTTGGTAACAAGTATCCTTTGGAGTAGGGCTGGGCAAAATTTGGATCGGACCAGGACCAGACAGGAAATTACGGCTTGGATCAGACCGGAAGTATTTCGATCTGGTCCATGGTCCAATGAATTCTGGATTTCGGGTTTCGGTCCAAACCCGAATTTCCGGTCCGGATCGGAATTGGACAAGAAACCCTGTAGCTTAAAAAATAAGAAGAGGCGTGCATGTACGCGTCTTCAATTCTTCATTTCGCCTCTCTGCCTTCGTGCTCTCAACCCTCTCTTACTCTCTCTGTTCGGCGCGCCTCTCAGTCTCAGCCCTTGCATATCCCCATGATGCAATGTTTGATGATATTGAGATATAGTTGATAGCGTAACTGTTGTATGAGTATGTTTGGCCCTTCTTTGACCCTCTTTCATGTGTTTGTTTGATGATATATTGACTATAAACCGTTAAGGTGACTCATGTGAATGTTCAGTCAAGTTTTGTTTTTTAATCTTATAACATGGCAAAGTATTTGGTGTTGTTGTGTCTTAAAGGGGGGGGGGGGGGGTGTAGGTATAACCGGTTCAAACAGTCTTTCTGGTCCGCCGACCGAAAAACCTAGGACCATATTTCTGGGTCCTGATCCGATCCGTGGTCTATGTCTCCGAAAATTCCGGTCCACCGGTCTTGGACCGGACCGAAATTTTGGTCCGATCCAATCTGGTCCAGACCGAAAGCTCATCCCTACTTTAATTGGATGAGCTAATGGAAATAAGTAGCGCTTGAGAGATGATGGAATGTGATTTTGAGCCGCTCTTCCACCCAAGCCGTTGAGAGCTGTTAGAAGCATTTTAATTTTTTTATAACAATTTTACCCCTCTTATCTGCCCTCTATCCTGAAAAAACAACACATTCGAATTCCCTCCCCAGAAGCCTATAAAGTGTCCTTCCTCTAACTACTATAAGTATTAATTTAAAATTTCTCCTATTGTTCTAGCACCTTACTGCATTTTTCATTAAAATTTTCATATTATTCCTATGGACTCTTATCCAAGTTTGGAGAGTCCATTTTTTTGCTATGCTTTCTATCATCTTATTGGGCAATTGATGTCAATGATGTATTTAATTGAATGCATTCCATATCAAAGGAAAATAGAACACAGACATGAAGAAATAAGAAACATATTTGTCTACAACTACTATGCCTTAAAATATTTAATGCAAATTTTTTTTAGACAAATATGAAAAGCAAACTAAATCAAAGTCATGTAAGTTTTCAAGTTCATCAAGTAGTTTGGAAAAAAAAATTCAGAGCCATAACTTTAGTTAAACATGGCGCCTCACATTCCAAATCCTTAGTGCGATGGAGTCTTATATTTCCTTCATTCATTATGAGTTCTTGTCTTCACCTTCACCTTGGGACAATGTTCTTGCTCGAGAAAAATACGCTTGTGGATATTTGTTCCATGTAGTGCGGATATTTCTCATCTTCGGAGTACCTTAGAATAAAGTCGTGGGGAGCGAAACAAGACATTATAATATCAACTTGTGTGGGGATGTCATAGCTTGACATTCTTATCAGAACATTCCATCTATTTTTTTAAAACACTAAAGCATCTTTCAATATAACTCCGCAACAACAAATGATAGCGATTGAATGCTTTCTTAATGTTTGTGGGGCCTATATTCTCGAATTGCAATAGATGATACTTAACTATTGAGTAAGGCACCATATACCCTTGCTTGTATGGGTAGCCCTTGTTTGCCAAGTAGTATTTGCCTACATTACATATAAGCGTGAAGTTTCTTATGTTCAACTTCAAGTCACTTATAATCAATATATACAAGCTTATCAATGATGCTAACTCATACATGATGGTGGATGAGAGAAGTTAAAGTCGCTTATGCATAGAGCATGATCAAACACTCGAGCATCATGTGCACTACCTTCCCTACCAACTGATATGAAGGTAAAATACATATCAAAATTATAAAATGTCATGACATTGAATGTACACAATCCCTTTTGCCCTCTATAAGGAAGTTGCTCTACAACTGGCAAACAAGCATTGATATAAGCTCCATCTATGCATCCTATTGTTCTAGCACCTTACTGCATTTTTCATTAAAATTTTCATATTAATCCTATGGACTCTTATCAAAGTTTGGCAAGTCCATTTTTTTGCTATGCTTTCTATCATCTTATTGGGCAATTGATGTCAATGATGTATTTAATTGAATGCATTCCATTTCAAAGGAAAATAGAACATGGACATGAAGAAATAAGAAACACATTCATCTACAACTACTATGCCTTGAAATATTTAATGCAAATTTGTTTCAGACAAATATGAAAAGCAAACTAAATCAAAGTCATGTAAGTTTTCAAGTTCATCAAGCAATTTGGAAAAAAAAAATTTCAGAGCCATAACTTTAGTTAAACATGGTGCCTCACATTCCAAATCCTCAGTGCGATGGAGTGTTATATTTCCTTCATTCCTTATGAGTTCCCGTCTTCCCCTTCACCTTGGGACAATGTTCTTGCTCGAGCAAAATATGCTTGTGGATATTTGTTCCATGTAGTGCGGATATTTATCATCTTCGGAGTACCTTAGAATAAAGTTGTGGGGAGCGAAACAAGACATTATAATATCAACTTGTGTGGGGATGTCATAGCTCGCATTCTTATTAGAACCTTCCATCTATTTATTAAAACACTAAAGCATCTTTCAATATAACTCCGCAACAACAAATGATAGCGATTATTGAATGCTTTCTTAATGTTTGTGGGGCCTATATTCTCGAATTGCGATAGGTGATACTTAACTATTGAGTAAGGCACCATATACCCTTGCTTGTATGGGTAGCCCTTGTTTGCCAAGTAGTATTTGCCTACATTACATATAAGCGTGAAGTTTCTTATGTTCAACTTCAAGTCACTGATAATCAATATATACAAGCTTATCAATGATGCTAACTCATACATGATGGTGGATGAGGGAAGTTAAAGTCGCTTATGCATAGAGCATGATCAAACACTCGAGCATCATGTGCACTACCTTCCCAACCAACTGATATGAAGGTAAAATACATATCAAAATTACAAAATGCCATGACATTGAATGTACACAATCCCTTTCGCCCTCTATAAGGAAATTGCTCTACAACTGGCAAACAAGCATTGATATAAGTTGCATCTATGCATCCAATAACTCTCTCAAAGTACTTCTATCTATCATCATTCAAAATCTTCTCATGTATTGTGGTAAAACATGGGTCATTTGGTTGAATTATATCCCGTGCAAGCCCTTAGAATCTATGTGAACGACCGACAATGAGTTCCAAGACCTCGTGAACAACACTGCTAATGATTTCACTAGAGCGTTGAAACCCCTTACAAATAAAAAGATTCGATATGCCCAAATCCATTGTATATAAGAAAACCCCAACCTTCTCCCAAATTATCATATTTCTCGATGCATGCAATCCATAGCTCGTTTCTAAATACACACATAGTTGCAAAAAAAAAAACATGTTTTCCATACGAAACGCTTTGATGCATCTACGTCCATTCTCCGCATTTTATCAGTTGGCGCATCCATATAGATCCGTTAAAAGTTGAGGTATAGCAAGGTGTCTTGCATAGGTGCTTGTAGTAGTATGAGGCTAATAATGTGGAATGTTCATTAAGCCACATTTGTATCAATATCAACCTTGTCTTGCATCACCTACGAATGACATCCATCACCTGCCTATATACAAGGACCTGATCAATAACAAGAATTAAGAACATACCATGGAATTGCAAGTTCACAAAATAAATTACTATCAATTACCATGGAATTGCAAGTTCATAAAATAAATTACTATAATAATCATGGAATGACCTCTTCATTGAACATCCATCATCTCATAAAAACCAAATAAAATCATAAAATAAAGATATAAAGTGAGAATATAAGGCCACTAGAAAAATCCTACTTCAATTAGAAATAACGAGACTTGTGAACTAATAAGCATTCTTTTTTATCTTTTTCACTCATTCCCGCTCGATCGCATCTTGTATTGATACTTTAGCCATGCCAATCTCATCGAGTTATGACTAATGACGAGGAACAACTTCCTAGTATTCTCTTTCATTAGCTCAGTAACACTGAAACACCACAATGATGCTTCCTCAATCAACTCCCCACTAGCTACCAACTCCTCAACCACATTGCTTCTTTTAATGTGTTTTTCATGGTGCAGTCATCGAGCTTGTAACATCTTCCCCTAAGAGTGAAACCATCTTTTGAGTTAATTCCCTAACTATCCCAAGGTGTTGCTTATAAAGAACGAATTCAACTGATTTGTTTCTCTTCTTGCATTTAATTGCTTCCCCAAGCTAGTCAAAGTTCCGACTTTCCTCTTCCCCTTCTTAGTTGTAGTGGGTGTTGATGGAGCCATTGGTGAACTCACTTCTCTCATGATATCGTCTAACACCATCAGATCTAGTGGGTTAAGATTAATGTTATAGAGATGATAGTATTCATCATCAGGGATGGAACTAGGAATACAAATCGGGGTAAGCTGAATTAGTTTTATGGTAGGGAACAAAATATTTTCAAAAAAAGGGATTGAAGGCTCGAACCAAACACAACAGAGTAATGAATATAGGAAAAAACCAATTGTGCTACATTGTTTTTGTGTTACTTTATCCTTAATATAGTTAAGTTCAAATTTTTCTTTAAAGGGTGAGCTGGACTTTTCATTTTCGGGGTGGGCTACAACAAATCTAACCCACCCCTGCATCCATGCTTATTCATAGTCACTCTCACTCTAATTGACATCTACTTCAACATATATATCATATGTACCCATAACACCCGCGATTTGACATTGATTCATAGATGGTGCCAGACAATGTTTCCCGGTGGCAACGATGCTACCAAATAATTGACCCCACTTGTCCTCCATCTCTGGCGGTATACCCATCTTGCAAAATTTCTTGAAATCCAGATTTTCCTAAAACGAAACATGTAATGATGATATTAAATTGTCATCAATTATGATTCATTAAGATAACAATGTGTTTAGGTAATACACATTCCAAACAATGCTCACTGTACCTTGATTTTTGTATCCCACCCTTCCGAATCTGGAGCTATAGTTCCCTTAATAGAATCCCAACAAAGGCGACTCTGACCATGTTTTAAGTCTTTCCAAACCTTCCACAACCTTTTCATGTGGTCAAACTTGTGTTTCACAATGTCCCTGTCACATTTCTTTCCCCCTTTCTCCTCAAATTGGACTGCATATCGACCCAACTAAATGGATGTTCAATACCATTAGTCGATTGATAATCGAGACACAAGTTTATGAAAGACCTCATCAACCCCTCGTTCCATATGTATTTAGCCTCTTTTGCTTGACCCTTACCTTTCGTGGCCATCTAAATGAATACACAATATTATACCTATGAAGTCAAACTATAATCATTGACAAACATAACATAATTGTTTCATTTACATGTGTATCCTACTATTTAGAGCGTAATATTTGACAAATATGAATAAAGAGGATTTGGGTTGCTTAGGATTGTTCAGTGCAATTTATAGTTGGGGAACAAGAGGTTTTCAAAGTATAGCAAGGGAAACAAAGTTTGAAGAAGGAAAACAAGGGCTTTTGTAAACATGAATCATAGTTTTAAATAAACTCCATGCTTAACTACTGGATGTTCAATACATACCTTGGTGTGAAGATGACAACACTCAGCCTCCGGGTTCTGCTCTATCTTTCCCACAAAGCACTAGTTGAGACAGATAGTTATGAATGAGATTTGCCCTCCTCCCCCAGTCGCACCATAAGTAGATGTTAGGCTTCGGTTACCAAACTTACTGCCCATAATGAAAAATCTATATATTAGAAATATTAATTTAAAATTTATATATTAGAAATATTAATTTATTTCGATTAGTCCTATGAGAGGCACGTGATTGAGAATATCAATACCCATTTTGGTCATTTTGTACAAATTCAACTACCCATCAACTAAAGTTAATTATCAAACATCTAACTAGTTTATTAAAAAATCAACAACTCGTTCCAACCTCTAATTTATTCAGCTACCCTATTAGCTTCGGCTACTCCATTAATTTCAACTACTTCATTAGCTCGGTTTACCAAATGAAGCCATAATTGTGGAAAGTGATTGCCTGGGGGTGATAGCTCACTTAAGGAATTTCACTGCTAGAAACACGCGTCATTGCTACGAAATTGGCGACGGAGGTAACATCGAAAGTAACCTCAAAAACTATTACCCTCGGATATAGCCTCGGATTTAACCTTGAAACAAAACCCGACCCAATAAACTCAAGGCTAAATTTAGTTTCGAATAATTGACCTCGAAATTATTATTCGAGGTTAAATAGCCTCAAATATTACTTTTGAGGGAAATTTCGATGGCCCAAACCTCGAGCCTTTTGGAGCCTTTTAAAGGCTAATTTCAAGCCTTCAACCTTGAATTTAGGATCAAATAAATATCGAGACAGTATTCGAAGTTCAATGTTTCGAGGTTAAACTGTATCGAATGTTACTACGAATTTATTCGAGGGTAATGAGCTATTGAATTTAACCTCAAAAAAAATAAGAAAATAGCCTCAAAATTTTTATTAAAAATATATCTTTATTTTCCAAAATTCATTGTTAAATCCGAGGGTAAATACGAAGTTGTTTTGCCCTCGAATCTAGCCACATATTTACTTGCACTTTTCTTTGTACCTAATATTCATCATATAAAAAGAAAATCTTAAATTAAGCCTGATCATTCAAAGTAGACAAATTCTATACAACCATAAAAGAGTACTTTAACAAAAAATAGGCAATTCCAATCCACAAAATATACCTCCAAAGTCACAAACTCAGCCAAGTTACTTCACATGATTACCTAATCTGGCGTTCACATATACCCATCTAATTGAATCATTAGCATTCCTAAATATGCACAAAACATAACCTGTTAATGCCCAAGTAAAATGCTACTTCCATGTGCCATAGTATATGACATGAGATGAGCAAAAGTGCACAAAATAATCATCTCATATGTCTGCAAAAAATAGTAGCTAGACATAATAGCAACAAGTAGTCAGGGAGCGGGATTGGAGCTTGAACCATTTGACAACATGACTTGGCTTCCTTGAAGTTGAACCAATTGTTGCATGATTTGTTGCATGAACTCTTTCTGTTGGTTTTGTTGTTGCATGAACTCTTGCAATGTTGATTGAATCACTTTCATCTCCTCCTTAAGTGGTTGAACTTGAGACTCTTCAAATGATTGTGATGAATTTGAGGTATTCTTGTTAGGGATACGAGTGTTTACCATTCCATTGCGAATGATGGGTGCACCCTCTTCCCCTAAACCATAAATCCTTCCATGGTTGGGTCCATTAGATGCTTTGATCCATATCTCTTTCTCAAGTTCCTCGCTCAACTCCTGTCTAGATTCACTATTGCAAGCATCCTCAGCGGAAGAGGAAGGAAATTGTTCAGCAACTAAGCGCTCAAACTCCTCCTAAGAAAATGATTAACAAAATCATTTAACCAAAAAAAACTTATACAATACAATTGCACTCTAAATTGTAAACAAACTATAACAAATAAGCTATCGACAAAACTGAATTAAAAGCTTAACAATATAACAACAGAATATCAACAACTATAGAATATCAGCAAAACTGAATGAAACAGAACAACAGCAACTGTATGTAACAAAATCAAAGCAGCAAAAACAAAATTAGAAGGCTTCATTGGTTATAATTTTAGCAAAACAAAATTAAAGCAACAACAACAACAAAATGATAATAAAGTTGAACAGAATATCAACTGCATCTAAGCAAAACAAAATTGAACAGAATAGTAGCAAAATAGCACAGCAGCAATTGTACGTAACAATTGGATTGAATTACAATCAGATAAAAAAACCCACAAAAGTGCAAGTTCAATTACAAACAAAACTGCAGTAACTAAGCAAGACTACAAGAGGAAGGAAACTAATCAGAAATACAAATTGAACTTGTTCAAAAGAACATATGAATCAAAGAAAAAACTTACCACATATGCTTTAGGTCGAGACCCAGTCCATTCTCCATCTGGTGTTGTAAATAGCTTGCACACCATATCTGATATCATTGGCTTTGCACCATCCTTTCTCTACAAATACAAAGACAAAGGCAAATTAGTTTTTAGTTTGAGTCAATAAAAATACAAAGACAAGTATTTAATTTGAGTACATAAAAATACAATTTAGTTTGAGTCAATAAAAAGAGTAAATAGATTAAGATACTTACCATTTCCTCAAGATGCTTCGTTAGTTTGCGAGAACCACCTCAATAAACCCCAGATTCTTTTGCCTTTTGCGATGCCTTATTCTTCTTGTTGACCTCAGCTTGGTGAAACATATTTTTGTCGTTTTTTCTAAGCTTCTTCATTGCTTGCCATTGTTTCACACCGATAAAGCTTGGTAATGTACCTCTTAAACGACATTGCTTGAAAACATTGCGAATGTGAACAACAGCTTGATGAAGAAATGTCTTCTTTATTTGGTTAGTAGAAATAGTCCAATAAAATCTCTTCTGTACAAAAGAAGAAAATGCATTAATAACCTAATATGAATGTAATTAATAAATTAAATAAAAGGACATGTCCTAAAATTTGAAAAACTATAAATATCTATGGCCAAAAGAAGTTGATTGTGATCTACTTCTTTCTTCTCCGAGTTCCACAGGATTCTCATACAACTCTGTCGGATAACTTACTTGATCATTACGATCTATTGAAGTGCCAAAATTGACCGATTTAGGAGGAGGAATAAAGTTGGGCTCGGCTGCATCAAAAACCATTCTCTACGAAGGATTCAAATGCTCGAACATATGCATTCCAATCCCAAAGAAGTTCAAGCCATTCACACTAGAGCTCGATGGTTCCTCTGAACGAAGAATTATGTGGGCCAACGACATCTCTCCATGTGCAGTCCACTCATAATAGTTGTCAACAAAACCCCTTCAAAACAGATGATAACGAACTTTATCCTCAGTCTCAAATTTTCCATTCTTGCATATCACACAAGGGCATCTGATCTTCTCCCCATCCATCAACTGCACTTGTGATGTTGCAAATTTAATGAAATTATCAACACTATCAAGAAATTCTTGATTCCATCCACCCCCACCTGATAGACGTTCATTGTACATCCAATTGCGATTATCCATAGCCTCTAAAAAAATTACAAAAAATTACAAAATTATATAACGAAAATGACTTAAGAGTTTTGAATTAAATAACAATAAAATTAATCTTAAAGTTACCCAAAACTATGGTTTAATTAAGTTTAAAAGGCCTTGATTTTAGCATAAAAATATTTATGAGATCGAAGGTTAA
Organism: Persicaria maculosa; assembly: GCA_963922045.1. Taxonomy (NCBI): domain Eukaryota; kingdom Viridiplantae; phylum Streptophyta; class Magnoliopsida; order Caryophyllales; family Polygonaceae; genus Persicaria; species Persicaria maculosa. The sequence goes on from OY998261.1 coordinate 60,833,209, forward strand.
AGGTTAGAAGATAGCATTGCCCTCAAATTTTCCCTCAGATTTGCCCTCGATGCCCTAAACTAGAACACATAGCCTCGAGACAAAGAACTCGAGGCTATATTCGACGCTATACTGGCTTTGAATATACCATCAAGTCCGTACCTTCGAGGCTATTCAACAATTATTTTCCCACACATTTCGTTTTCTTCCTTTTTTCATAATTTTAATTCAAGATATTATTTTAAAATTTTTAAATTAAATCATATCACATTATAATATTTCTCAACACTTCATTTTAAGTTAGATCTAGCTACTTAACAATAATGATTTAATTAAGAAACAAATAAATCACATATATATGAAAATATATGATTAAACATTAAAAAATAATAGGATGACATACTTATCGATTAATGTGATTAATTGATTGTCATAAATCTCAAATAAAAAAAGATTCAAATCTCACTTATCTGAAGGCAAGAGAATCAAATCTCGTTTTAATTGAGAATATTGACAAAAGATCGAAGAGAGTGTATTTGGATTGGTGGGTTGTTTGAATCTACGAATGAAGTTTTGGAATGTGTTGTGTAAAGAGTAAAGGGGATGGTGAGAAATAAATGCGGATGAAAAAGTCTCGTGTAGGATTAAATGAGGTTGGTGGATTATATCCTCAAAATTAGCCTCGTATTTGCTCTCAAACATTCACACCACATTTTAGCCTAAAAAATGGTTACGACTTTACCCTCCAAAATGCATTCAAGTACTAACATTGAACTTAACCTCAAAAATGAAATTCGTTCTTAAACTACACACGAACCTAGCATCGAAAATAGCTTTAATCATGATTTTGAGGCTAATCGCCCCCGAATTAGGCCTCGGACATGACCGTGAATATTTTTCGTTGCTATATGGACTCAAAGAAGTCTCGAATTTGTATTTGTTGCCGATTAGCCTCAAAATTTAGCCTCAGGAATATTTTGATTCTACATTGCATCGGAAAAAAGTTTCGGGTGTAAAATCGAGGATAAGAGCCACGAAGTTACCCCCAAAATATTCCGAGGCCAACGATTCGGTGCAATCTGGCGTGTTTTTAGCAGTGGAAGAGGTGTGAACAAACATCAGAAATGTGTTGAAGCGTGTGGAGGAGATGGCTTGTAAGCTTACCGATTGCATTTGGAGTTATGTGATGAGAGGAGGTAATATGGTTGCTCATTGGCTTGTTGTCCAAAGACTTGCGGAAGAGTTGGTTGTATATTCTAGTGATAATTTTCCTAGTAGTTTTAAAGAATTTGTTGTTCAATGATTTAAACATTTAATTCATGAAGTTGTTTTTCATAAAATGTATAACATTTACTTATTTTCCATTGTTTGTTTATATTTGTTTGGTTATACGATAGTTAGTTTATTTATAGACTTGTCCAATCTGTTGGTTACTATTTTTTTTATACAGGCGAGAGGTTGGGTTATGTCTGAAGGATAATTAGATGCGTTTAGCGGAATTTCAGATCATATCTAAACATCTAATTCAAGGATCTTCATGCATAAACGATAGATCAATCATTGTTCATAGGAGATACCTGTTGATGCGTGAACCGGATCGAATCGGGATGGAATCGGAAGAGAACGAGAGCCCCACGTGTTGCTCCTCTAATTGGTCCACACGAGCACGATCTAGATCTCCTTTGCCTTCGACTGCTAGGACGAAGATCGAAAGGCCCACAATCGAATTGCGTTGGATGGTATTTGTGAACCTTAGCACCAAAATCAACACTTGATCTTTGGATCACTCACGTATTTTCACTTGAAAATTAGCAAACTAGCTTTGCTTTTCTTTTCTTCTCAATCACGTGGAAAACCTACGGCAATAAGAGCTTTGGAGGCCTCTTTGTAACTCCCTTACAAATGTCCTTCCCGTAACTCTTTTTTAGGCTTTAATAGACATTAGGCTTTTTAATTAGGATGAGACTAACGGCATTGTCCACATACATACATGCCCTTTAGTAACTCCCTTAATTAATTTACCTAATTATTTATTTCTTAAATAAATAATATCTATTATTAATAATATATAACATACACATATATACATATTATTAATCAACCATCACTCTCGTTAATCTAGTCCGACAACTCAAAGTGTGTGACCTCATAGGACCCGTTTATAATAGTCATGGAATTAAACCGTTTAACCCCATTAATCGTAATTGGCTTCTAGCAAAGCATTACGACTCCTAAAATAATCAGATTGTATATTTATATCAATTGTCCTATTCCAAGTTTAGTCATTGCACATTTAATTAAAGGACACAATTCCTTCAGTGTCAACAACGAACCCAAGAGCGTCCCTACGAACGAGAGTTTGAAACTCTAAATCAGTACTCTAAGACGATGAGCCGAACTCCAAGGCCATATGAGTGAGTCGATCAGCCGCTCTATTCGCCTCCCTGAAAATGTGGGATACAGAAAACGTCTCGAAAAAGCGAAGCAGGTGAAGAGCATCTGACATGAGGACTTCAATCTCCCAGGAGTCGTCCACACACCATTAATTGCATTCACGATCGCGAGGCAGTCTCCCTCCACTGCAACTCTTCGAATCCCCAGCCTACGAGCTTCTAGCAACCCGAGCTACAGACCAACAGCCTCAGCCTGGAGCGCAGACACCAACCCGCATCTACTGGCATTACACACAATCACCCTACCATCATCATCTCTGATAACAAAACCTATAGAGGCAGATTCAGATAAAGATTTAGCGCCATTAAAATTAAGTTTAAAGACGCCCTGCTCAAGTTTACACCATCTAATGATATTCCTTTTTCGAGGGTTGTCTCTAGGTTTGACTCTCATTGTCTTTCCATCATCTTCATCTAAGTCATATTGTTTAGTTTTTTTCCAGTTTTGCATGTGGTATTTGATTATGGCTACCATTTCATCTGTTGTTCGTAAATTCTGGTTGTCAAATATAATCTTGTTTCTTTTTGTCCAAATGCACCACTAGGAGAAAGCCAAAATAGCCTTTTGCTCATGGTTTAGCTGTCGAAATATGACGTTGGTGATGGTCTTTATACTTTGACTACTTTTGTCATCATTTGTTATTTTTCGTTCAATATCTCTATCCAGAGATCCAATGGTTCTTAAAGTTGTCTGGCACTCCATGAGGAGATGGATAGCGTCTTCCTCTCTTGAGTTACAGAAGATACAATCCATGGGTGTATGAATCCCTTTGTGTTGAAGTCGAACTTTATTTGGTAATCCGTCCACTCCTACTTTCCATAAGAAGTTTCTTATCTTTGGTGGACAGTCAACTTTCCATATACCAGAGAATAATTCTATCTCATGGCATTTGATTTTGTGATTAATTTTAAGGCGCTTGAAGTTGAAAACCAGCCATTAGAACTAGGTTTCCAATAAAGTCTATCTTCAATCTCCTCCGATAGTAGGGGGATACTCGTAATTATCTCTACAAGGTCCATAGGTAAGATTTCCCGAATCTTTTGTACATTCCATGTCTTATTTGGTAGAATATAGTTTTCAACTCTTTCTTGATCATCAATATGATGGATTAGTCTGTGGTCCTTAAGCTTTCTATCATCATTTAGCATTTATCCGTCCAAAATTTAATTGTCTTTCCATTTCCAATTTGCCAAATAAGCCCATTGCAGAATTCATCCTTTAGATCAATTAACTTGGTCCATTGCCACGACAAGTTTTTCTTTCTTTTGTAATCCCAAATTTGGTCTTCTTTTAAATATTTTTCTCGAATTATTCTGACTCATTGGTTGTGTGGTTCCGCAAAGATTTTCCATAATAATTTCATTTGTAACGCTTTATTCATATCTTTTGTTTTATTGAATCATAGACCTCCTTGTCTTTTTTTTTTTGCAAATTTTGTCCCAACCTAACAAAGGTTTATATTTTTCATCCTTATTCCAGAAGAAATATCTATTTATTCTATCTAATTTATTGTGCACACTTGTCGGAAGCATAAAGTTTTCCATAACGTAATTGGGTTTAGTTAGAGAATCGAATTATTTTCCAATATAAAAAAATGTAATATATACATTTTCTATAATAATTCACTGTATGGAATTTTTAGAACAACCGAGTCGTTTAGGAAAGTGCAAACCAAGTTGGGTTCATGTGATTTTCCCGGCAGTTGCATATTCCATTGACTCCCATATCTAAAAATAAAAGTCAAATAAGACGCACACGCCACCACACAGTACAAGACAATCACGCACAACAATCTCTTCCTTTTCATTTCCCTTTTACCATTCCCATAACTCCGCGTCTTATTACACCAAACCACCAAAACTCTGCGTTTTGGTCGCTTAATCTATGCCCCCAACCGATATACTCGGATGATTTTTTTCTCTTTCATTGCTGATCCAATTCACCTTCTCTTTGTTAATTTATCTTCCTCGTCGAGATCCCAAATTTTGATACTTTTCTATTTCTCCCAACGCGCATCAACCCCTAAACCCTAAATACTGATTCGTTTTCCACTTTCGAACTTCATTGTTGTTGATAATATTCAATTAAGGTTCTGCAATCATGAAGAAGATGCTTCACAAGGGCTTCAATCCCTCCAAATGGTAATCCGATCGGTTTTCGGCGATTTCTTATTGCGAATTTGTGTTTATCGACTTTGATTTGCTTGCGTTGACTTCGTGCGTGTTTTGGTGGCTGGATTGTTTCCAGTTTTGCTGCATTTTTTTTTGTTGTGGTTGATCGATTAATTGATTGCTAACTTGATTCGATTCTTCAGCAAAACGTCGTTGAAGATGGCTGTGTCTCGACTTAAGCTGCTGAGGAACAAGAAGGGAATTCAGTTGACGCAGCTGAAGAGAGAAGTTGCGCAGCTGCTAGAGACGGGGCAGGATCAATCGGCGAGGATCCGGGTAAAATATGTTGATCATTGCTGCTAGCTACTCCGATTGGATTTGTGATTTTGGTTTTCAGCCTTATTGGAAGTTTTGTTTATTCCTACTACATTTGGATTTGATATATTTTTATGCTCAACTGAAATCGTTTAAATGTGTATTGCATTTCAAAATCAATCGGCTGTAGAAATTTGTTAATTACGATAATTGATTACCTGAACGATAGAAAGAAGGTATTTCACTGGTAACCAGTTGCAATGCATTTTCTTATAGCTGCAACAATGTTGTTGTTTTGAGACTTGCGACTGGTCAGGGACCTGACAGCGATATCACTGGTTAAGATTCATGAAGGAAATCTTGATATCATATTATCTTGAAAGATGATTTAAGGTTTACAAGTGATGTTTTGGAGTGTGGAGTTGGAATGTTGTAGAGTTCTCATTTCAATTCATTTTCTACTATACTACTCTCCATTTTTTTAAATGACAAAATTAATGCTTTTGGGATCTTCTGATTTCATGCTAATTTGTCATGAGTGGTTTAGGCATATATGTTTTTGCAGGGATAACGGAAAGGAATACTCCAGTATAATAAGATAGAGAGACTTTGATGGAAATCTTTATGTCATAAATTAGTGAATTACCCTTCCTCTGTAGGGAACAGTCTTGTGCTATGGTGTAGGCAATCTACAGAATTGTTAAAGCTTGTATAAATCTGTTTCGACATTGTTTCTGGTTGTAAAATTGTCATTCTAGTTATAGTTGAATGTTCCTTCTCCTACTTTTATTCACATCAAATTTATTTTCCCTCTCTTTATCGCTTATCCTGTCGATGATGTATGGATGTCCTTCATAGTTTCAGCTTATTTCTTTTGTTTCCTGCTCACGTTTCCTCTTTTCCATCCATTCTAACAGGTCGAGCATGTTGTCAGAGAAGAGAAGACAATCGCAGCATACGAACTCCTTGATATTTACTGTGAACTTGTTGTTGCACGTTTGCCCATTATTGAGACACAAAAGTATGTTAGCTATATATATTTGCTTGCCTCTTATGTTTGTAATAAAAGTGTACTTTGTGCTTTTAATTCTTGAGCACTAAATTTACGTTTGAAGAAGATGCCCATTTGATCTCATGTGCTGTGAATTATGATCCATAATTTAGTTTCTTGTTTTATTTCTTGTAGGAACTGCCCCATTGACTTGAAAGAAGCGATTACAAGTATAATATTTGCATCTCCTAGATGTTCAGACATTCCAGAGCTCATGGATATCCGTAAGCATCTCACAGCAAAATATGGGAAGGAATTTGCAACCGCAGCCGTCGAACTTCGTCCAGATTGTGGAGTTGGTCGAACTGTAAGTGCATGTGTATGTTGTTTTCGTTTAGAAATTTGAAACATAAGAATGATGTTAGATTTATGTAAGTTTGGCGTTTATCAACCTAAACTCTAAATTCCAACTTTGAATTTTCCTCTGCCTTAGTTGATCGAAAAGTTATCTGCCAATGCACCTGATGGTCCAACCAAGGTGAAGATCTTGAAAGGAATTGCTGAAGAGCATAAGATCAGCTGGGAGCCAAATTGGTTCAAGGATAATGAACCAGAGCCACCTGCTTATGTGCCTGTAAGACAAGTATACTTTTATTTTCGATCAACTGGTCATTTCTTGAGTTAGATGCTAAAGTGGATTTTACTTTGCCTGTTTCCTCAATTAATTCACTGTTTTCTGCTGAGGTGTTTGACTAGAGTTTTATAGTAAAGTTTTCAGAGGTTTGCAATGCTAAAAGATCTGACCATTTCATGCTTCTATATTTAAGATTTTGAAATGCAAGTGGTTATAGTTAAATTTTCGGAGTTTTGTTTATTCATATTACATTTGGATATTGACATATTGTTATGCTTCCGTAGTTAATTGATAAATAAACGACTTGCAGTTATTTGTCCTTACTTTTTCTAATAACATTATGAGTTAATGTGGTTTAATTTTCTTTGGATGTTATTTGTCACAATCAAGCTCAGCCAACAAGAATTACAAAATCATGCATTTTCATGTTCTTCTTGAAACAATAATCAGCATCTTTTAGTGAGGTGTGACTCATTTTGATGATTTTCGTTATAGAGGTGTAAGGGAAGCATCAAGTTATCGTTTACAGCCTGTTTTGCAAGGAGAGAATTGATGGGATTTTAAAGGAATGGAAATAGAGGGAAGCAATTCCCCCTATTTGGATAGATTAATTGAAGTGATTTGATTAGAAACAAGAAGGAAATGGATATGGAATTGGTGGGAGAGGGAAGGAGAATTGAATATCACCAAATAGTTGGAATTTGCTGAGAAAATCAAATGAAACCACAAGTCCACAACCCTCTCACCATACAAAGAAAATAAGTTTCCTTCTCTCCCTAGGAAAATTTTAATTTCCTTGGATTTTCACTCCTCTTCTTCCCTTGTCAATTTGCCAAACATATCGTTAATGGCAGCCACTAAGGATGTTAAATGGATGGTGCTAATCTCAAACCTAGTGTGAACTAGCAAGCAAATGCATCCTAGTGTTAAAAATACATATCCCATGGCTTGATATGTGGCTGAACTTTCCAATGAAAATCATTGGGTCATCTTTCCTTCAATCTCCATGGTCTATTGGTTTCTCAATTCCACGTAGCATTAAAAATTGGTGTAAAATATAAGAAATTCCTTATAAACTTATAAGCTGCATATAATATATGTAAAATATGCTTTTATAACGTAAATGAAATTATTGTTAGGGAGTTAGTGAGTTTTTTTTTTTGGAGAAAGAGCGTGTTGTTTTTTGGGAGCTCTTCACACCTAGTAGATAGGTGTGGTTTGGCGGGAGCCAATTTTATGACAAGACTTGCTGTCTTGTCCTTTTGTAACTACGATTTTACATTCTATAGATTTAACACTTCAAAAAAAAATGGGAATTATTGTTTTAGAATGTGAACCATTGATTTAGGATACCGAGTGCGTGCCACCGAATCCGGGACCGAATACTTCGTGCCCGATACGGTCTGAAACTCGCACTAGTTCGTTGATGGTATCGAATCCCCAGGCTAGGTCATTGATGTATTCAATTTTGTTTAGTCTTCAATTAATTTGAGATTTTCTTTTTGTAGAAGAGAGGTTTAATTATTAGAATAGACTTTTCATGTTTTCAATTAATGTGAAACTTCTTTATGTTTTCAATTAATGTGAAACTTCTCTTTTAAAAAAGGAGTTATATTACCATAAAAAATACCCCATCGTAGCCATCATGTCCGATTCGGTAGGGATAGTGAATCCCGTTTTGGTATCCGTACCCCGTTTCTAATTGAAGCTTGTATTGCAGAAAGTAGAAATGGCCACATCGTAATTATCATCTGTTTAATGGAAATACAATTAGTAACTGCTTTTCTTTTGTACAGTAGTTTATGGAATACTCCATTCTTTCTGAAATATAAGAAAGATTATTGGCTATTATTTTCCTTGCATGTTTTACAGTTCTTAATTAAACATATGAATCTGATTGACTAGAATGAACCAAACACTGATAAGATCAGCAAGATGCATGTGGAGCCCCAGACTTTTCCAGCTGCACCTAGATTTGAGCCAAAGCATGAGATTCCTTCAAATATCCACCATAACGCCGGATCAGAAGTTAATGATCCAAAGTTTGCTTATTCTTCTGCCGAAACTTCGGGTACTAGAACTTCAGGTAGAGTTGTTAATGTTAGCTTTTTATATTTTTATTCATTGTGCATTGCATTGAAATAAGTTGACACATTTGGTGTTTGCAGGTACTGAACCTGAAACAGTTGAGTCGAGTCGATTTTCTGGTGGTGTGGAGAATTCTTCATTTGGGGCTAGGCAAAAATGGAATATGGAGTTCAAGGATGCAAGTGCTGCTGCACATGCAGCTGCAGAATCAGCAGAGATGGCAAGTATGGCAGCGAGAGCTGCTGCTGAACTTGCAAGCCGTGGCAAGTTCATGGATCATGCAACTGCAGACTCAAACTTTGTTCAGAATGAGGGCAGTAGGGTGCATGCCACTAACACAGATCAAGGTGGTTTTGTGGATAGATTTCCAATGGATAATTCATCCCGGGAAAGACCCTCTAGATCAGAGCACATGCAAAGAGATCCAAGAGCTAATGTTAAAGCTTCAGGAATGATGGATGAAACCAATTTCAAGAGAGAATACCACCAGGCTGATAAATATGATAGATCTAATTCTTCTCAGCAGTCAAATTCTCCAATGAAAGTTGTGCAGAAAGACGACAGTCAGCCATATATGGGCAAAAGGGTTGTCGGTGAAGTTAATCCAAAACCGGATCACAAGAAATCTTTGGAACAGTATGATGAACTGCCAGATGATGTAGAAATTGAAGAACATCACGACTCATCACCAGAAGATTCAGAACTGTGGAAAAGTGCTTCTAGTAGTCGAGTAGCTTCGAACTATGAACAAGATAGGTTTTCATATTCTGACCGTTTGCATGATGATGGTTCTGTTGAAAACCCTTTCCACGAAGAGGCAGTGAAAACTAGAAACCAGTCTAGCAGTTACCTGTCTCAGTCAAGTGGTCTTAGTGAAAACTATGGCACTGAACCCAGTTCAGATCCCCCAAAATTTGACGATGACTTGGAAGAGGAGGACTATTCTTATTCCATTGGAAAGGGTAACTTCTACAAGGAAGATCTGGAAGAAAAAGAACCTTCTAGAGAATATGGTTTTCTTTCTTCTGTTTCTCATGGTCGGAAAGATGTTCTTGCATTTTCTGAACAGAAGACGTATGGGTTCGAGTCTCACAATCACCTTTTTTCTGAGGGAGATGATGAGAGAATGGGCATGGAGAAACAGAGCACCAACACTCAAACTAATGATGCTGCTCCACATTTTGATGATTATGTTGCTGAAGAGGATGACCCTATCTTATCTCCTGGTCGAAAATCGCCAGCCTATTCTTCTCCCGATGAAGAAAGCTCACCGAAAAAATGGGGAACATCTTTGTCCAAGCGTTTGTACCAACCTGAACTTACAGAAAGCTTCAAGAACTCTCCTATTTATTCCCAATTGGAGAAACCTATTAGTCTTGGAGATGATTCAGATGGAGCAAGCTCAGAGAACGATGATGAGGTGAAGAACTCTAAGATTCGTGAGAGACCTTTTTCCAAGAACATTCTCTACAGCCCTAAGAAGCCCGAAACTGAACATAAAGAGCCTGTTGAATTTGATGGATCCCTGTTTGGAAGGAGACGGACTTCGTCTATAATTTCTGAAGAATCAATTGACAAACAACATTCTGAGGAAAGTCTTGAAAGAGATTCTGGTGCTTACATCAGCAATAAGTCTGGTTCTGGTGACTTGTCAACCAGACAGCAGTGTTCTGAGCGTACAAGAACCAGGTCAGATGCAAAAAGTTATGATCGCCAATCAATTTCTAGACTGCTGGAGGAAGCAGAACGCTTGAGTTCTCCCCGGAGATCGCAGTTGCAAGCAGCACCTGATGTAATCGATGATTCCCAAGGCAACTACCAATCTAATACTGAAAGCAGCATTGAGTTGAATGTGGAATCATTATCTGGTGGATTGAAGAATAAGAGCTACAGGCGTCCGCCCTATATTAGGGGCACATCTACTTATCCTTCATCTTCTTCTCCTATATCTACTGTAGACGATGCTCCGAGAATACGCAAGCCGTCAACGTTGTCCTCCAGTGAGATCAAAGAGCCCCCTAGCGAAAAGGAGAGCGTTAGCAAAAAGAAGACTTCAAGCTTGCAGGGTACGTATTTTGATCCAAGTGATGAAGATCCCACAGAAGAAGCTGAATGGAAGGGTTCAAGCAGTATCCGGAATCTTTCTGATAAGAAAATTTCAGATAACTTGAATCAAAGATCAAGTCCAAGAGCCCCGAAATCCTACTTTGATTCAGAAGATGTAAGCTCTGAGGAGGAGGCCGCCAAACCAACTTTACCAAGCAAAATTCGTACTGGTGCAGTTGCTTCTCGGAGGACTAGAGCTACTGGGCAAAACAATGCTGCAGGTACTCGCACTGAAACCAGAGCATCATATAAGACATCATCTGCCATTGAATCTGTTTCAGAGATAGAGACATTGTCATCAACATCCTTTGCTGCTGGCGCTTCTGCAAAGCCGAAGACAAAACCTGTGATCCAAATGGAAAGTTTGGAGCCGCGAAGAAGAGAAGAAAACAAGACTAGGCAATCACATCTATCAAAGATGTCATCAGGAGAGGAAATATCAGCTCCCTCAGTTGCAGGAAAACAAGCTACAAGTTCTAAAGACAGTAAATCAGGTGCTGAGTCGACGGTTGATCCTCCTAACACCTCAAGCTCGACTAAGAAGACTATGTTGAGAGAGAGCTCTGATAAAAAAGCAGGTCATGTCCACCCAAAGCTTCCTGACTATGATGACCTTGCCTCCCATTTTCTCTCCCTCCGTAAAGATCGCCAATAGTTGTTGGTATGTGAAAAAAATCCCACACTTATTTATAAAGAACTACACTTTGTTAAAGATGGTTACTGTCTACATTGTTTGCGTGATTTAGAACCTCACTAGTGTGATTGTGTTGCATGAACATATGATACATAGATGAAATTTGTGAAGACGGCATATCGGATTGGGTACCAAAATAGTTTTGTAATTACAATAATGTTAGCTTGTAGAGCTTGTTCGTTGATTGTTTAATGAGTTCTTATATATTGGCTTGAGTGGTATAAGAGATTCGTGCTCTTAGTTGTTTGAATTACAGGCATTTGTACTTGGTGTCACCTCTTAGTTCATACTTCTGTTCAATGCCTCCCGGAGGTCTTTTCTTGTTCAATGCCTCCTTTTTTTTGTATTCACATATTTGTCAGTAAAGCACAAGTTCAGTAATTCAGTACATCGTTAACTTTCGTATGCAGCTTAAAGAAGTGTCGAAGAACTTCCCGTCCATTGGCATCTTTGCGGAAGGGAGTTGTGTGAGATACGACTACTTGATTCATCATCCGTTCTCATGTGTGTGCGACATGACTTCGTTTTTTCTCTCATGTATGAAATTCGGTTTTTTTTTATACAAGGCGAAAGTTTGGGGTGGTTAACCGTTAACCTCAGTCGAATCAACGCGACGTTCTTACGGATGACACTCATGCATGAAATTCTAAAAATTACGCTGGAGGATTTGGGATCCAATTACCTAAAGATGGATAATGAATCCATTTTTGCTACATAGAAAACCAAGTTTTGAAAACATAAAATCGATGCATGATCCGTCAGTTTTGAAAACTTGTTAAATTAAAAAATTTGTTTCAATGAACAGATCAAGGATCCATGTTTGTTAGATTGCAAATTTGAATGGGGTCCATCTTTTCTACAACTGTTGCACATAAGCCCTTTGTTCATACTCCCTCCGTTCAAATATGTAAGATAATTTACTTTTTGACACGTAGTTTAAGGAGCTAAATACTATATAAAATATTGATTTTTTTAAAATTATTTTTTTTACATTTTAATACTTATTAATAAAAAGTGTTATATTGTAAAAAATTAATTTTAAAAAAATTAATATTTTATATAGTATTTAGCTCATTAACCTACGTGCCAAAAACTAAAAGATCTTATATTTCCGAACGGAGGGAGTATGTTGTAAGCACCTAACTAAAGCTTCAAATACTTCGCTTTTGCTAATGTTTTGTAAATTGTAAGCACCATTTTCGACGGGATACTTCTCTCTTGATCAAAATTTTCAGTTTGAAAGAGGAGGAATGAGGCTGTGTTCCAGAATTCGATTGGGAGCCCAATCTCGTTCAATCGATGCAAAGAGGCTGTTAGAGAGTATGCGACTGCTGTGTCTAACACTAAGAGGAATCTGAACACGTCGACTTCGGGAACCAAGATGATCAAGTGGGAGCGACCGGCTGATGGCTGGATTAAGGTGAATACGGACGGGGCTGTCTCGAGAGTGGGAGGAGCAACTGCTGGCGGAGTGGTGAGGAATTATGCCGAGGCTGAATGGGTCGGCGGTTTCGCTATGAACATTGGGGCATGTTCTGTGTTAATGGCGGTGTTGTAATGTTATGTGTTTATTTCCCTATGTCTTGCTTTCATATATGTTGCATGTAATATTGTTATGTGCTTGTATCATGTATGAGTGTATGATGAGTATACATATAACATATATAACACATACTAAGGTATACATGGATGCACGGTTATAGTTAGGCTCGACTGAGTTGTATTGAGTCGATATCGACTTGATCCTCTAACGAGCCTAATGGACAATAGTGGAGTATAGTGTATAACCTACAGTATGTTATATATATGTATAATATGTATGATGTAAGAAGAAGAAGAATCCGGTGTATTGGGCTGACAGGCCCAAATCCGGGCCAATGATCTCCAACTGGAGTCGAGCTCGGTAGCCTATGCTGTCTGATGGTTGAACGCAGCGTTTTATCGGCGCTTCACTTAACCTCCATGACCTAGCTATATATACTCGCTACAGTTCCTGAGCTCCTCAAATTGACTCTCTCTCTCCTCCGTCTCTTCACCAAAGCTCTCAAAGGGTTTCTAGGGTTTTCTAGGGTTGGCGCTCAATCTCTGGTTTCCTTACCCGGCGGCCGTGAAGACGAAGGCAGTGGTTGGTCTCGGAGATCTCTTGGTGGTGGCGCAGCTTAGCTTCTGGCTTTGGTGGCTGCTTCGTCCGCGTTTGGAGATCTAGGGTTTGGAGCATCGAAGCGATCTTCGATCTCCTGTTATCCCACACAGGGGGATCTTCTTCTCTCTTCATGTCTGATACTCTTACATGCTAGATCTAGGGTTTATCTTTGCATGCATGCTTGATTGTACCCTCTATTGAACGATTACTTAGTGGATTCGGCCGATTCTTGAGGCCCCGAGGACGTAGGCAATCTTTGCCGAACCTCGTAAAAACTTTGGTGTTCGTTCTTGCATGTTTGTTGAGTATCTCGTTTCTTTATCACTCGCTTCCGCTCAATTCATTTTCGTTATCCTTCGAATCTCAGTTTTCAACAAGTGGTATCAGAGCTTGAGTGTCCCGCTCTCGATTTCCTATCTCATTCTTGAGTTTAGGGATAGAGACCGGACGTAGGGCCTCGGACGGACCTAAAAGGCGACATCGCTGGTGCCGAACCCCCCTACGTGACATACCACGCCTTGTTTGTTAGATCTAGGCTTAAGTGTGTGTGTTCCTGTGCTCTGCTCAAGATTCAAGTTGTCTTGAATCGTTTTGGTTGTTTCACTGTCTGTTTAGCTAAGTTTCTTGATTTCTTTAAGTTCTTAGTTACTAATATGGGTGATTCTTACCGTCTTAAACCGTACAATGACACAACTGACTTTGCTATGTGGCAGGTAAAAATGAAGGCCATATTGATCAAAGAAAAATGTTGGGAAGCCATTACTGGAGACTATGATGAGGATAAAAAGAAAGATATGAAACATCTTGATAGCCTGGCACACAGTGAGATTTTGTTGAGACTCTCTGATGAGGTGGCTAGGCAAGTTCTTACTTGTACAACATCTGATAAGCTCTGGGAGATGTTGGAAACATTATACTTGGTAAAATCTTTGCCAAGTAGGGTAAATCTCTTCAATAAACTCTTCAACTTTAAGATGTCTGCTGCTTGCTCTCTTGCTGATAACTTTGATAGATTTCTGTCTATTACTCAAGATTTAGAGAGATGTGGTGATAAGGTTGATGAGACTCAGCTGTGTGTTTTGTTGCTTAATTCTTTGCCTGCTCAGTTTACTACCTTTGTTGATGTTGTTCAGTATGGTACTGTTAAGTTGACTAAAAAGGAGCTTATTGAATCTATCATACAGAAAAATGAGACATTAAAGGTGTTTAAAACTGTGAATGGTCATAAGACTGAACCTAAACCTGAAAATAAGGATGAGGTCCTTCTGGTTAGGTCTAAATACAAAGGCAATAAGAATAATAAGCAACAGGAAAATAAAGATGTCAAATCTAATTATGTGTCCTCTGATAAACCCAGTACTGAAAAACCTGATAAATCTCATTTGTTATGTACTTACTGCAATAAAACTGGTCACTTAGAGAAGCATTGTTTTAAGAAGAAAAAATATATTAAAGCTGGCAAGAAGCCAAATGTGTCTGTTATGTGTGAATCTCATCCTTATGTTACTCATGAAGTTCTTGCATTATTAAGTGATACTGATTCTACTACTTGGATTTTGGATTCTGGGTGTACTATGCATGCTACCTTTCATAAGTCATGGTTCTTTGAACTTAAATGCTTTGATGCTGGTACTGTTATGCTTGGTGATCACTCTGTGCTTAAAATCAAAGGTGTGGGATATGTTGCTTTAAAAATGTTTGATGATGTGATTAGAATTATTAAGGATGTTAAATGGGTTCCTGATTTAAGGAGAAACTTGCTATCTGAAAGTGCTTTTGAAGAATTACATTACAATATTTCCAGTTCTAATGGTGTTAGGATAATTTCTAAAAATGGGAAGCCTGTCATTAAATGCTTTAGAAAGAAAGGTCTCTATGAAGTGTTGGCCACTCCTGTTGTGAATTATCCTGCCTTTGCTTTTACTGCTTCTGTGCATACTATGTCCCTGCATGACACTATGTTGTGGCATAATAGATTGGGTCACATAGGCAATAAAGGCTTAGAACACCTGCATAAAACTGGCATTATCAACTCTAAACCTTGCATGATTGATCTCTGTGAGAATTGTATCCTAGGGAAGCATGCTAGGAAAAGTTTTAAGCATTCATCTTATGTTGCTGCTGCACCTTTAGAATATATCCATTCTGATTTGTGGGGCCCTTCTCAAGTTCCCACTGTAGGTCATAAGAGATATTTTATGTCTCTCATTGACCATTACAGTAGGAAGGTTTAGGTCTATCTGCTTAAAACTAAAGATGAGGCTTTTGAAACTTTTAAAACTTGGAAAGTTGGAGTTGAAAATGAAACTGGCTTGACTGTTAAATGCTTAAAAACTGATAATGGTCTTGAGTTTTGTAATGCTTTGTTCAATGAGTACTGCAAGTCTAATGGTATTAAGAGGCATTTAACCATACCTGGAACTCCCCAGCAAAATGGTACTGCTGAGAGGATGAACAGGACTCTCCTTGAAAAGGCTAGGTGCATGCTTATCTCTTCTGGTTTAAAACATTGCTTGTGGGGTGAGGTTGTTGTTACTGTTGCTTATTTGATAAATAGGACACCTTCTTCTGTTATTGAGTTTAAAACTCCTTATGAGTTGTGGACAAAAAGAAAGCCTAACTTAGATCATATCAAACCTTTTGGTTGTACTGTGTTTTCTTATGTTAACCAAGGCAAACTTGACCCCAAATCCCAAAAATGTGTGTTGTTGGGTTATCCTGAAGGGGTTAAGGGATATAAGTTGCTTCTTGTCCAACCTGGTGTTTATAAAACTATTGTTAGCAGAAATGTCTTTATCAATGAGCATGAGTTTCATTTTAAGAAAGTCTCTACTTCTGTGACAGATACTAACTTGCAGGTACAAGAGGATCAGTTCTTTGTGCCTCAGCACAATGCATCTGATTCAGATGATGAATTTGACACTGGTTTTTCTCCCACCCCTTCCTCTACTCCCTCTACTTCTGATTCTTCTGTTTCTACTTCTTCTGCTATTGTCTCTGATTCTGTGCAACTTGATGATTTGCAACCTCACCAATTGGGTGGGGGAGTGAATAATGAACCTAATTCCTCTTCTTCTTCTCATATTTCTGTGAATGAGGATGACTTTGTTGAGTCTGTGTCTGTGCCTGGTTCTGGTTCCTCTAGCTCTTCAGCCACTGAAGGACATGACTTGACTAATTGGCAGTTGACTAGGGATAGGAGTCCTAGGACTGTTATACCAAATAAAAGGTTCATTAATAACATTGTTGAGTTTGCATGCTTAGTTTCTGAAGTTGTGAAAATATACACTCCTTAAACTTATGAACAAGCTATGAGATGTGGTCACTCTGCTAATTGGAGACATGCTATGAATGATGAGATAGAATCTATGAAAGTTAATAAAACCTGGACTTTAGTGCCTAAACCTGATAATGCTAGACTCATTGACTGTAAGTGGATCTATAAGATTAAGGAGGGCATTTCTAAGTCTGGCCCACCTAGATACAAAGCTAGGTTGGTTGCTAAAGGTTTTACACAAAGAGAGGGTGAGGATTACAATGAAATATTTGCTCCTGTTGTGAAATATAAGACCTTGAGACTGTTGCTTGCCATGACTGCTGTTTATGATCTTGAATTAGAACAAATGGATGTTAAGACAGCTTTTCTTCATGGTGACTTGGATGAAACCATTTATATGAGACAGCCTAAGGGCTTCATTGATTATGTGCATCCTAATCATGCTTGTTTGTTGAATAAGTCCATCTATGGTTTGAAACAATCACCTAGACAATGGAACATTAAATTTGACAGATGCATGAGATTCAGTCTAGGCTTTAAAAGGAGCAAGTTTGATACTTGTTTATATTTATGTTCTTTTGTATGTTGATGATATCTTACTGATTTCTAAATCTGTGGATGCTATTCATGATATTAAAAGGAACTTACAGAAGCACTTTGACATGAAGGACTTAGGCATTGCTAAAAAGATTTTAGGCATGTCTATTATAAGAGATAGGAAGCATAAAAGATTATGGTTGCATCAGTGTGATTATGTGCTTAAGGTTCTTGAGATATTTCATATTTCTGGTGATAAGTTCAACAATATTCCTTTAGGTGCTCATCTTGATCTCACTAAAATAAAAGGAAAGTTGTCTATTGCTGAGCTTAACAAAATGAAATCCATTCCTTATGATGCTGCAGTGGGGTCTGTGATGTATTCTATGATTTGTACTCGTCCTGATCTTGCATTTGCTATCAGTACTCTTAGTAGATTTATGTCTGAACCTGCTGAAAAACACTGGGTGTCTATGAAATATTTGTTGAGATATTTGCTTGGAACTGCTAATCTGTCTTTATTATATGCTGAACATTCCTCTTCTTATGATCTTCATGGTTTTGTGGATGCTGATTATGCTTCTAACAAGGATACCAGGAAATCTATTACCTCATATGTATATACATGGGCATGCAATTGTATTTCATGGAAATCCCAACAGCAACCCATCGTTGCTCTATCATCGACAGAAGCAGAATACATTGCAGCTACAGAAGCCTGCAAGGAGGCTATCTGGCTGCAAGGCATTCTAAAAGAGATAGAGAGAAAACACTACACTACTGTCTTACACATTGATAGTCAAAGTGCTCTCTACCTCTGTAGGGACCCCATGTACCATGAACGTACTAAACATATTGATGTTAGATATCATTTCATTCGTGAGAAAGTAGAAGATAATGTCATACATGTTAAGAAAATTGATGGTAATCTAAATCCTGCAGACTTTGGCACTAAAATTGTTCCTTATGAAAAATTTGTGTTTTGCAGGAACTTCCTCCATTTGGAGGATGTCCATGGGTGATCTTTGCATATCTGGGCTAATGACAGACTGGCTTGGAATCCACTTAGTTTAGGTTATAGTATGCCTGGAGCAAGACTTAGAAAAATAGAGGGTGATTTGTTGTAATGTTATGTGTTTATTTCCCTATGTCTTGCTTTCATATATGTTGCATGTAATATTGTTATGTGCTTGTATCATGTATGAGTGTATGGTGAGTATACATATAACATATATAACACATACTAAGGTATACATGGATGCACGGTTGTAGTTAGGCTCGACTGAGTTGTATTGAGTCGATATCGACTTGATCCTCTAACGAGCCTAATGGACAATAGTGGAGTATAGTGTATAACCTATAGTATGTTATATATATGTATAATATGTATGATGTAAGAAGAAGAAGAATCTGGTGTATTGGGCTGACAGGCCCAAATCCGGCCCAATGATCTCCAGCTGGAGTCGAGCTCAGTAGCCCATGCTGTCTGATGGTTGAACGCAACGTTTTATCGGCGCTTCACTTAACCTCCATGACCTAGCTATATATACTCGCTACAGTTCCTGAGCTCCTGAGATTGACTCTCTCTCTCCTCCGTCTCTTCACCAAAGCTCTCAAAGGGTTTCTAGGGTTTTCTAGGGTTGGCGCTCAATCTCTGGTTTCCTTACCCAGCGGCCGTGAAGACGAAGGCAGTGGTTGGTCTCGGAGATCTCTTGGTGGTGGCGCAGCTTAGCTTCTGGCTTGGGTGGCTGCTTCCTCCGTGTCTGGAGATCTAGGGTTTGGAGCATCGAAGCGATCTTCGATCTCTTGTTATCCCACACAGGGGGATCTTCTTCTCTCTTCATCTCTGATACTCTTACATGCTAGATCTAGGGTTTATCTTTGCATGCATGCTTGATTGTACCCTCTATTGAACGATTACTTAGTGGATTCGGCCGATTCTTGAGGCCCCGAGGACGTAGGCAATCTTTGTCGAACCTCGTAAAAACTTTGGTGTTCGTTCTTGCATGTTTGTTGAGTATCTCGTTTCTTTATCACTCGCTTCCGCTCAAATCGTTTTCGTTATCCTTCGAATCTCGGTTTTCAATAGGCGGAAGGGAAGGCGGTTCTCAAGGGCCTCGAGACAGCTTGGAACATGGGGTTTAGGAAGGTGCTGTTGGAATCGGACTCGGATGTTTTCTTGAAACTGTTGGGAAGGAAACTGAGGCCGTCTCATCCAATGTTCAGCCTGGTCGAATTGTGCCATGGCTTCATCCGTAGAAATTGGTCGATACAATTTCGTCACATTTTTCGCGAGGCAAATTCGGTTGCCGATGGGCTTGCCGCGTTCGCTATGAACTTGCAGTTAGGGTGTTTTCTTTTTACTGCGTCGCCTATGTGCGTTGCTCAGCTGTTGAAACTGGATGCGGAGGGGGTCTGTTTTCCCCGCATCTGTCATTTGTAATTCTGCTTCTTTGTTTTTCTATTTTAGGGAGCTCGACTCTCTGTTGTTTGCTCACCAAAAAAAAATAATTTCAGTTTGAGCCTAAGAATTAAGCACGAAGAGGGTTCCAATAGTGTAGCTAGAGACCGAATGAAAATGCCTTTCATGTGTAAACACTTTTTAGGAGATAAACTGTGAACAGATTCAAACCATCAAAATCAGAATAAATTAAGATTCTAGATTAATTATGATTTTTAGTTTTTTTTGTAAAAGAAAATTGACCGGGCCCCAATTTTGAAAGAAAAGTGATCTTTCAAGATGAGTCTTGCATCCTCAATAATTGTACTCCCTCTGTTTCAAAATAAATGTCAGTTTACTATTCCGCACGCATTATAATTGTACTCCCTCTGTTTCAAAATAAATGTCAGTTTACTATTCCGCACGCATTTAAGTATGAAATTATGGAAAAATTTTGATTAAAAAAAATATTTTATAGAGTTTTTACCTTCTTAAAAAACGTGCACTAAAGTCCAAACGATTTTTATTTTGAAACGGAGGGAGTACTATGAAATTATTGAAAGCTGTAAAACCAGGATTGTTGCTCGGTACAAGTGCAAGCCACCCGCGGAAATCCGATGGTGACGAGGGATAGTGAATTTACCCGTTGCCTTGATTAGCTAGCTTGGTTTAGTTTGGGAGGCATATAGACTATAGAGGGTTATAGCTAACGGGTTGATTTATTTTGGACTTGGCTTGTGGGGTATAGCCGCCGACCTGTGCAAACGCGGGCGCGGGTCGGGCTTGGGACAGGTTTTACCCGAGATTTTGTCCCGCTGTTGCGGGCGCGGGCCGGGCTAAGCCCGCTTAACGGGTTGGAAGTCGTGTCCAAGCCCGTCTGCAAATGCGGGTACGGGTAGCCCGCGGGTACCCGCAAACCTAATCAATTTTTCTTATTAAAGCTATATTAAGCCTATTGTAATCAATTTTAATATATATATATATATTATACATACTGTTTTTATTTGTTTTTAAATATATATATACTTATTGTTTTTTATTTGTTCTTAAAATGAATACTTTCATATATATAGTTACTGTGTATGTATATGTATTCCTTTTAAATGTATATAGTTACTGTATGAGTACTATATATTACATATATATAGTACATTACATATATATATAATGTATAGATTAGTTACTGTTTTTTTTAAAGAATAATTAATATTATTTATTACATACATATACATATATTAATTTTAATATAAAAAAGGCGGGTACTCGTTACGGGCCGCTAGGCCCGTAACGGGTTGATTGATATGTCCAATCCCGCACCCGTTGCGGGCACGGACCGGGCCTAGCAGCCCGTGTGGGATTTTCCCCATGTCCAAGCCCGTCCGCTAATGCGGGCGGGCGGGGCGGGCCGAGCGGGCCTACCCGCGTTTGCCCAGGTCTAGGTATAGGAAAGTAGAATAGGGGCTTTTGGTATACGGCTTACCTCTTTTCTTTGTGAGACTCTGTGTTTGGTCCGGGTAAGGATCCCGTAGAGTTGAACTCCGTGGAGTTGGTAGGATTATCCTATAGAAATTTATTGACCCTAGAAAATAAATTAAAAAATGGCTAAACTAATTTAAATTCAAGCCCCTTATTTAAAATTGAGTGGTTAAGATTTAACCAACTTTACATAGGAGTTATTTTAGCAACTCTATAAGATCTAAAGTGACACGCCAATACAACTCTCTCTATTCATTTATATCAATAAATCTTGTTTCTTATAACGGGTTTTCTATCCTATGCCCTTGGGGCATAGGATAACAAGCTCAATCGGGAAAGATTTTCCAAATTTAAATTATTTTTAGCTTTTCTTAAAATTGATTTCCTAGGGTCGCTTATTTTTTTGGTAGGGAATCTTTCCCGATTAAGGTTCTTATCCTATGCCCTAAAGGCATAGAATAGAAAGATCGTTATTATAATTATTTTTACATTGTTTGGGTCCCATGCTCCCATGTTTTCAAAAACATAAAAGTCAAAATGATGAAATAACTCTTGATAAGATAAAATCAACTAAATTATGCATCAAATTCTTTTATATTTTAGAAAATATTTATAAATCGGATCAACAACAAAGAAAAAACTCTAAATGAATTCATCCGAATACTCAACCTGTTCAACCTAACTCTAATCTCGAAAACGGAAAGTAGAACACAAAGATAAAATGTCAACACTAATAACAACCGATTCCTTATCAATAACAATCATTAAGATAAGATGATAAGCCTCACAAGATTGAGATTTGTATGAGAAAAGTTTCAGGGAAATGAAAGATTTGTATCAATAACAATCATCAAAGCCTGACAAGATTAAGATTTGTATCAATAACAATCATCAATTTTTTTTTCTCGATCTCCATTGAGCAAGTAATTAATGAGGACAATCCTTGGATTGGAGTGGTTGAAGATAACTTATTTTACGATGGGATTATGCCCATTTAGCAGATTCGTATACAAGCAAAAGATCATTCGGATCAAAAAAGTTAATCCTTGTTCCCAAATTAATCAACTCACATTAATTCATATAATATATAATCCGTATATATAATTCAATAACGAAACCCTAAAAATCCACTATACATGAGTAAAGAAAAACAAATTCCGAAATGAGATCGTGGTCATCGATCAAACAAACCTTAGAATTGGGGAAGAGCAAAATAGGATCGATAACAAAGAGACAACTGCAATAGAGATCCGAAGCGCGGAAAGAAGAGATTACGTTTTACTCCCAGTGAGTTCAATTGGATTGAGTATTTTTGTCGTTTGCTCTCGATCCAATTCATAAATAATCCCTCTGTTCCATATTAGATGGGCATTTAGACTTTAAGCTTTGTTCGATAATAGATGGACTTATAGCCTTACTTATTGTATAAAAGTATTGCTCCATGTTTTTTCTGAATTGAGAGCATTAATTACTGTTAAATTGATTCTAAATTGGAAAAAAAATTTATCTCCCTTTATTTATTCCATATTTTTGTGTATTGTTGTCATTTCTTCTTTCGAAAGTACAATTTTTAGGTAACTAAAGCTACAATTTCTTTACACTCATACTTTTTTTAATTAGTGTGCACCATGCTAAATGCCCATCTAATATGGAACGAAGGGAGTAATTTTTAAGATTGAAAAGGACTTGTTACAATTTAATAAATTGTCTTGCCAGTAGTCATTTATAAGGGCTAGTGATAATTTAATAGATTTTGTCTTGTTAGTAGTCATTTATAAGGGCTAGTGAAAAAATCATAAAACGGCTATTCAAAAGATAAATTTCATAAAATTGCACAAAAAGTTTTTGACTGAATGTGGAGAGGGGATCTCTAGAGGAACCCTTTTGCACTTGCAGCCATATTTGCATCTGGTTTCATTCAATTCAAATATTGAAACTTTTCATCATCATGATCCTCAATTCGTCTTTTCATAGTCAATAGTTGGCAAAGAAGATTAAAGAATAACACAAAGAGCAAAATCATGAGGAAATAGGTAATCATCTATGGATAAATTAGATGAAATGTTAAAGTCCAATACCCTCATAATGAAAACCCTATACACTAAAAAGAACGCGCCTCGGTTCATCCGCCGCCCAGACCTCCCCGTCCACTTGCTCCCCCGGCAAAATCACCCCTCTTCCATCAACGACCTGCTCCTACAACCCCTTTCGGAGGTAGGTCTGTTATTCGAGCCGAAGATCCGAGTATCGCTTGTTTATATTCAATTCATTTAGGATATGAACGAGCTCGAGCCGAGCCTAAATTTTGACTCGAGCTTAAAAATGTGCTCATACTCGGCTCATTTAGGAAATGAACGAGCTCGAGTCGAGCTTTTTTCGAGCTTTAAGCAGTTTTACTTGCTCATTATACAGTAATTTGAAGGAAATTTTAGAAATTCCATAAAATTCGAGCTATTCGAGTCTAATTCGAACGAGTCGAGTTTTGGACCGAGCTTAAAAATGTGCTCATACTCGGCTCGTTTAGAAAATGAACGAGCTCAAGCTCGAGTTTTTATCGAGCGAGTACGAGTCGAATTCGAGCTACTCTTGTTCACATAACACCCCTATTCGGAGGTAGCTCCCTCTTTATCTCCTGCCATTACTATTTTTTACCTCTCGTCGAGGTCGCGGAATATAAATATAAATATAAATATAAATATAAATATAAATATAAATATAAATATAAATATAAATATAAATATAAATATAAATATAAATATAAATATAAATATAAATATAAATATAAATATATGTGCGGGACGGGACCGGGATTTGCGGGATCCCATAGTCTTCTCCCGCATCACGTCCCGCATGTTTTTTTCCTTAAATCCCACCGGGACTGGGATTTGCGGGATTTCTGCCCACCCCTATGTTTTAATTCAGTTTGTAGAATGAATTTTTGGGGTTTGTAAATTAGAATTGTGATATTATATTCTATAACACGGTTTGAAAATTATTAGTTGAAAAAGATGATATATATATATATATGTGTGTGGTGTGGTTCAAGTGTACACACCCCTTAAAGTGTACTTTGTACACAAATCTGGGTCGTTGATGGAGGAAAAATGGATGACCATGATTAAAAGTATTTTTTTAAAATTTGGTGTAAATTATAGTGGGACCCGCTGAAATCATCATTTACCCACTCTCCTGCACGTGTACTGCGTCCAATCCCCCTTCAAATTTTACCTTTTTTAAATATACAATATTTTTTTTGGTTTCGGATTTTGGAATCACCAAATCAACTGATACAGTGAATAGATGGGGCCCAAATGCCCAATTTCAGGATTTCGCTCCTTCCGTCCTTTTTTTTATTGTAACGTTGTTTTTTTACTCCGTATTTTGTAAAATTGTTGTTGTATTTCTACATGGAGTAGGTTTTCTGGGGGATTTTTATTTTATTTTTATTGTTCATTGGATCATTTTGGGTTTTTGCACCGATTAATAAGCTGGCAATGAAGAAAGTTATGAATTAAGACTCTCGGTAATGTTTATACATTCACGTTTGAAACATTATTCGGTAGAACACTTATATTTTCCGGAGAACATATAAAATAAAATAAACTCGGAGACATTATTCGGTGGAATAGTTGATATTATAGTAGGTTGAACATTAAGGTGAGGGCTTTATTCAATGAAATTTATATGTTTTATACTCTAGTCCGTCTCTTACATTCGAATAATCTTCATAATTTAATCGAATAATCTCTCAAATTTAACCGAATAATCATTCGGTTACATATGAATAAGTTTTCTAATTTAATCGAATAATGTAATTTCAACACAATTGTCTGAGAACAAAGATAATCTATTTAATTTAACTAAATAATCTCTCAAATTTAACTGAATAATCAAATATATGCACACGAATAATCTCCAATTTTAACCATAAAATTACAATAAATGCAATTATAGCATTGAAGGAAGTCGAATCCGCAAATATAGCATCGACTGTCGGAGCAAATCTGAACGAGCATCTTCCCGACGAGCTTCCTCGCTCTGTGCTAGAATTTAGGCCGAAATTCAAAAAATCAAATTTATCAAATTTGAAAAACCCCTAGAAAATTGGAGATTTAGGGGAAATTACCTCAAGGGTTCAATAGAGGAAGGTTGCCGCTGATCAACAATTCCAACCGAAATTTCTCATTTAAAAAATCAAATTTGTCAAATTTGATTCAAACCAACAAAACCCCACCCCACCCACCCCATCGTCTCTTTCATACCTTGGTGAAGTGTTTTATGGTGCAGAATTTGGTGGTAAGCAAACTCCGCCCGACCTCCCACTGGACGTCGTTGCCGCCGATGTACTCAACCGCAACAGGGAGAGTGGGGAGAGGAGGTTTTCGACTATCGATCAAAGCGGAGGCAAAGCCGCCTTCCCACTCGGCTCGCCTCCGATTCCGACAACGCCAAGGCCCTTCTCTTCCTCTGTCAAGTCCGATCGAGCCTAGCATGAATAATTGGGAGATGAAGGATACGGTGAGAATTGAACGATGAAGGAGATGTAATCAGTGCACACGTGCCTTGTATTGGGTTTGGGGTTAATTGTGTATGGGACCCACATTTTTAATTAAGAAAATAGGTAAACAAGCCAATTAATCTCAGCCCTTTATTCCATCTTTATTAACGGTCTAGATTTGTGTACAAGGTACACCCAAGGCTTGTGAACAATAAATCCATACTATATATATATATATATATATATATATATATATATATATATATAGGGTGGTTCCAGAGTGCATACCCCTTATAGTGTACCTTATGCACAAATCTGGGTCTTTGATTGAAAGAAATGGAAGGCCATGATTAAATGAGTGTTTTATTTTTTTTAATAGAAAAACTGGTGGGACCCACCTAAAAAAGTCTGAGGCACTTTTTTTTATTTCCGGATCTGATTTCGCTGTTTTGAAAAACTTGCCCATTCCACTGAATAATGTTTCATATGCTACCGAATAATGTTATATTTCATTTTTCCATCCATTTCAGATAAAATTTTACCAATTCTAATGAATAATTTGTCACATACTACCGAATAATCTTTGTTTTTTGTCAATCAATTTTAGTTTTGACTCTAAGTTAATTTTTATGCATTCAGTTTTGAAATATTATTCAGTAGAATAGTTATATTTTTTGGGAAATAGAAACAACATTATTCAATAGAATGTATGAGTATTCAGTGGTATAGGAATGATTATTCGGTCGTATATGAGAGGTTTTTATGTTGTTTGTCAAACCGAAAGCTCCATATACCGATGAATAATAATCCAAATTTCACTGAATAATTAAAAACTCATTAACACTAACAACCAAAATTCAACTCATTCATCTGAATAATTAACGAATAATTAATCGATGCATTCGAACGGAGATCCAATTTAACAAAGCACCCCCGCCCCCCACCCAACCACCCATCCCACCCCACCCCACCCAACCACCCAGCCCCACCACCCACCCAACCATCCATCCCATCCCACCCCACCCCATCCCAGCCCCGGAGGTCGAATCCTTCACAGATCCCATGGCCTCCCCTCCGTTGCCGACTCCCTCCCCACTCTCGTCCACCTCGGCCGCCGCCACGCCTGCACCCCCGTCTCCTCCCAATCGCCACTGCTCCCCAAGACCCTGGACTTTTCCCACGGCCAGCGCTTCTCTCGGTAATCACCACGCCAGCGCTCCGTCCAAATCGCCTAAGAGAAGAAGGACCAGTGATGGAGACTCTTCCTCCGGCGGGCAAGGGCTAGCAGCGACGGCAAGGACCTCGGCTGCAAACGGAGGCGGGTGCAGCGAGGATCGGAGCGACAATCGGGGGCGGTGATGTGCGACCGCAATTGGAGACGAAGGCAGCGACAAGGCAACGATCGGCAGCGATGGGCAGCGGCGGTAATCGGAGGCGACGACGACAATGGCTCCTACCTTCGGCGGCGGCGAATAGGGGCGGAGGCTACGTATATACAATGGAGGAATTTGATTCTCTTTTCTGCGCCTGCAACACGATTTTGTGACTCCCCGAAGATGAAAAAGCAGCCAAATAGATTGCTAGGGTTTTATTCAATTTTTTCATGCGCTACACGCTCCATAGGTTGAGTTTTGGATAGCCTTTTCATTTTTTTTAAAAAAAAACGGGACATGTGTCGCAATCTCATCCCTCCTTTGAATTTAGATCAAGGGCTCATATTTGTGCACAAGGTACACCCTAAGCCTTGTGCACAATAGATCCATACTATATATATATAGAGAGAGAGAGTATGGATCATTTGTACACAAGCCTTAAGGTGTACCTTGTACACAAATCTGGGGCATTGATCTGAAGAAAATAAAAGGTCTAGATTACGCCACATCAATAGGGTGGTTTTAAAAAAAATGTAAAAAAAAAAAGTCCCAAGCTCATCCGATGCTTGTGTAGGGCGCGTGTAAAACAATTTAATAAAACCCTACCACGTTTTGGCATGTGCAACATCGAAGGGCGAGCGTTCCTATCGGAGAGGTGAAGGGCGAATCTAGTTGTCGGGCAGAGCGACGGTCGGCGAAGATCGACGGCGGCGATGCCTTTTGATCAGGTATGCTCGGATCTTGTGCTTTTTCGGGCGGTGCTAGGCGGGGCAAGGCGAAGGGCTCAATCCTCTCGCTTGAGGGGCGCCGCCGCTAGACTCAATCGAGAGATTGCCGTCTCACCAGGCATGACTATTCTCTCTCCAAATGGAAGGTAAAACCGAAACCCTCAATTGAATCTCTCCATGAACAAATCACGCCTCCTTTGATTTTGAATTTCTCAAATCCGAATTTGAGTAGATCCTGATGGGGCCATCGAAATGAGAGGACCATTGGCTTAACAAGGACGGAGCTGCTCGGTACAGGGTTCAGATTTTCTATAGTTGCGCCGTTTTGGCAGCCGATGGAGCGGGTGGGTAGGAAGAAGAATCTGGGAATGGAGCGAAGGACTTCGAAAATCGTCTCGGTGATCCAGGGGTTAGTGCTGGTGGTGAGAGCGGCATCGAAAGGGCTGTCCTTGACCATGGCGACGATATCCAATCGAAAAGCCCTCCAATCTCTCTATTCGTCCTTATACACCTCGTCTCCTTCGCCACCACCATGCTCGTTATCGACTGATGGAGAGTCTCCTATGATTTTTTTAAAAAAAAAGTCCCCCCAATCTCTCTGTTCATGATTGAATCGCCCCCCTGCAATTGAAGCGCATCAAATTAAGGTCAGGTAAGTGTGGGTATAGATCTCTTTAGGTTTAGGTTTCGTTTTCACTTGGTTTGTCGGCGACCTGAGTTGCAAGCTCTCCTTGAATTGGTGGTGACATGGTTTCGATTTCACTAGGTTTAGGTTCAGGGTTAGGTTTTGTGTTGTTATTTTTTAGGTTTAGGTTTCTAGCAATTGGAATTCATCTCTTTGAATTGGTGTTGTTGCTGGTTTATCGAATTTCGTTATCAAATTTCGATTGCATATATGAATCTTATTTGGAATTCATGTCGATAAAAGTCTCTAATGATTATTCAGTGAAATTCAAGTATTATTCAGTGAATGTCTAAAGATTATTCATGACAATTGTCAATTTTTTAGGGAAATTTGAGATTGTTAATTTTATTCGTTACATATGAAACATTATTCGGTGGAATACAAACATTATTCATTGAATTTCTAATGATTATTCATTTGTATACAATATTTTTTTAATCGCAACACATCAACTATGAGATGTTTCGGTGAAATATGAAACATTATTCGGTGAAATATGAAGTATTATTCATTAAAATCGTAAGTATTGTATAAGGGTTTTGGGGTTTCTTTTGTTTGAATTTGATGAACAAATAACAAAATATTATTCGGTAGCATGAGACAAATTATTCACTAGAATTGGCAAATTTTGATCTGAAATGGATGGAAAAAAATAACATAACATTATTCGGTAACATGGAAACATTATTCGGTGAAATTGTCAAATTTTTAAAACGAACGGAATGATGTGGGTCCCACCAATGAATCACCCATATTCATTTATTTTTTACAAAACCAAAAATATTATTTATATTTTTTAAAAAAAACTTTAAAAAAAAAACAAGAAGGGGGTGGGTGAGATTTCATTTATTTTTTAAACAACAAAAAATATTATTTACATTTAAAAAAAGCTTTAAAAAAAAGAACAAGAAGGGGGTGTGTGAGATGTGGGCATCACGCACATGATGAAAGAAAGTGTGAGTGCTATTAGCACGTGGGTCCCACACAAATTATAGCAAAATAAAAAAACATTTTAATCATGGTCATCCATCTCCTCTCTATCAACGGTTCATTTTTGTGTACAAGGTACACTTTAAGGGATATGTACACTTGAACCACACCATATGTATATATATCAATTCCCTTACCTTGTTTTTTTTAAATAATTATCTTAAACTAATCTTGTAAAATTAAAAATACTTTCACCTTATATTCTCAGTTTGGCTTACAGACTGATAGGTTTCTAGTTGTTGTGGGGTTTCGACTCGTTGATTTGTGGTTAGTGCAGACAAGGAGCAGTCTTGTGCCCCTGTTTGATCGAGCGTATCGTGGTAGTTGTGATCTCCGAAGATCCCTTAGATGGGGGCATCATGTGATCCACACTTCTCCAAGAGTTGTCAATTGCCCATGAAGGATTTTTACTTTCCGTCTCCCCGACGGTGAGACATCGGATCAGCTTCAGATTTTCCATGTGCTCACTATCCACATTCTCCCACCGAGTCTTCCCACCTCACTCAACCGATCTTCTTCTTGGTTCATAGTTTTCAAGGTGGTTTTCTCGTTTTGTTTTTGTTGATTGATTCATTGTTTGTGGGTCGTTGTAACATGATAGTCTGTCTATCTGACATTTTTTGTACCCTCTCGATTTACCAGACAATTCTTACTATTTAAAAAAATAGTCTATTAATATTGAGGAGGGAGGGGTATGAGATGAAATTTGCATAAACCGTAAAACTTTTGTTCACCCATAAAATACATCTTATGTCACGACTCAGGAGTACATTGCGAAAAATCCCTTATTTCATAA
Source organism: Persicaria maculosa (assembly GCA_963922045.1). Lineage (NCBI taxonomy): Eukaryota > Viridiplantae > Streptophyta > Magnoliopsida > Caryophyllales > Polygonaceae > Persicaria > Persicaria maculosa. The sequence continues at coordinate 60,863,524 of OY998261.1, forward strand.
ATAACTTAAAAAATAAATATGTATGCTTTTTTTTTCTAGAAAAAGATAGATATGCATATGCTTATGTAATTTTTGAAAAAAGAATTTACCTACTTCGTGATGACATATATGAAAGTTTCGACCCTATTTATATTAGTCAAACCATATAAATAAACAACTTAATAAATGCGTAAAGCTTTAATGAAACATACGGAAAAATAAAATAAAAAACACCGAAGTAAATACAAGTTGGGTCATCATCTAAAGTTCCAATTTTTTCTCTTTAAGAATGTTTGGTATTGAAAAGGTTTGGTAATACTCCCTTAATTGCTAGTACTTGCAAGACTTACAAGTTACAAGTACAAGTTACAAGTGATCCTATTAAATTTTGTATTTTATATTTTTATGTATTAAACAAAAGTCCTTTTCGTCTTAGTAGGCCATCTTTGAATGACGTGGCTAATCAGTCAATTAGTACTCCCTCCGTTTCCTTTTAATTGATTTTTTCAAGTCATGCACGTAGTTTTATAACGATCAAAACTATATTAAATATTAATATTTTAATAATATTTTTTAATAATATTATACTTATCACTAATAAGTATGAGATTATCGAAAAAAATATTTTAAAAAATTATTATTTCATATAGTTTTTCACACCTTAAAAAACGTGCATGAATAGTAAAAAGTCAATTAAAAGGAAACGGAGGTAGTACTACGGTACTATTTATCTTTGAATGACGTGCACATTATTGGTATTAAATTTAATTGATACGGAGTATATCTAATCTAATCTTTTTATTTTTTTTATTAGGTAATAATTCGGATGAGAAGGTTCTATCCGAAAGCATCCTGCCGGATGAGGTTAAGAAGACCTGTGTCATTGTTTAAATTAGCATATCTTCTAACTAAATAGCATATCTAATCTAATCTAATCTTCTAAATCTATATATATATATATTATAGTAAAGTAAGCTTTTTTGGCCATTTATTGCTCATTCATTAGTATCATATATATATATATATATATATATATATATATATGCTATTTATTTTTCTTTCTTTTCAAATTAAAAACAAAACTCTTCTTCTACCACAATTATTTGAATAATTAATTGATTAAAGTAAATAAAAGAAGAAAATTAAGATAATAAAATAAACAAATGAAAATTAAAAGAATAAAATAATATTATTTATATTTTATACAAATATAATAATTGGATTAAATATTATTTAGATATATGACAAATGGATAAATGTAGATTAATATAATTTATTTGAGAAAATATGATAACAATAGATAAAAAAAAAATAATTATATTTATATATGTAAGAAAAGACTTAAATTATAAAATAAAATATATTTTTAAAACTTGCTTCCTATAACAACTACTCCATGTTATATAAAGTTACTGATGAAATAAACCGTTAAAATTATAAGATTGAAACTATAAGTTAATATGAGTAATATAAATTATTATTTATATAGAATATATAGTATCAAATTTTTATAAAAGTAAACTCATGCATAGAACGGAAATGTCCACTAGTGAAATGTAAAATTTGGTCACAAACTCTTTAAAGCACTAGTAGTAGTGGTAGTACCTTTAATTTGGAAATATCAATTGGAACTATTTGTTTTTATATTATTATTTATTACTCCCTCTGTTCGGCAAAACATGTCATTTTAGAGTGTTATTTTTGTTCAAAAAAACTTGTCATTGTAGGTATTTTGTACTCCACTTTACAAAAATGCCCTTGACATGATTGATGGTTTGTTAGTTGTAGTTTTCGATAAAGTAAAAAAGGAGGGTAATAATTGGGGGTAAATTAGTATATTTGTTAATTGCCTTAAAACTTGTGAAATAAGCTAAAATGATATGTTTTGCCGAACGGAGGGAGTACATCTTAGTTTTAACATTTATTTGTCTTTTATCACTAACAATTATTTATTTATTTATTTATTTTTACAAGCAGCTTTAAAATGTGAATGTTACCTATTTTCAAGCACAAGTGAATTGGACCCTATTTTTCAGTTTTGAATCATCTAATTTCATTTCCACTTTTCTCAAATCTCTTTTTTTTATGGGAACAATTCTAACAACTAATCCTATATTTTATAGCTACAACCTAAATATTCTCGATTACGAGCTCACTAACAAAGCTACATTATTTTTTTCGTCGTTTCACAATTTTTCTTGATGTGGAATGTAAGGTATGTAAGGTGTGGGGACGAACTGAACTAATTGGAGGAGACGATGAAATCCACTATATAAAGAACTGATGCCCAAACTACCAACACATCAACATCTCCCCTTGTTCATCATCTCTTTCTACTACCCAACTGCACTTGATACATACTCTCCAAAGGCGAAACAATGGCAGATTTCATCAAGATCGTCAACAACCCGAAACCCAACCCCATCTTGCTCAAAGACGAGAAGCTCTACAATGTAACACCTCCCTCTCTTAGACTTTGTGATCGTATGATCACTCATTCCCCAATATCTGATATCTAGTACTTTGTATATATAAATATCGATATCACTTAATATGATTTCTGATCGCTCGTTTCACTTGATGAATGTTCATGTTGATGGCCGTGCAGTACATATTGGAGAGCAGTGTGTATCCAAGAGAAGCTCGGGCACTGAAGGAACTCAGGGAGGCGACCGCTAGCCACCCTTGGTACGTTTCGATTCTTACGGCGTGCTTTCATGCTGTGTTCTAAAACGCGTTAGGTGGATTTTAGGCGGTGAGGAGCCGCGTGGTCAAGGCACACGCCTAGGCGTGTTTAGGCGGGCATTTAGTTCTCGGCGGAGGGGAGTCACCTAGCTCCTAGGCGGCGCGATTTTTAAAACATTGTTTTCATGGTAGTGATCGATTGCAGTAACTCAAGAGAGTCTCTTTGAACTCAATTTCAGGGCGTTTTTCGGGACGAATCCAGATGCAGGCCAGCTGATCGCAATGCTTTTGAAGATGATTAACGCGAAGAAGACGATCGAAGTCGGGGTTTACACCGGTTACTCTCTCCTCCTCACCGCTCTGACTCTCCCCGATGACGGCAAGGTTCCGAATTCTCAACTAAATCTCATCAATTTCATAGACCTAGGGTTTCCAATTCAAAATTCAATTCGAATTGAAACTCACCTGGTTGATTTTGCGATCAATTGACCGCACGCAGATCATCGCCGTCGATCCGATGAGAGAAACCTACGAGATAGGGCTCCCGATCATCAAGAAGGCCGGCGTTGAGCACAAAATCAACTACTTCGAGTCCAAGGCTCTTCCGATCCTCGACCAACTCCTCCAGGACGTACGCAATTGATCAAATTCCTAAATTCCATGCTCGATTATTGCTTAAGTGATTCGATCTGAGTCGGAAATTCGTTCCGATTGTGTGTTGATTTTGCGCAGGAGAGTAACTTAGGGAGCTTCGATTTCGCGTTCGTGGACGCGGACAAGAACAACTACGACAACTACCACGAGAGGCTGATGAAGCTGGTGAAGGTGGGAGGGATGATCCTCTACGACAACACTCTGTGGGGAGGAACGGTGGCGCTGGAGGAGGAGGAGGTGCCGGAGCACAAGCGCTTCTTCTGGAAGCACACCGTGGCGTTCAACGCCGCCATCGCCGGCGATAAGCGCGTCGAGCTCTGCCTCTCCCCCATCGGCGACGGCCTCACCATCTGCCGCCGCGTCGTCTGAAGTGAAGAAAAAACGGAGAGAAACTAATCGGTCAAGAAAAGCGCTCACGATGCTACCAATAAGCTGAATATTTGGTGTTTTCTGTTACTGTATTTTCCTTTTGTTTTTGTCTTTTATTTTTGGGGAAAAAAATAAAATTGTTGGAATTAGAGTTGTTTCATGTTTGCATATAAAGCAAAAGTGTCCCAAACTCTGAAAAAATGTGCAATATTGGATTTGAATCACATTTTTGGAGTTCTTGCTTGAATTCCATACTTATACTTTATTTCAAACTGAGTCGAAATCGATTTAGATTGTCATGTTGAATGTAATTATTGGAATTTCCGCATCATGACGCATTGCAAGGGAAAAAAAAAAGAATACTATAAAATATTTCAATCTAAAAAAATGGATAATCTAAAATAACAAGAAAAAAAGGGATAATCTAAAATAAGAAGATTATGTATGACCATGCTATAAGAAGGAAAAAAATAGAGAAGAAAAAGAATATTTGACTTTATTTCATTGGGATGGGTACAATGTAAATTATTAAGATAAGAGAAATAAAAATCGTTTAGGAAAGAACCAAAAAATCTGATTTATTTATTAATAAATCGGTTAGAAAAGAACAAAAAAATCTAATCTATTTGGTAATCAGAAAAAAAAAGGTTGTTTTTTACACCCACAAAATTTACTATTTACACCCAAAATCCAAGTTTTTCTTTTTTTTTTAAATAAACCCTACGCCTCTTAAGTCACATTTTTTCTATATACATACCCTGCCCCTCTTGAGTCACACGTCTATGACTCAAGAGGCGTAGGGTTTATTTAAAAAAAAAAAGAAAAATTTGGATTTTGGGTGTAAATAGTAAATTTTGTGGGAGTAAAAAACAACATCCAAAATTTTTTTAAAAAAATACATATTTGATTGGTGGGAATAGACCTGTCAAAACACAACCCGACCCGGTCGACCTGACCCGAACGCCCGAAAAATTTCCGACCCGAACACAGAAATTTTGACCCGAAAATTTTTTCTGACCCGAACCCGAAGACCCGAAAATTTTCTGGGTAATCTGGGTTTCGACCCGGTGACCCGATGGACCCGGTAATTTTGACCCGATTTACCCAATTGACCCGGTGACCCAATTGACCCGGTTGATTTATAATTATATATGATTAAATTTTTTTTATGGAGATTCCAATTTATTACATTTTATAATTACAATCACTTGATCTTTCATTTTTAAATCAACTTTTATATTTATTTGTATTGTGTAATACTCCGTCCGATCGATAGTATTTAATTTTTTGTTTTTTAACAGACTTTTTTAAGAAGATAAAAATTCTAAAAAATATTAAAATATTAAAAAAATTATATGCTTATTACTAATTACATGAAATTATTTTTAAAAAATTATTTGAAAATTTGATATTTTATATATTATTACATTTTATTAAAAATTATGAGAAATAATAAAAAAAATCAAATGTTTTTAATATAATGTAATGTCTTTAATTTTAGATTTTTAAATTTATCGCAATATCAAATTATGATTTTTTTAATTTAAAAAAGAAAAAATTGACCAACCCGAAATCGACCCGAAATCCGGTCAAACCCGGGTTCGAGTCAACCCGGAAATACCCGAAACCTGTATTACCCGGGACCGGAAAAGAATTTGGCCAGAAGACTAAGTCATCTGCCAAGTGCATCCGAGCGGATGATTGAAGCAAATTCCGAGTCGTCATAGTGATTGCCTCGTGCGAAAGGAAGTCCGCAGCTTTATTTGCTTCTCTGAGAACATGACGAATCTGGAAAGAATGGAAGTGTCTAAGGGAGAAAAGGGTGTCAGATACAATCATCTCTACTTCTCCTGGTATAGACCAATCGCCAAGAAGACAATTAATGATTGTGAGATTATCACCTTCAATGGTAATATCCGGAATATCTATTTCGGCAGCCGTTTTGAGGCCCTTCCATAATGCATAGGCCTCGGACCCAATGACTAATTTGAAGGGAGATGGGCCAGCTCCCATGACAGTTGGGGTGCCGGAACTGTCTCTAATGATGAATCCAAAGGAAGCGACTCCGGAATTGGAGAGAGCTTCGTCAAAGTTTAGTTTATGTATTCCAGCTGGCGGTGTAGTCCATTTTTCAGTTCTCCTTTTCTTTGGTGCAGTTTGTCTTACTTCTTGCGTTTTAGTGTCAGAGTCGTTTGTTGTAGCTGTTTGCCAGTAGATAAGGTTTTGTTTGATGGTAGATGCAATTGATTTATGATTTGGTTGGATGTTTTCAAATATTACTTTGTTGCGAAAGAACCACACACCCCACCAACACATTGCAAGTTTGGAAAACTTTTCATTCCCTAATTTATTTTTGATTAATTGTATTGAGTTATTTGTGTCAAGGTTCCAGTGTTGAACAGTTTCTAATGTTTTGAAAATTCTGTAGTCAGTTATCTTTATAGTTGCTAGTGTGACAGGGCACTTCCAAAGTAAGTGGGGTATGTCCTCATAACAGGAGTCGCAGTGAGGGCAATTTGTCGGAATTCCAATCCCGTGCCTAGAGAGTAAGGCTGACGTAGGAATTCCATTCTTTGTTATTTTCCATAGAAAGTTTTTAACTTTGAGGGTTGTGTCTAATCCCCAAATCCAGTTTAAATTTGATTTGACATGTCTTTTTTGGATGCTAATGAGTTGAACAACCGATGCTGTCGAGAACCATCCGTTCTTACTGTGTTTCCAATATAGCATGTCCTGGTTTATGTGTTTTGGAATGGGTGTATTAGTAATGGTTTGTATAAGCTCATCGTTTAAGATATTCTGCAAATCGTGATTTAGCTGTTGAGTGTTCCAAGTTCTGTCAAGTTTTTTGTAATGATTTACCTTTATTGCTGTGTTGATTAATTGTGCATTTGAAGCCATTTCAATAAGTGGAGATGAATTACACCAGACGTCAGTCCAGAAGTTGATAGAATTCCCATCTTTAACGGCCCGTCTATGTCCTTTCTTAAACAGGCATAGTAGACTAGTAAGTTTCGCCCCACTGCCAAGAGGCAGGGCCTTGTCTTTTGTAGTTCAGGATACTTTGGTCCTTAAGATATTTGTGTGTTATTATCTTTATCCAAGGATTCTCAGGTTCCGATAAAATTTTCCCCAAAAGTTTTAGCTGGAGAGCTTTGTTCATGTCTTCAGAGCTCCGGATACCCAGGCCATCATTGTTTTTGGTTTTACAAACTTCAAACCAACTGATCAGTGGCTTGTGCTGGGTACCCTTATTCCAGAGGAAATTTCTATTAATTCTGTCAAGGTCTTTGTGTATGGATGCTGGCAACATAAAGCATTGCATTAGGTGGAGTGGCTTAGCTGCTAAAGTGGATTTAATGAAAGTACAACGGCCAGCTTGAGATAACATAGGGGCCTTACACTTATTAAGCTGAGTTTTAGTGGCTAAGATTAGGTCTTTGAATGAGTCTTTGGACACTCTGCTTGAGAAGATAGGACAACCTAGATAATTTCCTAGGTTGTTGGTATGTTTTATTCCAAGTTCACTTTGTAATAGTATCTGGTAGTTAGTGTTCACGTTTTTGGAATATTGAAACATCGATTTTGCCTTATTTATCATTTGCCCACTAAGGGTGCAGTATTGATTAAGGATTCTATTTATGTTATCGCACGCCATTTTGGTAGATGAAGCAAAGATTATTATGTCGTCTACAAATGCAAGAAAAGGGATTGAAGGTCCACCTCTAGAGATCGAGATCCCCAGTTGAGTAGAGTGGGTTTGAGATTCCCGGTATAAAGCCCTTGCCAGGACTTCTGAGGTGATAAGAAAAAGATAAGGGGACAGCGGATCCCCTTGTCTGATTCCACTTGAAGGTCTGAAGATGATGGTAGGTTCATTATTAACTAAAACAGAATAAGTAACAGTGGTAACACACTCCCTTATCCAGTTGATGAATACGCCAGAGAAGCCAAATCTATGAAGAATAGTTAAAAGGAAATCTCAGTCTACCCTGTCAAAAGCCTTTTCCATATCTAGTTTAATTGTTATCCAGCCTTTTTGTCCTTTTTTGTTCTGGAAAGAGTGGAAAATTTCATGAGCAATTAGAATGTTATCCTGTATGGCCCTACCAGAAGAGAAGGCGCTCTGTAGGGGATGTATGATTTTAGGCATTATTTTCTTAAGTCTATTAGCCAGAACTTTGGATATTATTTTATATGTGGTCGTGCAGAGACTTATTGGTCTATAATGGGAAGTTGTAGTTGGTGTTTCACGTTTCGGGATTGGTGCTATGAAGGTATGGTTTATTTGTTTAAGAATCTTTCCATTTAGAAAGAAACTTTTGACCGCCTTCGTAACCGCTGGTCCGACTATGTACCAGTATTTTTTGAAAAATCCCGCAGGGAAACCATCAGGTCCTGGAGATTTGTCATTTGCAACTCCAAATACAGCTTCCTTTATTTCTGAATTTGTTGGTATCTTAGTAAGCAATATGTTATCTGTTAGATATTTCAGTAGTTATGTTATTCAGAAGATTATTATTTTCATTATTTCGGTTGCATTGTGTAAATCGAGTTTGAAAATCCTTCCTAATATGTTCTCTAATTTCCGAGTCTAAGGTAACGGATATTCTCGCATCTGTTTGTAAAGTTTTAATAATATTTCTATTACGTCTCCCAGTCGCTATCCTGTGGAAATATTTTGTGTTGGCGTCAACATTTTTTACACTTTTTTTACAAATGAATAATTATGTGAAAACAGATCGATGAATAATCATGAACAAATAGACAAATAATTTCTGAGTATATGATACACGATAAGGGTTGTGTACACCGAAACTAACCTCTCTCTATATATAATGGGCTGGATATGCTAGGCTTATATATATAATAGATCATTTGCGAACACCTCTTACGGTGTAATTTGTGAATAAGTGTGGAGCGTTGGATTAAGAAGATCAATGGTTGAGATTTAAATAAAATTTTAAAGACCAAAATTATTCGTCTGAATCAACATGATTATTTGTACATAACTCATATGAATAATCATGTTATAACTGATGAATAATTTTTATATGAAAAGACTATTAATGTATACGAATAATTACATTATGTTAGATGAATAATTATGTTGTTACATACGAATAATCAATTTATTCACACCGTATGAGGTGTTTACAACATGTATTAATAATCTAACAATGATTATTTGTATGTTTTAACAATATTTTCATATAAAAATTAGAAGTGAATAGGTAGAATCTAACGGTGATTATTCACACCTCCGACAATCCAACGGCCGGAGGTGCGACAGTGATTCAGTCAGTCGGTAATCACTCTTCAATCTCCCGTGATGGCTACTGTAATGGCCTGAGTTAAGGAACCCGGGTTACGTTTCGAAGGATTGGAAACCTTCTTTCGGATCTTGCAATTCGAGTACGGGTTGAGTTTCAAAACAAAGTGTAAGTTCTAAAAGAAGGGATTTCGTACCCTAAATCCGCGATAGGTCTATTGGGGACCGGGTGCTGGCACACCGAACCTATCTTACTTTCTAAGTCGCGTAAAACGAGTTTCGTTAAAAACAACAACAATCCCAAAATGATACATAGTTGCCACGGCAAAGCCGGGTCAAAACCAAAATACGAAGAAAATATAAAGTAGCAAAAGTGTGGGTCCATAGTCAGTCTCTCTCTCTAACTGCGCCATAGTGTATCCCCGCCAAAATAGCACGAAATCAAGCAAGGGAACGGGTACCTGAAACTATACAACGAGTCAAGGTCGAGCCACTCATGCGGGTCCTGAAGACATCGCTGAGGACATATAACATGCTAAGCCTAAATAAAGGATGCTCTAATGCAGTGCGGAAATATTAAACACACAAGCATGCTGACAGTTATATATATGCAGAAAGCAATTAAATGGGATCCCGCACAGAATGTCAAGTGGCATGTCCCTCTCCTACTCCCGCACTCATTCTCGTTAGTGCAGGATCCGGCCGTGTTCAATGCTATATAGCAACATCTCATCATGTCATATATCATGTCTCAAGTATCATGTCTCAATTCATATGTCATGGTTTTCTTTCTTTAATATCAGACTCGATTAGGAACAAATCTGATGGGACTGGGTCGTCATATGACCCTAACAAATGACTGTAGGACTTACAATTTAACGGTCGTTCTACCATACGCAAAGAGAATACGGATGCTCGATCAGTTGTGCAACATAAGCATGCTACTACATGAATATGCAGGATGCAACACCTACACACTGCGCTTCTTGACGTTTTGATAAACTTTCAACAGAGTCATGAATTATATTCCTTTGGAGTTTCAGTGAGAAGTTTCTATCAGGTTTTAATCTGATCTTTAGATGGAAATATTGACATTGAACAGTTCACTTTGTGGGCCTGACAGAAAATTAGGGTTTGTGGGTTTGAAATTTATCTTCTTTCTCATCACAAATGTCATCAATGAATAAAAGTATCAATAAAAGATGTAATCAATTGTATAAAACAAAAATATCATCACAAATAATTGGATCAATGAAGTGTAATCACAAATGTGTCATCAATAAAATAAAAATATATCGATATACAATTGATTGAATTAAAAAAGTGGCATCAGACGATTTGATTAAAAAAAAGTGGCATCAAAACACTACGTAGAAAAAGTGACATCACATTAAAGAAGAATCATTAGAAAAATTTCATCAAAACACTACTTTGAAAAAATATGGCATCATGGTAAAAAAATGTCATAAAAAAGTGGCATCGGTAGTCAATGGTAAAAAAAATGGCATCACAAAAAGTGGCATCAATGGATAACATGGGAGGAAGGAAGAGAATGAAGGAGGAAAGTGGGAGGAAGGAAGGGGGGAGAAAGCGACATCAAATGATAACAAAAAAAGCGATAGAAAAAGTTTCATCAATGTTATAATAAAAAAGTGGCATCAAATCGGATAAAAAAATGTCATTATTTAAAAAAATTTCAAATAAGTCGGTCAACGTTGACCAATTAACGGTCAACCGTTGACCAATCGACGATCAAACCTTAATTGGTCAACGTTGACCGATCGACGATCAAACCGTTAACCATTAGCCATTAAGACTCTATTATGATGAATGATACATCTCATTTAATTTTTTTTTTGAGAGATCTAATTATCTAATTAGATTTTTCCAAAGGTCCCAATACTATATGTATAAGATAAATATATATAGAGAGATATTGTGTGTATACATTAATTGAATTATGGTTACGCCAATAATACTAATAAAGTCCAACATCAAAGATTCAAACTTTGAACAGAAAGCATCAAAGGTTCAATTGTAATAAATGAGATGGCATAATTTGACTGTTGCCATTATTTAATCATCTAACCATATTTCAATCTAGACTTTGACATTGTGTTAGGTAATTGACTTTCTTATTCGTTACTGGACTTAGATGCAAACTAGGTTTTTTTTCAAAGAAAAACAAAATTAGATGGTACTTCTTTAATGATCGAATAACTTATACAAAGATTCGTATAGTTGTTGATAGTTCCTTGTTTTGGAACCGTAAAATCTCGATATTGGTGATGTGTACATGTAGTTTTTAAATTTAGGTTCGAACTCAATTGTAAAAAATAAAAAAAAAATCACCTTTTAAAAATTTTGGTTAATCATATAAAATCACTTTTAAAATATAACACTTTTGATATAAAATAAATATTTTTAAAAGATCACTCATAAATTTTAGTTTCTTTCAAACAATTTCACTCGATCAGTCTTTTAAGTGTTAAAAAATTGTTTACAAAAATGTCAAACTATCAATTTAAAGAAATTTCTACATGTATATTATATGATAAAGCTCACTTTGATGTAGAAAGTGATAGTTTAACATTTTTCCAATATTTATTAATCTATAAAAAGGGTCTTAAAGTGATTATTTCCTAGAAACCAAAATCTATGGATGATTTTCTGAATATTTATTTATTTATTTAAGGATGGTTTTCAACAACAAAAATTATTACTACCTCCGTTGCAAAATATAAATCCATTTACTATTTGACACGTTTTTTAATGAGCTAAAAACTCTACAAAATATTAATTTTTTATTAAATTTTTTTACATAGTTTTATATATATTGTTAATATGTATAATACTATGTAAAAAATTTAATAAAAATTTAATATTTCATAGAGTTTTTAGCTCATTAAAAAACGTGCCAAATAGTAAAAGGTCTTATATTTTGCAACGGATGGAGTATATTTTTAGGATGGTTTTCTATAATTAACTCTTCTAGACTTAAACATCTATATCTATATCTATATATCTATATATTACTTAAACTCATTTCACGTACCGACACCTTCTTATTCAAAGATTTTTTTTCTGATATTATGCTTATATATTTTAGATAAAAAGAAATTCAATTTTTCATTAAGCATATAATCTTACCATCACCTGCCACCTTCTTATTCAAAGATTTTTTTAGTCATTTTTTTAATTTATTATATACTCCCTTTTTTAATTAATAGGTTTAATTAAAATAGTAAAACAAAAATATGGGTGTAAATATATAGCATATATAATTATGTAGCGTATGCCACAATTTAATTAGTAAATCCTTCAACATGACCTTTAGCTACTTCATAATTGACCGTTGAATTTAACACTTACACACCCTCTATAAAAAGGGACTCGATCTTTGGGTTTCTTCATCCAACCCCACACCTCTCATCAAGCAACACTGCAACTGCAACTGATCAATTAAGCAGGTGATCCCAAGGTTCTTACACTCAATCGATCTCAGTCATTTCATTTTAAGCCCAACACTTGTTTATATTTACAAAAAACACCTCCCTCTTTTTGTTGATTTAGCTCGGAAGGCGCAACCCCGAAACCAAAAATGGTGAATGAGAAGAAATGTTTCACCTTTGAAGCCCACGGCTTGCTCCAAAGCAATGACCTCTACCAGGTAATTCCTATGCTCATGAGACATATCGTCGACGGTCATCGAATGGCGAAAAAATGCCTCAGTGAAGATGACAATTTATCTCATATTTTCGATCAAGCAATTTTGATTGAGCCATAGATAAAGAGAATTTCAATTCGGAGTAATTATTAAGTAACAAACATTCAAACCTAGTAGATCACTATTCACTTGTCAAACTCTAATTAGGTGGCCCTTCTTTTTTAATCACTAATCTATTTGATTTAAAAAAAACATGGTACAAAAATGTAATTATAATTTAATTTAGGTTGTAATTATAATTTAGTGTTTAAAGTCCCATGAATTTAAAATAAAAATAAATATATATTATATTTACTAAATGTTATACTATTAGGTTTATAATTAGCTTGTAAACTTAATGTAATATATTGTTATACAATTTGATGAAATATTTTATTTTAAAATTGTGTTATTTTAAATACATTGTAAATTGTATTATGTTTATAATTCAGTAATTTATGTCTTTACTTTTGTAGAAAATTTTCCTTTATGTGATCATTATTTGTCATTGGTTATCTTACAGTATGTGCTTAGGACAAGTGTTTTTCCTCGAGAACCCGAGATCCTTAAGGAGCTCAGGGAAGCTTCTGCCGTCCATAAATGGTAATTTAATAAAATTTTATTTCTAAAATTTTATTTTATCCAATTTTCACTATGCAAATAGAATTTATGAAATTATTTTAGATATTATTATAGAATGATTATAATATATTACAATTTACAAAGGAATTAATTCCTATGCCTGTAAATTTAAATTTTGGTTCGGAAATATAGAATTAATTAATAAATATGCTATTATGCTCGAATATAAATTTGAACTATCATTATTGCATTTTATTCTGGTCAGCGAAATGGATAAAAGTTTAACACAATTAACTTGACTTTTTCCTTTTTAACATTTTTTTTTTGCATCATTTAGGGCTTACTTTGGAACCGCGCCAGATTCTGGACAATTTATGAGTTTATTGTTGAAGTTAGTGAATGCAAAGAAGACTCTTGAGCTAGGAGTGTTCACTGGCTACTCTCTCCTTCTCACCGCCCTCACTCTCCCGGAAGACGGTAAAGTCATCGGCATTGACATCGATAGGAAAGCCTATGAAATCGGATTACCCACGATTAAGAAATCCGGTGTTGAGAGTAAGATCGAGTTCATTGAATCTCAGGCTCTCCCCGTTCTTGACAAGCTCCTCGAAGATGTAAGCACACATTACTACTTGTTCAAGTAGTCAAAGCTTATTCATGATCTTATTATCGATCTCATATAGATTCTTCATAAAATTTTTTTTTATAACTTCAACGTATTTTTTTATTTGAAGATTTCAAAATGATTCTCCAAATCTTTGTATAAAATATGGAGAAAAATATTTGGAGAATTTATATTTCTCTAATTTCACCCTATTCTCCATTTTGGAGAGAGTTTTACGTGTTAGAGCAAAATATCCAACATCTTATTTAAATTGAAGAATTTCAAATTTTTATATACAATTTGGTATTTGGGCCATTTAAGTTGGGCTTTAGAAGAAAACTAATTGGGCTTTGATTTGGGCTTGTATGGGATGTTGCAGCCTGCAAATCACGGGAGCTTTGACTTTGCATTCGTGGACGCGGACAAGTCAAACTCAGCGAACTACCATGAGAGGTTATTGAAGCTGGTGAAGGAGGGGGGAATAATCCTCTACGACAACACCCTATGGGGTGGTACAGTGGTCCTCTCTGACGTAAGCCAGGTCCAGCACGATCAGAGAAAGCCTGACTGGAAGCACACCATAGAGTTCAATGAGGCCTTGGCCGCCGACCACCGTGTTGACATCTCTCAAGTCCCGCTTGGCGATGGCATGACTATTTGCAGGCGCATCTAACCATCTTATTATCATCGTTCATCCATCTCGCTTGTTGGATCTTTTTATCTTTTGTGAGATTGCTGCAATGTTTGTGTGAACTGCCTCGTGAAGCTAAAACGTTTTTTATTGTTTTTTTCTTTGTATTGTCTTGCAATGAGGCCAATAAAAAAAAAAAACCATTGTGCATTTGCCCCTCGGTTTTATGTTAAATTCATGTTGCTCCCTTTGAAGGTTGTACGCAGGGGCGGAGCTAGGGGGTCCTGGGGGGTCACGTGCCCCTCCTCTCATACGATGAACTACCTAGGTGTGTTATCCTCGTCGATAACTTCGTTTTGATATATAATACACTCTAATCCGACATCTGAGTAAAAAGTTATGAATGTTTTAAAATTAAAGGTATATTAATCACTTTAATTTTATTTCAATAGACTATAATGTTTTTATATTTACTTAAATTAACATTCACATACTATAATTCATCTCGAGAACTCCGAAATGAGAGGTTATACTAATCATTTCGACAAATAGATAAGAAGTTACGCAAGTTTAAAAATTTTATATCTGGTTATGCATTATTATATGTTATGAGTGCAACAAGTTATTTATTGACTATGGTTGTTATTCGAGCCAAACAAGTCTAGTATTGCTTGATTATATTTAGCTCGTTTAGAAACGAGTCGAACCTATATTTGAACTGGAGCTCATACTCGGCTTGTTTAGTAAATGAACGAGGTCGAGCTGAGTTTTTTTTCCAAGCATTATGCAACCTTAGTTGCTCATGACATAGTAACTTAAAAGAAAATTTGTAAATTTCACAAAATTCGTGCTATTTGAGTTTCAATCGAGCCGAGCCGAGCTTTGAATCAAGCATAAAAATGTGCTTATAATAAGCTCATTTTGTAAATGATGCTCGAGTCGAGCTTTTATTGAGCAAAACTCGAGCCAAGCTCTAGCTATTCAACTCATATAACAACCATAATCTTCGCTTAATGTTTATTATATTGCGTTTCCTATACTTATTTAGTTAAAAAAATTCTGGATATTTCATTTATATATTTATATTTCTTTTTTTAGGTGCGAAAAAAATGATAGTGTTTTGTCATAAACTGATGACATTTTATCATGATCATCATATATGCTCATTATCAAACACAGAATCAAACACTTGAGAACCTAAGATTCTGAGATATCAAAGTTTGACTTGGACTAAGGACTGGGGGTCATATGTACAGGCGCACATGCTCTAGTACCCCAGCATTCAAGTTGAGTGAGTTTCCATCCTAAAATCAAATGAAAATATGAGGAATATCCACCAAATTATATACAAGGTTGTTAAACTCATACTTTCGACGTGGGACACTTGTTCTTTCACATCTCAACACGCCCCCGCACGTACAACGAGGGGAACAAGCCTAATTGACACTTGGACAAACGGGTCTAACATCTCATTGTATTTTCTAGCTTTATATCTAAGTTGGTCACTTAGATTTGCACCATATTGAGTTTATAGACTCACTTATAATCTATAGTCGGGCCTTTGCAGGCTTGGGAAAGTCCTATTTTATTATAGTGAGT
The DNA here is from genome assembly GCA_963922045.1 of Persicaria maculosa. Lineage (NCBI taxonomy): Eukaryota > Viridiplantae > Streptophyta > Magnoliopsida > Caryophyllales > Polygonaceae > Persicaria > Persicaria maculosa. The sequence continues at coordinate 60,879,605 of OY998261.1, forward strand.
CTATTTCCTCTTTCATAGCAACAATCTAGAACTTAGACTCAAAGCACTTATTCATACACTAGGAGACATATCTCTAGTATTGATAATCAGTTAAATTTGGGAAAATATCAAGATTATCATGACCATCATATATGCTCATTATCAAACACTTGAGAACCTAAGATTATGAGAAATCAAAGTCTGACTTGGACTAAGGACTGGGGGTCATATGTACGGGCACACATGCTCTAGTACCCTAGCATACAAGTTGAGTGAGTTTCCATCCTAAAATCAAATGGAAATAGGAGGAATATCCCACCAAATTATATACAAGGTTGTTAAATTCATACTTTCGACGTGGGACACTTGTTATTTCACATCTCAACACGTCCCCGCACGTACAACGAGGGGAACAAACCTAATTGACACGTGGACAAACGAGTCTAACATCTCATTGTCTTTTTTAGCTACTCCTCATACTGCCAATTGGTTTTGAGATGGAACCATGTTGGGTTTATATGTTGTTCGTATCTCTCGTACGTGGACATGTACACAACTTCTTCCAGCGTCTTGACCCTACCAAACCTAGCCGAGCTTGTAAGATTAGATCTGATTCAAGTATACAAAGTCGAGAAATACGAGATATAAACGTAGCACTGCGGAAGTGTAAAGAACACAAGGGATTGTTGACGCGATTTGGCGAACCTACTCAGCGGGGTCTCAAGAAGGGGAGACCCGGTCCCGATTTCACTAGGCAAAGCAGTTCTTTACAGAGGTAACAAACACCCAAGATAAGCGGCAAGTATGACAAAGGCAACAACTCATAATACAGAAAGATACAACAAAGAAACACGAAGAAAGGAACAGCAAACCCCCTTTGAATCTCAGATCCACGATCTGTGATGGAGTTGGTGAAGACGATGGAATCGCGCTTGGAGATGAAGCTCTGATTATGTCTTCTTCTTTCTTCTAGACAGGACCTTCGTCTTTAGTTCACCAATGGAGGAAGATCAGATCAACCTCTTCAATGGCGATTTCTTCATATTGCCTTCTCGCTCGCTCTCTCTCTCTCTGATTAGGGGTTACCTTTGCTAACAATGCCAAGTAAGTTAGCTAGGGTTATGAATTTAGATTATATAGAGCTGAGTTTAGATGAAACGTTCCATTTCATGTGAGCCAAGTCTTAACTCCCACTAGCAGATGCATACTAGATCCGAAGAGCGAGTTGGGTTGGGCTTCGCTTTGTGCTATATGGCCCAAATCTGTTCTTTCCTTAACCCGTGCTACTAATGCCTAATCTAGCGTAGCTAGCTTGCCTTAGGATATATGTTACATGTAGATAATACAAAGTATTGGGTATTATATGCATTACAATTTGCCCCCATAATACTCAAACTTTGTTTGGAACTGCTCCACTAGTAGCAAACCATGAGCCCAGGTGAGCACCGTATCTGTCCTCAACGTAGGTACCTGCAGCCTGCAGGTTAAGGAGAAATTATATTAAGATAATCCTTGTAAAAATAAAATTTGTTAGCAAGAACAATCTTAGTCCCAAAATTTGTTGGGTTCAGCTCTCCTTTAATCTTCTTCATCTCAAGTACTTTCTCTCCCATCTTCTCTCTAATGAAGTGGAACCTCACATCAATATGGTTGGTTCTCTCATGGTACATTGGATCCTTACAAAGGTACAATGCACTCTGATAATCAGTGTGGATCACAGGCATTACATGTTTCTTCTGAAAAACTTCCTTTAGCAAGCCTTTTAGCCATATGGCTTCCTTAGCTGCTTTTGTTGCTGCTATGTACTCAGCCTCAGTGGATGAGAGAGCCACTACAGGCTGTAGCTGAGACTTCCAAGACATGCAATTACCTGCCCAAGTAAAGTAAAAAGATGTAGTAGATTTCTTGTTGTCTTTGTTGGCATAATCCGAGTCCACAAAGCCTTGCAAGTCTAAAGGATTCTTATAAGCACCAAAGACCAAGAAATGGGCCTTGGTACCACACAAGTACCTCAATAGATATTTCATTACAGACCAATGTGCTTCTCCAGGGTTAACCATGAACCTGCTCAACACACTTATAGAGAATGTCAAGTCATGTCTAGTACAAAGCATAACATACATGACAGAACCCACAACTATATGAGAGGGGCACTTGGCCATCCTTTTTCTATCATCTGGAGTTGTGGGACATTGTCTCTTTGTGAGCTCTAAGTGCCTCCCTAAGGGGACTGGAGCAGACTTAGAAGAAAGCATGTTGAATCTAGACAACACCTTGTGCACATAAGTAGTTTGAGATAATTTCATCAACTTGTTTTTTCTATCTTTGTTTATATTAATCCCCAAGATTTTCTGAGCAGGACCTAAGTCCTTCATATCAAAATGCTTTATTAGATTCTTTTTAACTCCATTGATCACAAGCAAAGAGTCACATATGAAAAGAATATCATCCACATATAACAAAATATAAATGGGGCAGGGAGAAGTTCTTTTCTGATATAGACAAGTGTCATATTTACTTCTCTTGAAGCCAAGGGATCTCTCATGCCCAGATCAAACTTCTTATTCATTGTCTAGGGGACTGGTTGAGTCCATAGATGGATTTTATAAGCAAACAAGCATGATCAGGGTAATTTTGTCTATAAAACCTTTAGGTTGCTTTAAATAGATAGTTTCATCTAAATCACCATGCAGAAATGCAGTCTTAACATCCATCTGTTCAAGCTCAAGGTTATGCATAGCAATAATGGAAAGCAGCAGTCTCAAGTGCAAAGATATCAGTATAATCAAAACCTTCACGTTGAGTAAAACCTTTTGCCACAAGCCTAGCTTAAACTTAGGTAGATCAGAAGAATTTAAGCCATCTTTCAACTTGAACACCTATTTACAATCAATCAATCTAGCTCTAGTAGGTTTAGGAACTAGCACCCAAGTCTTATTCTCATGCATAGACTTTATCTCATCAGACATATATAGCATGTTTCCAATTATCAGATTGTTGGCTATGTATAGCAGACTCATAAGTATCAAGTGTAGAGTATTTAACCACTTCAGCAACAATCATAGTATATTCAACCAAATTAGAAGTATATTTCTTATTAGGAATTTTAATCCTAGGACTTCTATTTCTGACTAACATATAATCATTCACAAATGCTGGCACAGATCCCTCAAGGGGCATTTTGACAGTCAAATGAGAAGGGGTAGAAGTAGAAGATGAAGCAGACATAGTGTTAGAAGTGACAGAGGGAGTATTAGTAAGTTCGGAAGAACTCCCTGTGCTTTGTGGTTCAATTTGGATCACAAAGTCTTGACTTATGTCTTCAGCAGCTTTGTCAGGTCTTCATCCCCCCCCCCCCAATTTGGATGGTGCTGGTGTAATTGCTGGTGCATCTGCTCGAGGCAAGGACTCCAGATGCAGAGGGTGGACAATATCAAATTCAGACTCCTCAGTGACAACTGAGGGCAGAGGAAGTGCAGGAGCAAAGGGCACTATGGGCACATGATTGGTACCTGTCACTTCAGAAAAGGAGCTAGTTTTTCTTTAAAATAGAAACTATTCTCTTCAAAAGTGACATTTCTAGAAATAATAAATTTGTATCCTGCAAGCTGAATGAGAAGGAGTTTACAACCCTTCACACCCTCTGGGTATCCTAGTATAACACATTTAAGGACCCTTGGTTGCAGCTTTCCCTGTGAGACATGGGCATAAGTTGTGCATCCAAAGGGCCTCGGATATATGAGGCTAGGCGCTAGTCCACATCTCTTGAGGGGTTTTAAACCCTATAAATTAAAGAGTATGAGGGCCTGCTGATAAGGTAAGCAACAGTGATAACTGTCTCACCCCACAAAGAGGGTTTCACGCCTGCAAAAAATAGCATACATCTAGTTTTTTCAAGTAAGGTACGATTTATCTGTTCAGCTGTGCCAATCTGAGGGGTACTTGGAACTGTAAGATGTCTTCTAATACCATGAGTATTACAGAAATCAGTAAAAGCATGATTAACAAACTCTAAGCCATTGTCAGTCCTAAGGCATTTCACCTCATGGCCTGATTGGCCTTCTACCTTTATTTTCCAATCTTGAAAAAACTGGAAAACTTCATCCTTGGACTTAAGTAAACCAACCCAAACCTTTCTAGAGTAGTGATCAACAAAAGAGATGAAGTACTTCCTGCCCCTAGAGTGTCCACCTATGTTGGATCCCAAAGGTTTGAGTGAACATACTCTAGAGGAGCCCCTGCAACATAAGAGAAGCTAGAGAAAGGTAATTTGTTAGCTTTACCCAAAATACAGTTATCACAAGTACTTAAATCAACAAGTTTTTTTTATCAAGCAGACCATGTTTAAACAAGTAATAGAGGCCTTTATTTCCAATATGGCCTAATCTATTATGCCAAATCTTGGTGTGATCAAGAGTCATGGAGTCAAGTGTCTTAGTAACATTGCATTCAGGAGGTCTAGAAACATAGTAAAGACCACCAATTTTCTGAGCAGTAAGAAGGTGAATACCATTCTTACTGACTTCCTTCTTCCTACAAAGTTTTAATAAGGCAGTGCTGATCATCAAACATAGAGACAGATAATAAGCTTCTTCTCAATGTTGGAACCCGCTTGACATTTTCAATAAGGATACTCTTGCCATCAAGCAGTTTGAGTGTGATATCTCATGCACCTTTGATTTTCAACATGATGTAATCTCCAAGCATTACTTCACATATGACGGACTCATCAAGAGATCTAAACCAAAATTTAACAAGAGTGGCATACATAGTACAACTTGAATATAAGATCCAGGTATTACAGCCAGCAGCATAGTCACACATAAACAATTCATTAGGGTAAGTATCATGAGACTCAAACACCGCAACAGACATTTCTTGTTTATTTTTATTTTGGTCAGCCATTTTCTTTTTTCTACATTCTTTGATCCAGTGTCCTACATGACCACAGTAATTACACTTGGAGTCTTTAGGCACTTTATGATCAGAATTCTCAGCATTAGGTTTCTCATCCTTTTTAGGCTTATTCTAGGGAGGTTTCCCATCCTTATTTTTATTGCTCTTCATATATAGAACCTCCGTTTTATCAGATTTGTTAGACTTATCAGTTTTAGCATCTCCCTTTATTTTAAAGACCTTCGTAATCTCATTTTTCTTTATTATGGACTCAACAAGTTTGTCTTTAGTCAAGGAATCTCTACTAAACTGAATAACATCTTTAAAAGTATCAAACTGAGAAGGCAGAGAATTAAGAAACGAAATAGCTTGATGAGAATCTTTGATATTGTCATTACACCTTTCTAATTCCTGGGTCATCTTCAAGAATTTATCCAGATTATCTTACAAAGTCAAGTTTGAATCCATTTTAAAGGTAAACAACCTACACAATAATGAAATCAAACTAGGCAAGGACTTATGCAAGTACAAAGTTTCTAAGGCACGCCAGAGTGAGTAAGGTTCAATATACTGCACTACCTACCTGGCTACCTCATCAGTCAGTCCGACTCAGTCGCAACATGATCTCAGGATGGCATTGTTCAGCCATTTCTGGATCTACTAGGACATCAATCTTCTTGCTCGTATCAGTAGTTTGGGAAGACCCATGGGTTTTTTATCCGTTTCTTGGACTCCAGGGATTGTTAATCCACCAATAGAAGTCGAGGACTGAGTAGGAGGCACATTAACATCCTTCTAACATTTCTCTTTAACGAGAATGACCTTCATCTTGAGCTGCCAGCCTGCCACATGGCAAAGTCCATGTGGCCATTGAAGGCCTTGATCTTGAAGGAGTGATCAGACATGGTACCTATATATGAAACAAGACAGATCAGTACCAAGAACTCAATTCAAGAAACATAAAAACCTTAAGATTTGTAATAGAATGTGAGAACAAACTTTGGTGAACAAGAAAGTCAAGCCCAATCAATCAGATCAAACACACAGAAGGTTGTTAAGCAGAAAAAACTGATTTTAGATAACCAGTGGTTCGTCATACCGGAGAGGAACAAGACCGAACCGTGGATACTTATTGGTCTACCTAATGTCCACGCCCCCAGATCTATTTCTTGCGTCTACAGAGACGGGAGAAAGGAAGAAAAGAGACACTCAAGCCCTGATACCACTATTGTAAGATTAGATCCGATTCAAGTATACAAAGTCGAGAAATACGAGATCTAAACGTAGCAATGCGGAAGCATAAAGAACACAAGGGATTGTTGACACGGTTCGGCGAAGCTAGTCCGCAAGGTCTCAAGAAGGGAGACCCGGACCCGATTTCACTAGGTAAATCAGTTCTTTACAGAGGTAACAAAAACCCAAGACAAGCGGCAAGCAAGATAAAGGCAACAACTCATAATACAGGAAGATACAACAAAGAAACACGAAGCAAGGAACAAAAAAACCCCTTTGAATCTCATATCCACGATCTGAAACGGAGTTGGTGAAGACGATGGAATCGGGCTTAGAGATGATGCTCCGATTATGTCTTCTTCCTTCTTCTAGACAGGACCTTCGTCTTCAGATCACCAATGGAGGAAGATCGGATCAACCTCTTCAATGGTGATTTCTCCAAATCGCCTTCTCTCTCTCTCACTCATTAGGGTTTATCTTTAGTTGACGATGCCAAGTAAGTTAGCTAGGGTTAGGAAGTTAGATTATTTAGAGCTGAGTTTAGATGAAACGATGCATTTCATCTGAGCCAAGTCTTAACTCCCACTAGCAGCTGCACGCCTGCAAACTAGATTCGAAGAGCGAGTTGGGCTGGGCTTCGCTTTGGGCTATATGGACCAAATCTGTTCTTTCCTTAACCCCGAGCTGCTTATGGCTAATCGAGCCTGCCTAGCTTGCCTTAGGACATATGTTATATGTACATAATACAAAGTATTGGGTATTATATGCATTACAGAGCTAAACAGTGAAGAGAGTAATTCTCAAGACCGCTTCTTATTGTGATGAGAGCAAGTGGAATTGTGTTCACCTTCAAAATAATAAACCGACACATTTTCTTGTTAATTTTCGCCTTGTGTTTGGATTCCAATGCATTATGATTATAATGCAATTATATTATAAATATTTCAATAGTGTTTACACATTTTATAATGTGTTTAAAATAACATATATTTTAAATAAAATAATTATGTAAATTAATTATATTAAATTTATTGTGTAACTATGAACTTTATGCAATAATGAGTGTTTAATTGACATAATTTATAAAGTATTTTATTTAAAATTTATGCTATTTTAAAATTCGTTATAAATTATTTAAGTACACTATTTAAGTGTTTATAATTACAATTCATAATGCAATGGAATCCAAACACACCTTAATTTTTCCATTATTAATTTTGAGAATCAATTTAATTTGAGTTCAAGTACCATTAATAAATTTGCATAACGATTCTATTAATGCGGTATTAGTTTTACCTAAAAACAAAGTCAAAAATAAACTAATCTAAACCCTCATAAATGGGAAAAGGAGAAAAAAAAAAGGAGGAAAAGCGTTAGAAAAGCTATATTCTTGGGATCTATCATTTGGTGAAATCATCAATATAAATAAAATCAAATATGCACAAATCAGATTCAGCACCTAACTTCCAATAGATTCCTTTCATTCAATCATTCACTCCAAAACAACTTCTTCTACAGGCCCACCATGACAGATACTCCCCTTGATTCCTGCAGATCCTCCCCATCTTCCTCCAATTATAAAACTATTAAAACAATCAAAATGTTTGACTTTGAGCTGCCCTACATTCACTATAAACCACAAAAAAAATCTCCCTTCATAACAAGCCACTTGAGAAATAGTCAAAAAAAAAAAAAAAATCAGGAAGAAAGGCAGCAATGGCAGGCAAAGTCTGCCCACCACTGGGATTTGGGAGTGAGTACTATCAGTCCATAGGAGGGAGCTGTGTGAAGCAGACTAGCTACTTCCATTCCAAGCCCTTGCTTAATCAAGGTGTTGGCTATTCTGTCATTCTTGGTTTTGGTGCCTTTTTTGCTGTCTTCACATCCTTCTTGGTATATATGCTTATCTATCTCACTCCTTCTCTCTTTGTAATTTGTGTTTGTGATGTGCATAAGATTCGTCGTGTTTGACGCGATGTGCTGATTGCTTATTCAGGTTTGGCTCGAGAAGCGCTATGTGGGCTCGCGCCACACATCGGAATGGTTCAACACGGCTGGAAGGTCTGTCAAAACCGGACTGATTGCGAGTGTCATTGTGTCACAGGTAACAAAAACATGTGTTATCACCAAAAGGAAGGTTTTTTTAGGGGGAAAAAAAACAAAAGATGTGATGATGTATTTTGTTTTGTGTGTTGAGTTCAGTGGACATGGGCTGCTACCATCTTGCAAAGCTCCAATGTAGCCTGGCAGTATGGGATCAGTGGCCCCTTTTGGTATGCAAGCGGCGCAACCATCCAAGTCCTCTTGTTCGGAATCATGGCTATCGAGATCAAGAGGAAGGCTCCCCATGCCCACACTGTTTGTGAGATTGTCAAAGCCAGGTACTTTGTAACAATCTCAACAAGTCATATCTTTGCTCAAAAAGCATCTTTGATTCCATGTAGAATGAGAATTTGAGATATCACACCCAATATCTGATATCTAGTGTTTAATTTGAAAGGAAGTATCACTTGATATCAAGAATCCAAGATATTGATATCTTATATCTAGATATGAATACCAAAAGGTTTATTTGGTGTTGAAATTTAGCTAGTAAGAGTGCTTGAATTCACTGAATTAAGATATACATGCTTTAAAATGTTAAGGAACAAAGGAAATTCTTGTAACAAATTGATGAACCAATGAAACTAAACATTCAAAATCTTGAATTATATATCTGTGTGTTTTGATTGTGCAGATGGGGGACAACTGCACACATTGTGTTTCTCATCTTCTGCTTCATGACGAACATCATTGTGACCGCCATGCTCCTCCTCGGAGGCTCAGCGGTGGTGAATGCTCTTACAGGAGTTAACATCTATGCCGCGAGCTTCCTCATCCCACTCGGCGTCATCATCTACACCTTAGCCGGAGGACTAAAAGCCACCTTCTTAGCCAGCTACATCCATTCAGTCATAGGTGTGTATCCTTAAAGACTTAAAATGTATAAACCTCTCTATCTGATTGCTTTCCTTTATCATCTGAATCTCCTTTCAATCTCTGAATTCAGTGCACGCCGCGCTAGTCATATTCGTTTACCTAGTGTACACGGCAAGTAGCCAGCTTGGTAGCCCGAGCGAGGTTTACCATCGTCTAATCGAAGTGTCGAGCAAATCAAGAGTGTGCACAGACCCAGTGTCTCATGTTGGGCAAGCCTGTGGCCCAGTGAGTGGTAATCACAAGGGATCTTACCTTACCATGTTGAGCTCTGGAGGACTCGTTTTCGGGATCATCAACATCATTGGCAACTTTGGGACAGTTTTTGTGGACAATGTAAGCCTCTCAAACAATCTTGTCAAGGAAGTTTGATAGACCATACTATGTTTGAATTGCGAAAACTTTGATTGTATATGAACTTACATCCGAGGAGGTGTGTTTGTCGTCGTCTTCAGGGCTATTGGGTAAGTGCCATTGCAGCTAGACCTTCATCAACGCACAAGGGCTACTTGTTGGGTGGACTAGTTTGGTTTGCTGTTCCGTTTTCCTTGGCAACGTCGTTGGGGCTGGGCGCGCTTGCTCTTGACCTTCCTATAACCGCGAGTGAAGCTGCACGAGGGCTCGTACCTCCTGCCACCGCAACTGCATTGATGGGCCAAGCAGGATCAGTTCTACTCCTCACCATGCTCTTTATGTAAGTCATGACTCCACTCATTCTTTAGTCACGTACATCTTGGTTTTTTCGAATGAGTTTCTTGACGAAATAGGCTTTGCTTCAGGGCTGTGACATCCGCGGGATCTGCAGAGCTGATAGCGGTGTCCTCCCTATGCACATACGACGTATACAGAACCTACATAAACCCGAAGGCAAACGGGAAGCAAATCCTCAATGTGTCTAGAGGAGTCATCCTAGCTTTCGGATGCTTTATGGGGTTACTAGCCGTCATCCTGAACAAAATCGGCGTGTCCCTTGGATGGATGTACCTAGCCATGGGTGTCATCATAGGCTCAGCGGTCCTCCCTATCGCGTTCATGCTCCTGTGGAGGAAAGCCAATGCACTTGGTGCCATTCTAGGGACCACCATTGGCTGCATCCTCGGAATCATCTCATGGTTGATAGTTGCAAAGGTGGAGTATGGAAGAGTGAACCTTGACACGACAGGGAGGAACGCTCCCATGTTGGTCGGGAATCTAGTTTCTATACTGACCGGTGGAGCGATCCATGCGATCTTCAGCTTGATTCGGCCTCAGGATTACAACTGGGAGACGACTAAGATGATCTCGATGGTTGAGAAGGACACGACCGATCTTCCTGATGAAGAGTTTGATGAGGAGAATCTGAAGAGAGCAAAGTTGTGGATAGTGAAATGGGGCATTGGTTTTACCATAGTTATCATTCTTCTCTGGCCAGCTCTCAGCCTCGCTGCAGGTAAATTTTACGACTTTTTACTCCTCATTTGTCGCTAAATAGGGATTCATCGCCATGGCTAACTAACAATGTGCTTGCAAATTTTCTATCTATGTTCACTTGTAGGTGTTTTTAGTTTGGGATATTTCACATTCTGGGCAGTCATCGCCATAGCATGGGGAACAATCGGATCAGCGGTCATCATTGTACTGCCTATAACCGAGAGCTGGGGTACTATCGCGAGCATTCTTGCAGGGATGTTCAACACCAACAAGGCCATGGAGAAACTTGAAGCAACTGCAAGCTGAAATGGACGATCATCCTTCGAGTACTTGAGGCCGAGATATTGTACACTCGCTCAAGAAGGAGAAGGCGAGTAAGCAGGACATTCGGAAGACGAAACTCATGAACAACCTGCCTTGATAGTTCAATTAGGACCAAGGAGATTTAGATTTTATCCATTTGATAGATGTGTAGAGGAAAAGGAAGTGAATTTGAGGCTTTCATTGGCAATGTAAATGGTCATCTTTGGACTCGTCATGGAGGATATTCAATCTCTTAACTTCCTCTTGTGCTATCTTGCGTTTTCGCTAAGTCCTTCGATCTGCAAATCATGATCATTTTGTTTGCACACATGTATTGCTTCATGCACTCTCACTAGGGATGGCAATGGTCGGGTGGTAGGTGGATAGATCATCATTTCACTTCACTCACCACCTATCGGGTGAGCGGCCGGATGAGATGGGTGAAATATGGGTGTTTTTTCACCCATTTGATTTTGTTTATTTCTCTCTAATCCAAAAGATAAATTGGCATATATATGCACAACATAAACCTATAATAAAAGAAATTGTTATAAAAATACAAGTCTTAAATAACATTATGTCATGTAGCGTACTTAAAAAGTCAATACTAGAAGATATATAATATTTCTTTAACATTATAAACATAATGAATCGAAAAACATTACTCCCTCCAATCCAAAATAAGTGTCGTTTTAGCTCTTGACACAATTTTTAAGTAAAGTATTAATTATCATTGGTTTTATACATTTTTTCTAAATCTTATCATTTATTAAATACTTACCAACATTTTCAACCAATAAGTGAAGAGTTTAAAATAAAAAATAGTCAACAAATACAATTTTCATTAATCAATCTATTATATTGCCTAGAAAACATAAAACGACATTTATTTTGGATCAAATTTAAAAGTCTAAAACAACACTTATTTTGGATCGAATGGAGTATATTACAATTATTATTTCACTCGAGTTTCGATATTGAATCATATATAATATTAGAGATTTATGGTTAGAAAAGGGAAAAAAATAAATTTATATGTTTTCATTCATAAATCACAATAATAAAATAAATAAATAGTGTATTATTCAGCGCTCAGTCCGTTTCTTTTCACTCTAGTTTTGGACACTCTTTCTGCTCCACTCCAAGAAGAGGTTCCTTGGTGCATGATGTTCGCTGACAATATTGTCCTAGTGGACAACTCAAGATCGGGTTTGGCTCGCAGGCTAGAAATCTGGAGAGAGGTGCTGGAGTCTAAGGGTTTCAGAATGAGTAGGACCAAAACCGAGTATGTTCAGTTTCATTTTGGAGGTGACAAGGACCCAGGGACTTTTGTTTTATTGGGGGATGATCTTGTCCCAAGGAAAGAGTACTACAAGTACCTCGGCTCATACATTCAAAGTGATGGGGGTGTCGACAGAGATATTGAGCATCGAGTTCAGGCGGGGTGGCTGAGATAGAGAAGAGCGTCCGGGGTGCTATGTGACAAGAAAGTTCCTGCAAAACTGAAAGGAAAATTCTACAAGGTGGTTGTTAGGTCGACCTTATTGTATGGTTCAGAGTGCTGGCATGTTACTAAAGCTCAAGAACAGAAGTTGGCAGTGGCCGAGATGAGAATGCTGTGACGGATGAGTGGGCACACGAGACTTGACAGAATCAGAAACGAGTATTGTAAACAAACTGTGGGAGTCCAGATTGCGGTGGTTTGGGCACGTTCAGAGGAGACCTATATCCGCGCCTGCTCGTAGATGTGAGAGTTTGGAGCTTGGAGCTATTTGTAGGGGTATAGGCAGACCGAAAAAGAGCTGGATGGAGGTTAACCGGCAAGATCTCAATCTGCTCAACCTGTCGGAAGAAATGGCATTGGATAGAGACCATTGGAGGTTCATTAGGGCTTCTAACGTTTAGTAGTTCTAGGCTGAATGTTTTGTTCTATTGTTGTTGCTTCTTTTCGTCCTTTCTCAGTGCTTCTTATTGCCTCTTTTCCACTGCTTTCCATGCTTCCATGGGATTTATATGTCTATTATTTGGGTCTATCGGAAACACTCTCTCGAACTGCTCGGGGAAAGAGTGCGTACATCCTGACCCCTCATACCCTGCGTATTTACGGGATTTACTGGGTTGTTGTTGTTGTTATTATTATTATTATATTGTAAATGGGTGAGTAAATGGGTGATAGGGGATAGCGGGTGATGGATGATGGATCAGGTGCGTGTACCCACATCCAACCCGACCCATCACCCACCCACCCACCCACCCACCCATCCTCCACTTTTCACTCGTTTTTTTTTTCCGGATTTTCACCAACTTTTTCAGATCGGATAATTCAGATTCGAGTCGCATGCGGGTGAAATTGCTATCCCTTACATCGCATCTCATAGCACAGTTAGCCTTAATAGGACAACTTAAAAAAAAGCATGTAACTCAGCAGCTGAGGTCTTTTTAGTATGATGTATTATTGAAGCTAGGGAACTGTCCCACAAGATGAGAGCTCGAACCCTTACAGGCTTACACTACCAAGTCCTACAATGGAGTTCAAACCCATCATTCCACGTAACTTCAACTAGATAATGTAAGACCATGACTCCAAAGTACTCCCTCCATTCCGGTGGTGTACTCTCCTGTACGGAACTTTGATACATTTGAAAATAGTTGATGAGATTTTGTAATGGGAATACAAATTTTAACATACAAGGCATATGTACAACAAAATGGAAGACACCACTTCCTTCCCCCTCTCTCTAGGAGAAAACTTAATTTCGGGTGAAATATTTTTGTCTAAGAACTTTACGCCAGCTCTCTGTCTAGGCAAGGGAGCTGGATACTGTAACGTACCTGCAAAGGCGAGAGCTCGTATCAAATGTGCAGTGGAAGCTCGGTCGGTGATAATCTCAACCCGAGTTGAAAAGGAGACCCGTTCACTTGGAAGGCAGATCAGGCTGCTGTTTCAGGTTTTTCGTTCCAAATTTTAACTTTTCCATGACATTGGTTTCTCTTTTGATGGCAGAATTCGCAGCGCTCTTCTCTTTCATGGCTTCCTTCTCCAGCTTCTTCCTCTCAGCTTCCGCCTGCTGTGCATTCTCATCGCGGGATTTTTTGAAGAGTTTTACGAAAACGACCAGTGTTTGTGTGACTGCAAATTGACAAGAGACATGTCAATATGTCATGAAATTAAGATTTTTAAAAAATCAAGCTAAAAGTTTGTTCTAGATGAGAAAAAAAAATCAACAGAAGTAAAGGTCCAGGTATAACCGCTATCACGTTTCTACATATGGATCAAGATCAATCTCCATCATGTCAACCTCAATGCCGTAAATGACAAGTTTAACTTGTAAAAATTGTAAAATCCTTCAAAGCACTAAACCTAGCTCAGTCAATAACAGCTTTCATAACTATCCTACACTAATGGATGTCCAAGTTCCACTACGCTTCCTCCCCACACTAATTTAAATTCACTTGATTATAACTTGATGCTGTTCATTAGAATTTCACAAAGGCAAACCCAGTAATATTTTGCACATCAAAACTGCACATGTGAAGATTCAGCACAAACCTTGCTCAAAGGGGCATCTAGCTGGATCCTCGCCAAAGTACTGGCAAAGTGAATCTGCATTTCTTCCCTGGAAGTTCACGCACGTGCCCCGCAAAATGAAGATCAGACAAGTGACTCGAAAGATATCATATTCATCATCTAAGATTATCGATAATACTTACCACTTCAGAATATAATGATGTTAGAGACCTGACACCAGCCTCAGCGGTATCGAGGAAATTCTTCAGAACCTGAATAATGGGAATATGAAGTAAATTCTCAGAAGATAGCATACTATCAGCAATTTATCCTCGGTTAAATCTCGAATATTTCAGTCCACCTACCTCACTGAAGGCTTGCCACAAGTATTTTTAGAAATGACACAAGGGATACTTAAGTGCAGGATACAAAACTCTTGAGAGTGCACCATGAGCTGATGTCATTCCTTTTCCTCAGGTTTTAAACATATTTTAAGCCAGTTAAAGTTCAACTTACAGGTTGCATCAAAGAAAGTTCAACTTGGATGTAATCTATTTAACCTAAACCTTTTCAATGCAACACTAAACCAGAAATGCGCTAGAGTTGCAGCAGGAATCACCAAATGGAGTTCTAGATTAAATTTTAAAAGAGGCTTAAGTTTATGGCCAGTCGAGAGCAAATTGTGCCTTTATATTATGAAAATACGATTTGGATTGTAAAACAAATCCCTGTACAACTAAGAAAAAGGCCTGATTAGTTTGCATATGTGCAGATGACTGACATATCCTATCATTTGTTTCATAAATATTCTAAAATGGCGAAGATTTTGGAGACAGAGATAGGGGAAAACCCCCCGTAAGAGATAAACTTGAAAAACTGAGATCTGACACAAAGTAGAGTCAAGTTGTTCTTAACCTTCCGAAAGCCCACAGAGATGGCACCGTCATTTTCTGATGCAGCAAGTTCATGTTCAACCTTTTCAAGCCCTTTACTCACGGCTTGCATTTCTTCAGCTAAGTTCTTCAGTTGAATCTTCCAGGTTCACAAAACAAAGAAAAATTGATCCATTATCAGTACAACAAAAAAAGATTGAAAAACGAAAAAAAAACCTTGTTCTTTCTAGCTATAACTCATGTGATTGTGCATTCAACTATCTTCTTTTTCCATTCAGACAAGTTTAAGTTGAACCTCCTACAAGTCCAAACGACATAAGCTGTAAAGAAGAAGCCCAAAAGGCAATGCACTGAACATACCTTTGAGGCTTGCTCCAAGTGAACAAGGTCCTTGTCAAAATCCAATAGCTCTGGCATCTTTTCAGCAAGAAGCTAAAAGTAAAACCCATTCTATTAGCAAAAAGATCAACTTAAATATCCCTGCAGAGCAAACGTATCAAAAACAACAGTTGACAGAGGACAGAAAATGACATAACAAATAACTAGATCAAAGAAGTTAATGGAATATGTTATAAAAACATACAGTACAATGAACCAACTAAAAAGAGACCTTTACATAATGCTCTTGCATCCCCCCTACCTCACCATTCAATGATCCTTTAAAAATTAGTAGGAACTTTCCATTCGACGCTATCATTGATCCTTCGTTAAAATTCCTATAGACCTTTCTCCCACAAATTCAATTAGTTTCATATTGAACAGGTTTTTTCTCTTTCCCAACCCCTCAGCAATGAAGGACAAAGATATTAGATAGACTTGCAAACACTGCAAATTTATGGTTCCTCCAATCGAAAAGAAATCATTCAGCACGCTTTTTAAGAAGGATAAAAAATATAAAATACAGTATCAATTTTTTAAATAATTTTATACTTGATATTTCCAAGTATGAAATTATTGTAAGAAGTTATTTTAAAAAATGATATTTTATAGAGGTTTTTAGCTCTTAAAAAGTGGGCCGAAAAGTCAAACATCAATTATTTCCAATAGGAAGGAGCAATACCATATCCATTGGTTGCGCAAAATTGGTACAATGATCCTAACATAATGGACTTGTTAGGGTGCTTGAATCCAATTTTTTTTCTCAACCATTGACTGCTTGATAAGTTAGAATGCCAAAAAAAAAGAGTCAAACTATTAATGGCAAGAAAGGGCAACTAGAAAAAAAATTCTTAAAACACTATTACCTTACATAGATAGTGCATCAAGGTCATTTTGTTGTTTTTTGCACGTGTATCAGATAATTTGAGAAGGCTATCTAATTTAAATCCAACAGCAGATCCTGCAAGATATGAGAGGTACATATGATGACGCTACTGACTAACGACAATAGATACAAACTATAAAACAATAGATGAAATAACATAAGCATGCCCAGGCTATTACCTCTTGCAGTGCCTTGATTCAATGCATTTCCTAAGGTCAGAATTGTCTGCATTATCTGTTTCAGTTTCACAGATTCTCGGACCTACAAGAATGTTTATTTAATAATTGTCAAGTAACAAGTTGATTAGTCATCAATCTTTCCTGAGAGAGTGAAAGAACATACCTCACGGGATGCGTTGTTGATTATGTTCAGGTTGCATTTCAAGTCTTTTACCTGTAGAATTCACAAAACAATGCACAGTTCAAGATACTTGAAATTTTTTTAAAAGGAATTATTTTAAATTTTTAAAAATTGTAAATAAATAACTCTGGTTCGGGAAAACTTGCCTGACTTGAAAATGCAATTTTAAACGCAAAAACACGCAATTTTGATTCAACACGTGGGACCTTCATCAGCTCCATGAAAAACTGAAATACCATACGAGAGGATTTATCAGAAATGATTGATTGTATCCATATCATATCTCAGCAGCACCAATCAAGAAGTCACTAAAACCACCTGTTCACATTTTCCAAGTGTGGCTTTGTCACCAGTATAATTCTGGAAAGAGAGGGAAACAAGGAAACTGTAAGACACTTAAGGTATAAATGTACTCAGCTTCAGAAAGGTCACAACAGATAACCAATGTCTACATACAGAGAACTATGTCAAGCTTCAGCCTATATGACTAATAATCCATGAACCACGTGACTTCAGGAGAAAGCATAACATCATGTTTTCCAGTTTAGAGAGATGGGAGAAGAGAAAACAAAGAAGACCAAAGAGTGAAACTAAGAATTGCATACCAGACAAAAGATAACTATACTTTGTATCCTAACTATGGATCTATGATAGGAAGTCCTACAATAAATAACATATCCTTTCGCACCTTTCCTATCCAGCATAATTTTGGATAAGATAATATACATGATTACAGATAATATAGCATCAAATTATAGAAACACCAGTGCCAGAGAAACAAGATTTGGGAGTATATGAAGACATTAGTTTGCCTTGCAAGACAAGGTGATAACAAAGACATAAAATACAAAACCTTCAACATCTCCATCTCTTCTTTTGTCGGGCAAAACTTAATCAAATTCTCGACTTGGTCAATGTCTAACGTAGAAGAATCCAAGGCAAGGACAGCAGCCTGCAAATTTAATTTTCAGTTAGAAATAATATACTCAGATACACTCAAATCACAAAAGAGGCTAGCAACTGCAATTAGTGAATCAAAAGGCATGAAAAGGCACAGAGAATTTACTAATCTCTATGATTTGCTAGTTCTCTTTTGTTCATAAAACTAAGGATTAATAATTTCCAAATTCTCAAACAAAATCATCTGCAAACATCATGTGTAATAGAAAGCTCAATCATGGTACCATCATATCTGGAAGAGGCATCTTTATCTTTGTGAGCATTATCTCGCAATTGTAGGCTCTCCGCAGTTCAATCTACAAGTAAAAGCAAAAGGCTAGTAAATCGAAAAATAATAGATACAATAACAAGAAAGGAAAAGGATTGAAAAAAAAAAAGTAAAAAAGAACATCAAATACTCTATGGGGGATCAAATAGAGAAGGCTGAAAGTCTACAAAGATGAAGGTATCTCAAGTACAACCATTCTCAGATCAATTTATAAATCAAACTAAAGATCAAATTCAGCTAGAATAGTAGCATGGGTTCTACTTCTGATATCTGATAACTCACCAATTGCACTTTTTCAGGCTTGTTCATGTTAGCTCCACGGCGAACTCCAGCTTTACCACCGCCACTTGCTTCTGTGTTAGCTGAGAATAAACTTTCAAGTTCTGTTATATCTATCTCAGGGGCCCTACATAAGAATTCCAGCATTTAGTACACAAAGTTTTTCAACAAACAAAAATAATCATAAATGAATAAAATTAAAGCACCAAACAATTTGGGAGAAAATAGGGTTGTATGAACACCAAAGTAACATTTCCTTGGGGGGGGGGGGGGGGGGGGGGGGAGTTGGAACTCTCCAGTGCAAAATAAATACATAATGCTTCCTTTGGTTAACCAAAAATTGATCGCAACAGGAGAAAGTAGATTCTCTTTATGACATCCAGGAAATCTACCAGCCAGAAAAATTGATATATGGAACAACTAGTAGGAGAGGATTTTGGGAACATACCCTGATTGAATTTCCTGCTTTTGAGCATCAGCCCACAGACTTCCTTTCACTGCCCGAGTAACTTTCACCCAGTGTAAGGGCTTGAGAGAAGCCTTCTTAAGATTGGTTGTAGAAGCGGCAGCTCGCACTCTTCCAATACTAGTTACTGAGGTCCTTACCCTTCCAGCAGATGGGGGTGGTGGTGGGGGTGCAGTGGTTCCTACAGCACCCGGAGGAGGAGGAGGAGGGGCTCCTTTGGTTGAAGGTGGTGGAGGAGCATTAGGAACTTTTGGTGCTGGGGGTGGTGGTGGTATCGAGCCTTTTTGTGTAGGTGCTGACGGAGGGGGAGGGGGAGGGGGAGGATTAGAAGGCCTTGAAGTGCTACCTTTACCAGGTGGTGGGGGTGGTGGAAGTGGTACTTTTCCATCAACCTTCACCAAAGGGGGTGGGGGTGGGGGTGGAGGAGGAGGTGGAGCTTGTACCGTAGCTTTACCAACTAAAGCCGGAGGTGGAGGAGGTGGTGGGGGAGGTTGAAGAGTGACATTACTAGATCTAGCTAGCGGAGGTGGAGGAGGTGGTGGAGGAGCCGGTACAGGGGAATTACTAGTTCTAGCTAACGGAGGTGGAGGAGGTGGTATAGGGGTATTGCTAGTTCTAGCTAGTGGAGGTGGAGGAGGTGGTGGAGGAGCTGGTATGGGGGTATTACTAGTTCTAGCTAGTGGAGGTGGAGGAGGTGGTGGAGGGGCTGGTACAGTAGCGTTACTAGCTCTGGCTAGCGGAGGTGGAGGTGGAGGTGGAGGTGGAGGTGGAGGTGGAGGAGTTGGTCTTGTAGTTTTACCAGCAGCAGCAGGTGGGGGAGGAGGAGGCGGTGGTGGTGGAGCACCAGAAACTAGATTAGTATTCAATGAAGAAGCTGGTGGTGGGGGTGGTGGGGGTGGAGGAGGTTGAATTGACTTACTGACTGTTCCAGGTAAGGGAGGTGAGGAAGGTGATGAGGGTGGAGGAGAAGCAACAGGTTGAGTGGATGCTTGAGTAAATGCAAAAGATGGAGGTGGAGGGGGTGGTGGGGGTGGTGGAGGCGGAGATAGTGAAGGCTTTTTATGACCGGTTGAAAGTTGATTTGCTTCCTCAAAAAGACTTGTATTATGACATGAAGCAGTTGATGGTGCATCATCATTACTTGTGATAGAACGTTGGAAAAATGGAGGTGGAGGTGGAGGTGGTGGTGGTGGCAAAGGACATGTCTGGGTCCCTCTTGTAGAACTTGCAGCATCTGCTGAAGGAAGTGTTGCAGTACCAAATGGCGTTTGGACTGCACCATCTAATTTGATACTTGTTAAAGGTGGGGTTGGAGGAGGAGAACTCAACTTAGATGTTACAACTTCGGATCCAGTAGTGGTTGAAGTAACAGGTAATGATGATGGAGGGCAATTTAAATTTTCAGTAGTAGTGATTGAAGGATGTTCCTCGAAAGATAAGGGATCAACATGAATCAATGCTTGCAGAACATTTGCTTGTTTATCTGGACTTGAATCTAGATTGTCGGATAGTGAATTTTGCTTTAGATCCCCAGAAAGGTTGGATAAGATATCAGATTGATCATCTGATGGGGATTCCTGAGACGAGGGATCGTCAAGGAAATTCAATCCATGAGAAGCAGTGCTCTCAGGATCCATGTAATCACTGATATCAGCAACACTGGTAGCACTGTATTCCTCTTCAGAATCTGCAGGTGATGTCTGTGAACTCACTCTACTTTGCAAAATATTGAGTTGTTTTAGTAGCCATAACGCAGCATCATCACCATTATCAGCCCATTCTACTCCACTGAAAAGTTCTTGAACCCTGGAAAAGGCTTCAATAGGAAGCCCTCCTCTCTCTTCACCATCTAACACTGTAGCTGGTGTTTTGATCGGAGAGATGTTATCAACCTCAGCAAAGAGAACCTAAACTTGCACAAATAAAAAATGAGCCATGATCAAGAAAATAGATTATTCAACATTCAACTGTAGATTGAAAAAAGCAAAAGAAGAGCCTACCTCAGCCCGAAAACCTTTAGGATACCTCTCCTTTGAATCCCACAGAATATCCAGGTTTTCAGCATTCAGCATCAATATATTTGACCTGATGAAAGCAGTATTAAACATTATACGGAACATCATAACTTCCCTCTCTGGATCCAAGTCCAGATGCAGACATTCCAATACCACATCACCTTGAACCAAACACTGAATATCTATCTTAATGACATCACAGTCAGCCTGCAAGGGTTATGTATCCATATCAGCAGAAGCTTGAAAAGAGGCTCTATATAACTACATAAGTTGCAGAACAACAAACCTGCTCGTAATGTCGAAGATTTTTCTTCTTGGACATTGAAAAGAGCATCTGGGTAGACAAGCGTCCCCTACTACGGAGATTTCTACCAAAGATCCGGACTATGGGTCTACAACCTGTCTGGTTATCATAACTAGGAACTCCTCGAAGAATAAGACAATCCAAGGAAAGGGTGCGCTCAGTAGGTGGCCACTCTGGAGATATGTTCCTTCTTGCCACATACTGTAGGTAACGAAGCTGAGATGGGAATGGATTGAACGGAGACAGAAGCCGTAGAAACCCCTTTGGTGCCTCACGGTGGACCATTTCAAGAGTCTTCCTCTCTCCACTATGCAGCTTTCTAAAAATCAAGAAACTGGCCAGAATAGAAGCCAGGACTGGCCAACCGCCTCTCTCACAATGGAACAAAATAATATCATTGTGATCGCGGCGTGAGAGCCAATTGTCTGATACACGAAGGAAGTGATGTAGCAATGACAGAGGTAGGACCGGGCAACCTTCGTATTGCCTTGGATAATCCAATACAGTGACATCATATTCACACAATATCTCTGCAAATTGGCTTTGTTTCTGGCCCTCACGAAAGTTGAAGGCAAGAAACGAAGATGTAGGAAATGCTTCATGTAATTCATTTACAACATCATGCAGGTACATTTGGTATATTCCATCCGGCAAAACCTCAGTCGACAAGCAAGAATCAAAAACTGCATAGGACATACAACAAGACCTACAATTAGCAACTAATGCACATAACATATCCATCTCCATATTGGCCTAACCTAAATACTCTTTTGATTCCACACTTCACAAACAACCAAATCAGATACTTCAAATTTTATGACCAAACTAAACTAAGCCAGGCATCATCACTGCAGCTGAGAGGTCAAAAGTAAACAAGGCAGAACAATGAGTATGAACTATGAAGGCTAAATGCTAACACAATGAAACAAAAAATGCCAGCAGCTGAATACCAATCAAAAAATGGAAAGATAGAGAGAGAACAAAGAGTATGAATTACCATAAACTCTATCAACAAATTCGAGCAAACCATCAGGTGGTCTTTTGTTGTGGAAAAATCTACTGAGCAGAGACATTTCCTAAACAAACGGAACCCCTAAGGAAACCTGCTGAATCAGCTAACCCCTAGAACGAAGCAAGCAGGCGCTCTTCTCCAGAAATACGAGCGGCCAAAGAGAGAGAGAGAGAAATCGAAACGAATCAGAAGCGGAGATTGCAAGCAGCAATTGCAGAAGCAGTGCGGTGGATTTCACCTTTCGTTATCGGGAGGAAGAAGATTCTCAAATAGAAAAAGTCAAGCTAATCCCGATTGAAACAGGTGAGGAAGCTGATATCGACAGTGGCGGGGGGGTTTCCATGGATTTGCTGGTGTATCTCGCTCTGTGATTTTGAGGAGGAGATTTGAGAGTCCAATTTTGATTTTTGAACTTGGGAAATTGGAGAGACAGACAGATAGCGCACGATTTCGCCAAATACTCCGTCCGTACTACTTTTTTTTTTTTTTTTTAAGGTGGGGTGAGGGAGCATCGCTTCTCGACTATTAAGTGAACAGGAAAATTGATTTATTTAAAAATGAATAATGGAAGATAAAAAGGGTGAAGTTGTTGAGTTCTTTTGGAAGGGTATGGACTCTTCTGGACTATAAAATGGGTCTCATTTATTCAGCCCATTTAAAGGAACTCTGACCGACATGTGTAAATCAGTTGCTAATTGCTATAGTAAACCATAAAACAACCCCTAAAATATAGTGTTTTACCCATAACCACTAACCACTAGATCCGTCAAAACATAATCCAATCTGGAAAACCCAATTCGAATTCGAATGCTCGTTGAATCCAAATGACTCCGGAATTTTAGAATCAAGACTCGATGACTCGTTGGATCAAAATCGACCTATGAGTTAGCACTATTTAGACGTCATACATGCATCATATAGACCTCACACGAATTCGTCATGCAATTGTGTTCATTAATGTCACTCATAAATTAAATAACATATATATTTTGTGATTATAGTATGTTTAGAGCACTTATTTGTATAAATATGATATTTATATGCCTTTTCACTTGATGATGTTTGGGGAGCTACAACCCCCATTTAGTTGTAATACTAAAGAGTTTTAACTCTCACCATTTCGACCAAAAAAAAAACCCATGCTCACTAACAGCTTAGTATATGTGTTTTATTAGAATTAAATGAAAGGTTGGAGACAACATTATTTTTTAAAAAAAAAAGCAGCGAAGGTTACGAGCTGAAGGTGTTAGTGCAGGGATGTGGGTGAAATTGATAAAAAGTGAAAATGATGTACTTGTACTCATGGGGGGTTAAGTACAAAAGAAAAATGGGTTAAGTACAAAAGAAAATGTATAGGGGTGTGTATGGCCTTATAGGATCGTAATAATCAGCATAAACTCGGCGGGTCAAAGGAAAAAAGAATCAAATCATCCGGTCTCAGTGGTGTACTTCTACATGTAATCAAATAGACCTTCAATTAAGTTCTCCTGTGTATCTGAAACAATAAATAGTGAAGATGATAACACTTGATTCTCCCAAATGAACAAAACAGTCGTTTCCACAAAGAAGAATGGATGCATTCGAGAACCCGAGTGTGACGCCTATGATACCCAATGTCGAGCAGAAAAGAGAACAACTGATCTAGTTTATACTAAGGTATTTAGTATTTACACAAGCTTCTCTTCTAAAAGCTATATTTCCATACAAAAATGTCACACATATTGTATACAGAAGATAAACCATACATAACATGCACAATTCGTCTACACAATTGCCTGAAAGCAAAGCTGAGTTATGCTCGGGATATTCAGTATTCTACCAAGACTACTGGGAGGCCGAGCTTCTTAGCATATTGAATAGCTAGCCAACCCACAAAAGAGAAGTATGCCAAGAGAAAGAATGCCCGGGTCAGGAATAATCTCCGAAGCAGAGTTGCCATCAATTGAGAACTTACTCTGTGCAACCAAAGAAAGACCGGCTGAAGTATCTTTGACAAGACGAGGAGTATCAAGGGGGTGAAGAGCCCAGTTACGGTTCCAACTGCCATTCCCCAGCCCATGCTGGCTGGTAGTTCGGGAGTTGCTAGCCAGTACTTGAACATCCTTGTGGACCTGGATGGTTTAGCAATCATTAGTTGCAGAGGTGGCATGGAACATTAAACAAGGAGTAGAATTAGATTTGTGTGAATTTCAGAATATGCCATGTTTAAAAAATTTCTAGAAAGTCCGTTATTGGTTCATGAGTCATCACCATTGCCAATAATTTCACCATAACATGTGTAAGAGTAATATGTGAAACGTTGGAGTAACTTGAACTGCATTACAAAGAAGTCAGATTCCAGAAGCAAAAGACATCCTCCTCAAGCTAGACTATAGCCACAGAAATCTAAATGAAGGAGAATGTCCTTCCCGGTAAAATTATATACCAACACATAAAGCTGAGCATTTCTCAATTGGCCCAACCAACTATTGGAGAATGAAACTATGAAGACCATCATAATTAACATGACATGAACTACCCAAGAGCATCTAAATTCATTGATGCACCAATGAGAATTTCAAATTAGAAATCAACTCACAGGATAAAATATCTTCGAATCATCTCCATCCCAGATGGACCTTTGACATGACATCCAAAATTATTGTCTTGAAATATCTCAATCTTGGAAGTGGCAGATGAATACCAGCAGTTGTAACTCTCATTCACCTAAGTGACACACAATACGTTATGAGACACATTTATTTGACTAATATATTTAAGTATTTTTTTTATGCGTTTATTTCTCATAGCGTATAATCAGTAACTCATTAGCATTCCTGAACTATTACCTTGAACCTGTGTCTAGTCAACAAGGCAGCACCAAAATCAGGTCTGCAATCATGAGGAAGGGCCTCTTTAGGAGCTTCAGCAAAACCGAGTACCATTTCACCTGACAAATTATCAAAGTACTCCACCTATTTTTTTTCCAAGTAGAAATGAATGGTCAGCAATAGGATTAAAAAGAAAAAGCCATCCTTCTTATTATCACAGAGAATTTTCCTTAATAATGATAAGAGCTTGTTTATCACGATCAAGATGAGTCACATAGAAACAAGCAAACAGAATTTAGACAGGTAACTTTTATTGGTTTACAAATATGGTACTGAGTCATTGGCATGATAAAGTTTCAAGGAATAATCCTTATCTTCATATCTATGAACCTATCCCTACAATGGGCAAAACGTAGCATGTTCATAATAAAGCTACCAGGCTACAACCACAACAACTAATGTTATTTCCACCACAAACAGATACACCACCTCCCAGTTTCAACTTACCCTCATATAGCCCTTCCCATTCAAAACATATCTTCAAAGATTCCTCCTCAGTAGTCCTTCCTTCTTCATAAATATTCCTCCCCATTTCATCAATACCAGGGTTTGTCTATCTGCATCCTTTTCAAACACAACACCCGGGTTTTACTGTTCACCAAACACAACATTCTCTCCCTCTTTTCTCTACATTTTTACTCCACAATAATATCCAAGCAATTTAAAACACATTACATCTGAGTTAAGGCGCAACAAAAAGAGAAACACCAGGTGTCCGAGTATCCACGCTAATATTCATGCAGCTTCAACCTTCAAGTTCTTTGTGAGTGGAGTCAATACAACTTTTTGACATTCAGTTCAGCAATTACAAGGAACTGAGGAAGACAACATTTGAGACCTAAGAGAATTTCGTGGATGACACCAGACTTTTTCCAAGAAGAAAGAACATTGGCAGCAGTTCATACCTGATAGTGCCCATTGGCCATTATTACTAGCTACTGTAATTAACTTCTCCATTCTCCATGTACTACTCATCCTACTTCGTGATTAATTAATCTATTTCAATTTACAGCTAATTCCACATTCATTTGAACAATAAAGATATGATCTAAGATTTGTTTCCACTAAAACCACCATAATATCCCAACTCATGGTTTATGGCTTAATTGGCTGCTTATACAAATGCAGAGCATGAATTTCCACCAAAAATTCATAATCCATAAAAATATCCATTAACTCACAAATATTCAACTCTTTAAAATGGATATCACAAACTACCTAAAGACATTTTATTTTCATACAAATAACACATAAAGGGCAATGCACCAAAGACTTTTTGTAATATGAATAGAATAGAATAGAAAATAGAAGAAAATGGTTTCAATTAAAAAAAGGACAATGGGGAAATCTCAAATCTCCAAGCATATAAGAGTGCAAAACTCACCTTAAAGATTGAAGCCCAATAATAATCATAATGGCATCGAAATTTCCTTCTCTCAGATGGGTAAAATACACGTTTTGCCTTAAAATTAAGCAGTCCGAGTTCACAGACTTTGCTAGACCTTAGATCAACACCTGTAAAGTTAAACGAAAGAGTTATACACTTATACATACCTTGACTCTAAAATAGGTGCTGCTTACAAACTTATTTTATAAGTAACTAAATCCTTGTCTATCACCTATTAATGTTCTCATTTATCTTCTATTCAAATTACCATCCTTTCCATCTTAGCCTACTAGAAAGCTGAGTTAGAAAGCAATGAATAGAATTACAAGTGTTTTCCTTGACATGAGATTATGAACCCCATATTAGAAGGATAGTCATATTTCCATTCAAATGTGCAAGCCAAATGGACTTGACTCTTCCAGGGCACAAAAATAAATAAATAAAACTTGTTCAATGAGTGCACAACCTGGTGCTGCGAGTCATTCATTAAGACTGAACACAGATACAGAGTCATGGATGTGTCGTCTAAGCATTCTTGCTCTCATGGTTTGATACATAACGTAACATAAGGAAGGTTTTCTATAAGAAAGTAATCAGCCATCTAGAGGACATAGCAGCTAAGGAGAACTGTGAGCATCGTGAGACTGACACTACGTTATGAACTTTTCAGATTGAGTAAATAGATAAGTTATTTGGATCTAGTGATGTTACATCTATATGGGAACAAAAGAACGGAAAACTTGTGAACCAGTCCTCCGCAATCCACATGCTCCCGAGAGTCTCGACGGTCATTGCAAACCCAAGATTTTAATTCCCAGCCCTTATCAGGTTGACTTTATTCTCTATCAATGGAACTACAATCAGCAGGAAACTGCCATGGTCAATCCCAACCCAGGTTCCAGAGCCTCTATGGGCTATGTCAGTCAATTTTCCCTCTGTTTAAGTCTACACGCAATTACACAGCTACAGTTAAAAAAACAAGCCTGAACTACGACCTTGAATCCAAACTCAGCAATCGTCGAAGTCCTCTCAAAAGAGGGAAAAAGCAGTACAAATTCCAATGGAAATCGTAATCCAATCAGAAATTAGAGTATAAAACCCCAAATAAGAATCCAGCACTCCATCCAAGCACACAAAACCCAAGCAGCTCAGGCATCACAAATCGAATCGAATGTAACAACCATACAATCACACATCAAAACCGAAGCGTAATCACATCCAAATTCAGGAGAGATAGAGAAAAGGAGAGCTCACTGCTGGAAACAATTCTACAATGGGAGGAAACCGTAGCCGGAGGAGCAATCGACAAGCTGCTAAATGAGAGAGCGACGAACCCTAGAACGTAAGACAACGAGACAACGCCGAGAAGCGAGGAGCAACACAGTAAAATCCGGAGCAGCGCGCGAAGAAGCCCCGTGGAATCCATCAAACGAAAATTTTACATGTGATATGATCGCGGCATGAGATCTCCGGGAAACGAAGATGAATTCCGGTGATCGGAAGTCGATCTTCACCGGAAACTTTTTTTCGTTTTCTTTTTACTTTTTTATTTTATAGAGAAAAAATGTATTTTCGTTATTAGAGGGTTGGTGTTGGTCTGAAGTGTTGACGAGTTGCTTCCAAATCATCCGTACCTCTTCAGGGCAGTGCCGCAGTGGCCACCGTCTTCTTATATGTAACCTTTCCTTCTACTCTCATACGGTCAAAACCGGGAAGCACTGTCAAAGGCACATTCCAACACAGATTGTTTATTTATGACTTTGAATATTAGTTTTTTTAGACCGTCCACAATGGTTTTGAGTAAAATGTACACATTTGTACAAGATGTGTAAAAATACACATCACTTTTTAACAATTTGCTCCATTGGTGAAATGTGCATTTTTTACACACCATTCAAATACAATTCATTTAAAACAAAAAGGAAAATAAAATCATAAAAAATTTAACCAATAAAATTATCTTGCTTTTTGTAAAAGTTTTTGCACATAGGAGAGGTGGTATGCTCAAATTTGCACATTACATGCTCAAATGTGTACATTTGCATACATTCAAAACAACCAATGGAATTAAAAAATGTCTAAAAAATACACATTTGCACATTTACACACCACCATTGTGGATGGTCTTACAGAGTAAAAATTCGTTGGTTGGACGGACCTGACCTAGAGTATATTTTCGGATGAGATTAATTAATAAGGGTGATTACACTCCCTATTAATAACTAGAAAAAGAGTGATTAAGGTATGTCAGAAGCGGAATTATAAATTAAAATTTGGGTGGGCTAGGTATGCTAAATTTTTCTCATACGCATAATTTTATTAACAAAATCCTTAATTTAATAAATAAATGAATAATTTGTATTAATTTTTTTTACCTATTACTCCGTATTTTATTTTTGTAAAAGTCCGCCCCCGGATCCGTCCTTAAGTGTGCAACCTTATATGACTTCGAATATTAGTGTTTAGGGTATGTTTGGATAGTTATTATACATTATGATTTATAATATATAATATTGTATTCTATATAGTAATAGCTATTATACATTATGATTTCTAATATATAATATTGTATTATACTATATATTATAATGTAATATTATGTATTATAAGTTATAATATATGGTTATTCAAATAGATTCGAACTTACTTTATACATTACTTGAGTTTAAAAGCTCTATTTAAACTTTTTATTTTCTTATCCTTATTCGTGGATCCGAACTTTAAACTTTTTTTTAATGGATTCTTCAATTATTATTATTATTATTATTATTATTATTATAATAGGGAAAATGTGTGAATTTTTTTTTGTTCAACAAATAAAATATTGATATTATTTGAATGAATTTTTTTTCAATCAAACAAATGCAAAATGAGTCTATGTGTAGATAAAATTAAATTACATTAAAAAATAAATAAAGTGTGAAAATGGTGTAAATTCAAGATTTTTTTAAAAATATTCACCGAAAAATAAATATTTAACGAAATATTCACACTTGTAAGTTATTTATCAAACTATTTATTAAAATATTTATTTTTGTTAGATGCATCAGAGAAACACACCTAAGTGAAAAAGGCTTTTACAACCCTGCAATAGGATTGGCCAATTATATTCCAATAGTGTCGGAAGAAGTAAGTCAGGAAATCATCCGATCTCGATGTCTGATCCTCAATCATTCGGAAGATCACATCTTGGTGCATTTTGCACGGGCGGTGTGCTGCTTTGTTTTTGGTGTATATGGGCGATCTTCTTCTTCGTTGGGGTTCTGGCGTCCAGAGTCGGGACTGACTGGGGTCGTGGCGGTGTATACGGGGTGACTTCGTATTCGGGAAAGAGTTTCCTTGGAGGTTCGTCTTTACTGTCCATAGGTGTTTCCTAATGTATCGCTGGTGGGTTGTGATGTGCTACTTCATGATGGTGCTTGACTTCATTCTTAGTCTATGTCCCCAACTTGCTAGTTTTAGGTTTGCTTAGATTCATCCTGTAGTTGAATGTGCGCTGCCTGTTTTCTGCGCCATTTTCTGGTTTTCTGTTGTATGTTTGATGGGTTTTCGTCTGTCGACCTATCAAGATTCAGGTCTGACTGATCTCACATTCTTACTTAATCAAAAAAGAATTAGATACTTCGCGCACTAGATTCTCATTTTCAACTTCAGTGATTTCAGTACTAATATTACTAACGTCTTGTGGTAATATACTAATATAGGAACAGGTTGAGGTGTTCCTTAGAATCTTTTACTAAGTTCTTTTGTGATTTCTTTACTCATGGCATCATTATCATAAAATATGATACCATATTTTTTTAATGTAATTTTGAAGTTTTATTTACAAAGTTTCAAATCTTAACAGTCACTTGAAAATACTTTATATTTTTATCCCCAAAATTGAGGGGGCATTATCTTTGTGTTTCTAGAATTGGTGACCGAAAGCCATGAGTTCCATTGTTTTCCTCATGAAACGATTAAGTTTGTTAATATTCACCAAAGAAGCCTAGTCCTACATAGTGCCAAGCTCTGATGAGTAGGAGGGTGCAACGGCTGCTGCAAAATCTGTGGCGTGAGCCAGGGCGGAGCAGCTGTTGATGCAAAATTTGGTGGTAGTTGCAAATATTCAAATGAGAACTTTGAAGGCCGAAGAGGGGAAATGTTCCATGTGAACAAGACTTGCATATGGGTTAGTTGGTCCTAAGAGTCGGGGAAAGCTCATTCGATAGCACGTAAGCATCCGCTTCGAAGGAATCGGGTTAAAATTCCTGAACCAGGTCGTGGCGGTTGACGACAACGTTAGGAAGTACAAAGACATCAGCAGGGGCCTCGAGAAAAGTTATCTTTTTTGTTTAACAACCTATCCATCGTGGAAACGGCTCAGTCAGAGGTAGGTTCTCGAAGTGTACCGCACATCACATGGTGTTTGGTGCGTCCCGACGACCCTTGAAAATCTGGAGAACCGAGTGCCGATTATGCCCGATCGTACTCATAATCTCATCACGTCTCTAAAGTAAACAACCTCTGGCTCATAGAACAATGTAGGCAAGGGAAGTCAGCAAAATGGATTTGTAACCTCGGGAAAAGGATTAACTCTAAGGGTTGGGTATGGGGGTCCCAATCTTGAACTCGAAGGTTGTTAGTGGACTGCTTGAGTTGCTCATGTGTCGAGAGTGGGTCGCCGCATGCCGGTCGGGGGACGGAATGAGAATGGCTCCTTCACGGGGGCCTTCCCTGGACATCAAACAGTAGACTCAGAACTAGTATGAACAAAGAAAATTCGTCTATTTAATTCAAACAAAGCATTGTGATGGTCCTTGCGGATGTTAACGTAATATGATTTATGCCCGGTGCTTTGAATGTCAAAGTGAAAAAATTCAACCAAGCACTGGTAAACGGCGAGAGTAACCTTGACTCTCTTAAGGTAGTCAAATGCCTCGTCTTCTAATTAGCGACGTGCATGAATGGATTAACGAGATTCTCATTGTCCATGTCTACTATCCAGCGAAACAACAACCAAGGGAACTGGTTGTGGTAGTGCTCGATAGTAACGATCCTTTAAACCTTTGAAATTTGAAGCTAGAGATGTCAGAAAAGTTACCAAAGGGATAACTGGTTTGTGGCAGCCAAGCGTTCATAGCGACGTTTCTTTTTATCCTTCGATGTCGGCTCTTCCTATCATTGTGAAACAGAATTCACCAAGTGTTGGATTATTCACCCAACAATAGGAAACATGAGTTGGGTTTAGACCGTCATGAGATAGGTTAGTTTTACCCTATTGATAACAATTTTGTGATGGTAATTCAACCTAGTAAGAGAGGAACCGTTGATTCGCACAATCGGTCATTACGTTAGTTGAAAAGCCAGTGGTGCGAACCTACAGTGCGTTGGATTATGACTGAACACCTCTAAATCAGAATCCGAGTCAGAAGCAAAGCATACACCCGTCGCCTGATTGTCGACCTACAGTAGGGGCCTTGGCCCCCAAGGGCGTGTGCCATAGGCTAAGCTCGCGCATCGGATGCGTCGCGTGGGTTGTATTGAACATAATTCCTTCTGAGCGGCGGGTTGAATCCTTTGCAGACGAATTAAATACGCAAGAGGGTATTGTAAGTGATAGAGTACCCTTGTTGGCACGATCCACTGAGATTCAACCCTATGTCACTTCGAGTTGTCCCCTACCCCACAAAAAAAAAAACCCAACTTTCTCCTGCGATGCTACTAGAGGCATCCATGTCACTTAAATCGTCCCTTACTTATACTTAGTCCCTTGCTTAAGTCGATCTCCAAGAAATACATATAATCGGCGACCCATTATGCCTTCGAGTTCAAACAAGTGGCTATGTTGCCTTGGTGCTCAGACAAGGGGTCGTCGGACAAGGTGCTCGAACACAGGGTCCTCGGACATGGTGCTAGAGCATGTTGCTCGGACATGGTGCTAGAGCATGTTGCTCGGACATGGTGCTTGAGCACGGGGCTCTCGGACATGGTGCTCAAACACGAAGTCTTCGAACACAGGTCCTCGAACACAGTTGTCGGGAATTTTTTTTTAAAAAAATATTATTTGGACTATCATTGAACAAAATAGAGTACGAAACAGTAGAAACTGAAACACATTAAAATACCTTGCTTATTCAACCAAAACCCATAATATATAAATAGGCTACATCACAAACAGAGAGAACCTTACCAGCTAAGTGAATGAAAACCATAAATATTTAGCTAGTGTTGGCTTAAACAAAAACATGAAACTCTCAAAAGCAATAATAAAGATGTTCCATTAACATAAATGCATGGACAACAAAATGATAGAAGCAATTCTCATCTCACTAGCTAAGTGTTCCGGCCTTCAAAGGCGTCAATCACCAAGTTCCGAAGGAGCTCAAAGATGCAACTTCTAATATACAGCAACTTGCCGGAAAGAGAGAGGCTTCACTTGGAGAGCACTTCAAAGAATAGCCACAAACTTTATTGGTGGGAGATGGCGAAGCAATCTAGAAAGTGGTGGAGTTCAGGCGGAGAAGAAATCATGGAACTGTAACTGTGTTTTTCCTATCATTATTGTTCGGTTTTATCAGTTGGATGCGTCTCTGCTGTAATACTGATCAAGGGTCTTTGCTGGTATACGGTGGAGAAGCTCACGAGGGAAGATTCTCAGGAGAGTCCATGCCAGATCAAGTGACTGGAATATGGTCCGGGTGTCATATGCTCCTTGAGTCACAAATTTCCTCTCGAATTTTTCCAAAAACTCCAGATACAGCTAAGTGAAAGGCGAAAACAGGCAAACGTCAATCAGCTTGTTGTAATTGGTTTGATGACATGAATTCTTATATTTTTCCTCGCAGTGATGAACGTCGAAAACAACTTTGGATAATACAATTTATGACAAACACAAGTAAAATGAAGCAACATACCAAGTCCTCGGAAGAAAGTGCTTCTTCTCCAACCACAGCTTTCATAGCCTGCACATCCTTCCCAATTGCATAATTGGCATAGAGCTGCAAACAAGGTAATATGAGACTTGGCTGATGGGTTATCAGAACAAAAGAACAGCAATGAATATGTATAAGGAATCATACCTGGTTTGACACATCAGAATGATCCCTACGAGTCATTCCTTCACCTATGGCGCTCTGCGAGGATACAAAGGTTGCATC
The DNA here is from genome assembly GCA_963922045.1 of Persicaria maculosa. Classification (NCBI taxonomy): domain Eukaryota; kingdom Viridiplantae; phylum Streptophyta; class Magnoliopsida; order Caryophyllales; family Polygonaceae; genus Persicaria; species Persicaria maculosa. Next base: position 60,913,127 of record OY998261.1, read on the forward strand.
TTAATATAGATCAAATGATAAATATGTTGTTTAGAACAACCTACAGCTGAAACCAAAGTTGGCAAGTTCGTGTGATTTACCTTCATTAGACGGGACAGTGAAGGAAGCACATTGATTGGTGGGTATATCTGTGTAAAGAATACAGGAGAAGAATCAGGCATCGTAACCTTAACTTCCCATCACTGGTGGGTATATCCCTACACTTGTAACATTACCTGCCGATTATGCAGCTGTCTATCGATATATATTTGTCCTTCTGTGATATAACCCGTGAGATCCGGAGTTGGATGTGTAATATCTGAAATGTGAAAGCAAATTGAGCCCCAAATACTACAATTGTCTCATCAGCAAACAGGATTCAGACAGATACCATACCATCATTAGGCATAGTTAAAATTGGAATTTGGGTGATGGAGCCCTTCCTTCCTTCAATTCTTCCAGCACGCTCATAGATTGTTGCCAGATCAGTATACATATAACCAGGATAACCACGCCTTCCAGGCACTTCCTCTCGAGCTGCAGAAACCTTGAATAGAAATTGTTTGTAACTGAATCAGCTTTAAGCTCTAAACAGCTTTGACTTTTGAATTAATATCATGGAAATGAATAAGGAATAGGAAATCCTAGAGTTTATGATGATATAGCAGGTTCAATTTGACCTTTCAAGAATGGCAGACAACCTAAAGGGTCAAAGAGAGCCCAATAGGAAAAGCAAGCCAGACAAAGTAGACAGCCCAATAGTGTCTTCTTTTGTGCTCTTCTAGTGTAATCTAACTCTTGAGAGGGAAAGAAATAACAGAGCTACAATAAGTTTCTCCAAACTATTGGAGATTTGATCAAGCCGGTGTAAACACCAGCACCAGTTAGTTTCATAGAAACTGTTAGTTTGCTCAACTGTGGGGCATTTTTCCAGTTTTGATTCACTAAGCACTACAGTTTTGCTGATTTAATATGCCGTAAAATTATAATTTCTTGGATATAACTGGGTGTAAACTTACACTTCTTACTTCTAAAAATAGATAATTAACAATAAAAATGAAAGGATCCAATACCTCACGAAGTGCATCAGCATAAGAACTCATATCTGTCAGTATGACAAGAACATGCTTCCCACATTCATATGCCAAATATTCGGCTGTAGTGAGTGCAATTCGTGGAGTAATGATACGCTCAATTGTGGGGTCATTAGCCTACAAGAGGAGACAGACACCAACCAAGAAATAAGCAATTCCTGCTTGAAATCTCACTTCAGGTAGAAGTTTCCAGGGAGGGAAACACAAATTCAATTAAGAATAAAGTCAAGTGACAATGGGGAAATACCAGATTGAGGAAAAGGGTCACTCTCTCCATTGACCCATTCTCCTCAAAATCCCGTTTGAAGAACTGTGCAGTCTCCATATTTACTCCCATAGCTGCAAACACAATGGCAAAATTGTCTTCTTCTCCACCCTGTCAATTGATTGAATAAATAAGTGAATGCTCATGAACTAATTCCAAGAAAAGAAGTGAGAAAAAGAGAGGGAAAAACCATAAAACAATCCAATACCAGAAGTTAATGCATGCAGTAAGTACTGCAGCAGCTACTCAAATGATTAATCAACACTATAAAGCAGGCAAAGATGCATAAATAGTTACAAACTAACTTAAATGGAACATAAGATGCCAAGGTTGACTAGATATCAACTTATGGAGGGGAACATAAGATGCCAAGGTTGACTAGATATCAACTTATGGTTGCTCCTATGCTAATTACTCCGTAATGTTTTTAAAAACTGCAACAGAGACACATCACATTTATATCTCCCAAAAGTTTAGGCAAGCAAATCAGCAATCATACCTCCAAAAGGTTGTCAGACTTCTCCAAACGCTTAACCAACCCAGCTTGACGGCAGATTTGAGCAGCAATTTCATTATGGGGAAGACCTGCAGCTGAGAAAAGAGGGATCTTTTGTCCCCTAGCAATAGAATTCATGACATCAATTGTTGAAATCCCTGTCTGAATCATCTCTTCAGGATAGGTTCTTTCACTAGGGTTGATTGAACTCCCTAATAATAAGATAAGGTGAAAGAAAATGTCAAAAAAGTACAACACATCTTCAACTAGAATGCAAAAATGCTCAAAGCTTGGAGCTTCTAGGGAACCCAGCATACCAGAAATATCCAAATATGCCTCTGGGAGAATAGGAGGGCCATTATCGATGGGTTTGCCAGATCCGTTGAAAATCCGTCCGAGCATATCCAAGGAGACAGGAGTTTTCAAGACCTGAAAAATATAGTTGTAGCAAATACATCACTGGAACTAAATAATAGATTTGAAATTGGGTCACAATATAGGAAGAACGAAAGGACATCCCAACAATTAACACAGCACAATTTTTAAAAAAGAAGTTAATAACAAACATATACACCCAAAGAATAGAACTATACTGCAAAGTGCAAACTAGATTGACTTTCAGACTTTTACTGAACATCCAAAGATAAACTTTCCGTCACTTGAAAACTGCTCTCATTTCTTTTACCTTTTGTCAAAATGTCAAATAGAACTGACAGGATATATGGGTATTAAATTTTCCAATTGCTCTCCTAGGGATGACAAAACTTCAAATATGAGCCGATGGAGAATCAAGCCCTTAGCTAAGCAAGTATCATTGGAGGCTGAGCCACTGAGGTGAACAGTTACAGATATAATCTTTTCTATTCTCTTTCTTTCATCAAGCACCAGAAGTTTGATTCTTTTATCTTAGTAATGACCAACCATAGGTTGTCTCACATGTCATGTTGAAATCTAAAGGACCTTCCATTTTATACTTAAGAAGTAGTATTTCAAGAATTAGGCCCCAGTAAAAAAAATCATAGACAAACCCTTTTTATTAAGAAAATATAATCATGCACATCTGATGGCTATGATCGGTTTTGCATTTGATTGTTGTTACCCATCACGCTTTCATTTCTTTAGCAATTATGAGTATACCTTAGAAGAAGACTTAAATTATTGCTGGACTGTAGCCAAATTAATCAGTCTCATTTTGTTTCCTTCACTGTTAGGCAACACCAAGAGGGAACCACAACTCCTAGTCTCCTACCATGTAAGTTCTGAGTGAACAATAAAATTGCACACAGCTATCATGACTTCCAAGTTCCAACATCATCATCCATCCATCCATCCATATAACATAAAAACAACGGTGAAAGGAAATCATAACAAAGCACCATCCACCATTGATCTAATCCTTAAATACTACTACTTGGTAAACTAGCAAATGAAAGTTCAGCCTGATCTTCATCAAAGAATAAATGTTATGTATTTTTACCTCCCCTGTGAATTGTACGGTGGTATATTTGTTATCAATCCCCGAAGTACCTTCAAACACCTGCCACAAGAAAGATCCATTTTCAATGTTAATGTAGGTCAACATGTTACAGAACTAATATTCAACTGATGATCAAGAAACAAGCTCAAACAGTATACATGCAGAGAAAGGGCAGCCAAAGAGATACAAAAACATAAATATCAAGGTGAAGGCAAACGCTTATCAATTTAAAGAAGAGTTCTTTCTTAACCATATACTGTTGTTTTTTAAAGTAATGTAATAAGGATAAATAAAGGAAACCTAGTCACTGAGAGATCAATTAAAGACGAGATAACACACCTGCACAACAGCCTTCTCACCATCAACTTCCAGGACTTGACCACGACGGGAAGTTCCATCTCCTAGACGGATATTTACAATCTCTTGATATTTGGGTCCCTGCACCGCAAAAACATAGAAGTTTGTAAACAACAGAAACAAAACACTGCGTAGGGGAAGGGAGAAGAAACAGGAACCAAAAGGCACCTTCACTTTATCGAGTATAACCAGTGGCCCAGCAACTCCAGAAACAGTTCTATATTCTGCAAACATAAATTGAAAAGGGCTAGGTCAGTCATCCATTGTCCAATTCACAGTTCACTAATCAATAAAAGATCAGTTCCACATTTACAATATGAGCCATCCACAAACTTCCATTTCAAATTGATATTGATATTAGAAAGTAATATTATAGAGAGCACAAGAACTGACAAATACAAGATCCAATAAATTGGGATCCAGTTTTTTGAGAGGTTTAAATGCCAACGCATAACACTCAGAAAACGGAAATTACTGATGCACATCTAATTTCTTAATCCAATTTCCACTAACCACAAACTTTATTACAAGAACATCCAACAATGACAGCAATCTTATTATCTGATCAGCAAATGAAATCCGTATGTTATGAGTATAAATACATTCAATAGCGAAGAGATCAAGAGAGCTTACCCATCCCAATCTCCAGATTTCCATCGTCCTCGTCGAAATTTTTCTGCGCCTCAACCATTTTCAGGCTACCGGAGAAACAAAAGCGAAAGAAACATAAGAAAAACGGAAACCAGCATCAAATCAACATCCAATTCAAACACATATAACAAAAAGACGCTTGCAAGTGCCAAAAAGAAGAAGGAAAAAAAATCAAAGCTTTGACGCAATTAACCTAGTTTCAGAATTCTCAATTGCTCAGAAACAGTTCCGAAACCCTACTTTTTAAGCAATTCAAACGATGAAAAGACGTAACAATTGAAATTAAGAAATCACTACAGCACAATCAATCCAAAACAGGGGGGCAAAAGAGGGAGGCAAATTCAATGATTGCATAGGAAACCTGTGAATTGAGTAATTGCAGATCGGATGGGAGAGAAATACCTCCGATCTGGAAGACAGTGGCGACCTGGAGAGGAAGTAAGAGAGGGGGCGAAATGGATGAAGAAACGAGAAAGCGAATGGAAGCAGAGATCTATAAACTCCCTTAAACTACAGTATATGTAATGTAATTTACCAAGAGGAGGAAAATATTTAAATACTTAATAAATAGTAAAAAATTTATTAAAAAAATATTTTAGAAGATTTATTAGTTATCAAAACATGGGGAAAAAATTGAAAAAAATATTTTGCAATCAAGGTCATTTAAATTGCTCATACAGTAGTTTCTTGCAAAACACAAGGACGAGAGATTTGAACATTTAACTGTTTTTTGCATCTTTGTACTTTTGGTGGACTTGTAATTTAAAAATACTCCTTCCGCTCGCCAAATTATGTCATTTATTATTTATATACGTTTTTTTTAGGGTAATAAAAACTATATAAAATATCTATTTTTTTAACAAGTTAGTACTTATTAATACTTATTAATAGTAACTATGAAACTGTTAAAAATAAAATAATTAAAATTTTTGATATTTTATATACTCCCTCCGTTGCAAAATATAAGGCGTTTACTATTTGACACGTTTTTTAATGAGCTAAAAACTCCATGAAATATTATTTTTTTTATTAAATTTTTTTACATAGTATTATACATATTGTTAATATGTATAATACTATGTAAAAAAATTTAATAAAAAAAATAATATTTCATGGAGTTTTTAGCTCATTAAAAAACGTGTCAAATAGTAAACGCCTTATATTTTGCAACGGAGTGAATAGTTTTTATTCCATAAAAAAAACATGTGGTGTTTTGCCGAACGAATGGAGTATATGGATTGCAAATTTGTATGCAAATATTAGTAATTGTTTAGTACCCTAATATTTAATATTCAAGGGCATAAGTAAGTTGATCGAATTAACTTTTTTAAACAACTTTATATACGACAATGAATAAATTTACAAAGTCGTATAGTTCAAATATTAATACGTAAATTATTCGTATCAGACAAATTTAACACCACACCGTTAGATATGCTCAATCCCACTGTGGTTTTTGCACTATTTATGTTACCTTAACTTTAAGCTATAAGTATTGCTCATCTTAGATTTTTTTAAATTTTATTTAAGGATAATAAAAACAAACTTTCTATTTAATTAATTCTAAATAGACTAGCCAAATATAAGAAATACCACATATAATATGAATATTTTTCGTTAAGTTTATAGGACAATTAGAGAACATGCAAAAAAAAAGTCTATGCCAAATAGTAAAATTAAACACAATTTTTGTTTGGGTTTCAATGCATTATAATTATAATGTAATTATAATTATAAATATCGAAATAGTGATTGGTTAACACATTTTATAATGAATTGAAATAACATAAATTTTAAATAAAATGCATTGTAAATTATGTTAAAAATTATATTAAATTTATAATCTAATTATAAAATTTGTATAATAATAAATATTTTATTGACACAATTTATAAGATATTTTATTTTAAATTTATATTATTTTAAATATATCATAAAATATTTAACCAAATACTATTCAATTAGAATGTACAAAACTAAACACATCCTACTTTTTTGTAGCCAAAAACGTCTAACTATTTCTTTTTCTAAGAAATAAAAGCAAGTTAACGCCAAATGAGTACAAAATTTTTTTTTTTCCAGTAAATAATAGGCGAGGTAAACTAAAGAGAAAAAAACTCAAATAATAACATTAATTTTTTTTTTAAAAAAAAATCAATGTCGCCTCTGTCTTTATTGGTTTGTTTGCTTGTGAATAATGAAGTTTCCACGTCCCTTCCTACGTGTATTATGCTAACATGCGCTGGGAGTATAGAATTATAGAATCAGAATTTATGAGATACATATGCTTCGTACTTCATACAGTCACCGGGCCGTGTACGCATTCGTACGTAGCATTCCAATCACAATTGTTAGAGCATCCGCATCCATGGAACCCAATTCGGTTCTTAACTCTCCTTTATATTTTTCTCTCTTCTTAAGAAACCCAACTTAATTTTTTACCCACATCCCTACAACCCATTTTATTATAAACTAAATAATATAAAATTTAAAATAGTTCCACCACTTACCCAAAACCCATCTCTTTCTCTTTTCTACCCTCTCACATATGTCTCCCACCTTCTTTCTTTAGTTTTTAAGGATTCCTTAGTAGCAAACTAATCACATTATTCCTTAATAACACATCTCCATCCTTTATTATTTTATTATTAAGTTCCTTATTTTTCTTCTTTAAACACCCCAATGTGGGTGCTCTTATATACTCCGTACTATAAGTTCAAAATTCGGTTGAAACTGAAATTTTAGATCAAACCAAATCAATTAAATCGGACTTAAGCTAAATTTAAGAGATTAAGTTCGGTTTTTGGTTCGTAATTTCTAAAAATTCGATTTTAAGTTTGATTCGGTTCAGTAGATTTGGCTCGGTTCAAACCTAACTTTTATTAATTTAAATAAAAACATTATATGACACTAGTTTAGATTGAATCAATTCTTATAAAAAAAAGTTATAACCCATTATAAGATATTATGTGTATTTTTAAGAAATTTTCTATGACATAATTTTTTTAAAACAAAACATTTTAAATTTTTTTTACATAATTAATTGTCAATTAGGTTCAAATCCTAAACACCTTAGATTCGATTTTCGGTTTGTAATTTCTAAAAAATCGGTTTTAGATTCGGTTTAGTTTCGCCCGGTTCAACCCAGTTTTGAACTGATGAGCGGCCCTACAAATTATATACTTTAATTTGATCAAGATAAGATAACAAATAGACATTTTTTTTGTTTGATAGTAGGGAATAAAAAAAAGAAATGAATCAAATGTTATGTGTAAAATTTATATAATTATCACTTTTTGTGAGTGATAATTATATAAATTTTACACATAACATTTGATTGAAAATGGGAGAAAAAGAAATAAATTTTGTATTGAAAATCAGATACGGAGGGCAAGAGTTAGAATTTTGATCAATGAATCCTAACTTAAAACAACAAACGAGGGGTGATAATTTCGATTCATTCTGCAAGTACATCTCAAGAAAAATGACATTTAGTAGATATAATATAGTATATGTATACTAAAAACCAATACATAAATCTATTTCGGTTTATTATAAAATCAATTCTCAATAAAAGATCAAAGTAATATACAAACCTTTAGGGGTAGATCTACTTGTGAAAAAAGTATATAAAACAAAAATTAACTTCAAGCATACCAACCTTATATATTAAACTATTATGGTGTATTTTTATTTGCTATACTAGCACATAATACAATCCTAACTCTATCCTTATCTCTATTTGAATTGTGTGCATGCTTGTATGAGGTGTCCTAATTCTAGAAGGATCATCCGTGGGGAATACTCTACCATTTGAGATTGTGATACTTGTCATTAGATTTACCCTCTTATTCTCCTATATAAGCCTCTTGTAGAGTGAAACAAATCAATAAGAATTGCAATAGAAATCATATTCTAGAATGGTATCTAGAGCCACTAAAGTCTGCGCCTCTCCTACCCACCACTACCATTGAAGTTCTTTTTTTTTTCCATGGAGACTCAAATCTAGTATTCCTCCTCCTCTGTTCTACCCTCTCCCACCATCCTAACTTCAACAACCTAAACGCAATCAAATTAACCACTTTAGATTTTCTCCTTTGGCAAAAACAACTTTATCTCCTACCTCAAGGCAAATCAGCTTTTTTCTTTTGTCGATGGATCTACTCCGTGCCCTATAAAGGTGATGCCTCTGCTTTCCAAGATTGACAAATCAAGGACAACCTTGCCCTCGCCATCCTTCAGGCTTCTTTTACTGAGCTGATTATATATGGCCCAGATTTTAGACTCTCCGACGGCTCTCTCTCCTTGTGGACTCAGCTCCACTCCTTGTTCGCTGCTGAGTTCGGCGCGCAATTCGTCCAGAACCGTCTCCAACTTCACTCCCTCAAGAAAGGCTCCGACTCCATCTACGAATACTTCAACAAAGCAAGGAACCTCGTCTCTGCCATCTAAGCTGTCGGACAACCTGTCTCAGACTCGGAGCTCGTCGTATATGTCCTGGCTGGCCTCGGAACCGAATAGGACTCAAATGACAATGGTCACTTCTATCTCCACACAGATGATTACTTCATCCCCTGATCAGGTTCTGTTTCACCTTTGAATCCAGCAGGCTCGCTCGCCCGACCACCTCCATTCTTGGTGCCCCTTCTATCTCATGTCAATAACAATACTACTCCTCCACCTCCCGAAAGCCAACAACACATCAAGCAACAGATTTGCAATAAACATGGGAGCCCGACTGCTATGCACCATTTCGTGGACGCGGTCGTTCTAATGGAGGACATAAATCCTTTCAAGGCCGAGGTCGTGGGTTCATCTTCACACGGGAGCCCGACTCTCGCCCCATATATTAGATTTGCAACAAACATGGGCACTCTGCCCTCAAATGTTGGAGTCACTTCGATCAGGCATATCAGGCTCCGCATCCTCGGTCTTTTCAGGCCAACACAACAAGCTCGAACTGATTTTCGAATACTACTGCTATGCACCATTTCCCCCGATCTCTCCAATCTGCGACTCAACACTCTTCGTTATGCAGGCACTGACAATGTGTCTCTAGGCGATGGATCACAAATCCCAATTCGATATCACGATTCTTCTTCTTTTCAAACCCCCACTCACTCGTTCTCCCTTACTCATCTTCTACATACACCTTCAATTAAAAAAAATCTTCTTTCTATTAGTCCTTTTTGCCATGATAACAATGTCTTTTTCGAATTTCATAAACATTGGTTCTCTTTTAATGATGAACAGACTTAGACTCCACTTCTTTTGGGTCGCTTTGAAGACGGACTGTACATCCTCCCGATCGAACCACCAAGCTATTCATCCACATCGCCCTCTGCTAATCTTACCCCCACTGACAGCTCTTCATCGTTCGTTGATTGGCACTGCCGCCTTGGTCATTCGCCTGCTCGTGTTGTCTCCGACATTCTCAGAAAACTCAAACTTCCTAAACCTAAACAAGTGGGCTACCCACATTGTGAGAGTTGTAGTTGAGCTAAGGCCCATGCTCTTCCTCACCCTCCTTGCCCAATCCGATCTTGTAAGGCTTTTCAGTTGCTTTTTGCTGATGTCTGGGGCCTAACCCATGAAATTTCCTTCAATTGACACAAGTACTTTCTATCAATAGTAGATGATTTTTTCAAGTTTGTGTGGTTATTTCCCTTTACTTCTAAATCCGAAGTTCCAAATTTAATTCAAGTCTTCACTAAACTTGTCACAAATTTCTTCTCCACAAACATTATATCCATACGAACCAACAATGGAACGGAGTTCTAACGTCTCAAATCTTTCTTCCAAAATATTGGGATTACACATAGGCTTCACTTGTCCCTACTCCCATCAACAAAACGGAAGTGTCGAAAGTCAGCATCGACGTCTAGTTGATATGGGTCTCAACTTTCTGAAACAAGCCTCCATGCCCCTACAATTTTGGGACTATACCTTTGAAACCTCCACATATCTACAAAATCGCCTCCCCACTCCCCTTCTTACAAATAAATCCCCCTTTAAAATTCTCTTTAACACTTCACCCGATTACAAAACCCTCAAGGTATTTGGGTGTCTTAATTTGTTTCCCGAATATCCTCCTTTACAATACTCATAAACTTGCTTTCTGTTCCACTCCATCCATTTTTCTTGAATATAGCTCTCACCACAAAGGGTTCATTTGCTATGATAGAAAGGAAAACAAAGTTTACATCTCAAGAGATGTTATTTTTCATAAGCATATCTTTTCGTTTTCACAAGATGAGCCCTCTGTATCCCGAGCCTTTAACACGGTAGAACTTCCCCTCCCTAAAATTAGCCCAACCAACCCATCCCCCTCTCTCTTACAATCCGGCCCACTTTCTCCTCGTCACCAAATACAACCCAACGCAGACCTTCCCCTATCGTCCTCCTCAGATACAACCAGGCAACCAGCCCTCAATCATCACCATCTTCCTCTGAGACTTCTACTTCCTCACCGCCGCCACCACCAAGACAACCCCATCCCATGATCACCCGGTCTTGTGCCCACATAAGCAAGCCTCTTATCCGATCTAATGGCACCATCCCTTACCTCCTATCGCTAACTCAACCATCATCACACTAGAGGAACCAAACTGTTACACTCAACTAGTCAAATTCCCGGAATGGAGAGCGGCAATGGAGGTTGAATTCAAGGCTCTTATGCTCACCAAAACTTGGACATTAGTCCCTCCTTCTTCTTCTGCCAATGTTCTAGGCGTGAAATGGGTTTTTAAATCCAAACATCGATCGGATGGTACTCTTGAACGTCGGAAAGCCTGCCTTGTAGCAAAGGATGTTGGAATAACTTGAATCTATCTAATAGAGTTTATCTTTAGGGATATATTTATTATAGGTAGATTTATCTATAATAAGATATAGATAAAGATATATTTATGTAGATTCAGATTTATCCCTTTAGGCCTTATTGATATACTTATCCTAATAGGATTAGAATTAGGTAAGGCTATATAATCTCCTACAGGCCTACCCTAGAGGCATTCAACCTTGTAACCCTAATCTGTTTTGCTTCCTCTAATAAGAAAACTGGTTCTCTGCCCGTGGATGTAGGCAACACACCGTTGCTGAACCACGTAAATCTCTGTGTTGTTCTTCGCTAATTTTATTCTCGTTATAACAAACTGGTATCAGAACTTTGGTTGTTGATTTCCGCCGAGAATGATGTTTGGTTCTGTGTTGAAGATCGACAAGTTTACTGGAAGAAATTCTTTCAGTCTGTGGCAGATCAAGATGCGGGCTTTGCTGAAACAGCAAGGTTTATGGACACCGTTGGCCGCCGCCAAGAAGGGGGCAGATACAACCACCGCTGAGTACGGCCTTCTGGAGGAGAAGGCTCATTCGACGATTATGTTGTGTCTCGCAGACGATGTCATAACAGAAGTTGCTGATCAGGAAACCGCAAGCAAGTTGTGGCTAAAGTTGGAGTCTTTGTACATGACAAAGTCTCTGACGAACAAGTTGCTTCTGAAACAACGGTTGTTCGGGCTGCGTATGCAGGAAGGTACACAACTCAGAGATCATCTTGATCAACTTAACACTCTATTACTTGAATTGCGTAATATTGATGTTAAGGTGGAGGACGAAGATGCTGCCCTAATTCTGCTGGTATCCCTACCCCCCACATACGAGAACTTCATTCAGTCGTTCGTCGTTGGGAAGGACCCCATCACGTTGGAAGAGGTTAGATCGTCGCTTCACAGCAGAGAGTTGCGTCTGAAGGCAACCGCGTCAGTTACAGACAATCAGGCTTCCGGGCTTGTGGCAAACGGAGGCAAATCTGATGGTAGAAAGGGCAATAAGAAGAAGCATCGGCAAGATCGCAAATCAGGCCCTAAACCAAACGATGTTTGTAACTACTGCAAGGAGAAAGGTCATTGGAAGAATGACTGTCCGAAAAAGAAGAAGCAAGAGGAGGAGAAATCTGGGTCTGCAGCAGTAGCTGATTGTGGCAATACTTCTGAGGAGGATATTGTTCTGTTAGCTGATGATCACACACACAGGGCTGATGTGTGGTATCTTGACTCTGGGGCATCCTATCATATATGTTCTAAAAGGGAGTTGTTTGCAACATATAGCCGTGCTGATGGGGGCAATGTATCCATGGGGAATGATGCTCTCTGCAAGGTTGTTGGGACTGGCTCAGTTAGGTTTCGGACAGATGATGGGAAATTTCGCACATTGGAGGATGTCAAGCACGTGCCATCCATGACGAAGAATCTGATATCCCTAACGGTGTTAGACGACAAGGGGTTCAGTTACACGGGTCATGGTGGAAAGCCGCGTGTGTTCAGAGGTTGTGATGTGGTTCTGCATGGAGTCAAGCAGGGAAAGGGAACTTTGTATGCCTTACAAGGTTCAGCAGTCACAGGTGCTGCAGATGCTGCTTCAGTCAAGGTTAGGGAGACTGTTGCTGAGGAGGTGGAGTTGAACTTCACTCCAACAGAGACTCAGACACCTGAGTTGGTCACTGACCAATCATCACAGACAGGTACTACTGAGTCAGATACTGGTGTGACAAAGAATATACCACTAGACACAGGAACAGGTGGAGCTGTACATCAGAGTATTACTCTAGATCGACCACGAAGGGTTGACATCAGGGGGCCTGCGAGATCCAGGTCTGACGATCTGGTGGGATATGCTTTGCATGTGGCCGAGGAGGGGAAGGATGGTGTTCCATCCGACTACAAGGCTGCTGTTTCTGGAGGTGAGTCAGTACACTGGTAGGCTGAGAAGAGAATCAGGGTGAAGAAGGTGGGGACAGCTGATAATCCCGCTGGTATGTTCACCAAGCCAGTTCCGAAGAGCAAGTTCCAACATTGTTTGGACTTGCATAACATCACCAGCTGTTGAGTTGCTCTGCGGAGCAATCTGGGTCCTCCTACGAGGACAAATCTGAGGCAGAAGAACGTCTGGCACTTGTCATGGTGCATCTGTTTCTGAGAGGAGATTCTGGTACATCCGGCATTGAAGCGCATCTGGTACATCTGGCATGACATTGCATCTAGTACGTCTGGCGCTACAATGCGGTTGGTACATCTGAGAGGATTCAAGTCAAGGTGGAGATTTGTTGGAATAACTTGAATCTATCTAATAGAGTTTATCTTTAGGGATATATTTATTATAGGTAGATTTATCTATAATAAGATATAGATAAAGATATATTTATGTAGATTCAGATTTATCCCTTTAGGCCTTATTGATATACTTATCCTAATAGGATTAGAATTAGGTAAGGCTATATAATCTCCTACAGGCCTACCCTAGAGGCATTCAACCTTGTAACCCTAATCTGTTTTGCTTCCTCTAATAAGAAAACTGGTTCTCTGCCCGTGGATGTAGGCAACACACCGTTGCTGAACCACGTAAATCTCTGTGTTGTTCTTCGCTAATTTTATTCTCGTTATAACAAACTGGTATCAGAACTTTGGTTGTTGATTTCCGCCGAGAATGATGTTTGGTTCTGTGTTGAAGATCGACAAGTTTACTGGAAGAAATTCTTTCAGTCTGTGGCAGATCAAGATGCGGGCTTTGCTGAAACAGCAAGGTTTATGGACACCGTTGGCCGCCGCCAAGAAGGGGGCAGATACAACCACCGCTGAGTACGGCCTTCTGGAGGAGAAGGCTCATTCGACGATTATGTTGTGTCTCGCAGACGATGTCATAACAGAAGTTGCTGATCAGGAAACCGCAAGCAAGTTGTGGCTAAAGTTGGAGTCTTTGTACATGACAAAGTCTCTGACGAACAAGTTGCTTCTGAAACAACGGTTGTTCGGGCTGCGTATGCAGGAAGGTACACAACTCAGAGATCATCTTGATCAACTTAACACTCTATTACTTGAATTGCGTAATATTGATGTTAAGGTGGAGGACGAAGATGCTGCCCTAATTCTGCTGGTATCCCTACCCCCCACATACGAGAACTTCATTCAGTCGTTCGTCGTTGGGAAGGACCCCATCACGTTGGAAGAGGTTAGATCGTCGCTTCACAGCAGAGAGTTGCGTCTGAAGGCAACCGCGTCAGTTACAGACAATCAGGCTTCCGGGCTTGTGGCAAACGGAGGCAAATCTGATGGTAGAAAGGGCAATAAGAAGAAGCATCGGCAAGATCGCAAATCAGGCCCTAAACCAAACGATGTTTGTAACTACTGCAAGGAGAAAGGTCATTGGAAGAATGACTGTCCGAAAAAGAAGAAGCAAGAGGAGGAGAAATCTGGGTCTGCAGCAGTAGCTGATTGTGGCAATACTTCTGAGGAGGATATTGTTCTGTTAGCTGATGATCACACACACAGGGCTGATGTGTGGTATCTTGACTCTGGGGCATCCTATCATATATGTTCTAAAAGGGAGTTGTTTGCAACATATAGCCGTGCTGATGGGGGCAATGTATCCATGGGGAATGATGCTCTCTGCAAGGTTGTTGGGACTGGCTCAGTTAGGTTTCGGACAGATGATGGGAAATTTCGCACATTGGAGGATGTCAAGCACGTGCCATCCATGACGAAGAATCTGATATCCCTAACGGTGTTAGACGACAAGGGGTTCAGTTACACGGGTCATGGTGGAAAGCCGCGTGTGTTCAGAGGTTGTGATGTGGTTCTGCATGGAGTCAAGCAGGGAAAGGGAACTTTGTATGCCTTACAAGGTTCAGCAGTCACAGGTGCTGCAGATGCTGCTTCAGTCAAGGTTAGGGAGACTGTTGCTGAGGAGGTGGAGTTGAACTTCACTCCAACAGAGACTCAGACACCTGAGTTGGTCACTGACCAATCATCACAGACAGGTACTACTGAGTCAGATACTGGTGTGACAAAGAATATACCACTAGACACAGGAACAGGTGGAGCTGTACATCAGAGTATTACTCTAGATCGACCACGAAGGGTTGACATCAGGGGGCCTGCGAGATCCAGGTCTGACGATCTGGTGGGATATGCTTTGCATGTGGCCGAGGAGGGGAAGGATGGTGTTCCATCCGACTACAAGGCTGCTGTTTCTGGAGGTGAGTCAGTACACTGGTAGGCTGAGAAGAGAATCAGGGTGAAGAAGGTGGGGACAGCTGATAATCCCGCTGGTATGTTCACCAAGCCAGTTCCGAAGAGCAAGTTCCAACATTGTTTGGACTTGCATAACATCACCAGCTGTTGAGTTGCTCTGCGGAGCAATCTGGGTCCTCCTACGAGGACAAATCTGAGGCAGAAGAACGTCTGGCACTTGTCATGGTGCATCTGTTTCTGAGAGGAGATTCTGGTACATCCGGCATTGAAGCGCATCTGGTACATCTGGCATGACATTGCATCTAGTACGTCTGGCGCTACAATGCGGTTGGTACATCTGAGAGGATTCAAGTCAAGGTGGAGATTTGTTGGAATAACTTGAATCTATCTAATAGAGTTTATCTTTAGGGATATATTTATTATAGGTAGATTTATCTATAATAAGATATAGATAAAGATATATTTATGTAGATTCAGATTTATCCCTTTAGGCCTTATTGATATACTTATCCTAATAGGATTAGAATTAGGTAAGGCTATATAATCTCCTACAGGCCTACCCTAGAGGCATTCAACCTTGTAACCCTAATCTGTTTTGCTTCCTCTAATAAGAAAACTGGTTCTCTGCCCGTGGATGTAGGCAACACACCGTTGCTGAACCACGTAAATCTCTGTGTTGTTCTTCGCTAATTTTATTCTCGTTATAACAAACTGGTATCAGAACTTTGGTTGTTGATTTCCGCCGAGAATGATGTTTGGTTCTGTGTTGAAGATCGACAAGTTTACTGGAAGAAATTCTTTCAGTCTGTGGCAGATCAAGATGCGGGCTTTGCTGAAACAGCAAGGTTTATGGACACCGTTGGCCGCCGCCAAGAAGGGGGCAGATACAACCACCGCTGAGTACGGCCTTCTGGAGGAGAAGGCTCATTCGACGATTATGTTGTGTCTCGCAGACGATGTCATAACAGAAGTTGCTGATCAGGAAACCGCAAGCAAGTTGTGGCTAAAGTTGGAGTCTTTGTACATGACAAAGTCTCTGACGAACAAGTTGCTTCTGAAACAACGGTTGTTCGGGCTGCGTATGCAGGAAGGTACACAACTCAGAGATCATCTTGATCAACTTAACACTCTATTACTTGAATTGCGTAATATTGATGTTAAGGTGGAGGACGAAGATGCTGCCCTAATTCTGCTGGTATCCCTACCCCCCACATACGAGAACTTCATTCAGTCGTTCGTCGTTGGGAAGGACCCCATCACGTTGGAAGAGGTTAGATCGTCGCTTCACAGCAGAGAGTTGCGTCTGAAGGCAACCGCGTCAGTTACAGACAATCAGGCTTCCGGGCTTGTGGCAAACGGAGGCAAATCTGATGGTAGAAAGGGCAATAAGAAGAAGCATCGGCAAGATCGCAAATCAGGCCCTAAACCAAACGATGTTTGTAACTACTGCAAGGAGAAAGGTCATTGGAAGAATGACTGTCCGAAAAAGAAGAAGCAAGAGGAGGAGAAATCTGGGTCTGCAGCAGTAGCTGATTGTGGCAATACTTCTGAGGAGGATATTGTTCTGTTAGCTGATGATCACACACACAGGGCTGATGTGTGGTATCTTGACTCTGGGGCATCCTATCATATATGTTCTAAAAGGGAGTTGTTTGCAACATATAGCCGTGCTGATGGGGGCAATGTATCCATGGGGAATGATGCTCTCTGCAAGGTTGTTGGGACTGGCTCAGTTAGGTTTCGGACAGATGATGGGAAATTTCGCACATTGGAGGATGTCAAGCACGTGCCATCCATGACGAAGAATCTGATATCCCTAACGGTGTTAGACGACAAGGGGTTCAGTTACACGGGTCATGGTGGAAAGCCGCGTGTGTTCAGAGGTTGTGATGTGGTTCTGCATGGAGTCAAGCAGGGAAAGGGAACTTTGTATGCCTTACAAGGTTCAGCAGTCACAGGTGCTGCAGATGCTGCTTCAGTCAAGGTTAGGGAGACTGTTGCTGAGGAGGTGGAGTTGAACTTCACTCCAACAGAGACTCAGACACCTGAGTTGGTCACTGACCAATCATCACAGACAGGTACTACTGAGTCAGATACTGGTGTGACAAAGAATATACCACTAGACACAGGAACAGGTGGAGCTGTACATCAGAGTATTACTCTAGATCGACCACGAAGGGTTGACATCAGGGGGCCTGCGAGATCCAGGTCTGACGATCTGGTGGGATATGCTTTGCATGTGGCCGAGGAGGGGAAGGATGGTGTTCCATCCGACTACAAGGCTGCTGTTTCTGGAGGTGAGTCAGTACACTGGTAGGCTGAGAAGAGAATCAGGGTGAAGAAGGTGGGGACAGCTGATAATCCCGCTGGTATGTTCACCAAGCCAGTTCCGAAGAGCAAGTTCCAACATTGTTTGGACTTGCATAACATCACCAGCTGTTGAGTTGCTCTGCGGAGCAATCTGGGTCCTCCTACGAGGACAAATCTGAGGCAGAAGAACGTCTGGCACTTGTCATGGTGCATCTGTTTCTGAGAGGAGATTCTGGTACATCCGGCATTGAAGCGCATCTGGTACATCTGGCATGACATTGCATCTAGTACGTCTGGCGCTACAATGCGGTTGGTACATCTGAGAGGATTCAAGTCAAGGTGGAGATTTGTTGGAATAACTTGAATCTATCTAATAGAGTTTATCTTTAGGGATATATTTATTATAGGTAGATTTATCTATAATAAGATATAGATAAAGATATATTTATGTAGATTCAGATTTATCCCTTTAGGCCTTATTGATATACTTATCCTAATAGGATTAGAATTAGGTAAGGCTATATAATCTCCTACAGGCCTACCCTAGAGGCATTCAACCTTGTAACCCTAATCTGTTTTGCTTCCTCTAATAAGAAAACTGGTTCTCTGCCCGTGGATGTAGGCAACACACCGTTGTTGAACCACGTAAATCTCTGTGTTGTTCTTCGCTAATTTCATTCTCGTTATAACAAAGGATACCACCAACTCCATGGCATTGATTACACTGACCCCTTCAGTCCAGTCGCCAAGCCATCAACTATTCGCATTCTTCTCTCTCTTGCAGCTATGAATGACTGGGTGGTTCGACAATTGGATGTGCAGAACGCCTTTATTCACGGGTCGATTGATGAGGATGTCTATATTGCCCAACATCCAGGTTTTTCTCACCCTCAATTCCCTACTTATATTTGCAAATTGCACAAATCTTTATATGACTTGAAACAGGTTCCTCGAGCCTGGTTCACAAAGCTTAGTGATGCCTTGGTTACCATGGGTTTCACACCCTCCCTTGCTGACACATCTTTGTTTATCCATCGCCTTGCAAATCATTGTGTTTTCGTGCTTGTATATGTTGACGACTTATTGGTCTTTGCATCTGAAGAGAAGTTGTCCATATGTTTCATCAACTGTCTGGCTGCTAAATTTCCTATCAAAGATTTGGGGCTTGTTCATTATTTTCTCGAGATTGAAATCTCCAGGGATTCCACCGGCTTTATCTCTGCCAAACAAAACACATTACTTATTTGGTCCATCATGCAGACATGACTAATTGCAAAGTTGTTGCAACTCCAATGGCCTCTTATTTTGATTTCACCGTTGTATCACCTCTGTTTGATGATCCCCGACTCTATCGAAGCATTAGGTCGTTGCAATACTTATCGTTCACTCGCCCATATGTTTGTTTTGCTATCAATAAGGTCTGCCAGCATATGCATTCTCCTCGTGAGGCTCATTGGCATGCCATTAAGCACATCATTCGCTATTTGAATAGCACAGCTACACTCGAGGTTCACATTTCCTCCACTCAACAACATTGTCTTTCAACCTTCTCAGATGCAGATTGGAAGCAGACAAGGTTGGTCGTCGTTCCGTTGGAGCTTACTGCATTTATCATGGACCAAACCTCATATCATGGTCTTCGAAAAAGCAAGACATTGTCTCTTTCTCTCTCTATCTTCAACAGAGGCCGAGTACAGGGCCTTAGCCCAAGCAACCTGCGAGACACTCTGGATCAGTCCGTTCGGTCCAGCTTGCAAATCTCTCTCTCTCAGCCACCAGTTCTATGGTGCGACAACATTGGGGCCACATACCTTGCGAGTAATCTTGTACTACATCACAAAATCAAGCACTTCTCCATGGATTACCACTTTGTTCGTGAAAGGGTCCAAGTGAAATCATTGCAAGTGGCTTTCATCTCTTCTAAGGATCAACTTGCTGACCTCCTAACCAAACCTCTCTCCACAGCTCGGTTTGCTTCAATCTGCTCTCAAGTTTGCCTTCAGACGATGAGAGCGCAAGGGGATACTAGCAAATAATACAATCCTAGCTCTATCCTTATCTCTATTTGAATTGTGCACATGTTTGTATGAGATGTCCTAATTCTAGAAAGACACCACCATTTGAGATTGTGACACTTGTCATTACATCCACCCTCTTATTCTCCTATATAAGCCTCTTGTACATTAAAACAAATCAATAAGAAATGCAATAGAAATTCTCTCTTACATCATATTCTAGAATGCTAGAATAACCATTCACTCAATAGATACATTAGGCTGTGTTCGTAGTTATATAGCTCGTGTTCGTGTATAACAATCGAGATATCAAATAATTTCAAAAATAATACAAGTTTCGAGTCAAGACCCCAAAATCACAACTTCTACTACCAATGTGAAAGAGATGTAAATTCCAATATGAATGAACAAATCTTCAAAAGAAGTCGATCATATTTGTAGCTCAAAAGAACTCATATATTGTCTATGTATCCAAAACCAATTGAGCAACTTGTCAAGAACTCAGACAAAATGGGCCAGAAGGCAAAGCAAAGAACTAGTTATGGCCGTATGGAAAATTAAACAATGACCAAATTCATGGTCATATATAAAGTGATAGGGGGCATATGGTAGGGGGATATGATATATAACCCTTTTCCTGCTGCTCTTCCTTCCTTGCTTTCTTTCAATGTTTTCCTAAAAAAAAAAAAATAATGAAACAAAACAGTATGCAAAAGTTAAAGATACTGAGTTTGAATCCTCTCTCTGTTCTGTTCCCACCACTGCTTCGCGTGCACCTCCCCAAACTTTTCCCGGCTGCACGACACAATGTAGAGCGTTAATTTTGGTGTGTTTGTAGTAGCAACGAGTTCTCGTGCTGTCTTACGTGAAAAACAATAGGATATGAATGAACCGAGAGAGATCCATCTCCTAAGAGTTCATTTAAATGTGTTTTCTATAAGAATGTAAGGAGGAGGGTATTCAGTGTGCACCTGAATCTCACACGTCGTAGCTCTCTAGTGCCATCCGCGAACTGTCTGATTGTGATGTACACGCCTGGCTCGTCTTCCTCAACCCATTCTGTCTCGAGATCACTGGCATTGCTGATGGAGACTGAGGCCTCATCCCTGGATGAGGTTGTGATCCTTGATGGGTCAAGATAGGAAGATTCAGGTCTGCCAGCACCAGACCCATACGCGCTTGGTCCACCACCGTAGAATTGTGGTCCACCATGGTCTGAGGATTCTGGAGGGTAATAGCCTTTGACGCCTGAGGGCCTGTAGTGATGTCTCGGTGTCCAGTCTTTGTTCATGGGGCTCTCCGTTGCTGACCCGATCCTTGTGTAGGATGAGTCTCTTGGCTGCAAGAAGGCAACATCAGCAACCGGTGCACTGAGGCATTAGACTTTCAACTGCTACTATTTTTATTTTTTTTTGTGAATTTGACATGAAGTATAACCATGAAGGTTTCATATTGGTTCTTCAAAATTTCAGTAGTTGGTTATTCTAATGCCATAGGATCGGACACATCAACAGAAGTATAAACACTAGTGCTTCTTTATGTATCGGATTTAGTTGATTTTGAAATGAATGGATGAATGATGAATCTTGTTTAGTGTCAAAACAAAGTATGCACTTCTGCTTCCAGATTATTCAACACTGAACATTACGTTATTTGTTGAATAAAAGCAAGTGAAAGGATGTTGGAAGTAAGAAACAAGGAATGGAACTGGTACCTCGTCTTCTCTTGAAGGAGTATTTAGAGCCTGCCGGTTGAACCTCTGGACATTGTAAAGCTCCATAATTCGATCATAATTCTCACCCCACCATCTTTGAGCCTGCCATTTGTTGAACATTTCCCGGCTGCACATGGAAAACAAGGTAATGCATCAGCTATTTGCTCTAAGTTAATGTACCTTATGGATTCTATGGACAATACAGCAATAACCAGAATAATCTATGTTGTGAGTTGTAAAACTTGGCTGTCATCACAAAGCATGTATGGCCAACTACAAGGAAAGGAGTTGACTCTTGAGCTAGTTGATCATGCTGAAGCTAGAATAATCTAAATCATTCAAACACAAGGAAAACAAAGCAATATAGTTTACTGTCTTTTGCACACATCTCTTCATGTTTGGTCACTTTACTTTCAGGTCCAGCAATGCTGGTTCTGGTTGGCACTTCACGAATCAATGATTGCTACCTTAGTTAGTAAAAGATACTCCGTAAATTATAAAATAGTTAGCATATATAGCTTCATGAAATCTGAGTTTGCTTGAATAATGCAGGCTACTTGGTAAGAGAACTAAACCTAAAATGACACTGTCTTTTCCACAGGAGTAGAAAGCTACTATGGAAGGCAATATAGTGTCTGTATTTATACCTGAATCGGATTCGTTTGAGATCATTTCCACCATTTGGTAGGGACACAAATGTAATGTGAACTCCAGGCTCCACCTGAGCCATCCATTCTACAGGCTCATCCTCGTCTTCCAATACCACATCAGAAGACTGAGTGTAAACGGATTCTCGCCCACTTTCAGTTGGAGCAAACCTTGAGTATGATCTTTCACCACGGTTGTGGCTGGTACTTGTGTAGTCCCATGCAGGAGTTGAACTTGAGCTTGCAGGTTGACCGTAGGTGTAAGGAACCCCGTCAGAAGCAGTATCAAACTCAGGGTAAGATCTGTCTCCTCTTCTAAAGCCTCTTGGACTTGTAGGTTTGCCTTGTTTGCTCGCACCAGAGATTTTTAGTGCCATATCCTTGATCTGCAGAGAATTTGCAGATAACAGTAAGCAAAAGTCTGCCTTTTCCGATTATTAATCACAATTTTGATCTATATTATGATGTGGAAACTACCATTTTGGCAAGCCTTTTAGTGATTTCAACAATAAAGACGAATACCAAGAGCAGAACAGTTTAAGCTTGTACCTAAATAGTTGTGCATGTATATACCATATTACAGCGTAGGGATGAATGAAGATTTAGATAAGAGCATCAACAGACAGATGATCAAACAATCAAATAAGAAACAGTGAATCTGAAAATAACTGAGTTGTCCTTGAGTTACCTACCGTTGAAAACAAGTTATCACTAAAGAATGACTGGGAATCAATTCTTGTATCAAATCTAACTCAAGTAGATACAACCTTTTTGTGCTAATCAACATAGTTGGTATTTCATTTTTTGAAATGATCCCCTGCCAACTAGAGGTAAAATAATAAGGCAGATTACAATTTACACTACACTTTATGACGCTGGAGGATCACAAACGAAAAGAGGCTTTTAGGAGTCGTTTGTTTCTAGAGGAGGGAATGGAAAGGAAAGGAATTAAATTTTACATATAAAATGTACATGATTAACATTTTTTGTGAGCCTAGAGGAGGGGATGGGAGGAATAATCAGAGCATTGTAGGGGAAATAGTTACCCTCACTAAAATTAGGGAATGAAACATGGGGAAAGGTATTAAATGTTGTATGAAAAATTGGGGAAGGAGGGTAATGGTTAGAATAGTGACTAATGAATCTTAAGTTAAATATAGACTAGATTCATCAAGGTAAACCATTACCTTTCTCCATCTAAAACAAATGGGGGGTTTAATTTCTCAAAGGTACAGCTGTAAGAAGCCAGGATATTCTTATTAGCTGAAATTTTATGAAGTGCAATTTGGATACACCAAGCTGTTACACATACATACGATCTACAGGATCAACATCTGCAGGTAATTCTAGTGTGATCAGGTAAGAGTTAATAATGGTTAGTTTCTAGATGAATCCCACATAAAGAGTGGCAACACATACAGTATATTAAACCTTGACAGGTGCAAATTATAAACAACAATACTACTGAAATTGCATAAACCAAGTGTAGCAATTTGGAGTGACTCAAATACATAAGGTCACAATAAATGAAGTTGCAGGGCAATCAACTAAATGGGTACAATGCATACAAGTTTCTTACAACGGGCTCTTCCATTATCCAAACATAAGTCATGGATGATGGGCATATTAAAGTCTAAAGCACAGCAATGATGAGTCTTCTCTGGATCTGGCTGGTAATGCTTTATTAATCAATCTAGGTTTCCTTTACATGGTATGCGCGGCTTTCTGAATCGGATCTTTTATTTACATTCTCAATAAAAATGTAAAACAGACCAAGCCAGCCTATTTTCTTTCCATTTTTTCTTTTATAACAAAATTCCGATATTTTGTCACAAAGTTAGTAGGCAAGAATTCAACAGTGGGGTCAGGTACACACAAAAGGACACTTGTAGTCTTTTCCAAATGGGCCTTTTGTCCGTTTATCTGAATCTACTTTGGGTTACCTCAAAGCCAGATGAATATCAATCCTTTTAGTATATACAAATACAATACCCCACCCTCCTATAATTTGACTGGAACTTCTTTTTACTTCCATTTTTGTGTCTGGGGTTGTTATTGGTTCTCTCTCTGAAAAGAAAAAATGGACTTGTTGTCTAATGAAGAAACCACAATCTGATCAATCCCCAATTCACCAAAGTTAGAAAATGGGGTAAAAGTGCAAAGGAAATAACCTATTCACTCCACTTGGGTGAAATCATTGCTCCATTTTACAGTTTTCCTGTTTGTATTTCACTTTTGTGTTCACAACTCACTTTTGGTTTGAAAATTTATACAAGGGAGAATAATATAATAGGTATGCAAACTTATTCAATACCCAACAAGACCCAATTTACCCAATACATGTAAACTATATACACTACTTATTTATGCTCTACCCATTTTTAAAAGAAATGCTCTGCTCAAATTTTAAAAATACGATTCATGCATCTTCGATCCTATTGCAAGGAAGTCATTCTACCAAAAGGATTGATCCTTCAAGGTTCATCCTAACAGATCTTGGAATGTCCCTCATTATAACTTGTAAATGAAACCTCAACCAGAGTATTGTTTGGTTTGTTGCAGGTCAACTCTGTGACTCTGTGAGTGTCGGTGGGCCTTTTACCGTGTAGTGGTGTTAGGTAGCAAATAAGTGCAATAGTAACTGGTACCGTTACTGGCCTTCATTTACAATTACAACCAGTTTGTCTTGTGTAAGTGGGACCAACCCAACTCCCCTCTTTCATTGCTAGCAGAGATGTCTCCGGGCAATTTGTGTAACTGGAATCAAACTGAGATCGGGTGGCAGATAGTGCAGTTTGGTGGTGGTTCAAGGCACAGTGACGTTCATGTTAAAAATAAAATAAAATAAATCCTTGTAGCTCTTTTACTCTCTCACGTTGATTTCATGATTCAAAAGTGCAAATTTAAGAGGATTTGATAAAAAAAAAAAACTTATTCATTCTAGCAAATTTATCATCTATTATTGAATTCCAACCTTTGATGAGAACAAGTTTTTACTTGTGTTCGATCAAATCTTTAACATCCAGGCTACAAGTATAGCTATTGAGATATATCAATTTATGTGCTTTATATTGTGTATATATCTCTTAGATGTCTTGTATATATATAGGAAGTAATAAATATCTTTTTGTACGTAAAATGATGGATTTTATCTTCTTCGCTTGTATTTAAGTAGAGGTTTTAGACATTCAATGAAAGCAGATTGGAACCAATACCGTTCTCTTCATGTTAACTAAAGATATAAATAATCAAAGCGGGTGGAATGTACACTAATCAACTAAGCCAATCCAAAGCACCCATGTCATGAGTTGTTAGAACCAACCATAAAATTTTACAAGAATTCATCATCCCTGTCAGCTATGTTTGTAGCTAAAGGTTATAAGGTAGTTTAAATATATATTCATCACTTACACATTCTTAAATTTTCATTAATTTATGGTGCCATTAGTAATAAAAACAAGTGGGATGGTCCAAAAGAGAATGGCTTATTTCAATTCCTACAACAAATGAAGAAAGGAATCAATTTTTATAGCATAGCTTCCAACAAATCCACAACTTAAAGTTGTACCGTACCAATGTATAATAAATATATTAGGTTAGGTGACTGCAAAAAACTGCGCAATGGATATAAATCAATTTGGGAGTTCTAATCAAAAGCAAATCATTTATATTGGGCAAAACTACTTAAACAATATGGGTGGTCCCCTACAACCTAAACAAACTAGAGCACTGAGTCTGATCCTCTTGCTAGCCAGAAATGGTTTTCAACTAAAAAAAGCAACTAGCTAACCCAGAAAGAGCAAAAACTTATAAGACAGTAATAAGATGAATGCAGAAGCCAAAGAAAGAAGTTGAGGAACCTGGGAAGTCAAACTTTTGACTGAATCCTTTGTATTTGGAGTGCCACGCCCTCCTCCTCCCTCCTCCTCTCTGTCGTCCGTCTTTGCACAGGTTATGCATGTTAACATTTTCCTGTGCTACTTTGAGCCTTCTCCTAATCTTCACCTTGTTTGTATATATTACTTGACCTGCATTTAGTAGAAAGTTCAAACAATCACTTAAACAGAAAGTATTGGACATGTAAAGATCTGTGAGATCTGAGGAAGAAAATAACTTAACATGTGAATGTGCTGTCTAGATATAATTACATTCAACGGAAATATGCAATATTAAAAAAACAAAAAAAAAGGCATAATCATACATGCAATTGATGATCCAGATTGTTCCTACTGATCAAAAAATTGAATGAATCGTTTGCCTTCATTCTACACAATCATGATCATTCTATCAGGAAGATTTTCAACCAGCACACAAAAATAAGACATTTTTTCTTTAATCATGACTCATGAGCAGAACAGTGTATAAATCTTCCCTAAAAATAAAACTGATACCTCCATCTTATACGAGAAGTTATTAAAAAGGGAAACACGTGGTCCAAGTTTTAATTCTCACAGAAGAGAAATAGAAGAGGCATACAGATGTAACCGATCCATCATTCGTATTTCAACATTACAGTTCCTGCGTATTACTCGCTACTCGCTAGGTAGCCTTGGTCATACCAAGCAAAGGCAGTAGATGGGGAACCCCTCGTTGTCCCCACACATTACATTCAGCTTTGGCCCACTTTGTGAACAATCCTTTTGCAGTTGTCTGGGTAGGCCAGAGATGAAACCCCAACAAAGCAAACAATGCTTTCAGCATCTTAATTTTGAATTTATGGTTGCAACCTATATCTATAATATTATATATACATGTATATATATAGGATAATTAATAATTAAATTATTTATTACACTGACCTTCTTCATCCAATAGGTGTACAAAAATCAAATACCTAAAAGAGTAATTTTACCTGAAAAGGGAAATTGCAAGACCCAGAAAACCCTCTTCTATCTTAATCATAAACCATAAATGGCAACATATAGTGGGAAAGCACAACTTCATGTTATGAAGCCAAAGCCCCATATGAATTGATGAAAGAAAGAGTGGGAGTCCAATAAAAAGGACCGGAAATTATCTTCCTCTTTCAGATTCCAAGAAATCAGTCAGATAAGCAAAGATGGGGAGAAAAGGAAAAGGGAATAAGGGTTACTCGGGATCAGAGAGAGTGGGTGGATGTGCATTGTGGGGGACATCGAAGACTAGACCATATAAAAATAAAGACCCAATAATTGGAAAAAGCAAAATAGAAAGAAGCCCACTATTCGTAAGAGATTTGAAAGTGGTCCGAGTATTCCTCCTCTCCCCGAGTCCCATGTATGTTTGTGGGCTGAGTACACTTCAACACACACCGGATAAGTGGGTGTTTAGACCTAGGGCTTGTTTGCAGAAAAGAAAGAACCATTATAAAAATAAAATAATGAATTTAATAAAACATTGCTCATTAGGTGTTCAGCATTACTGGAAATACGCTTAATTATATAGTTTAGCATTTTCTTTCAACTACTCCGTACTATGCATTTCATAGGAAAAAAAAAAGATTTGTTGAAGCGGAAAAAACAGAGGAGGAAAAAAAATAATCAAACCGCAATTACTGTAACTGTTGCTTCTGAAAAGTGAAAATCAATCCTCATTCTTCAAGAAATCCCCTTCTGCATCCAAAAGCAACCGTCATCACGAGGTGGGGAAAGATGAAGCGATGTGTTTTTCGAATCTCTTTTTGGCTTGTGTGCAGTGCACCCTATCATTTCCCACAAAACTAGAGATGAGATCAAACACACTCTTTTCCTCTCTCTTTTTTTCACCCCCTTCTCCACCTAATTAAGGTTGGGATTTGATAGAAACCGTTTTGAGCAAAATGCCAAAACTCAAATTAGTATTTGGCTTAATCAAGCAGAAATTTGTGGATGAACTTTTAAAAACAAACAGAAAAGCTGTAAAATATCACAATCGACAGAAAGAAAGCAAAGCGTGGTGTGCTATGGTGGGGGAAAGCGAGTTAACAAAACAGGGAAAGAGAGAGCAGGCATTATTATCTGTGACTCGAAAACGACCCACCCAGGGCAATTAAGGGCGATTAGCTGACCTCCTCCCCCCAATTCTCTCTCCTCTGTTCCTCTTTTCGGCTTTCTATTGAATGCTGATCCAAAATCAAATTGAAAATTCCACGACCAATCCACATACTATTTACCTTGTTTGTCTCTAGACACAAAACTGGAAAACGACTGATTACTGCAAATGGAGACTTCCAGGGCACAAGATAAAAAAGAGAGAGCAGTTAAACACTGCGGAAAACAATCCAAAAACTTAATTACTTATCGTGTTCCCCGCTCCCCTCCCCTCTCATCTACTCCGACAACGACTCGAAGCCGTTCGCGCTACACTTTGTTCTCTAAAATACCGACTGTAGTTAGTTCTCCGAAATTCGTTTCATCGCAACGCAACCGAAGAAAACTCAAGGAAATCTGCGAGATCTCGCCTGAAACCAGCATGAAATTGATTCGAATCCAGAATAAAAAAAGCAGAGATAGACGAATCGGCGTACTTACAGATTCCTCCAGCAGAGACGATTCGCCGCAGAGAAAGTGATCTCCTGAACACAAAATCTCCTAAATAACCTCCAAAATGGAATCGAAATCAACCAGAAGAGGAACGAATCGAGCAGTTGTAAGCGTGCTGAAGCTGAATGCCGGATTTCGCATTCCGATTTCGCTCCTTATCTCTCTCGCGCGCTCGATCACTCTTCAAATTGGGAATGTATTATTGTTTTTTGTTGTGTATGAACGAAGGCATCAAACGTTCACGAAGACGATCGGAGAGAGAGTGGAAGTGTAGAGTTAAAAAGAGTTTGTTTTAAGACTAGACGGCCGCGGTATTTATACTGGAAAATATATAACGCCGTTACTTGACGGCTGCTTTGTGCGTTGGGTTGGTTTGGTTTGAGAGAGCGTACGACTTCGTATTGCAACAACAAAGACACCGATGCGGACACGATGTCGAACGGGAGCACGACAATTCTAAAAAACATAAGATACGGGTACGGTAAAGAAATTAACTTTAATCTTGTATTTTCGAACTCAAAGTAACACTTCACTACTATTTTGATGTTTTATGACTAAATTTTTATTGTAGAAACGTATGATTGAGATAAAATCCTCCTTAGAGTTTCATTATATATAGATTACAAGTGAGTAAGACTGGGTCTTAGACTCATACATTATACAATATGTAAATATGTAATCTATCAAACCCTCGTAGTCGAAAGTGGAGAGTCCCGAACAGTGAGACTCGGCCGAAAATCGAGGAACAACTGACGAGGTAAACCCTTCGTGAAGATATCAGCGTACTGATAAGAGGATGGGATATGTAGAACACAAACATGTCCAAGAGCAACCTTGTCCCGAACAAAATGGAGATCAAGCTCAATGTGCTTCGTGCGCTGATGTTGGACCGGGTTGCTGGCGAGATAGACAGCAGAAACGTTGTCTGTGTAGACCATTGTGGCCTTCTTTAGAGGGCAGCGGAGCTCAAGCAGGAGATTGCGTAGCCAGGAGCACTCGGACACAACGTTGGCGACACCCCTGTACTCAGCCTCCGCGCTGGATCGAGACACCACAGACTGTCGCTTTGCCGACCATGACACAAGAGTGTCATTGAGGAAGACACAATAACCAAACGTAGAGTGACGTGTGTCAGGACATCCACCCCAATCCGCATCCGTGTAGGCAATGAGGTCATGCCGAGAGGAAGGGGAGATCGTGGTGCCCATATCCAGGGTACCACGGATCGAAATAGGGTTCTGTTAGGAAGAAAAGTCTTATATCAAAGTCACGACCAAATACTAAATATGAAATTAAAATCAAGTTATGTACTAGATAATTTAATTCAGGATAAAAAAAAATCTTAAAAAAAGTCTTGAATTAAATTTTAAATTTAATTCAAGTAATGTATTGGACTTAGTTGCTTTATATCTAGATTGAGTCGAGTACTGTGTGGTCTATTTCAGATGTTGACTCTCCCATCACAAGTGAAGTTATAGCCCTACATCCACTACACCAACTTGTTAAATTGAATGTTTGCCTATAGATTATTGCATAATTTTCATCTTAATTTTGCAAGATCCTTGATTATTTTGTGGCACATCATTCCAACTTATTCACTCCATTTTGAACGTCATGATTTGACAAATCATTCCTCTTCTCTCATCTTCAAATTCCAAGGCTCCCACCCAGAGTTTCAACATTGATTCCGTTGCTAACGATTCCATGGCCTCCTTCAAGTATCATCTCTTTGTTGAATCGGCTCCATCGAGCCCTACTCGCTACCGGAATATCACTCCTACCAACTTTGAATGTGATGAATCGAATTGCCCTACATTCGAAGTGTTGTCACTGCCATCCCCACCACTGCCGAACTCGCACCTTCTTCTTCGCCTCAAAGACGCCCTTGGTCTCTCTGTTTAATCGAAGATAGCATATTTGATTAATTTAAAAAACTCATATAGGTTCTCAATATTACATAATATATTCCTACAAAAGTTCAAACCAATTTTTTTCAACCTTTATCCGCTCCTTGGGTGAAACTCTAAGGTTTGCCTTGCTCTCTACTGGTGGGTCAAGCTGGTGGGCGCAAACCAATTTACCTGATACGTGATTCTTGCTGGTTGAGTCACGTATCCGGGGTTTGCCACCAAAGGTGAGTCCTCGTCATAAAAAAATAAATAAATTCAACATCATCGTTACCCGCTAAAAATCTTATAACCCTTATTTACCACTCGAATTAAAGTAAACCATGGAGTTACCTCGAGAAAAATTCGAAAAAAATAAAATAAAATTTGAAAGGCGTTAAGTTAGTCGGTCTAAATCGTACATCTTTCTTAATTACAATTCGGGCAACTAACCTAATTCCACAATGTATGACATATGGAGCTAGACAAGATCTATAAATTTAGAAGGCAGTTAGCTGGGGAATTTCATATTAAATTTATATGAATTTAAAGTGGATGAGTCGAGAGCAGGGTGAGTAGGAAGCAAGAGAGGTGGAGAGAGATGTTGAAAGGCAAGGGCTTCAAACTGAGTAGATCAAAGACGGAATATGTGGAGTTCAACTTGGGAGGAGAGGAAGACGTGGAGCAAGACGTGATGTTGGGTGAGGATGTTGTCCCGAGAAAGGATAGCTTCAAGTACTTAGGGTCGGTGATGCAGAGTAGCGGTGGTGTGGATATAGATATCAGACATCGGATTCAAAGGGGATGACATAAGTGGAGGGATGCATCAGGGGTCTTATGCGATAGGAAAGTGCCCCCAAAGCTCAAGGGAAAATTCTATAAAGTGGTAGTTAGGCCTGCTATGTTGTATGGGGCTGAGTGTTGGGCAACTACGAAGGCACAGGAGCAGAGACTAATGGTGGCAGAGATGAGGAAGATCAGATGGATGAGTGGATTTTTTAGACTAGACAGGATCAGAAACGAAGTTATTCGCGACAAAGTGGGAGTACGCAGTATCCGAGATAAGTTACGGGAGTCAAGGCTTCGTTGGTTTGGTCATGTGCAGAGAAGAGAGCCGAGCGCGCCAATTCGTAGGTGTGAAAGTTTGGAGATCGATAGAGTATGACGGAGTAGAGGGAGACCGAAGAAGAGTTGGAGGGAGGTGATAAGACAAGATTGTGCCCTGCTGAACCTTATCGAGAACATGGTTATGGATAGAACGCATTGGAGGACAATCATCCACATCGGAGAGGGTTAGACTACATCACAAAGGAGTGACAAAGACCATATCCCCCATTCGCACACCATCCCATTATCCTTTTTAGTTTCGCGTGTTACATTTGTCCTTTTGTTTTTCTATGAGTTTATATTTGTTGATGTCTGGACCACTAGGAAACACTCTCTCGACGACGTCGGGGAAAGAGTGTGTACAATTTGGCCCCCTAGACTCTACTCCGGTGGGATATAGTGGGAATGTTGTTGTTGTTGTTTGAATTTAAAGTGGAAAACTCAATTGAAAGTATTGGAAAAGACAAAGAAAGCAGGAGACTTGACTGTCATTAATCGTTAGTAAATAATAGAAATTTAAATTTTCAATCAATTCACTTTTGAAGATTATTAATTACCTTTGTTAATGAAGTTTTATTAATTCTTTGATAAAGATTAAAGATGGAGAAATTATTCTCAGATAGACTCAACCCTAAACCTCCATTTTTTTAATGTTTTCAAAAGGAAAGCTAATTATTTAATTTTGACTATATATTTTAAACATAACTTTGAATAAATTTAAAGGTTTAAGTTGAATTTGAGTCATAATCTATATATTAATTAAAACCAAAGCACCTACGCCACATGTCGTCCTTTCGCACTAATTTATTTTTGACAACATTTATATTGAATATAATATTTTGAAATAGCTTTTTTGGCAAAAAATATTTGATATATATTCTATATTTATCAAATACTAATTACACATTATCATTTCATACTACATTTTTTTAACCATCTATCTATATATATTAATTAAAACCAAAGCACCTACGTATGCCACATGTCGTCCCCTCACACTAAGTTATTTTTGGCAATATTTATATTGAATAGATTTTGAAATAGCTTTTTTGGCAATATATATTTGATATATTATCTTTAGATTTTTATTTAAATAACATATTTATAGATATATTCATATATTCTATATTTATCAAATATTAATTACACATTATCATTTCATACTACATTTTCTTAACAAATGGGATTAATTAAAAACTTATTTTTTTTAAATAAAGTTAATATTAACTACACAATATTGTTCCATTTTATATTAATTACACAATATCATTTCATACTACGTTTTTTAACCATCTATATATTATATATTAATTAAAATTTTCACATAAATGTTCTAAAAAATGTCGAAAGTGTTTTCTTTTTCTGTCATTATAGAAAATCCCATCTATATTATCGACTAAAGCACCTACACCACATGGCAAAGTTATTTTTGGCAACATACATTTATATTGAACTTATTTTGAAATAGATTTTTTTGGCAATATATACTGTATTTGATATATTCTCTTTAAATTTTTATTTAAATAATATATTTATAGATATATTCATATATCCTATATTTATCTAATATTAATTAGACATTACCATTTCATACTACATTTTTTAACCATTATATATTAATTAAAACTAAAGCACCTACGCCACGCGTCCTCCCATCGCGCAAAGTTATTTTTGGCAACATGCATTTATATTGAATATATTTTGAAATATCTTTTTTGGCAATATATATTTGATATATTCTCTTTACATTTTTATTTAAATAATATATTTATAGATATATTCATATATCTTGTATTTATCTAATATTACACATTATCATTTCATACTACACTTTTTTAACCAGTGGGATTAATTCAAAACTTATTTTTTAAATAAAGTTAAGATTAACTACACAATATTATTCCATTTTATATTAATTACGCAATATCATTTCATACTATGTTTTTTAACCAATGGGATTAATTAAAAACTTTTTTTTAATAAAGTTAATATTGACTATATAATATTATTTCATACTAAATATTTCTTAATATAATTGAATTTTAATTGAATTATTTTATTTTATTTAATTGAATTTTATTTATATTTATTTTGTTTAATTTACTTGAATTTTATTTTAATTTATTTTTTTGTGATGATGGGGAGAATTCGCGTGGGGTTGTGACACCCGTATGCGCACCCTAGATGCGCACAACAGTGTAGCACACCTCGCGTACGTTTGCGGGTGTCCCTCGACGACCCGAAAAAATATCCAACTTTTAAGATTTAGACAAATTTCTTTAATTAATCTATTTATATCTAACTAATAAACCATAAGCATTTTTATTATTATGTGTTATAACTTATATGCACTTTTATTTAAGGATTTTCACTCAACCAACATAAACTACTTAAATCTTAAACTCATGTAATATTTACTCCTTTTTCATAAATATTATTTTTTTACTTACTTTATCAAATCTATTTTTTCTATTTTATGTTAACATATGATAATAGTTTATTTCATTTTATAGTAGTAATTTTTTTTTACTTATAAAATTTTATTTTTATTTTTAAAAAAGAAAAATGCGCGCTATGGCGCGGAGACTGTACTAGTTATCTATTATCTATCTATATATTAATCTATTAATATTACTAATTTTGTTAGCATTTTGTTGATGTGTCACGCCCACAATTAAACTTGATTATTTTAATCCATTTCTCTTTTCTTATTGGTTGATTGTATTGTCAAAAATCTTTGATATAAGTTTCCTTTTTTTATTTTGATCGCAATCGTCTCATTAATCGTCTACATACATTGAACTTGAGTTGAATCTTCACTGCTTTATTTTTTTAAATTAAAATTACGTATTTCCTCTACTAAATCGAATATTTATTACTTTTAATAGTTTAAAATATTTTAACTAAATTGTTAATAAATTTGACAATTCATAACATTATTAATTTAAAATATTTAATATGCTTATTTTGATATTTTTAATATTACGATATTCCGTCATAAATATTCATTGTCCGTAATAAATATTCGATTTAATAATTTCAAACATTAAAACTAAATTGTTAATATATCTGAGAATTAAAAAATATTAACTAAATTTTCTAATTATATTCAATAATTGATTTTAATAATTTAAAATATTTTAAATAAATTGTTGATAAATTAATCAATTAAAAAAATAATTAATGTAATTATATAATTAATTTTAATATTTTAAAATATTTTAATTAAATTGTTAATATTTTTGAGTCTTTAATTAAAATCTGTTAAGGAACATAGAAAAATAATTTATTAAGTTGTACAAGTGTATCGTTTTATTGGTTTTAGATGGGAAGATACCCAATATATAGGAGCACCTTAGATTTGGGAAGGTTGTCCATAATAGTCGTCAAGTTCCCCATATCGGATGAAAAAGTGAAATCAGGAGGGGGCTCCCGACCATTGTGGATGCTCTTATGTGGTATGTTTGATTTTCGAGAAAATTTGTGCCACAGGCACTATTTTCGGCTTAATTAGTGGAGTGTCCAAGGTTTGGGACAATTTTGCAAAATATCCCCCTTAAATCAGATCTTTCTTCCTCTTTCCCTAATTCAATCAGATCTTTCTTCCTAATTCAATCAGATCCAAATCTCTTCTGAGAGGTCGAACCCCTCTCCACTTCCTTTCACGGCCGCCTCCCATCGTCCTTTCACGACCGCCTCCCATCGTCCTACTCCCATCGTCCCTCAAATCCAGATCTCTTCTGACGAATTCGAGTTCGAGCTCGATTTTTGACAGTTCTTCCTCCCATCGTCCTCGAGGCCGCAATTGGCTGTCCCGAGATCCCCAAATGGCAATTTGGTGGTGTTTGTTGTGGCGCGTCCGAGCGAGGCGGAGCGAGCGAGGTCGAGCGAGGCGGCGGCGCGAGCGAGCGATCCGGCCGGAGCGAGGTCGTGGGAGCGGCCGGAGCTAAATCTCCTCCGGGCGCTGTGTTCATCGATTTCACTAGGTTGAAGATGTAATTTTTGTTATATTACAAAATTGATCCCATAAATATGGGAATTACAAAAAATATCTATATTTTATTACAAAAATCACCTTATGAATATGAGAAATTAAAAAATCTATCTATATTTTATTATGTGATCCATAATCTATATTTTTATTTTTATTTTTGCACAACAAAATGTTATATTTGCACAACTTACGGTTATATTTTGTAACGACCCGGATATAAATATCCGGGATACGTTTCGAAGGTCGGATACCTTCGTTCGGATGTTGCAATTCACGTACGGGTCGAGGTTTCAAACCTCTAATCATTCGAAGTCTCAGAAATACAATTTAAACGAAAGTAAAGCGGAAGTACGGTTTAGATACAAAAGCCACGGCAGAGCCGGGTCAAAACCAAAACAAAGTGGGTGATTGCCATTTGTCAAGTTAGAATATATTAGCCGGATTCTTCGATTCGCCAAAAGATTTCCCCGTCACAGAAGCATGGAGCATCAAGAGCGGTACCTAACATTATCCACGAAGTCAGGCCTGGTGATCGCCTGCGAGTCCTCTGACCGCGCTGAGGCCACATAACATGCCTATGCCTAAATAAAAGATGACTAATGCGGTACAAGATTTAAATCACACTATCATGCCCCTAGTGTATATATATATAATATGCAGAAAAGAACTGTAAAGGGCCCAAGACAATGCCAAGTGGCATATCCCTCTCCTACCTCTGCACCCCTTCCCGTTAGTGCAGAGACTGGCCAGTTCGGGCTATAGCATAGCACTCTCTTCGTGGTGGTGCACTCACCACGGTATCATCATATCATATCATATCTCATCATCATATCATATCTCATCATTATATCATAAATCATGCTCATGCCCGATGGTGCTGGACTAATCATATCATATCAAATCATCTCATCTCTTGCCCGATAGTGCTGGGCTATCATATCATGCTCATATCGACTCGATAGACTCAGGGCACCCGATGGGGCTGGGCTACCTATGACCCTAGCAAAGACTCTAGGACTATCACAGATAACGGTCGTTCTGTATTCAAACACACAAAGTAAACACATGCTCAGTTCAATGCAATCCTAGCATGATACTACATGGCATGCTTTAATATGCAACAAAACTACACATTACATGACACATCAGGCAGGAGGTCCAGGTTATTGAGTAAGTCCCGTAGGATACTTACCTGTTGA
The DNA here is from genome assembly GCA_963922045.1 of Persicaria maculosa. Classification (NCBI taxonomy): domain Eukaryota; kingdom Viridiplantae; phylum Streptophyta; class Magnoliopsida; order Caryophyllales; family Polygonaceae; genus Persicaria; species Persicaria maculosa. Next base: position 60,949,845 of record OY998261.1, read on the forward strand.
TGCAGAACAACAAGATAACACAAGCAAGGGCCCAAATGCAAGTCCAAAGCAATCCAAAAGCAATACACACCTATCATCAAGTCATTTCCATAAGCTACCAGACCAACATTCATACGCACGAAACCCAAGTTCCCAACATCCTCAAAACCGACCGATAGTAAAACCGTTTTCCAAAATCTTTCCGATACGATCAAATCGACCAAAATCATTCTTTCAATCAAACCCCTTGATAAAATCATACCAACCATATTTTCAAATTCATAAATCCCAAATTAAGTCAACTCATATTCAAAATGATTTCTCAAATCGTACTTGGCCAAATTCCGACATTAAACATTTAAGCCTTAAAACTAGTCTCTCAAAATCACATTATAGAAATTATTCCGGCATGTTTCTTATTTCAAAAACATTAAATAAGTTCCAATATTAAACCATCAAAATAATCCTATGTTCACAAATTATATTTATAAATCAAAACCAACAATTCACTTTAAAATTCATAACTCACATGTTTAAATCCTCATAAAATGCATCAATTAAATAATCCAATTAATATTATTTTAAAACGAATAAACAATGTATAAAGATTAATTTTCCAGAATACTATAATTATAACCAAATCCCGAAATAATAATAATATCCAAATAATTTAACACTTACTATCCATAAATTCTCAAAATAATAACCATAAATATATTTATAACCTCATATCAATTAATATCACTTTTAAAACCCTTTTTAAATATAAATATTAACAATTTCAGAACATATAATTATATATAGTCATTTTCCTAAAATCAGAAATATTAATTAAAATAACATACAAATATATACTGACATAACATATAACATATATATACACTACCGAAATTAATAATCACAACCCACACATATGCCAGCCCAAGGCCCGGATCCGACAAGCCCAAAGCTTACCCGGATTGGCCCAAACTCGCTCGCCCTCCCTACAATACCAATTCAAATTAGCGGAAAAGACTCAAACTCGCTCGCCCGATCGAATCCCGACTAAATCGAATTTAAATAAAATTAAAACAATTTCAAGATGATCGGAATTAAGTAAATTTTATCAAACTCGGAGCTCGAAGGCGGAATTAAATCCGTTAAAATCTAAATTCTCAAAACGATGCCGGAATGTCTTTAAAATCAAACTTACGCTCGAGGACGGGTTTTCTCACATTTTTACCGATTGAATAAAATAATAATATATTACTCAAAATAATAATATAATAATATAAGATACATTCAGTCTTTACATTTATCCACCTCTAAAAACAAGTCTCGTCCCCGAGACAAAAATCATTTAAAACAATGGGAAGAAGTTTGAAATCGGTGAGTCCGAGGGCCATGTCCAAGGATCTTGTAATCGTCTCGGTTGCGTCTTCCGGGATTCTCACAACATCCTAGTCACGGTCTTGACATCTCCAATTGGTCTTGTCAAGTGTGTAATAAGCGCCCCTATCACATCATTGCTTCGACCTTTCGGAAGTATCACAACTCTAAAAGCATTATAGCGTCCGACTAGGTCTTAGCAAGCAATCTATAAGCGCCCCTATAAAATGCTTGTATCCACTTCGTGAGACGTCATAATGTAAACCCAGTTCGTAAATTCTCAAAGCGTTTTGTAAATGGAAAGGTTGTCATCCAAATCATTGAAACTCTCAACTTCTTTAAAACCCCAAGTTGGCCATTTTTAAAAAACCGCTCGAAATCTTCAAATTCGATGTTTAATCAAGCAACTTTACACTAAAACAAGTCAATTCCTTTCCAATCAAGATTCCGTCAAAATCTCCCAAACACCAAAACAGCTTCTCGCACACCAAACAATCAAATTCAGAAGGTAGGAGGTGGAGTCATCCACCTCTAAGGTCTAATCCCATATTCTCTTCCTAGTTTCCAGAATCATTTATCATTATCCTCAACTCAACATGCACGTAAGTAAATCAACTCATCGACTCATAACATCATCAACCACTTCTCATATGGCAATCTCAACATAAATCATGATAATCTCAACCAATCGACATCTCAACCGTGTAACATGATTACCCATAAAATAAATCATACCATCCTTCCAGAACACGCCAAAAGCAATAACGAAGTCTTAATGTCGTACCATGAGCCATAAAGTATATCTACCTTATACCGAAGGCATCACAAGTGCATCATCGAATTCTCACAAATCACGCAAGCACACATGTCAAGAGATCAAAGAGGTTAGGTGTCATGGAGTCACTACACTACTTCTAGTCAAATCTCACGATCGCATCTCAACATCGCACACTAGTGGAACCAGTCATAACAAGGGATCTCATGTAAAGCATAAATTCACATAGTCATCCTATCCAATCTCTATCCAGCATTATCATAACATATTATCACATCAATCCAACAAAATCATGCTATTAAGATTCAACCAAAAAGGGAAGATCAACAGTATATCAACATCAAAATGTCATCATGCTTTCCAGACATCATCTTAGCTCATCACAATGTCATATAACGATTAATAGCAGTCATGCACCATCATCTTATATATACACATAAGTCATACCTATGTTCCAAGTCATATTCATCACTTACCTATTCATAATCAGGCTTATCAACCATATAGGATAACATCATGCTTTCACATAACAACGTATCATCATCTCATGATTCATTCAACACATTATAACATGCTTTTAGAACAACATAGTAGGATAGTAATGGATCATTATATCATGTTCATAGTTGTCACTACCAATTTTAGCTCAGTATTGCATATCAACATGTAATATCATGCCATACAGGTTTATCATGGTTGCTATCTAGCATCATGCCAGTACATATTAATAAATCACATAATCAAGAAGACCCTCACATCATACCAATCACTCAATTTCCTTAACCGCTCTCTAACCATTCTACCAAGTGACCTCACTCACATGTTTTCAAGAAGAAGCAATCATTAACATTATTACACAGAAGGACTACATCATATCAATCAACATTTATCAATAGCATCATTAGCTCATCATTAAGCATTGCAACTGTGTTTTTTAAAGTCTCAATCTACTGTCATGCTCAATAAGTATTGCAAAACATCATATATGAACCTAATCAAGTCAAGCTAGCACATCTCGTCATAACCACATCTAATAAACAATTCAGATTCTCAGCATTTGCAGTTCACATTATAGGCAAGGAATTTAGATCATGCTTGGCATCTCAGAGTAGCATCACATTAAGTCATCAAGGCACATTAGGATTGTAAGGCATCGAATCATATCATCATAGTCAACAGACAATCAAGCAACAGTCATCACATCAACAAGCAGCTTTCAACATCAAGTCAGTGCAATATCATCATCAACAAGCTCAGAAAGGGTTAGCAATTCGAATAGAGGACGCTCCCACCTGCAAGTCATATCGTACTCAACATTCGTAATCCTCGAAGCGAGCTTGTTCCGTCGACATTATCGATCCTGAGGCCCGTGGGTTATGGGCCCACGCTTCTGTTGCGCTGCTCTATCGCTATTCGACTTCCCGATCCCTTTTTCCATGCGGTCGCTCATCCAATGTAACGCGTAGGAGTTCAAGTTAGCGGAGATAGGGGAGTGACAAGGGCGGACGACCCAATGTTTCTTTCGGAGACGGAATAGACCAAAGCTAAAGACGACATGACTAGAGACAAGACTCCGACTCGGGAATAGTAACGATGCCTTTATGGAGTCCATTAGGTTACAACTTGTGACAAACAAGCATAAATTCATTATGGAGCATATCAATCACATCAATCCACACTAACATGTACCTACCTCGGGCAACATTCGTATTCATATCAAAGACACAATCAAGTCCTACGTTGATGTATGTGAAACAAGCTAACACTCTAGTATTCCATGGAAACAGATATGCCTAGTAGCTTCAAGCAAGATAGGCGGAACCAACAATGATCATATGTAATTCGAAGTCATGCGGAATCTAGTGAAGATAACGAGCATCATGCATATGAACAATGTAAAAGCATGGTATACACATCAACAAATGAGTCAAAATATATCATGGCAAGGTATGTCGTATCAAACAGGTGAAGCGTCATACGAGAACACATAAGAGCAGCATAGTATGTATCACATATATGAACAGTGCACGAGTTTGGTGTGTGCATCATACAAGATCATATAAGGGCAACATAGTAACTATCTCATCTGACGCAATGATCATATACTAGGTCAAGCATGGCACGTAATCATATGACGAGATACATTTAGAGAGCATAGGTCCTACATGATACTAGCGATACATGATAAGACAAGGGCATAGTCAAGAGTCGTCTAAAAGAATTCGACATAGTGTTCATATGGCATGAGACATCATTACAGAGAGTAACAAGGAGGACATCACCAACAATAGACTATATGTATGCTAGGATCTAACTTATCATAGTGCACATAAAATTTGTATAACAATTATCACATTATAGGACAAGCATATTCACGTAATAGAATAAGCATGACAAGTCACCATTTAGTGAGTCATATTGGAAACCATAAGCCTTACATGATACTAATAGCACACATCGAACATGAGTACAATTAAAGTAATTTAACTAGGTTCATTCCGATGTTCATGCGACGTGTATATGCAAAATCATGATATAGAGTGGTGTGTGATCATGCGAGGTGTCAAGCCATACGTTCATGCAAGTGCGAGAGGATATCATAGGGTAATAGAGAAATAGCATCGGGCGATAACATGTAAGCATGCTAGGATCAACCCTCACGGAAGGCAAGTCGATCATTGAATTTAACATCAATCTAATCGGATAGTAAAACATTTACGAGGGTAGAAAGAGGGAGAACCACACTATCAAGAACCTAGCTCAAGAGAGGAATTCAGCGATAATGTCGGCAAGATATAAATATGCGCAAGTCACAACTAAGGATCCTACATGATGCCAAAGGCTCAACATGACGTACGATACATGCATGCAACTAATCCGGACGATGCGTAAGAAATCACTCAATCACATTCCAATAATATAGAAGCATGAGCAAGTTTAACGATGTATAACACAAGTTTAATTAATGACCAACATAATTAGAATACGGGGTTTGAGTACAAATCAACACATACTAGGGTAAACATGCATTCACCAAGACTCCATTATGCCACATATTCTCCGTCCAATCACAACTAACACACACAATATTAACTTGCAAAATAACCAACAATAGTTAATCTGACGAATACGAAATAGATGGGCATGATATAGATTCTTGTCACAAGATGAATGATAAGCATCGAGGCATCATCGGCTAGCATGTTAAAGAGCACATCTTATGAGGCATTCATATAAAGTAGAGTCGATCACACTATCATGGACCTAATTCAGAAGAAGCAACAATCATATAGACTCATATCATGTGGTTCATGTTTTTCGATCAATCATACGATCAATATGCCAAGTAACCATGCTATAACAACATACAATCATGATAGAGGGCAAGACACAACACAAGACTTAAGCAATATGACCAGCATGGATACAGGGTGTCATACAACCACGAATTTACATTAAGGATCATCATCATAACAGGTACTGAGGATTACGTAACATACAAGGCATGTCGACATGAAATTATAACATGTATCCATCGAGTAAGGGACTCACTCTATCATGATACTAAAACCGAACTATCACACTATCATGAACCTATCCACAAGAAAGACATCAATTAGACGACATCCTAGCATATGACATATTTATTCGTGCTCTAGTATGACAATGCAATATACTAAGCAGATCATGTCGGGATGATATGGATATGATAAATGTAGCTCAAACCTATACAATAGTCATTATGAACATTAAGGCACATAAGCACAACTTCACACTAAGGATCAATTGTAGGTCAAGGAGTAGTACCACATAGTATCACGCAATAATGGACAGAGCAATTAAGATAACCCGATAGAGATCCATAAGAGCAACATTGACTCTTCCCAACTGACTCATTACCCATCTTTCCCGTGGGACTCGGATACGAACTTTTCGTGACAAGAGGACACTGATGGATCGCAATAAGAATTGATAAGGACAGCCTCGTAAACATCTCACTTTCTAACTCGGAATTTCATCAAGGACCGTCTCCCAATACTCTCTCGGACAACCTCTATATTCAATCATGGTTCCCGACACCATGTGTTTACTAACCCAATTTCCCGTGGAAGACCGATATTCGAAGGGAGGACTCGATTGAATTGTCAAAAGGGTTCATAAGGAAAGGGGCGATTCCACAAAAGCTGAGCTTAACCATATAAGAAGAAGGGTACTCCCGCTATCCCGTTCGCACAAATCGTTCAATATTCATTAAATAGTTAGGACATACCAATCAATTCTTTAGCATATCAAGCACTCAACATAGAATCAGTCAATGCCACATATAACGACCTCTTGGAATCTCCAGACCCAGCTGTAAAGAACAAGTTAGTATTTCGCCTACCCATTCCCGACTACCTCCAATAGGGATGATCTAGCGCCTTTCCTACCCACTCGATCCCTTATTAGTTGGTTCTCCTCTTTTATCATAAGCCAGGTTCATATTTAGTCCAATTGAGTTAGACATATTAAGTTCATTTTGCCCCTTTAAAACGCTTTCAAATCTTTGAAATCCATGGGCGGTTTTCCAAAACATACACTCGACCCTTGCGTACCCGAATTGCATAACCTGGCTCTGATACCAACTTTGTAACGGCCCGGATATAAATATCCGGGATACGTTTCGAAGGTCGGATACCTTCGTTCGGATGTTGCAATTCAGGTACGGGTCGAGGTTTCAAACCTCTAATCAGTCGAAGTCTCAGAAATACAATTTAAACGAAAGTAAAGCGGAAGTACGGTTTAGATACAAAAGCCACGGCAGAGCCGGGTCAAAACCAAAACAAAGTGGGTGATTGCCATTTGTCAAGTTAGAATATATTAGCCGGATTCTTCGATTCGCCAAAAGATTTCCCCGTCACAGAAGCATGGAGCAACAAGAGCGGTACCTAACATTATCCACGAAGTCAGGCCTGGTGATCGCCTGCGAGTCCTCTGACCGCGCTGAGGCCACATAACATGCCTATGCCTAAATAAAAGATGACTAATGCGGTACAAGATTTAAATCACACTATCATGCCCCTAGTGTATATATATATAATATGCAGAAAAGAACTGTAAAGGGCCCAAGACAATGCCAAGTGGCATATCCCTCTCCTACCTCTGCACCCCTTCCCGTTAGTGCAGAGACTGGCCAGTTCGGGCTATAGCATAGCACTCTCTTCGTGGTGGTGCACTCACCACGGTATCATCATATCATATCATATCTCATCATCATATCATATCTCATCATTATATCATAAATCATGCTCATGCCCGATGGTGCTGGACTAATCATATCATATCAAATCATCTCATCTCTTGCCCGATAGTGCTGGGCTATCATATCATGCTCATATCGACTCGATAGACTCAGGGCACCCGATGGGGCTGGGCTACCCTATGACCCTAGCAAAGACTCTAGGACTATCACAGATAACGGCCGTTCTGTATTCAAACACACAAAGTAAACACATGCTCAGTTCAATGCAATCCTAGCATGATACTACATGGCATGCTTTAATATGCAACAAAACTACACATTACATGACACATCAGGCAGGAGGTCCAGGTTATTGAGTAAGTCCCGTAGGATACTTACCTGTTGATGCAGAACAACAAGATAACACAAGCAAGGGCCCAAATGCAAGTCCAAAGCAATCCAAAAGCAATACACACCTATCATCAAGTCATTTCCATAAGCTACCAGACCAACATTCATACGCACGAAACCCAAGTTCCCAACATCCTCAAAACCGACCGATAGTAAAACCGTTTTCCAAAATCTTTCCGATACGATCAAATCGACCAAAATCATTCTTTCAATCAAACCCCTTGATAAAATCATACCAACCATATTTTCAAATTCATAAATCCCAAATTAAGTCAACTCATATTCAAAATGATTTCTCAAATCGTACTTGGCCAAATTCCGACATTAAACATTTAAGCCTTAAAACTAGTCTCTCAAAATCACATTATAGAAATTATTCCGGCATGTTTCTTATTTCAAAAACATTAAATAAGTTCCAATATTAAACCATCAAAATAATCCTATGTTCACAAATTATATTTATAAATCAAAACCAACAATTCACTTTAAAATTCCTAACTCACATGTTTAAATCCTCATAAAAATGCATCAATTAAATAATCCAATTAATATTATTTTAAAACGAATAAACAATGTATAAAGATTAATTTTCCAGAATACTATAATTATAACCAAATCCCGAAATAATAATAATATCCAAATAATTTGACACTTACTATCCATAAAGTCTCAAAATAATAACCATAAATATATTTATAACCTCATATCAATTAATATCACTTTTAAAACCCTTTTTAAATATAAATATTAACAATTTCAGAACATATAATTATATATAGTCATTTTCCTAAAATCAGAAATATTAATTAAAATAACATACAAATATATACTGACATAACATATAACATATATATACACTACCGAAATTAATAATCACAACCCACACATATGCCAGCCCAAGGCCCGGATCCGACAAGCCCAAAGCTTACCCGAATTGGCCCAAAACCCAAGCCCATAGAAAGGCCCAATCCTCCTCCCTCTTGTCTACCCATCTGAAGCCAGCTTGGAAAAAAATTCAGGGAGGGCCCCAGTTGAGGTGGCAAGGAGGGGGCCCGCTTCGTCTTCCTCCTTGTTCTGTTCGGCGAAACAGAGAACGGGGAGAGGAAGCCCCTGTGTTCGACGGAGGAAGGAGAGGAGGAGGGAGCTGGCCGGCGGCGGGGGAGCTGGGCTCCGGCCACTCGGCACACCCACACGGAGACGGAAAGGAAGAGAAGAAGAAGAAGGGGAGAGCTCACCGAGGGTGTTCGAAGGTTCACCAGAATCGCGAGTCGGTGGCGCCTCAGTCCGTCAGAGGTGGAATCGAAGAGATCTCGGTCTAGGACGAAGGTGAGAGGTGTAAGGTGCGGCTTCACAAAGCTTTTGAGCAGAAAAGGGGGAAGGAGCTTACCGCTGCGCGATCGGAAAATAGGGGAGTGATGAAGGAGGGCGGCGGCGGCGGTCCTGCCGGCGGCTCGGGCGCACTCCGATGTTGGAGGGAGGACAGAGGCGACCGGCTGCTACTGCTTGCTGTTGGAAAGGGACGGAGGCCGGCTTCTTTGACGGAGACGAGAAGGGTGGAGCTGGTGGTGATGCTCGGCAACCCAATGACAGTCCTGGGTCTTCCTGGTGGTTTCTCAGCGGCTAAAGGGGAAGAAAGAGATGGGTTTGAGGGCTTTAGATGGATAAGACTTAGGGTTTCCTTGAGGCCAAATCTGTAGGGAATTTTCGGATGAAATGGGATGTATGGATTGGTGTGTGTATGTGAGCTAGGTATAGGTAATGAAGAGGACAAAAGGGGGACCAGCCTCAATTGACAGTAACCGAGAGAGAGGGAGGGAGATATATATATATATATATATATATATATATATATATATATATATATATATATATATATATATATATATATATATATATAAGGAAAAAGGGAAATGGAATATAAAGAGTGGTCCCTACAATACCAATTCAAATTAGCGGAAAAGACTCAAACTCGCTCGCCCGATCGAATCCCGACTAAATTGAATTTAAATAAAATTAAAACAATTTCAAGATGATCGGAATTAAGTAAATTTTATCAAACTCGGAGCTCGAAGGCGGAATTAAATCCGTTAAAATCTAAATTCTCAAAACGATGCCGGAATGTCTTTAAAATCAAACTTACGCTTGAGAACGGGTTTTCTCACATTTTTACCGATTGAATAAAATAATAATATATTACTCAAAATAATAATATAATAATATAAGATACATTCAGTCTTTACATTTATCCACCTCTAAAAACAAGTCTCGTCCCCGAGACAAAAATCATTTAAAACAATGGGAAGAAGTTTGAAATCGGTGAGTCCGAGGGCCATGTCCAAGGATCTTGTAATCGTCTCAGTTGCGTATTCCGGGATTCTCCATTATGGAGTTTATCCCAAAATATATAGAGTTTTCTCCAAATTTAAGAAAATATCTCCATTTTTTCTCCTCATTCTCTATTTTGAAGAATGTAATGGGGAAACTGTTGGACCAAAATCAACCTTGATATTCTCCAAAAATCCATTATGGAGAACCTGTTGGAGTTGCTCTAACCCTTCTCACAAAAAAAAAATATTTTTAATTCTTCTACTCTCTTTTTTAGTTTTATTTTGTTTTTGTCTTCTTTTTTTTTTCGAAATTGTGAGGAGAATGGAGTTGAGTGACCTTCAGGGATGGAGCCAGAAATTTATCGAATGAGGGGGGCGAAGTTTTGTACATATTGTTGATTCACTTTTTAGATAGATTTTTTTTATAGTTTTGCGAACTAAAACTATGATATTTTAAATTAAATGATAGATTTTTTTAGATAAAAAAATATTTTTTTTGTTTAAAACACTGGTGTTTTATTTTAAAATTGTTTCATTAGTTGTTATATATTTTTTTAGCATGCAACAATGTGTAACAAGATATACAAACTTTAAACTTAGATAATTTCTTATATAATTATCGAATTTAGTAATATAACCTCTTGTTTTGAAGTTTTTGGGTTGAATTATATAATCGAAATATCAAATTAAGTAAAATATAAAAGTATCGTGATTTATTAAAAGACATTTGAAATAATTAAATTGTGTTTAACTTTCAAACGTTCATAATTTTTTACTCGGTTATCAGATTGAGACTTATAATATATCAAAACTAAGCTATCGATAAGTAGAACAAGTATAGGTAATTCATCGGAGGAAGGGTATGCTCCCCTAAATCTGCCTATGGTGACATTGACATATGATTTTAAACCCTCTTGCCAACATCTGTAATCGATACGTATGAGTGTTACGTTCATTTAATATCAAAGATTCTGAATAGTGGATATTTTCTCTATTTAGTATTTATACCATGTATATAGTTTTCAACGATAATTAGAGACTTTTGAATAGTATCATACTCTCATTTATGAATTATGATTAATCATATAAAAAATTCCTATTATCTTGTACGTCTTAGTCCATATTCAAGCCCTGCTCATTTAATATCAAACATTGCTTATCTTTAGTTTTCAGGTTTGATTTTTTATGGTTTTCAATTTTAAGTTGGCATTTTGAAAAATAAACTAATTGATGAATTAATTGCGATAAATTTCAAAATAACTGTTTTAATAATTATAGAAACTAAGATACTCCAAGATTAAAACCAAAACATGGCCAAAAAAGAGGCCAACTTTCAAGAACCAGCCACAATGACTGTAGGGGGGAGAAAACAGTAGGTGGTCTTGGGTTTGGAAGACAAATGGGCCAAGCCCATATTTGTAGCAGCAGACATTTATGGGCCCACTTTGTCCCAATGGAGGCATACCCATTATGTGAATTCCCCTATCTTCTGGAATACATATTCCACGTGGCATTCTCCCATTGGTATGTATCATCTCCAATGTTTTCTCCATCTTTTTTTTCCCTTCATTATAGTATTATACTACAGAATATGATATTTCCTTTTATTTTATAACCAATTGGGATTTGCACCAATAATTTTTACTATTTATATTCCAAAATTAAAGTTTTTATTTTTTTTTTAAATGAACCTTACGTTTTTTAGGCACGTGTGTGTGACTCAAGAGACGCAACTATTTTTCTTTATATAAATAAACTCTACGTCTTTTGAGTCACATATGTGTGACTCAAGAGGCATAAAGTTTATTTAAAAAAAACTTTAATTTTAGGTGTAGATAGTAAAATTTATGGGTGTAAATAGCAATACCTTTTATTTTTATCTAGGAAAGTTTGAGTGAGTCATGACATGTCATTTGAATTAGCGACCAATTTTTTTTTAGTAAGCATTAGCGACCATTTATAGAGGTACTTACAAATCATTCAGCAATTACCTCATTCATCAACATTACCGCATTCATCAACAATGAAAACTGAACACACAACATTTTATAAGGTTTTTGATAAGAATAATTCGACCCATTTTGAAAACCAAACCTTTTAAACTAAAACAAAATAAGGGCTTGTTTGAGATGGATATATAGATATAAACTATGAGTATAGAAGGTTCAATATCTATATTACTATATACCATGTTCGGTATATTTTTCTAAACTAGTATATAGATATCAATCTTATATCTCTCATATACTAATTGCAGGGTATTCTTTCCTTTTGGATATATTATAAAATTGGGGGTTATAGAAAAAGACGAACGAGCGACTCCTTCTTCTCCTCCTCCTTCTTCTCTATAGATCTGCTCGCCGTTGCATCTGTTCAAACTTTATGCTGTTCGAAATTGAGGGTTCGAATTTTATGCAGTTCGAAATTAAGGGTTCAAATTTTAGGGCACGTTTTGAATTTCATGTTGTTTGAAATTCCTTGGATATGCCCAGAAATTGTTGTTCGAAAAATTCCTTGCATCTGCCCAGTAATTGTTGTTCGAAATTCCTTACTTTTATTTGTGTTTATCGTCTGTTGATTGATATATTTGAGAATAACTATGTATACGTTCATGATAGGGACCGTAGTTATCACTAGCTAACACATCTTATTAAGCTTTTAGTTGAAATAGAAATTCTTGTTAACCCATCTTTCATGTTCGATTCAAAAATTAGGGTTCAAACATTAGGGTTCCCTAATTTGTTCGAAAATTAGGACCATTTTTTGTTGTTCTCGAATTAGGGTTTGCATCTTTTGGTTCATTTTTATTACATTTTTTTTGTTCTGATATCTATACTACTATAGTACTATATACCCTTTCCAAACAACATATATAAAATATAGATATCAATCTCATACCCATACCCAATATCCATACATTGATATCTATATATCTTATCTATATACCCTTTCCAAACGTACCCTAAAAATTTGGACCATATTTGCGAGTTAAATTTTTAGATTATTACATTTGATAAAAAAAAAACCCAAATGTTGGCGAAAGTTGATTTGTTACATAATTCATAAAGCATTTGATAAACTATAATAAAATAAATATAGATAAAAGCACCCATCACCAATATCATTTTATCTTATATTAAGACATTAGAAAACATGCCATCATAACTCATAAGCATACCTTAACCACTTACTAGTCTTTTCAACTTTGTGATGACTATCATTCTTAATATTTGGCTGTCTTCCCGGAAAACACCAAAGTATGATATCATAATTATGAGTAATCCAAAAGGTAGCACAAACCCAACTTTTAAATAATATTAAATTAATAAGCAATTTCGATCAAAAACATTTTAATAGTGAAAATAGGAGAAGTAATCCACCGACTTATATATAAAATTTGGGTTATGTTTGACAAAAGAAAAACTGATGGAGTAGCTGAACCTGATGGACTATTTGTGTTAAATATAGATTAATAAGTGAGTATGATGTTTGAGAAACTTAGGCTCCGTTTGGCAAAATACTAGCTGATGGGCTAGCTGAAGCTGATGAATTATTTGTATTAAATATATGTTAATAAGCTAGTATGATGTTTGAGAAATCTAGCGGTTGGAGTAGCTGATGGAAACTTGTGAATAAAAATCATAAGCTCCGAAAAGCTTCAGGGAGTAGCTGTTGAAATACTCTTCTTTCAAAAGCCAATTAAACTAATATTTTATATTTATTTCATTTACAACTATATAATATCAAAATCAAAAGGCTCAATAAGCTAGCTGATTTTTTTTGCCAAACGGAGCATAAGTCTATTAGAGTAGCTGATGAAAACTTGTGAATAAAAAACCATAAGCTCCAAAAAGCTTGGGTGAGTAGGTGATGAAAAATTATGATTCCAAAAACTAATTTAACAAAAATATTATATTTTATTTAAAACTATACACGAAACACTTTATTCTTTCACACCTCAAATATCATTTACAAAACAAGTTATATGAAACACTTTATTCTTTCACACCTCAAATATCCTCTTCACGATCTGCGAATGTTAGCGTAAGTAGAAAGCCAAAATTAAAAGAGGGGTAGACAAGATCGATCGATGAGAAATGTGGTAGCTAGTAGTAATTCAGAGTGGTACTGATCGATTTCTGAGCAAGAAAAACAAAATGAAAGCAAATCTTGAACAGGCGCGCAGCAGGCTATATGGCTTCCTGTGAAAGCATGGAGAAATGATTCATCGATCAGTCTGTGGACTGGATTAAGGGCAGATCGATCATCGAAGAGATTCGAAACAAGTGACGAAATTAATGATCCAGCAGAAAAGAGAGGATGGCATGGCTTCAGTTAATTCATGCCTGATCATCATTCTATTGACTAATCACTAACGAGGGAGGCTTCAGAATTCTGAATACATTGTACAACAAATCTAAATCATGCTTACCAATAATAATAATAATAATAAAAAACTACTCCCTTCGATTTTTAATATAAGACATTTGACTTTTGTGCACGTAGTTTAAGGAGTTAAAAACTATATAAAACATTAATTTTTTAATTAATTGTTTTTACATTATAATACTTTTTTATTAATAAGTATTATAATATAAAAACATTTAATTAAAAAAATCAATATTTTATACTTATAGTTTTTAGCTTCTTAAACCACGTGCACAAAAGTCAAATGCCTTATATTAAAAATCGGAGGGAGTAAATCATACCTCAACTGCGGTATAGATCTTTGACTCCTTGATTCATTCGGTATAACATAAAATTATTTTAATATTAATTTTATTTTAAAAAGATTATAAAATTACATCCATATTTTAACCATCTAGTTTTACATGTTTATAAACTTTTATCTTAAAAAATCATGTAATAAAATTTTTTTAAAATAAAAAGATGATATTTTACAAAATATAATTTTAAAAAATTTTCAAACATGATTGAATTTTGAAATATATAATTTTAAAAAATATAAAGATAGATCTTTGAAATATAAATGTAATTTTGATAACTTTTTTTAAAATAAAATAAAGGTTATAATAATTTAAAAATAAGTGTAAGGACTAAGGGGGGATATCCACGACATCTACTACGGGTCAGTCCCTAAGTTTGTCCCCATCTATTGTCCCCCTTACAAACCCCTTTTATTTTTTTATTATTCTTTTAATCTACTTTTTATTTTTATTTCTTTTTAATTAATGCTTGTGAAGGGGAGATGGTTAGGGGACAGGGAGACAATATTGAGGACATGTGATTTAGAGCCATCTACTACTAGTACCGAACGGGATCCCCTGTCCCCAAAGGGACAGGCCCGTGCTGTTTCCTCCCCCATCCCCAAGATTAAAAAAAAAATAATTAAAATTTATAAAGAAAAATAAATATAGTAAAGGGAGAATTTTGTGAAGAGGGGTAGGAAGACAGAGGAGGAGATGAGCCAGTGGATCTCAATATCTCAGGCCATGTTTAACAGTGGGTTCTTGAGGGATACTATGATTATATATGAATAAAAAAAAAAGGGATGAAGTCCAAGTACCTCCCCTTTCGATACTACCCCTGGTATCCCTTCAAGTATCCCCTAATTAATGCATGTGTCAGTGGTTTTTTTTTTTCGGAAAATCGAAGCCAAAATGACGTCGTTTAGAGACCGAAGACCACGAAACGCTGCGTTTCACCTGGGTGCTGGCGTCAGTGAGCTGGAGTTGTAGAGGACAGTTGTTGATGCGTGATTGGGGCGCTAGGGGACGGCTGTGATGAAGCGGGGCGGACGGTTGAGATTTAATATCTTGGCATTTTTTAACATGTAGAAAATACAATTTTTGACAATGAAAATGTTTTAAAAAAAATAAAAAAATTACCAAAATGCTAGATTAATTTTTCTCTACACATAGACATCAACTTTGAATATGTTTAATTAAATTTTGAAAAAACATGATTTTGCTCGAATACAATTATATGTAAAAATACGTAAAAAAAATATTTTAAATTATATTTCATTAAATTTGAATATTAGTGATAATTACCATTTGAATAATTTATAATGTTTTTTTTTAAAATATAAAATATGTGATAGATGGTAAATAATTTTCCAAAAAAAAATATAAAATATGTAATAGATGGTAAATAATTTTCTGCTTTCCGAATTACGTTATGTTATTGAAACACTTTTCAAGGTTTATGGATTGTCTTTATTGTAACGTCCTTTCGTTTATTCAATTAATGTTGCTTTTTTGGGTTATATATAGTTCGCACTATTTCGTTTATAAATAATATCATTTAAAATTAATATTTGAATAATAAAAAATAAATATAATAATATAATCGTGAATGGAAATAATTGTTTGAGAGGGGTATATTTGTAAATTGAGTTGGTAGGAAAAGATGGGTTTTGGAATACTATGATGCTATTGATAAAGTGAAAAAATAACAATAAGATGTTAGGATGATGTGACGGAAAGAGATGAATAAAATATTAATATTTTTAGTATCCCTATTATCCCCTGATAACATGGTCTCATAGTACTGTAATTAATAAGCTTTATCACTTTTCAGTTTCTCCCTTTTAATTTCTTTTACTACTATAGTATATACTGTATATTTATACAAAATATTTTCATAATAAATAAAAATAAATTAGACAAAAACACCTTCAATTCATGCATAAACTCTACTTTTACCTTATATAAAAACAAAAACCACTTTCTACCTATTTGAGGGTCATCTCTTCCACATACGTTCTTCTATATACGCAGAATTGCAAACCTGCATTTAGTGATTGACTAGTCAATTTGGGTTTTTTTTTTTTTTTTTTTGTAAAAACATTTATCCTAAAATAATCTAATATAACCTATCAAAGTGATATAACGAGCAGCAGCGGACCAATCAAAGTGATATAACAAGCAGCGGATCGTTGAGCTTTTTCTCGGAAGAACCAGAAAACTAGCGAGGGAGATCCCTTCATCATACGGTGTAAAACTTGGTGGATTATTTAATTATTTCAGGTATAATTGAACTTTTAAAAAAATCAAAAAAATATATTCATATTTCATACACATATAATTACATATTTGTGAATTTTATCATAAAAAATCATTATTAAAAAATTATATATAATTAAAAGATCGATTATATTAGAAAATAAGTTATATACTTTTTTAAGTAATGATTTTTCATGATAAATGTTTATAAACATGTAAATATAAGTGTGTGGAATATAAATATAATTTTTAAAATTTTTTTAAATGTTAAATTATACACGAAATAATTAAGTGATATGCCGAGTCTTATACAATAGGACATATGAGATCTCCACTAGACAATAATTAAAGTATCAAAGCAACATTTTTGACCGAGGCCATTTTTTATAAAAAAATATAAAAATAAAATACAAAAAAATTGAAGAAACTCTAGTAAATTATAAATGAACGACTATAATATAAATGCTAATTTGCATGATTATACCAATAAAAAGGGGACTTTGCAAAAATGGCAGTGCCACTGCATTATTTGCAATGGAGGGGGGGGAGAGAAATGTCAGTTTTGTAATTTTTTTAACCCAATGAACCGGTTGAAGGTTACCATTGTGAGATGTGAGAGGTGATAAAAAAAAAGAGAGAAACTACAACTACTAAAGAGAAGAGAGAGGGGTGAGATGATGAGCATTAAATGGAGTCCCATAAACGGGTCAATGTTATTCCTACCAACGTTGCCAAAGCACGATATCCGCACTGTTCTAAAAATCGCGCCTAGGCGCCGCCTGGGCACCGCCTAGGCGCTAGGCGACCCCCCTCCGCCTAGAGCTAAATGGCCGCCTAAGCATGCCTAGGCGTCCGCCTTGACCGCCTGGGCGCCGCCTAGGCGCTAGGCGGCCCCTCACCGCCTAGGATCCGCCTAGCGCTTTTTAGAACACTATATCCGTAATGAGTATCTCTGATTATGTCCCTAACCGCTTGCACATGGTGGAACATAAATGGTTCAATGTTATTCCTACCTCAATTGAACCTTTCAAAGACATCACCATCGCCAAACTGAGATGTTCTTTCTCATGCACGACATCGACTTGCTCTTGTTTCCCCTCTCTGAAAATTTGCCCTGAATTCCTCATACCGCAGTGAGTTAATCCTACATGAGTTTCTCCTACCCCGAGGTCTCTCCTTTGAACAAATGCTTCTAGATGTAGGAGGGCGAAGGTCAGAGTCACACATGTCATTATAGTTTCTGTATGCAGAAGACTTGTCTTATGGTAAGGTGTCATTGTCTTCTTCATCCCATGTCAAATCCTTTAAAAAGGGATGGATGTCATTGTAATGTATTAGAATCCCAACATTCGCATATACTTGAATATCGTGCACACAAGGTAGTCAATTCCTTCATCCTAGAATTTTAGGACACTAATTTGAGAGAGGATCTCGATTTCCTTCATCCTAGAATTTCAGACCTCGAGACAATCCTTAGCCTTTAGTCTCTCATCAATCTCATTCTCGCGCTCATTTCAAACTTGTTTGAACAACTCAATCAAATTGCCTTTGGACAATGAAAGTAAAGAATTAAAGAGAATGAGAGCATGATCTACCTCTTCATTACCTTCGTGAGCCACAAGACAAGCACTTGAGGGTCTTAGCACAATCTCTATTTCTAAATAGGAGTCCCCCCATGCAATCATCATTGTCATCTTCTTCTCTTGAGCCGCGGCCTTCTCTCCTTTCTTTTGAGGGAAATTTCTCGACATGTGCCCTTTGTTTTTACAATTATAGCAAATTGTATATTTGAGATCCCTTTCCTTCCCTTTATTGAAGGTATGCTTGATAACTCGAGTGATAAGGGTACTGAGCTCAAAGATTTCCTTGTTGTCCAATTGGTCTTCTTCTTCGTGATCTTATGTTATAAAAGCCACTCCATTTTGCTCTGGTGGGGGAGGGTTATTGGAACCCATGATTTTGAGGGCTCAATCTCACACGCACTCAACTCTTCGATGAATTTCCTCACAATTATGGGTTCGTGACTCTTGGAGAGCCTTAGAGATGAGACAATAGACTAATATCTTGGAGAGAGAGACATTTGAGAATGGAAAGGTTCACACTCCAACTCTTTTCTTGGATCTTCGTCAAGTCTTCAGCCAAGAGATCCATCCAGTTGTTCATTCTAAACCCTTCCTTGGGCTTTGCTGAGATGAGTATGTCTCCCACCCCGATGATGTACCAGTAAAAAAAAAGTCTTAAGCCATGATCCAAATCTTTATTTGACGGCTCCACCACCCATATTGTCTAGCCTTTAATAGTGTGGTGGCTTGTTGCTAGACACGTTGAGTTTTGGATTTTAATCCTTGTACCTTTTTTTTTCAACCTATCAACAAATTAAATAAATGCACACACATCTAAAGTGACCAATCATCTTATACCAATTATAAGGACCCTTCGAGGCGTGTATGTTAGATAGAAGTAAACACGTAAAGACAAGTTGGTTACGTTGGAAACTTTCAAACTACATGCAAGTAGTGCGGGATAAAAGTCCCCGGCCCACATCCCTTTTCCTTGACAAGAATTTTCAATAGATATGCTTCTTTTATTGACGGAAAACCTAAGACAGTACACTCTAATACAAATCGTAACACTAGTTGTTGAACGTTAACCACCAATAAAATGCAAGTACACCTATTACACAAGCTCGAGCAACTAAATTCAAATCGTACACAACAATTCTTCTTTAATTGCGACACACAAAACTACTAACCTATGCAATGTATATAACACCCAATACAAACGCCTAAGAGCTTAATACAAAAGAAAACTCAATATCTTCTTTCTCGTATATAAAATATAATCATACAATATTTTATATAGGGAATCTTGATTATTTTATCCACATGGTCTTTCATGTCGTGGCATGATCTTCTCTCTCCCATCTTCCAACATCCTCGACGCACCCTCGGTCTTATCCTATATTCAATCTTCTTTCCTTTCTACGCAGAATCATGTGATGGAGTGAAAAGTCATCAGTTCCCTGTCAAAGATAATCCAAACTCACTAACTAGTATAGTCGATAAGTCTATAATCGATCTACGAGGAGAGCTACTATTTCTGTGCACTTTCATTGCTAACTAAAAGTAATCAATTCAAGAGATTGCAAAGTGACAAGTAAACAAAAGCAATAAAGAGAGTAACAGTGATGGATTTAATAACAATAGGAATGAATGGTTCCACTTACGATTTCTCAAAAACGGTTGATATTCATGATCATCGACTCAATTTTTAGTTATTCTATTTCAATTGATTATTCCGACATTGGTTTGAATAGATGTCAGCCCTCGCAAATATGACAATCCCTTACATTCATATGCAACCCTATTCCTGCAAGATTTAACACACAAATAGCACAAATTCCCAATATACTTGGCAGAATATGACAATGTCAACCCTCCTAAGAAACTAGCATATGTTGATAATTGTCATCTCATCAACTTTAGCAACTCAGAAACCGATATTTAACCAATCTGTCATTACCCTACACAATCAAGATCCTCCTAGCGGAATCACTCAATTATGATTGCTACAAAAGTTCAGTTATTCTCGTGAATGAATCAAAACCCTAGCTAGATGCAATTCAATCAATGTGATCAATCAAGAGAGAATTAATAACATAAAATCAGTGCAGGAGCAATGAAATAAACTGTGGAATAACATAGAAATCAAGCCTCACAATTCAACCAACCATATCTATGAATCACAGGTGAAACTAAAGAGTTTAGTTGCTCATATCGCGAGAAAACTCTAATCTTCAATCCTAAAGCGTATATTAATTCATTCTCTAAAAACCTACCGAAAACGTCTCATATAGTCTGAAAAAAGTCACCAAGGAACCCTAGAAAGTTTGGATAAATATTGCCTAAAATAAAGATTCGGACAAATTTTGCAATCTGGATCCACGACGAGCACCGTCCCTCACACGGCGGGCGTCGTGGCTCTGGGTCTTTGTTTCCTTCTTTTGTCTCTGTTCTTTGTCTTCTTCACTCTTTTCATGTGCCTTCCAACTTCTTCTCTTTAGTCCCTCCATGGCTCTCACAAACCATCCTTCGCCTCTTCCCAAGCTCGGAATATAAATTTGCATATTAAGCACAAAAACGCGTAGATTCCGAACTCCAATGCCCAATGAACAAGAATACAATTTAACAACTAAACATGGAATATGCACACTCAAATGCACATAAAACTATCTATAATGTCTATCTAAAATATGCATTATCATCATGTGACCTTCGTAGTCTCACCCAATCTTCGGTCTACAAAGATCTTGCACAATAACTCACAAATAAACCAAGCACAAGAACTCATAAATAAATCAATTTCAACGTCATTTGTCCTTAAGTCCATCCACAATGGTTTTGTGTAAAATGTACACATTTGCACAAGATGTGTAAAAATACACATCACTTTTTAGTAATTTGCTCCATTGGTGAAATGTGCATTTTTACACAATACAATTTATTAAAATAAAAAGAAAAATAAAATCATATGAAAAACCAATGAAATTCTTTTGCTTTTTGTAAAAGTTTTTGCACATGGGGAGACGATGTGCTCAAATTTGCACATCACATATTTAAATGTGCACATTGCATACACCCAAAAATGACCATGAAGCTAGAAAATGTTGAAAAAATAGACATTTACATATTTGTACACAACTATTGTGGATGATCTAACAACAAAAAGATTATATAAATCGCGACGACCCTTCAACAATAATGATCCTATCCAAAAAATATGATTTGATTAAGTTACACTTCTCCCAGGCAAGATCTCCTACAACCCTTTTCTTACTCCCCTCCCTACATCACAAAAATATTTAACATTTATTCAATCTTAAAAAAATTTAAAAAATTATATTCATATTTCTAATATCTATTTTTATATATTTATAAAATTTTATTTTGAAAAATCATGTTTTATGATTTTTTAAAATTAAAAAGGCAATATTTTACAAAATATAATTATTAAAAATTTTAAAACATGATTTTTCAAAATAAAATTTTATAAATATATAAAAATAGATGTTAGGAATATAAATATAATTTTTATATTTTTTAAGATTAAATAAATGTAAAATTTTTTTTGTGGAGTAGGGAGGGTGGTAGGGAGGGTTGCAGAAGATTCCATTTGCACTTCTCCATTTCGTCTCCTATTTTTTTTCTTTAAATCTATTTTTGAACCTTTGATTAATTTACACAGAAACCCAAGAACTTTATAGAATGAGACATATGATGAATTGTTCTTCTGAAGTTGGAAAGCTTAATTTGTGTCGACCCTTAAAAGAGTAATGCTCCACAAGATCTTCCAAAGTGTATATAAAAAAAAGCACATATATATGTCACATAAACAGTACAAGTAGCAACTCATAATTACTAAGTTTTCTTGTTTTTTTTTCTTTTTTTTGGGAACAAGTCCATTTGAAATTTGAACGAACTCTTAAGCTTTTCTGACCACTCAACTATAGATTATAGAACTACTTCTCCTTCTATTTAGGAAGAAGGGCATGCTCCAACGGGGTGGCTCAATGGTAAGGAGTAAGGGGATTAATGAGAGGTCTCGGGTTCGATCCCTGTCCATTGGTAAAATAATCAAGGTTTACCTTGCTTATTTATCATTGGGTCTATCCGGTCGGCACAAATCGGTTTACCTAGCGCGTAACTCTTGCCGGATGGGTCACGTGCCAAAGGTGGGTTAGCCTCGTTATTAAAAAATAGGACGGAGGGCATGGATATATTCAACTAAAAATCAAATGTTGATCTTTTGAACTTTTTTTAAATCATGATTAATTAGTTAGTTAGTTGGATTATGATTGGTAATCAATCTGCACATATGTGATGCATGATCAATTCATTATCTTTTTAGTAGTTAATATTGCTATAAGCCTAGCTAGAACTAGCTTTATATATATATATATATATATATATATATATATATATATATATATATATATCAACCCTTTGAGGAATTCCAACAATACATCAATAACAATCTATAATTATTTTTTGTAAGTGGTATTTGCTCTTAAAAACACGTTTTGACTCCAGTAGATATGACCGGGTCGGATCCACCAAAACTTTAATTGACCAATAAAAAATTATTTACATTTGTTAAATTTCACGTCACTAATTATTTGCTCATCATTGCAAATTGTTTATATCAGTCATTTTTATTGATTCCGATTACAGGGTGGAGTATATATAATTATGATTTTTTTGTGAGTTTAGACAAGAAGAGAGAAATGGTTAGAGCATTCTAGTGATAAACTCAAATTAGGTTACGAGATAAATTCAAATTAGGTTACGAAGGAAAAGGAAATAAATTTTGTACGAAAAATGAGAGAAGAAGGATAACGGTTAAAATATTGATTAATAAATCTTAACTTAACCAACCACAAGTTGGTGTAGTAGTTGTGGGGCTATATCCCATGCCAAGAGGTTCGAAGTTCGAATTGCTTTGAAAATATGGAGTCGCTTGTGAGTGAGAGGGTCAACCCCTTAAATGGATCACCCAGTAGCCGATCCAGATGTAGACCGATTGAGTTGATCGAATTGGACTAAGATCAAAAAAAAATCTTAACTTAAAAATGAACTAAATTTAGAAGGTTAACCATTACCTTTCTTACCTTAAAAACAAACGAGGGGTAGTAATATTCTCGTAAACGTTATGATTTCTAATAAAAATAAATAGTAGGAAAAAAAAAAGAGACATAAAAATGGAGATTCAAAAGAAAATGAGGGCAGTCAGAGATATAGAAGCTGGAAAGTGGAAGAAATAAGATTGAAAGTTAGATTATAAAGACACAAGGAAATATGGGGCGATCAACCCCCTTTTAATGCAATGTAGATCTCCCTAATTTAAACCCTTTTCTCACTTCCAAGGTTCAAATCTATTCTATATGTACTTTTGTTTTGTTTTCTTTTCTTTTAACCATCACCAAAAAGAGTGCAAAAAACAAACAATACATGACACGAAATAGATTGAAATCTCATTCCAAGATTCTCAATTAGACCGTTGTTAAAGAACATCCCCAATTCCCAACTGTCTCACAATCTTATTTCTGAAGAACATCCACATAAAGTAAAGATGGGCCTGACATGGGCCCTGTGATGTGGATTGTCCTAATGGGCTGGTCCATTTAGGCCCATTTATAATGAGCCAGGTTCCACAGTGCAGCCATATGCACAATGGCATGGACAGGATGAGGATAAGCTGGAAGTTGAAGCTAGCAATTTTCTTCCTCCTTCCATCTTATTTTATCTCATCCTATATTCCTATATGTTCCATTTCACAACTTATCCTCATCGTTTCTCTGAGCCATTGCTTTGTTATCGGAAAAGCTATATACACCGCTAATTTTTATTATGTTAACCGCTAATCACCGTAGGTAGAGCTAACAATTCAATCGTCAGGATCAAGTTCGGGTCAGGTGTGGTCGGGTCGGGTCAGTTCGGGTAAAATTTATGGTCGGGTACCGGTCTGGTCGGGTTCACTCATGATTAATTTTAGATTGGTCGATTTTCGAGTTAATTCGGGTCATGCTCATTCGGGTTCGGGTCGAAGCGGGTCGGGCTCTTTCGAGTTTCGGGTCAAGAGACGGATCAGTCTCGTTTGTGTTTCGAATCAATGTGGATATAGTTTGTTTGAGTTTTCGATTGAATCATATTCGACCCGTTTGGATAATTAGGTTGATTTTATCTCGGTTGAATACTTGAATATGTAACTTACTAAAATAAATGATTTTAAATCGAAAACTTGAATATGTAATTTTGACTCGGTTAAATACACTCAGTGACTCATCGTCGCTTCATCGGCTGTTGGCAGGTTTTCAAAAAAGTCATAATCGAAAATTCGACATTCAACAACCTCGTCATTGGTTTAATTACTATTAGTTTTTTACAAAATAATCATTTTTTAAATTTTTTTGTTTAAATAAGTTGACTCATCTCATTTTTAGCTCTAACCCATAAAATAATTCATTCTATCAAAACATAATATATATACTGGGTGTGGTTCAGGTGTACACACCCCTTAAAGTGTACCTTGTTCACAAATATTATTCGGTGAAATGTGAAACATTATTCGGTGAAATTTGAAGCATTATTCGGTGAAATGTGAAACATTTTACCGAATACTATTATGTTTTCTTTTTCCGTTCAGTTCAGATGAAAACTTCCCAATTCCACTGAATAATTTGTAACATTCTACCGAATAATGTTTAGTTTTTTTATTCATCTATTTCAAATAAAAGAAACCTCAATTCCCTAAACAATACTTACAATTTATACAAAAAATGCTTCAAATTTCACCAAATAATGTTTCTCATTCCCCTAAACAATACTCATATTTCACCGAATAATGCTTCAAATTTCACCGAATAATGTTTCACATTTCACCGAATAATATTTGTGAACAAGGTACACCTTAAGGCTTGTGTACAAATTATCCATACACTATATATATATATATATATATATATATATATATATATATATATATATATATATAATATAACAACTATAAAATTATTGATTTGGATATAAATAATTATTTCCACCAAAAAATAATCATATATCATAATTGATACAAATTATGGAATGTGAACAAATAGAATAACTTTAATTAGGAAAACTAATAGAATTATTATACTTATATCTATAAAAAGAAATCTATTTATAAAAAAACCAAAAAATAATAGAATGAATAAAATTATTAACACTAATAGCCTAATAGAATTTTTAGGTGGAAAAATCCCTCAAAGAGTCAAAGTTATGAATATTAATAGAATTATTAACACTTTCTTAGTTAAGAAAACTAATAGAATTATTATACTTATACCTATAAAAAGAAATCCATTTATAAAAACCAAAATTATAAATAAAACTTATAAAAGTATATAAAATTATAAGGTAATATAGAATTATAAATACTTCATCTTCAATTATGAGGTACATTTTTCATTATAATACTAAATCATCGATGAATTCGATGCATTTAAGGTCTTACGACTCTTCCCTAATATAAATTTTACATACAGAGTATTGAAGTAATATAAAATTATAAATAAAACTTATAAAAGTATATAAAATGATAAAGTAATATAGATTTATAAATACTTCATCTTCGATTATGAGGTACATTTTTCATTATAATATTACATCATCGATGAATTTAATGCATTTAAGGTCTTACGACCCTTCCCTAATATAATTTTTACATACAAAGTAATATAAAATTATAAATAAAACTTATAAAAGTATATGACCCTTAATCTTTCTAAATGAAGTTATGATTTCACATTTGTATTCATTTTAAATTATTCGATTGATTTTATTTGGTTCTTATTAATATGAAAACAATTAACAAGAATAATTGGTGTTTTATGTTTTAAAAGTAAAATCATAAATCTGTGTTAAAATAAAAAATATTTAACATTCAAGCATTAACATGTTGATGTTAAACAACCCTTTCAAGTCGGGTCGGGTCGAGTTGAGAGTCGGATTAGGTTGAGAGTCGGGTCGGATTGAGAGTCGGGTCGACTTTGGGTCGGGTCAGGTTGATCTGTGTTCGGGTCTGTTTTGAGTCGGGTTAGGTTTGGGTTAGGTTCGTTCTCGGGTTCGGGTTATGAATGATTTCAGATTTTGGGGTTTTGGTCGGGTTTCTCGGATCGGGTCAGATTTTGCCATCTCTAATTGTAGGATAATGCGGTGGCTTAATTGAATTTAATCACAATTCATCGCAACTTATTCTGCAACTTGTTGCGATGTTATTAATTAAGTCACCGCAGGATCCTGCAATGGATAGCCGTTAACACAGTAAAAATTAGCTTTCCCCTTCCCCTTTCTTGCACTGAAGCCTAACCAAACCCAAGGACAATCATCTTCTTCGCTTTGCGTTATCACTATCCCATCAGAAGCCGTCAACGACCTCTTGTGTTCTACACTAATTCCGAACAGTGAAACCACTCCTTGCCTTCAAATCTTTGACGTGCTACCAAACCAGCTCTATCTATCTCCCCTGCCTTTTGTATTCTAATGGCACAATTGTTGAAAAAAAAAACAGAAAGAATGGAAAAAAAGAGAAAAAATAAATTGTTTTTAAATCATTGAAAGTAATTGCGTGTATTAATTATTCATCATATTGATTGTAATTGTGTATAATTGTGTGTAATTCATCCGGTTGATAAGAGCACATCACATGCTGGTTTAGTAATAATCAAGTTAGCTAGGTGGATAACAATGATGGGTATGACTGAAACACATGAGGGTGGGGAAGTCAACGTGAGAGAAAAGGGCTAGGGCAGTAGTCAGCCTCTCGGCGACCCTCCAGACCCGGTGAATCCTTGTAGTAAGAAGCTGTTTGGAAGCCAAGAGTGGAGGAAGGCACCAAAGCTACCGAGAAATCTGCTACAATTGGGCAAGGTGAAGATTACGTTCCCAAAGGGCCTGGATGCTACACCATGGATACAAGACAACAGGGAGGTCGTTGAGTTCATGGAATCCCCATGGGCTCATTCCATGGTGGTTAAGCGATTGGGGAAGAGGATCTCTTTCTCAGTGTTCGGAAAATCCTTAAGCAAATATGGAGCCCTAGCAGAGGATGGGTGGTATTGATTTGCCCAATGGCTACTTTCTTATAAGGTTTGAATTAGAATTAGATATGATAGGAGTGCTCACATACTGGTGGACCATGGTTGATGTTTGGCCATTATACGATGGTTAAAAGATGGGATCCCTCCTTTGATCCAGAAAGCTCTGTCATCAACTTGCTCGAAGTTTGGATTCGCATCTTTGGGCTACCGTTCACCATGTATGTCAAAAACATTTTGTATGTAGTCAGTGCGGCGCTGGGGAAGCCCCTGAAGATTGACAAGCATACACTAAGGGTTGCAAGAGGGAGATTTTCCAGAGTGTGCGTTGAAGTAGACCTAAGTTTACCATTAGAATGCAACATCCTTCTAAATTGGAAGAGGCTAAAACTCGAGTACCAGAACCTCAACACCATTTGTTTCACTTTCAGTAAGTATGGTCACCTATCAGATGGCTACTCGGGCCAGATAAAAGTGTGGTAGGGGTTTCGAGTGAGCAACGGACATCAACGGTGATGTGTACGAGTCCTGAGGTGAAGAAGGGGGATTTGAAACCGGTGGGCAGCATGCCGGAGAATGATTCGCTTAGGCCACGGGTGGTGGTGGTCCAGAAATCATGACCTCAAAAAGGAAAGGATAAAGGTAAGGATACGATTACTCCGAGAATGGGGGAAGTCAACAGATTTACTAGCCTAGAAGGAATGACAAGATATTTTGTACGTGGAGGATCAACTAATAGGAGGAAAGAGAAGACGGACAATCCGCCTATTCTGGGATTGACCTATGTGTTGACGTTCAAGGCCAAACATAAAAAATAAACGGGCCAAATGAAATGATACAAGACAAATGATCCAACAAGAATAGGGATTGCAATTGAAATGGATAGCTCAAAATAGGGATCACAAAGTGAAATTAACGGCAAACAGCAGTAACTTTCATTGAAGGTTGGAGATGTAGTGAAAACTTAATCTACAATAGTACATACTGAGGTGGTGGAAAGGATGCAGCGAAAGTTCCCCGTTGTGATTTTCTTCACAGAAGAAGTCATGACCATGAAGGTAGAGGGTGAGCACCAACATGTCCCTTCTGATCTACAGAAGGATAATGAGAAACTCATGCAAAAGGAGGCTAGTGATGACAATGGTACCAAGAATAGACACGATGGAAAGGACGATAATTCGGTTATGATTGAGAGTGCTCAGAACCAATATTTAGGTCCTCAGAGCCAGTCTGACTGAACCTTCTATTCCAGCCCCTTTCCACATTTGTTTCTTATGATAGGTATGTTTTGGAATTGCCTCGCAAATGTGAAACTTAGTTTTCAAAGGTCAATGCGATACATGATTTGTAAATACAAACCTGATTTTGTTGCTCTGGCAAAGACCCACTACTCAAGCAATCAAGCATAGAAAATCTGCGAGAAGATAGGATTTGATTCGTAGGATTGTATAGAAGTTGTTGGTCAGAGTAGGAGCATCTAGCTCTTTGGCATTCAGGTTGTTGCTTTCATGCGGTGACAAAGAACATGCAATTTATCCACGCTATGGTTAGAAAGGGAGACTCTCTCTTCCATTTGTTTATGGTTTATATCTTCCCAGACACTCAACGTTGGGATGAAGTATGGGAGTTGCTTTTCGCGGCCATGTTGACTATAAACCAACTAGTGGTTTTGGGTGGGGACTGGAACTCGATCATGAGTTTGGAGGAGACAAGGGGGTTTTGAGAGGATCCCAAGAAGCTTAGTTGACTTATGGAATTGGATCGAGAATAACCAACTTATGGATCTTGATTTCCAAGGTCTTAAATTTACTTGGCACTGTGGGAAGAAGGTTTACACAAGCATTTACAAAAGGGTTGATTGGGTGCTTATGTCTACCGTGGGAGGGGTCGATGGCCTGATACCACGGTTCACCATCTACCTCGGCTGAGTTCTGACCATATCCCCCTTTTGTTATCTTTTGAGGGGAGGGTCTCATGTGATCCTAGTCATTGATCGTTCTAATTTCTGGTAGCTTGGCTAACTCATTCGACTTTCCAACCGTTGGTTTCTAATTTATGCGAATCTGGGTTAAATATGCTGTGTTATCGAAGGCATTAAGGAAGTTGAAAATGGTACTCAAGAGATGGAACAAAACCATGTTTGGAATTGTATTTGAATGCAAAGAGCAAATTATGCACTTACTTCAGGAAACCCAATGCGCCTTAAAAGCAAGGGTGGATATTGCGTTATGAAATCGGGAGAGTGAACTGATGATAAAGCTTCATAGTGTCCTTGAACATGAAGAGTTAATTTGGTTTCAAAAATCTCGGCAGCAATGGCTCACGTGTGGGGATAAGAATACTTCATTTTTCCATATATCCATGGCGATCTGATGCACATAGTAAGAATAGAGTTGAGGCTTTGAAATTGGATGGAGGCAGTTGGTATCGATAGAAAATAAGATTGGAAACTCATGCAATTGGGTACTATGAGGAATTGTGTGGCCCTAAGGATTTAACTGATGTTACAAGTATAAGAAGGGGCGACATTTCGAATTTGAGTAGAACTTAGGTAACAACTAAGAACCATCTCCCGCCCGGTTGGGGAGGTGGAGACCCGAAAGGCATTCAAAGATATGGGAGCGTACGTACAAGGCGTCGAGAGTTGATAGTTTCCAATCGGTCTTCTACCAAAAAAATGTGGAATATTGTAGGGAGCTCGCTGGTGAGGATGGTGAAAGAGTTCTTTTGGGATGGGGTACTTCCACCGAGTGTGAATGAAACTCTCATTATCCTCATTGAGAAGGTCTCGAAGCCAGAGATTATAAGTCAATTTCTCCCTATAAGGTTATACAATGTCTACTATAAGACTATCACTAAGGTGATGGTGAATAGATTAAAGCCCTTGATGAGTCATATTACTAGCCTTCTCTAGAGTAGCTTTATCTCGGGTCGCATGGTTTTGTACAATACGTGACTGTACAAGATGTGGCACATTCTATGAAAAAAATGTGGGCATGAAGAGAGTGATGGTGTTAAAACATGATCTCGAGAAAGCATATGATAGGCTCCAGTGGGAGTTTGTGGAAGGCATATTGTAGCATCTCAGGTTGTCTGATGTTTGGATAAGATGGGTGATGCAGTGTGTGTCCTTGGGCTCCATGAGCCTGTTGTGGAATGGGGAGAGGACTGTTTTTTTTCCCGATACTAAAGGTGCTCGACAGGGAGACTAGCTCGTACATCTTTATTTTATGTTTAGAAAGGCTGAGGCTCCTTATTGACCGTGTTGTGGCTAGTGGGAAATGGAGGCTTGTCCAAGCCTCGTGCGGAGAGTCGAAGTTGTCGCATCTATTATTCACGGATGACATCATATTATTTGCCGAAGCCTTTATTGGACTGCCTTAACAAGTTTTGTGAGACTTCGAGCCAAAGGTTTAGCCTCACAAAGTCCAAACTATTCATCTCTTATAATGTATGTGGGGAGCTCGAGAGGTTGAGCAAGACCAGTGGCATTCCTTCTACACGAGACCTGGTGCGTTACTTAGACATACGTATTTTCCATGAGAGGGTATCAAATAGTTCTTTCAATCTACTGTTGGAGAAGGTTTCTGTGAGGCTTATAGGGTGGAAAGCTCACACCTTAAGTGTGGAGGGTCGGTCACATTGGCCAAGTCAGTCCTAACTACCATTCTCGTGTACACCATGCAAACGGTGGTACCCCCGGATGGTGTATGTGAGAGGTTGGATCGTTTGTGTCGGGATTTCAATTTAGGGAAGCAAGAAGGGTTCCCAAAAGGAACATTTGGTGAAATCTGTTTGCCCGTCCAAGTCCAATGGCGGTTCGGGAATCAAATTGGGTAAAGATGTGAATCTCACAATGACAAGCTAGCTTGCCTAGAGATTGTTCACTTGCAAGGAGAGTTTGTGGGTTGTTGTCCTTCTTCAAAAATATAGATTGAATTAATACATCACCCTAGTTGTGGGAGATCATAGTAAGGAGGAGGTGTTCCTTCTCTTGGAGGGGCATTGGTAAATCTTGCAATGAAGTTATTTAACCGAACCTTATGTGGAATGTAATTTACGGAAGAATTACAAAATTTTGGTAGGATTGTTGGCTATTCGAGGACCCTTTGCTCAACCATAAGCTTGATGGACCTACTCTTCAGGACATGAATATCAATGTTCGAGAGATGTGGCAAGCGGGAGTGGGAAAAATGAGAGGAATTACAAGGTAAGGTGTTCGCCTCTTATTTGATGTAAATTGTCCCAGTGACACTCTCAGATGACCCTGACAGACCAGATTGTATTCAATGGAGGGGAGCTCCCTTCGACACCTTCTCGGTTGCTTCAACGATGAATTTAATTTTATAAGGGGACGACGACACGCGTAGTCTATTCCACAGGATATTTTCAACACTATTTGGCACTTGGAGATCCCATAAAGGGTTCATTCTTTGCTTGGTTGAATTGTCATGGCAGACTTGTAACGAATGTTGAATAGGACAGACGACCTTTGGCGACTAACAGCTCCTGTAAGAGCTTCAATGGGGACTATAAAACACTTCTGCATCTTCTAAGGGATTGTAAAAAGGCGGCCCCAAAAGTGCTATGGTACTAGCGCAATTCCATAGCCAAATCTTTGGGATGTAGTGGGAGCCTTGAATGTTGATGAACCTGAGTTATGACCTACAACTCAATTCCGAGGATGTGTGGAATCTCCTCTTTACTTTAACTATTTGGTGTCTTTGGAAATAGAGAAATAATAGATTTTTTTGTGACTCGGTAGAGGTGTTCGATAAAGTGGTCTTCTTATACTCAGCTTATGAAGAAATAAGTGTGGCTTTCAACTCTCAGAAGAGTCACCTTGAAAGGAAGCCACGAAGGGAGGTGTTTGTGAGATGGGATCAACCATTGATGGGGTAATTGAAGGTAAATGTAGATGGGGCCTCCTATGGAAATCCAGGACCCGCAATGGTTGTGGGTGTTTTGCATAATGAGAATGGTGAGTGACTTAGAGGATTCGTGGCTAACCTGGGGTGTGCGACGACTCTGGTGGCAGAACTTGGGGGTCATACATGGGCTTGAGTTTCCTTGGGATCAAGGACATAGACGGATGCACGTGGAGGTGGATTCCTAGATTGTACTACATTTTCTTTAAAAGGGCGTTGATGTCATGCACCCACTGTTTAGTCTAGTATTACGGTCCCAAGGCTTCCGTGTGAGGGACTAGGTATTACGATTTAGTCTCATTTTTAGAGAAGGTAATAGGATAACAAACATGCTTAATAAATTTGCCTTTTCAGTTGGCGTTGGGATGCACGTATTGAATGATCCACCTCTTAGTATTGTGGGGCTATTGTTAGATGATCTAAGAGGTGTTAGTTTACCTCATATGACAAATTTGTAACTTTTGTTTTCCTCAATAAAAGCGCACTCTGATATACGACGGCCTACAAAAAAATTCATCTTGTTGATTTTGGTTAATAATCAACTGTTGATTATGTATTTAAAAGTAATAATCCACCACCCTTCGTATTCCAATGTCCCAATTCTGTATGTTCCAATGGTTGAACAATAATTGTGTGTAATTAATGTTAATAAACTTAATTAAGCCACTACATGATCATACATGATTAACGACGGATATACTAAAAATTATCGATGTATGTCTCAATCCCCCTTTGTTACACACAATAGACTGCACCAAAACTTGTTATTTCAACAGTTGAATAGCAAGTGCCATCAGGGCAAGAAGGGAGGCCTCTAAGGCCATACACATTCGAGCCCCATGGAGAGGCTCTTGGGAGGCCTCTAAGGCCATACACATTCGAGCCCCATGGGGAGGCACTTAGTTTGCATAACAAAAATTAAAAAAAAAAAGAAAATGTGGAAGAACCGTGATCAAGTGTAACTTATATAAGCGATAACCAAATTAATTGGAGCGACGGTACATCAAGAATGAGCAATCAATGGGAAATGGTTACTAGGAAGATTGAAGGGGAAGAGTGGGTAGTTTATTTTTTAAGGAAAATTTATTAAAAAAATCACCTGTTAAATATGAGTGTTTATGCTTAAACCATCAATTAAATATAAAATTACAAAAAATCACCCATTAAATGATTTTTGTTAACAAGTCACCACCCATTGTCTCGAGCAACCTTTCCACGGACGGAGGATTTCACCCAAGTAGTAGCTTTAAGAGCAAAGATTAGCTAGGGTATTCGCAACCCTTACACAAGCGGAGGATTTCACATACATTCAACTTCCTACCTATCCAATTAGTTAAATGAGGCCTAAAGAGATAAGTTTGCTAGAGAGAACACAAACACGTTCAAAGATTTAAGCTCAAACAAGTCGAAACGTTCAAAGATTAGCTTCAATCTGCAGACAAAACAAAATAGTTTAAGTCTCTATGTAAAATTCTCCAAGTGCATATAACTGTCTCCTCTGAAAACCCAAAGAAAATCTCCTTAAATAACAAAACAAACCATGTCATACTTAACAAGATAGATTAAAACTAATTGAGGATAGAAATTCCCAAGTTCGTTTAGAATTTGGAAGCGTCTTGTAACAACCTTTACCTTCCTTAATAAGATAGATTAAAACTAATTTGGATCCACCGCGACAAGGTTGCGGCAGTCGCGACTAAATTTTCCCTTCCTTCCTTTGCTGCCGTTGCTGCACTGTTCATCACGAAAAATACTGGTCGAATTTGGTCTTGGCATCAATATGAAAGTTGTAGCTCTTGGAAAGAGATTTCCAATTGGACAATCGAGGCCTCTAGAAAGTGTGAAACAAGTTCAGTTTGTTGGGCAATAACTTCTGCTGACTTTTCTTCATTCAGACTCTTTTCTTCTTCTCAAAACCTCTTTAGATCGATCTTCATTAAGCTCCTTAGATCAACTTGACTTTCTATACCAATGCGTTATCAACCCAAGTCTCCTCCTTGGATCGATCCACATCAATACAAACGTACAAATTTCGACTCCACCAATATAGCGAGTACAAATGCAAATTCTACTTAAATTATGCATGTTATGCATCTTAACTAAGCTAAATGAAACCTATTATGCCTACCTATATGTGTGATGTCACGCTAAGAATGATAAGGTACTATGCATACATGAAGAAGGTAGAATCCATACCAATGATAGAAGACAAGTAGGTTTTATTAGAAGTCAGAGTGGTAGATTCTATCCTAAACCCAATATTTCTAATAAAAAACAAATAACTTTAGAAAAGAAAGAAAATATCTTCAGGATAGATGAAGAGATAACAAATATGTTGGCTACCTTAACTAGAAAAATTGAATATTAAAGAATGACCAGGATAACTGAGGAACCAGCAAGGCATAGTGTAGACCTAAGATCAACTTCGAGTTTTAGTCCTTTCTATCCAACATTTCAAATACCACCTAGGGCAGATGATCAATATTCTTTGAGAAAAAACATTATTTCTTGAAGTCATATGTCAAAAAGCACGAAGGCCAACTGCGAGGTTGGAGAATTTGTTTAGTATTTTTTGGATAGTATGAAGGTTTTCGCTTGTTGTTTTTGCAAAGATAAGTGTATCATCTACGAATGCGAGGAACGGAATCGGAGTTCCTCTAGGTGTTAGCTTTTTGCCAATAAGGGGATCATTCAAGTTTGATTCTTTTTGAAGGGCTCTTACTAGGAGTTCCATAGTTGTTACGAAGATGTAGGGCACCAGGGGGATCACCCTAGTGAATACCCTTAGAAGGATTGAAACATTTTCCTGACCTATCGTTGATCAGATCCGAGAGAGTAGTAGAAGAGATGCATTTCATGAACCATCCCATCCGAGAGAGTAGTGGACCAAAATTTAATAGGGTGGTCTCAATAAAATTTCAGTTAATTTTGTCATAAGCCTTTTTCATATCCGGTTTGAGAGCCATCCAACTTTTCTTTCCTTTTTATTTATGAAAGTTGTGAAAAACTTTGTGTGCAACAAGGATGTATAAAAGCACATTGGAAAGACTAATGATCCTAGGAGGAGTCGGTTTTAGTCTGTTGGCAAGTATTTTTACACTTGTTTTATAGATTGTGTTAGAGAGTCTGATTGGTCTGTAATGATTTGTATTTATTTGATTTTTCAGTTTTGGGTACGAGTGTTATAAATGTTTGATTAAGTTTAGTTAGAAGGTTTTCGGAGTGAAAGAAATCCTTGATGGCTTTATAAACTAATTTGCTCACAATATGCCAGTAATGCTTGAAAAAATCGAGAACTACCATCAAGACTTGGAGATTTATCCTCGACAATTGCGAAAATGGTATCTTTAATTTCATTATTAGTAGGGGCAAAATAAGACTTTTGTTTTCTTCATTGATAATTTCCAGACTTATATGATCGAGCTGGTTCGGATTAATGGGAGGTTTATTGGTTGTTTCTTTGAAATGATAAGCCAGTTCTTTGTAATTTCGTTAGACATCAACTCTTTGTCTTCAAATATAAGGTCTTCTTTGTTTTCTAATCTAATGGTTCTATTCTTAAAATTTCCAATTTTGGTAGTGCTTTGGTAATACTTAGTATTCCTGTCACCTAGATTCCTTTTTGTGTTATTCTTGCTCGTTGTTTTCTGAAAAATGTGATTATAGGTCAACATCTGATTCCTTTTATTATCGAGGCATTGTAGTTTTTTCGTATATGATGGGTAACCCCAATTTTGTGATTGGTGTAGATCAGCTATATCTTTTTCAATCTTATGGAGTTGTTTAAAATATTATCGGTATTATTTTTATACCACTATTTCGTATTCTTTTTTAGTAGCTTCTGTTTTTTTTATTAAAATTATTTTTCTCTTAAAAAAATTAAAATTATTTTTCAAGACTTTGTGAATAATCTATTCATATTCTGGTTTAGTAGTCCACGCCATCTTTTTTTTATACAGGCGATAATTTGGGGGTGCCAACCACGGTTGTACCACCTCCCAAGAGCGTTCGTACGGACGAAAGTTTGAAACTCTACATCAGAATTCCATGACGACGAATCAGACTCCAAGGCCAAATGCGTGAGACGATCAGCAACTCTGTTCGCTTCTATCAAGATGTGAGACACGAAAGCCGACTCAAAAAAAACAAAGCATACGAAGAGCGTCAGAGATAAGAATCTCGATCTCCCAAGGAGTCGACCAAATACTATAGATCACATTGACAATCGCGAGACAATCTCTGGTTAACTCTTTTTTGTCCCATTCACATAATTATAAGACAATGGTATAAGATCGTAAAAGGATGATTATTAACATAAAGGTTATGAAAGGTTGTTGGAACATCTGAGTGCATTAAAGCTTTGTCCAGTCGTTCGTAGATGTTGTCATGACTAGAATTGTTTTTTCACTAGGTAAAAAGTGAACCTTCAAATGAAAGTGTGTGTAGGTTGAGTTCTTCCTTCATGAGCATGAATTTGAGCCTTTGAAATTTAGCTAAGAGCAAGCCCAACAACTTAGGTAAAAAATCTCTAAAATAGAGATTAAAATATCAAAATCTCTAAAAAAAATTTACTCCAACCCCAACAACTTCTCTATTTTACAAATTTTTACATTTATTAAAGACTATAATAAATAAATGCATTTATTAAAGATATTTGATTTTACATTTCTAAAAACTTCATTTAAACTTAATTCTAACATTTAGCATCACATTTGTTGGTGAACTAGTATATGTTACCCATACTCTTACACGATATATTAAATTAAATTAATTAACTAATAAGGCTTACTTTATAATTTATAAAAATAAAATCATTTCAATATGAGTTATGAGTTCAAGTGAATATTTTTGAAGTGAAAATTTTATAGACTAATTTTTTTAATGTGAATTTTATAGCATTAAATTAGATGAAATTAATTATGCTATTTTATTTATAAAAGTTATCATAGAATTATGATATTTTGTTTATCTATCTATATTGAATTAATATAATTAATTTATATATTATATTTAATCATATCAATTTTTTTAATTAGTTTTTAAAAATAATTATATTTTTATTACTAACAAGTATGAAATTATATTTTTATATATATTATAGGTGAAAATGTGGGGTTGTGGTATTAAATCCTATATAGGGACAAGTGAACATTAAATTATAGAGATCAACTTCTCTTCCTACAAATTTAGAGATTTT
Organism: Persicaria maculosa; assembly: GCA_963922045.1. Lineage (NCBI taxonomy): Eukaryota > Viridiplantae > Streptophyta > Magnoliopsida > Caryophyllales > Polygonaceae > Persicaria > Persicaria maculosa. The sequence goes on from OY998261.1 coordinate 60,987,649, forward strand.
TTCCCTCTCTCCATCCAGTTCTATATTTTAGAGATAAGTTTAGAGAAACTGTTGGGGTGAAAAAATAACATTTTTTTCTAAAATCTCTTATTTTTTATATTTTAACAAAGCTGTTGGGCTTGCTCTAAAGTGGTTGTTTTGAGGGAGTATGAATATATATAAACTAGAGGTTTTTACAAAATTGGATCTTTTGCCGACTGGTGTCGATTAGATCCTTTCCAATTTCGAAAGCCAAAATCTCAACTACATATTTGGCAAAAAAATTGACAGGACATAAATTAGCTGTATTATAATTTAGGTAAAGTCCATTCAGGAATTTTCTTAAATTTTACAGTCGGAGAAAAAATTAGTGGAGTATCATTTTAATGTGTTGTGTATGTACGTTATTGGTAGTCGGTCGTTTTTTGTGGACAACCTATATACAGCACAAAGCCGTATCTGTACGTTAAAATTGATGCATTACGTTTTTGTGACATATTGTTTTTATTTTTTTTTTTAAATTCTCATTAAAATAAAAATTTATTAAAATAATATATTGTTATAATTTATAAAAAGTTATTATAAGCCACAATCTATCTATATTTTTTTTTATTTAATTAAAAAAATATAAATCAAAATTATTTAATATAATACTTATAAAAAATATTAATAGGAAAATATTAAAAAATCTCTAGGGCAGCGGAGGTGAGCGGTAAGAGTCTTCAATGATTAAAGCCCGACTTCATCCTCTCTGGTTGTAACGACCCAAATATAAATATTCGGGCTACGTTTCGAAGGATTGGATACCTTCGTTCGGATCTTGCAATTCGAGTACGGGTGTCGAGTTTCAAAACAAATGTTTAGTACTCAAAGAAGGGATTTCGCACCTTCAATTCGCGATAGGGCCGTTGGGTACCCCGAACGTGCCCTACCTGCCTAAGTCACTCAAAATGTTTTAAGTTCGAAAAGCATAAATAAGGAAATCACATTATACAACTTGTCATGGCATAGCCGGGTCAAAACCAAATACGAGGAAATAAGTAGCAAAAGTGTGGAGTTCATAGTCGATCTTTCTCTCCCTCTCACTGCGCCATAGGATATCCCCCGCCATAATAGCACATGATCAAGCAAGGGTACGAGTACCTGAAACTAACCACGAAGTCAAGGTCGAGCCACTCATGCGGGCCATGAAGACCTCGCTGAGGACATATAGCATGCTAAGCCTAAATAAAGGATGCTCTAATGCAGTGCGGAAATATTAAACACATAAACATGCTAACAATTTATATATATGCAAAAAAAGATTAAATGAGATCCCGCACATAATGTCAAGTGGCATATCCCTCTCCTACTCCCGCACCCATGCTCGTTAGTGCAGGAACCGGTCGCGTTCAATGCTATATAGAAATATCTCATCATGTCATATATCATGTATCATTTCATATGTCATTGTTTTCTTTCTTTCTTTCTCATGATATAATATCAGACTCGATTAGGAACAAACCCGATGGAACTGGGTCGTCCTATGACCCTAGTAAATGACTCTAGGACTCGCAATTTAACGACCTTTCTACCATACGCAAAGAGAATACAGATGCTCGACCAGTTGTGCAAACTAAGCATGCTACTACATGGATATGCAGGATGCATGTAACACCTACACACTATATAACACATCATGCATGAGGTTCTAACTTGAGTAAGTCCTAGAGGACTTACCTGGAGGTGCATAGCACAAAATAAGGCAGCAGGAGTAAGCAAACCAGACCAGAGATCACCTAAAAATTTCATAAAGAACATAATAAGTCTAAGTCTAATTTACACAAGGCATGACAAATAACACACAAGTTACTTATAAAACGTATAAGATACACATAAATAATATAACCCAACCATTTCATCGTTATCAACATTATCATCTCATCTCCATTTCTCATTTCGTCTCATCATATCTCATAATCCGACATCTTTTTCAATTCGGTCATAATACCAGCATCATCATTAGTCAACTCATCACATTCTTATTCCCATGAATTATTCCAAAATTCCAATAACTTAAATCATGCTTCAAATCTCATTGTACTCATGTAGTAACAATATCACCTTACAAGTATTCACATAAGCGGATTATAATCAAGTCTAGTTAAGTCAATTGGTCAATTATTTTATGTTAAAATATTATTTGGCCAACAAGTCTTTATCAGCATTTAAACTCCTTTTTAAATTCTCCTCAACGAGTCAAGTTATTAAAATAATTCCAGCATTTATAAATCTTTATAAACAACCCAACAATCCAATATACCCATTTTAAATATCAAAACTTAGCAATTAGTTTATTCATATAAATCATTCTCAACAAATCAGTCTAAATAAATAAATAAATAAATCAGAGAAAAGATAATTAAATAACCTAACCATATAAAGAACCACAATCCATAAAGTATTTAAATAACCTTCACACATTAAAACAATATAATCAATTAACTAAATAACATTTAAAAGTCAGATTTTAAATATATTAAAATAGATAATTAAATACTCTAAATAATTAAATATAATATTTAAAATTATAATTCAGAAATAAAATTAATTATAAATAAATAAATAAATAACAAGTTATATAACAATTATATACTAACACAATAATTTAATAACTCAAATAACCTAACCCAGTTCAAGCCCAAACCGAAGCCCTAATAACTCAGCCCAACCCGGATCCCTTACTCGACCCAAACCCAGGCCCACCGCCAAACCTCAAACTAGACCCAATCAACAAAAAAAAAAGTGAGCCAAAAGGAAAAGAAAAGAAAAAGAAAGAAAATCGGACCGAACCAAGAAAAAGAAAAAGAAAGAACCAAACCGGACCATCTCCCTCCCCGTTCAAATACTCTGTTCGACGCGAAGAAAAGAGGAGAGAGATCGAGGTGACCCTGCCAGCGGTTGGCTCACTCCACTCCGCTCTCGAGCTCACACTCCCCGACCCAAACGAACCCAAAATGATCCAAAGGAAGGGAGAGAGGGTTGGGGATCACCGAGAGATTCCGAGGTGGTTGGGCGTGCCGAAGCTTCGTCGGTGCTTGTCGAAGGCTCGATTTGTTACGACGAAGACGGAGGAGTCTTGGGGCAGGCCTAGGAGGAGTGAAGGAAGGTTAGAGGTGGAGCTTTACAACGGTTTTGATCAGGAAAAAGGGGGGACGAAACTTACCGGGGGATTTGAACGGAAGAACAGAGGAAGGAGAGGCGAGGGCGGCTCGACGGCGGTGCTCCTGGGCTCCAACGACGAAAGAGGAGGCTTCTGGGTACTCCTATGTGCTTGTGTTGCAGCTGCTGCTCGTCGAGGAAAAGAGGAGGTGGAGATTGGTGGTGCTCGGTGGTGTCGAGAGGGACACAAAAGAACAGGGGAAGGGCTGGGATTTTGAAGAACAGAGGCACGTGAAAGGGGCCTCGGCCTTAGATGGTGGACCGAGAAGGTGACGGGGTGGAGTGGTTGTGCTACGAATCAAAGAACAAGGAGGCTGGAGGTAGTGTATGGATTGAAGATTTGTGTTTGAGTGTGAATAGGGAGAGGAGAGGGTGAAGATGTAAAGGGAGATGGAGGAGAGGTGGTGACAGGAAGTAGCTGTGAATGAACAGGGTGGGATGGCTTAGGCCACTTAGCAGCCGAACTAGGGGGTAGGGAATGGCTATAGAGGGAAGGGTGAGGGAGGGATGGCGAGATGAAGTGTGGGATTGGTAAAAGAAGTCAAAATTACTACCCGAAAATAAATTCCGAAACCCGCTTTTCGACCTTAATTCGATCGGATTAAAATAAATTTAAAATAACCATTCAAATCCGAATTAAATAACGAAACCCAAAAATATTTCCAAGCCTCGGAAAAATAAAGCGGAATTATTTCGTTTTCCAATTTGAGCAACAAGTTTATGCCGGAATTGTTCGAAAGAATTTAAATAAGTTGTTTGCTCGAGGACGAAAATTTTTGAAAATTTTCGGAGTCTCAAAAATTGAATAAATTTTAATCAAGCTAGAGTGACTCGCCGTTTCTGTGCGAGGTTCATTGTTGTCAAGTTAGTAGCGCGTTGGAGTTTTACATGTTTTCGAATTAGGGGATTAGGGTTAGGGTTTACAATGGAAGGGGGAGAGAATATACATCTTACTAGGGAAGAGAGGGAGTCGCAGGAGATTGGGACAACCGTAGCGGCAATGAGAGGGGTGAATAGGGTGTCGATACTCATTGGATCGTTGAAAACGACGCAACCATTCAATGCTTATGCGCTGAACACGGTGTTGGAAGGGGGGTGGAAAGTCAGGAAGGGGTACCACTTCGGGGAATTATCAACAAACGTGTTCTCGCTTCAATTCAGCGATCGGCGGAGAAAGATTAGGTGTATAAGGGCGGGCCATGGGCATTCGATCGTGCCTTATTGGCGCTCCGCGAACCGGGGCAAGAATAACCGTTGAAGACGACTTTCGACGAGGCACCATTCTGGATACGTCTATATGATTTACCTTTTGGAGCAATCAAAAAGGAAGTGGTGGAATAATTAGGGGCTAGAAATGGAAAAGTGATGGCGATTGACGACGGGACAGTTGAAATTTACGAAAAGTTTGTTAGATCAAGGATTATGTTAGACATCACTAAGCCACTAGGGGGGGGGGGGGTGATGGCCACAATAGGAGGCAAGAAGATGTGGCTCGTGGTGAAATATGAATGCCTCCTGAATTTCAGTTATGTGTGCGGGTGAGTGGGGCACGTTGAGTTAGACTGCGATCATGAGGACGCAAGCAGTACCATAATGAGTACGATAATTGGTTGAGAGCGTCCCCAATGAAGGTAGTCCTGAGAGGGTCGATAGAAATTGAGCATTTGTTACAGTTGAAGACAACTTTGAGCTCCTCTAGCCATTGACAAGTGACGAGGTAAAACATGCCCTTTTTTAGATGCATCCAACAAAAGCACCTGGTCTCGATGGTATGTCAGCGCTTTTCTTCCAAAAGCATTTGGGTATTGTCGGATCTGATGTGTGCAATTTTGTGATTAGTATTATGAGTGGGGCACCCATGCCTAATGAATTAAATTATACATGTATCTCTTTAATTCCCAAAGTAAAAGACCATTGTAGAATGATGGAGCTATGTCCCATAAGCCTATGTAACGTGCTTTATAAAATTATTGTGTCAAAAGTGATCACTAATAGGTTGAAGAGATGTCCAGGGAAGCTAATTCCGTAGAGCCAAAGCGCCTTTGTCCTAGGGAGGCTAATCGCGGATAACGTTTTGGTGGCGTTTCAGATTTTCCACTTCATGAAGAAGAACGGGGCGGGGGGGGGGGGGGGGGGGTACATGACTTTGAAGGTGGATATGGCCAAAGCATACAATTGGGTGGAGTGGAATTTCCTTAAGGGGTGTATACAGAGGCTCGGATTCGCAGAGGAGTGGATCTCTGTGTCCTTTTTGGTTCTGATAGACGGAATGTCATCGCATGTGTTTAGGCCGAAGAGGGGTTTGAAACAAGGCGATCCCCTTTTCCCATATTTGTTTTTGTTGTGTGTGGAAGGCCTCTCAGGTATGCTCCTGATGAGTGAGCGTAGTGGTCAGTTGGAGGGCATTGCAATAGCTCGGAGGGATTGAGAGTTTCTCACCTATTTTTTTTGCTAATGACAGCGTCCTATTTGCAAGAGCAACTTGTCAACAGGGTAGTGAAATAACACATATTCTTCGTGAGTACGACGTGGCGTCTGGGTCAACAAGTGAACCTTGTGAAATATTCGAGAAGTTGAGAAGCACGAAAAATACCTTGGTCTACCTACTATGTTAGGAAGATCAAAGAAGGTGATTTTCGGGCAACTCAAGGAACGAATTTGGAAGAGGGTGCGGGTCTGGAAAGAAAAGGCATTGTCTAGATGGGATAAGTAGGTGCTAATTAAATCAATAGCACATGTGATGCCAACATACACAATGTATTCCTTTAAACTTTCGTGTGGTCTGTGCAATATCGAACCGATGCTATGCAAATTCTGGTGGGGAGATGGCTCCGACAAGCATAAGATACACTAGATGAAATGGAATCGAATGTGCCTTTTGAAGGAGAAGGGCAATCCGGGCTTCCATGATATGGAAACTTTCAACAAAGCCTTGTTGGCTCGACAGGGTTGGTGATTACTTCAAGAGTAAGATTTGCTGCTCGTGAGGATGTTGAAAGCACGTTACTTTCCATGGTCATCTTTCCTACATGCTCAGGTTGGGTTTCAACCATCGTACAATTGGAGAAGCTTACTCGAGGGGAGAGATGCACTTGTACAAGGTCTACGTTGGCATGTCAGAAATGGTGAGAAGGTGGCTGTGCTTGGAGGTCCATGGATCCCGAGACCGGGTAGCTTCAAACCTATTGCTAACCCATGGAATTTCGAAGCTGACTTGTGGGTTGTAGACCTTATAGATTGGGAGACAAAAGCATGGAACGCGGACATTGTGAGGGAGGTTCTACTGTCGATTGATGTTGAACAAGTGATGAAGATGCGGCTAACGGAGCCTGATGTCAAGGATGAGCTGATATGGCATTATACTAAGGATGGAATGTTTATGGTACGATCGAGCTACCATTTGCTCATGGAGAAAAGTTTTACTGCGGGCGGGGCTTCTACATGAGACCTAGCTCGATCAGAGTTTTTGTGGAAGAAAGTGTGGCAAGTACAGGTGGCTTCGAGAGTGCAAAACTTCCTATGAAGGGCCTGAAAGGGAGTTTAAGCAATCTGAAAACAAGGGGAGTGATGCAGTGTGATTTGTGTACCGATTGCAATGTATCGGAGGACGAAGTCCATGTGATGTTTCAATATGCCAAAGCAGAGGGGGGTATGGAGTTGCTTCCCATTCATTGAAAAGATTACCAAGTGTGTTGCAGATGTGTTGGAAAGATTCGGGTTAGTTTAGACCCCAAACTAATTTAATTAGTTTTGGTAGACCTCATCCAAATCGTGGTCAATGGTCAATGTTGAACGTTGACCGTTGACCAACTCATTTGGATTTTTTTTAAGTGATGACATTTTTTGTGATGACATTTTTTACCGTTTTGATGCCATTTCTGTTATTATATTTTATTTTCACTTTGATGCCACTTTTTAATGAAATGGTTTTGTGACACTTTATTAATGCCACTTTTTTAAAACCTTGATGACATTTTTTGTTCACTGTGACGCGATGTTGACCATTGGTGCCATTTTTTTTACTGTTGACTACTGATGACACTTTTTTAATGTCAATTTTTTGATGATATTTTTTTATCGTGATACCATATTTTTTCAAAGTAGTGTTTTCATTACATTTTTTTCTTTAATGTGATGCAACTTTTTTGAAGTAGTGTTTTGATGCCATTTTTCTAATGTAATTATTTGATGCCACTTTTTTAATTAAATTGTTTGATGCCACTTTTTTTTAATTTATTCAATTGTATATCGATATATTTTCATTGATTCTACTTTTATTCACCGATGACACGTTTGTGATTACACTTCATTGATGTAATCATTTGTGGTGACATTTTTATTACATTTTTATACAATTGATGACACAAAAGCATAAAATATGATTAAACTTCATTGATGACTTTTGTGATTACACTTCATTGATCTCAAATAATTTGTAATGACATTCTTTGGTGATGACATTTTTATTTCATTTTTATACAATTGATGACATATGAGCATAAAATGTGATTACATTTCATTGAATACATCTTTTATTGACAACATTTATTCATTGATGACATTTGTTATCCTAATTTCAATCAATTGAATTCCAAAAAAAAAAACAGTCCTGCCCCCCCTTAATATCCTAAATTACTTGCCGATGTGGAAAAGTAGAGGCATTAAGTCGACGCAAGGAACCGAACCTAACACCCACAAAGCCACAAATTTTATCCCACACATCACAACAACCCACACGCTACCCACCACAAACAACTCTCTCACATTAGAGCATGTTTATCAGTGAGCCCCGTTTTGGGCTCTTAACTTACTTTTCAACTGCCACATCAGCTAAAGAGCCCAAGCCAATTTTTTATCTTTTCACCAAATTATCAGTGAGCCCACTCCGGGGCTTTTAACTTCATTTAAAAAAAAACATATGCAATATGGGTGTCTATGGGTAGATAAAAAGAAATTACATTCAAAAATAATTTTTTAAAATTTTTTACATTAACAAAAATAGAGAAAAATCGATTTTAAAAAAAATTAATCAAGCGCTGCCATGTGGCAACGTTGCAGTGACTCTCCCTGTAATGAGCCCGGGCTCATCTTCAAGATTGTTTTTCCCCGGGCTCATGGCCACCTCACTTCTTCTTTCATTTTTCTTTTATTTTTTTGCCTATGTGGATTATTGGTGAGCCCAAGGGCTCACCAATAATCTTGCTCTTACAACTCAAATTTCAAATTCGGTCAATCCTGCCAAGCTACAAGCTAAATAAAAGGAACAAATTTGCAGCTTTTATAAAGCAAAGTAAGCTTGAACCCACACGCTACCTCACGTGACAAGAAGGCACACAGGCACACAGCTCCTCCCTCACACACGCGCCAATGGACGCACCGGCCAGCCACGCGCCTTCTCCACTGATTCACTGAGGAACAGCACACATTCAGCGCATACTCCTAGAGACGTGCAGTCCCCGCCAACGAAGAAAGACGAAGCCGCCCGGGCATCATCCCACACACACCTGAAGAGCCCCCATCAAACCGCCAGCAAGCCACCATTACATCCCTCCTGCGCTGCCGGACAACTGAGCAAACCCAGAAAACCCCGCCAAAGCTCCTAGCGTTCAGCCCACTTCCAAGTGGGGGGTCTGTGGGTAGGAAATTCACAAGGATAGCCATAGAAGGATGCAATCGGGATGATAGATGTGCGCATCTCGCGAGCCTCCTTCAACAGTTCGTAAGAGCGTACGTAGAGAGAGCGCAAGAGAGAGCGAACAGGGTAGGGTCTGGGGGGCTAATTTATTTTCAGAAGGGTCTAGTGCGCCTAATTTTTTTTATTAGGGGGTTAATTACTAATGAAGGTTTTTAAAAGGTCTATTCTACCAAATTCTCTCTATTTTTAATAATTTTTTTATAAATAATAAATATAATTTTAGAATGTTAGTCTAATATATTTCTATGCATAGTATAAGAGACACACTAGCTGTTATATACTCCGTATAATATATACTCCAATGCAGATCATATATATCACACCTTACATTACTCTATTGTTTTAAAGATAATAATTCAAAATCCCAAACAATACCTATATCTGGTAAACCGAGAGGCCAAAGAAAAACGGACACGTTAACCATCATGATATAACCAGAAAATAAAGCAAATACAAAAAGGAACAACCCAAAAATAAGTGATCTCAACAAACAATACCAGTCGAGAGACAGTCGACAAAGACCTAAGGAAGACTGTAAATTCCAAGAACATCGAAAAAGTAAAAAAACTGTCACGATGTCTCAACGCCAGGGAGACAGAAGCAGAAACCCATTAGCGGGAAAAAGACATCTCTTGGAGAAGTGTGGATCGTCGACGTTCTTCTCAACTAGATGAGGAATATTCGAAAATCACAAACACTACCACGATCAACTCGATCAGCAGGGCGCCCGAGATTGTATCTTCATCCGAAACTAAACGTAGCCGTACCAAAGAAATGACACCCTGCATTACTCTATGTATCATAAAATTATTTGGGGTATAAATTTATTTCAAAAAATTAAAAATTATATATTTTTATTTCATAGACGTATTATGTTTATAAATTTTTATCATGAAAAAATATGTTTTAGAAAAATATAAAATTATAAACTAATATAATTACTTTTTTTTATTAAGCAAAAATTTGAGCTGAGACATACCTGAAACTCGAGAGGCCAATAAGTCGGCAGACGGGTGAACCGTCGAACATACAATAAAGCCGAAAATACATGAAAAGAAAAGAAATGTGCAATCACCACGTAACATGCACTATGAAATGAATGAAGCTAAGTAGAACTAAAATCATAACGTTGAAGACGCCAACGAAGAACGAAGCTAACTACCGCCAAAGGAAAGCATCATTGGTTAGTGGTACAGCAGGACTCCAACTCCTGTGAACAGTGAAGACGAAACACTAAGGGCCAATCTCCCGGATGCGGAGTCACCCTTTTTTTTTTTACAGTAGGCAAAGAGTTGGATGTACTACAGACATCCATGATCATCTGAAAAGATGATGTTTTGGAACTTGTAACAGTAAGATCCTAGGAAAATATTACAATTTAAAACATATTTTTTCATACTAATAAAATTTTATAAACTTGTGGTGGTGGTACGGAGAGGAGATCTCCTACACCCCTAAATGCACCTTTGGGCCGGGTGTGACGCAAAAATAGTTAGGATGTATTTTTATGATAAATAAAAAATGAAAAATTATATTTATGTTATAAATAACGAATAATATATATATTTTTTTCTCATCAAAAAACATACTTTGAAAAATATTAAAATTAAAAAGATAATTAAAATAGTTAGGCCTCAAATGGAGAAACAAGTGGAAATCTAGGAATGCATTGCTTCATCTATTTACACATTTTACTTTTGATTTTTACTTCACCTGTCTGTCAAAATGTATTTTGCTTCATCTATGAATAATTGCATATGCTTATATTTTGCTGTTATTTTTGCTGCATTTAGTTCATAATGAATGAATGTTTTGTAGATGAATATCACCCTCTCTTCAACAATAGATCGTCTGTTGAAGATCTCAACAAACAACAACACATCTACCCTATGCTTTTCCATTAAGTCAACATCATTCCACTATATAGTTCTTAAATTTCAAAATGTGTACTAATGTAAGCTCAGTATATATTGATTGTCCCTTGATGGCTTTAAAGTTAACTAATTTATCATTTATGAGTCAAAGATGTAAAATAATTTATTATTATTATTATAATAAATATTCATTCTCACTTTGGAGTTGGAGTAAAAATAATTTAAAGAAGGAGATTTTTACTTCCTCATTTTAGAGAATTTTTTAGGAAACTGTTGGGATGCTCTTAGGGGGAGAATTTTGCTTTGAAATTCTTTACTTGTTTGTGTTGTATCATAGAAGTTAGGGTACATGAATGAGATTGTAGTACATGAATGTGGTTGCTAGAGATATTTAGGTACATGAATGATATTTTAGTACATGAATTTTATTTTATTGTAAATTAAATTACAATAATAACATACAACAATGTATTACATGAAAATTATTGTATTATATGAATATCATTATATTACAAGGCAGATTACAATACTATGATACAAGAAATTATTATAACATATAATATTGTAGAACCCTAGTCAATATAATGTTGAGAAGAATTAATATACCGTTGAATATATATAGTCGATTGTTTTTGTAACAATAAGTAAACAAATATTATACAAAAATCTATTGGTTTAATTTTTAAAAGAATAAAAATCTGCTTTAATATAGGTAATATCCATCCAAAAAATGTACAATTAATAAAAGAAAATACAGTCAAGCATTGCTGACTTAGCTGGTAAGGATGACATATAGTGACCAATATGTCATGAGTTCGAATCCCCTCCCTTATTGTAATGACTTAAGTGCCTACCTATGAACCAAAAAAATGAAAGAAAATACAATGAATACAATTAGTAAAAAAAATTGAAAAGGGTGTAATGCCCATAATTTTCTATATCATTTTTTGTTTCCTAGATAGTTTGTTTTATTTTGAGTAATTTTTTCATTAAAAAAAAACGAATTACCTTCCCGTAAAAGAAAAAAAACTGCACCCCGGGAAAAAAAAAAAGAAAAAAAGGTGTCTGGTGGTGGTTGTTTTCCAAATTAAGTCCAGAGAAACAATTTTGTCTTTTTTTTTTATTTTTTTGGTACGTAGCAACAATTAATTTGTTGTCTTATTTTTTTTTGTTTTTTGGTAGGAACAATTTTTTGTCTATATATACAAGCCAATGTGCTTGTTTAGCTACTCCATCTATTACATTGGACATTAAAACCAACATAGAGAAAAAAAAGGTAGTAGATGGAGAAGAAGAGCGTTAAGGTGTTGGTGGTAGGTGGCACTGGCTACATAGGCAAGAGGTTTGTAGAGGCAAGCCTGCGCGAAGGCCATGAAACCTTCGTCTTGCAGAGGCCGGAGATCGGCCTCGACATGGACAAGCTTCAGATCCTTCTAGGGTTCAAGAAGAAGGGGGCCCGCCTCGTCGAGGGCTCGTTCTCCGATCAGCAGAGCCTGGTTCAAGCGGTTAAGAAGGCCGACGTCGTCATTTGTGCCATGTCCGGAGTGCACTTCCGGAGCCATAACTTGTTGATGCAGCTTAAGCTTGTTGAGGCCATCAAAGAAGCTGGTAATGTCAAGGTAATTTAATTTAATTTAATTTAATTTAATTACGACTTTATTTTTATGGATTTGAATTTCCTTTTTTGCCCTTCTATTATTGATACACACGAACTACACGAGGGCGGAGCAAGTAGGTATGGGTTGTTCGAACCCATGAAAAAAATCTATCTATATAAAATAATAAAATATAACCTAGAAATAGCATGAGCATCAAGTGCGATTCGCATATGTGTTGTATTTTAGAATAATTCGCATACGTATTATTTCTGAATTAATATAGTGTTATTTTTTTAGCCATATCAATTAATAAAACAGAAGCCAGAAACAGCATGAGCATCAAGTGCGATTCGCATATGTGTTATATTATGGAGCAATTCATATACGTATTATATTTTGGATTAATATGGTGTTATTTTTTTTAGACACATTAATTAATAAACCAATATAATTTTATCATCTTACTTATATTAATTAGTTAAAAAACTTATCTTTTTAAATTAAATAATCCATCCAATATTACATCAATTGATAAGTTATTATCATATCTTACTTAGTTATATTTTGATAATATTTTGTTATAAATATTATTATTTTTTATATTTATTTACATTCTAAAAAAATAACACAATTGAAGATTATATATTTACTTTATATGGAGTAGTAATATATATTAATCCAAAGATGGTTTATATAATAAAATCTATTAACAAATCGCACAACGGGTAAGTAATAAAACTAGTTATAAAAAAATATTTTTTTAATTTTTTTTTTGTAATTTTAAGGGTAAGTTAGTTTTAAAAGATTAATTAATTGTAAAGAATTTGAATTATAAGGTCTTAAGTTCAAAATTTTTATAGCTTTATTTTGTAGAATTTTTTCGATGTTATCTTTTTAAACTTAAGATAGCTATTTAAATTATATAGTTAATATTTTTTCTAATATATATACTTTTTATATAGAAAAATTATATCTTATATATATTTTAAAAAAATACTGATAACAACGTTCAGTCCCTCCATTTTTTCTGACATTGCAATAGATTGAAACTGCAATGCTATGATTCTGATCTGTATTGTCTTTGTATATAGTATCAATCATCAAATATAAATATACTTAATTAGTTTTTTTTACATTTATTTTATATTTAATAGTGTGAAATTGTTTAAAAAATAATAAACAATTAATCAATAAAATATTTTAGACCAAATAGAATTATATATAGTGGAGTTTTATTGCTTTTGTTGCTTATAATATTTGATGTTTTGGACGGAGTATCAAATAATTGATATGTACGTCATCAAGATTATTCTATTTTTCCAACACGGTGTAATCTTTTCACCGTACGTTTTTAAAAGTCAAATAAATCCCATAACTAGATCCTTTTATATATACGAGAAATTAAATCATAGCATTAACTTTTATATATACGAGAAATGTATATTTTAACGATATTATAATAATACATAAGTTAAAGTATAATATATTTTCATATAAATATTTTATATTAAAATTTATTTAAGTATTATAATTTATTATGAAAAATTATATGAATGGGATAATAGAGTAGATAGTGGGTAGTGTTTTTTAAAGGAAATAAATAAAATAATAACATTTTTCTGTACCACTTATTAACATTTTTTCTTGTTGAAATATACATCCTTTAATTAATTACGATTGTAGTTAGTAGTCATCAGATGATTGACTCTAATCACTCTATGAATGAAATGTCCGAAGAAAGTTAACAAACAATTGAGATGATTTTAAATGAGCTTGTGGTCACGCCACTGGTTAGGGTCGAACTCATTCAAACTTTTTTTTTTTTTAAATTGAAAAACTTATAACTTAAAACAAATAAATATTTATAGAGATTTTTGCCATCGGAGTACGGGATGGATCCAGCCAGAATGGGAGATGCATTGGAGCCAGGCAGGGTAAGCTTCGACGAGAAGATGGAAGTGAGGAGAGCAATCGAGGCCTCCGAAATCCCCTTCACTTACGTCTCCGCAAACTGCTTTGCGGGTTATTTCGTCCCTAACCTGTCCCAACTCAGGACTCTCCTGCCTCCTAAGGAGTCCGTTCTCCTCTATGGAGATGGCAATGTCAAAGGTACGTAACTCCAACTTTTAGTTAATACTCTCAATATTCTGAGAATGGATCTTCTACAACACTATATGAGACACTAGGTGTAACACCAAAATATTTGGGGTATTTTCTAATGATAAAAAAAATTATAAAAATTATATTTACATTGTATATGTCAAATAATATACATTTGTATATTTGTTTCTTTCAAAATGATATTTTTATTAAGTATTATAATTAATATTCTAAAATAATGACTCTTTTAATTTTAATATTTTTTTAAATATCATTTTATATGACAAAAATATATAAATATATGTTATTTGACATATACAATGTAAATATAATTTTATAACTTTTTCATTATTAGAAAATATCCCTTGACTTTTAATAATGGGAGCGGTATACTATAGATAACAAGCATGCGGAGTATACCCTCAATTATTACATTTTTTTTTTGTACTCTATTCAAAATATTTACAATGGAAATTAACACTCTAATACCTATTTCTATTTATAATCAAGGGAAAAAAATTGTCCCATGATATTATTAAAAGCCTTATTCTATGTGGTAGAATCTGGGTCATACTACATCAGCCACTCACTTACCCATCGTATGAATTAATAAAAAAAAACTATTGTATATTTTGTAAGTTGGTTCATGTCATCCCATTACATTTTTCATTCACTTTCTTCCACAATCTTCTACCATTTCACTCATCACCAGATTGTTATAATTGTCTCTTCATTGTTATAATCGGTACACCTCCAATAGCGACCCCACTAATCCCGACCGCTACTCAATTATAAGATAATTTATAGATGTTATATTTTTTTAAATCATTCTCGAATTTATTTATATTTTTATTTATATTTTTTTAAAAAAATTTATATTTTTGAATTTATAATCTATAATATGTAGTTAAAATTACAACTAATAAATCTATATTATTAAATTTAAATTGATAAATTTTAACTAACCGGACATAAGATGTGGGACTCATACTAATTCTATTTAAACCGAAGTAAATTTATGAGATTGGAATTTAATTTTGAGTAATCGACACTTGAGCTCATAGATTTGAGTTTAAAAAATCTCATTAAATTATATATATATAACACCATATAGTCGGCTCTACTCTATTTCTCAAAATCATCATTTTCCTCATCAGGTCTAACACAACTACTAGTAATGGATAGGGGTGGAATTAGTACATTACCAATTTATTTTTCTGTTTACCATGTACCAACCAATTTGAATTGGTAATCATAAAACTCTTACCATTACCAACCACCGAATGGACTGTACCCAATTAATTGGTTACCAGTTAAGTTGGTTGGTACATGTTGGTAATGGTAATTTACCAACTTTCGAGTGTTGAGAAAAAAATATACAAATACAATACAACTTAATTAAAATGTATAAGTTATTCCAACGCTTAGGTTTTCGTCTGAACATAAAACTTAAAAGTTATTTCGAAGTGTTTAAGCACTAAAGCAAAAGTAACATAGTAGTAGGTAGGTCCTAGTCTGACTAATGCTTACATTTTCATCTGAATCGAGGTCGAGCTAATATTCCTCCCTTGATTAAAAGCAATTTCTGCAAAAAAAAAAACAACGTAAAAAAACTAATCAACTTATTAGTTAATACAAGTAAAACATTTTCCAAACAAAGTAACATAGAATAACAAGTATCAAGTAAAAAGCAATAGCAAGTACAACAATTACTTCAACAATTACTAGGCTCCGGTAACATATGAAAATGAGGTTGTGAAGGCGTACTAAAGGAGACGAGGTTGTGAAGATGAACTCGAATTCGATCCACCTATGAAGATGAACTCGAAAGTTAGACCTATGAATTCGTACCATTGGAGACGAGGCTAAGATGAAGATGAACTCGGAAGTCGGACCTATGAATGAAAGAGATGAAGATGAACTCGAATTTGATCAAAGGGTGCCCGCAACCATTGAAGCAATTGAAGTTGATAAAATTGAAGAAAACCTATATCTGAATGAGAGTTCAAAGCCACTAAGCTAGACCAACACTTTTTTTCTCATTAATTTCCCAATATTCCTAATTGCATTCTACATAAAAATTAAAAACTTAAAACAATTACAAAATAGATTTAAAAAATAAAAATTAAACTAAATATAATTGGTTTGATAGGAATTGGTTGGTATTAGCATACCAACTAATTTCAAATCGGCTGGTAAGGGTAATACCAATTTTTTCTTTTTCATTACCGTTACCGTATCAAGTTTCGGAACTTGGTTCGGTATAGTGAACTAATTATATTGGCAACCAATATAATTGGTTACCAATTATGTTGGTTCGGTATAACGAACTAATTATATTGGCAACCAATATAATTGGTTACCCATTATATTGGTTGCCAATAATTGGTTACCCCAGCCCTAGTAATGGATCCTAGTTTCGCTTTGGCACCTAATGCCATTCGCACTCCCCTACTCCAACTTGTAAAGTTCGATTCATTGAACAAAGTAGAGACCAATTACATGCCAGGATAGTCGGAATTCGTCAAGAAATATGGATTAACATGAACATTGCTCATACCTTGACCGAAATCACCCAATTGCA
Organism: Persicaria maculosa; assembly: GCA_963922045.1. NCBI lineage: Eukaryota > Viridiplantae > Streptophyta > Magnoliopsida > Caryophyllales > Polygonaceae > Persicaria > Persicaria maculosa. The sequence continues at coordinate 61,004,680 of OY998261.1, forward strand.
CTGGATTATGACCGAAGGCCACTACCCCTAAATTTTCGCGACCAGATCCAGGTGCTGGAGGTGTGATACTATATAAATATCCCTCTTTTGGTGCCATTTCCTGCACCAGCACCTCCAATTCCATATCCAGAGTCTTGATTAAGCGACGTATTCGCTGCATCTCGCCCCGCCATTGCACAAGTAAACAAAAACACAAGAAACAGAGGATTGCAACCACAAAAGATCTCAACGAGATTGGCTGAGCTTCGATACCATTTGAAGAAGAAAATAGAAACGAAAAATGGAGGGAGAAACCAAGATCTGAATCACATTATCAAACGAAAAAATTGAAAATGATATTCCCAAAAATTAGTTTGCAGAGTACATGAAAACCCTTGTTTATACAAGCTCCGTCTCGGTTTCAACTTCTAACCAACTTGCAAATAACCTTTTGATCACACAAGATGAAAATACCCCCTCTGCTGCTACTGTGATACTAGTCTTCACTTAACTTGGAAATATCCTCTCGACTTAGTCGGGAAAATGGTGCGTACAACTTAATCCCTAGACTTTGTTTAGAGCACGATATGTGGGGATTGTTGTTTCTGTTGTTTAGAACATGATATGTGGGGATTGTTGTTTCTGTTTTAAATTAAAATTAGGAAATCAAATGCGGGGGATAAGAAAAGAATAATAATAATTATTATAATATTGAATAATAAATCTTAAAACTTAAATATGAATTAGATTTATGAGTTTAAACAAGTACATTTCCCTAGCTAGCCAGAAATAAACGATGGGTTAATTTGGTTGACATTACATACACCCGATTTATTTTCTGTTCTTGTATGCAGCTGCTTTCCTAGATGAAGACGATATCGCAACCTACACATTGAAGGCAGCAACTGACCCACGAACACTGAATCGAACCATTTACATTAGGCCTCCCGATAATGTATTGTCGCAACTAGAGCTGATACGGATATGGGAGAAGCTTTCAGGAAAAGAGCTCACCAAGAAGAGCATCTCCGCAGAAGAGTTTCTCTCTCAGATGAAAGGTAAAGTTACAAATATAATGAATGTCATTTCTCAATATTATTTAAGTTGCAATTGAGCAAATTAAACTACATTAATTATTCTTTCGAATGACAAACATTTTCCTAATCACAAACTTGGATATTACATGCTTATAGATGCGGATTTCCCGACTCAAGTGGGGATCGGACATTTCTACCATGTCTACTATGAAGGTCGCTTGACCAACTTTGAGTTGGGCAAAGATGAAGAAGCATCGAAACTTTACCCAGAAGTTGAGTATAAGCGAATGGATGAATACTTGAAGGTCTACCTTCCAGATTAACAAGGGCTTGTTGATTTGGATATGCAGTTTGCAATGCAGCATGTCTATGCATATTGTACGTTGTGGAAGAGAATATTAACATTTATGAATAAAATTGGTTGACAATGCAAATAAAGACTTCGAATCTTCTACATCCTATTGTGCAACCTACCCTGCATCACACATTATATTGGTATACTTGTTTACAACCTACCACTAAATTAATAACCTAATTTAAAGAAATTAAGAATTAAAATTGAGAGTTTCTCTCTCTTAGGAGAGAGAAACTCTCTTGATAACCATCCTTAGGGATTGTGAAACCCCCTTGTTCCAAATCGAAGGCCAAATCTCACCTCCAAACTCCCGTTTTCGGTCCAAATCTTCCTTCTTTCTCCCTCCCTGGGTGTGTGGTGGCCGGATTTGCTGTCTTTCGATCGCAGTCCTCGAGTGTCTATTTTTGCTTCTCAGTACTTGGTCTGGCGTTGTCTTGTCGCCGCCAGTTTCTTTGGACCCCAGTCATCACCGTCCTTGTGTTTAATCCATCCTTCACCCTCGATTCCTCCTTCATTTTGGAGTTTCAGCTTCCCCGCTGCTCCCTCCTCTTCCATTCCCACTGTTCTGGGCCTTCGGGGAGATGGGGCATAGTTTGGGGTCTCGGAATTTGTCTTTCAGTACCCCTATTCCTCGTCACCTCCTTCCCTTGTTTATCTACAGTTACACTCTCCCATGGGGCTTGGGCTTTCCTTGCCCTGTGCTCTCCGAGATTTTGCTTCCAGTATGTATATTTCGGGTCGGTTTGGTCACCAACTGGTGCTCTCGCCTCCCGACTGTTCACACGTGGCTGTCATAGTCACGGGCTGGTGGTGACTAACCCCAGTCTTCTCCCTCTACCCCCCGAATGGGCTTTGTAAGGACCGGTCATCCAATTTCTTTTGGGCGTGAGCTTTAGTCCCTCGGGCTCAAGTTTCTTGGTTCTTCGGGCCCAATGATGCTGAAAGTGTCTTTTGTGTATAAATATATATACGATTGAGAAACAAATAATAACGGTTATATATATATATAGGCAAGAGTTCCAGTGAAACAAAGAATACGGTGAGACGAATGAATATTGTGTTATATTAATATGAATATGACATTATGTGGATATGAATATGTGAATATTGTGGTGTGTGGATATGAATATGGTGTTATTCACTTTATATTATCTGAATATAAATAATAACATATTCATATACCCATATGTAAATCATATTCATATTCACACAGCATAATATTCATATGAATATGACCCAATATTCATTTGCTTCAATCGTTACACCGTATTATCTGTTTTATTAGAACCTTTCCATATGTGTGTGTATGTATGTATGTATGTATGTATGTATGTATGTATGTATGTATGTATGTATGTATGTATGTATGTATGTATGTATGTATGTATGTATGTATGTATGTTTTTCCTTTATTATTTAGAAATTTATATTTATTTGACTACAATTATAGACATTTACAAACCGACCCGAAAAGGTAAATTAAATCCCAAAAGGGCTTGATCAAAATCTTGAAAGGGCCTCAATAAAATCCCGAAAGGGTTTTCAGGTGCTTGGTTCTTGGGTGGTTCTCGACTGCTCTTTTGGTTGGTCTTGGCGAGCCTTTCTTAGTTGGGGCTCTAGCATCTCGGAGTAGGGTCTGGCTGGGGTCAAGGTGGTGTGTATCAAGGCGTCTCTGTTATCCGGAAATTTCCTTGGAGGTTCGTCTTCACTGCCCACATGGACTCCTGATGTACCGCTGGCCAGCGGTGTCGCTTCTTGGTGGTGCTTGGCCTCGATTCGTAGTCTATGTTGTCCCTAATGTGTTAGGTTTAGGTTTGCTAGGTCACTCGAAATTGTTTGCTTGTCATTGCCTAGTTTGCACCTTTTGTTATGTTAATTGTATGACGGTTTGCCGTCTGCCGACTTTGTCGGCCACTCAAGGTGCCAGACATGTCTGACCCTCGATTTCTTACCTTATAAAAAAACAAATTCAAAGAAATATAATACTCCCGGAGTCTGTGTATTTGATTTCTCTTACTAATTTTCAGTCCTTTTTTTACTAGAGTTGGCAATACGCAACTCAATCAGAGAAAACCGATCCGACTAATTGATCTAACCCGAATTGGACCGATACATGAAAAATTGTAAAAAAAAAAAGTTTGGATATGATACCGAATGATCCGGTCCAGGTCAAGCTCGAACCTGAAAGTAATCCAAACCCAATAATAACCAGAACTCAATTTATCCGAATGGACTGACCCGAAATCAACCCAAACCGAAATTACCCAAAGCCAATTATACCTGACACCCGAAATAACTCAAATTCGATTATATCTGAAACCAATAAAAATCTTCGATGAATAATTACATTTTTTTTTAGAAATTCCATAAAATTCGAGCTATTCAAGCTTAATTCGAACGAGTCGAGCTTTCAATCGAGCTTCAAATCTTGTTCAGTCTTGGCTTGTTTTGGCAAGTGAACGAGCTCAAGTTGAGGTTTTTTCGAGTCGAGCTCAAGCTGTTCAATTTATATAACTGCCCTATCTTTGACTGTCTTTGCCTCCACAGGAGCTTCCATGAGGTGCACTAAGCCCATATTTTTCACAAAGTCGATCAGTAAGGTGGCCGACAGGATTGCTTGCCTTTTACACACGACCGACAATGGTGTCCTCCTCTCAATTCTCGTCCTCCGAAAACTCATCGAAAATTAAAGATACACTTGATTGATGGTCCAAAAAAAGATCTAACCCTATCCAAAAAAAATTCTTATAAAAAAATGTATTTTATGAAATACCCTAATCTTGCAACATTAGAAAATACATTTATTGATTTTTAAAATGTTATTTCCCCTTTATCCTAAAATTAAAATGTCCATTTAAAAAAACATTTGGTCTCATCAGATGGGCCAACAAATCCACTAACATGTCCAAAGTGCTTAGAAAGGCAAGTGGTTACATATACATCCAAGTCATTTTATTTTGTACATACCATGATCTATTTAATTATAATTTTTGTTTTTGGAAGAGAAACATAAAATAACAAAAAGTAGAGATGGAGAAGAAGAACAAGGTATTGGTAGTGGGAGGCACTGGTTTCATAGGGAAGAAGTTGGTAGAGGCCAGCCTGAGAGAAGAAGGCCATGAAACCTTTGTCTTGCAAAGGTCGACGGAGATCGGTCTCAACTGTTGAGGCAACTTGAGCTAAGCACGCACTGGTGGTTAGTTGTAGGACCAAGTGGGCTCAACAAGTGTGTGTGCAACTGAATAAAGTCGTGAGTGACGTATGAAATAAGCAAACCACTTGTAATCAGTAGCTTAGTATAAATAGTTGTTATTCATGTAATTCAGTTCTTATCTTACAAAGCAATGAAAATTTCTGATTTTATGGGAGATCTGCTTTATTCCTCTTTCTTCATCTGAGTGTTCTTGAGTGTCTATCTCTTCGATCTTGCTAAATTAACATGGTATCAGAGCATTGATTCGCAGATCGTAGTCTCCTGCACTTAGATTGGAGTCTTCTTCAGCTGGTGATTGTCAATTGGATCTACTCGTTCTCTATTCGATTTGATCGTTGCATCGATTGTCGTCAATGGCTTCTACTCTAGAAGGAGCTGAATCGCGTCGTCGTGACTACATCACAGTTGGAGATCTTCAGAATCCTCTGTTCATACATCCATCCGACAACTCAAGTATGATTCTCTCCACAATTCAGCTAACTGGAGAAAACTACCGTCGATGGAGAAAATCTGTGATGAAAGCTTTGTCGGTGAAGAACAAATTAGGCTTGGTTGATGGATCTGTTGTTGAAACCACTGAGAATTCAATTATGTTGCATCGTTGTAATGATATGGTGTCATCTTGGCTCTCAAACACTGTATCTAAGGAAATCTATGCCACACTTGATGAATTCGATACGGCAAAGGAAATGTGGGATGACCTAGAGGAAAGCTATGGTCAGAAGAACAGTCCTCTTGTTTTCCAGATCAAAAAGGAGATTCAAAATTGTACTCAAGGAGATGCAAGTGTCTCTGAGTATTTCACCAAGCTTAAAGGCTTCTGGCAGCAGTTATCTGGTCTTACTCTACCTGTGTGTTGCGTCTGTGGTAGATGTGAGTGCAATCTGAATGAACAGGTTGAGGCAGCTGAGAACGAGAGTAAGCTCATGCAGTTTCTCATGGGACTCAATGAGAAATTTGATGCTGCTCGACGACAATTTCTGTTATCTACTCCACTGCCTACTGCGAGTCATGCTCAATCTCTCCTGGTGCAAGATGAATGTAGCTCTAGAATGAAGCAGGTGGCCACCAGATCTGACACAACTGCTTTTACATCTAAGAAAGGCACTAAGAGATCTGGTGAACGCTCTAGCACTTAGAGATATGGTGAGCGCATGAGAAGCTGTGAGCACTGCAATGGCAATCATCCCACTGAGAGGTGCTGGGAACTGGTTGGTTATCTTGCTTGGCACTCAAAGAGCAAGATTAAGCCTCAGATTCCTAGATCTAGCACTGATCAGAAGAAGAAATTCTCTAAAGAGCCTCTTGCAAATATTACTAACAGATCTGCAGGTGAAGGATCTGAGAATGCATTCAAGCTGTTTCAGAGTATGTCTGAGGAGAGTCAGAAGCTGATGAGCTCTCTTATTAACATGATGGAACAGCAACGATCTGAGTCAAACATGGCAGGTACCATTTTGAGTTTTAATTTGTCTCAGTTCTCACGGATGTGGGTGATAGATAGTGGTGCCACAGATCATATGGCTTGTGACAGCAACTTGTTTGACTTTACTTTACCTATATCCAAACCTCTAGATGTTCATCTTCCAAATGGACATAAAGATATGATCACACACACTGGACCTATTACAATATCTCCAAAGTTGAAACTCAAAAATGTCCTACTTGTTCCAACCTTTAAATTCAATCTTATATCTCTTAGCTGCCTCATAAAGGACCTTAACTGTCATGTGCATTTCTTTGATAACTTGTGTGTGATCCAGGACCCTGCAAAGATGATGGTGATGGCAGTTGGTAGAGAACATGAAAGACTGTACTACTTGCTTCCTGCTTCTGAGATCTCTTCTGTTTTGCCTCCCAACTACCTCACCAAACTTTGTGCTATTTCACCTACTATACCTATGTTTTCTCCTCAGTCTCATTGTAATAAAAATCTTAATGCTCTTTGGCATTTTAGATTGGGCCATGCCTCTAAAGACAAATTGAAACATATACCTACTGTGATTTCTGATTCTGTTAATGACAATGAATTCTCTTGTGTTGTTTGTCCCATTGCTATTCTTTTCATTCTAGCACATCTCTAGCTGATGGAAAGTTTGAGTTGCTTCACTGTGATCTTTGGGGTCCTTTTGACACTCATACATATGGTGGACATCAGTATTTTCTGACATTGGTAGATGATCACATTCGTAGTGTCTGGGCATTCTTGTTGAAACACAAATCTGAGACACCTCAAGTGCTTAAGCATTTTATTTGTATGATTCAAACACAATTTGGGGTGGCAGTAAAAACTCTAAGGAGTGATCAAGGGACTGAGTTTTTCAACTCTGAACTCACAACCTTTCTTTCTTCCAAGGGAATTCTTCATGAAAGTTCTTGCACTGCCTCTCCTCAACAGAATGGGCGTGTTGAGAGGAAACACATGCAAATCCTTGATATGGCTCGTGCTCTAAGATATCAATCATCCTTGCCAAAGAAATTCTGGGGTGACTGTGTTCTCACAACCACTTATCTGATCAATCGTCTCCCTGTTGCCATCCTTAAACACAAAACTCCTTATGAGATTCTCTTCTCTTGTTCCCCTGATTAATCTAACCTCAGGGTGTTTGGGTGTCTATGTTTTGTGTCAACCTTGGCAGCTTAGAGAAAGAAGTTTGATCCAAGAGATGATCCTTGTGTCTTCTTGGGGTATCCTTTTGGATTTAAAGGGTACAAGGTTTACAATCTGGTCTCAAAGAAGGTAATAGTCAGTAGAGATGTGCAGTTTGTTGAGGAGGTCTTTCCTTTCTCTGAGAAGTACCTTCATTCTATTACACCCTCTCCTACCTCCATTGAGCCATCTACCAAACCTTTTCCCATTGTTGATGACCTTTTTCAGCCTATTGAGATACTACACAGCCCTTCTCCTTCTCTGAATCCTGATCAATCTCAAGAGTTATCTCACATGGATTGTTCACCTTCCCCTGTCCCTCCTGAGTTTGATGTTGTGCCTCATATTCCCTTGGCTCCTGTAGATCCTCCTCCCCCTAGGAGGACTACACGTACCATCAAACAACCAGCCTGGCAGAAAGATTTTGTGTGTACAGTCTCTAATGTTCCTGCAACTGCTATTGCTACTCATCATTGTGGTAAGTCCTCTCCCTATCCTCTCATTTGTTCTCTTAACTCTTTAGCCTGCACCCCTTCTTATCACAAGCTTATGAACACTTTGGCTAATCTATCTGAACCTCATTCTGTGACTGAGGCCATTACAAATGACAAATGGTGTGATGCTATGTTAGTTGAACTCACTGCTCTTGAGGCAACTCATACTTGGGATATAGTTCCTTGTCCTGAACATCAGTCTGTAGTCACTTGTAAATGGCTGTTCAAGCTCAAATTTAAGTCTGATGGTTCCTTAGAAAGATATAAGGCTAGACTTGTGGCACGAGGGTTCTCTCAGATTGAAGGGGTAGATTATGGAGAGACTTTTGCACCAGTGGCAAAAATGATTTCTGTAAGAACTTTGCTAGCTGTTGCAGCTGTCAAGGGTTGGTCTGTCAGTCAGATGGATGTTACTAATGCCTTTCTTCATGGTGATCTTGAAGAGGTTGTGTATATGGAGCTCCCTCCAACATTTCAGTTTCTGCAACAGTATAAGGAGCACAGGAAGCCTTGCCCTCAGGGGGAGACATTAGGTGAGTGCAAAGGGAAAAGTGAGGGCAAACTGGTGTGTAAGCTTAGGAAGTCTTTGTATGGACTGAAGCAGGCACCAAGACAGTAGTTTGCAAAGTTTTCTGAAGCTGTGAAGGATGCAGGTTTTGTGCAATCTAGAGCAGACTATTCATTGTTCACTAGAAGGACAGAGAAATCATTTACAGCTCTTCTTGTGTATGTTGATGATATGATCATCACAGGAGATGATGAGCAGGAGATTGCCAAGCTCAAAGGACATCTCAGAACTCACTTCAAGATGAAGGATCTAGGAGAACTCAAGTACTTCTTAGGCATTGAAATAGACAGAACCTCTGAAGGATACTTTCTGAATCAGAGGAAGTATGTCATGGAGATGTTGGAGGAAGCTAGGATGATGGAGTCCAAGCCAACCAAAACTCCTCTTGATCCTAAGGAAAAGCTCATCTTAGAAGGAAGCAGAGATATGGTTGATGCAGTAGCTTACAGAAGACTGGTAGGAAGATTGATCTACTTGACAATCACCAGGCCAGATATTTGCTACTTTGTGCAGGTTCTCAGTCAGTTTATGCACTCGCCAACTGATGAACATTGGAGGGCAGCTAAGCATGTCCTAAGGTACCTTAAAGGAACACCTGGGCATGGACTTCTCTTATCCAAAACTTCAGAGTTGAAGCTTAGAGCTTTTTGTGATGCAAACTGGCAAAGTTGCCCAATGACAAGGAAGTCATTAACAGGATTTTGTATTCTTCTAGGTGATTCTCTAATTTCCTGGAGGACGAAAAAGCAGTCATATGTTGCTATGTCCTCTGCAGAATCAGGGTATAGAGCCATGGCCATGACATGTTGTGAGATCACCTGGCTTGTGAAGCTCCTGACAGATCTCAATATGAAGGTGGAACCAGTACAGTTAATGTGTGACAATCAATCAGCTCTGCACATTGCTAGGAACCCTGTGTTTCATGAACGAACCAAACACATTGAAGGTGACTGCCATTTGGTTCGTGACAAAGTAATCAACCAAGAAGTGATCTTGGGTTATCTACCTACTGCACAGCAACCTGCTGATATTTTCACTAAGATCTTATGCTCAGAACAAAGCAACAAGTTTCTCATCAAGTTAGGAGTTGTGAAATGGTTCACCTCTCAAACTTGAGGGGGAGTGTTGAGGCAACTTGAGCTAAGCACGCACTGGTGGTTAGTTGTAGGACCAAGTGGGCTCAACAAGTGTGTGTGCAACTGAATAAAGTCGTGAGTGACGTATGAAATAAGCAAACCACTTGTAATCAGTAGCTTAATATAAATAGTTGTTATTCATGTAATTCAGTTCTTATCTTACAAAGCAATGAAAATTTCTGATTTTATGGGAGATCTGCTTTATTCCTCTTTCTTCATCTGAGTGTTCTTGAGTGTCTATCTCTTCGATCTTGCTAAATCAACATCAACATCGATAAGCTTCGAATCCTGTTGGGGTTCAAGAAGAAGGGGGTCCGGCTCGTCAAGGGGTCGTTCTCGGACCACCAGAGCCTGGTCGAAGCCGTCAAGAAGGCCGATGCGGTCATAAGTGCCATCTCCGGGGACCTGAGGACCCATAGCTTGTTGATGCAGCTTAAGCTTATTGGCGCCATCAAAGATGCTGGAAATCTCAAAGTTCGTATATCCACAACTATGAATTTTGTTTTGTAACCTTATGTCGCATAATCTCATGGTTGTGGGAAATGTGGCCGGAGATATCATGCATATTGGACCACACATAAAATTATTATGATTTGTGGAAAATATATAATGGGCATCGATAAATTGAAAAATAAAGAAATAAGGTAAATCCGTAGTTGTATAGCAAAATTAAAAAAAAAAGAGATTGATAAAATAAACAATTATTTAAAATATTATGAAGAGATTGGAAAGACAAATTGAGAAGAGATAGCCCCATGTTTGGTCTAATTATTTAAAAGAAAAATAACGAGGTGTTAAAATATTATAATTATATAATTTTAGAGATTTTTGTCGTCGGTTCGTCGGAGTATGGGATGAACCCAACAAGGATGGGAGATGCAATGGAGCCAGGCAGGAGACCTTTTGACGAGAAGATGGAAGTGAGGAGAGCCATTGAGGCCTCCAAAATCCCTTACACTTACATCTCGGCGAACTGCTTTGCAGCGCAATTCGCCGGTAACCTCTCACAAGTCAGCACATTTCTACTTCCAAAGGACAATATACTCCTCTACGGAGAAGGCGACGTCAAAGGTATGCCCGTAATTACGTGTTATTTTGTGGCCACCGGTGACTTAAAACTTACTCATGCATTGCCAATTTAGGCAGCCCAACAAACAAACATATATTCAACAAGTAGTGAGGCACAGGCCCAAAAATGAGAAGGTCACACCACACTTAGGGTTCGTGTTAGGATATTCCAATCCATGACTCGACGAATCGAACCTGTTAATCCGACGGGTTCAAACCGCCGCCATGTCTTATATTTCAGGGAATTATTAATTTGGTTATTTTCTAGCCACTAGCTGAACTCTCTCTAGCACATGCGTTGGTAGGGGTTCGGGGTCCCCAATGATTTTTCGGGAGAAATTATTTAGGGGGAATTGTGCTAAGGCCATAATTAGGGTCTTTATTAGGAAAATGTCCACCCTTCCTTCCAAATTGGCAAAATGTCCACCTTCCTTCCTTTGCCCCCTTTGCCCCCCCACGCGTGCCCCCTGTGCCCCCCTCCTGTTTCAGCAAATTTGGTTTCAGCAACTCCTATTTCAGCGTTTTTTTTCGCGCGTTGTTGAAACCGAAGTTGCTGAAATTGTTGAATTTAGTTTTTTTTTTCGCGCGTTGCTGAAACCTAAGTTGCTGAAATCGGAGTTGCTGAAACAACCCTGAAACCGGAGTTGCTTAAATTGTTGTTGTAATTGCTGAAATTAGTTTTTTATTTTTTCGCGTCAGTGCTTCGACACCGGAGTTGCTGAAACCGTGTTGCTGAAACCGGAGTTGTTTTTTTTTCTTTTTTTCTTTTTTTTTCGCTTCACCACTTCGACACCGGGTTTGCTGAAATCGGAGTTGCTTTTCTTTTTTGTTTTCCGCGTCGGCACTTCGACACTGGGGTTGCTGAAACCGGAGTTGCTGAAAACGTGTTTGTTGAAATCGGAGTTGTTTTTTTTTGTTTTTTTTTCGCGTCAGCACTTCGACACCGGAGTTGCTGAAACCGTGTTGTTGAAATGCTGAAATGATTTTTTTCGCGTCCGCAAAAAATGTTGAAATGCTGAAATCATACCGTATGTCTTTTCACACCTCAATCATAACATATGATAAAACAATTAGGCCCATTTGCAGAAATACACCAAATCGGTGTTTGGTTTGCAAAAATATACCAGTTTTCTGAGAATAGCAAAAATAGGATAGGTGAGTCATTTGTGCTAAAAAATAGGTCATTTGTGCTAAAAAATAATTACTGATTTTACCTTTAAATTTAAATGTAAAAATTATTAAAAGGAGATTTATGAATTAAAAGAAAAGTTAAAAAATATATAAAAAATCAAATATACATTAAAATAATGTTTTTAATTTTTTTCTCAAAAATTTAAAAATAATAAAAGTAGCCGGATGAAAAACATCGCCTTAGTAAGAGAATTAATACTGACAGGAACAAATTTTTTGTTGACAGGATATATGTTTTTTATGACAAGGCTAAAAATTAATACTAACAGGATGGAGTTTATAATAGGGAAGAGAAAAAAGATACGATTTTATCCTACCATAACTAGAAATTAAAAGCATGTCCAAGATGACAAAGTTATTCGTTCACTACGACAGGATTAATGTTTATAGTGACAAAGCTGCGGATATACATTGACAGGATTGAAGCTATAATCTAGGAGAGAATCACTGAAGATACGGTAAATCATATCTTTAGGATTATTAACCATATTTACAAAAGGATTGTCAATATATATCTTGAAATCATAATATTATTACATTGACAGGATGAATATTGTTCTTGACAATCCCAAATATGAACATTGACAGGATATGATCAATAATCGACGGGAGATTGAGTAAAGATACGGTTTTGACCTAAATTATAACCACTAGATTATAATCGGCGGGAGATGGAGCCGGAGGTTGGTCTGCTCTTGGGGTCGAGGCCGGAGCCGAATTGCGCAGCGACGGAGGGTGAAGGCAGCGACAGTCGGGCTGCTCTTGTGTGTTCTAGTTAGGGATTGGGATTGAGATTGGGTTGGTCGGGGGCGCCGGAGTGTAGGCGCAGCGACGGAGCCGGAGACGCGGGCTCAGGTCCGAGCGCCGGAGACTTGGGGTTGGGGCTGAGCGCCGGAGACTTAGGGTTGGGGCTCCTCTTGTGTGTTTTTGGTTAGGGATTGGGTCGGTCGGGGCTAGGCTATACTGTTAGTAGGTATTGAGAAATTTTTTTTTTTAATTTCAGTTTTTTTTATTATTTAATTATTTAAAATAATTTTAAAATATAAGAAAAATGAAAAATACTTAAAATATTTAACTTTTTTTTTTTCTGATTTTTTGGGGGTGGTGGGTAGTTTTGATAATTAAATAAGGTATTTTTGCAAATTTCCATATATTGATGCAATTGTTTTCAAACTTATGTATTTTTGCAAACCAATTATCAAAGTGGGGTATTTAGTAGTAATTCCCCAAACAATTATACCAAATTGTCAAAGAATATAAAATGATGAAAATGACATTTGAGTCATTAACCCAATCAACGATTAAACTTGAGAAATTTTCACATTGGGCCTATTGGGTGTGTTACATAAATCACATGTCACATAATCCTTAAAGGAATCCCATGGATAAATTAGTGAGAATATCTAAATTTTCATATAATGACAATTTTTACTAATCAGTCGCCAAGTGTGTGATCAATTATGGCCTATGAGGTCTATATGTGTGTGATCAATTATGGGGCCTATAAGCCCTTTGCCGAGAGGCTTTGTCAAATTTCATGATCTAAAGATCTCAAATCAATTTGATATGAAAAAGGAGGAGGAAGAAGAAACAAGATGCTCTGCTTTCGATCATTCAAAAAATGTAATTAGATATTAAGACAGTTATAGATTCATGGCTTGTTAATCAAAAGAAACTGAAAATCCAAAATTTCCAAAGCATTACACATATACACACTAAACCTTCCACATAAGGGAAAAACAAGTTTTATGCGTTGAAGCCTTGAAGGGGAGAAAAGAGGAAGGACCTCGGAATCGACGTTGCCAGAGAGATCGACCGGGAGCGCCAGGTTGATTACGGAGACGATCGACGAACTTGAAGACAGGAGCACTGGCGTTAATGGAGGAAAGAGCCTCCATTGAAGCTCAGATGGACGCTCCGCCGCTCCCTCACGCCTTCAATTCCCCGCCTCCGATACGGTCATCCCTCGAATTCGATTCCGCATCGGTCAATTACAAAGTCGGATGCGAATCGAAGATAAAAGAGATGGCCATGGTTGAAGTGTCCCTTCGAATTCGACTCCTTCTACTGCACTGGATTTGGATCTCAGATCTGTCTCGCTTGAGCGGGGAGAAGAGGGAATGGGGTATTGGAGGAGGAAGGAGGCACAGGTGGAGCGCTGCCTAGGGTTAAAAAAAAAGGTGGACTTTTCCCAATTTAAATTCATGGGTGGACATTTATCAAATTTAGGCTCAAAAAAGGCCTGTTTGGCAAATTATTTCAATTATTTATCAATATATATTCATTTATTGTCTTGATAATAATAATTAAAAAAATATTCATTTACTGTATATTTTTTACAAGGATAAAATTTATATAAAATATTATTTTTAAAAAAATTATATATAATTTCATACTCTATAAAAATGATATTTTATATAATTCGTCTTATATTTTAAAAAATTGTAAATAAATAATAAATAGAAATCGTGAATAATCATTTTTGCACGGAAGATGTTCATAGTATACCTAACACAAATTTATCGGTTCTCCGCTTTACTTTCCCAATTTGAGTTAAAAAATATTAAAAGGTTGGAATTAGCTACAAAAAAATCCGATCCAAGTCAATTGAAACAATGCAATACCTTACTCCCTCATTGAGCTTATTTGGTGCAAATTAGTCAATCATGCCATTGATTTTGTAAAAAAAAAATTAATCAAAGTCATTGAAAAAATATTTAGTTAATGTTCCCATATTAGCTAGGTTTTATAAATTGTGGCCATGTGTTTTTCTAACCTATACTCCAAGGAAATAGATTAAGTTTTTCGATTCTTTAAATATTTCACTAGATTATTAATTAAACTTATTTTTAAAATTTTTTTAGAGTTCACTCATTATCTTTTATGATTTTCTTTCTTTTAATATTTGTATTAAGACATAGTTAGACAAATCATGATCTATTTAATTAATTTATTTTCATATCGGTTTTTCTACATAAGATTCCCGTTTCAGAAGAAAAAAATCCTTAATTAAAATGTATTAGTCAAATTTTCAATTAGATTCATATGGTCGTTTATTTTTTGTAGGGTATATTTCCCAATTTAGTATCTTATCTTATACCTTTAAAGCATAAAATAGAAAGACCGTTTTCCAATTTCGAATCGTTTGAATTTAAAGATCAAGTCATAAACAATTACAGTTTCCCATTTGCCACTAGGAAAATTTGTTCATACGTTGATGTGGAACTAAGCATCAAAGTCTAGTGGTAGGTCACCGATAGTAAAATGTACACTCTTTGGTTTGAAGCTATGAGAAAGAAAAAAGTATAATGTAGCTAGTCACAAGTTCAATTCTAAATATATGATTTGTTTTCTTTTCTTGTATGCAGTTGCTTTCATAGACGAAGACGACGCTGCAACCTACATATTGGAGGTACCTTCTAACCCGATAAGTTGAATAAAACCATATACATTAGGCCTCCCGAAAACGTATTGTCACAGCTGGAGCTGATACGGATTTGGGAGAAGCTTTCAGGCAAAGAACTCACCAAGAAGAACATCTCCGCCGAAGAGTTTCTCTCCATGATGGAAAGGTACAATTAGAGTAGGCCGGATGCTTTTGGTTTTGTATCGATCAAACTAAATTATCCCTTCGGATGTTTTCATTGCATTGTCTTAGTGCTTTCAGTTTGTGTAATGTAGGTGCAGATTTCTATACTCGGGTAGCGATTGCACATGTCTACCATATCTACTATGAAGGTTGCTTGACCAACTTTGATTTGGGAGAAGATGAAGAGGCGTCGAAACTTTACCCCGATGTCGAGTACAAGCGAATGGCTGGAACGCTCAGTGGATGCTTGTTGATTAGCAATCCATGTACCTGGATGGCTGGAACGCTCGGCGGATGCTTGGCAGTGAGGTATCACCAAGCACCAAGACTGTTCGACGGCCTTATTGGCGGATAAAATATTTTCTTAACATTTTCTTATATTTATTTGTCTATACTATGAGTAGAATACATCTGATATAATAATTATGCATTTTCATAGTGTTTATCATCACTACATTAACAAAACATCATTCAAATGAAAGTAAAAACATCATTCAAATGAAAGTAAAATCATGACCATTTTAATGTTATCCGACTCGAAAAAAAATATCATAAATAATTAAATATGGTTAAAAAAACAATCCATATAATCTAGACAATATAAAACAACACCACTATAACTTTTCTAAAAACTAGTTTAGTGCCCACACGTTTGTGCGGATGTTTTTTATAAAATGATTTTATACATATATAAAATATTTATATAAGTTAAAGTAGAATTTATAATATCTTTCAAACCTAATCAACTTAGGATTTGGTTCAAACAAATTAAAACTAAATCTATTAATAATACTAAAGGAGAAGTCGTCTAAGCCATGTGGCGGCTTCTCCTTTAAAGTAGGATTTTAAGTTATAAAATTAATTTAAAGTAGGATTTTTTAATTGTTTGGATATGCCAATTACAAAAAATCTAAACTAATCTTATCGGTTTATATCTATTTTAATAATACTAAAGGAGAAGTCGCCTAAGCCATGTGGCGGCTTCTCCTTTAAAGTAGGATTTTAAGTTATAAAATTAATTTAAAGTAGGATTTTTTAATTGTTTGGATATGCCAATTACAAAAATCTAAACTAATCTTATCGGTTTATAACAAAAAAAAATCTAAACTAATCTTAAACCAATCTAAACTAATCTAAAAAATCTGAACTAATCTAATCTAAACAAATCTAAACTAATATCGATTTATAAAAAAAAAATCTAAACTAATAATTGTTTGGATATGCCAATTAAAAAAAATCTAAACTAATCTTATCGGTTTACAAAAAAAATCTATACTAATCTTCTAACAATAATTAATCAAGTAGCTTATCTAATTGTCGTATGTATCCTAATTGCCAATATATCTTAATTGTCGTATATATCCAGATTAATTGCAGATATATTCTAAAGAACTAAAAAGATATGCCATATGTCTCTTATCTATACATTGAGTTAGTGATCCTATGGTATGTCGTATGAAAAGTTTTTTTCAACCAAGTTAGATCAAATTGCCCGCGATGACAAATAATAAAGGTAAGGCGCCCACAGAGAAGAATAATAGGAAGGTTCAAAAGAGAGGTACGTTAAATATTTAATTTATGCATCATATGACAATTTGATAGTAGTGAAAACATTTTTTACCGAGCATAATTTAATATAATCGGTTAAAATCTTTAATTTGGAATAGGTTATTGTTATTATTGTTGTTGTTGTTGAAAAAATGATCAATTTTATTTTCTCATAATAAACACTCATGCAATTTTAGTTTGTCATTCCAATGACAAACTAACTCATTTCACACAAATGAAAAAAGAAATAAAACAAAGAACTGAAATATAATAATTTAACCTACTATAGCCAGTGACATAGAGTTAAAAAAAAATATTTTTATTTAAGGACATCCCGCACAAGGTGCGGGTTACTATACTAGTATGATAATAAAAGGAGAAGATATTAGTTTATCTAAATTCTTTTTTGAATTTAAATAAATTTCCTATTAACACCCGTTCAACTAATGATTTTTCTTTCATATAGTTGTATTAATTCAATAATATATTATAAATTACAAAATCTATTATATTTTTTAAAAAAATAAAATAAAATAATTATTTTTATTTTTAAATCTAAATTTATTACCTGATTGCATCAAAATATTCGATATATTTTCAATCAATTATTAAAATAAACTTAACTTTTTGATCAAATTTTTATCCTTGTCTATATAATAATTAAAGAATGAATAGTAAAAGATGATGTGTCTTTTACTATATATAATGGATAAGTATGATAATTGTTAGAAAAAGATAAATTAGTTTAAATTAAATATTTATATAATTTTTAACAGATTTCAATCCCTATGATATGATTCTTTAATTACTATATAAATCATATTGGATTAACCAAATAAAAAAAAAGATGGGATTAAAACTACCATCCAAAAAAACGTAACTAAATTAGATTTCTTATTAGTTACAAATGTATAATGCATATATATCATAATATGAATCCACCCCACCTTAACCGAATTAGATTTCTTAATTAATTAATTAATTAGATTTGCTAATTCCACTAAATATCAAATCGTAACTAAATTGCATTTGCATATATCAAGTGGTTAATAAGATTTGTGAAATAACTTAATTGAATAATAATTTAAAATTAATTAATTAGATTGGTTAATTTCACCCAATATCAAATCGTAACTAAATTAGATTTGCATATATCAAGTGGTTAATGAGATTTGTGAAATAACTTAATTGAATAATAATTTAAATTTTAAAATTCCTACATTAAAGGAGAAGACGCCACATGGATTATGCGACTTCCCCTTTAGTATTATATATAATTGATAATTGATTGGATTATACCACAGTTTCACTATACATAATGTAAATAAACAAATAAACCATTTCATTGTACTGTACAAGTGTACACAAAAAACACAGTACACCACCACTACCATCTACCAGTCCACCACCACTCTACCTACCACCACCACTCTACCAGTCCACCATTCACAAACAATTAGAAAAGTGATAGTGGTGTTGTTTTAGAACAGTGGCCGTTGATCAGATTATTGTGTATGAACAAAATTGGTCTGAACAAACAAAAAACAAAGGCTTTTTGATATATTGCATTTAAATAGTATTATTAGTTCATATTTATAGCTTAGTTTAGTTGCATAATGTATATCTTTTCATCAGATTTTCTCCTCTAAACCTATCCGGATTCGTTGAGTTAGGCCCCTAGATGGGTATTTTAAAATGTTATTTCCACCTGGGAAAACTAATTAAAATACCCTCACCTTTAGGAGTATCGTAAAAATATATTCTCAACTTTTAAATGTAATAAAAATATCATGACCTTTGAGGATAGTGGTAATATATTACCACGAGTTTTCTCACGGGTCAAAAATGATGACAAGGCAGCATACGTGGATTTTTTTTAACAAGAGTTTTCTTGAATGGTTTCCTTAGGAAAAAATAAAGAATTGGACCGGGTTCATACCCAATGTCTTTTCTTCCCTCCTATCCTTCTTCCCTCCTATCTTCTTTCGTGGTTGCCTCTTGAACCATCTTCCAGGTCTTCCAGACAGCTCATAGTTCCTCTTCAATGGCAGTCTTCCTCCCTCGTGGCCGCCTATCTTGAATTGTCTATCTCACATCTTCTTCCTATTTAATTTGTTCACGAACTTGGCTAAGTAAGTTTTGTTTATTCCCCTCTTTGTTGTTGTTGTTGTTGTCGGTTTATTTTTGTTGTCGGTTTAGTGTTAGGAATAGTCTTGTTGTGTTAATTTGAGGCAACTTTGATCAGATTAGTTGCTTGGTTGAATCAATTTCATTTTTTGGTTTAATTTTGTTCTCGGTTTATTTTTTTCCTAAGAAAATCGTTCAAAAAATCCCAATTTTAGTGCTAATTTGTAAAAATACTTCAACGCAAGCTATCTTGTCAAAAAAATCAACGTAGGCTACCTTGTCTGCATTTTTTACCGGTGAGAAAACACGTGGTAATATATTACCATTACCCTCAAAGGTCGAGATATTTTTATTACATCTAAAGTTAAGGATATATTTTTACCATAATTCCAAAGGTGATGATATTTTAATTAGTTTTCCCTTTTCCCTTTATCCAAAAATTAAAATGTCCATAATTTTGTTTTTTTAAAAAAATATTTGGTCTCATCAGATGGGCCAACAAATCCACTAACATGTCCAAAGTGGTTAGAGAGGCAAGTGGCTCCATATACATCCAAGTCATTTTATCTTTCATACATACCATGATCTATTTAATTATAATTATTGTTTTAGGAAGAGAAACATAAAAAAAAAAAAAACAAAAAGTAGAGATGGAGAAGAAGAGCAAGGTATTGGTAGTGGGAGGCACTGGTT
Source organism: Persicaria maculosa (assembly GCA_963922045.1). NCBI lineage: Eukaryota > Viridiplantae > Streptophyta > Magnoliopsida > Caryophyllales > Polygonaceae > Persicaria > Persicaria maculosa. The sequence goes on from OY998261.1 coordinate 61,024,329, forward strand.
TCATAGGGAAGAAGTTGGTAGAGGCCAGCCTGAGAGAAGGCCATGAAACCTTTGTCTTGCAAAGGTCGACGGAGATCGGCCTCAACATCGATAAGCTTCAAATCCTGTTGGGGTTCAAGAAGAAGGGGGTCCGGCTCGTCGAGGGGTCGTTCTCGGACCACCAGAGCCTGGTCGAAGCTGTGAAGAAGGCCGACGTGGTCATTAGTGCCATCTCCGGGGACCTGAGGACCCATAGCTTGTTGATGCAGCTTAAGCTCATTGACGCCATCAAAGATGCTGGAAATCTCAAGGTTCGTATATCCACAATTATGAGTTTTTTTTTTGCAACCTTGTGTCTCCTTTTACAAGATATCATATTGGACCACATATAAAATTAATATGATTTATGTAAAATATATAATGGGTATCGATAAATTGAAAAATAAAGAAATGAGGTAAACTCGTAGTTGTCTAGCAAAAATATAAAGAAAGATAAAAGAAAGATATTGATAAAATGAATAATTATTTTAAAAAAAAATGAGGTGTTAAAATATTATGATTATATAATTGTAGAGATTTTTGCCGTCGGAGTATGGGATGGACCCATCAAGGATGGGAGATGCAATGGAGCCAGGCAGGAGAACCTTCGACGACAAGATGGAAGTGAGGAGAGCCATTGAGGCCTCCAAAATCCCCTTCACTTACATCTCAGCGAACTGCTTTGCAGCGAAATTCGCCGGTAACCTCTCGCAAGTCGGCACATTTCTACCTCCAAAGGGCAATCTACTCGTCTACGGAGAAGGCAGCGTCAAAGGTATACCATTTACTTTTTGTTTTGTGTCCACCGGTCACTTAAAACTTACTCCAGCATTGCCAATTTAGACAGCCCACCAAACAAACATTTAACAAAGGTCAACCCTTTACCCGACGAGTCGAACCTGTTAATTCGACGGGTTCAATCCGCCGCCATGTCTTAGCGACCCCTACTTCAAATTCATATTTCAGGGAATTATTAATTTGGTTATTTTCCACTAGCTGGACTCTCTTAATTCAAGCACATGCGTCGGTAGGGGTTCGGGGTCCCCGACCAATGATTTCTCAGGAGAAATTCTTTATCAATATATAGTCATTTATTGTCTTCATAATAATAATAATTAAAAAAATTATTCATTTACTGTATTTTTTATAAGGATAAAATTTATATAAAATATTATTTTAAAAAAAATTGTCTATAATTTCATACTATATAAAAAAAAGATATTCTATATAATTTTTTTTAAATTTTTTTAAATTTACATAAATAATAAATTATAACCATTTTTGCACGGAAGATGTTCATACCAAACACAAATTTATCATGCGGTTATCCGCTTTACTTTCCCAATTTGAGTGAAAAAATATTAAAAGGTTGGAATTAGCTTAGATAAAATCCGATCCAAGTCAATTGAAACAATGTAACACCTTACTCCCTCATTGAGCTTATTTGGTGCAAATTAGTCAACCATGCCATTGATTTTGTAAAAAATATTTAATCAAAGTCATTGAAAAAAAAGTTAGTTAATATTCCCATATTAGGTTTTATAAATTGTGGCTATGTGTTTTTCTAACTTATACTCCAAGGAAATAGATTAAGCTTTTGGATTCTTTAAATATTTCACTAGATTTATTAATTAAACTTTTTTTAAAAAAAAATTTAGAGTTCACTCATTTTCTTTTATGATTTTCTTTCCTAATAAAAGATGTTTAACATCTGTATTAAGACATAGTTAGACATGGTCTATTTAATTAATGTATTTTAATATCGGTTTTTCTACATAAGATTTGCGTTTCATAAAAAAATCCTTAATTAAATTTCATTAGTCAAATTTTAAATTAGATTTCTAGGGTCATTTATTTTTTGTAGGGTATTTTTCCAATTTAGTATCTTATCTTATACCTTTAGAACATAGGATAGAAAGACCGTTTTCCTATTTCGAATAGTTTGAGTTTAAAGATCAAGTTACTTTTGTCAAATCTATCAATTTTGCCAACCCTAAAAGTCATAAACAATGAAACTTTCCCATTGTCACTAGGAAAATTTGTTCATACGTTGATGTGGAGCTATAAGCATCAAAGTCTAGTGGTAGGTCACAAATAGTAAAATGTACACTTTGGTTTGAAGTTATGAGAAAGTTAGAAAAAAGTATAATGTAGCTAGTCAAAAGTTCAATTCTAAATACATGATTTATTTTCTTTTCTTGTATGCAGTTTCTTTCGTAGACGAAGACGACGCTGCAACCTACATATTGAAGGCAGCTACTGACTCGAGAACGCTGAATAAAACCATATACATTAGGCCTCCCGATAACGTATTGTCACAGCTGGAGCTGATACGGATTTGGGAGAAGCTTTCGGGCAAAGAGCTCACCAAGAAGAACATCTCCGCGGAAGAGTTTCTCTCCATGATGGAAGGTACAATTAGAGTAGGCCGCGATGCTTTTGGTTTTGTAATCGATCAAACTAAAGTATCCCTTCAGAGTTCGGATGAATACGTTACATTGTCTCAATGCTTTCAGTTTGTGTAATGTAGGTGCAAATTTCTATACTCGGGTAGTGATTGGGCATGTCTACCATATCTACTATGAAAGTTGCCTGACCAACTTTGATTTGGGAGACGATGAAGAGGCGTCGAAACTTTACCCTGATGTCGAGTACAAGCGAATGGATGAATACTTGAAGATCTACCTTCCAGATTAAAGAGTATGTTGATTAGCAATCCATGTACCTGGATTGTTGGATGTGCTGTTGAACAGATTATTGTGTATGAACAAAATTGGTACCAACAAACAAAAACAAAGGCCTTTTGATAGATTGCATTTAAATAGTATTATTAGTTCATAGCCTAGTTTAGTTGCATGTATATCTTTTCATCACAGGTTCTCCTCTAAACCTATCCGGGTTCGTTGGGTTTGGCCCCTAAATGGGTATTGTAAATTAAACTTTGATGGTTAAAAGCTCGGGTCATGAGAAGCTTCGTATGGCTTTTATTATTTGGGTTCAAAATGCTGATTTGATTAGTTTGGATTGTGGTACATGTGGTAACAACCCAATTATTTTTGCTAAGGCAATGGGTCTTCGTCAAAGAATTTATTGGGCAAAAAATTTGGGGACTGCAGATCGAAGGTGATAATTTGTGTATCGTTAAGAGATTGAATGTGTCCTTAGAAAATCGAGCTCGTACAATTGAATAGGATGAAATTTTTTTATTTATTTTAGACAAAGAACCCATCTTTGGTGGTAAAACCCCAAACACGTAACTCAAACGGCAAAAGTCACGTACTAGATAAACCGGCTTGTGCCAACCCCAAGCACGTAACTCAAACGGCAAAAGCCACGTAGTAGATAAATCGGCTTGTGCCGACCAGATCAACTCACTAGTATAGAGCAAGGCAAACCTTGCCCAAAAATTGAGTGGATAAAATTCCCAAAACCATTTGCAACTTTTGCCAAAGTCCAGAAGGGGCAGAAACCATGGATGAATTTTACCCATTGGGACTACAAATCTGCCAAGAACGAATTAATTACAAAACAAAGAATCAACCGCAGAATTCATAAAGATAAAAACCGGAAATCCCAATATCAGAAAGAGGTAATAAGAAAAAGTATATAACCCACAAGTAGTATCCAGGAATAATAATAAAATTATTGTAGTTATTAAACAAGGGGGACCAAAAGTTTCTGGGTTGTAAAGGCATCGCTACAGATGCCTACCAAAGCATGTCGCTGGAATGGGGAAAAAAAACTTCTGATCAAAATGGTCTGAATGGAGCTCATGGAGAGGAAGGGTGAATTATGCCAGAATCTAGCACTCTCTTGGAGAGAAAGGTTGTGGCGTCGAACTTCATCCGATAAGCAGCTTGTTGTCTTCCAGGAAGGAATATGTAGGAACCTCGAGATTGAAAGGAGCAGGCCCTTTACGGATTCTACCAGAGATATCGTAGTGAGAACCATGGCAGGGGCAAAACCAACCACCAAAGTCCCCGGCATTTGGCAGAGGTATGCAACCAAGATGGGTGCACACGCCGATTACAATGAGCCATTCAGGGTTCTTCACCCTCTCAACGTCTTGCTGTGGGTCACGTAGAGATCCGACATCAACGCTGTTTGCTAACTTGATATCGTCTTCAGTACGGCGCCTGATAAAGACAGGCTTTCCACGCCACTTTACAGTGACAGTAGATCCGGGCTCAATGCTGGAAAGGTCAACCTCAATCGAAGCAAGTGCCAACACATCCTTACTGGCTGACATACTCAGAACAAACTTCAGGATAAGAAGGCGAATGAGGGATGCATAGACAAATCTTCCACCTGTCAGCACGAAGTAAGCAAATGCTCGCTTGCTTGGATCACCAGGAGGGTAACGCTCATGGTTGTGTTCATCATAGACAATCTTTGAACTGGGATTTTTTATCGCAGCCACAGTTGCTGGAATATCCGAAATCAGCCCATTCTCATCCTTGTGAATGAGTGACTCTGAAGAAAAACCTGAAGAGGCAAGGCAACCAAGATTAAATGTCGAAGACAACATTTGAAAAAGGTGTCCTGAAATGTATGTAGGACTTCGCGTAAGTGAAGTGGAGAAAATCTGCATCTTGCTTATCTAATTGCCTTACGATTTTCCCACATAGTGACTAACAGCCTTATAAATTATATATAAAGCAGAAGTCACAATTCCGATACACCAAATGGGAAGAAAAGGAGCATAGGGATACATCAAGCAACCAAGAGATCTCCAGTATGAAAAAGAACAAAAAACATGAAAAAATAGAAATATAACAGTAAATGAATTTTATGAGGTAACGGGAAACTATTCCAGCAACATCCCCTTGAATGACCCCAAAAAATAAGAACAAAAATGAAGGTAACATCCAAGGCAAAAACCAACAAGTATGTTTTTCAATTTAAATCTCTAAGGCGAAGACAACCATTTTTCACAAAGAAAAGAAAGTGCACAGGGAAATACACCAGTAGAATGCCACACTTTATCAGCTTAAAACTAAATGTATGACTTGCACCTCCCTTGTTCCTGTTCCATGTGCAAAATCAATAAACAAACTTGCACAGGGAAAGACATTTAAAACTAAAGCTATATCTGTCCCGAATCCAAGGAAGATATGAAAAAACAAAAAACATGAAAAAACAGAAATATTTCAGCAGATTGTCAATGAAAACATGATAGATCAAAAACTGATTTTTCAAGCATCAATGGCAATCTTCCTCTTCTGAATCATAGAACTTGCAGCAAAAAATCATATCCACGAAAGTTGGAATCCAAATTTGATAATCACAACTAGTTTTGTTTCCCCCAATTTTTCACATAGATCTAACACCATTTTTCATAAAGAAAAGAAGCACGCAGAGACGTAGTACAATAGAATGCCACCATCCTGAAAATCCTAAGCACAATGGTTACTTTTATCAACTAAAAACTAACAAAAATGGACTAAACTTCTTGTTCCTATTCCTTGTGGAAAGTCACTAAACAAACTTGCACTTGAAAATTCATTCACAACTCTTGACCTCTCTATCCCAAATCCAAGGAAAGGAAAAAACATGAAAATTGCCAATGGAAACATGACAAATCAAAAACACATATTCTAAGCATCAATGACGAATCTTCTTTTTGGAATTATAGAACTCACAGCAAAAATCAGATCCATGAAAGTTGGAATAAAAATTTAATAATCACAACTAGTATTTTTTCAATTTTCACATCTATATTAGTTTCATTTTTCACAAAGAGAAGGGAGTCCACAGAGAAATACAACATCGTCTTGAAAATCCTGAGCACATAGGTTAGTTACTTATTTAGTTTCATCAACTTGTAACTATGGATTTGTGGCCCGGTTCTATTCCCTACGCAAAATCATCAAACAAACTTGCACATGAAAATCTATTGAGAAACTAATGCAGTCTACATCCCAAATCTAAAAAAGATAATAAACATGAAAAGAAGAAAACATTTGACCAGATTGCATTGTTAATTCGATTGATAACGGAGACACACAAAGGACGCATGATAGATGAAAAAAAAGGCATTTGCCAAGCACCAGTAACAAATCTTGCAGAGTTTTACTCACAGCAAAAATCACATCCACGAAAGTTGGAATCCAGAGTTAATCATAAAAATGTTGCATACCGATCGATCTTCACAGATTATTCTATTCAACAATTAAGATAAGAACAGAAATACCGAAACGAAATGAACTGAAGAAAACAGGAAACCCTAAAAATCTATCGCCGAAAAAAAAAACAGATCAAAGAGAAAGCGGCCAAACCTCGGCTAGGAATGTGAAATTGAAAGGCGAGAGAGGAATTATGGAATGATCCGGGGACGGAGTCGGCAGAGCTGCAATCGGAACCCGAACCGGTGCCGGAGAAGGGAGATTTGTAGATGGCGGCGGCGGTGGAAGATTGAGCCGACCTCATAAAAGAGGAAGGCGAAGAGGAGAGAGAAGATAGCCTCCTGGAGGCGATTCGAAACATGGCGTTTGAGATCGGCGTCTGGTTTTCGCCTTCGCTGAGAGAAAGCGCGGAGGAGAGGAGGGGAGAGGGGGAGAGAGAAACTGATCGCTCGCTGCGAAGAAACGATAATGAAGAGAGGCTCGGCCTCCTGCCCTCCTCGCTTCAAGGATCCTAAAATTGTCGTACACGAACCCCGATTGACCAAAGAAAGGGTAAAATAAAATCACTATCAAGTGAAATTACGTTTATCTTAGCGCTACTAGGTAGGTAACTTCAAAAGTATCAAACCTCTCTTGTTCGGAAAAATCAAAATTAACGAAAACAAAAAAGGAAAAATTAGCTTTCGTCTGGTGGACAACATGATATGTTAGAAACCAAATTACATTTCGGAATGAACCACCACATCAATAGATGTCATCAAACAAATAACCAGTATGCACAGGGTAAACTGGCTGAAAACAACCACTTATGAACAAAACATCGATGCGGATACAAATTACGCCAAAGCAACCAACCAGAGGACTAAGAAAAATCTTCAAAACCGAACAATCAAATGGAAAAAAACCTCCTCTAGGCACGTTCAAACTCAACTTTGATGGATCAACTATTGCGAATAGCAATAGCTCGACTGGTTTTATTATACGTGACTGGGAGGGCCGTCCCATTCATATTGGTTGCGACATGATCGGTAACCAGACCCCCTTAAAGGCAGAAGCCACTGCACTAAGACAAGGCATTACCCGTTCTTTGGAGTTGGGTGTAAACAAATTACAGATCGAAGGAGACTCCCTAATAATCATAAATCACCTTAAAAACAAGCTTCATGCCCTTGGGAAATTGAAATGACTATGTCAGACATTAAAACCCTTCTGTCAAGAGTGAGAGATGTTTTTTTCTCTCACATACCTCGTAATGGCAACAGAGTGGCTCATAAGGTTGCGCACCTTTGCCGCTCTGTCAAGGGTCTTGAACGACACAGGTCTTCAAGACCTCATCTGTAAGGATGCTCTCGGTAGGTCCTCCACCCGAATTTTTCCCTAATCAGAAAAAAAAAGGTAAAATAAAAACCTTTGTGTTTTTTGGGGTGGATTTCACAAAAACACCCTCAAATTAGGGCATTTTTTTTTATACAAAATCAATCTTAAATTCAGAAAGTTAACCAAAGAAAAACTTTTTTCTTATACAAGGCAAGGATTGGGGGATGGTCAACCGCGATTGACCCACCGCCCCATAGCGTCCCAACGGACAACATCTGCAATCTCAGCGGGTACACAGTCAGCAACGAAACACGAGGACAAACCCAGATGCGCCAACCGATCTGCCACTCGGTTACCCTCTCTGAAGACGTGCGCAAAGGTGACACTCTCGAAAGATCGAAACAGGCCAAGAGCATCCGAAATCGTCATCTCGATCTCCCACGAGCATTGCCAAAGGTCACGCAAGACATTGATGACGGTTAAGCAGTCGCCTTCAACCACCAACCGAGCGAAACACTACTTCGAAGCTTCCAGAAGACCTTCCATAAGACCATAGCATTCTGCTTGCACAGCAGACACCATACCGTGGCTATGGGCACCACAGAAAGGACCCTTCCCTGACTACCACGGATAACAAGGACCCTTCTTCTTTGTTAACCAAAGAAAAACTGAATTGATATTGACATAGTGAAAATCTCATCAATTACACTGTGGGATAGTCAAATACCAAAGTGCGAGTGCGCGAAGTATTTTATCAAATGTGCATCACAGGTTTGCAGTTAAAGAAGAAATCTCCAGAAGGTGAAGTGCATGGCGAGGGAGATACGACTGGACGGTTATGTTAATTTTGCAGCTATACTAATGGAAATAAACAATAGATCATATGTACACAATCTTTATTGTGTATCATATTAACAAATCTAGGTCATTGAATTAAAAAGATTAACGGGTGAGCTTAAAAATAATTTATGATATTTCGTTGGTATTGAGAGATTATTCGCTGGAATGAAATTATTCGGTGGTATTGGGCGATTATTCGTTAGAACAAAATTTAATTTTTTTAGCACTATTTGTATAGACAAATAATTACATAATTACAGACAAATAATCATGTGAAAACAGACGAATAATCATGAGCAAATAGACGAATAATTTCTGCATACATGATAAAGGTTGTGTACACTGGAACCAACCTCGACGAATATATATATATATATAGAATACGAATCAAATGTTAACAACTCTTACGGTGTTAAATGTTAACAAATTAATATTCGGAAAAATTTATTAAATATTCATCACAATCACTCAATTATTCATCAAAGATTTTCGACAACATTTAAGAGATTCATTTCAATTAATAATTATTTTCAATTAAAAAAAATTTATCACCCAAAAAACTCCAACCCTTGCGCGTGTATCCACCTCCAATCCCGTAATTGTGTTACTGTGATGAATATTTCTTAAATGTTGCCGAATATTGATGAATATTTGGGAAATTGTGAATAATTGAGTGACTGTGATGAATATTTGAGTGACTGTGATGAATATTTGATTAATTTTAACAAAAACTTTGATGAATAATTGAGTGACTGTGATGAATATTTGATAAATTTTGCCGAATATTGATTTGTTAACATTTAACACCGTAAGAGTTGTTAACACGTGACCCAACCTCTATATATATATATATATATATATATATATATATATATAATATTTACCATGCAAAAATAAACTAGTAATTATAATCGTTCCTCTTGCATCTATATTGATGTAACTGATGAGAAGATATACTGATGGGGTTTCAGAAAGATGGATTCAAGGTTTATGTAGAAAGAGTACAAGGGAAGCTATAGTAAATGGGCAGCTATACCATAAGGAAAACTTATTAGGTAAATGCAAAATATGCAGGTTTTTTTTAAATAGCATCAACGCGTATTGTGAATGTGTGGATATCCACGCATCCGCAATGCGTGATAGCGACCGTGTATCTGGCGATAAATTGGTTGTTCAAATAGTAGCCCCAAAACTCAGTCATAAATAGATTTGAGTTCAAAGAAACCCTCGTGGCTAAACCTATCAAAATGTGACACAACTCGATCCATAAAAATTTGGTTTTAACACAAATTTGAACTTAAAACTCACTCTTCAATTATGAGTTGAAGGATTTTACAACAACAAAAAGACTCAAGCACTAAAGACATAAAGATTTGAAGAATTTGAAGGATTTTACATCCAAATTTTTTAAACCAAAGGACAACAAAGAGCGTTTTAGATACAAAGAGTGAGAATTAATGAGCTTTGTTGCTCGAGGCGCTCTCCGTAACGAGAGAGGAGAATGGAGCACTGGATTTGTGCACAATATAGGGAGTTGTTCGATTGTGGATTCCGAGCTCTAGGGCATCGCTAAGGGGTTAGGGTTGGCCTTGGACTATGGGTTCAGAAAGGTGGTTTGTGAGGTGGATTCTGTGATGGCGGTGGAACTCCTATCGAAGTCAATGAAGCCTACGCACCTGTGTGCTAGCCTGGCGCAACGTGTAAGGGATGATGCTGAGGGCTTTCCACTAGGTTTTTTCTGTTTGAACAATATTCATGAGGGCTTGGCGCAACGTGAAAGGGATGATGCTGGAGGGGTGTCGATACTTCGATGGTGGATTACTTGAACGTTGTTTTGGACGCTGAATAAGGAACTCCCTCCGCGGAGTAGGGCTTAGGCTCATTTTTCAACCAAAAAAAAAAGAGATTTGTCTTAGAGATTAGAGTCCCTCAAATAATAAAATAATTTCATAGCTAAGACATCATAAACCACTGGCTTCAATCCCCTCTTCGTTGTAGTCTCGAACGAGCATATGATTTGTGATACTAGTTTATGAAACCTTGGTCTACAAAAATCTCATTTTGAAGTTAAGGAGGAACTTCAAGTTCGATGACCTCAAATGGTGCACAATATATAATAGGTACGGACAAACACATGAATTTGTTTACAAGATTCGGATTCTCGATCATGCACCCACAAAGCCTTCAGATATTGGCACATGGGTTATACATTGTTCAACCCTTTGTTGAATGTAATCTCTTGCATAAAAATACTAATATGATGCCTGATTAAACAAAAATCTTTATAAATCACTTTTAACACCCTTATGATATCTGATGTGGGACAAGGTGTTACATCTAAACAATCTTTTCCTAGATCTACTTAATTTGTTTCTAAGGCCCTTGAATACATACATTCTGATTTATTGGGTCCTGGAAAAGTTGGCATTTTCAGTGGCAAGAAGTACTTTATATCTTTTGTTGGTCACCACTCTAGGAAAGTATGCATTGTTTTGTTAAAATATAAAGATGAAGCTTTCTCTGTCTTTAAAACTTGAAAATTTAAGGTTAAAACACAAATTAGTAATGAGATAGGGGTGTGTAAAAATAGATAATGGCATTAAATTCTATAATAAGTTATTTGATTATTTTTGTAAATAATGTGGAATCAGGAGACACCTTACTTTTCCTAGCACCTCTTAGCAGGATGGAACTGCTAAGAGGATGAACATGACTAGGAGACACCTTACTTTTCCTAGCACCTCTTAGCAGGATGGAACTGCTAAGAGGATGAACATGACTATATTGTAAAAAACAAGGTGTATGTTATTACATTAGAAATAAAATCTAGTTTATGGGGAGAAAGAGTTCTTACTGCTTCCTATCTCATAAACAGATCTCCTTCTTCGGCTATAGATCTCAAAAGTCCACATGAGATGTAGAGTGGAAGGAAACTCAATCTCACTTATCTCGTACCCTTTGGTTGCTCTGCATATCATCAGATTCACATGGCAAGCAACAACCAAGGGCCTTGCAATGTGTGATGTTGGGCTAACTTGAGGCTATATGCTACTACTTTTTCAACGGGTGTTATTATTTTCACCGCTAATTTTTACTATTTTCACCCCTAACCACTGCATTTTGATGCGGTGGATTTAATGACAGTTTAGCCACCCACCGCAGTACGATGTGGTGCATTGATGGTGTATAAAAAACCCACCGCAGTATGATGCGATGGGTGATCCGTTCCGTTATGATGCGGTGGCTTGGGGAGGAAAGCCTACGCACCAGGACCGGATCGGACTAGCAATCCACCACACCATGCTTCGGTGGATTACATCAAAAAATCAAAACATCCAAAAATTAACAGAAACATCGAAATATAAAAGGAACAAAAACATCGAAAAATCAACAGAAAAAAAAAACAAAAATAGAAGGAAAACTATGCAGACACCGAAAATGAAACAGAATAACATAGAAAATAGAAAAGAAACCTTGTTAGGAAAATGTGGTCTAGGAATCCAGGCATAACATGTACAAAGTTGCAAATGAAGTGAAACAGAAAATGCTAAAAGAGTAGCTGACGGCCACCATCCCGTCGACTTGTATCGTGCGATCCTTGCCGTGAATGGGTCTTCCCACCCGTTGACATTGGGGTGGTGGTGCGTCGTCCATGTAGTGTATATCGACGGTAAACGTGATCCAGGAAACAACCAAATCTGCGCATAATAGATGAATATCGGAATAAGAAGGGAAAAATGAAAGTTTACCCATGTTCCTTATATGAAATAGGAAACGTACCAGCACGAAGTAATTGCTGTTACCGACTTAAGCTATCCCATCTAACTCTTCGTATGACGATAATGACGAGCCACTGGTGGCATACAGTGGGAGGCACAACATCGGCATCATATGTGACAGAATCACCAACGGACGTTGGTGAACCATCGCAAACACTTCACCCATGATCGAAATCTCCATCCAATTAGTAGCGTCATGACACGTTCCGAAGTAGTTGACCCTCATGATGAGCTCATCTAATGCTAGATAGTAATGGTAACAATCTGCATGCACCTGCAACTCAGCGAGCAATTGCTGTCGAACTTGTGGCCATGCTTCTTGCCCCAAATTCAGAAGACAAGCAAGGGATTTGTATCCACAATGACCATCACTTGCAACATTTATGACAGCTTGGATGAATCTTATCATAAACTCGTCGATGTTGTCGGTTCCCCAATTGAAACCAAGGTGCATGACAGCCTCGGGTGGAAGTGTAGTCGGCGGTGCAGAGGGAATATCAACCCTAGGATCCGACGCTGATCGCCCTCGCCCTCTCCTACGGCCTTGAGCACGACCTGTTCCTCGTCCCCTTCCATGCCCATTTGCAGAATCGTCGACGTTAATTGCATTGGACCCAATGACCTCTTCATTCTATACAGCTGCATCATCGTCGTCTGATGATGATCATCCTCTATCTCGAGTTCGTCCTCTCCCTGAGACGCCTTTCCCCTCTCTATCGGCTTGACATTGGGCCCAAGCACGCTCACGTTCCCATGGGAAAGGATTCATTTGACATGGGTGGTGAGTCTTCGGTCTACCGGTTGGCCGATGAGCCTTTGGGTTAGGTGGATTCAATGATGTATTGGATTGTCGATCCCCATCGTTGAATGTCGATGATATCCTCCAATGCGTGTCCTCGTACATATCTCCACTCTGGTTTAACAATCGGGCCTCCATGATCGTTAAAACTCTTCCGTTGGGCCGCCGTGAACGAGTATAATACACCAACTGTCGCCTTCCCGGTAGCGTCATCCATAATGGCGACACACTCCAACCTGTCCATGCCCAACCCAAGTATAAAGAATACATCATGCTGGGTGACGGTAATCTCTCCCCATGGAAAGTAGAAGGTGTTCATCTCAGGGTGTCAGTGCTCGATAAATGCGGTAATCAAACAGTGATCCACACCCTCCCATGCGAAGTCTCGCAATGCTCACAACCTGATGTCCCGCACTGCAGTAAACTATGTCTCTTCCTCATCAGCCTACACTACTAGGATAATACAGGGATAATACTCTGAAACATGGATCCGCGTTTGTGCACACACAACAACCGTGCAAATACATCCGCATCCCATCTCCAGATGGCACCAGTAACATGCGACAGGTAATCTCTCAACAATGATGTGCTAGAGGGACCTCCCCCAAATACAAATGTGGTGTCATCTGCCACTATCCGTTGCCCTGCTCTTCTTAGGCTGCGACCCCCACCTTCTTATGCGTCGGGGCAGGCTCCTCAACCTCCTCTCCACTCAGCTCCTGCTCCTCGGCAGCAACCTCCTGCTCCATACAACCCAACTCTTCCCTCACACCATCGCCTCCATCCCTACCAGCATCATCCATCTATACGTCATCGTCAATAGTAGCGTCAACCGACTCTCCAACAACGACTGATCGACTAGAAGACCTAACACCCTCATCGTCTCCTAAGATATTGTCCCCACCAACAAGGTTATCTACACCCTGCATATGGAAAGGAATACACTCAATCTTGTCACGCGATTCACGCAAGGCCTGTCTTTCCTTAATAGCAGCGCTACATGCGGTCCACAAAACCACCCTATAAGCTAATACTCGAGATAAAGTCTATATACAATTGCAACAAAATTCTAATTTCTATCGATTAAACGGATGGACTTATATTATAATTTCTCTTGATTGAACGGATGAAGTTCTATGATTAAATTCTTAAAAATATGAACTAATTCGATTTTATTATTCTCATTTGCTAAACAATAATGACATTATAAAATATATTCACATAAGTACTAAATAAACCGCTCTAATAATTTGCACATAACTTACGTATGCTGAATGTACCTCGTCCTCCACAAGGACGTCCACGACCACGTCTGTATATCGTTGGAGCCGGCTGCATTTCAAAATCAAATATCATGTTAATACTACCTTATAATTTTTCAAAAATATAGTTCATTTTAAAAATACAAAATTTCGACTAGGGAATTGGATTCTTACCTATAAGATTCTATCCCCAGTTCTTCCTCCAAGACCTTCTTCGCTTTGCTACTCCCCGAGGTCATAGAAAAGACTTCTATATTCTCTTATTTAGATTTCCCGAACTCTTATTGATCAAGATAAATTCATTATTATTTTTTTTCTTATAAAAAAAAAGTTGCAGATCATGTACTCTAGCTTTGCCAAGGCCTATCCTTCTTTGCGGAGATTTCCCATTTATTGTGTAAGAGTGGAAATTAGCCCTCGTAAGGCAGGCTACTGTTGGTACTGAGAAAAAGAAATCGTTTTGTTACCTGTAATGGATCCCGCACTCCACGGACACGACCATCACCCCAACCTCTACCACGCCTACTTTCACTTGCCATCTTCTTTCCGGGATTACGATTAAAAAAAACCACACCAAAGGGACGAGAAAAGACACGAAAGGCGGAGAAACAAAACGAGAGATGGAAATGGAGGCGAAAGCGAGGACAGCCATTACGGGGGGCCCTCGCATCTATTTATGCGTGCGAAAACCCACTGCACCATGCTGCGGTAGGTAGCGAACCGTCACGTGTGACGGTTACAAACCTACCGTTTCAGAAATTCCCAGGCCACTGCATGTTCATATGGTGAACTTATGGGACGCCATTTCAGAAATTTCAAGCTCACCGCATGTTCATGTGGTGAGATTGAGGGCAAAATGGCCCCCGTTTCCACGGCCCATCGATGTACGATGCGGTGGCCTTGATTATATAGCATAAACCTCACCGCATCTTGCTGCAATGGTTAGCGGTGGAAGTAATAAAAATTAGCGCTGTACATACTAATGGTAACAAAGTGATAATTTCTAGGAGTGTCACATTTAATAAACTTGATTTCCATTTGCTACTTCAACTCCCAAAACCTAGAGAGAAACATTGCGAGGCAATTTTGGAAACCGAGTGAAGACGTCGTGTTGCCTTGGTGGTGTGACCACCGTTCTCAAAGTCCTCTATTGATTCCCTCTCAGATCAGGGAGTTATCGAATCGATCTGTGTCGCTTCTTGTCTTCATTATCGTCAGAAGCATGTTTTAGTCTAGATCTAGGGTTTATTGCCGATTGTGACTTGCAACCATGACATGTATCCTCGGTTTGCTTAGTGGATTGTTTCGGGTTTGAATCTCTCTCTCTTGAGGCTTCACATAATAGAGATTCCCGAACTGCGCCAATAATTTTTGGTGTCTTTCTCTTCTTCTGTGTTTTGTGTTTTACGATCAAAACCATGGCTTAACCTTCGATCTGTTGAGTTCAAAATCTAAGTTTTTACAATCTCTAATAAAGTCATCATTCATCACACATAAAATACAACGTTTCTTGGTACATACAATGATCAAGAAACGTGAGCGCCCAAACAACCACCATTTCATATACACACCCACTTGTCAGCAAGTTTTACTTCAAATTGGGCAAATGCAAGAATGGTATCTTTGCACCTTATTGAACATAAACTTATTCATACAAAAACCAGGGTGCACAAAAGGTATGCGCCGAAGAGAAAATGGGAGAGCTTCCTGGGTGTGTCGTTATATTGTTCTCACCTCGTACTCATGAGATATCTTGAGAGGCGACTCATTGGATACTGGCCTCTGTTCCGACCATAGTTCCAGGTTGACGTTCCCTGTCCCCCAGTGGATGAGGCACTTGTGGACGCTCTGGATGTCGAATCTGTTTACAAGGCTCACCCCAAGACATTTATCAACCAGTACCCATTCCCCTGAAAAATAACGTCGAATTGGATGTTATTAAATAAAAACAGATAAGACATGCAAATATTTTTAAGAGCTAGTGATTGCAATATTCTAGATGTGCTCCAGAAAGTAACATTTTCCATCACAGCACCAAGACGTGTGATGCAGATAGAACTAGAAGTGTTGTTATATACAAGAGATGTGTACCATTAGGTCGAGCATCGCCTTCCAGAAACAGTTCACCAGAGTCTGGTCCAAGTTCATGTTTCGAGCCATCAATGGAGGAAAATGAAACGAATGAATCCAGTGGGTTCAGAAGGTTGAAAGTGGGATGAACCCGCAAACATACAAGCCTACAAAAAAAAAGTAGACATGAAAAGGAATCCGTTAAGACGCCTATCATATTGTCTTGCTGCTGTTCGGGGGGATAAAAAAAGATGGAAGCAAAGTGAACAGTTAGCTAGGGACCATAACTGGGAACTTATGAGGAATTCAACGCATGGATGGGCACTATAACGCACAGGCCAAAGAGACATATAGAATGAGCGACAAAGGAAAGAGAAGTTTCCCTACCTCTAGAAACAAAAGAAATAAAAAAAAAGCAATGGATTTCACTATAGGTGGCAATCGGGGGCTCGGTTCGGGTTTTGGGTCATTCGGTTTTTTTTTTTTTTTTTTTTTTTTGGAATCTGGGTCATTCGGGTTTTAGGTAATGTCTAATAATTTGGACATTCAGTTGGGTAAGGTTTAGGTTTCAGTTGGCTCAGTTTCGGTTATTTACTGTCTCAGATTTCGATTATTTTGGGTTTCGGTTGTCTTAGGTTTTAGATATTCGGGTTTCGGTTATCTCAGATTTTTATTATTTCAACATTCATCTTTAAAGCTTTACTAGAATGTATATTAAAGTTCGGTTTAGTTCGGGTTTCGGGTAATCTATCTATATACATATACTAAAACTAATTAGAAAAAAAAAATCAATTACTATTAAATTACACGAGATTCAATTAATATTAGATTAGAAAAAAAAACTTTTACCTTATAAATGTGAATTTTGTTTATATTTTTAGAGAATCTAAATAAAAGATATTTAGATTATATATAATCTATCGAACTAATTTTATTTATATCTTTATTATTTTTTGGTGGAAAAAATTATTTCTATTTAGATTTTTTTTATTGAAATTTATCTAAATTATTTATAATATTGTATTAATGTATTCTCCGTGCACGGGACGGGACCTACACCAGTGTAATAATTTGGACATTCAGTTGGTTAAGGTTTAGGTTTCAATTGGCTCGGTTTCAGTTATTTGGGGTTCGGTTATCTCGTGTTTCGATTATTTCAGTTTTTTATTGTCTCGGGTTTCAGTTGTCTCATTTTTATTATTTCAACATTCCTTTTCAAAACTTTACAAGAATGTATATTAAAGTTCGTGTTATTTTGGGTTTTTGTTATAACGGGTTCGAGTTTTGATGGGTTCCGACTGAATTGGGTTAGGTTGATTTGGATTTGGGTTAGTTTCGATTATCGGTTATTCGGATGTCGGGTCAAAAATCGGTCAGATTGGGTTAGTTTTTGGGTGATGTACTTGTCAAAGTTTTCGGCTCTTCAGGACAATCGCTTTTTGGAAGGTCGAGTCGGGTTTTTAGGTTCAGGTCGGGTTTTGTCAGCTCTAAAATTCAGCCAGTTTTGATCATGAAGTCGTGTTTATAGTTGTATAGACATAGGACAAACATTAACTCATCAAGGGAGCTAACCTGGAATATCCTCCCGAACCAGCACCAACTTTTCTTGCAATAATAGCAGACTCAATCCTCACAACCTTGCGATTGTCCTCTGGAATAGATATTTGTCTTTCTAGGATTAACCCTCCTCCAACATCACCCTCTAATTTGAGCGATTCCTTTTCTCCAGCTTGCTCAACATCTCGCCTATACAGAAGCATTTTAACATGAAAATCACGTCAGTCAAATCTGAGCAAATAGCAGTCATAAGTCATAACCATTGAGATGAATTGAGAGCATCGAGCTTCCTGTAATTTGTTTTTTCACAAGAAGAAACCCTTACCTTATGACAGTATACTCTTCGGAACATCCAGCTGACCTGTATTCAGTGCCACTGTACTCCTCATAACCATTTATTTCAACTCTGCTATGAAGCCACTGAGTCCCTATTAATAAAGACCATAAAAGACAACAGATCATTAAACTAGTGTTGGAAAAAAAAAATTATACATTATGTGAAGATATGTAAACATACAAACCAACTAACAAATTTCAGTCATAGGCTTATAGACAGAATGATATCAGCAGAACATTTCTACACAGATTTCCAAGGTCAATTATTCGGTTTTTCATGGACCTCCCTCACAGATTAGAGGAAGATTTATCTATTATATTTTTTTTACAGATCACTACGACCTTCATACTGTCCATAAGTAGTTTGCCACACAATACAGGTTTAAGGTTGTTCAACATTCAAGTGAAGGGGAGAGCACATTAATGAGCAATCACCATAGAACATGAGACTTACCAGTAGGAAGGTGCTCCATGGAAATGATTCTACCCCCAATCCAAGGAACCACTTTGAGACACCAATCACCACCTTTCAGCTCAACAGGTGTATTTGAAAGTTCAGTGCCTTTCCTCCCTGGAGAGTCTTCAGTATCTGGTATGAGCTTAGTAGTTTCTACATATACAAGGGAAGTAGTGTAAGTCTAACCAAAAGTTATATTCACGTGACACAAAAGAAAAAGAAAAAGAAAAAAAGAAGCAGAACTAAAGGTTTCACCGGCGGACTCATCCAGATGGAGATGCAACTACATATGACATAATGCTCTGCATTTTCTATTTTCTTTTTCTTTTATTGTCTTTTAGACAAATTGGAAATACGTATTGCATAAATTTGGTGGTTCTCAATTCACCTAGTCCTAAAAAAAATTTAATTACAAAAACAGTTGTTACTTCAAATTCGCAGCTCTGATAAGCCAAGAAACACTCATCCAAGTACTCCTTTTATACAAGGTTGAGGCATAAGAGCGCCCTAAGCAACTGAGGTAAACAAATAATCTTGATCACTTTCACTTCATACATATTAAACTTAGAAGGATGTTATAGTCTAAGTAGGTCTAGTAGTCTATGTATTTGTGTCGTGATGTGTAAAATTACCTAATCGGCTCCTATGCTTTTCCTCACTCAGAGATACCAGCTTGGACACTTCTTGATCAGGAGGCATCTTAATTTGTAGAACCTCTCCATCAGTTCCCCAAGCATCAATCTGCATTTTCATTTCAAATTCACAGAGATTCAGTGTAGAAAAACAATCAAACTCTTCAGATTAAATGACAGCAGACCAGTTTTTCAAGTGTATCATCAATGAGGAAGTCTAACCATGGCGTATCGTCCGAGCAATAATTGTATGTGCAGTCGACGCTGTGGTCTCTTCCACAATCCATCGGTTTTAGAAATGTTTATGGTAACAACTGAAGACTGGAGTTCAGCTTCATAGTGTGTTAACAAATATCCTTCCTTGGTGAATTCATACCCATCACCGTCATCTTCAAAGAGTACACCTTTAGCTCTTCCTGTAGATTATTTTTAGTCAATCTCCGATCAGTAAACATCATTGGACTGCATTCTTAAACGAAACTTTTTCATCAAATAATAGAAGAAATACAAAAAAAAAGGGATGCATTTTGATAAAGATCAGAGGGTCATTATAGGATATGATATAAGCTAAAACCCTTTGCACCCAACCAAGTGCATTCCCTAAACAAAATTATAAGCATTGCCATCCAGGTGTTTGAAGTAGGAAATTTTAGATGTATTTCTTCAAAAATCTTTCATAGTTTCGCAATCATTTAAGTTTATCATTTAAGTACAAGAAAAAACTTAAATCACAAGAGTATGAAGGATCATCTATGCTTGTTCTGGAAATATTAAGGAAACCAGGATTCTGTCAATTAAGTACAAGAAAACATATGATGTTTCTTACAATAAATAAAGATTAAAGAAGAAAACCCAGTCACCAAATATAGTCGAAAATGAACTGAAGGACAGTTTTTCAATCTCTTTCAACAAAAGGCTTTCCAATGGGAAAAAGATTAGGCAAAATGAACAAAACATACAAAGTAGAAGATACAACAATCAATATAATACTCCCTCTAGTCGGAAATATTTGATGTTTTAGGAGGTAAAATTTGATCAACAATATTTGATGTTTTAGAAGTAATAATTACACTCTTTTTTACTTTTGCACTAATATCAATATAAGTTGAACTTTTTTTTTGCTTAACCAATTACATTTGTGCATAATAAATGTGATGGGGGGTAAAAATTATTTGATGGGGTATTTAAAGGTAAAAATAACATTTCTTAATCTCTGTGCATTTCTCTAAACATCAAATATTTCCGACCGGAGGGAGTATGAATTAGTATTTTCAAGAGTTCAAATAAGAATCAGACTTATATCTGAGCAGTGACCGGCACTGTTTAGAACAATTATTCTACTGGTAATGGTGATGCATACAAAAGACACGTCCTTCATCTTCATTCCTCTATCTTTCTCTTACTTTTATTGAAACCTTGAGACAAACATCATAGGTTTAATATTACAACACATGCATTAGACGGTTATCGATAGAAAATTTTAGAACACCTAGCTGCACATCAGAAAATGATAAATAGAAACACATGCATACACAAGTTCAGGACACCACTTACATCAATCAAGAGATGCAACAAATACCTTGTTCATCTAAGGCCACAAGAAGTGTTACATCATCGGTTGGATTAGCTTCCCCACTATGTTGATATGGAGGACCCAAGGGGATAATAGACCCACCTCGCAGAAACAGTGCAGGCAAATCCTAAAGTAGGACAAAACAAAAATGATCAATATTTAGTTGTTACAAAGGACTATCGGAATGTGATGCAGACAAAGTTGATATCCATATACCGGATGTGAATCATCAAAATTAAAACTCAACCAAATGCCTTTTGGTAGCAGTGGCTGTATTTGATGTATTCCCTGGCAAGCCTTTGTACTGTGAAACAACAGATAGAAGGAAAGGAGATGAAGATCAGTACCAGATTGCACTTCCCGCATCACCCTTTGTCTACAGCACATAGGTCACGTATCTATTCCTTCTCTTTTTAGCTAGGCAACATGACATGTATTCTATGGCAATATGAATAAGAACCCATATGAAAAATAAATTTATAATGCACGTATTTAAATGCCAATAAAACAAATATACCAAGTTCTACTGACTAACATATTCTAGCACAAAATAAATGCAATGTAAAAAAAAAAAAAAGGATGGGCAATACAAAACCAGTGGTAGTATAGTTTGAGAGAATTGAACCCAAAACCTTGCACATATAAGAAGTGGTCCCAACATGAAGGAATCTTCAGCCTTGCGCAGAGCTGAATTGGTTGGATCTGAAGAATTAAACAATCATATATTAATTCTGGAATAGAAAGGTGTTCTCTTGAAGCATACGCTATGCAAATTACATACCAGCAAAAAACATTGGACTAGCTACAGGTGAACCAGTCATATGAGCCAAGTAGAACAATGTGTATATGTGGGGCAAAAGACGGTAACGCCTCTTCAAGGCTAAGCGACAGACTTCCTCACACTATATCAATCAAATAAAGACCGATTTAAAAAAATACTACAAGAGAAATTCTAAAAGCCAACATTATTGGTTAATGATAGTAATTAATAACAAGGCCTATGCAGTAGACTGGAGTGCTCCACACTTCCACTTCCATCTTGATGGCAATTTTTATTATCAAGGATATGATATGCATATATTCAGATATTCCCATCAACCAAAAGATTGTGGTGATCGAAAATAATCTATCACTCAAGACTTCAATTAGGACTTGTCAATAAGAAGATGGAAAGTGATGGGGAAATGGACATAATGACCACGCTTTTAGCAACAAACCTCAGCACCAAAAGACCATGGCTCGTGATCAATGGTATCCATTTCAGAATGCCCACGAGAAAAGGGAAATAATGCTCCAATTCCCATCCACCGAGCAAATAGCCTTGGAGTAGCGTTACCGGCAAAGCCACCTATATCTGGGCCTGAGAGAGGCTGGCCACTGAGGCTCTGGTTATTCATCACAAAAAGATAATGAATGAATAATAAATAGGTTTAATCGGTAACAAGATGAAAAGACACAAACAACTGTCTGTGAATCATGAACACGGATTATTCATATGCCCCTTACCAGTTGAAGTACCATAGAAATACTCATATGAAGGTGTTCCCAGGTTGAAAGATTATCACCGGTCCATGTTGCAGCGTATCTTTGGCTACCCATGAATCCAGCTCGGGTGAGAACAAAGGGACGCTTATTCTCACCAGCTAATTTCATGCCTTCATATGTTGATCGTGCCATCAGCATTCCATAGACCTAAATTGAAAATAGAATTAACATTATCACCCAATATTGTCAAAAACATAGCTCCGATTGCACTCGCTTATGTGATGCAGAAGTCATTATGAGTAGTTGTACGTTGTGGTAATAAGAGTGATTTTGGCAGCCTCCAAATTCAGGATCTCCAAAATGAAGATTGTTCTCAGGCATTGTTTTTGTGACCACCTACAAAAATTGATAAACATTATTTGCAACATTCTTGTAAGAAACAGGAAGTGACAGACGTTTAAAAAATGTCCAAGAGATTACCTTAAAAACAGCCGGTTCATTCATATCATTCCATATACCATCAACACCATTAGAAATAAAATCTTTCACCAAACCAGCCCACCATGAACGAACTTTTGATTGTGTGAAATCAGGGAAAACACAAGGACCAGGCCACACCTCCCCTGGAAGAAAATGGCACAAGTGCATAACCATGAGCTAGTGTCCATGTAGCCTATGTAGCCTTTGTAAGTATTTAAAAATAATAGATTCTAGTAAAGAACAATAAGGTATCTTTAATTAACTTCCAATAATTACAATCTTCCGAAGCTAGCTTTATGAAGTTAATTTCTGTTTGACACATATAAAGTTGTGCAAAATTGATGTTGTAAAAAAGCTAGGCATTGTTCTTAACTGAACTTCTGTTGCTTCAACTGAGTAGATGTTTTCAGTCTTATTTCAAAGAACTGTGAAGTTTTCACAAGATATCTTTATAACTTTAAATAAAGCTTTATTCTATTTCCCGTAACACATAATGTCATGATTCATATAGAAAATGAAAAACATCCATACAAGTGTTTCAAAACAATCTAAACAGTTCTTCACTCCTAGAATTAAAACATCAATTTGCAAGGAACTTTTACACTGGGAGTTCCACATAAAGTCTTTGAAGCAAAAAGTCCTCATGAAACTAGGGTGTTCAGATCATGTTGACTATTTAATGCAAGCAGTTAAAAACAAAAAAAAAAAAATATATATATATATATATATATATATATATATTAAAGTCGGCTGGGCCCGGTGGGGCTAAAGACAAGCCGGAGGGAGGTCGTGTGTGCGGGCCATTTGGCAATGAGAGGAGTAGCAGTAGCAAGTTGCACTTGCCCCCTCATGTTAAAGTCGGTTGGGCCCGGTGGGGCTAAAGACAGGCTGGAGGGAGGTCGTGTGTGCGGGCCCACATACGGGAGACTCGAACAACACATAAACCCAACGGGGTTCCATCTCAAAACCAATTGGCAATGAGAGGAGTAGCCCTTCAACCTTATATGTTATTCAAACATTCTCTATATAACCGATGTGGGACAACCACATTCCAACATATATATATACATCGCCAATATGTACAAATAAAAGGTCTTCCAACCATGTATAATATATAGTTCATACTACATACCAATAAAAGGTTTTCCATCAGCAGATTGAATCCATGCCCCTGTTTCAGAACCAGAATCATAAACAAAATAACCCTTTTCGAATTTGATCCCAGGATCCAGCATCCAGATAGCTTTGATACCAATCGAGTGAAGATCTTTTACAAAAGATTTTGGATCAGGGAAACGCTCCTGAAAAGAGCCAAGTATTTTGTATATTATGTAAGAATACTACATTTATTATAAAAATTTGGTTAACTAGTGATAGATTTTGTGATAACATTTTGATGGTCTCTTGTGAATGTGTTTTTCTGCTTACGTTTCATAGTGAAATACATATTTTAGGTAAGACCCCTTTGGTCCTCTAAGGGGATTTTGGTTGAGTTTTTTCCCCTTAGACCCTTTGTTTGGTCTATGTTTTTTGAAGTCTCCATTTTTTTTCTTCCTTCAATATATTTGCCAACTCAAAAAATAAATTTAAAAAAAAAAAGAAAAACTCCTCTCGGAAATAAAATTGCAACACATAGAGATATGAAGAAGCAAATTAAGCATGTTTACTAGTGCAGATTACTATGGCTACAAAATGGATTTAGTACAAACCAAGAACAAGAAAGTTTCATGGGAGGCATATCAGGTTCACTTTATTCATCCATTTCGACTCTAAAGCAAGAGCTTGCAGCTAAGCTGGCAATGGCAACAAAGACAGTTGCAAACTGTTATCTATATGATCAAAAGATTTAGAATCAAAATTATATTTAAGTTTCTCCACCATCCTGTTTAGCTATGTCTATCAGATGTGGCAGAAAATTCCACCAAGTTTATGCCAAAATGGTAATAAAAGATTTATTTTCATTTCTTCTGCAATCTAATCCTCCACATCGTTTTTGCATGAATATTGTGCATTTGAACTTTGAAGTATCATGCTAGAAATTATAATCTATGTAGCTTTAAGTCAGTAAACATACACTGTCAAAAGTAAAGCATCTGAAACCATCCATATAGTCGATGTCCATCCATATGACATCACAAGGAATGTCCTTGTCACGAAATGTCTTAGCAACCTGTGATTCAAAATAGCACAAGGAGATGAAGACGTAAACCAAAATAACATAGTAAACTAAAAATATCTCAAAGTTTATCGAGCTGGAAAACAGAAAATCACACATTTTTCATATCAAAGGTGCAAAGACTTAGAAAAACACATCAAATACCAAAGATTAAACATAAAGTCAAAGGTGATTGTAATAAAAAAAAAAGACAGTTTGTGGGGAGCTTATAATGTGAAGACCCGGTGCTTGGGTTTTCACGAAAGCAAGGATGCACAAACCTTTACTAATACCAATTCTTTTCTTCAAAGTTCAAAGAGAATGAAAAATGAAAATACTAACCTCCAAAGCTCTTTTGTCAGACATATAGCTCCAACGACATTGCTGATAGCCCAGTGCCCACTTTGGGGGCATAAAGACAGTCCCTGATTATAGTTATAATCTTCACATATGTCAAAATCTGACTACAAAATTTCTAGATTCAAAGAATAAAATAATGTAGTTAGAGAGGAACGTAAAACCACTTTAAATTTACCAGTCATCAAATCTTCCTATTTCCATGAGTATCAGAGTGATAGGGCTCAAAAATTAGGACCAAATAATATTTTTTTTCTAATTTTCTAAATATTAACATTATACAGCTCCATAAACAAATCAATTTATATCCAAATATTAACATTATACAGCTCCATAAACAAATCAATTTATATCCTGGATTTGACTCTTTGATGGTCCTTAGTATTGAGTATTTAAATAGAACCCACTTGAAAATTATGATACAATCTAAGAAAGATTTAGTGTTCTCTAAGGTATATTCAAATACGGGAAATAGAGGGACCAACCACCAAGGATATAAAGAGATATGATAGCATTTAGAATAACTAGATGATTGTATAAGTTGTCCTCTCTGACCTTTGCACATATCACATGGAAATGTGCCATCAAAATTTAAGAAAGCATTAAATATAATAAATTATACTAACATGCAGCACCATGGTTCTTCATTCTTCAGTAAATACAAAGGTCTCATATTAGACCACGAGCATATGAACTTGATCTTGGTTGGCAGCATGTTTTGAAAAAATGTAAAATATCAAGCAATTTAAGTTTAATTCCACCAGTCACTTGGACTGGATAATAGAAGTGCAGACACTACTAGACTATCATAATTACAAATTGCTAATAGTATTCAATAATGATTCATTGATATAACAGGTTAGACATTTCAACAAACTATATATATAACAATTACAATTAAATAACAGCTTAAATATTTAATAATGTATATATAAAAACAATTTCAACTAAAGAGCAGGTTAGACATTTAGAAACTACAAGTACCAAGTATCCAACAAGGCATAAAGAAAATTACCAATTGCATGGGATAAAGAGGCAAGTACGTCATTAGGAGAAGAAAAAGGCCCAAATGTGATTACAGGATAGGAAGATGCTGCGGCAAACTTTATAGTTGATGCATTACGCAAATCAACCTGGCATAACCCAGGAAGAAGAAATAAGATTGGATGATGACATGCCAGACAAACAAGATAATTAGACGAGTATGTCATGGGTCTCTTTTGCTATGCTAAGATACTAATATTTGGGCAGAATGCAGAAAATTATGAAGAATTATTCACACTGAAAATGAAGGGAAGATGGTAGTACCTCACAGCGCCTAGTTGTATCAGCAAGGACACCTAAAGCTTCTCCAGTGGGGAGAAGAGCTAGGACCCAAGGATGAGACTGATAAAGGCTTGGAGTTCCAGGACCATAACCCCACGCATCCGTGTTCCAGGTGAATATCTAATTGAAATCTAACAGTTTTAATGCACAATTGCAGATAGAAGTGAAAAGGCAGATGATAATAATGCAATAACAAAATTAAAACGTTGGCTTACCCTCTTCCCTGTTCTCTCAAGGGATCCACTTACTTCTCCAGTTCCATAAAAAGATGTACCTGCTGGAAGCTAGAAACCAACAGTGGTGAGAAGAAAGAGGTGAATTCATTAGTGAGTGTTGTTGAGCAGTGTAATTTGAATATCTTATCTTCATCTTTGCCAAGTTGTTTATCCTTTTTAGTCACTTTGCTTTTCCATTAGAATAAAAACGAAACCGGATTTGTAAAACAATCAGGTTCAAGAGAAAAGATAAACAGGACTAACCACAAGCGTAACAATCTGCTGCTCTGAAACCTTTTCAAAAGTAGGGACATATAAAGGAGTCGCGTTGCTCGTGATAGGAAACTCCCTTTTCCTGGAATCAACAAAACTTAGGCTAGGGAACGCAGAACTTCGATCATCAGATGAACAATCAAACCGGAAAATGCCTTCTTCCAGTATCGGTTGGTGGATCATATTCCCTAATTTGCCCGTGGACATTTTAGAAACCAATTTTTTACCCCTCCTCCAAACGCTGCATATAGAATCCAAATCGTCACATCAACATTACAGCAATCAACTGATGAAGGAAAACAGAATTTAAGAACAAGGATCAAATGTCAAATCAAACACAAAATAATTTCCCCGAATCTCCGATTACCTTCAAATGCCATTAGAAAACAGACAGAAATTAACGCTCAATCTCACTCTCTCGCCAGTCGCCTCCCCACCCCCAACACCTCCCACATCAGACATTGGAAAGCGAACAAGCGGAAATTAAAGATATACTGTATATTTTAAAAAATCGTACAAAATTAAGCATGGAAACTATCAAGTATCAATGCCATATTACCGCGCACAGAGGGAAGACGATGATGATCGGCGGGGCGGGAAGAGAGGAGTTGAATCGGGAATCGAAGGAGAGAGAGGAGGAATCCTAGGTCCGCAAGCGAAGGCGATTTTGCGGGAGGGAAGAAGAGAGCGGGGAGGAGGGAGTGGAAGAGGGACTGACGAGGCTCTTCCCCTCTTATTTATTTCCATTTTTGTTTCTGGTTTTAGTGAAGTAAGAAGTTGAGTTGGCCGGAAAACAGTAGGTAATTTTATACTCCGTAATGTTTATTTTTTATTTTTGTTCTTTTTTTTTGGTGTGAATTTTATTTTTGTTCTTTAAAGAATATGATTTCTGACGATGAAGTACACGTGGCAATGACAATTAAGTAACCAATCAACCCAGAGAAAAACAACAAAAAAATATACGGAAATTGCTATGAAAATGGATTGTTACGTGTACAAATGAAGTTGTTCGGTGCACTTTTTTAAAAAAAAATTATTTGGGGGTAAACTCCGGACACGTGACCCAACTTGTGGTAATAAGCAAGGTGAATCCTAATTATTTCACCAAGAGAAAGGACGGAAGCAGAGATCGAATCTGAGACCTCTCATTAACCCCTTACTCCTTATCAATGAGTCACCCTATTAGACTATCCACAATGGTTGTGTGCAAATGTGCAAATGTGTACCTTTTAGACATTTTTTAACTCCATTGGTTGTTTTGGGTGTGTGCAAATGTACACATTTGAGCATCAAATGTGCAAATTTGAGCACATCACCTCCCCTATGTGCAAAAACTTTTACAAAAAACAAGACAATTTCATTGGTTGATTTTTTAATGATTTTATTTTCTTTTTTATTTTAAATGAATTGTATTTGAATGATGTGTAAAAAATGCACACTTTACCAATGGAGCAAATTGTTAAAAAGTGATGTGTATTTTTACACATCATGTGCAAATGTATACATTTTACCCAAAACCATTGTGGATGGTCTTAGGGGCTTGTTCGGTGCACTTTTGCTAACACGAGTGGTCGTTCGATAAAATATACACTTTTCTCATAGACATTCAATTGCACTTAGAGCGCCTAAAACTAGTGTTTTTAGGGGGTTTTAACATGAAAAATTATATTATAATAGGAGAGAGATAAGTGTTAAGAAGTGATATTGACAGGCTCTTGTAGACCAACTACCCAAAAACCACTAAAACTCATACTATTCACGGCTTGTTTTCAATTGAATGGGACCCGACATGCACCAAATCTGTTTTCAATTGAATGGGACTCACCACTGATGACATGCACCAAATCAATCCAAGATAGAAATCACATGTAACAAATGGGGCCCCAACATGCAACAAATGGACAACCTTTTGTGTTTTTTTTATTTTATAAATATTTTCAGACAATTTTCAGACTATTTGTACTTTGCGTGACACTGATCTTTTTTTCGTAAAAAATAATCAAAAAAATTATTTTTATAATTATCATTATTATATTATTTTATGTGAAATATAATTTATGTATAAATGATGTAAAAAATAATATTATTATAGATATTTTAATATATAATAGATGGTGAAAGTGAAGTTAAGAAATTGAGATTAGTTTTAGTGATGTGGGTGAAAAAATAAGTTGGGCTTTTTAAAGAGAGAGAAAGTGATAAAGTGGAGTTAAGAAACCCTCTACGGTTTTACTCATGCAGATGGTCTTACTAACCAGCACGTGACGGAACTCTCTCCTATCTTTAGTGAATCAAGAGAGAGAGAGTATTCATTAACCTCGGCTTCGGTCGTCTAACGCCTGCTTCGCCGCTTCGGCTCACTTATCCCGGCTCCGCCCGCCTCAACTAACTTCGGCCACACCTGTGCCGCTGTGGTGCAGCCATACCAGCCTCCCCTTTTAATCAGTTTCCAAGTCCGAATTCGAACATCCACATCCCCTCCATTCACACGTTCTGTGCGAAATCGAGCCTTCCTGCTATGCGTGGTGCCCGACCCCATCCTCGATCTTCCTCTTCGGGGTGAACCTGGCCCGATTCGTTGTGAATCGGTGCCCCAATTTTCCACATCTCCTCTCATCTGGCTTTTGATAGCCTCACTTCTCTCTCTGTCGGTGTTCGGCGCTCGATCCGATCTTCAGCAACGGTGATTCGTCTCCAATGTTGTTCGATCCCCCACCTTCTTCGCCTGAAGCCACGCCCATCTCCTCGTTCCGTTGCTTACCGGCCTAGTGGTGGTTTGCGACTTTGGCGTCGAGGAGAGTCTAATAGATGCCGCTCGCATAGGTTGCTCAGTGCTATCGTCGGAGATCATTAATGGCCACTTCGGTTGTCTTTGGTGGCAACCCCTCTCCGGCTGCCCTCCTTGGATGGAACTCCGACTAATGGGGGAATGCAAGTTGTCGTGGGTTTGCCTTGCACGCCAATCTTTATTTGTTTTACTTTAAAAAAATCAGATTTTATAAATATATAATAATGGATTTGACAAAATTTTAAAAGGGTTTGACAAAAATCCTGAAAGGGTTTGAACTAAATTCTTGAAAGGGTTGTGTAAATTTCAAAAGGGTTTGGAAAATAAATTTATTGCATTTTTTATTGAGAGGTGGGTGGCTCATCTGACATCTCTAGGAGTTCTCCTGCTTGGTCGGGGTCGTGGAGTCTGGAGTCGGGACTTGCTGGGGTCGAGGTGGTGCTTTTAGGACGACTCCATATTCGGGAAGGAGCTTCCTTCGAGTTTCTTCTGCACTACCCATGGGATATAGATTCATGCAGTACCGCTGGCCCGCAGTGCCACTCTTCGGTGGTGCTTGGCTTCGTTCTTCTCCAGTGTCCTCAACTGTTTGAGAGTAGTTCTGCTTAGGCCGTCTTCTGTAGAGTTTATTTTTACTTGTTTATGTGCACCTTTTTCTATTTGTACGGTAAGTTTAGGCAATTTATGTCTGCCGACTCGTCGGCCTCTCGAGAATCAGACTTACTTGATCTCGAATCTTTACTTAATAAAGAAAAGGCGAAACTAATTAAAATAATCCAACCTTTGCAGGAGTGTTAAAAAATATCTTCACATTTCAAATTGAAAAAAAATAACCCAACCCTTGGAGAAGGTGGTAACAACGTATTCCAACTCATTTTTTCCGATCATAAATTAGGCCAGAAAATTGGTCAAATGGTATATTCTCATTAAAACAACTCAGTATCACCAAAAATTCACCAAAATCTTAATTTTTCAAGTTATCAATCATCGTTTTGGCACAAATTTATGGTCGCAAAAAGAATTAGGATGCTTTGTTACCACATCTTTCAAAGTTTGGATTATTTTTCTTATGGTTGAAAGGTAAAGATATTTTTAAACACCCCTCCAAAGGTAATGTTATTTTAATCAGTTTTGCCCAAAAAAACTTACATGAGTGGCCGTTTTCCATATGGTTGTAGAGATGACAATGCGTCAAATTTGGTTAGGTTGTTCACAATGATCGAGTTCTCCAAATCAAATGAAAAAGTGAAATTGGGAGGGGGCTTCCGACCATTGTGAATGCTATAAGAGAGAAGGGTTAAGCCAAATTGCAACAATCACTCTTTAAATAACTCATTTTGCACAAAATCACCTCTTAAATGAATAATTGTAGAAAATTACCCTCTAAAACACAATTATTTGCAAAAAAATCACCCGCCACTTAGATATGTTGAGATTTCAATTAAAAATCCATAAAATGACCATAATACCCTAGGGCTGGGAAAAAGTGGGATCGGACCAAAATCAGATCGGGACCAAACCGGAAATTACGGTCTTGATTTGGGCCGGAAGTATTACGGTCTGATCCACTGTCCAAGAAAAAAGGATTCTGGGTTCAGGTCCAAACCCGAGACCAGACCAAAATTTTCGGGTCGGACTGGAATTGTTTTTTTAAAAAAAATCCCAGCTCATTATCCCATTGTCTAGCCTATCAACCTACTAACCTATTTTTTTTTTATATATAAAAAGTAGTTCTCTCTCTCTCATTTTTTAAAACATCTGGCTACCTCTCTCTCCTTTCAACTACTTTTTTTGTCTGTCCCTTTCCCTCTTTATTTTAAATTTCATTTTCATTTACGAGGTGGTAGTCTTCTTCAAGTTCAAGTCCAACCCTCTCTACAGTTTGACTATCGTCCACCATCACTCACCTATCTCTCCGGCTGTAGCCTGCCATCTCTCATCCTCGCCACCATCCCTCTCCATTGTAGTCCTGCTCGACGTCTCATTAAGCAATCAAACTGGTTCAGCGGGTCTTACCGGTCTGGAGACTGAAAAACCCGAGACCATATATTACGGTCCCGGTCCGATCCACGATCAAAGATTTCAGAAATTTCGATCCATCGGTCTTTGATCAGACCAGGATTTTCAGTCCGATCCGATCCAGTCCAGACCGGATGCCCAACCCTTACCCTGATTAAATATCAAATTTTATTTTGTTTGCTATTCAACAACACCTACCTCTTTATTCTTTGACTTGTTGGATGAAAGTGGCAAATTTCGAACATGCTATTAGCTAGACCTATGCACCTTCCCCTTGTATAAGAAATTTGGTTCAATATAGTTTATGTTCCTCACACAAAGACTTTCGATTCATCTCTGATATTTGACGAATCCCCTAATTTTGACCTCATCAGTCATCAACTTGACTTGATCCTTCAATAGAGCTAGATTTTGGTTTAGTAAGCCTGAAGAAGAAGGGTGAATGGATGTCAATGGAGACAAGTGAGTATCAAGGAAGAACATAAACTTTTCCTCTTTTTATAATATTTTTTTATTTTTTATTTTTTTTATTTAGCAAATTATGAGGTATTTTTGATATTTTAAAAATTAGTGAACGGAACCCAATAGATCTAAGGAATGGGTGATTCTCTCCAAATAATTGGGCTTTAAAAAGTAGTTTTCTGCAATTATTCATTTATGGGGTGATTTTGTGCAAAATGAGCTATTTAAAGGGCGGGCTGCTGTAATTTGACCAAAGGGCATGGGAAGTTTGGAATTAGTTGTTAGTTCGCAAGGCAGAAATTCCAATTTGGCTTTCACGGTCACGGAGAAAGCCCTAAATTCCCAAATCGCGTCCTCTGTCTCAAGTCATCTCCTCTATCCACCTCGCCGGTGCTCTGCCGTCGTCGTCTCGCCGGCCGTTCTGGTTCGTTTCTCTAGCCTTCTGCTCTTAAATTTTTGAAATTGATCTTGTGCTTCAATTTTCAGCGCTTTGAATTGATCTTTGCGCTTCATCTTTTCTATTAGCTAGCACATTTGAATCTGATTTGTGGACTTTTGATTGCACTGTTGTATCCTTTGTGAATCTGTTGAAATTTGGAAGCTACTAGGGCTAATGTTTGAGGCTTTCAGCATGATCCTTAAAATAGTGCTTCGTGTCCGAGTTTAGGGCTTAAATTAGGTTTTTGGTGCATCAACGTGAAAACTGCTCTCTTGTTCCTTCCTGTTTTCCGAATCTAGTAGACAAAAAAAGTCTTGGTTCCAGTTCCAACAGCACTTCTCTTCGTTTTTAATCAAGTAGAACAAGCAAAACCCTATTTCGAATTGTAACGGTAGTATACTCTACTAGACTTCCTATTTACTTCAATTCTCCCCTCAAGGGCATTCTCTCTCTTGCTATTCTCCTTTGATTGCTCTAAGTTGCGTCTTAGATCTAGGAATTTCCCCTGGTTCTCTGAGGTTTGAAGAATCAAATTGATAATGGTGACGCTAATGTCAGTTTTTGCGGTATGGTTTGAAGAATCTGTTGCTTTTGTCTGTCATTACTTGTTTTTTTCTTCTCTCTTGTAATGCTTGTGCTTGCAATTGTTGTTTATTTTCATCTTTGATTTGGATCGGGTATTTGTTTTCTGATCTTTTATGCCTCTGCTAGTGGCTGTGCTAAATTTGAAAAAGGATTATTATGCAATTGTGTTTGGTTTTATCCTTTAGTAATAGTGTTCTTGATCTGTTTTTTTCTGTACGAATTTTCTAATATATTTTTTTCTGACGAAATGATTGGACTGGAAAACAGGATTAAATAGTGGACTTTGTGTCCATCTATCCTCCTGGCTGCTCTCCTCTGCAGGCTTACTATCTCTGCTTCGAACACTATGGACAAGAAGCTGTCCTTCTCGATCTCATCGAAATCCTCATCTTCCAAGGCGAACCGCAGCACTATTAAGCCCTCTCACACCTTCACTAATAATGAAGGCCCAGCAAATGAAGACAATTCCTCTCACTGCTACATCACAGAGTTTGATTCCACTAATAAAACACAAAACTTAAATGATGATTCCTCCAACAGCCGAAAGTTGGTCATTGCTCCAATCCAGAATGAATATAGGCCTGGAAAGCGAATGAAGAATCTTGATCTCCCTCTCCGTTCTGCTACTGCTGGTTCTGGCGGTGAGCTTGACTTTGAGCTTGATTCCTCTGTGGATGTAGCCAAAGAGGCTGCTGAGGCCAATATGTCTTATGGTCTCAATATTCGACAATCTGGGAAGGAAGATGGAACTGGCTATCAAGGTTCTGCTGACGGACAACAAAAAGAGTCCGTTGATGGCCTTCTGCTGAAGAAATTGAAGGATGATATGAATAGGTTGCCTGAAGAGGAAGGTTTTGAGCAGTTTGAGGAAGTACCTGTTGAGGATTTTGCAAAGGCATTGATGGCTGGGTATGGGTGGAAAGAGGGTATGGGGATAGGAAGGAATGCAAAGAAGGATGTGGAAGTGGTCCAATATAAGCGGTGGGTTGGAAGAGAAGGGTTAGGGGCTTTCACTGAAGAAGATCGGAATGGTAGCAAGAAAGAGGTTGGGACCCGTCCTAATGACAGTGGTAAGACACAAAATGAGAGTGGGAGAGAAGCTAAGCGCAGAGGTTCAAGCTTTTCTATTGGTAAGGAAGTCAGGATCATAGATGGTCCTAATCTGGGATCGAAAGGGAGGGTTATGGAAGAACTGCCTAGTGATGGTTTACTTGTACTGGAGCTTTCTAGAAGCAGAGAGCAGGTCAGGGTTTCGGTTAGTGGTGTTGCAGAGTTGGGTTCTGCTAGGGAAGAAAAGTGTTTGCTGGAATTGGAGGAAGTGCGACTTCAAGATTTGAGAGTTAATAATAAGAGAGCTGATAAGAGAGAACAAGATCCAGCTACTGTTAGGAGTGACAAAGAAAGAAAAGCAAGTAAAAGGAGTGCAGAAGGGAGGAGAAAAGATGATGTTGGTTATGTGAAACGGGATAGCATTAAAAGGGAAGAGGCAAGGACTAGCAGAGTCTCGTGGCTTAGGAGTCATATCAGGGTGCGGATAGTCAGCAAGCAGTTTAAAGGAGGAAGATTGTACCTAAAGAAAGGTGAGGTTTTAGATGTAGTTGGACCAACAACATGTGATATATCAATGGATGATAGTAGAGAGATCATTCAGGGAGTTGAGCAGGATATGCTAGAAACTGCACTTCCAAGACGCGGAGGTCCTGTTATTATTCTTTCAGGGAAGCACAAAGGTTTGTACGGGAGCTTAGTGAAGAAGGATGCAGAGAGAGAAACTGGCGTGGTTCAAGACGCTGATACGCATGAATTACTTAATGTGCGACTTGAGCAAATAGCAGAATTTGTTGGAGATCCAAGCTGCATTGGGTATTAATATGGTAAACCAACTCCTCCATGTAATGGGTGCCATGTAATGTTGTCGCACATGAACCCTTTCTTTTTCATGGACAATATATCTGGGCATATTTTAATTTTCTTTATTCTGATATTCCTAATTTTTCTTGTATCCTTTGACTTACTTATGCCATTGTGATGATTGACTTGAGTCTTCACTGTCTCATACTAAATTATATGTGCAAATAATGTGATATCTTCGTGATCAGTTCTGTTTTAGGTTGTTTTATTGCAAGCACATTATATATTTCCCTTTTGCTTCTTCCCTAGTTTAATGTTTGTTGCCTTTAACATCTGTAGGATTTTTCTGTTTAGACTTTAGTGCTGATATCCTTAAGAACCCATAAGTTCGATTCATACCCCCATCAAGGTCATGGACAGTCTTTTTACCTTCATGGTTGCATAATACTGTGTTTTGCCCTTGCTTAGGATTTCGTATTCAACAATCAATGTAGTTCTGTTTAAATGCTTACTAATTTACATTTTGTTTTGCATTCAAGGCGCTGGTCTGTGTTTCCTAGGAATTTGGTTGTATGCCAACCTGCAGAAGTTGATCGGATATTGTTTTGATATGCCCGGAGAAAGGGAAATCAAACTTGTAGCATTTTCACAGGGTCGATTGGCCAGTGCAACAGGTTTAAAGGTAAGCACTTGTATTATTTTAGTGCGAGGTGTAAAAAAACGGAGCTTATTGCGTGCCCAACTGAGCTTTATGTAAGAACTATTCCTCCAGGTAGACACATGCCTCATGCGGATACCCAGCTGTTTTTGCAATAGAACTGCTCCTATATACACAATCAGATGGGGAGGTTTGCATTATTCATATAGAGTGCATTTTAAAACTTGGAAGTGAGGTGCAACAAAGCTATGTCAGTAAAGTCATGCTTGAAGCTTTATAGAGTAACTGTATATATGATTTGCCCTGCAATTACTTGGTGAAAGTTGATGTACCTGGAGGGGGCAGTGTTTTGTGACTCCGAGGTTAAAGGCAGCATTAAGAAAGTGGTAGATTTTGAAGTTGGAACCTTAGGACTTGCGATACGGTGGGCAGAATTTGTGATTGAACATACAATGAATGTGTATTTGGCTGGCTGAGAAGCTTGACGGCACAGAGCCAAGTCGATTGCTACTTAGTCACTTGTGTTCTTTGAATGAAAGTATTTGAAAGGCACTGTAATGCCTTCATTCTTTCCATGCGACTGATGAAGAGCTTCTTGGTGTTTTATAGGCAATGTAATGCCTTCATTCTGTGCAGAGATTTCGTAGTCTAAGCTTTGCAATCACCACAAGGAACGCTATCGGAAGTTGCAAGAACCAAAAGTTTGAGGTCAGGAGGGGGGTCTTCAACTAGGCATTTCACACCCATATTACCCAAGCTTGAATTTGATCACCCTTTCAATAACTTGCACTCTCCTATCCAATTAAAAACAAAATTCAGTTTTAGGAGAGTATAAGCATTAAACCGAACGTCGAGGACGAGAGGCTATGAATGTTTGTCTTTTTTTTTTTGGATAGACGATTTGAATCGATGTATTGAGTAGAAGTTGCAAGGCCACAAGTCCACAACGTACTTTGGTGAGTTGACTTGAATTTCCTTTTCATTTCATACTAATAATATTCTCTTTATTCCTTTGTTGAATATTATTTTTATTGTTTACTCCGTATTATTTATCAGTGTTTTATAATGGTGATGGTGGCTGTCAAGATAGCGCCAATATGTTTGGCGGCTCGTGCCCGCTATAAATTAAGCCAGGATTGGGAGATCTTGGTGGAGGAGTGTCTTGGCAGAGGCGCATGATGAAGTCATAACGATCATTTTTTTTTTCTAGATATGGAAAAGATTCGAAAGTCCACCTGGATTATATCCGGCGCTACCCGAGAGTATTCTTAAGGAAGAGTTCACAAAGACGAGGGTGTTCATGAAGCGCAACCTTGTATTCCACCAAGTTGCGTTCTCAGAAGATATGCGGAAAGGAGATACTAGAAAACGACAATGTGTGAAAGAGGGCATTTGAAAGGGTGACTGAGATGTGCAATCTTATATACCACCAAGTTATGTTCCTTGAAGATATGCTCAAAGGGGATCCTAAAAATGACAATGTGTGAAAGAGGGCATTTGAGAGTATCATCTCGATTTTCCATGTGCATTGCCGTTTTTTGGCAATGGAATTGATTATTAAGAGTGAGTCGTCTTTGATATCAATTTGGGTAATACCCAATTTTGTTGCCCTTTTAATTCCTCTGAGACGAGCAAGAGCTTCAGTTTTGATAGGAGATTGACTTTCACATTTTTCATAGACAATATTAATTATTTCGTTGTTATCATTTTAGAAGATATAGTCAATTGCGGTTTCACCATTATATCTAGTGTAGACCCGTTAAAATTACGTTTAATTTTCCCTTCTGGTGGCTTTATCCATTTTGCATTTCCCCGCCTTCTTTTTGTTGCTCTTGGTTGAGATCTAACTCATGCGATTAAATTGTTGTGCTTCCTTCCAATTCCATCTTGTTGCAATAAAACCAAATACATCATTATTTAATTGTTACCTCTATTTTCGGGTCCTTTGTTAAATTCCACCCAAGTCCCCAATGAAGTTTTTCATATTTCTTGTTGAGTAATTTCCATCCATCGATGTGGCATAAATTGAGTGATTTTGATTGAAAAGGTTTTTTCTAAAGTTACATTCCAAAATGAGGTGGAATATATCCTTTGCAGTCGAGTTGTAGAGGCAACATAGGAGAGGAACAACCACTCCTTTTTTTTGCAAGTCTAATATTTATTTGTTTTCCTTCATTATTCAATTTCCATAGAATTTTTTATTTTATTTTAGGTAGGAGTTAATATCCCCAATGTTTTTTTTTTAAATTTTGGTCCACTTGGTTCTCTGTGATGTTGTTGATTAAATTAATTGCACTTGTAGTAGTTAACCATCCACTTCTCTCCAGCCACCAATACAATCGATCTGGGATTGAGTTTCCTGGAATATGAATGTTCAAAACGTCATCCGTCATATCCGGTGGAAGCACCAGGCGTATTTTTGTTCACTCCCATTGTCTTTTGAGGTCAATTAATTCACTAATTGTCTGGTTGAGATGAAAGTTCGTCGATGGTAAACATTTTTCAAAAAGCAAGAAAGGGGCCGCCCATTGTCCGCCCATAATTTGATTGTGTTCCTATCTCCGACATTCCAAATTAGTCCCTTTTTGAATTGGTCTCTAAATTGTCTCAATTCACCCCATTTCCCTGAGGCGTTTGTTAATTTTCCTCTCATATTCTAAGAGATTTTTTTTAGGCACTTTTCATGTATAATTTTAATCCATATGTTATTTAGGCCTGCCTATACAATTTTCAATGAGAGTTTCATTTGAAGGTGTTCTTTCACGTTTTTTGCTTTTTGTTTTAATACCAATCCCTCCTTGACATTTGGGTTTACAAAATTTATCCCATCCTATGAGTGATTTATATGTAAGGTCTTTATTCCAAAAGAACATTATGTTAATTTGGTCTAATTCCTTGTGGATCGATGGTGGTAGCATAATGTGTTGCAATATGTATTTGGATTCTGTAGGACATTTTGGATATTTTTTTCCTTTGGTTTGATACTCCTTTCATGACTTGGAATGTTGATTTATTGTAATCAGCTCGTTGTTTTGATATTTGACAATATATTCCTCAATAATTTGTTTGGTTCTGCTACATGCTTTATGACTTACTTTTGTAAAGATCATGTTCGATGACGTCTACGAAAGCAAGAGAGGGGATCTTGGTTCCTCCCTTGGTGACATTGAACGCTATGACATTTTACTTGAGGTTGGCTCTCGATTAAAGTTTCTTCGAGAAGATTTCTGCTCCAAGAATGAAGAGGAAGTTATCATATTTTGATAACTTTGCGATATGATAACTTTAAAATGTTTAAGTTAAAGTCATGGTTGCTAAGTTGTTCTTTTTGGAAACTAGAAGATGTCATTCTATATTCGAGCGCATATAATTATATATTACCACCGATCTAAAATATTTAATGTTTACTTATTTATCGCGATTTTTAATAAATTTAACTCTATAAAATTTTTAAATTTTAATATTTTTTGAAATTATTTCATAGTAATGATTAGAAATATGTTTTTTTAATTACTAAAGTTGATCAAACAAAAAATCAAAATAAAACTAATTAAGAATCATACACAAAGTGGGTCTATTTCCAACCCATAAAATTGTGGAATCATTAATGACGTACATCATAATCTTCTCGTTCACATAAGAATGACAAAACAGGATAAATTACTAAAGCGGTCAATTCTCGATGCTCATTTTTTATTCTAAAACATCCAAGATTGTAGACTCCTCCCTCCACCTTTGCTGCAACTCGAAGTCTCGAACGATTGTAGACTTGTAGTCTGTAAACATGGAGAAAGAAGATAGTATTACCTTGTCTGAATCTTTTACTGAAAATAAGTTAGGGAAACAATGTTTTTTTTTGTTTTGTAGTATAAATGTATAATAGATATATATATATATATTTAAGGATATTCGGGTCGGTTGGGAGTCGAGTTGGGTTGGGAGTCGGGTCTGTTGGGTGTCGGGTAGGTTGGAAGTCGAGTCGGGTAGGAATTCAGGTTGGGTTGGAATTAGGATCGGGTCTGATTTGAGCCGGATCCGGGTTGAGTCGGGTTTGTCTGTATTTGGGTCACTTCGGGTTTTGGGTCAACATCGGTTGGACTCGATTTTCGGGTTCGAATTATGCATAACGCTAAATTTTCGGGTTCGGTCGGGTTTCGGTTTGGATGAGTTGGTTGGATTTCTCGAGTCGGGTCAGATCTTCCCAGCTCTAGGTGAAATCCTTAGAAAGACCAAAGCCTATCATCCATACTACCGGCCAGAGTGCTCTCTATTCGTTTAAGATCCTATTTACCACGAGAGAACTAAACACATATATGTTAATTAGGTTCCACTTCATTAGGAATAGGATATAAGCCTCTGAGTTGGATGTAAAGAAAATTAGAGGAGAGGAGAACCCTGATCACTTTGCCACTAAAGTGGGGCCTTTTGACAAGTTTTGTTTCTGTAGAGACTTTTTTCACATCACAAAATCTCCTTGATAACAAATATGCTGGAGTTGACGCTGATCAAGATGTTCACTCAGGTCCTATATAAATCAGTTGTATTTTGATTACTAGGGATCGATACTCAGATTAGGAGGGCAGATTATAAAGCCTATATGATTAATCTTGGTGTTATCCCGCTATAGATAATTGGATAACATATTCATGTTTATATATACACATAACACAAAGATACTAAGACCGCATAAGGAAGCACACAATGTGATTTAGTTGGATTTCCATAGTAAGTTTCTAAGGCTTAGTGAAATATTTGCAAGTGATTACCGTGTCCAAGGGGTACTATATATAGATGATGATATATAAGAAGCAGCTTACGAAGTATTATATGTCTTTTTATGTTGATTTCATTTAAAGTTTAGCCCTGTTTTGTAAATAAGGCATATGGGAGCTAGTAGCTCACGTGCCATCAGACCCTTTATAAGGGAACACCTGGATTTCAGAGTTTGGTAAGAATTAGGGGAATATGCATTGATGAGACATTCAACCGACGACTGCTGCATTTGGTATTCCCCAAAATGATCTTCCTCTTTTATCCTTTACATATTGCATTTACTTTCTGTTTTGGTGTTTGATCATTAGTTTGTTGATCATTACTACCGTGGATCACTCATTTGAGTGAGTTATGTGTTTGATATTGCCGTGACTCTACATGGTATCAAAGCGACATGCTCTTTAGTGTGTGACAAAGAACAAATCTCGTTCTATAAATTTGTTTTTCTTTCATATCTTGAGTTACCGTGTGAGGGAAGATGTTTGCCGGAGAAAATGGAAATGGAAATGGAGAAAACAACAATCAAGGGAATCAGGGAGATCCTTTGTATTTGTCCAATTCCGATCATCTGGGAGCACAACGGGTTGCAATACCGTTTGATGGCACCAACTACATGACATTGAGTCGTGGTGTTATGATGGCTCTTAGGGCCAAGTGTAAACTGGGACTGATCAATGGGTTATGTGCTAGACCTGAACAACAATCGGTGGACTTGGAGAGATGGCTGAGAGCGGATTATATGGTCAGATGCTGGTTGCTGAACTTGATGAGCAAAAATGTGGCTGAGGGATTTATGTTCGTGGACTCGGCTAAACATCTTTGGGATGAAATAGTTGAGAGATTTGGACAAACAAATGCCCCATTCATCTTCCAGATAAAGAAGAAGCTGGGAAATGTGACACAAGGAAACATGAGTCTGACTGAGGTTTATAACACATTGAAACGGTACTTGGATGAGCTTCAGGTATTGGAAAGGAATCTAGAGTGCACATGTGGGATTATGGTCCAATGCATATGTGACTTGAAGAGGAAATTTACTGAAATACAGTCAAGGAATAGATTAATGCAGGTACCGATGTCTCTCAATGAAAATTATGAGGCAGCTAAGAACCAAATATTTGCTACAGACCCCTTACCAACAGTCAATAAATCCTATTACCTTCTGCAACAGGTGGAAAGGGGTAATGATCCTTCAAATGGAACACATTCTGTGAATAGCTTTGCTGGTGGGAGTCAATAGTTCAAAAAGGACTGGAAAAAGATGAAGTATGAGAAGAAATGTTCTCATTGCAACCAGAAGGGACATATAGCTGAGCAATGCTTCAAGCTAGATGGGATTCCAAATTGGTACAAGGCCTTGAAAGAGAAGGATAAAGGCAATAACTTAGTCAAAGGAGCAGCAAATTCAGCAGGTTCAATGAACTCAGGAATGCAGGGCAATCCCTTTGAGGAATCCCATCAATATAGAGACACAACTGATGCTCAACCTGATATAGCCATGGTCGATGCAGTGTTTCAAGAGATAATGAATAAAATGAAAGGGAAGAATGTAGAGAATGCTTTTGCTAACTTCGCAAGTAAAATTCCCACCTCTTTTGTAAATGTTGTTTCCACAAATGATGACATTGCATAGATAGTGGACACAGGTGCTAGTGACTACATGATAGCAGATCCTAGACTCTTGCCCAAAATGACAAATCTAGATAACCCTGAAATGATAGGGCTGCCTGATGGGGCAGTGAAAGCAATAACAGAGTCTGGCATGATGCAACTCACAGGAAATGTGGCTTTGAATGATGTGTTAATAGTGTCTGATTTCAAGCACAACTTATTATCCGTGGGTAAACTGTTGCTAATGATTTGATAGCATTTTTCACTAGAACACATTGTTTTATCCAGGACCCTGGAACTAGGAAGGTGGTGCTATCAAGACCTAGGAGGCATGGATTATACAAGATACTTCAAAAAGATCATAAGAGAAATTTGCAACAGCTTAGCCCAAACTGTGATTTTGGTTTCAAGACTAGCAGTTGTAATAAAGTAGATGCTAGCCTAGAAATGAATCATGCAAGATTTGGTCACACTTCAGTTTCCAAGTTGAGACATATGAAACAATTTGATTTTGAATCTTTGAATGATTTCCACTGTGAGACTTGTTCTATGTCTAAGATACATAGATTGCCTTTTGAGAGGAATTTTGATGCTGCTGATAATGCTTTTGATCTTATTCATATGGACCTTTGGGGGCCATACTGGGCTCCAACTTTTAATGGTTGTCGTTATTTTCTGACTATGTTAGATGACCATACAAGGGTCACCTGGACCTTCTTATTGAGGGACAAAATGCAGGTGTTCAAAACTATTTATGACTTTGTGGCTTATGTGAAGAACCAGTTTGGGAAATCTATGAAATGCTTGAGAATAGATAATGGCACTGAGTTCATGCAAAAGAAATGTGTTGAGTTCTTAGCATCAAAAGGAATATTACATAAGAAAACTATGCCTTATACTCCCCAACAGAATGGGAGAGCAGAGTGGAAGCACATGCACCTTATAGAGACAGCAAGATCAATCAGATTTTGTGCCAATTTGCATGTCAAATTCTAGGGGGAGTGTGTGCTATCAACAACTCATATCATCAATAAACTGCCAGCTACCAGCCTGGGATGGAAGACTCCATATGAAGTCTTATTTCAAAAGGCTCCAACTTATGATGAATTAAGAATAGTGGGTTATCTCTGCTATCCACCAGTTAATCACCACCATAGAGAAAAGATGGAAGCTAGAGGAATGAAGTGCATCTTCCTGGGATATCCTCATGGTCAGAAAGCCTATAAGGTATGGGACCTAGACAATAATTCTCTTCTCATTAGTAGAGATGTGATCTTTCAGGAAAATATATTTCCTTATAGGAAATCTGATGAGAGGCACATTGGTGATTTCGAAGAAAATTTCACAATGTTACCTCTAGTAAATCCAGATCTAGGTGCAGATGATATCCATGTTCCTATTACACCTCCACCAAACTCCACCACCTCAAACAACCCGAGCCCTCAACCACAAGACAATGCCATTCCCCTGATATAGATATGTCATCAGCCACACAAACTGTCTCCCAACCTACCCCTCCTTTCATTGATGACATGGAGGAATTCCCACCTCTTAGGAAGTCCACTAGATAGACCATGATTCCTAGGAGATTACAGAACTATGTTAATCCCACTCTCAGAAGAGATTTATCCATGTCAAGTTCCTTTTTAGCTAAATGCATGAACTTTGACCATGACATTGATCCTGTTTTTACAAATCCTTTACCTGTATGATATCCATCAAAGAACCTTACCTTTATACCCAAGCCATCCAAGATCCCAAATGGATTGATGCAATGGAGCTAGAGCTGAAGGCTCTTGAAAACAACAACACATAGGAGATGACAGACT
The DNA here is from genome assembly GCA_963922045.1 of Persicaria maculosa. Taxonomy (NCBI): domain Eukaryota; kingdom Viridiplantae; phylum Streptophyta; class Magnoliopsida; order Caryophyllales; family Polygonaceae; genus Persicaria; species Persicaria maculosa. The sequence continues at coordinate 61,068,400 of OY998261.1, forward strand.
TACCACAAGGGAAAAAGGCAATAGGGAGTAAGTGGGTGTACTAGATAAAGTACAAGCCTGATGGATTAGTTGAGAGATTCAAGGCAAGACTTGTAGCTAAGGGTTACAATCAAGTGAAAGGGAAGGATTACACGCATACCTTCTCTCCAGTGGCCAAATTCCCTACTGTTAGAATTCTGTTGGCATTGGCCACTATGAGAAATTGGCATCTACATCAATTGGATGTCAACAATCTTCATGGCTTCTTGGAAGAAGAAGTCTATATGCAGCCACCTCAGGGGTATGAAGTGCCTAAGCCAGAAATGGTTTGCAAATTGAAGAGATCTATTTATGGGCTCAAGCAAGCCTCAAGGCAGTGGAATGTGGAATTATGTAAGTTTTTTACTGCATTGGGTTGCAAGCAATCAGTAAAAGACTATTCTCTATCTGTCAAACAAACAAACACATGCATTGTGATTGCACTGGTGTATGTTGATGACCTGATGATTACAAGTGATGACGAGGAAGAGATTTCTGCTACAAAGGTTGCTCTTCATAAGACCTTTACTATAAAGGATCTAGGCTATGCTAGATATTTTTTGGGGTTAGAAATTCAAAGATCAGAAAGAGGGACTCATGTGCATCAGAGAAAATATGTCATGGACATAGTTGAGGATTGCAACATGATAGATTGCAAAGCTGCTTAGTTTCCCTTGCCTACAAGATTGAAATTATCCATTGTCTCAGGAGTTCTTATGGAGGACCCTAAGAGGTACATACGTCTTATAGGGAGGTTGTTGTTCCTAAATCTCACAGGACCAGATATCTCATATGTTGTCCAACACCTCAGTCAGTTCATACGCCAGCCTAGACAACCTCACTATGATGCTGCTATGCACATTGTGAGATATTTGAAAGGGAGTACAATTGTTGGCCTATTTTATCCCACTACTTCATCCTCATCTGTTCAAGCATACTGTGATGCTGACTGGGGTACTTGCGCATTCAGTGCTAGGTCCTTAACAGGTTATTGTGTTTTCCTTGGAGATTCATTGATATATTGGAAGACAAAAAAGCAAGCAACCGTCTCTAAATCGTCTGGTGAAGCAGAATACAAGAGTATGTCAATGACCACTAGTGAACTGGTTTGGGTTCATGAAGTGTTGCGAGCCTTATATGTCAACTCTCCTTTGCCTATCCCCTTATTTTATGATAATAAGGATGCAATTCACATAGCTGAAAACCCGATTTTTCATGAAAGAACTAAACACATACACAATATTGACTGTCATTTTGTCCGAGAGAAATTGCAGAATGGGTTTGTTCATCCTCAATTTGTGAGAAGCAAGGTTCAACTGACAGGTATCTTCACTAAGGCATTGGGAGAAAAACAACACACTTACCTCTCTTCCAAGTTGGGTCTTGTTGGAATCTCATCAAGTCCAACTTGAAGTATTATATGTCCTTTTATGTTGATTTCATTTAAAGTTTAGCCCTGTTTTGTAAATAAGGCATATGGGAGCTTGTAGCTCACATGCCATCAGACCCTTTGTAAGGGAACACCTGGACTTCAGGGTTTGGTAAGAATTAGGGAAATATGCATTGATGAGACATTCACCTGGCGGCTGCTGCCTTTGGTATCCCCAAAATGATCTTCCTCCTTTATCCTTTACATATTGCATTTACTTTCTGTGTTGGTGTTTGATCATTAGTTTTTTGATCATTACTGCAGTGGATCACTCATTTGAGTGAGTTATGTGTTTGATATTGCCGTGATTCTACACAGTTCATCTCATTTAGTGATGTTGAGTCGCATGTGGCTGTTGATGACATTGAAATCTCTTTATTCATTTGTTGGAATACACATTTCATCTTACATGGAGACCCTCTAGCATCTAAGTTAGCTAGTTACGATTTATTAGCAATAATCAAGGGAGTAAATTCGTGGGGATCACAGAAACAATTTAGGTCAAACCGAGTAGAATTTTGATTTGCCAAAAATTTCCTTTCCTTTTCAATAAAAAATTATATTTTGATAACTTTGGGATAACTTCAAATTGGTAAAGTTAAAAACGTGGTTGCTAAATTGTAATTATATACTACAACCGATCTAAAATTTTGATTTTTACTCTACTCATGATTTTTAATAAAATTTAAAATTTTATAAAATATGAAAGTTTTAATTAACTTTTTAAAATTATTTCATATTGATTAATAACAATTAGAAATACGTTTTTTTTTTAAATTAGGTAGGTTGATCAAACAAAAATAAAAATAAAACTAATTAAGAATCATACTCAAAGTGGGTCTATTTTCAACCCATAAAATTGTGGAATATATCATTAATTAAGACGTACATCATAATCTTCTCGTTCACACAAGAACGACAAAAACAGGATAAATTACTAAAGAGGTCGATTCTCGATCCTCAATTTTTATTCTAAAACATCCAAGATTTCATTTTACTTTATTTATTTTTAAATCAAAACGGGTAGATTTCGAATCGAAACATGCAGCTGGCAGCGATGACTCTGCCGCCCTTGACACCACTACAGCAGAAGTCAAAGCCTCCGACCACCTCTTCAAGGCAAGTCCCGCAGTCTGCGCCGCTCAGATCCCTAGTGCAGTCCACCATCCCGTACACCGTCGAGTTCGAGTCCGCCTTAGCCTTCCCCTTGGCGAACAACGCCGGGTCTGCGGCGGCCTTCTCCCTCAGCTTCCCGAGCACGCCCTTCACCCTGGAGTTGAACTGGGTGGGGTCGCCGCTCACGCTGATAGGGCTCGACATGGAGAACTGGTTCTGGGTATCGATGGAGCCGAGGAAGTCGGAGTCGGAGTACTTGAGGAGGCAGGAGTCGTACCAGAGGACGGCGCCCTGGCTTCCGGGGCAGAGGCTGAGGGCGTCCTTGGTGGCCTGATGGCCGCAGGCCTTGCAGTCGGAGGCGGAGATGTCGGGTCGGCAGTTGATGAGTCCGAAGGCTTGCTGGGTGTTAGGCTGTCCGGAAGAGCCCTTGGAGAAGCCGGTGGAGAAGAGGGTGCTCCGGGAGGTGAGGAGCTTGAGGAGGGTCTTGACGTTGGAGGAGTATTCGGATGGGGAGGTGAAGTTGGAGGAGGTGGCTAAGCACACGTTGTTCAGAAGCTCAAACCCTAGGCTTTGTTTTTGGAGGCTTATTAAAACTAGTGCGCCCATTAACAGGACGGTTAACGAACTAGAAGAGGAAGACATGATCAATGATGATGATCTTTTGATGTATGTATTTAACTTGTATATATATGTATGGATAGAAGATATAATATGTGATGAAGGAATTCATTTAGGTGTGTGTATATATATATATCGTTGGTGCGCCCATTCCATTTGACTATCCATTTCCAACAAGGGAAGCCATTGAAGTGAAGCTTGCATTGTTAGTAATACCATTTGCCCATGTGGGCCTTGTCCTGAACGTGTTGAATATCCCCGGCCACATGGAGTAGAAATCCTCTACAAAGTGTCAAAAAAAATGGATTAGAAATCCTCTACAAAGTGATAATTATTTATGCTATAAATTTATACTCTTCGGTCCAAAATACATGTCGTTTAACTTTTCAACACATATTTTAAAGAGTTAAAAACTATATAATATATTCACTTTATTATTATTATTATTTTATAATTTAATACTTATTACCAACGAATATTAAGTTGTAAAAAAATAATTAGAAAAAAAGTTGATATTTAATGTAGTTTTTAGCTTCTTAAAATACGTGTTGAAAAGTCAAACGATATGTATTTTGGATCGGAGGGAGTACTTTAAAAAATTTCAAAAATTATATTTATCTTCTAAACAACTTTAAGTATATATTTATAAATTTTTTTTATGAAAAATCATGTTTAAAATTTTATATAAATGAAAAATCGATTATTTTGTAATATGAATTTATTAAAATTTTAAATCATGATTTTTCATCAATTAAAATTTCAAATTTTATATAAATGAAAAGTCGTTGTTACAAACGACTCTCCCATATAATTTTTTTTTGTTTTCACTTGTTTTACATATTAATCGGGTAGTTAAAAAAAAAAAACAAAGTCGCTATTTTAAACAGCGACTTTGTTATTTTAATATTTTTTTTATAAAGTAGGGCTAAAATTGCTGTTTAAAACGACTTAGACCTATTTTGACTAATTCCCAAAATACTTTTGATTTCTAACTATTTCCCTAATTTCTGTTGGTTTTTTGACAATTTGAAAAAAAATTCCACATTAGGCTACAACACTTTCGTTTTGTTTGGGTGATAAATAATATCGGTTTTTCTATCCTATGCCCTAAGGGCATAGGATAAGACACTAAATTGGGAAAGATTCTCTACCAAAAAGGCAAACGACTCTAGGAATCTAATTTAAAAAAAGCTAAATTAATTAAAATTTAAAAAACATTTTCTAATTTAGGGTTTTATCCTATACCCTGGGACATAGGATAGAAAAATCGAAATAATATATACACAATTCTAGAGTGTAAGTAAATACTACCTCCGATCCAAAAAGAATGTCGTTTGACTTTTTATCACGTATTTTAAGGAGCTAAAAACTATATAATATATTAACTTTTTTATTTTTATTTTTTTTATAATCTAATACTTATTACCAACAAATATTAAGTTGTAAAAAAATAATTTAAAAAACGTTGATATATTATATAGTTTTTAGCTCCTTAAAATACGTGTTAAAAAGTCAAACGACATCCTTTTTGGATCGGAGGGAGTAATTACTCTCCGGTCTCGTATGTTCAAATGATGGGCTATTTAAGGATTCTTCAAGGAGTTCAAGCATCTTTCACTGAGTGCCACCTGCTTAGAATCACAAGGTTGCAACTTTGATTTTGGTTGCTCCTGAATCCTGACGTCAATATCCGTCATCGAGTTAAGCTTCGACAGGTAAATAAGCACCACTTCAAATTTGATGACTAATTTGTGATTTGATAGGAAGGTCGAAATAAATTAGAATTTAAATTGATAAGATAATACAAAATACGTAGTAATATATTATCATGGAAGTTAAACTTCTGGATAATGTTGAATCCATATATAATTGGTCAAAGTATAGCTATAGAGGAGGTCGCGATTGTCGTCCAGTCATTGGAGTACAGCTGTACATAATAAATTGCGTCGTTTGCATGCATACAATGTGCCACGTGAGTTAAGATATTATATTAAATATACACAATTTTTATCATATACGATGTTCATAAATCTTAAACTATTCGTCAAAATAAAATTATTCGATGATATTGGACGATTATTCGTAGGAGTGGGCATTTGTAATTAATTGCTAACTAGTACAGTGCCCGCGCCATTGCGCGTTTTTTTAAACTATAATAATATGAAAAATTAATATTATAAAATTTTAATAAAAGTTAGCATAAGATTAAAAATGTACTATAATTTAATTGGTTGAAAAAACTATACTTAATGTGATGATAACATCTCATTAAAAATGGTTCTCATTTAAAGAAGTATATAAATATAGATATTTTAAAATAATCTTATGGGAAAGAAAAAAAATTACTATCATTGTAAGTTATTTAAAAGATTTAAATAAAGATAATTTTATGAAAATCACTTACATGAAAGAGATAATATATAAGATATGATATTATCATGTTTTTAATTTAATATAGTATATAGAGAACTACGTATAGGATATAGGTATAGATTATACATTAATTCAATATTTTTAATTAAACCCATTGGTTTGAAAATATAGAATATATTAAGGAAAAACTATAATTAATGTGATGATGTCACCCCATTAAAATTACTTTTCATTAAAATTATATATTAATATTAACATTAATATTAATTCAATATTTTGAATTGAACCACTGATTAGAAAATGGAGTTTATAATGAATAAATAAAATATGACCAAAAATATCTTTGCATTAACATGGCTATAAGATTATGGGTTATTATGGGTTATATATATATATAATTCAATTTGCATAGATGAATAAATTTTATTAATTCATAAAGAAAAGATGCAACTTCTATTATTTTATTTAGCATGTTAATTTTTATTTTTATTTCTCAAAAAATAATTAGGTAGATATAGAAAGGAAGGTAATAAAATAAAAATCATGTATTTTTTCAAAATGAGATGTTAAATGAAAACTTTAGTCTATAATCATTAAACAAATATCTTACTTTGGATAATTAAATAAGATCTTTATATTTTGATGGATATAACCAAATTTTGATTTTTTTTATGTGTATATATATATATAATAATAATAATAACAAAATTTTATGGGTATATATATCCAATTATGCCTTAAGAATTAAATTTAAATAAAATAACCTATAATAAATTATTGATATATATATATGGATAGATCGAGATATATGGATAGATAATAAAATGTAAAGGGCAAGTAATTGATAGACTAATTGATTTAGCTTAATTAATTAGATTATTATGAAAATAGACTAACCTAAAATAACTTGGCATAAAATGATGACACGTGGCATAATTGCTTCTCATTTAATAAATATATAGATTTAATTAATTGATAAGCAGTTAATTGCTATTTCAATTAGCAGAATGTAATACCTTTATTTGAATTGAAATGTCCAGTTAACTCACTCTCAATTAATTGCAATTTCAATTCAAATACCCCAATTAATTAAGAATTGATTACTCCATAACATTAATTTCCCTTCCCCCGTTCAGATTACACGACCCCCCTTCTACCTCTTCCATCCTCCCGATGCCCTGTTGCATCCTCTCGGCGCTTCTCCCGCTGAAATATTGAAGCAGTTGTTTCGCAAAAACAAAGAGAGAGAGAGAAATTTATTTGATTTGTACATAATCGAATCAGAGGGAAAAGCTCGAGGCGAGAGCGGAGGAGAGAGCTCCTATCTGAGATTTGAGGCCAAATGAAACCCCTCCTTCACCCTCCCGTAAAAACATATAAATCCATGGATGCCTTCCGAAAATTAGAACTTAATGGGGGTTTTTTGAGTGGCCAAGGGACAAACGAGAGATTAAATCTCAAATTCCGCCTTTGTCGGTGACGGAGGTGGCCAGATGTGTGGTGTTCTAATTGGCGGGATGGACGAAGGCCGGGAGCTTCTTGGCGGCGATCTGGACGAATAATTTATTCGTTAGGATAAAATTTAAATTTTTTACATTATTTGTACAAATGAATAATTACATGATTATAGTTGAATAATTACGTGAAAACATACAATACTCATGAGTAAATAGATGAATAAATTCTGCATAGGTCTGTGTATACCGCAACCAACCCTCTATATATATATGGGGATAGTTATAGTGTAAACAACTCTTAACGTGTAAACTATAATCAGATTGATTATTCATACGTAACAACATAATTATTCATCTGATGTAATGTGATTATTCATATGTATTAATATTCTTTTTATATAAAAATTATTCATTTGTTGAATTGCAACATGATTATTCGTATGAATATTATGTCATGTTGTTTCAAATGAATAATTTTACTATTCAAAATTTCCTTTAAATCTCAATAGTTGCCTTTCTTAATCCAACGATCCAGATTTGGTCATAAATTATACCATAAGAGGTGTTCACAAATGATCTATATACATATATATGGTGGAGCCATAATTTTTTTTTGGAGGGGCACAATTTTATATGTGCGGTGTTGTTTTATATATCTATATAATACGACAATAAATGATGTCATTTTTGGATAAAATGTGTCTGGTTTATGATAAAATGTTTTATTTTTTCCCATTAAAAAAAAGAAATATAAACAAATAATTGAAATAGCTGAAGAAAAGAAAACTAACAAAATAAGGATAGGAAACACAATGTTTAAATTTTTGTATTCTTAACATGTAATAATGTATTACTAGATATAAAACATTTAAAGTAGGTAACTTCTTATAAGAAGTTACCTAATTGTTGAAAGAAGTAATATAACGTACCTATGGTTTCGAAGTTATCGAGATGAATTATAATATGTGAATATCAGTCTAAGTAGAAAATATATACAAGCATTATAGTTTGTCAAAATAAAATTAAAGTGATTAATGTATCATCAATTTTCAAACATTCATATATATTTTTTTACTTAGATGTCAGATGACATACTCCTTTCGTCTTAAAATACATGTCTTTTTAGGACGGAGCACGGGAATTAAGAAGTATGTTAAATGTAATGATTAGATGTAAAAAGTATGTTAAGTGTAATGATTAGACTTGTATTTGTTTATTTTTTTTAATTTGTGAGGAGGAAAGTAGGGGTGATGTAAAAATTAGAGTAATGATTAGATGTAAAAGTAGGTTAAGTGTAATGATTAAATCTAAAAAGACATGTATTTTTGACAAAATTTTATGGGCTAAAAAGACATGTATTTTGAGACGGAGGGAGTATTATATATCAAAACGAAGCTATCGATGAGAATACACATAGGTAATTTGTTGGATAAGGGAGGGGCAAGTGTTCCCTCATGCCCCCGTCTTCGCCCATATATATAGTACGTGACGGAGCCAGAAGTTTATCGAAGGGGGGTCAAAGTTTTGTACAAATTGTTGATTCGCTTTTCAACAAATTTTTCTATAGTTTAGCGAACCAAAATTATTATATTTTAGATTAAAAATAATATTTTAGTTTAAGACAATGTTTTTTTAGTTCAAAACACAATTTTTTGTTCAAAATGGTGGTGTTTTAGTTTAAAACTGTGTCATTAGTAAGAATATATTTTTCTCTTTAAACAAAAAAACTGATATATTTTAATCTATAACAACATTCTTTTCGTCTAAAAATATATCGTTTGAAAACTACAAAGTCAATATGTAACTTGTTATTCTCTTAGCATGCAATAACGTGTAACAAAATATACAAACTTTAAATTGACATAATTTCTTATATAATTATCAAATTTAGTAATATAACCTCTTGTTTATAATTATTTGTATGTATTAACAAGTTTTTCATATCAAAATTATTCATCTGTAGAAAAATGATTATTTATATGAGTTATATATGAATAATTATTTTGAACGTTAAAGACATACTCCCTCTGGTCGGAAATATTTGATGTTTTAGGAGGTGAAGTTTGATCAACAATATTTGATGTTTTAGAAGTAATAATTACCCTCTTTTAACTTTTGCACTAATATCAATATAAAATTTTTTTTGCTTAACCAATTACATTTGTGTACAATAAATGTGACGGGGGATTAAAAATTACTCCCTCTGTTAATTAAAACTTGTCGTTTACTATTCATGCACACTTTTTTAGAATGATAAGAACTATATGAAATATTAACTTTTTTAAAAATTTGTTTTTATAAATTCATACTTAATAGTAACAAGTATGAAATTATTAAAAAAATATATTAAAAAAGTTAATATTTTATATAGTTTTTAACATCTCAAAAAGCGTGCATGAATAGTAAAACGTCAAGTTTTAATTAACGGAGGGAGTATTTGATAGAATATTTAAAGGTGGAAATATTTTGTTGTTTAATTTTTTAAAAATCTCAACCATATTGAAGAATAAGCAAGTGAATATAACAAATGATACATCTATTAGTCCTCATAAAATTTGGAGCCTGCAGAAATTGCAAAGAGTACTCCCAAGCTGACATGGTGGATGTATAATCAAGAACAATCGATCAAGGCTAGGCTAGAAATAATGAGCTCAGTATAAATGAAGGGAAACATTAGAAGGTATACAACACTATAATTGATCTTCTTTTATTCTTTCATGTACCAAGTGATGTCATGTGCTACGCACTCTCTGTTACTCTATTTGATTTCAATAGTCTAAATAGTAGCCATTCATCAATCATCAGCAATAATATACTCCTGTATAATTGTAAAGTGGTCAAAGGGAATGGGCGATCGAGCAGTATATATACATCCACCGAAACCCCCCAATATATCACCAATTCACCACATCTTCAATTCCTCCTACATTAATTATATTACAAGGTTGAATCATGGATCGATTCAATTCGATGATGTCTTCCATTAGTTCATCATCCTCTCTCATTGTATTGGGACTCCTAATCGTAACCCTCCAACAACCGATTGCATTCGGATCGGAGCTTCTGAACAACGTCTGCCTCCCCCCTGTGGACGGATTCAGCTCCCCGTCGCAGTACAGCGCCAACGTCAAGTCCCTCCTGAACCGCTTCGCCAACGTCAACGCCTCCGACGGCTTCGACATGGGTGGCGTCGGCCCACTCGACAGCCAACGCGTCTACGGTCTCATCAACTGCCGGGCCGACGCCTCCGCCCCAGACTGCAGGGCCTGCGCCCAGGCCTCCGCCAAGGCTGCCCGGGCCCTCTGCCCCGGGAACCAGGGGGCCGTCCTCTGGTACGACGACTGCCTCCTCAAGTACTCCTCCGACGTCGACTTCCTCGGCTTCGACGATCTCGGCCACACGTTCACCATGTCGAGCCCCGTGAGCGTGACCGGCGACCCTGCGCGGTTCGACTCGAGGGTCAAGGGCTTGCTGACCAAGCTGACCAACAAGGCTGCCACCAACCCCAAGCTGTTCGCCAAGGGGAAGACCAAGGCCGACGGGAACACCACGGTGTACGGAATGGTGGAGTGCACTAGGGATTTGGGCGGCGGGACTTGCCAAGGTAGTCTTCAGGATATACTCAGAGATGGGTTCTCCGTCTGCTGTAGTGGGCTGAGGGGTGGCAGATATGTTACTCCGAGTACCATGTTTAGGTTCGAAGTTTATCCCTTCTGATTCCATTTCAGTAAAATCGATCGTGTTTGAATTCATTTCTTGCTGCCTTTTTGGGTTGACAATCACCCTTGTGGTGTACCTTTTAAATCGCGTGATTAATAAATAAAGGTTTATGTTTTTTTGCAAGTGATCGATCAAATAAACAGAAATTTTTATAGAATAAAAACCAATCCTATACACCTCTCTTTGTAATTTTATTTCCATTTCCAGGGATGACAATAATGTCGGTGGTAGCAAGTGTAGACATGCATGGTATCTTAGATAGGTAAAAAGAAGAAGAAAATGAAGATTTCTGACTTATTGACTTCTTGGTTCAGGATGTACAAGAACTCCCCATGCTGTCATAGTATGTATGGGGTGAATTAGGAGATGCATACTTCTAATGATCAATTTCTAAATCCCTCACAAATCACAATGTAAATATGCCTTAGAAACAAGATAGCTGCCATCCAAGCCTAAGCAAATTTCAATTCCTAAGCTCCATATCTTGTGTTCATCACAGCAGCTTTTATATTATGACTGCAACTTTTGTATCCCTTAATATAATACTCCGTAGTGTTTTTAGTTTAGACATGAAAATTAACTTCTAATAGATTGCATATTGGGTTGTCCAAATATATAGGGTAGAAAATGTTTATGTAAATGACAATATTGATAAAAATAAAAGAAAGGTGTGAACTAAATTAGGTTCTCATTTTAGCACCCACTAAAACAAATAGAGAGGGATTGAACAAAGATTAGTATAAGCATTTGAACAAAGATTGAACTTGCAGACATAACCTCTTCAAGCACTGATTTAAACAATTCTCAAATCATAGATCGATTGAGCAATTTCTTCAATAACCATACATCAAACTAAAGGTGAAGTTTCTTCAGCAAAAAAACAATAATAACATGCGTTCCCTTGTTGAAAGATGTGAATAAGACTAAAAGAGTGATTTAGTTCGACGGACTGTGCGAATAGAAGAAGACCTCGATCGGTAGAAGGTGCGATCTCGGCAGAAGTGATATCAAATGTTAGGTGTCGGATTCGGATACCTTTCCGGATAGAGAATCGCGCCACGGTTCAAACTCACCACTTTGTCGTGACCTACGGGCTTTTTGGGCCATCAGAGATCATTTCAGGGCTTAAATTTGGGCTTTTATGTTTTTTTCCGGCAATTTTCGTTATTTTATTTTATTTCGCTTAACAAATAGGGTTTCTTTCCGTCTTTCCTATTTAATAACGTGTAGCCCTGAGGGATGATCATTCAATATTCCATTTTCAATTATTCAGAGAATCTTTTCTCTTCCCTGGTGGATTCCAGTTTATCGGCTCTAGGGTTTCGTCGCTTGCGAAACTCCTCTTAGAAATCTCGTGCTTGCGGGATTTCAGGCTTCCGTTCTGCGTCAAAGAGTCAGCTCACATACAAAATTAAGCATAATAAGTAGGCGTGGCCACGGGTCAATGACCCGGCGTGTCCGGGTTGACGGGTAGGCGGGTGGGGACGGGTAGCGGGTTAGGGTTAGGGTCGGGGTTTAGTAACCCGGTGACCCGGCGGGTCAATGACCCGGCGTGTCCGGGTTGACGGGTAGGCGGGTGGGGACGGGTAGCGGGTTAGGGTTAGGGTCGGGGTTTAGTAACCCGGTGACCCGGCGGGTCGACATATTTTAAAAAAGTAGCCGTTGACGGGTGGGGCCCACCGGAGGCTGATTTTTTTTAAAAAATGTAGCCGTTGTAACGGTTAGTTGGTGGGAGATTAGGCTCGGGGCTATAAATAGACGACTCCTTCATGTCACAAATCACACATATTCCCATCCAATCCATCAATCACCTATCAATTTTATTTCATAAGCTCGTAATCATGTCCGACGCAACTAGATCCGGTGATAACCTTCGGGCGGAGTTGTTCCGGGATCATTACGAGAAGGTGGAGCAAGCCGGTGGAAAGTTCGAAGCCGTTTGTCGTCATTGCGGTCACAAGTACAAGGTGACAAATAACCTTGGATATGGAAATTTGAAGCTTCATATCACCAAGAAGCACCCCGATAAGATCAAGAACGATGGCGCATCGGGCTCGAGTGGTGGTAACTAGTCTAGTATTCCTAAGTCCTAAGTCCTAATCCTAATTAGTGATTTAGTGAGTAGTGTAGTTATGTAGTTATGTAATAAGTTTATGTTTTAAGTTTTTAACTTTTTATGTGATGTGAATCAGTGAATGTCAGTTGTGATTTGTGAACTTGTAATCGTATGTCGAATGTGAGTTGTGATTTGTGAACTTGTAGTGACATTTGGACCGACCATTGGAAACATCACTCATACATGGGTGTTACTTGTCATTGGGTTGATCAACGTTTTCGATTGCACAAACGTGTTTTAGCTTTTCGAGTTTTCGACGACGCACACACGGCACGAAACATAGCATGTGTCCTTTTAACCGTTTTACAAGAATATAGATCGACTAAAAGAGTTTTCAGTATCGGTTTTGACAACGCTTCTGCCAACACCGCATCTATTCCGGAATTAATCCAATTCTGTCAGCCCGGGATAGCCGGTAAGTTTTTCCACATCCGTTGCGCCCCTCATATTTTAAACTTATGTGTCCAAGATGGTTTAACATATTTACAATCTGTTGTTGAACCAATTCGATTTGTTTTGCGGGCAATTTGGCGAAGCAAACAGCTTCGCAAAAGTTGGAGCACTTATTGTCGCTCTCACCAAACGCGCCCAAAGAAGTTCCCCAAGGACGTTTGCACTCGGTGGAACTCGACTTACAAAATGATTTATGATTCCATCGCTTATAAGGAACTTCTTTCCGGTTTTGCAACACAAAACATCGAAGGGTCAAACATCTTTGCGGAGGTTTGGACTCAGGCCCGAGATGTTGTGGAGGTTTTCAAAGTTTTTTACAACGCAACTCGAACTTTCAGCCACGTTTACATGCCTACATCAAACATTTTCTGTTTTATTGCAATGAACGTAGCAATAGCCCTTCAAGATGGGATTAACGTGCCTTCCATTTCCGATGCTGTTTTGGAGATGCGGCGAAAATGGGTGGCATATTACAAAGTTATACCCGACATTTTCCTCGTAGCATGTTGTTTCGACCCTAGATATAAATTAAACGGGGTTCAAAAGTTTTTAGAAAACTATTTTCCGACTTTAGAAATTGAGGAAGATCCCGATTGCAATGTTCCAATTATAGTTGCTAGAGTTAGAGGATTATTAGAAGAATTATATACTCAATATTCGACGGGCGATAGAGCGCCCTCCTCCGGTCGTCCTCCCGTGCCTTCCAGTTCAAGCGGTTCACGAACAAGCATCACCGCTAGAACTAAGGCACTTGCCCGAGATATCTTTGGGTCAAAGAGGTCGAGATCTTCGTCGAGCCCCCACTCGGAGCTCGACGAATATTTGTCCACTAACTTTGATTTTCACAGCGATGAGGAAGAAGATTTCGATGTCCTAGAATGGTGGAGCCGCCCCGAAAGACAACGATTCCCGACCTTGCAGGTAATCGCCCGACAAATACTTGGGCCCTTGCTCCACCGTTGCCGTCGAGCAGCTTTTCAGTCGCGGAGGTCAGATTCTATCGGAGAAGAGATCAAGATTGCTTCCCGAGAACCTCGAAGCCCAAGTTTGCCTTGCAGATTGGAAGAAGGCGGATATGCGGATGCAGAAGAACATCTTGGGGACTGATTCCGAGGATGACGACGGAGTGGATACGGAGTCTGTTGGGAGCTCCATTGACGGCGCGGTCACAGATGGCTCAGGAGGTGGAGGGTCCGACGATCAACAAGACTAGAAGAATAGGTAACCGGGCCGGGGTTCAGACATACACAGGTAAAAGAACTATGTGGGCTTTGATTCCTCAACCCCGGGAGGATACGTAGGCAATCGGGAAACCGATTCAAGCCCTTCTTCCCTTTTTTTTTTCCCACACTCAATCATACACAAATTGTACAATTGTAGTCTTGTATACTTATAGTTGAAGAGTTGTAGTCTTGAGAATTATAAGTTGTAATATTGTAATTTGTACCTAAATGGCAAACACGAAAGGATATTTTTCAAACATATATGCGTCCAATACCTGTTCTCGACAATTCCGTAAACTCCGAACAAGTGCAAACCCGTCCAACTCGGGCCATATTCGTCGGGTCAACCCGCCGGGTACCCGCCGGGTCCGACCCGTCGGGTCGACCCTTCGACCCTCTGACTCGCCGGGTGACCCGAACCCGCCAACCCGTGGAATTCCCGGATTAGGGTTCGGGTCACCCCTCCCCGACCCTTGACCCGGCGGGTCGAACCCGTCGACCCGCCGGGTCAGACCTGTGGCCACGCCTAATAATAAGCCTTAATATATAAGTCCGTGGACTACTCGTCCTATAACCAATTGGTTTTAGGAAGGAATTTGACTCGATTTATGTGATTGACTACTAGCGCAGGTGTGTTGTACACACGACCCTCCGACTGGCCACGAGTCCCAACGGATTTTGGTATTCACACACAAAATGATATATAGCATGTTAGTTGTTAAATGATGTTATTAGTTTGTAAATAAAGTTGTGGGAAATGGACAACAAAAAGCTAGAAAGACTTTAAAGTCAAGGTCGTGATATTGTTGAAGACTTGTAAGTCAATGAAAGTAAAGCTGGACTGTACATGATTATGTTTGTATACGTACTGAATTAATGGTGGACATGATTATAAAAGGGCCGGTAGGGGTAACCACCTTGAATGTCAATAAAAAACATATATACCTATTAATTGTCTACATTCGATCTCCACGACGAAGCCATGTATCTGAATCACTATCCATCAACTCCTCCACTTTGTTTACTCTCCCTCCTTTTGTTCTTGTGTTCCGCCTTCTCCTACCAACAAGTCTGCAACCATCTTCATCAATCTTCCCTCCTTACTTTATATGATGCCATTCAAACTTCTTCTCCGATGCTCAACTGGTCAGCTTCTGTCACTTGTTGCCAATGGGAAGGGGTAGTTTGTGACGTCAATGGAAGGGTCACTCACTTGCAGTTATCCTCCAGAGGCATACAAGGGATAATCACTTCCTCTCTTAGAAATCTTGTTAGTCTTACTCATCTTAATCTTTCCAATAACTTGCTTTCCGAACCTCTTCCTGATACCTTCTTTGGATTGATCGATAACCTTCAAGTGGTCGACTTGAGTTCAAATCAACTTTCTGGCAATTTTTCGTCATCCTTGTCATCTAGAGGTAGTTTTCCCATCAAAATCCAAACCATTGATATATCAAGCAATCAGTTTAAGGGAAAAATTGAATATACTTGATTTTTGGAAATGAAAGTTTTGACCAGTTTCAGTTCTAATCACAATGAATTTGCCGGGGCAATTTCTTCCTTTATATGTTTGATTTCACCTTTACTCAAAACACTTGACTTGTCTTATAATCAGTTTACTGGTCCAATTCTTATAGAAATAGGAGAATGTTCACAACTAGAAGTTTTTCAAGCAGGATTCAACTCACTATCGGGACCTTGAAGGGGGGGGGGGGGGTGTCGAGCTTACCAATCTTAGGATTATAGATTTCTCAACAAATGATATTTTCGGCCCCATCCTTCACAATATTGGGAACTTACTCAAGTTGGAAAAGCTTCATCTGTTAGGTGTCCTTCGTAAATTGGGATGTTTAAATTATTTCTTTTATTGGGCCTATTGGGAGGATTGTCCAAATACTTTATCATTTGTTAAGGCCCAAGATGCAACTGACTTCTTTGCCAATATCTTCTTCCATCCCTAATTGAAAGTTGATTTACACGTTCTAAGGAGCATAGGAGCAGGTCCGACGTTCACGCTTAGCCTCTCAATGGTGAGAGTGGTTGAGTGAATCAGGGCTGCTCTCATCCTTTCTAGATTTTCCTCACCTAATTGATTCGTGGATTCCTATTAATAGGCTCCAATTCGTTCAGAGAAGACATAGAAAAAAGACGTTCCTCTTTCATCTTCTTCTGCTCGCCGATTGTCTTCGGTATCCACCAAACTGAGAGTTTCACCTCCTTCTTGCTGAGTGTACGACTAGACGGAGGGTAGAGTAAACCCTGGAGTAAGTTTCGCCTCGATGATGTACACCTATGTCAGGGCGTAATTTGCTTTAGTGCAGCAGATTCAATTATGTGGCTCTACAATAAGTGTTCTTTGGCATATTTTCCAACAATCTAAAGCAAATTAAAGTTATCAATATGCCGAAGAATCCTGCAGTGCCAGATCTCTCCAAGCTGCAACCGTTGACAGGGACGAACTACCGTCGCTGGGCAGAGGAACTGATGTTCTTCTTTCAAGAGCTTGGTCTTGATTATGTCCTCCTGGACAAACAGACCGAGACAACCATTGTTGATCCCCAGTTGAACGCGTCGCCGACATCGATCACCCCTGTTGTGATATCTCATGGAATCGGCTCTACCTCAGATTCATTGCAAGGTAAGGGTGATCAAGGAGGAGACAAGGAGGACAAAGGCAAAAAGATCGATGGTGGGTATTATGGAAAGGCCAGGCCGGAGGGCACTTTTGAAGATCACAACCGAACCTGCCGTGGCCACATTATTCGACACCTTTCAGAGAAGTTGTTTTACATTTATGTCAACTATGACTCTGCAAAGGAGATTTGGGCTAATTTGGCAAAGAGGTATGGCGCAGAGGATCAAGGGAAGAAGCAATATGTCACCTCCATGTGGACGTCCTTCGTGATGAAAGACGATCAGCCAATACTGGAACAACTTCATGATTACGAGGCCATAATCTCTCGTATTCAGGCTGAGAAACTAAACATATGTGAGTACCTGGCTGTTCATGTTTTAATTGATAAATTGCCTGCATCTTGGGGCGATTATTATTGGAATGTGGTTGTCCCACATCTCTAATATAGAGAATGCTTGAACAACATATAAGGTTGAAGGGCTAATCCTCTCATTGCCAATTGGTTTTGAGATGGAACCCCGTTGGGTTTATGTGTTGTTCGAGTCTCCCGTATGTGGGCCCGCACACACGACCTCCCTCCAGCTTGTCTTAGCCCCATCGGGCCCAGCCGAGTTAACAATTATCGATCGAAACTCAAGCATGACAAGAAGAGATTCTCCCTTGATGAGATAATCGCTGATATCATGATCGAGGATGCCAATCGTAAGTGTCTTAAAACTCTGGTTCATTTCCTAACAATGCTAATGTTGTGGAAAGTTCTGCTGCTTCCAAGAACAGGTCCAACGCATCTAAAAACAAGAAGGGTTCTACTTCCAAACCCACTGTTGAGTTCAAGAGGAAGCTGAAATGTTGGAACTGCCAAAAACCGGGTCACAAGCAACAGGATTGCCGCTTGCCCATCCAGAAGAAGGACTCAAACAAGTCTCAGAGCAATCTTACTGAAGATCTCATTGCGGTAACAACCGAGGTAAATGCGGTTTGTGATGTGGTGGAGTGGATAGTGGATTCCGGAGCCACTCGCCACGTCTGTAGCCTTAAGTCTCTATTTAAATCACTAGATGAATCTCCCCGTGAAAAAATTTATTTAGGAGACAACAACACCTTGGAAGTTCTTGGAGTAGGAGATGTGGCTCTAAGGTTGTCTTCGGGGAGAATTTTAACTTTGACTAAGGTTTTATTTGTGCTTGATATGCGTAGAAATTTAGTTTCACAAGCTTTAATGATGAAAGCTGGGTTTAAATTGGCTGCAGAAGGTGGTAAAATGATTATCATAAAAAATGGGGCTTATGTGACAAAGGCTTTTTGTATTGGTAATCTCTTTATTCTTGATATTACTAATGAAATGAATGCTAGTACTTCTGCTTATTTTGTGTGTGCTTTAGATACTTGGCATGGTAGATTGGGTCATTTGCATTTAAATGCCATTCAACGCATGAAGCATGTTAATTTGATTCCTGATAACCTTGGAAAAAATGTCTCAAAATGTGAAGTTTGTGTAGAGGCCAAGCATGCTAGAAAACCTTTCCATTCGGTTGTCAGTCGAAAATCTGAATTGCTTGAATTGATTCATTCAGACCTTGCTGATTTTAAAAGCACTGCTAGTAGAGGGGGGAAACATTATTATATAACTTTTGTGGATGACTTCTCTAAATACACGAGGGTTTACTTACTAAAATCTAAGGATGAGGCCTCAGTTATGTTCATGCATTATAAAGATGAAATTGAAAATCAACTTAATCGGAAAATAAAGAGGCTTAGATCCGATAGAGGTGGTGAGTATGAGTCTGATGTCCTCAGATTTTTGTGTATTAAAGAAGGTATCATACATGAAAAATCAGCACCCTACACGCCCCAACAGAACGGTATTGCCGAAAGGAAAAACCGTACTCTAAAAGAGATGATGAACGCAATGCTCATTAGCTCGGGGTTACCTGACCAAATGTGGGGGGAAGCTATTCTTTCTGCATGTCATATCTTAAATTGTGTGCCACATAAAGGAATGTATGTTACCCCATATGAGCTTTGGAAGGGATATCCTCCTAACCTGAGCTATCTGAGAGTGTGGGGGTATCTTGCAAAAGTTGGCTTGCTTGCATTTAAAAGAGATAATATTGGTCCTAAAACTATTGATGCTGTCTTTGTTGGTTATGCTCATAATAGTGCTGCATATCGTTGCTTGACATTCAAATCTGATTCCTTACAGTTTGATAGTCCGATTGAATCTAGAGATGTTGAATTCTTTGAGCATGTTTTTCCTTTTAAGAGAACGGTCGAATCTAGTTCATATAGAGATGTTGTAGCTAAAAGAACCCTTAATGAACCTCTTGCGGACCCTAGAAGAAGTAAAAGGTGAGGACAAAAGCTAGCTTTGGTCCTGATTTTGTTACTGCATTTCTATCTGAATATATATGATGAAATTAGTGAGGAATTTATGCATGCCTACTTGATAGAAGAAGATCCGAAAAGTTTTTCTGATGCCATGAAATCTATTGATGCAATCTTTTGGAAGGAGGCTATTAATAGTGAAATTGATTCTATCATGTCTAACCATACTTGGGAGCTTGTTGAATTGCCTAGAGGTTGCAAACCAATCAAGTGCAAATGGATTTTGAAGAAAAAGTTCAAGGCTGATGGGTCTATTAACAAATTCAAGGCACGGCTGGTGGCTCAAATATTTTCGCAAAAACAGGGAGTTGATTATTTTGGTACTTATGCTCCTGTTACTAAGATTTCTACTATTCGCATTTTAATTGCACTTGCATCCATTCATAACTTAGTTGTGCATCAGATAGATGTGAAAACTGCTTTTCTAAATGGTGATTTGAATGAAGAAATTTATATGATGCAACCTGGAGGGTTTGAAGTGCCTGGACAAGAACATAAAGTATGCAAATTGATTAAGTCCCTATATGGCCTTAAACAAGCACCTAAACAATGGTTTGAAAAATTTGATGACACCTTGCATGAAAATGGTTTTATTTCTAACCATGGAGATAGTTGTGTGTACTCTAAAGTGGATGATCATGCATGTGTTATTATTTGCTTGTATGTGGATGATATGCTTATACTTGGTACTTCTCTTGATGTCGTATGTGAAACGAAAGCATTTTTGAGTTCTAAATTTGATATGAAGGATTTAGGTGAGGTTGATGTTATCCTTGGTATTAAGGTTAAGAAAATAGAAAAAGGTTTTGCCTTAAGTCAATCTCACTATATAGAAAAAGTCCTTAAGAAATTTGGCTATTGGGATCTGTCAAGTGCTAAAACACCTTATGATCCATCTTTGCATTTAACGAAAAATCGAGGTGATAGTGTAAATCAATCAGAATATGCTAAGGTAATTGGTAGTGTGATGTATCTAATGAATTGCACAAGACCTGATATTGCATATGCCGTTAGTAGATTGAGTAGATACACTCACAATCCAGATGCTAATCATTGGCAAGCACTTATTCGATTGATGAGATATTTGAAAGGAACCATTAATGTGAATTTGTGCTTTTCTGGTTTTCCTTGTATACTTGAAGCATATTCTGATGCTAATTGGGTGTCTGATAATGATGAGATCAACTCTACGAGTGGATTTTTATTCACCTTAGGTGGAAGGGCTGTAGCATGGAAGTCTGCTAAGCAGACTTGCATTGCTCGCTTTACCATGGAATCTGAACTAATTGTTGTTGAGTTGGCAGGACAAGAAGCTGATTGGTTAAAAAATCTGCTGGCAGACATCCCAATGGTTGGAAGACCATGTCCAGCTGTCTCCATGAGATGTGTTTCACAGGATGCAATTGTTGTGATCAACAATGTTGTCTACAACGGGAAGAAAAGACATATTCAAATGAGGCATAAAGTGTTGCGCAGCCTCATTGAAACCGGTGTATTGTCGATGGAATTTGTGAGATCAGGGCGGAATCTGGCCGACCCCCTGACAAAAGGCTTGTGTGGACGAATGGTCCTGGACACTGCTAGAGAAATGGGATTAATGCCTCGATTGGATTAGTTTGTTCCGGATACCCAACCAGGTAAACCGAATATGGTTGATTCCTGGTTCAATGAGGTCAAACGAAGGTGCAAACGATAATCCAATGTTCTAAGTCTCATTGATTGTAGTTTTTTGAAGGTTGAGATATTTGATCTCTTAATGAACTCATTCCTGTATGGGGGTGTGCAACTACACACACTTGATGAGTCACCTAAGTAAGTGTCAAGGTATAGGCTGCCTAACTAGAGGAGTACTTGGCAAACTCTGTAGGACGCTTATGATGCAGGGTTGTACGCTAGGCCTTAAATAGCGTTGTATTAGTTCGCGAAACTCTCAGTGTTGTACTAAATGTTGATTCAAGTCTCAGAGACATCAACATGAATTTATTTCTTCCAATTTTGAATCATGAGGAGGATTGTTGGGTGTGCTTCATAAATTGGGATGTTTAAATTATTTCTTTTATTGGGCCTATTGGAAGGATTGTCCAAATACTTTATCATTTGTTAAGGCCCAAGATGCAACTGACTTCTTTGCCAGTATCTTCTTCCATCCCTAATTGAAAGCTAATTTACACGTTCTAAGGAGCACAGGAGCAGGTCCGACATTCACGCTTAGCCTCTCAATGGTGAGAGTGGTTGAGTGAATCAAGGCTGCTCTCATCCTTTCCAGATTTTCCTCACCTAATTGATTCGTGGATTCCTATTAATAGGCTCCAATTTGTTCAGAGAAGACATAGAAAAAAGACGTTCCTCTTTCATCTTCTTCTGCTCGCCGATTGTCTTCGGTATCCACCAAACTGAGAGTTTCACCTCCTTCTTGCTGAGTGTACGGCCAGACGGAGGGTAGAGTAAACCCTGGAGTAAGTTTCGCCTCGATGATGTACACCTATGTCAGGGCGTAATTTGCTTTAGTGCAGCAGATTCAATTCTGTGGCTCTACAATTTGTGTTCTTTGGCATATTTTCCAACATCATCTTCACAACAACCGTATGAGTGGCCCTATCCCTCCAAGTTTGATAAACTGTACAAATTTAATTGAAATAATTCTTATATTTAATTCATTTAACGGTGAAATCTCCAAATTAGATTGGTCTAGACTTGTTAAAATTCAAAAGCTTGATCTTGGATATAACCATTTTAACGGTACTTTGCCATAAAGCCTGTACTTGTGCAAATCACTTGTTGCATGTCGAGTAACCTTTAACAACTTTTGAGGCCAAATTTTGCCCAAAATTGTGGAGTTAAATTCTCTTTTTTTTTCCTCACTTACAAATAATTCATTTGTGAATATCACAAGAAAGCTTTTGGTGTTGTCAAAGTGTAAAAAATTAAGCTTCCTCTCCCTTGGGTCAAACTTTAGAGGTGAAGCCGTGAAGCCCTGCCAAGAAGTAGAAACTTTATCGCCCAAACCGCATGTCCAAATCTCAAGTACTTTTCCCTTGCATATTGTAACCTCACTGGTTTCTTTCCAAAATGGCTATCTCATCTTAAGATGCTTCAACTTTTAAGTTTGAACAATAACCAGATCACCGGTAAAATTCCTAGATGGATTGGGACCTTACCAAGCCTCTCTAGATTGGTATTACATTATAATAATCTTTTTGGAGAAGTTCTTCGAGAACTATGTCAGCTGCCCGCACTCACGGGAAATATGAACCCTAAACTATACCAAATTCAAACTCAGCTCCCCTCCTATTCTGAATCTCATAGACAGTATTCATTTTGGCCCACAGAGATAAACCTTGGATTTAATAATTTTAGTGGTGATATTCCACTAGAGATTGGCATGTTGTAAGGTCTTCAAGTACTATTTCTTGGAAATAACCACTTTATGGGTCACATTCTGCTTAGCATGTCTAAATTGAATAATTTGATGAGTCTTGCTCTTTCGCAAAATAACTTGTCAGGAGAGATACCCACAACATTAGCCAGTCTCCATTTCTTGCCCTTTTTCAAAGTACGTTACAATGATTTCGAAGGTCCTATACCAACTGGTGGACGATTTGGTACTTTCGACGAGTCAAGCTATGAATGCAATCCAAGGCTATGTGGTGAACTCTTGCATCGCTCATGTTCCAAAATGGCACCACCAAATGCAAAGGTTCTACCTAATCTTGACAGTCAAACTAATGGTAGACACTTGTTTTTTAATGGGCTCTTTATTGGCTTTGCCTCGGGATTTTTAGGCATTCTTATAATTGTTGCTTCTTTCTTTTGGTCCAATTTGTAGAAAGAGGAATGTTGGGTAGAACAAAATCCTTTAATTCACGGTAATAAGTGCAGTGCTAGCCCAGGCACAAGGGTAGCGTGGGCTATCGCCCAGGGCCCAGCCCGTGAGAGGACCCAGCCCGTGAGAGGGCCCATCCCGGATTATATGTAGCATAGTACTCTGTATAATACTTGTTTATAATGTTATCTTATTTTTTTAAATGTTTACAAAGGTCCAATTAAATCATTCACTCATTTAAAAGGCTCACTAAATATATAATGTTTAATCTTAACTGACCCAACAAGTGAATTAAAATATAATTTGCAAATGAGCCTTTTTTTAAAAAAAAATTACACATATAATACAATCTTTATCTAATTTATCTCCTAAGTTTTAAAACCCGCTAATAGTGTTATACATTTGTGTTAGTTGCTAATAATTTTTTTAATTATTAGATGAGATATGCTATTCTTTTTAGGATATCAAAATGGATTTTCGTAAGTAATATTGTACGTGATACTTTGAATTAATGTAAGATATCTTAGCGAAAAAACATAGATAAAATATTAAATAGTTTATTTTTTTTTATATAAAAGGGCCCTCAAATTTTTTTTCCGTCCAGGGCCTCTCAAACGCCTAAACTAAATACACCACAAATCTACACGTTGGAATGGACGTGGTGGGTTAATCTATACGTTGGAATGGACGTGGAAGAGTTGCAGTGGGCTAATTAATTGAAAAAGTGTGCTAATTAATTAACCCCTCGTTTGTTTTTTGGTAGAGAAAGGTAATGATTACCCTTATGAACATAGTCCATATTTAAGTTAAGATTCATTGATCACTATTCCAATCATTCCCCTTCTTCTCCCATTTTTCATACAAATTTGTTACCCTTCTATTCCCTAATTTGAAGGAGGGTAACTAATACCTCTAGGATGGGCTAATAATCCCCTCCACCCTCTCCTCCAAGCTCACCAAAAATGATAATCATATACATTTTATATGTAAAATTTAATACCTTACCTTTCTATTCCCCTCTTATATAAACAAACGAGCCCTTAAGTATTTGCACGTTGGAATGAACGTGCACTTAAAAAAGGAAATTTACGGTGTATCTAACAAGAACACATCTCAAATGATAGGACCGGCGCTGAATAAGTGTCATGTGGCGTCCTTTTTATTTATGTATGATGATCACCTTCGATCTGTCAATGTTGGATGGAATAACATACTCAATACATATGCATGTAATTCCTTGTGCAAATTCATGTGATTTGTTGTGTTCCATTTTCTTAATTATATGGGTAAATTACTTTGGTAGTCCCTAATTTTTAAGGGTTAGCCACTATCAGTCCTTAACTTTTTTAAGTGTTAATTTTAGTCCCTAACATTTTACATATTGCTACTATTTGGTCCCCCATCTAACTAAATGCCAACCTTTTTTTTATGGCAAAAATGCATAAAACCACCCACTATTCATTGTTGTTTGCAAATAACCACCCCTTATTCAAAAATTGTCAAATAACCACCCATTATTCATTGTTGTTTGCAAATAACCACCCCTTATTCAAAAATTGTCAAATAACCACCTATTAAATATAGGTTGTTTGCAACTAACCACCCATACCCCTTTTCTTGTTAAATCTCACTTAATTTAATATGAAAAAACAATTATACCCCTATTCTTTAATGTTTCATTTTTAGTAAAAAGACAATTATACTTCTCTTTGTTGCTTGATTTTTCAGGTATTACAATTAGACCTGCCAAATGGGTCATTCGGATCGGGTCACTTTGGGTCCCGAGTAAAACGGGTTCCGGGTACATCCAGGTTGTCTCGAACCGGGGTTTGACCGAGTTTTGGGTCATTTTGGGTCGATTTTAGGTTTGTCAATTTTTAAATAAATTTTTAATAAATTTTTAATCTGGGTTTCGGGACATTTGATTTACCCGATTACTCGGAAAACATTTTTAATAAATTAAAAAATGAAAGATCAAATGTTTTTAAATAAAAAAATTTGCGACCCAAAATTAATCATATATTATTACATTTTATTAAAAAGAAAAAATTTGATATTTTATATATTATTACATTTTATTAAAAATTACTTGAAATAATAAAAATCAAAACTTTTTAATAAGATGTAATAATATATAAAATATCAATTTTTAAAAAAAATTGTTTAAAATTTTGATATTTATATATTATTACATTTTATTAAAAATTACGAGAAATAATAAAAATAAAATATTTTAGATCAGATATAGTATATAATTACAAGCACTATGATTTATGAACAACGTCTTTAATTGTAGAATTTTAAAATTATCCAAAATTATCAAATCATGATTTTTTTTAATTTAAAAAAGAAAAAATTGACAAACCCAAAATCGACCCAAAATGACCCGAAACTCGGTCAAACCCGGGTTCGAGACAACCTGGATGTACCCGGAACCCGTTTTACTCGGGACCCGAAGTGACCCGACCCGAATGACCCATTTGACAGGTCTAATTGTAATACTTGGAAAATCAAGCAACAAAGATAAGTATGTCCTTTTACTAAAAATGAAACATTAATGAATAGGGGTATAATTGTCTTTTCATATTAAATTAAGTGAGGTTTAACAAGAAAAGGGGTATGGGTGGTTAGTTGCAAGCAACATATATTTAATGGGTGGTTATTTGACAATTTTTGAATAAGGGGTGGTTATTTGCAAACAACAATGAATAGTGGGTGGTTTTATGCATTTTTCCCTTTTTTTATTAAATGTACATTTTCTAATTGCCTTTTCTAAATGAAAAACTATTTTAGTTATTGGGTCTCCTTATTAACTATTTTTATTTGTTATTTTAATACAAACTCTTGTATTAAAGTATAATTTATTATATTTTAAGATTTTCCACTTATATATTCAAAATTTTATTTGTAAATTATAACTTCACACAATGAATGAGTTTTTAATGTGAAAATACTATAAAACACATCTATATGTATTGATAAAATTATTTAATTTTCTAAATAAATCCGAGTAAGATTAGAGAAGGGTTAGGGTTAGGAAGAAGTCCTATATTAAATTTATTTGGGCATTTTTTTATTATCTTATTTAAAGGAATATATTTATTTTACATAATTTACGTGCTACATGTTTTTGAAGGATCGCTAAATGTAATAAGTAGTCTATTCGTATGAAAATAGTGGATGCTTAACTTGTTGACACATTTTTTAATAGGTTAAAAACTACACATAAAATATTTTTTTAATAATTAGCAAGTCGGAAAAAAATGAAATATTTCAAGATTAGGGTAATATTGAACGGGGCCCCTAAAATTCATTGGACGACCTTGCTTGTAACCCTAACCCTTCTCTAATCTTTCTCGGATTTATTTAGAAAATTAAATAATTTTATCGTTTATTTTAACTAGAAAATAGATGGGAGGACCAAATAGTAGCAATATGTAAAAGGTTAGGGACTAAAAGTAACACTTAAAAAGGTTAGGGACCCATAGTGGCTAACCCTTAAAGGTTAGGGATCACCAAAGGAATTTACCCTAATTATATAGGGTAAAATCCATTCATTATATCCTTGAACATTTTAAAAATTTTAAATGGGTCTCTAAACTTTATTTTTTTGTTCATAAAGGTTCCTAAATTTTTAGATTTTACACAAGTTTGATTCTTTAATTAGTTGATCCATTAAAATTGATGTTAAGTATTGATGTGACATCAATGTGACAATGCGAATTGCTTCATTGTGTAAGTGAGTCTATACCATGTAATTTTTTATTTTAGAAAAATTAAAAAAAATTAGGAAATAATTTGGTAAATATCCATTCCATTTACCCTATTTAAGTAAATGTCCATTTTTATTAGGGGTGTGCGTTACCGGGTATCCGACACGACACGATTAACCGTGTCGGATACCCGGAACCGTTTAAGACAAATATGCTGAACCGTATACGAACCGCCAGGAACCGGGTATCCGACACGGTTAAGGTATCCGGATCCGTGTCGGATACCCGTGTTATCCGATCCGACACGGTAAGGCCTTTTCCCTTTTTTTTTTTTGGGCTGCTGACCTGCTGTGGCGTACTGTTACTATTGCTTGTTGCCTGTTGGTGTAAATTTTGAGCACCTACTGTAATTGTGTATGTAATGTAGTGGGTGTGTGTCGATTTTTCAGACCAACTTCGCAAGTTCGCAACTAAGCACATACTCATGAAATCGAAAGATTTGAAACAACCCTAACTCTCTCAAATCACACACAGATTCACATTTCACAACCCAAATAGCATAAAATCGCCACAAATACTCATGAAATGCTTAAGAAAGAGCAAAACAAACCAATTCGATTCGAATATCTTACCATGGTTTCGGTGAGACATGTCGATTTTTCAGATCTGCTGAAGTGCTGATAGCCGAGCCGAGACCAGATCTGTTGTGAGAATGCCGATTGGGACCGTTGGGGCGATTTGTCGATTTGGATTGTGAGTGTGAGATTGAGTTAGGGTTAGGGATTTGAGAGGGTCGAGACGTCGAGTTCAGCAGGGAGAGGCGGAGAGCCGAAATGTAGATCTGTCTGTGGACTTATGGAGAGCCGAAAGGATAAAAAAAAAGAAACATTTAAGAGAGGGCTGTGTGGAAAATGGGAATAAAAAAATGCAGCAGTGAAGGTTCGAACTCGGATCTGTTGGAGTCTTCCCGCATCCTGTCATTCCCGTGTACCAACCGTGCTAGTAGAGCATTCTGTCACTTAGAGGATACTTTTTATACAAGTATTATACGAGCAGATCTAAAAAAAAAATCTAAACGGTTTGTGTCGGGTATCCGACAAGGGGATTTACCCGAACCGTATCCGAACCGTTTAATGTCGTGTTTTAGCGGTTCATGTCATTTTCGTGTCGTGTCTATTCAGTTTCGTGTTTTTTCGTGTCGTGTTGTCGTGTTTTCGTGTCGTGTTTGTCGTGTCGGGTTTTTCTGCACACCCCTAATTTTTATAACCTCAGTAAGTAAATGTCCCCAAATGACATGTTTACGCTTCCTTCACATTTTTAATTTGACCATTGACCACTGACCGGTCAAGATCAATGACTTTGGTGATAACTTTTTTTTGGTGACATCGTTGTTTTACAGTTTTTTTACGAGATCACTGTGTCCACCCTTATAAGTGGTAACACTATTTGTGACAAATGTGGTGACAATTTTTCGGTGACAATTTTTTTCTTTAGGATATACTCAAATGGCTTCCATCAATGATCGAAGTTTATAACTTCTGATTCCATCAATGATCGATGTTTCCATTTTAGTAAAATCGATCCAGTGTTAGCGATCGTGTTTGAATTCATTTCTTGCTGCCTTTATGGGTCGAGAATCAACCCTACTATTAGGGTTGACAAATGGTACAGAAATTATCATACCAATCACGTACCGACTGTGTTGACAACCACATTTTTGGTAACCGACATGACGGTAACAATCGTAGTGGTAACCACTTGAAATTGGTGCGATAATGGTAATGATATCTGAAATACCATAGTTACCGAGTATAAGCGAACCTTTGGGGAGGTGGTAATAAAGTAAACCAACTCATAAATTGGGTCGAAACAATGACATAAAATTGATCAAATGATATCATTCTCATTAAATCAAGTCAATATCATTTAAAATTCACCAAAATCTTAATTTTTCAATTATATGTCATCGTTTTTGCTTGAATTTATAGTTGAAAAAAATCAGGATACTTTGTTACCACCTCCTCCAAAGATTTTTTTTACCGTTGAAATGTGGGGATATTTATTTGAGACCCCTTCAAAAGTTAGATTATTTTAATTAGTTTTGCCTAATGTAAATGAAGTTCTCTTACAAGAATTTGAAAATGAAGTTATAAATAAAAATAAGTGTTATTTTTATACGAATTTTAATGGTTTTTTATAAATGAAAAATATTTATTTTTAGTGACATAATATTTTTAGCAAAAAATAACATATTGTTTATCTAATCAAATTAAGCATTCACACACTTTATGACAGAAAATTAAAATATAAAATTTATTTGAATGGTTATTGAAGGTATTTTGTTTTAACAAGTATATGTTTTTAAACCCATTGAATTTGATTTGGTCCAAAAAAAAAAAGCTTTTTCAAGAAAGATAATCTTTACATATTAGGATACAATTTTATGAACAACTTTTTTTTGAAATATTTAATATTATAATAGTGTAAGCTAACATTATATATATTTTATAAAAAAAAACTTGAATATATTAAATAAGTACAATTGGTAAATTCGTGTATAGTACGGGTATAAGACTAGTTATCACCTGTATAAATTTAAATAAGGAAAAAAATATATAAATGAATACTATGGAACTTAAGTGAAATAAATGTAAAGGAGAAATGAGAAAGAACGATACACTAAGCGAAAACAATCCATTGTGTGGTAATATCTTTCCGAGATTGAATTCAGTCAAGCTCCTATGTTAGGAGGCACGACGGTGGCTGGGTCAAGCCTCCTGCGGGATTTGTAAAATTAAACTTTGATGGCTCTTGTTTGGATCGTCAATCGGGCTCCTACGGTTACGTCCTTGGGGACGACGTGGGGTCGATCCTTTCCTTCGGCGGGAACATATGTCTTGGTGGCTCGGTTCCTTTTGCAGAAGCTATTGGCCTTCGGATGGGAGTGTCTCGCGCAAAAGAGTTGGGCATCTCCAAAATACTAATTGAAGGTGACAACCTCACGGTCGTGAAAACACTCCTCGGCGACTGGAAATGTCCCTGGAACATAGAGCTTTTACTATAAGATATGAAGCTTAATCTTCTCGATTTTCATAATGTTGCTATTCGTCATATTTTCAGGGATTCAAATGCTGTTGCGGACAGGATTGCACGTCTTGCCTACAGCTGCCCTGCCGACGGTATCTCCATCGACGATCCAGAACTGGTGGTTCTCGTCCGCAAGGACGCTCTAGGAAAAAGACGAGCCCGCTTGCGTCGTCCTCTTTCCTAATTACTTTCTCTGTATCCAAAAAAAAAAAGAGAAAGAGTATATAGAAAATTAAAGGTCAGCACTTCACAAGGGATTTGGGCTTCAATTGCTTCCGCCTTCTGCTAAGCTCAACACTTTACAAGGGATTTGGCTTCAATAAAATAAAAATTAAAGACCATATGGGATATATACTGTTCGAAATAGGCCCAAAGTCCAATAAAAAATTACACACAAATATCACATTACGATATCATGCTAGGATCGTATATTCTTTGTGGGATGATCCTAACCAATCCTAGTCCGATCCCAAGTGATCCTAGTCTGATCTTATCATCAATAGGTATATATAGCCGATCCGAATCAGAAGCTAGCCTAAGATCATAGAATTGTAAGATTCTACGATCCGGATTGAGATCCTAATAACCGTCCAGATTAAAAGGTTTCATGATAAGATAGTTTCTAAGAAAAAAATAATATTTCTCCCCTTCATGTTGAAGTATTGAATATTAATTCACCCCAAGTAACTTATTAATGGAATATCTAAATTCAATCCAAAATTATTTCTTACGTACAAACTTATTTTTCACAACTATTTTCAATGCCTTAAAATTCTATTGAAATAGTACAAGTCTAAAAACAAAAGTGAGATGCATGGTTTATATTACACTCTTTTCCATCAACGTACAAGTTTCATTTGAATTGTATAAATCATTGCCGTGCATGGGAAATTAGCTAAATAGATAAATTAATGTATGTGCAATAGACAGAGAAGACTTTAAAGTCGTGGTCAATTTGTCCATATTCTTGAAGACTTGTAAGTCAATTTGTAGATGAGTGTAGTCGACAAAACAAATAAACGTATAAAGACCGCTAGCTAGCTCACTTACGGTTGACATGATCACTCCGAATCCGATCATCTTAATATAAAGGACATCTTAAATATCCACTCAAATCGATCACTACGATGTACGAAGCCATGTATGTGAAGCTCCAATCATCGTCCCCTCCACTTTATTTGCTCTCCCTCCTTTTGTTCATGTTTTCTACCTTCTCTTACCAACAAGTTTGCAACCATCTTGATCAATCAGCCCTCCTTACTTTCTACGATGCCATTCAAACTTCTTCTCCCCCGCTCAATTGGTCAGCTTCTGTCACTTGTTGCCACTGGGAAGGGGTAGCTTGTGACAACAATGGAAGGGTCACTCACTTGCAGTTATCCTCCAGAGGCATAAAAGGGGTAATCACTTCCTCTCTTAGAAATCTTGTTAGCCTTAATCATCTTAATCTTTTCAATAACTTGCTTTCCGGACCTCTTCCTGATACCTTCTTTGGATTTATGGATAGCCTTCAAGTCATCGACTTGAGTTTGAATCAACTTTCTGACAATTTTTCATCATCCTTGCCATCTAGAGGCAGTTTTCCCATGAAAATCCACACCATTGATATATCAAGCAATCAGTTTGAGGGAAACATTGGTTCTACATGGTTTTTGGAAATGAAAGATTTGACCAGTTTCAATTCTAGCCACAATGGATTCGTCGGGACAATTCCTTCCTTTATATGTTTGAGTTCACCTTTACTCAAAACTCTTGATTTGTCCCATAATCAGTTTACTGGTCCAATTCTTGAAGAAATAGGAGAATGTTCACAACTAGAAGTTTTTCGAGCAGGATTCAACTCACTATCGGGACCCTTGAATGGGGGAATTGTTGGGCTTACCAATCTTAGGATCATAGATTTCTCATCAAATAATATTTCTGGCCCCATCCCTCATAATATTGGAAACTTAGTCGAGTTGGAAAAGCTTTATCTTTACAACAACAGTATGAGTGGCCCTATCCCTCCAAGTTTGATGAACTGTACAAATTTACTTGATATAATTCTTATATTTAATTCATTTGATGGTGAAATCTCCAAATTAGATTGGTCTAGGCTTGTTAAAATTCAAAAGCTTGATCTTGCATATAACCATTTTAATGGTACCTTACCAGAAAGCCTATACTTGTGCAAATCACTTGTTGCATTTCGAGTAGGCGCCAACAACTTTTCAGGTCAAATTTCACCCAAAATTGTGGAGTTAAAGTCTCTCTCTTTTCTCTCACTTTCAAATAACTCATTTGTGAATATCACAAAAACGCTTTCAGTGTTGTCAAAGTGTCAAAAATTAAGCACCCTCTTCCTTGGGGCAAACTTTCTAGGTGAAGCCCTACCAAAAAGTAGAAACTTTCTCGCCCCAACCGCATTTCCAAATCTCAAGTACTTTTCCCTTGCATATTGTAACCTCACTGGTTTCTTTCCGGAATGGCTATCTCATCTTAAGAGGCTTCAACTCCTAAGCTTGGACGGTAACCAGATCATCGGTAAAATTCCTAGATGGATTGGGACCTTTCCAAGCCTCTATAGTTTGGTATTACAATATAATAATCTTTTTGGAGAAGTTCCTCGAGAACTATGTCAGCTGCCAGCGCTCTCAGGAAATATGGACCCTAAACTATACCAAATTCAATCTGAGCTCCCCACATATGTTATTCTTCATCCTGGAAGACAATATATACAAATTTCATTCTTTTCCACAGAGATAAACCTTGGATTCAATAATTTTAGTGGTGGTATTCCGCTGGGGATTGGCAAGTTGCAAGGTCTTCAAGAACTATATCTTAACAATAACCACTTTACGGGTCACATTCCGCTCAACATTTCTAATTTGAATAGATTGATATATGTCGATCTTTCTCAAAATAACTTGTCGGTAGAGATACCCACAAATTTAGCCAGTCTCCATTTCTTGGCTACTTTTAATGTAGCTTATAATGATCTCAATGGTCCCATACCAACTGGTGGACAATTTGCTACTTTTGACGAGTCAAGCTATGAAGGCAATCCAAGGCTATGTGGTGAACTCTTACATCGCCCATGTTACAAAATGGCACCACCAAATGCAAAGGTTCAACCGTATCTTGACGGTCAAACTAATGGCAGACACTTGTTTTGGAATGGGCTCTTTATTGGCTTTGCCTCGGGATTTTTGGGCGTCCTTATAATTGTTGCGTCTTTCTTTTGGTCCAATCTGTGTAGAAAGAGGAATGGTGGGTAGAACAAATCCTTTAATTCCTTTTATTAAGTGTCATGTGGCGTCTTCTTTATTACTGTATGATGATCACCTTTGATCTGTCAGAAGATCAGGGAATGTTGGATGGAATAACATACTTGTATTCAGTGTCTTGTGCATGCAATTCATTATATTGTGAAAATTTATGTGATTTCTTGTGTTCCATTTGCTCAAAAGTTATGTAGGGTAAAATCCATTCATTATCTTTGAACATTTAAAAAACTTTAAATGGGTCTCTAAACTTTTTTTTTTCTTTTTTTCGCTTCATAAAGATTCCTGAATTTTTAGATTTACTAGTTTGAATATTATTTCCTTAGTTTATCCATTAAAATTGATATCTATCTATATCTATTATCTATTATAATCTATTATAATATTATTAATTCTGTTAGCATTTTGCTGACGTGTCGCTCTGTAAATTAAAGTTGAATTTTTTAATCAAAAGGCTCTTTTCTTATTAATCAATATTATTAAGGGAAGTTTTGAATATTTGTTTCCTATATTATATTTATCACAATCATATTAAAAATGACTAGATACATTGAAACTAATATATGTAAGGTTACCGTGATTTTTTATATATGTAAAGAATTCTCATATTAATCAAGTCATGTATTTTTTTAATCTGTCTATTATCAAAATGAGCAATTAAATATGCATTGTTAAAGAACTAGACATTTTTAAAAAGATGAATTAATTTTTTACTTCAATATCAATATATAGAGTGTATGCGTTCAATTTTCAAAAGAAGACCATGATTATCGGAAACCATATGTTAATTGGTCCACACATTTACACAAGTCTTATCCATAATTGACAATATCATCATATAATTTTTTGTTATGTAACCTTTTTTATAATTTTTTAATTACAATATCTTAAAAATATAAAATATTTACATAATCTTACATTTATATATATCTATCTATCTATTAATATTACTAATTATGTTAACATGTTTACATAATCTTATATTTATACATTGAGAAATAAATAATATTTTAGGACTTATAAGCATTAGATCTTACCTTTGTTTTCACCATTTATTTCCCCCTCTTTTTAGCCATCTTTCTCATGAAAATCATGAATAAATTATGTATATCTACATAGCTTCAAAAGTATCTGCACAAGCACAATCATGTGCTTATGATTTTTTATTCATTCTGTGGAAGCTTATATTTTTCTTTTTAGTTTTATCCTATTGATTATAATTTGGGAAATTCCGGTTGGTGCCCCTGAGGTTTTAGCAATTCCGGATGGTGTCCCACGGTTTTTGTTTTTCCGGATGGTGCCCTTAAGGTTTTTCAAAAGTTCGTCTGATGCCCAAAATCAATGTTTTCACTTTTTCATAAATAAAAATGTACCTTTATTTTTTCAATATTGCACAAAACCACCATTTATTTTTAAATTGCACATAATTATCTATATTTTTGCCAAAAATACAATCCAAAAGCATACTCATTTTTTAAATTAAACAAAATCACCCATTATTTAAAATGGTTAATTTGTGTTGAAAATTTTAAAATAATGGATGTATTCCCTTAACAGTTGCGCTACGGGCGGTCCGCAACACCACCCTATACTCTAATCCACGAGATAAAGTCTATATACGATTAACAAACAAATTCTAATTCCTATCTATTAAATATCGAAATATTTTTTACCACCTACAATCCCATAAACATTCGACTGCTAAAGACTTGAATTATTCTAACTATTTTCACTTTCAATTTTTCCATTATCTACATAACTATGGTACGTCTATCATATTAGAGCCACAAAAAATTATATTATAACGTTAAATTCTATTATTCACACATATCACACATATAACGACAACAAATTCAATTATAACATTAAACTCTATTATAACGTTTATGTTTTTATATTATAGCATTATTCACACATATAACACATATTACAACACTAAACTCTATTATAAAATTTAACTCTATTATAGCGTTATTCATACCTCTGGTAGCCCCACCGCCGGTAGACCCACCGTCCCTCTCCCACCACGAGGACGACCACGACCACGTCTCTAAATAATCGGAGCCGGCTACATTTCATAAATCAACAATCAATTCTCAATCACTTATCCTCATTCAATATAATTTAAATTACGCTTATTTCATATTTACGATAATACATGTAATGGATCTCTATCACCACATCCACGGCCCGCACCACGACCTCGCCCTCGAGCACCATCCTGAATACTCTCACTCACCATTGTGTATGACAAAAAGATCGGAAAAAAATGGAGAAAAAGTGATGGGACAAAAGGTTGGGAATGTCGGATAGGACGAAAAGGTTGGGAATATTGAAAAGGACGACACGAGAACGGAATGGGAGAAGCGGAAATGTGAGAAATACGGTGGGCCCCTAACGCCTTTTCATAGGACTCGGAGCCCACCGTTATCCTTAACGGTGGATACCTAACCGTTGCGTAACGGTTCGGTATCCACCATAAGTTTCTGCGGTGGGTGGTTATTTTTCAAATTTCAAAGGGCCCACGCCCACCGTTCAAACATACGGTGGGTCGAAGCCCAACGGCTCCCCCCTACCGTCTCTTTATGCGGTGGACAGTTGCTTTTTTAAATTTCAACTTCACCGTATGATGCTACGGTGGCATTTGTACATAACGGCTCCGTTAACTCAAACGTCACCGCTGTATACCACGGTAAGTCCCATACGATACCTAGGCCACCGTATCGTACAACGGTGGGTGCCACTAATCGTCATTAGAACCACCGTCACTTGTTACAGTGGTTAGTGGTGGACATAGTAAAAATTAACGGTGGAAATATCCGGGCCGGGTAAAAACGGATGCTCCGCTATCTCAATGCCACTTCAGATTTGCAATTTCACATTTCAGCCCCTTCTGCTCAGGCCCAACAACACCTTCCAGGCCCAAAGGCCCATTTCTGTTGGCCCAATTCTCTTAAATGGAGCGCCCCTTCTAGTTTTATATTTTATAATAATAACCCACCTTGCGACTGATAGGGAGCAAAAGGAGACACCCCCGACTCCGACGAACTGACAGGCGGCTTCGGCTGCTGAGGATACAGCGGCGCCGGTGACGACACCCTCCGATTAAGGCAATTCCGTGCTTTGAGGTTCAGGCTTCCGTTTTCTTTTTCTTCACGGATTCCAGGTTCGAGCTCACCCTAATTTGTGTTTTCTTGAGACTTTTTCTGTGCTTCGAGGAATTTTTGATTTTTTTTTAAAAGCAGATTAGTGAATTTTCCTGGTCAGGGATCTGTTCAGACTTCAGATTGATTATCATTGTTTAGGTTTTGCAATTTATACTAGTGGAATGGAATACATACATGTGAATTTTTATTTTTATGCTTGGTTGGTGCTCAGGGCATGGTTGGATGAATGACTGTTATTTTTTTTTTTTTTTTTTCTGCGCAGCTCTTTAGCAGAGCAATTTTGTGTTCTCTTATCCTCTTCTTTCATGTTTTCTTTGCAGGATAGTTTAATTTGTTAATTGTCATTTCATTTTCAGGATAATTGTAATAGAATTAGGGTAGGCTTATGGAACCTGAAGTAGATCACTATAGGGTTTTGGGGCTTCCATCAGGGGACGAAGGTGCTAAGCTTACTGATAAAGAGATCTCTAAAGCCTACAAGTTTAAGGCCCTTGAATTGCATCCAGATAAATGCCGGGATGATCCTAATGCTGATGCAAATTTCCAGAAGCTCAAATCGTCGTATGAGATTTTGAAAGATGAGAAAGCTAGGAAGCTGTTTGATGATCTCTTGCGAGTTAAACGTGAGAAGAAACACCGTGAAACCCATTATGAGGCGAAGCGGCGAAAGATGGTGTCTGAGTTGGAGAAGAGAGAAAAGTCCGCCTTTGAATCAGACCCTGAAGAGAAAGAACAAGAAGATGAAGAGAGAATAAAAAGGAAGTTGAAAGAAGAGATTGCTAGGATTCGTGCAATGCATGCTAATAAAGGGGCTGGTGCAAGTTCAGATGTGAAGAATGACAAAATGGGGAGAAACAAGGAGGGTGTTGGTGCCACAGGGATCGCCGAGCTCGACAAAGAAAAAGTCCTAAATGTTTCTTGGGAGAAGGTTTGTGGAGATTACACTGCAGAAAGGTTAAGAGGTATTTTTGGTAAGTTTGGGGAGGTTGAAGATGTTGTGATCATGAGCTCCAAGAAGAAGAAAGGCAAGGCACTTGTTGTCATGAAAACTAAGGAGGGTGCTGTAAGTGTAAACTCAACCTTCCTTTCAATTTTTTGTTAATTTATTAGAGAATATATCACACTTGTGACTTACTGACTTGTCCCCTTTGTTAAATTTTCTGATTTTCTTATCAAATCTGTTGGCCTGTTTGCAGGCTGCTGCCACTGGAAGTTTATCTGGGGACCTTTCAAATCCATTATTAGTTGTGCCTCTTAGTCGTGCTACTGCCGAGCCATTCGCAAATGCTAAAAAGCCTGAGGAAATAAACAATCTTGTTGGAGCTGGACATCATGCGTATGAAAGCTCAGTATTAGATAAAATGAGAAAGGTTTGGTGCCCTTTTTGCTGCTACTTTTTCCATCATAAATTTATGGATGATTGTGGAACTTGATCAAGGGTTTTAATGTTTGATACACGGTTGATGTGGTACTGATATTGTGTGGGTATTATGTGTCTATTAGGTTTTTATGAATAATTGTATATATGTGCTTCAAATTTGCATAAATTAAAACTTTTCACCTTGGTAACGTTCTTCTACTTTATCCTTGTTACAGTTTATAAGAACCCATGATCCACTTGCTCTTGTCCAATTTATTTTTGCCCACCCCATGTGGATTAACCTTAGAGTCGTAACTGGAAATGGAATTATGCTGCTATAGATGAATTGGCACTTTCTGTCTCTTTTCTTTCTGCATTTTTTTAGTTCTAATTAGGTTATATGATTAAGTTTTTTAATTCCTTACTTCCCATAACATGGTTATTGATGTAATGGGTTATGTCCGTTTAAAATGCACATAGGTAACTGCTGCATAATACAATCTTTATTTATCATGAAATGTTCGATACTGGACCCTTTATGTCGTTTTGTTCTACAATTGTAGGCTTTTGTGCAATTCCATTTCTTGATTATTGGCAAACTGTTCCATTGCTTATTTCCTTTTGATATCTTTTTTGTGTGTAGGCTGCAAAAGGGGGAAAGTAAGGTTTGGGGATACACACATATTTGATTTCTAGGTTACCATCTTATTAGCAGCTGGGTTGAGAAGTAAGTAACTCGAGTTTTTCAATCATTTTGTTTTTATGGTTATTCTCATTTATTTTGTTGTAAGCAATTGTGCGAATCGTGAATCTAGTTCAGAGTCAGA
Organism: Persicaria maculosa; assembly: GCA_963922045.1. Lineage (NCBI taxonomy): Eukaryota > Viridiplantae > Streptophyta > Magnoliopsida > Caryophyllales > Polygonaceae > Persicaria > Persicaria maculosa. The sequence continues at coordinate 61,107,183 of OY998261.1, forward strand.
TATCATTTGGACCTTGCAATTTTTCTATATATGTTATGATTTACACCAATCCATAACTAAGAATCAACACGATACTTAACCATAGAGACAGATGGGGCTTTTGGGCTACTGCTGGATGATGCACGAGGGGTCACGAGGACCCGGATGTGCTTCATGTTGTGGGCGCCCATGTCCACGGCCTTAATAACGTTCTCCGTCCCCGGAGTGGCCCTCGTTTTTCCACCAAAAAAATGGAGTTTTGTACAAAACCAAAAAACTATCAAGGATAAAACCTTGAAGGGAGGTGTTGGAAATCCACTTCTTAAACAAGTAAACAAGTTCAGTTTTTGCCACCCTTGCTTCACACTACTATTTCAAACTGGGGGGAAAAAATTAAAATAGTTCTGTTGTGTAACTTGTGTTCACCTGGTTTCCGTATAAAGCTTCCTGTTTTGCTAATTAAAGCATGTTTCATGCCAAACAGAACTCCAATTGAGTAAACCAGGCCACTCTTGGTCTTATTAGGCAGGTTTGAGGTTGCATGTTCCGTCATGCGATTTCATTGGTTCACTAAGTTTAACAAATAATGAACATAATAGCCTGTTCAGGGGGTCTTTGGCATTGAGAGAAGGGGATGTAAAAGAAAGGGGAGGAAAGGCATGGGTAGAGCCGTGGAGGTATCGATTACCCTGTTTGATGTGTTAGCAGTAAAAAAACAAGATCTCAAGTATCTGAATGGTCAGGAACAGAAATATGTATCATCAGTTTTGTAATTGGGATTTTTTTCTTAAAGCTGGACAAGAAGTCAACAAGTACTTCCTTGTTAACAGAATGAAGGGTTTTATTGAACTGTTAAGTAGCCAAGATTAAGTTTTGTGCAGTATAGGTGAAAGGCCACCAATCGGGATAGACCACATCTCTGTTAGCCAATATATACACCCTTTTAAGAAGTTGTCGTTATTTTGCATTGACGTTATCGATATGTGTTGTCTAATATTGTGTCAACTTGGTTGCGCTTCTGTTGCAGGATGTGGATGTGGGCTTGGGTGCTCTTGTGGTCTTGCTGGGGCCGAAACTGCCAAGGACACTGTAGATTTAGTTGTGGACCTGAGAAATCTTTACGAGCGACTGAACAAGTGATACACTAAAGGTTTGTATGTGATTTAAGAATGGTATCAATCAATTCCTTGATGAAGAACCGAAATCATGTATCATAACATGTCATATCCAGGAGTTTGCCTTGATGACAATACAGTGTAACTTTAGCGATGGTATTAATTTTAGGACTGGATGTTAAAACTTGGAAGAAACAAGACAAAACAGAATGAAAACTGAAACCTGCCACTCTTATTGTCGACCAATGTCTGCTCTTTCATCCTAAACCACTTCCAACAACAACAGAGGTGCGGTGGTTGCGATGGTCCCAACTCCCAACAGTGGCATTTGACTGAGCATCTAATTTACCCAGTTCAATGCATTGTTATCTAACTTATCTTCCCATTGATTGTTCGAATCAATTTCCATGTTTACTTGTGGATGAAGACGAAGTCTCCAATGTAGGTCGATGAAAATCAATTATGAGGTTTTAAACTTTTCGATAAAATTAGGGTTTAATTCGATTTTAAAATCCCAAAATTAATGTGCTAAGATGTTAGAAATTTAATTTACATCTCCAAAGTTCAAAGATTAGATTGATCAATAGATGAGTACGAATTCTTAATTTTTTTTAAAAGTAAAAATTTTAGCTCGGACAAGTCTAACCTCGAGAGGTCGACAAGTTGACAAACACGAATTTCTAATATTTATGTAATTTCTCGAATTGTTTGAAAATCTTGGAATTAATGATACGGTCTAAAGAGAGTCGCATTCAGGGCAATCAATATATTTTTTGGGTGTTGTTATTTTTAGGGCATCACGTTCATATCAACGTGCACCATATTCATATCGACGTGATGCCCTGTTATATTTTTTTTGAATAAAATTAATATAGTAAAATGACATATTTTTCCGAACGGATGGAGGGATAGAAAACAAAGAAGAAAAAGAAGAGAAGTCATTGTTTGGGGTTTGACTTGACTGGGGTTGGGTCGGAGTCGGAGGTTCGATCGACGGAGAGCGCGATGAACAACAGCAGAAATCAGCACCATCCTCAGCTCGATCTTCCATCGGAGAACAACTTCTCTCATCATCATCCACATCAATTCGAATCTCAACCTCAACCTCATCCCCAACCCCACTTCCAGCCCCAATCTCAGTCCATACAACGCCGTCCCCGCGGATTCGCCGCCGCCTCCACTCCTGGCTCCGCTCCGGCGGCCGGAGGAGGAGCCGGCAAAGCTAGGAGGGAGAGAGAGAAGGAGAAGGAGCGGACTAAGCTGAGAGAGCGCCACCGTCGCGCTATAACCAGCCGCATGCTCGCCGGACTCCGCCAGTACGGAAACTTCCCGTTGCCGGCGCGCGCGGACATGAACGACGTCTTGGCTGCTCTGGCGCGCGAGGCCGGGTGGACTGTTGACGCCGATGGTACCACCTATCGTCCTTCTCCGGCTCAGCAAATCCCATTGGTTGAGACATTTGGCTTTGTCTTTGATTTCGCCTCTTATAATTTGTAGTAGCTTGGATTCACTGATATCTGTACAGACAGCATTTCCTGTTAGGTCAATTGGAAGCCCAATATCTGCGAGTTCTTTGAGGAATTGCTCCACAAAAGCATCATTGGACTGTCAGCCATCGGTTCTTCAAATTAATGAAAGTTTGTCACCGGCATCTCTTGATTCAATTGTGGTTACAGAGAGGGAAAGTAAGAGTGACAAATACACAAGTTCTAGCCCCAATCCTATCAGTTCCCCTGATTGTTTGGATGCTAATCAGGTAGATGTTGATTTCTTTTAAAATGCAGTTTTTACTGATTGGGAAACTTGGACTGTTTTGGTCTACATCAAGTGAAGACATATTGTTGGGGTTTTGATTTTATGCAGCTTATAAAAGATGTTCAGTCAGCTCAGCCTGATGGAAATTTTGGTGGAACTCCATTCGTCCCAGTTTATGTGACACTTGCAGTGAGTTATATATCTTTTACCTCAATAACAATGTTGTTGTCTCTATGCCTTTTCGTTTGGATACTTCTCTCATCCTGATGCTTGAGGCACCACACGAAGTGTTGTTTCAAATGACAAGTTTGGGGCTGTTTAAATTTTAGACATATGCACAGAACGAGTTTTCTTTAAATTGGCCTTTCTCATCAACCATGCTATTTGCTTTTTTCAATGAAAGTTCAATGATATATGCACTCTTTGTGCTAGAGAGGAATCATCAACAATTACTGCCAATTGGTAAATCCTGAAGGCATCAGGCAGGAACTGAAGCATTTGAAGTTATTGAATGTAGATGGTGTTGCTGTGGAGTGTTGGTGGGGTATTGTTGAAGGCTGGAACCCTCAGAAATATGTATGGTCTGGGTACAGAGAGTTGTTCATGATTATCCGAGAGTTTCAATTGAAAGTGCAGGTAGTTTTTGCTCTTTTTATGTAAGTTTAGGATCATTTTGTATTGTGTATTTATTCATCTTTTCCATCATATATGGAGTATTTTCTAGTGTATCGGGGGGGGGGGGGGGACTTACATGTCAAAAGCAATTGTGATATCCGGTGGGAAGCATGTTCATTCTTATACTCAGCTCTGTTGCATTCTCCTAAAAATAGATATTAAACTAAATGTACAGTTTTTTTTTTCATAATAGATTTTGGTTAAGGTGTACCGATAACCGTCCTGTTAAGCACACATGCCTTTGTGTAGTAATCGCTAGGGTTGAGCTGATCATTCACCTATTAAATTAGCTTCTGGCATCATGTAACTTGTTGCTTAACTGAGTCATTCTTGATTCTGCTCTTGATAGATTAAGCAACAATATGATCTTTGTAGTAACTTCAATTTACTTCCCAGTGGCCTTCTTTCTCAGTCAAAACTGGCGCATGGAAGTCATATAAAATCATAAAATAATGTGTTGAACCTTAATTACTGAAGTTGAATCGCCGTTTAACAATTTGTTTTTCTTTTGGAATTTTGAAGGTAGTAATGGCGTTTCATGCATATAGCAGTGAGAATTCTGGTGACATGTTAATCTCACTTCCTCAGTGGATCTTGGAGATAGGAAAAGAGAACCAAGATATTTTCTTTACAGATCGTGAAGGGCGGAGGAATACTGATTGCCTGTCTTGGGGGGTTGATAAAGAACGAGTACTAAGAGGAAGAACTGGTGTTGAGGTAATGCACCATATTTTCCATTGTTATTTTTATTACTTTATTCTTTTATGGAAAACAAAGCTGAACTGAGATGATAACCTTCATTACTTTTGCCAACTTATGTTTTCATTTCCATAAAAATTGAATATAGTTGGACATGTAAAAGTGACATGATTACAGTACTTATTATGTGAAATAACATTGTAGGGAGTTGATAAGTTTGTGACATCCTTGCTGATTGTCATAAAATATAAATATAGGTATATTTTGACTTCATGAGAAGCTTCAGGACTGAGTTTGATGACATGTTTGCCGAGGGTCTTATTTCTGCCGCTGAAATTGGTCTAGGAGCATCCGGAGAGCTAAAGTATCCTTCATTTTCTGAGAGTATGGGATGGACATATCCTGGTATTGGTGAGTTTCAGGTACTTGTTTCTGACTCCATGCCTTGCATGTTGCTTTTGCTTGCACCGGCCTCCTCTGCCTCTGACAGAATATTCAGCTGCTGCAGTCATTAATAGATGTAATCTTGTGTAGAAAACTTCTCTATGCACAAAATTGTTTATATTCTTCATATTCCTAAAATGTTTATGTTGAACTTTCTGTCTTACATGTCAAGGCCATTGCAGTGTTATGACAGATATTTACAACAGAACCTACGAAAGGCAGCAAAGTTGCGTGGCCACTCATTTTGGGCCAGGGGACCAGATAATGCTGGTCAGTACAACTCAAGACCACATGAAACAGGTTTCTTCTGTGATGGAGGTGATTATGATAGTTACTATGGACGCTTTTTTCTCCGCTGGTATGCTCAAACCCTGATATGCCATGCTTCTAATGTATTAACATTTGCAAATCTTGCATTTGAGGGGACACAAATTATTGTTAAGGTATATCTCTGTCATGTCTGTGTTTTCCTTGCAAAGTTTGGAGTTTATTAGTTCTTTTGTTCTTGAATTTATTCCTTATTTGATCAAAACCTTCCAGTTGTTCATTCCACTTTGTCCTCAGTAGTACTGTTGTGGTTAATTGCTGTTTAATTTTCTTAAGACAATTGAGAGATTCTGTTCTATTATATCAGTTATTTATCTCAACTACGTGCATCTTGTCAAGGAGCATGTGGATATCCTATAGAAAGGCTTCTTTCTCTCCCAAGTTTTGTTGATATGTTATTCTAAAACATAAAATAACTTTGGTAAATGACATTATGTAGATTCCAGCTGTATATTGGTGGTACAAGACTGCAAGCCATGCAGCTGAACTCACTGCGGGATACTACAACCCCACAAACCAGGATGGGTACTCCACAATTTTCGAAGTTCTTAAAAAACACTCCGTGGCAATGAAATTGGTGTTCCCAACATTCCATGTGAACTGTGCAGAATATAACGAGGCATTGGCTGATCCTGAAGGCTTAAGTTGGCAGGTGCTTATCTTACTTGATGTTTGTACACTTCATAAACTTAAAGCTTAGCTGGTTATAGTCAGTATTTGGGTGTATAAAAGAATTTAGAAGTTCTTTTTTACAAGTTGCGAGTTTCTCCCGTTGTATGAATTGCCATTCAATTGTACAAGGCTACAAGCCAGAGAAACTTGCAACTTCTTTTTTTCCAAGTGCTGGTCCATTGTGCAATGATCCCTATTCCTTGTGCCTTGTATGCAAAAATGATAGGTGACATTACCGCCTTTGATTCCATGGGATGAGAATTACTGGTTAAGTATGCAGGCATCTGAGAGAAATGCTTTTTTTTTTTTAATTTAATTTCTCTGGCAGGTTTTGAATGCAGCCTGGGACATGGAGTTGACTGTAGCTGGACAAAATGCAGATGCTTGTTATGATAGGGAAGACCATAATAGAATGGTTGAGACTGCAAAGCCAAGACATGATCCGGATTCGCACCATTTCTCATTCTTTCTATATCAGCCACCAGCTCCTTTGGTTCAGCGAACTTACTGCTTTTCAGAATTGGCCCAATTCGTCAAAAATATGCATGGTAAGACATCCTCCATGGTGGGTTTCGTGTTTCAGTATCATCTCAGAGTAGAGTAGAAATCCTCCATATAATCATCCTGCGTTTCTGTATCATCATTTCAAAAAGATTTCAGTGTTGCATTTTATCTACTAAAAAGTTGCTTATGAGTTGCATAATGCATTCCTTAATTTATCCTGTCAATGTCATTCTATGACTAGTATTTATATCCTGTCAATTTGTTATTCAGGTGAAACTGCTGGTGGACAGGAGCCCTAACATCACAGCGGCAAGAGTGCAAGGACTGTTCAAGTAAATATTCTGAACAATCAAGATATTTTCAGTGTCATCTATCAACTCTGACTGGGAAGAGTGTAATCTGTTGTACATGGCTTCTATTTTGGTATGTCACTGCATTTGCAGCTTTAATTTTGCACTGCTTCATGGCGAACCAGTGACAATGTACGTTGATAGATTTGTTTCCCATTCTTGTGTAGCAGTTCTTCTGTTTCAATTCATGTGTAGTGTAGTAGCTCTTACCTGGTACGTTATTCATCATTCACCTGGTACGTTATTCATATATATAGGCGCTAGATGCTTTGAAAGCTTGCTTGAGGTTGAGCCATCCTGATCACGGAGGTATCAAAAAGTATCATTTTATGTTTAAATTGCACATGGCCTGCCAAAGTTTCAAATTCGATTAGCTTAGTTTTTGAATGTGGATCGTTCATGATGTAGCTGTCTAATTTCGGGTTATGAGTTATGAGTCAAAAAAAAAAAAAAACCTGGATACACTGCAAATCTAAAAGATGTTATGCAACATCGAATTAGACGTGGTCCAACATTGGATTAGATGTGGAACTTCGTCCAGTAGCAATGTTGAATGTGACATGGTCGTCGAATAGAACGTTGTTGTTGGGCTAGGTTGGGTATCAAGTGTCAAATTAGACGTTGCATCACTGAGCTAGATTGGGCTATTTTTTGTTTTTCTTTTTTTTTTTCTCAGTAGGCAAGAAGAGGATGTCTTGATAAACTAAGGTTCATCCCTGATTATCCCTAAGGATGATGGAACAAAGCTCCCTATTAAGAGGGATAATAAAGATATTACAAATAACCATAGACCTAGCTATATAATCAGCAATATAGTTTGGCTCTCGGTAGCAGTGCTCAAAGTGTAGGTTGTTGAATTTATCTTCAAGGCAATGGATCTTTTCAATTACTCTTGCAATTTCCCGGGGGGGGGTGATATCTTTCTTTATTGCATTGATGACACCTAGACTATCTTCTTCAATGATAATATTTCGAAGGCCCTTCTCCTGACATAATTGTAGACCTGCACAAATAGCCTGAGCTTCGGTTTGCAGCACAGATTCTTGTTGGATCCTAGACTGAAAAATATCAAATTTATCAATAACTTTACCGTCACTATTCCGGATAATGACACTAATAGAGCATTCTCCAGACAGCTTTAGAGGCATCTACATCTATTTTGTAGAAGCCTCTTGGTGGTTTACGCCACCTAGTAAGTTTTCGCTACTTGGTTTTTGTTGGGTGTTCCTTTTTTTGTGCATTGTCCCAGTTTGAGATGTTGGTTATTATCTGGGTGATAATTGTTGATATATGATCTATTTTCTTGTTGTTGAAAATTAGGTTATTCCTAATTCCCCATATGGTATGTCATATGAAGCAAAGGTCTTCAAAATGAAGGTTGTCATTTTTTATTTTCCAAATATCTTTTGAAATTGTATTGATTGATCTTAAATTGATGAAGCATCGTCCCGTCATTTGCATATAGTTGGTTATAATCGACTTAGTAATTGGACAATTTAGAAACAGATGTCGAGTATCCTTGTTATCATTGTTACACAAGCAACATTGATCAGGTACTCGGTTAAAGTATTTATTTAGTCTTTCCTTTTTTGGGAGTCCATCTATTGCTAATTTCCATATGGAGTTCAAGATCTTTGGAGGTAGTTTTAGTTTCCAAATCCATTTGTAATCAGTGTTGTCTCTACTTGTAACGCTTATGATTTTTTGGGTTGATTTTATGGAGAAGACGCCATTTGGGTTTAGCTTCCAGATCAGTTTATCCGGTGTGTCTCAGTCCGGGACTTGAATTGTTTGAATTGTCCGTACTATTTGTGGTGGGAAGAGTTGATGCAGCATATTCCCATTGCAATTACTATGGGAGTCCAATAGATAAGCAACTTTAAGGTTCAGATCATGTTGTCTCCTAAAAGGTTCCGAAGAGAGGTTATTTATCCAGGGATCAATCCAGACATTTATTGTTCTTCCATTACCAATAATCCAAAGAAGTACTTTGTTGAATCTGTCTCTAAGACTAAGAAGTCGTCCAAATTGCCAGGATGTATTGTAATTTGTTTAATTCAAGACTGTATCGGTTCGTATGTATTTTTCTTGTGGAAAAATGTCCTTTTGAACGTGGAAAATCAACCTTTTATTGTGGAAAAATACTCCATATTTTTAATTTTACTGGTATAAGATAATGGCATTTGGCGAACATATAATTCCACAGAGTGTAATTGACAACTCTCCTTTACTTGTAATGCTCAAAACCTATCAAATTGAGTATGAAAAGCACCATTTCATCCATCGATGCTTGGATGATGGTACGCTATCCATATATGTGTACGTGGCGGAAAAGGTGTGTTGGGACGCAATTAGGCCTATAATAAAAAGAATAATATATTGAGTTTTGATGAATTTGTGAAAAATAAAGAGAGGGGGACTAAAGCATATCATTCTCACCTGTGGCGAAATAGTCTTGGTTTTTTATATAGGTCAAATCAAGTGTGACTGCTTGAGGGGTGTTAGCTGATGTGAAGGTGAACGTAGAGAGACAAGTGAAAGACTAGTGCCAAACTAAGTCGACAATGGAAATTTGATAGACCATTATGAACACTAATCTCATAATCGATAGTATTTTTTATCCCATTTGAACCCTCTAACGACATCACCTTATCCGGGCTGAGATGTTTTGTCTCTTGCACTATGTCAAAAACCCAGGAAGTAGAAATTACCAGAAAGTTGGAGAAATATCTGCGTTTGGTTTATATTTTTAAAAAATGAAAACCAATGAATTCAACTTCCCAGGAAGTTAAATTCCTTCAATTTGGAGGAAGTTCACTTACCTAGTCTCCCCTAGGTAAGTTTAACTTCCACCCTTTTGTATTTGAAAATTTTCAATTCCCTCTTTTAATCCTCTAAAATAAAAATAAAAAATCAACCAAACACATTTTCACAATTCTCATCAATTCGACTTCTCAGGAATTCAATTCCCATGAAGTAACTTCCTAGAAATTTCAATTCCCACATTGAACCAAACGAGCTCTAAGTGGAGGTCAGAGTCACAAACTTCATTTGAGTGTGTATGCAGAAGGCTTGTCATACTATAACGCGTCATTGCTTTCTTCATCCCATGTTAGATCCTTCCAAATTTTTTTATTTTTTTATAAGGTAAATCGGCTGGCCGAAACCTAGCCGATAGCATCCTGCCGGATGAGGTCTGTTAGACTATGTGTTTCAAGTGCATGTCCCCGCAAAGAGTAGCTAAGATGTGCAACCTCATCCGCCACTCTATTCCCAATGCGGGGGACATGCGAGAAGGATACTTCATGAAAGTATTGGATGATTGTTTTGATATCTCTCCATAGTCAATTCAATCTCCCAAGGACATTTTCCTTTCTGTGTTAGATGGTTGATGATAATCTGCGAATCTCCTTCTACTAGGATGAATGTCATCTGGGCATATTTGAGTTCCAATGGTCAGGCATGCCTGAGCTTATAAAGGTGCATATGTTAGAACTATTTTTGGAATGTTTGGGATTGAGTCTACCACGACCCTAACAATATCCTTCCAAGGCAATTTTAGGATTATCTAATACTCCTCCAACCTTGAAAGTCGAGAATCGGAATCCATTTCAAACCAAGGATTCTTCTTGTTCAGGAAGATCCAAAGGTTTTTTTATTACCCTGATCAGGGGCGGAGCTGAAGGGGGGCCTAGGGGGGCACGTGCCCCTTCTCTCATTTGACGAACTACCTAGGTGTATTCTCCTCGTTGATAGCTTCGTTTTGATATATAATACGCTTTAATCCGACATCTGGGTAAAAAGCTATGACTGTTTTAAAATTAAAGGTATATTAATCACTTTAATTTTATTTCAATAGACTATAATGCTTAAATATTTTACTTAAATTAACACTCACATACTATAATTCATCTCAAGAGCTTCGAAATGAGAGGTTATAATAATCATTTCGACAATTAGATAAGAAGTTATACAAGTTTAAAAATTTATATCTAGTTATACATTGCTATATGTTATGAGTGCAACAAGTTATATATTACCTAGGTTGTTATTATTCAAGCCAAACAAGTCTAGTATTGTTTGATTATATTTAGCTCATTTAGAAACAAGTCAAGCTCGAGTCGAACCTATATTTGAACTTCAGCTCATACTCGACTTGTTTAGTAAGTGAACGAGTTTGAGCTGAGTTTTTTTTCCAAGTATTATGCAACTTTACTTGATCATGATATAGTAACTTAAAAAAATTTCACAAAATTCGTGCTATTTGAGTTTCAATCGATCTGAGCTGAATCATGAATTGAGCATAAAAATGTGCTCATAATCAACTCATTTTATAAATGATGCTCGAGCCGAGCTTTTATTGAGCTAAACTCGAGCCAAGCTTTAGCTCATATAACAACCATAACCTTAACTTAATGTTTATTATATTGCGTTTCCTATACTTATTTAGTTAATTTTTTTCGGATATTTCATTTATATATTTATATTTCTTTTTTTAGGCGTGAAAAAATGATAGCGTTTTATCATAAACTGATAACATTTTATCTTAAAATAACATAATTTATTATCGTATTACATATAATTCTTTATGTCAATTTAATCCACAACTATATCGCACATTTATAACTGTGCCCCCCCTCCAAAATTTTTCTGGTTCCGCCACTGACCCTGATTGTTGTCGAAGATTGCTGTTCATAACGTTCATCTGGTAGTCATCCATATACTTTAGCAAGATGCTTTGAAAGCATGCTACGAGCCATTTAGAGGTATCAAAAGTATCATTTGTTGTCTTCGGATTGGAATGCCAATGTTTCAGTTAGGTAGTTTTCGTTCATAAGGGGGTACAATGGCATTGACACAAGTCCATCTGAAGACAAAAAAGCGATGGCAACCATGTAACAGATCAACAACAACTCAACATCTCACTGGGAGGCCACATGCTACAACCAACCTCCATGACATGCAACAAAAAATAAATTCATGGCAGCCTGGTATTAAGCCTCTGTAAAACCTTCAAAGTCGCAAAGCCTTCGCAACACAACAGACCCAAATGCAAGAACCCCTGAAACTCCTCCCTTGGGATGTCACAAAAGCCAGTTTGAAAGGGCTGAATCCAAGTGTATTTATAAAGATACAAAGTTTCAAATGAGTCACTACCAAAATAAATTTAAACAAAACAAGTTCCAAATGAGCAACAGTTACCTTGTTTTACAGTGACAATACTGTACAACATAAGCATGTTTTTATCAAAAACATCCTTGAATAGTTAACAATCACTAGGAATCTAGGAAAGAAAATATTTGACAACTATGATTTGCTATTATGCAAAAGAAACTTCAGTCAATAATCAAGCATTAAGCAGCTGATAACCATACATTAAGCATATGATAATCATTAACCATATACTTAAACTTATGACGATAATCATACATTAAGCAATAACATGGAAACAAAGTATCCAGGAACAGCAGAGATAACAACAAAAGGGACAACATATTCGTACATACCGCTGGAAACACCTGTCTTTACCTCTCCTAGTTAGCATTAACATCCAGGGCATAGAAACACTTGGCCAGAATCACAGCGCTCTTTTCCAGCTCTTGCTCAGAAATAACCAATGGTGGGACCAGCCTCACAACATTTCCCTTCCCGGCGGTCAGAATCAGCAGCCCTGCCTCTCGACAAGCGTCCACGAGAGGCGTAGCCGGGACGTCGAGCTCAATCCCAATGATAAGCCCTTGGCCTCTCACTTCCTTCACATGGTGGTTTCCTGCAAGCATCCTGATAAGGAGCTCCTTGAAATACTGGCCCTTCTTCACAACACTGTTCAGGAAGTCGGGATGTGATATCTTGTCCACGACTGCTAGGGCAGCACTGCAGACGAGAGGTCCACCTGCAAATGTGCTCCCATGGTCTCCGGGGTTTATAGCTTGTGCCACTCGTTCGGTGACCAGGACTGCTCCTATTGGCAAGCCTCCAGCGAGTGGTTTTGCAAGGGTCATTATATCTGGGTAGACACCGTAGGCTTCATGGGCCCAGAGGTAACCGCTCCTTCCTAGTCCACATTGGACCTATGGGTTTACAGATATGAAGCTATGTTAGTTTGGTAATGAAAGCGAATGGCTAAAACTAATGTCTCTAACAATGGAATACCTATGGTTTGTAACAACGCAATAGAATCTCAGCCTTTCAATTGCCATTTTTTGTACAAATGAAATAAAATATGTCGTTGTATTATCGTCTATAGTCCCTCCGTTTTAAAATGATTGTCATTTTAGACTATTGCACATTAACAAGGGCCTAGTATACAAACATACCATTTTTTTTACTGCTATAAATTGTAGGCTCCATTGTAAGAGGAAAATTGTAAAATAAAATAAAATAAGCAAGAAAGTATGCAAAAATCCTACCTCATCATAAATCAACAAAGATCCAACTTCATCGCAGGCAGCACGTAACTCCTGTAAGAACTCTTTGGTGGCACTATAGATGCCCCCTTCACCTTGGATGGGTTCAACAAAAACACCAGCAATCCTGCCACTACGAATCAGTTCACATGCTTGTTGTGCATCCCCATATTCTAGAAAGCTAACTCCAGGCATGAGGGGTTCAAAGGGTAGTCTGTAATGCTCTTTACTGGTCAAAGAAAGAGCACCGATTGTCCTTCCATGGAAGCAATTGCTGAAAGCAATAAATTCGAAAGGGGGATTTTCCGTGTTTGGATGCAAACACCTCTGGAATTTCCTTGAAAATTTAATAGCAGCTTCATTTGCCTCAGTTCCAGAGTTTGTCAAAAATACACGGTCAGCAAACGAAGAATCAACCAGGCGCTTTGCAAGTTCCACCTGCATTAGAGGCATGGTTGAATTTTAAGAAGTGTATCAACTACGTAACATTAGGAATAAATTGCTGGAACAAGAAATTGAAGGAGAATGTATGCTTCAAGCAGAAGCAGTAAATATCCTATAACTCATTGCCAATTAGCGAGGTACCTTTGGGACATCCAGCATTTACTTTGGAGGAATCACTAGGTGTGTCAGCAGTGATTCAGGACAGAGCAAGTGTGTGGTATAATTATATGGAATCACAAGGTCAATATATAATGATTCTGACGAGATTTTCCTAATCAATGCGAAGCAAAGAGAAATTAACCAATAACATTGAGATATCATATTCTTAACCTTACTTTGGTCATTAATACAAGGTCAAAGTATATACTTTTGCTGTTTAATAAGTCATAGTATTATATTCTTTGTGCTTTTTTACCTTTCCCTTTTGTAATGAATTATGCCGCGATTCACAAAACCTAAGTTAAATAAATGGAAAGTCAAGAGAGAAGTAGCAAATTGATGGATGAAAAAGGAGATAACTTACTTGAGGGATAGAGTGAAAGATGTTACTGACATGCGTCAAAGTACTTGCTTGTTTTTCAATCGCCTTTATCCAATCCGGATCTCCATGGCCAAGGGCATTGACTGCAATCCCAGACGTCAAGTCCAAATACTCTTTCCCTTCAACGTCATACAGTTTACACCCTTTTCCATGAGATAACACAATAGGGGTTCTTGCGTAAGTCCCTACGAAGACCTTTGCATCTGTCTCTATCACCTCTTTCGTTTTCAGCCCGAGCTGAACGTTCTTCTTTGTTTCTTGAACACTTGCATTTAGGCAAGCTACGAATCTGGGGCCATTTGCTGGAACCAACAGTTTCCCCCTCTTTGGGAAATTAAACAAACGGGGAAGATCATTTGCTGGCAAAGGAGAGCTTTTCAGGAGGCAATGAACTGAACTCATTGGGAGTCGAAGTGTTCAAACACCTAATATATTAACTAGTCAAGGAATTAGAAATCCTGCTTCGATCAAAATGTCATTTTATCAGAGTAAATAACATGGCAACCAGCTTGCTTATCCAAAGACAGACATGTGATGTGGTGAAACAAGTACAGAAAAATACGAGACGAGCTGATACGCAGCTACGAAGACCCACACTATGGCTGACATAATCACATAAGAATTATAAACAACAAAATCATACATACTAACATATGGATTACAAAGTTTTTTTTCTGCAGTATAGGTTCATCAAACAACGCTGAGATATAATTTGTGAAATTTGTATTATGACGAATGAATCTCAAACCCAAACCCTGAGTTATAGGGGTTCTAGCATTCTAAATTTCAAACTGCTGAAATTTACTCCTAACCAAATTTCAAGTGCTGAAATTGAATTGGGAATCTTAGCTTGCAATGCCAATCAATAATCCCTATTTCATAATGAATAAAACTTGAATAGAAAAGCTGAAATTTACCTTCGAATCTTCGCTTAGCCCGCGATTGGAACTAGTGGCGCTGCTGCTGGCGCACCGGCGGAGTCGCGGAGGACAGTCGATTACCAACTGAGCCGACAGATGAGTCAGGAGTGCACTCCGACGGGGGGCGGCCGGTATCGGTGGAAAGCCGGAAGGTGAGGACTGAGGAGGAGCCGAGGCTGCCCAGAAGCGGAGACGAGGGCGACGAACTGAGGTCGAGCAGTCGAGCGATGAGAGAAAGAAAAAAACAAAATAGCGTCGCAGCTGGGTTTTCAATTAAGAGATTTAGGGTCGGCGAAATTGCAGAAAACCACCCATTAAAGGAGTCATTTTGCATAAACTACCCTTTAAGATCATAATTTTCAATATTTCATAAAATCACCCCTTATTCCTAGTTTATTAGCAATTTACCACTTCATGCCAATTATTCTATCAAGTGTAAAAAGGGGTGAATAGTCCCCCTTTATAAATTAGGGTTTCAGTTTTCCATACAATGAGGAAGGAGAATTCAATGTTCTTTGGGTTAGGTGGTTGGTGATGGAGAGTGGTACTGCTGTACTCGTATGGTGGTCGATCGGTTATGAGGTCGTCGATCGAGTTCTAATGACAGTAGTCAAGGGCGGAGCCAGGGGCTAGGGGGTCACACGCCCCTTTTCTCATTTGACGAACTAACTATGTGTATTCTCCTCGTCGATAGCTTTATTTATTATATAATACTCCCTAATCCGACATCTAAGTAAAAAGTTATAAATGTTTAAAAATTGAAGATATATTAGTTATTTTAATTTTATTTCAATAGACTATAATATTTTTGTATTTTACTTAAATTAACATTCACATACTATAAATCTCGAGAGCTTCAAAATAAGAGGATATACTAATCATTTCGACAATTAGATACTCCCTCCGTTCGGCAAAATATGTCATTTACTATTCATGCATGCTTTTTTAGAATGATAAAAACTATATAAAATATTTATTTTTTTAAAAAAAATTAACAAGTTTGTACTTATTAATAACTACGAAATTGTTAAAAAAAATTATTAAAAAACTAGATATTTTATATAGTTTTTATCCCCTAAAAAAGCGTGTGTGAATAGTAAAGTGACATGTTTTGCCGAACGGAGGGAGTAATAAGTTATGCAAGTTTAAAATTTTTATGCCTAGTTATACATTATTATATGTTAAGAGTGCAACAAGTTATATATTGACTAGGATTGTTATTCAAGTCAAACAAGACTAGTATTGATTGATTATATTTAACTCGTTTAGAAACGAGTTGAGCTAAAGTCGAACCTATATTTGGACTTGAGCTTGTTTAATAAATAAACGAGCTTAAGTTGAGTTTTTTTCAAGTATTATGCAAACTTACTTGCTAATGACATCGTAGCTTAAACAAAATTTTATAAATTGCACTAAATTCGAGCTTAAATCGACCCGAGCTAATCTTTGAACCAAGCTTTAAAATGTTCTCATACTTGACTTATTTAGTAAATGAAGCTCGAGCCGAGCTTATATAGCAGAACTCGAGTCAAGCTCAAGCTGCTCGACTCATGTAACAACCCTAATATTGACTTAGTGTTTATTATATTGCGTTTCTTATCCTTATTAAGTTATTTTTTTCCAGACATTTCATTTATTTATTTTTTAAAAACGGAAAAAAATGATAATATTTTATCATAAACTGATGACATTTTATTCTAAAATAACATCATTTATTGTCGTATTATATAAAAAATTTTATGCCAATTTTATCCAAAAAGTTAAAAACATAGGTATAATTGTGTCTCCTTCCAAAAAAAATTCTGGCTCCGCCACTGATGGTAGTGGAAGTTGTTGCAGTGGTGTACCACCGCGTACTATTGTTGGGTAGGAAGAAAGAAGAAAGGATGGGAGCGATTTCATCAAATTCCAACAATACCCTAATAAGAGGGAGGGGTAAAATTGTATAACAGTATATAGACTTGTCAAAACACAACCCGACCCGGTCGACCCGACTCGAACGCCCGAGAAAATTTCGACCCGAACCCGGAAATTTCGACCCGGAAATTTTTACCGACCAAAACCCGAAAACCCGAAAATTTTCTGGGTAATTTGGGTTTCGACCCGGTGACCCGATTGACCCGATTGATTTATAATTATATATGATTAAATTTTTTTATGGAGATTCTAATTTATTACATTTTATAATTACAATCACTTGATATTTCTGATGAAACATCCCCAAGAAAATCGTACAAAGGGGGCCCACTTTCGATGGGTCCCCGAGGGTTTAGACGCGAGTATATATTTTATATTACACGGGCTTACCTGACACGCGAATCGGTTCGTTCGCTATTCAACCTGGACCGCGCTTTATTCACGTTCATGAAAATTACCATAACCCCTCATATTCTTATGGGAGTTCATCTATTTATTCTTTATGATTTAAGGGTTCATACCTGTCCGCAGAGATTCACCTGAGGTGTTTTGTTCGTCGCGGATGTTTAGGGTATTACGCCCTTCCCTCCCTCTTCACTTCTGAATTCTCTGCGGCTACTATGTATACTCTATCGTTCCCCACTTCCCCTCTCGTTTCGTCCCCCATAATCTTCTGTTCAATCCCCTATTTATAGGGATTGGCCAGTGGCCCGTATTTTGACACTTGTCATTATTGAATTGACAGGTGTGGTTATCGTGGGTGGTGGGCATGATGGACATGTGTCATTATCTTATGTCCGCGTCCTCCTTATACCTCAGTTCTCCTTGGATGTCGTTTTCGCCATATCTGCGTCCGGATCTTTACCAAATTATTTCCGCATGGTTTCATCACAGCTCCTCGGGTCGGGTTGAGTTCCATGAGAGCTTGAGACGATTCGATCTTTACCCGTGGAAATTTGTTCCTTCCTTCCTTTCTAAGGGGGTAATTTTGTACTTCCTGTCCTGAACAACGTTAATGGGCCTGTTAAAAGATAGCTTTAGGCCCGCTAAGGCTTTTCCACGGCCCATATTGTTTTAGTGGGGAACTGAAGAGTCGGTAATTTTCTTATAAATTACCCCGTTCCGTTTTTACTTTTTCACTTCTCATCTTTTGTCTGCTTGTGGTGTTTGCATAGTTCCTCGTTTTTTCAGAGTTTCCCGTTGGTCTCTTCGCTTCCCGGTTGAGTTTTCCGGCTGTTCTTCGTCTTTCGGTTGAGCTTTCCGGTTGTTCTTCATTTTCCGGTTGAGCTTTCCGGTTGTTCTTCATTTTCCGGTTGAGTTTTCCGGGTTTTCTTCGTCTTTCCAAGGTAATCTCAATCTTTATTCTAGGGTTCTTAATTTAGTCTTGAAATATTCTTGAATGCTGTTGTTAATATTATTATTTTTGTTAAAGAACTTTAGTTTTTTCCCTTCTTAAATCCGTTTGGATCCCTCCCTTTTTTCCGGTTCTGTTTCTTTGGGGTTTTTTGATCTTTTGGTCCG